>OX421406.1:12104775-14604775 GCA_949126875.1 Lochmaea capreae | reverse complement strand
CTGCGGAAGCCATCAATTAAATTAGTCGTCATGTGTCGTACGATCACATGTAGGCTTTTTTTATGTTAGAAACAGTATGAATGACGCTCACTTTGGGTCAATTTTGCAAGTAACCGCTGCTGACAAAATTTGTACCGAAAAAGAAAGATATTAGCAGAGAATACCGTAAGAATGTTCCTTGTTCGTTGGGCACAAGCCAGGACGGCTCCACAGATGAAATCCAGCGTTTGTGTTGCTGGTGGCGCTATTTCAGCTTATTTTTGTTAGAGCCGTCAACAAATGAAGAAATTACTGTCGTGAAAAAATGAACGAAGGATTATATTTTGCCAAAAAAGGTGGTGGATGACAAGTACTAATTCCTTAACCCATGACGACATTGTAATCATCAGCAATCCTTGTAAACTGGATACTGAACTGCCGCGCTATTGTGTGGTCAGCAAAACAAACATTGGCGCCTATACCTTTGTTGCATGTTGCAAAAACCGACATCCGAAGAAAACTCTCAAGCAATGATTCAATGTTGCGCCAATATTGGGTCCAACGTTATTTTGTTAACACACACATTGGACAAACGTTGGCGTCCATGTGTGTAGACGGTCTTTAGAGTTTGACACCCTTGGATTAGTCTCAAGTGATAGTGACATAGCAGCTCGTGTTAGCACAAAACAAGATGATTGGAGTGCAGATAGGAGTGAAAGTAATGACAGTTTTAGCAATGGAGTAGAAAATTCAGATGTCAAGCAATAATGATGATGAATAATTTTATAATTGAAGGACTTAATGTGAAACAATGACAAGCCACACATGAGTTCAAAAAGTGTTAGTGCTGTGCTTGGTTATAGCAAGCCACTAAAAAAAAATTATTTTGGCCCTTCGTTAATAGATGGCGCGATAAACCTGTGTTCACACTATTGCATGGGTTTAGTTTGTCTCTAGTATTTACACGACATAATGACAAGCCACACCAAAATGGAAGTGGAAGCGATTCGGATAATTCTGTGAGTTCTGACGATTCTAGCAAGAAAAATAGTGAAGTTGAGTCGACATTCGACGACAGTGACCATGACTATGTACAATCTAGAAGTGACTCAAATGATGAAAATATAGCGGTATGTAATTTGTTTCCTAAATGTGGTAGTGAAGTAGAACATTCCGGATAATTGTCCCGGGCAAAACAAAAATTGGCTTTTGATGTCTTTATGGTTCCAGCTGGTGAAGGAACAAAAGTGTGAGTCTATTACCCACCATTTTTTAGTCAGCGGACACACTCACCTTCCCTCCGACAGGGATTTTGCTCTCATCGAAAAACGGCATAGAAAGTATGCTCCGCTTGTGTACTCTCCCGAGGAGTGGCACAACGTTATAAGGGAATCTAATAAAAAGAAGCCCTTCAGTGTAACTGTTATGAAACAGGAAGATTTTCTCAAGAGTACTCGCACTGATGACCAGCAATCTTTGGATTTTTTCATTTTTATTCAAGAGTGATAACAAAAAAGCATTTTACGTTAAGCATTCTGTTACTGTTGGCAAGAAGGGATGTCCAAATGTTCTTTCTGTGTCTGGTTTAAAACAGAAGTATATTGAGCCCATTCGGATTGCAAAAAAGAAACTCGAAAATGTGAGATCATTCCTTCAGTGTATCATCCTTTTTACAATAGTTTACGTGAGGATGACAGCCCTCAATTTATTGTAATCAGAATGGGATGCCATTTAGAGTGTAACAAGAAGCAGTAGAAGACATTTGGGACAAAATTTCGGTTATTTCAAATTTGGGGTATAAAACGGCTGTTTTGAACTACCAACGATATCTACCGTAACACCAGGAAAGACCCATAAATTATTGTACCTTGGAAACAGTAAAAATATTGAAACTGATCATAACACGTGAAAAATTGCTTTGGAGGATAACGCTCGACTTAATTTTACGAAAAAGTTCACTTTTGGAGATTTAGTTAAATAAATACGTAGAATCTATTCTTATAAGTTTTAGTTTTAGAAAATTAGTTTCTATGACACAATCAGTTACTAGGAAATGAATCTTTAATAAATATAAAAGAAATTGATTAATGGGAAAGTTAATTTTTTCGGCACATTCCGCAACATCATCGTAATTAGAGATTTTCGATTACTATTCGGTATCCGCCACTCATTTTGCTATACGGTCGGATACCCTGAAATGCGGTTCAAGGATATCCCGTGTTCCAGAAATGACGCAACAGACTAAAGAAAATCAAGGTAGTTCACCTAAAATATCAAAAATAGGGCGAAATCAATTAGTGCGCTAAAATAGAAATGAATTAAAGCAGCTCGAAGTTCAAAGTGTTGCTTTGATGATGGCGTATAGCATGTCGAAAGTACTTTCCCATTAAAAAAAAGGGTTTAAAAACAAAGGTTTTTATCCATTTTTGATTGTGTTCATAACGTCCCTAACGATTAGATGATTTTTACGTGCAAATCCCCTTTCGATATTATCATATTTTCATGTTCTTATCCTACTGACTGCGCCATTTGGAAATATAATAGTGGAAATATACTCGTTATTATTTTAATACCAAAAATATGCTCTAGAATCTACACGTAAAAAGCCACCCTTTATATGGTACTTTGAAGATCTCCAATCAAATTCGAAATCCGATACACATACATTGTATTAAACCGTTGTTTTTTTGAAAATTGGGAAATTTCTACACGGTAAAAGGTGAACTTTATAGAATCGTATTGCACTATTGGAGTGGATGGCTCTAGTTTACAGCCACATTATTTCTTTATTAAATTCGGGATTACTATAAAATTATGTACAAGCAATGGCAAAATAAGTATGAATAAATAAACATCACATTATTTAAATAATATTTCTATGTACATAAATTACTATCGGTATTATTGAACAAAAAAAAAACCGTTATATAATAAAAACCTATAGAGTAAGTAACAAGACACTAACCGCAAATGAATTAAAGCAAGTATTTTGAAAACAGATATCCCACACTACAACGAGTGCAGTAGCACCATTAGATATTGTGACATCTGACGCTACATGCGTGACATTTGACGCGACATGTGACAGAACGTGAATGACATTTGACGCGTCATCTGGCTACTGTGCTCGTGGTGGTTGTAGTATATCTACTGGCAGTTGTCCCAAATCCTTGAAACAAAATAAACTTTTCATGTTCCAGCAAAACCAGCCAAATTTCCCACATTTACTCGTTTTACGGCGGTGGAAAAAGCAGATCGATGTACAATGTCTGTGTTCCTATTTTTGGAGTCCCTTTGAACGAAACGCTTTCATATGTACGACATTTTTTCGTATTATATACGTAAATAATGAAATTATGGTTATCCTACAAATGGAATATGACAGAAGATACAAAGCGTTTAGAAGGCCAAAAAAACTGTATAGAATTAAAGAAATAAATAAATAAAGTATCAATCGAAATAATCGTTTTACTTTGTCTTTTTCTGTTTCAATGATAAAGGACCTTAAAATTTTGTTTTTCAAAAATCCCCAAAAATTATCAATAATTATTAATTATAATCAATGTATGGTATAATTCAAACAAAAAAGTAAGTATTTCTGTAAATAATGAGCGATCCCTTTAAAAAATTGCGTAACCATTCCGATTTCCAGACTAGTTAGACTAAGAAGACCACTACATAAAATATTTCAAAGGAAGGTTAACTAAAATATATCACATGAAGCACCAATGATTTCATTTCGAGTTGGAACAAAATTTAAATCATACCAAACACCTAATTATCATTTTTTTTCATTGAAATTAAACAGTACGTAAATTAGGATATCACACAATTTTGTTTTGCTGGTAACTCGATGTGGGTCAGGTCCTTTTCTATAATTTCGTCGTCTTCGATCCTAAAAAACAAAGATATATAAGTGATACCTTAACACAAATTGAAAGTAGAGACATTGTACAGTAATAACTTGAACTCAAGATGGAGCCCCACAATGTAAAAATATACATTTTTAATAGTTCCAGCTCGGTGTTTTATAGAATTTAAAGATATTACTAAAATTGTCAATGATCTTGTGAAAGATAAAAATAGTTTTAATCAAATGAAACAACTTACGCCTTTTCTTGACTATCTAAATGATGTACTAGTTCATCTCTCTTGTTGACTATTTGAACTAATTCTTCGAGTAAAACTTGTTCTCTATTACGTTGTTCTTCGCTTTTCCTCCAATCTTCAATTGACGCTATTTTTTGAAGTTCTTCATTCAGCATCTTATATCTCGTTTCGAGGTCTGCTTCTTTTTCTCTAAAATGTTTAGTCAAATTTCAAAATACGTCACCACCACAAAAATCACACAATGACAACCAGCAAATTTCAATAACACAATTGGTTTGTATGTATAAAAGAGAGACAGAGTTCTTTACAGCGTTTTTGAGCCTATATCAGAAAACGCACTGACTCAACTCGGGTCGGCACGGTACAATAAATTTTTTTAATTCCTACATAAATTATAGTGCCCGCAGTGATTCGGATCGGCACAGTCGAGACCTTTCGGTTCGACACGGCAACATCGGCACATGGTATAGAGGACAACTTTTAACGGAAGGTCCGACTACTAAATTCACTTTTTGTAGTTTATGCAAAGAATACACCAGCAACCAAGAAGCGAAGCTGCCTTTCCTTTTTTTGTATGCGCATGTCTGAAAGGAGCCATTTTTATAATGAGATACTTGTCATACTTCACTTTGTCGACCAATTATATCGCCTATATTTAAAAATTTGATCATTTTCTCAGTGTATTTAGTAAGTTATCTGTCAACGTCAGTCTTTCAAGGTCATAAATTTTTGTTTATGTATTCAGACTGACAGCGTCACATCATCAGTCGTGTGCATATACAATAATCATAATTTCATTATCAGTATATTCTTATGAACCATCCATATACTTATCAATTTACTATTTTTTTTACAATGTGCTGATAATACAAATACCATACCGACCCGAGCCAAGTCGATTCAGTGCGTATACTGCTTAACGTCCTGTCCAGACGAATGACGAGGTGGCGCCCTCTTTGTCGAGCAAACGCCTGGTTTTAACTCGGTCAAAGAACACACACACACACACACAAATAACTAGTGAAGCCCGGCGAAAATCCTTTGAAGTTGAAGGGACCAAAATAAATAACCTCAAATGTGACAGCTAACTCTGGCATACGCTGAGAATCATAATAAATGCATATGGGATCGTATGATATATGACGATTAATTAAAAACATGGCGTCTGTAGACACATTTTTATGAGAAGTTTCGCTTCTTGTTGTTGGTGTATTCTTTAATGTTAAACTGAGGGTAATGGCAAGACGAGCGACTGTGGCGAAGAGGCGCAATCTCTCGCGACGACACTCGCCCACTGGACCGTCCACACACCACTTTTGTCGACGAATCCTACAAACATTGGTAGAGTCCGACCACAATAACTTTGGGACACCACGTGGTCGCGGGTGTGGCGTTACTGACTTGCATATGAAAAAAAGCAGTCAAAAGATTACAGGCTTTCTTTGGCTAATATTTGACTTTATTATTTTTCCTCAGCAAAAGCTTAAAACGAAGTCTTTGATATTCGAATTTTAATTACCTTCCAACACCCTACAATGGAGACACGAGTACTCTCCTGCTAGCTCGTACACACAAAGTAGGTTCCACAATGTGGGCGAAAGGACGCCCCCTTGTGGACATTCCCCGGACCATTGCGGCACTAACTCTACTGAATTAAGTAAACGATGTTTTGATTGGGGACAAAAACATAGCGACCGAAAAACTGGTGTTTCACGTTTTTTAATTAAAGTGTCAAGTAGGTAGCTTAGTTTTCATAAAAATGATGTATAGTACTCTGCAAAATGGATTGAAATTGTAGGATCATACTACGAAAGCAATAAATCTGCAGGAGCTAGACAGTTTAATGCTGCTCATCCCGGAAGAAGTACCACAAGTACGTAACTAGATTAACGCAAACATTTTTTGAAACAGGATCAGTTGCCAGTAAAAAACACCAACCACAACGAGACTATGGAAGTAGCCGTTTTAGGACAACTACATAATATTATGTAGATATTGGGCAAAATATGACCCACACATAATGAGTGAGTTTCATAGTCAAACACCACAAAAACGTCTGGTGCGGCATTTTTGGTGACCATATTGTTGGACCATATTTTATTGAGGGAAACTTAAATGGTGAGTACAACTACTCAGAGAAGCTATTGATCCCGAAATAACACGAATACTAGAAAATGATGATTCCATGTCAGAAGCTATGCTAGCGTTTCCTTTTTTTCATAAAAGTAACGCCTTCAGAATTATGTGGGCTGGATAGTTTTTATTGAAATGCTCTGTATATTGCGATTTAAACGAATATTTCAAAATACTCAACGAGGGAGACGTTTAAATTGAAAATTTCATAGAAATAGTATTCCACAATATAAAAATTAGCTGATACTTACAAAATATTAAGTTGCATCTGCCGCCTGAGCAAAGCGTTCTTTTTATTAACGAACATGAACCATTTTGCCATGAGCGCTTCTTCTTCTTCGACTTTGTTTTCCCTCGATTCCATTACATCTCGTAGTTGTTTCTCTAATATTGCAGCTTGTTCGTCTATGGCTCGCTGTTCTCTCTCTAGGTCTTCCATCTCTTTATCTATCCACGAATGTACATCTATACCCATCTAAATAAATAAAAATTAAATACAACCAATAACTCTTTGTAAAAAAAAAATAGTCTGACAAAGGCAAAAATAAACGAGAAAAATAACTATTTTAAACGGAACTAAAAGTTTCTGAATAAGTCCTCTTTAATATTAATAGAAATATAAGTAGATTTCACAAAGTAAGGGTCGAAACAGTACATTCCAGAAAAATAACATACTAACCTCTTTCAAACCTAATTCATCTGGTAACCTATCAGGAGTGATTCTCTCTTTGCCGTTTTCAATTGGACTAGATTTCACGGAGGAATCGTCTAAACTATTTACAATACTCGAGTATATATTACCATTCTTCTCTGATCCTAAAAAAACAAAATAATTTCAGTTACCTTACATGCACTACCAACAGCCAACCTGGGTAGGTACGCTACCGTCTTTCAGGCTGAAGTATACGCCATTGAACTGGCTGCAAGAGAGCTGATGAATCAACCTGTTGTAAAAAAGAACATACACACCCTGTCAGATAGCCAGGCTGCTCTTAAAGCACTGAGCTCGAACAGGATAAAATCTAAGCTGGTGCTTAACTGTCTACAATCCCTTGAAATACTTGGCAAGGAGAACAGAGTCACTTTGACCTGGGTGCCGGGGCATCGAGAAGTGGAGGGCAACGAGAAGGCAGACACTCTAGCAAAAAAGGGACCAGAGTCTCTATTTATCGGACCTGAACCATTTTTTGGCATTGCGGAAAGCACTGCTAGATCAGCCATAGCTACCTGGGCAGACATACCGGGCTATCTCACTCAAAGGCGTTCATATACAACCCGTCGAGTACAAAAAATAAGCAGATCCTGGAATGGAGTAGGACAAACCTACGCATTCTGTCGGGACTACTTTCAGGACATTGTCGACTAAATTACCATTTAAAGAAGATGAGTCTGGTTCAGTCCTCGGATTGTCGGTTCTGTAATTTGGAGGACGAAACTGCGGAACACTGCATATTATGCTCATGCCCAGTTTTGGGCAGGGTAAGGTATAACATACTCGGTTCTAGTACCTCAGAGCCGAACGACTTCAAAAAAGTATCACCAACTACAACCATAGACTTCGTCAGAAGCATAGGCTTGTGGGATGAACTGCAATCCCTAGTGGCGAGCCACAATATACCCAACGGGGGTCGCAGTGGAGGAGTCGAGAAGGCCCTACTCACATAGAACTTAACCTGACCTACCAGCATTCCATTGAAATTTGGTGTTATCGTAGTACTGATTTGGAATGGTTAGTGTGCAGAATTTCACGTTTAATTAAAAAAAAAAGGTTGATATGTCTCTATTGGAACGCATCCTATTAACACTTCGATTTCTTGCCACTTTATAATTTTTATCCGGAGGATTCCACAAACACTCGGCATTCCGTCATAATCCAATTAAACATATTATATTTTCTGTTGTTCATTGTCTATATTTTTTTATCAACACTTAACGTTTTTATAATTAATACTAACTAATCAAATCTACTTGAGCTGATGTTTTCGTCAACGACTCGACACAAATATCGAGATTTGGGAACAAGCAACAACGTGTCCACACTGATAAAAATACCGTTGAGAAACAAAAAAAATGTTACCAATGTTTTTATATTTCCTTTGATCTTTGGTGCAAAATATGGAAACAAGTAGCTTATAGGAACTTTTGTTGCTGCAACCGTAAACAATGAGGAACTTAAATAAAATGTTGGCAACATTCAGAAACACGTTTCCAGAACAAGCAACATAAACATAATGTTATCATGTGTTGCTTTCGGTGTGGACGTAGCTTAACGTGCTTCTAATCGGTGTATTGGCTAAGATGGCCAAGTGTTACTTTTTACATTTAAATTTTAAATAAAACGAATATAAACATGTAAACTAAAAATAAATGATACGTTTTGAATCACTGTGTTGTTTCTGTTTTTGACTATTTTAATACCAGTGGTATACGATTGATAATACTATCTGATCTGACATTTTATTAAGATATCAATAACATTACCTGTACTATGCCGTTCTAGTAATTGAATTTCGTTATCCAGCTTCTTTAATTTTTCATCGGCTTCCACGTATGCTCTCAAAGAATCCGGACTAATTTTAATTATTTCCGTTGTTGAACCAGAGCCCCTTCTTGCATCAGCAATTAATTTCTTCGCTCTTTCGCGAAGAAGTGCTTGCCTGTCTTCTTCGGACTAAAATAATATACTACGTGATTAAAATGATAATTTTAGCAGGCATTTCCGACAATGTATGTTACAATTTAACGTTTAAATGCAGTAAATTTCACATCTCATCAAATAATTTAATTAATGTAGTGGGTTGAAAATTGTTTTAACTAGATACGTTGATATTTTAAACTCTACCCTCTTTGTTAAAATAGCAGAATGTCCTCTACAGATGTTGCAGAGACGAGGAAATTTTTTTATAAAAATCAGTGTCTTGTGCTATTGTTAAAATAAATATAAAAAAAAACAACTATCAGTAGGATGAGAAAAAATATGAAAGGTACTCATTAAGGCCGCTTGACATAGTGCATTATAACGTGCAAGGGATTGCAGCAATTTCTCTGCAAGGTCGGCCTTTACATGTCTAATATTTAGAATTAATGCAATGTATAATCTATTCGTGTTTAATATTTCAATTCAAATAACGCTTTTCTGTATATGTAAACTAGAAATAAAACGCTCTAGATATTATATGCGCTGTAAGTTTTTTTCAATTGGTACACGTTTCTTGTGTTGAGGACTGAATATTTTGTTTTCTTTAATATTATGTTTCTCGAAATATCCTACAGAAAGTCTAGGTGATGTAGTGAAAAAAGTTATTTTTTGTTGTATTCCATTTTCACACAAACTAAATAAACCTTTATTTGTGCACTTGGCTAAAATTTTGTTACCTTAGTCCCGTTTCAGATGGACGCGTATGGTACGCATGAGGTCGAATATCATACTAAGTTATGGTATGATATTCGACCTTTCAAACTAGGATACTGTATCTGATACGCGTATCCAATAGACAGAAAATACATGTAGGTATTCACACTGCATTCATCACGGCATAAAGTATCGCGATACTAAATTTCTGAATCTCGCCCCTTCAGCCGGCGGCGACAGTATCCGAATCCGGAATACCGAATTATTATTGTGGCTTATGTACCTGTTCAGACTTGCATACTTTTGCGATTCAAAAAGCACCATAGCATAGGTGCACACAATTTTTATTAGGTATTCATTAGTAGAAGTGAATTGGGATGGAATGATTGAAAAACTTTGTTCGATCTTGTAGTAAATCTTGGTGAAGTAAGTTAAAGGTTCCTTTAATTTCCCTTAATTCGAATATAGGATGAACCCAAATAGTTCGTCTCCTTTTAACTTTTTTCTTTTTGTATCAAATATGCCACAACATAATGCACTCTTCAATGTCCGTACAACACTGATATTGTCTTTGTACTGGAAAAATGTGTTTACAAAACTATATTCTGACAAAAGTATCTTGACTGTATCTGGCCTAAATTCTGTATCTCGCATACAGTATCTCAGATACAGTATCCTAGTCTGAAAGGGCTCTAAATGTAGGTTTTCAAATGGACGACGCGACGGCTCAACCCGTGCGATCCGCGTAGAAACGCGAGGCGCATATTTCTTGTCGTTCAGTTATTGTTTTCAGATGGTATGTACACGAGCGTATGTAGTTGAGAGTGCTTGTCTTTGTTGCCGATTCTAACCAATATTTACGTTGTGAACAGAAATTCTTATTGGCGAAGTTGAACAGAGACCCAATTTATTGGATAGTTCGAACGAAGAACATAAACATTGGGACTTACGGCAAAAATCCTGGGATGATATAGGAACAATAGTAATTGATCAGCTTAACAATTTATTAGATAATTTCGTAGGGTGTTCACGTAACTCCGAATAAATCGTAACGAACGCAACTTTTAGTAATCGCTTTTGAACAATAGGGTGCACCCATATTCTTCTCCTTTTTTGACTTTTTTTTTAAAGGTAATATGCAGCAATGGCAACAACGCTAGATGTTTCTCCTTGTATGTTTCTTTTGTTACTACTGTCTGCCAAAGACTGTACGCCCCATGTGAAAGTAAAACCACGCGTACACATACGCGTGACTTTTACTACGCGCGCGTACTATACTCGTCCATCTGAAACTGGACTTATTCTAAAGTAATAAAAATAATATTAAAATTGAAACGTTCAAGACTGATAGAACAAAAGCTCAAACAAGAAAATGTCAATTAATTTTTTTCAGAATTTTCAACACTGTCAATTGCTAACACTCAAATGTTACACAGAAAATATTCTCGCAAATAAGTTTAAACAGATCCATAAAATGATAATCTCAGAAAGAAAATGTACAGTGACATGGAAAGCTTAATACAGACACTCTTGAAAGCATTTGAGGCAATTTGGAAAAGCAACAAAAAGCTGAAATTGATATAATTCTCATATTATGTACATATTCTAATGCATGCCAAATATTAATTATCCCATCCGATTTTCGTCAAATATTTTAGTCAAACGCGTTGTTTTAAAGAAAATCAACTATTAAATCCGATTTTCTATTTCAAATGTCCCTACTATACGAAATAACTGCAAAAAGTTCGACCTCACATTTCTACTTCGACCGATACCACTAATACCATCTCCCTGGGCACTAATAATTCTTCACAGCAATAGAACAGATCGTTCCCCAGGGATCAGTCTTCGATTTTACTCTACTGCTGCTTTTTTAAGATCATAATTACGTTTTCTTATGCATGAAACTGGGAACAAAGCTACAGTGATGCTAAATTTTTTGACCAATCATAAAGCCCAATTTCTTGACAGACCCAATTACTTTACACACTTGTTGCATAAATAACTATTTTTTTATGATAAAACCCAATGTATTTATTCAAAAAGACATTTGGAAGACAGTTGTAAATGTAAGCTGAAAATTATTTTTATAAAAATGACTACGAAATGCCAATAGAATCTAATACCGAAAGTAGTTTCTTTATTTCATACATACCCTTGAAGGTGAAGTTGGATTGGATCCTTCTTTATTCACTTTCTCCAGCAAAATCCGCGCCCTTTCTCTTTGCTCTGAGTGCCTCATGAGTATTTGCTGTAGACGCGTCAAAATATTTTTAATTGCAAGCCAAACCTTTACACCAAATACACAAACTTTTAAATCACATTAACTTTTAAAAAGTATGCCCTTTGTTTGGATTTGTTAAACGAAAGCTCTCGAATTTAAAGTTTAGTATAAAAACAATGACAATAATTTGGTCGGAATGTATATTATTTATGAAATTACAGATGTGGTTTTGTTTCTAGCAGTTGATCCATACTGCAAAAGATTATTTCTCACAGTTTTTGCGCTACTGCAGTAAAAGTTTTGACAGGGGTATAAACGGGACACTGCCGCCTTGATAGGGTCATAAACAGGAAACGTGTAGATTCTGCGGAGTGGAAGAAGAAACCTCCATTCACATACTGGCGGTAGGATCGGCTCTAAGACTTGCCTAAACTGAAACCTACTGATGAAATTATTTTAATGAATAGTTCTAATAGACCGGTAGCCCATGACACGTGTAGGTTTCATTATTTTAAATGGAAGCCGTTTTTACCATAGAGTTTCATGTGGAAAACAAGTGGAATAAGGCTATACCACAAGAAACAAACTTGCTAATCGACGCAATAGTGGAGATTGAAAATCTTAGACTTTTTATGAAACTAAAACAATCAATTAATGGATGCCATGTATTGGATGCATTCCTTGGGTACTACTTTATCATAAAAAATATGGCAGCGATACTAAAGGTTGATAAGCGAGGGTTAAAAAAGATAAGAATGTGAAAAAAGGCGTCGGTTAGCAAGTTCTTGGGGAATAGCCTTATTCTACTTGATTTTCACATAAAACTCTATGGTGAAAACGACTCCCATTTAAAATATGAAGCCTACACATTGTGTCTATAAAGGAACTGTAGGTCTCTGAGTAGAAAAAGTGGACATAGTCGATATTTTAGGTCAATGTTCATATAAAAACACATACATCCATAGGTACATCTGTATCTGTAGAGTAGGGAGGGTGAGTTAGGCCCACAGCACTTATGCCACATGTGACCCATTTTACATCCTCCCGAGAAGTTGTCTTCCAAGGTCATCGTCCATCCTGTCCTTTCCAGAAAGGTGGACAGATCACTAGGAGACATCTCCTTTATATCGGCAGGTGTAGGCCAAGATTCACCGAACACACACTCTTTTATTGACGATAACTCCGGACATTCGCATAAGACATGCCTGACAGATTTATCTTCCTGTTCACACATTCTGCATAGAGGTGTGTCCACTAGCCCCATTGTATGGAGGTGTTTCCTTAATTAACAGTGGCCAGTCAGAAATTCTACCGTTAAACGTAGGTTTTTCCTGGTCATCGCCAAATATTTATTCGACTCCAGCTTCCTAGGGTCGCCCAGGGTGATCCTGGCAAGACTGCATCCCTTGATTTCATCCCATCTCTTTAGATATTGAGCATGGGTGTAACTTTTAGCTAAATCCGCAATTGCCGTAGGTGTCACCGGGTCCAAGAATTCTTGGTCCAGCCGCTTCCCTGGCAAAAGAGTCAGCAATGCGGTTACTTTTGCTCCTGTCGTGCCACTTAGCCAACCTCAGGATAATATTGTTATCTACCGAGGCGTTAGCTAAATCTCGATGGCACTCTAATACTATCCCTGATGTAACACGTTGTCTGTTCAAGGCTAGTAGAGCTCGTCTGCTATCAGTGCAGATTATATGTTTTTGCTAGAAATTCCTTTTCTGGTTAGTTCCTTTGTGGCAATTGAAATACCAGCCAGTTCTGTTTGAACCACGCTGGAGTTTTTCCCCATTCCCCACTTAATCCTTAAAATAGTGATCTGGAGTAAATTCCACATCTGCCTACTACAGAGGTAGAGCAGTAAGCGCTTCCCGCCACAGTCGCAGTCTTAAATGACCCATTCCTACTTCGGGGTTTGCACCAGCCGTGCGCAATCGTAACATGGCCATTAACGCAACCTCTTTAACGTACAAGTCCAGAGGGGTTAGACCAGTAATTAATTCCATTGCCGCGGTACACACCAAACGTGTTATAAAAAATCTTTACGATAGAAAATATGAAAACCAAAAAGGTAAAACTGTTCATCGCTTTAGGCATCTTAACTTGTATCATCAGAGTTTCGGTAGAACATTAAGAATATACTTAAAGGCATTGTGTTTATGTTGCATAGGAAAAAATTATTGAAACAAATATGACAAAATTAAGTAGTTAACTCAGCCCTATTCTGTAACTAGAATACAAATGAGTAAAATCGAATAGAATTCAAGCCGTCAACTCGGAATCAGGCGCGGTCGGCATTACCCAATCCTGTAAGATTACTACCGTTGCAATACACATGACAAGCACTGTCGAAGTAGCATTACGATGTCGGAATATGTCGTTAAGCATGCAACTGTCTACCTGACAGTTGAAAATGAATTTTTTCTACTTCCGTCACTAAAACCTCTAAAACACGGGATTGACATTCGCAAAACGTCACTTTAAACACTAGTGTTTGTCTATCATCTTGTGAATATAATTAAAACATAACATAATAATTAAGATCCTGCGGGCGTAGAAAAAGTATAGTAAGCGCCTAGTGTCATACGTTTCATACGGAAAACTCGTGACTAAAGTAACGTTTTTGACACTTGGTACTTAATATACTATTGTGATGGGTATTTTGTTTGGTAATGAAATTTAAGAGGAATTGGTATGTTATGTACTTCCGATCTCTTGTTTGTCGATTGCCCAAATAGCTCTGAAAGCATCCAACATTCGGATTTGTCAAGATTTCGATTAGACTCCTCCATCTCTACTTCAGTTACAGAGTATGTCAAAACGTATTTCTCGAAGCTATTCATTTAGCTAGACAAATTCTTACCTCAAAAATGTGATAGATTGGTTAAGTTTAAATATCACACTTAAAATCGTCTATAAACTTTCATGTGGGAAATATATCTCATTGAAAAAATTAATTTGTCATTTCATAAAATACGGATATCTTTGACTACTTTTAGAAAAAGTAAACGAGTTGAAAGAATCTTCTATCATCAAAAACAGCATATCGAAGCAGTTCTTATTCGTGACACCTTTGCCGACTGAAGCATAGCCGCACCGTGCCCAAACCGAGTCTTGATCATCAACCGGTGGAAGAATAGCACAATGTTATAACCATTTTTCTTTGAACTTAACCACGCAAACCGGGTTAACAATACCATGACGTCACGGTTAACTTTTATGACGTAACGGTTTGTGGAAACCCTGAAATAAACAAACACCTAACCTCAAATATGATAACTACTCTATCAAACTATCTCAGTGATCTGGTTTGTGTGATTGGTTAACTGTTACGTCATGGTTTGGAATACAACTCGAAGAATATTGAATGGTTAACTTATAGTTAACCCGGTTTGTGTGGTCATGTTCAAAGAAAAATAGCTAATATATGTAATAACAATAGTTCAGATACCATCGTATCAAGAACGAGCGCTCTAACCGTAACAACACTGCACTATTCTCCACAACATCGGATCGGAAAATATGCGGTTTTGTATGTCCCTCCAACCTCAAATTAAACTTGGAACGAACGACAAAATAAAGCAAAATGACAGCTTATATGGTTAAATAACAACTTTTTCTACAGTGCAGACAAAACATCTAGAAAAGAACCACATCTATGGGAACCTTTGTATTGAAAATATGGAAAACTTTTGTATATTATTGTCAATTCTTAAAAACTAAACGACATATTCGAAACAGAACGTATTCTAAGGAAAAAATATTTATTTGCAAATGTAGATGATAAAGCTGATGGACTTGTAAGCTAATTTTTACACTGCATCCTTTTAAAATTGCATATACAGGGTGAATCATGAAAAACTGTACAACATACTTTTACTTCATATTAAAACTCCTTTGGGAATATCAAGTAACCATTAAAAAGTGTCCGCTCGGATCTTTTACTAGTATACGAGAGACTCTTTGAATTTTGACAACAAATTTTGGTGTAAGTATACAATACTACCAACTAATTAACTGCTTCATTAAAACAATAATAAAATATAGTGTTTTTGAAAACTCTAATCAAGATTTAAACAAGTATACAAATAGATAACAAGGAGTCTCAATACGAAGTAAGGGCATGAACAGTTCCTAATGACTAATCCTATATATTACACATTTCATTTCTAAACGGCCATTTTCAAATAAAAAATATTTTTGGAACTTTAATTTAATTTAAAAAGACACCGAGCTAAATTTGGTCAATAATATAAAAACCAAATACAGGAAAAAAAACTACCGCCGAAATTGAAGTGTCCCATAATTGGATAAATTTTATAAAAACTGTAGAAATCCTCCGTTAAAAGTTATTGATATTCTGCAATGAGATTTTTTACATTTCAAAACTCTACTCATTAGTAAATCGGTACTTATAGTTTTTGCGAAGTAAATTGGGACAACACACAGATTTAAAATGCTTATATAAGTACACACATCAAAAATGTCTAAAGAACACAAAGATTTTTCCTAGTATATACATGAATTTTAATCGGGTTTTTAAAAGTGACACATCGTTATGATGACCGATTAGTCAGTAATGAATTCATCTTAATTTCAGTGAAATTAATTTTCTCTTTGATGAAATAATTTAACAAAAGTTACACTAATTCAATTGAAATTCTTAACACATCCATGAATGTAAAACATAAAAATCTAAACAAAAAATGTTTTTAGTAATCTTTCCTCCAAAAGCATTAATTACAGCTTGACACCGTCTTAGCATACTTAAAATTAAACTATCAGTTTCGTTTTGTGTTAATAATGCCCATTCTTGTGTAAGATCTTGGAGACCTTGACAAGTATTAACATTATGCAAATGAGGAGCGATCCGTCTCTGGAGTATATCTCATACATGCTCGATAGGATTAAGGTTTGATAGAAGGGTAATTTCGTCAGTATCAAACCAATCTCTTAGGGTTGCTGCAGTATGTGGCCTTGCATTGTCCTGCATGTAAAGCAAATCAGTGCCTGCAGCAGTGGCAAATGGATGGACAACAGGTTCTAAGATACGGTCAATATATTGAAACTGATTCAAAGTGACTTCCGCAAAAACGGGAACAGTTCGAGATGAAAAATTATTTCAACCCACATCATAACTTGTAGACCACCATACGGACGAACATGTCTGAGTCTTTCTTGTCGACCAGGTCCTCTCCAAACTCTCACTCTTCTTGAGTCAGGATAGAGACAAAACAAAGATTCATCCGTGAATAACACAGAACTTCATTTTTGTAAGAACCAATGAACATGTTTTTGTGCCCACATTAACCTTAGTCCACGATTTCCATGACATAACATGGGAACCCTCAATGGACGTCTGGCGCGTAGGCCAGCATCATGTAGTCTATTTCTCAAAGTTTGGCCACACACATTAATGTTGTTGGCATTTGCTAAGGCCCCACAAAGTTCGCGAGCAGTGGCATTCACATTTCGGCGAGCTAATCCTACCACATATCGATCCAGTCGAGGGATAGTTGCACGTTGACGACCTCCATGTCTTTCAGAGACATCACCAAATTGTTCATATCGATGCCATAATCGCGAAATCAAGCCCCGAGAGACGTCAAAATGACGTGCAACATCAGCTTGCGAAACACCAACCTCAATCACATTCACAGCACTTACCATTTGAACACGTGATAAATGCCTACGCTCCATGACCACCGTTGCTCTTAACAATCTTATTTAAGTATACATTTAAAGTTTACTAGAGCCTATCTTTAAAATTGGAAGAAATTTGCCTATACAATTAGAATGTATGTATGTATTTTGGGGTAACATTCACTGAGAACTAAAAGATCTATTGTGCCCCCTTACTTCTACCTAGTTTCTGAGGAGAGTCTCAGAGACTAGTAGCTCCTTTAGTCCTATTTCCAGGAGGAATTTTAGGATATCTGCAGGCTTCAACTTAGGTAACTGTCCCTCTTCTATACGGTAGTCTCCCAGGTGCTGTGCCCTAGGATTCTGAATTGTTGTGCAGTTCGCAAGTATGTGGATGGAAGATTCTTTTTCCATTTCACAAAATCTACAATCTTCTTCCTCCACTATTTTGAGCTTTTTAAGATGCCCTTTCAGGCGACAATGTACCGTTAGGATTCTTGTTAAAACTTTTAGTGCAGTTTTACTTTGACTTATGCATTCATTTGATCTCAACAGGTTGTAGTCACCCAGAAGAATCTTAGATTTCCAATGGTCAGATCTTTTCTTTTCTTCAGCTTTACCTATTTCTTCCAACATTAGGTTGGGGCTGATACCGCAAAAGGGTTCCGGCCCCCAGAGGAAGTCTCTCTAGGATTTCCGTTCTAATATAGTTGTCAATAGCTTTTTCCACAAACGATGTTAGGCTGATTCGTCTGAAGGATTTGGGGTTTGTCGTGTCCCTTTTTCCAGCTTTTGGAATGAAGGTTACTATTGCCCTTCTCCATGCACCTGGTATATAACCCAGTTCCAAGCTTTCGTTTCGTCTTGTCCTTGCTGGAGCAATGCTGGGAAAATCCCATCTGCTCCAGGTGCTTGAAAGGTGAAAAGGTGTTCATAGCCCATTTCAACCTATCGTTACAACAAATGTGCTTGGCCATTGTGTAGTATACAACTAGAAACAATAAACCTTGTTATATGAAGCGCTGTCACTTCTGGCTTAATAAAAAAATACAATTGACTGAATAATTGTCACCGCCTATCTTGATTTGTAGATAACAAATTTACGAATCGATTGGTTAAAGTTTTTGTTGAAAAAAGTAAAATAATAGTCGTGTTCCTTAGACATTTTTGATGTGTGTATATGGATTAAAAGGAACTGCTGTTATACGAGACTCTCCTCGGGAACTGAGTAGCAGAATGAGGTTTTACTTGGAATATGACCGTTTAGAAATGAAGTATGCACAAGAACGATAATAATTTCAACTTAAACAAGCAAAAAAATTGAAAGACATGCAAAATAGCATAAAACTTTGAAGGAAAAAATGTTACTTACTGGATTTGGTTTCGGCAAATCTGTAAACAGATCCTCCTTTTTATCGCTCTCTTTGTTGTCACCTACGTCTAATTTATCGTTAATGTTAATATCACCGTTAACTTCTATACACTCACTATCTGCAACAGATTGTCCAACTGGGGGAGTGTCTTCGTCATCAGAACCGAAGGGGTCCGTTAATTCTCTCCTTGTCATAAGTAGAGGTTTTTTTGGTTCTTCTTTTTTCTCCTTCTCTTTCTTTTCTTCTTTTTTCGCCTCCTGTTTGTCTTTATCCGGAGACAGCATCGCCTGGAATGGTTTTATATTGAGATTATGACTATAAAATTGATCTAGACGAAAACCCAACCTTATTAATAATATTATTAACGTCCTTGGATATGGTTGGTGATTTTTCTTTATTTTCTTTAACAGGTTCCGGCTCGGTGGTAATTTTCAATGGCAACCTCAACTTCGAAGCATCCCCTTTTTGATCATTCTTATTGGCAATATTCATCTCGATCTCTTTGTTGTTCTCCTGTTTCTTAAACTGTTTAGATTTTCGAAGATTCATTATTTCTTGGCCGAACACTTGCTTGGTGATATCCGTATCTTTGTCAGTATTGAATTTTCCTATAACATAATTGGATTCTTCAGCAGTTTTCCCGATTTGTTGCACTTCGAGTTGGTGTCCGGTAAAGTGAGCTCGAAGCTGATGGAGGTATGTCATTACTGCCAGTTTATCAGGAACTGAGAAAAATAGATAACTTGAAAATTAGAAGTAAACGTTTCAATAAAAATGATTCGTTTACCTGCTAACATGTGCATGTCTGTTGGTTCAATCACCCTGGGTATACCAAGTTTATCTCCCGCGTCAAATGCTGTCTTACAGTTTCCTTTAACGTCATGAGGCGATAAAGAATGGAAGTCACTATAACCAAAAATCAACAAATACAAATAAAATTTATAAATAGATTAGTACCAGGGAAGGCCAAGATAGTCAGGCTGTACTGAAATCTTTAGCATGTCCTCAGATCAGACCTAGATTAGTCTGGGACTGCCTACAAAAAGCTCTTAACCCTGGCAAACCATAATAGAGTAACTCCTGAGTGGGTCCTGGAGCACAAGGATATTGTAGGCAACGAAACGAAACGGCAGACACCCTAGCAAAGTTAGGGTCTAAAACTGCATTCACTGGTCCTGAACTAATATTTGGAATATCGAAAACTGCTGCACGTAGTTGTACGAGGATTTATTGATATCTAGTTAGCCTAGACCAGTTCCATGCATATACAAAATATTGCGTTACCATAGCAACGAATAATAACTCATTAGAAGTGTCAGTGTGAAGTTTGACGTCCATAAAGTAAACCAGAGTTACGCAATAAATTAAAAGAAAAACGATGTCCACCGAAATTGTGAAAATCGAAAAATTGGAGTATCGAGCCATCATCAAGTACCTGTATTTAAAAGGGTTAAGAGGTAAGCAGATTTACGAATATATGCTTAATACCCTTGGTGATCAATGTCCTTCGTAAGCGACCGTGAAAAATTGGACTGCAAGCTTCAAAAGAGGTAAATTTTCCATTGAAGATGATGACTGATCGGGAAGGCCAGTTTCTGTGTCAGTCCCCGAAAATATCGATGCAGTTCATGACATGATTTGATCAGACCGTCGAATTGGGCTAAAACGGATATCTGAAGCACTGAATATTTCATACGAACGCGTTCATCATATAGTTCACGTCAATTTGGACATGAGAAAAATTGCTGCAGAATGGATCCCCAAATGTTTGAATGTTGACCAAAAGCGTGCAAAGGTAGAACCATCGCGTTCGATCTGTGCTCGATTTGAAAACGATGTAGACTTCTTAAACCGAATTGTTACTATGTATGAGACTTGGGTACATTTCTACGATCCAGAAACAAAGCAACAATCGATGGAATGGCGACACTCTGGTTCTCCAAGACTTAAGAAGTTTCGTGTCCAAAAATCTGCTGGAAAAGTTCTTGCTTCAGTTTTTTGGGAATGCCATGGAGTAATCATGATTGATTTTTTGGATAAGGGTAGAACAATAACTGGAGATTACTATTCGACATTACTGACCACTCTACGGGAAAAAATTAAAGAGAAAAGACGCGGAAAGCTATCCAAAGGTGTTTTGTTTTTGCAGGACAACGCCCCTGCACACAAATTTCATGTTGCCATGCAAAAAATTCTTGATTTAGGGTTTGAATTACTAGAACACCCCCCTCATTCACCAGATTTGGCTCCGTCCGACTATCATCTCTTTCCTCAACTGAAAAAAAGTTTAAAAGGTCGTAAATTTTCTTCCAACGAGGAGGTAATAAAAGCTGTGGAGGTCTGGTTTGCAGAGCAAGAAGAAACATTTTTTTTGAAAGGTCTAGAGACGTTGCAGGTTCGCTGTAATAAATGTATCCAATTCAGAGGAGAATATGTTGAGTAATAAAATATTTTGACATTGAAATTTTGTTTGGTTCTATAGTAGGCTAAGAATTTTTCAATATATCCTCGTACATCTCGGTGGATTCAAACTAAACCTCAGACGTAATGAAGCCACGTGCAAAAACAGGAACACGGCGAACTCCTGGTCAAAAAACCCTCGGAGTCGCTCACTAACGAAATGTTAAACTCAGTAGGGACCAGATAAGGATAGTGACGAGATTATTCACCGGTCACTGCACCCTAACGGAGTACATGAATACAATTGGCATATACAGGGAGGAACCTATCTGTCGGTTGTGCATGGAAGAGGAAGAAACAGCCTCACACATTATCTTCGAATGTGAAGCACTGTCTCATTGGAGATATACTCCCAGGACTTGGGAGGAATTCTACAAGAAGGACCGAGTGAAAAGACTGATGAGCCTGATAAGGGCTACTGGTTTCTTCACATAAACAGTACAACCAAGAGCACAAAAAGCATGAAGGCTGAGGTGCCGAGGTATCTAAGCCTCTGACTGGTAATGCTGAACTAATCATTTACTTGATTACAGTTTCCTGTAACAATTGTCATATTTAAGTGTTATCAATAGAAGTCAAAATAATAGTTTAAAACTATTAAAACGCCTTACAAATTAGAAAATTACTTTCCAAAGGGCTCATTAAGAAGCAACATCTACTTCTCCGGCTATATGCCCTGCAGACAATGAATTACACTTCCAAGTTAGACGGGGTTGGTACATATGCAGTATAGAACCAACTATTCCGGTTGATACCGGTCAGTCTGCAAGTGATATTGTCCCTTCTAATAATAATAAACCAGAATTGTTGGTTCTATATTGCATATATACCAACCCCGTTTAACTTGGAAGTGTAATTCATTGTCTTCGGAGCATATAGCCCGAGAAGTAGACGTTGCTTCCTAGTGAACGGTCTACCCTTTGGAAAGTAATTTTCTAATTAGTAAGGCGTTTTAATAGTTTCATACTATTATCCGGAATAGATAATTCTGAGAAATAGAGGGTAATTCACAGCCTCATAGGATTGTCTGGTACACATATGGCTCATGCTCCAGCGATTGGGCGGGGGCTGTAATTTACTCCAGGAACCCAAGGACACAAGTATGTGTTTCATTGGGTAAGGGTGTGTCTGCATATCAGGCTGAGGTATACGCTATCTTGGAATGTGCGCGGATAAACCTAGACAGAGGTTATACGAATCGACGTATAACCATATACACCAACAGTCAGGCGGCAATCAAGGCCCTGAGTGGATATACCATAAAATCAGGGCTTGCTGCTGAATGTCGTGAACGCCTTGCTGACCTAGAAAGGCGGAACACAGTGTGGCTAGAATGGATTCCGGCCCACTCTGGTTTTGAAGGCAATGAAGGGGCGGACGCGCTGGTTGTGGAAGGGGCGGCTACTGCTTTTAACGGCCCGGGCCCGACCTTGAGCCTTACAAAACAAACAATCCGTAAGAAGACGACGAACTGGTTGAGAAACTAGCACCTTGCTCACTGGAGGGCTCTACAGAGTCTCGGGAAGTCCAAGCACCTATTGAAGGGATGGACTGATGGACGTGCTAGAGCTGCTCTAGGACTACCAAGGAGTAGGTTAAAAAAGATGGCAGGACTCCTAACAGGGCACTGTTGCCTGAGGAAACACCTCTGTAACCTAGGTTTAGAGGAAAGTCCCCTATGTAGGGGTTTGCGGTATGGCTGACGAAACGTCGGACCATGTTCTCCTCGTATGTCCACATTGGGCTGTGCTACGCAGGCGAATCTTCGGAGTCCCTGTTATAGCCTCTGGGGACATAAGCAGGCAGCAATGGACCGTTCACTGCTCCATAATGACGCCAAGATACAAGTTAACAACAGAACAAAATAAAAACAATAATAATGGTGCTTACATTAAATCTGGTTCAAAGTGATGTATCAAAGCACAAAACGCCATTCCGTTCCTCCAGCTCGTTGTCAAATTTGTAACTTTAACACTTGCATAATTTTTTGTCATCTCCTTACACCACTCCAATAAATCTTGACCTGAAAACAATGCAAAAGTTAATGACATTTTCTTCACTTAATATGTTAACTGTTCAGAGATCACTGTTTAGAAAGATATGATGAATCCTAGAGGGGAAATAGAGGAATCAAATGTTATAAAAGTTGAGCAAGTTAAGTATTTTTTATTTTTTTATAAGAGAAACTGAAAAATATTTACCTGGAGTACTTAATTTTTGCTGATTCTTCGGCGTTTCGATGTGATCTTTTAATTCTAATAGTTGAAGATGCAAATTAACATTCTTCTTCACATCCACATCCACTATTTTCGGTTTTTCGTTTTCCACTATCAGCTTTGTAACGATCTCGCTTTCTCCTTCTTCGGCAATTAATTCTAAATTATCCAAAGTCTCTGTACACTGTTCTGAGTACACGTCTTTTTCGTTGGAAACAAAGTCACTTTCTTTCGGTGGCGGTACTGAAGGCGGCCGAAGCGATTTACCCATTTCGTTAATCGGTGAAAACATTTCGGCTGTCGGAGTTTTGTCATCTAGGACAATACTTGCAACTACAATAAACCAGAAAAAAATATATTTAAAAGAACAAAGGAAGAATATACCATGACAGAAATAACTAGAAAATTATATAGAGTGAATCTAGAAGTGCATAGAATCCTTGGTTTGGACTGAGTGGTCAGATAATAATAATAATACATTTATTCATCCCTTCAGACCATATTTTACATGATATAGGAGACGTCATAGTGAAAATACATAGAACATAATATATACAGTTGACAAATAATCAAGTGAAAAAATCATTTGTGACATACACACACTCGTCAATAAGATATTTTTTTTAATGTGATTGAAACGGTTAAAATTTATTATGATTTTGATGGAAGACGGAAGATGATTGTAAAATCTTGTTCTAGCATAGTAAGGACTAAGTTCATAAAGGTTTGTTGAATGTCTGGGAACACAGAACTCATCACCAAATCTGGTAGAGTAGTTGTGGAATAAGAATGCAAAGTGCTGTATTTCGGTAACTATTCGTCGGAGAGACTTGCAGTAAACAATTTTGTAACTAAAGTGGCTAAATAAAAATTTTGGATGTTTTTTTTTTAAGAATCCAAGATGGCCGACAGGGTGGAGGAGGAAACGGAGAGAAGATGGGAGAAGTATGAGGGCGCGCTAAAAGGAGCGATTGGGAGTAGGAGAGAATGGATGAAATTTGGGGAGGTGAACTACTTCTTGACACAGGTGCTCACTGGGCATGGGTCGAGAGTAGGATACCTCCACAAGATTGGGAAAAGAGAGACTGGATTGTGCGAGAGGTGTGAAGTGGAGGATGATGTGGGGCATGTGTTCAGATGCTGGAAGAACTTGGAGGAGCTGGAAAAATTAGAGCAGAAACTAGTGGAGGCGGTGTATTGGGAGAACATGGTGGAAATAATGTTGAGGGGAGAGGAGGAATGGATGGAGGTAAGTGGCGTAGTGGAGAGAATGATTAGGGGGAGAGAAGGAATTGATATGACATGAGAGGTAGGAGTGATAGAAGGGAGAAAATCACGGAGTGTGTGTGAGGGACCGCCGCCCGTCTCGAAGTATGCAAGGGTAGTGATTCCGAGGCGGGAGTAACGGCGAGCTTTGAGGTGGGTTTGGTTGGTAGGCATCTCTTGCGATGAGTCCAACACTGTCTGGGTCATGGGACATGGCCCATTCGAACATGAGTTTCCCATCTAGGCCCGAAAAAAAAATGGCCGACAAGGGGCGTCACCGCCATCTGAGACTTTTAACGTGATTTTTCACTGGAATATACCTGGTAAATTTACCAAAAAATATATACGTTTCAAAACTAAGCTTTATTTGAGTATTTTTTGTTTGGCACTTTTTAACGTATATATTAATAAGTAGTGGGGTGATTTAATATTTTTTAATGAACAGCTGTCACTCCCAAAGTACAAAAAGGATTTTAACAAACTTGGTCTCGTAAAAAGCATTTATTGCTCCATCAAACCCAGCCTACCTGTAACATGTCTGATTACTAGCGATGCCGCCAGAGCGCGTTTTTTTTGATATAACAGAATATTTCAAAAATATCTAAAAAATTGAATCGAATAATATGACTTTTTTCCATAAAAATTTAGTGAAATGATACTAGAATAGGTTAATGAAAACCGAATCTCGATATTTTCGAAATTTCGAAAAAACGCTATTACACCGTTTATTAATCTTATTTATTTGTCCTTTTCCAAGAATCAATGATAAAATGAATGTTGGGCTCGATAAAGAACCCTACCACTGGTTGGAACACCAGTGGGTTCGGCAAAATTTCCGGTTAGGGGTAGAGTGCTCCCGGCGGTGATTAGCCTCAGTTGCAGAAATAGACCGACGTTAAATAACCGAATAAAAAAATGATAAAATTCCATGATTTTATAATTTTTGAATAATAAGCCGATTTTGAAATAAAACTAATGCCTCCTTAAATGCTCAAAATGTCTTCCATCACACTCAATGCATTGTTGGAGCCGCTCAACTAGACGGTTGCACAGTACATTTTTCAATACAAGAGCGAGGACATTTAGATCGGATATAACACCAGAGGTGGATTGGATGAGGTAGTCTATCTCTTTGGCCACTCCGATCCCCAGACTTGACCGGTTTGCACTTCTATCTATGGGATCGGTTAACAAATTTTGTTTACCAAATTCCACTAACAACGAGAGACGACATGAAAATACGAAGACAAATAGGCTACGCATGAGCGGTTCAACAATGCATTAAGTGTGATGGAAGACAGTTCAAGCATTTGTATTTACGACGAACAGTTTCCGAAATACAGCACTTTGCATTCTTATCTGACCACCCGGTACATTGGCAAACTAATACCTAATTTTTCAGTGGGTTATCACTTTTTGTCCACCAACAATCCCCCAACACTGTATAACCATTGCAAGTTATCACTGTGAGAAATATTTTTTTTTTAAATAAACTTATCGTATTGTCAAACTAATCCAACAAATACTGTTTAACTTAAAAAACAATAGTTAATACTTACCACTGATCGGAGTACTTGCAAAATCTGATCCAGATAAACTGTTTGTCATAAGCTGTAGATGTTGCGTAACTTCATGCATGCTATTTTTCATAGCATTATCACTTATTGAAAAATCTTCATCTTCAACATCTTCTAAAGCAGCTATATCACCACTGTTATTATTTACAGACATCAAAGAAGCCATGGACTGCATATCTTCGTCCCTGCAATATTGAATCAAGCATATAGTGTGTACCAAAACAGTTTTCAAGTAATTTGTATGGAAGTACTAATACAAGATTTTTGAAATTGTGAATATGATAATTAATAGGAATTTCAGTTATTTTATTCAGTACAGCTGGATTTCGTAATTTATTTTGATTCTTTTACTATAAAAGAGAGAAATAATGATATGAAGGGGGTGCTCAGTTGATAGAAACTGATCACTCCATAAATTGTAGTTATACAGTGTGTAAAAGTCAAACAGAATAAATTCATTACTTCAGTTACTGTACATATTTCTGAAAAATAACGAAACATGTCAAATTTAAATTATAAATTGACATTTTTCAACGCGAAAATGCGATTATCCAATTACAAGAAGTTATGTTTTCTGGTGAGTGTACATTTTCACTAAATGGTCATGCTAATCGGCAAAATTGCCGCTACTGATCAATGGAAAATCCTCGCTGGATGAGAGAAGAACACACGCAATACCCTCTAAAGGTTAATATTTGGGCAAGGATTATTAGAAACCATATATTATCATTGATCCCTTTTCCATAGAGGGAAATTTGAATGGCGATCATTATTTGGCACTAGTTCAAAGTGATGTAATTAGAAAAGAAAAATTGTCAGATTTTTGCTACAAAACATATAGTATGGAAAAAAGATAAATGAATGATGTCTCATTACAGTCTTTAAATGCAAACAAAAATAATAAACTTACGTTGCTTTTCCTTCTCTAAGGAAGACGCATGATAAAGTACAGTCTAACTTTGCACTGGTAATCTTTTTGGTAGTAGGTTTGAAGTTAATCTGAAGTTCCGTTTGCGTTGATTCGACACTGGCATATTTTCGCATGTTGACGTGCGCGATGGCGAGCTGTCTTCGTTTCCCCGCCGGAGGTACCTTCAACAAAATAAGCAGACAATTGATAGTAAATTGAACTATATTCAGTTTAAGATAAACTTCAAACACTGTAAGATAGAGTGAACTGATTATTTATTAATGTAGTCTAGGTTTTCAAATTTGTCTCAGACTTAAACTAAAACAAGTAAGGAATATGTTGCAGGTATAAGTAATCATTTATACGTTGTCAGATACTGTATTGTAGTATCTACTGTTCGATCATCATAGACAAATTTTTAGTGAAATATCACATAATAATTTAACTTGGTTGTAAAAACTAATATTTACAACATCGAGCACCTATATGTGTCAACGGGGCACTGTAAGCTCAATAGGCATTTAAAGCTGATGGGATTGACAAACGAAGATACGTGCAGGTTTTGTCACCTAGAAGAAGAAACGGCGGAACACATTCTATGTCAGTGCGATAGCCTGGCAAATGTGCGGTTTTTTGCATTAGGCGAAGAAAAGCCAGTGGCAGAGAGCTATATGGAAGGTTCAGTCTCCACGCTAATAGACTTTTTAAAAAGAGTCAGGCTGGAGAATGTAATCTAGAGTTTGAGAGGACCACAATAGATCTGAAAAGGTCGCAGTGGATTAGGCCGAAAGCCACCTGATAAAATCTAATCTAATCTAATCTATATGTGTCAACTACACACGGGGAAGGAAGAGAGAATAGTTAATTTTTTCTCGCATGTACCAGGCATACTTTGGTAGGTATCGTTGTAGGGTACCTACCTCGACTATGGGTATGACATATAATCTGAATAGTGAATTTTCTCGTCCATTCACAAGGAGATTTTGATCCATTTTTAAAATTACCCTCTACTTTCCGCATGAACAATAAACGAATAAACACCAGATCGGAATCTTTTTTGGGTTATGTACGGTTTAAAGCCACAGAAATAAATATTAATTGCAATGTTTAGAAAAATTTAATAAAGATGACAACAAAAAGAAAGGAGAATAAGTGATACTATGATGTATGATTTGGTCCCATACTTCTGGTACGGTTTCGCAAGCCGAAACCGACAAGTACCCATACTAGGTATACCGTAGTATGTGATATACCAACAAAAAGTCGTCTAATTACTGATGTTAAAATGATCGCTTCGATATTGATTCAAATGAAGTTACCAACCAAAAAATAGATGAAAATGTTTTATGAAAAACTGGGCATTCAATAGGCGGAAAATTAATGGTAGCGATTACAAGGAGTGTTATTAAAATCATGTGGAACACTACTACAAAATATGTACAAGAAAAATATACTTGTGAGAATCAAAGACATATTTATCTCTTCAAAGATATAAGATAAGGGCGGATCGTAATAGAGAAAATTGTTGCCAGCTATACCCAAAAAGAAAGGAAAATTAGCTATGTCGCTTTTACTTCTGAAAGAATATAGAAATACGTGCTTACAATGTGTCGAACCCATGCCAGAGAGACTCTAAAATAAGTTTTTTCACATAGCTGCAGTAAAAGTAGCTTATGAGAGGTAACGAAGTTACATTTATTTTAAGAAACTGACAACAAAGGTGATAGATTTGTTAGGCACCACCAGTCAGAGGATTCGAGATATCGTCACCTTAGCCTTTGGGCTTTTTGAGCTCTTAGTTTTACCGTTTATGTGAAGAGACCAGTAGTCCTTATCAGGCTTAACAGTCTTTCCACTGAGTCCTTGGAGAAATCCTCCCTTGGGAACCCTAGTCCTAGGAGTCTATATCTCCAATGAGACAGTGCATCGAAGATCATGTGTGAAGCTGTTTCCTCCTCTTTCATGCTCAAACGACAGATAGGTTCCTTCTATATATACCAATTGTATGCATGTCCTTACTTAGGGAATAGTGAACAGTGAGTAATCCCGACACTTTCCTTATCTGGCCCTTGCCGAGGCTTAATATTCCGTTAATCAGCAACTTCGAGGTTTTTTTTGACCAGGAGTTTGCTGTGTTCCTGCTTTGGAATGTAGCTCCAGTAGGTCTTATGTTTAGTTTGAATCCACCGAGATATACAACCACCTGCAGCAGTTTTTGATATTCCAAATACTGGTTCAGGATCAGTGAATGCAGTTTCAAACTACTGCTAGTGTGTCTGCCGTTTCATTGCCTACAATACCCTTGTGCTCCGTAACTCACAACCACAAAGGTTGTTTAACAAACATAATTGCATACAATCTGATATTCTCCAAAGTCCACCAAGGTGGTGATTAACAATGTGCAGATACTAAATTTTTAAAAATCTCGAAATTAGTCCTGTGAGATTATACCGGAAGCTGATATCGAGAAGGGAAATTATTACTAATAATAGACTTTTTCTGACGGTAAATAACAACTGGAGTAAATGTGAAAATAATAATTGGTACAATAATTTCTCTATTGTTATTAATACACTATCAAAATGGACTAAATTTTTTGCAGAAAAGATAAGATTAGACATTAAAGAAGTGGAAATAACTATTGTGACACTGCAGTTGGTCAGTTACTATAATCTGTTGTTGGTGGACTACCAGATATGAACATTACTGGACATGGGAGTTCGATCTCGATTAAACATAGCAAATAGGAAGTACATCAAGTGCCAATAATACATTGTATTCACCCAATGGTAATATTATTCAAAATTTTTACAATTGCTCCAATAGGGTGTTCAACTAAAAATAGATTCTTGTTAATGATCAGCGGATCGTTAATTCTAAGAGAACAAATTACGTCACACCTGTCACCCACCTTTTAGATTTTGATGTCACTAGTATAAGGTGAAGTTAGTCACATATTTTTATATGGAACAAAATAATCATGAGAAAGGGTAGTTACCAAAATTGAATACAGATTAGAGTAACAGTGAGTTGGTTGCATTTGCATGTGGTTTCATCTTTGTTTTAAATTTTTTATTAGGTCGAGTTTAAGCTATACGCCTTTTATTGATAAAACGCTTCAAATTAAAAAGGAGAAGGTGTAAACAATTTTGTCCTGAACAAGCTCAGACATCCCAATGAAGGAGAAAGAAGAAGAAACTGAAACATGGAACAGCAAACGAAGACTATCGACAACTTCATATTTAAACTAATCTCGTATCTGCATTATGCATTGCATAATTCCAGTAAATTTTTGTTTCCAATGTTTCTTTTAATCTAAAGACTACATTTAAAATAATTTTATTTTTCAATATCCCATTTGTCACTGCAATTGCAAAGGTTGCAGAATGGAGGTATGAGGATAATACTGAACTGTTCGCGATTGGAACCAATCAACTCCATGTTAAATGTGCTTCAGTGGTTGCCTGTTAAAAAATATTTACTCTTAATCCGTGCTATTTATATTTAAGATTAAATTAGGAATCTCCCTAGTATATTTACAAAATATTTTAAGTGACAACCAGGATGTTCATGAACACAATACTAGAAATAAGCAAAATTTTAGAGTTCATAGGGCCACGAAAAAATGTACACAAAATTCAGTTTTTTTTTAAAGGTGTTCAGGCTTTTAATAATTTGCCTTAAGATATTGAATGCTCTACAAGCATAATAATATTTAAGAGAAAACTGAGTGACTAGTTGATTTTTTGTGTGTTATGTTTTGTAAAATTGACTTTGTTTTATCATTTTAAATGTATTTCGAATATATACTTATGTATTTTTTATATTAAATGTGAATGTATTATCATGTAAATTACTATGTAAAATTAGTTATTTTTGACTAAATAAACGATTTATACTCGGATTTATATATATATGAATATTCCACAATTATAATTAATTTTGACTATTTATAGAATGAGCACAGTTGGGATACTTATACAGTGTTTCATATTTGGATACGAAAAGGAACCAAGCGACACATTATCCATTTTTGCAGTAATAGCACCAACGGATGTATAATATTATAAATTATAGATATACTAAAAAGATCCAAGCGCCAGTGTACAATGAGAGTCTTCTGTTAGTGCAAGGACTAAGTGACATCCGAGAAATTCTGTAGTTGCAAATGGTTAAAAAGGAACCAAGCAACATATTGTATCCTAATGGTAAACCCATATCCGAGTAAAAGCTTGCTGACATCAAAAGTCTCTTGCCTCTTATTCATTTTGAAGCTGATGATGTCTTAAGATTAATCTGTTTTTTACTTTTGACTGTTTATTTTCTGAAATATAATTTCTTTAGACAAAACCAAGTGACTTTTCTTTATAAATCTAAAAGGAACCGAGTGCCAAAAACTAAATGTGTAAGGAAACGCAACTTCTTATAAAACTCACTATTTGTGACAAAAAAATATTATAATTCTTTTATCATATTGCAATTTACATAGTTTATGCAGTCCAAATAATTAATTTACAGGTTTAATTAAACTGTAAAAGTTTATTATTACAAAGCTGTCGCTTGGTTACTTTTCAAATAATGCTAAGCATTTTCTGTACAGTACGGACGAGATAGTGCAATGCATTTCAAATAGGATACTTTGATATGATTATACAACCGCTTGAAACATCAGTCAAAAATGAATTCTGACAACTAAACCTGAAATTAGTTATATAAAGCATTTTGAAAATTATTAAAGTCGGGTTTATCAATGCTTGGTTAAATATTGTAGCTTTCAGCTAAATCTGTTGGCCAAAGTGTTTATCAACTGCTAGCCTGCATTAGCTGGCAGTCAAACTTTCGGCTATCCTATCTGTCACTATCAAGTTGATGTTAACCATAAAACTTACAGTTAAATACGAGAAAGTGGTGGTCCATGATTTAACCCTGTCATGATTGTTTGCTCACATTTCAATTTTAAATTTCATTGTATTATCATCATTTGGCGCAAAATCTAAATGCTTCCATTTTAATTTATTTATAGTAGTTTAGTAGCATCCAATTAATATCAACTAGTAATTAACGGCTACTTTTATTAATAGTTGTCGCTCTAACCCAGTGAAACTGGGAATTTTGTTTTGTGAACATTTTTCAAAACCCAATAAACAAATGAGATCAAATACAATCGATAAATAAAAATAACGGTACTACCACAATTTTGACACTGACAAGTGACATTACCTACAGTATTGCCAGAGTAAGTTTACAGTAACATACAAAAATATGAAAAAAAAACTTCTATATTTTTTATTGAGTGTATTATAACAAAATATTTGAGTAAAATTTAAAATATATATATTTCATGAATCGGGTGATCCTCCTTACACTAAATTAGAATGAGAAATTTACATTACACCCACGTTGATATCACGGACAAATGCTCAATTACACTTACGTCTCCAGTTAGCTACCTGAAGGTCATGTGGTGCAATGATAAACGCCTTCTAATGTAACCGAAACTTTGGATGGTGGCTAGAGATAACTGATATAACTATAGCAGACAGATTTAACCGGTCATTGATAAACCAGCCCTTAATGTCTATATATTGCCATTGCTTACCTTGAAGAAATGAAGCAAATTTAAGCATCAAACAAATTGTTTTGAATGCAATAAAACTGTTACAAATATAGCAGATAAAGTGTCTTCCATGACCGGAGTATCTGGCGAATGATGGCCTGAAGACAAGAAAATGTGAAGTTTAATATGAGCCTGACAAGGTAGGCAACTCAATTTACTAGCTGGACCTAGCGATAGAACCGTTGTTCATAAGAGTCTACACTGCACAGTAAGTATGAGACATAGTTTAGGTTAATTCATAAATATGTCTTTAATTTTTAATTAATTTCTGTACCTACTTCATGTACCTGTTGCAGGTGATTTTCAAAAATCAGTCACATTTTTTTCACTTTATTGCCACTCTCTTGTGATATTGCTAGAGTTCTTTTCGGCGTTGAGCCTTTGTCACCACAACTATATGAAATTAGTTACAACAAAATAATGTACGCTCGAGCTGCACTCTCTTGATTTTTTCAACTCAATATTTTCGTTGAACCATCGAAAAAGATAAATAAAAAAATTATCACCCAAGTCTTGTGGTATTAAAATCGATAATGCTTTCATGTGATTTGGAATACTTATTTATGCCCGTAAACTTAACCGACCGATATATTAATAAAACCTGAATAATATTTACTTACATCTTCAATTATAAAGGACCAATCCTTATCTTCTAGTTCAGTTGTTCTAGGATCTTTAAATAATGTAACAGCTACTTGATGATTCTCAGGAACGGGCCAAACTACCAAACCTTTATACGGACTTTGTAAAGTTCTATCCCATTCCATCGGTACGGAAGTTACTCTTCTCGATCGCCTCGACCATACTAGAAGTATTTTGTGTGGTTCCCTATATAAAAAAAAGTTGGGAAAATTTAGGTTTCGTCTACTCTGAATGGTCACTAATTTAATTTTTTAAATATTATTATATTTATTTAGCATCAATTTTACTAGTTCGTACAAGGAATTTGATTAATGTTATCATAAAGTAAAATAAAAGTTCAGTTTCTTACTTATTTTTTATTGTGAAATAAATGAGATAATAAAATAATAAGTTAGAGTAGGTTGGTTATCAATACCAAAATGTTCATAAACAGGTGTCAAATAAAAAAATACAGTTAGCTATTGTTATATACTAATAATTCATTATTTCAAAAAGTTTTTGCTTTGGAGAATTAGCATCAAGTTGACAAGAATTTTTCTAAAACATTCGATACAGTCAATCCTCGAGTCAAGCACAGAATTCTTATTCATAAACTTTTACACTCTGCATCATATAAAACTGGTACACTTTTATTTTCCCTATGTAAACCAAACTTAACTAATCAAAATGACAAACAGTCACATGTGTCAAATTTGTCAAAGCGCATTATCCACGATGCCAGTCCATTTAAGTGAATTTGATAAAATGTGGATAATTTCCAAAATAGAGGATGGTTGGTCCATTAGAAGACTTGCCCAAGAGTTTAATAGAAGCAAAACCACGATTCAAAACATTAAAAAAAGGTGGGATAACGATCAAACTGTTAGCAGAAAAAGAGGAACTAATAGACCATTTATAACTACAGCGGAGCAAGACGAAGCATTAACTGATTACTTAAGGGAAAATCCATTTCATACGGCAAGACATGCAAAAGTTGCAGTAAACTTTAATGCTTCAATAACAACCGCATTAAGAAGAATTAGAAAAAATAATTTAAAGAATTGTGCAGCCGCCCGGAAATACAAACTAAATGAAGAACATAAACAAGGTAAATTAATATTTGCCTTAAATTATGTTGTAAACGATACATTTATTTTTTGGGGGCAGGGTAATTTTTTCCGATGAAAAAGTATTCCAATCACATAGTGACGGCCATATTAGAGTTTACAGACCGCCTCGAAGTAGGTTTAATGAAAATTATATTTCTTCTAATGATAAGTCTGGACAATTTTCTGTAAATGTTTGGGCTTGGATGTATAGAGGAGGTTTAGGAATGTGCTGAAGAAATGGGAGGAACTATTTGAATATTTTAGATGGGGTAATCGGTTAGGGAAATCTTCCCCAATGATAATTTTCTTTTTCAGCATGACAAATTGCTCAGTGCACAGTGCTCGCAGCGTACGCAATTATATTGCTGGAAATAACATTGAAACGCTTTCATGGGTCGCTAAAGGCCCAGACCTTAATCCAATAGAGAATGTTTGGGGACTTCACACCAATGTAACTTTTGTAATGTAACCTCCTGCTCATTGGTAAAATGCCTGCGAGCTGTGATATGCTACTCCGCTGCAGGCTATACGGGTTATTTACACGACGGTCTTCCCCAGTGGGCCGGTCACCCATCCAAGTACTAACCGCGCTCGACACTGTAATTATCGCATCAGATGCTTTCCACTACAGTGCTGGGCCGACGCCCCAATGTAACTTTGGAATTGTTATTGGTAGAATTATGCGGTCTGACCGGTTAAATAAGTAATCCAATAGATTATGAAAAACTGAAAATATATACCTACTACTTAAAAAAATATGTTAATAAGTTATTTTGGAGCAACGGTGCACCCTGTATACTTCTAATCGACTTATGCAGATGGTCTTGATTATTTGAAAAAACTTTTATCTAACATTTTTTCTTGTAAACCGAACGGAAATCGAAATATTAGCGAGTTACGTTACTTTATGTTCCTTCTATATGGTATATCAATTCGTATATCAATAAAAAAATGTACACCTACTAGAAAAATAATGTTTGGGTTGTTGCCTAATATTTCAAAAATTAGTTAACACACTTAACAAATTTCCCAGCAATTACCTTCATTACTCAATGAATTAAAATTATAATTATCCACAGTACTACAAGCACTTTTATTTGTAGTAAAATGTTTTTATACATATCTACCTAATGGTTGAATTTCAAGTTCAATGCTTCAATTTCGAGGGGTAAACCGCTGGTGAATTTTGGTGTACAAGCTTGCGGTATTAGCAGGAATTAGTGGGTATTACTAGGAATTACCGTGTATTACACAGGTATTACTGTGTATTACTAGGAATTACCGTGTATTACTAGGAATTAGTGGGAATTTTATGGGTATTATGTGGTATTACTACTGTATAATACAGGTATTACTTGTATACTAGTTGCTGCGCATTGCGCAAATACATAAATCTCACATGCGCCATACACTCTAATTGCAAGAATCTCAAGATCTCAACCACAGAGTACACCATCTAACAAGAGACGAAAGCTTTGTCGGTTCCTTTGAAGTCAGACTTACACGATATTGAGCGGAAATACGTCGAGGCTTTGGTCGCGTTCATATCAACAAAGTTGATCAGGTAGCGATTTTCAGAGTAACCCATCATTTTTTAATTCTGCTGAACGTTCCAATCTTGATATAACACCATAACCTAATTTTATTTGACATATGACTACAATAATTATTCATTCATCTGCGATTTCAATTTAGTTTAATAGCTCCCAGTGATGTTCATTCATTTTCAGGATACAAAAGTCTAAAATATCTTCAAACAAAAATATGCTACGTCATTTTATATGTTTATTCACATAATATTTGTCATAAATGACAGTTAATGCATCACTGATCGGTAGTGTAGCGTATTTCAATTCTGATGAGAAAAATGGCTACTGCTACCACAGCGCTCACATCAATCAGTTGGCAAAACACGCGTTCAGCAGGAAATTGATTATCGCTCCGGTAGCGCTACGTTGAGATGAACGCGACCAATGAAACATAAACTACCTGATACACTGAGAAATGTAACATGAGCAATGATTCGAAGTAAAACCATAACTACACTAAGAAAAATAGTAGTGTTGATGAACACCACTCCCAGTTAGGGCTATATAATATAGAAAACCATTGGGATGATTCGAGTGAGTTCTAATAATGAACCTGACGAACATAACAGAGAGAGGTACATTTAGAAAAATACTATGCAGTATTTTATGATGTCAAGTGGTATATAGGGAGTGTAATTCAGAACATCAGTGCCAATGAATTTAATATGAAATTTCTTAAACAGGAGCTTAGTAATTTTATTTGGCCCAGAAATCCTAATACCGCTAATATTAAAAAAGAATTTATATTCTACGGGCCACTAGTTGTCAGTGGCCCATTTGAACTGAAGAAATATGATATTTTAAATATATCAAAAAAGTACAAACTTGCGAAAAAAGGCATTTTTAACTAGTCACTAGTTAGCAATAGTAAAGTTGTAAACGATTTTCACTTACTCACTTTATTCTTTTCAAATACTTATAAGAAATGTAGAGTTTTATTTGTGTTTATTTTTAATAGGTTCATTTAAAGTTTACTTTTGTATTATCCCAACTTCTTTGTTGTTTATAGATTATAAGATTTTTATATTGTGTAGTATTTAAAAAATAAATATCTGTTTTCTACAAGAAATAGTATATTGTATACCTAGGCGGTAAAAAGCATTTTTCAGGCTGAAAGAAGCTATGGATATGACCACTTCCTGAGGCCTGAATAAAGCACTTTACTGCCGTGGTTTACACATAATTTTTTATCTTACACAATAATTGTTGGTCATATTTTTCTATAATAATATTTCGCTTTCGATTTTTCCGGAAATAAGTCAAGCGTGACCTGGTTAGCTTTATCTGTTATTTCAGGTGGAGTCAGATAAATTATTTCATCTGATTCAGGCTCCTTAAATGACAAGTTAAGTTCAAACAAACATCAAAATATGACAACTTATGATTGAATTTGACAACTGTATTGACATTGACAACTGATAACAATTTATTTTCATACTGACGTTTAATGGTGGTGTTTATGTCAATTGCGGCGCCAGCTAGCGAAGAAACGTAAAATTTATTTAGGCTAGCCGTAGAAAACGTAACTTTCTCGCCTTCGTTAAGCTGGTAAAATTGAACTTTCTCATAGTGTATGATAAAAAGGTTTTTTTAATAAGAAAAGCACAAAACGTTAACTTTCCAAAATATCCTATACTTCAATAGTTACTTATTTCAGCTGGATATAAATTAAATATATTATTAAAATATAGTGAAGAAATGCAAGCAGGTGAGATGATAATTAATATATCTGCATATCTTTGAGAATGAGTGGTAATTTCTCTGAATGACATCAATATTCTTAACATTTATAAATAGGATACAAAATCAGAGATCAAGTAATTGAAGAGTATCAACACATATTACCACAAATAGGCAAGGAATTACTATTTATTATTGTGAATTACTAGGTATTACTATGGAATTAGTGGTATTACAGGGGAATTAGTGGTATTACAGGGAAATTAGTGGTATTGCAGGGGAATTACTAGGTATTATGGGTATTACTAAGGAATTACCTGTATTACACAGGTATTACTGTGTATTACTCCATGAAAGTGGAATTAGTGTACAAAATTTTACCAGCGGTTTACCCCTCGTTCAATTTATACCAAAATATAAATGAATTATCAAACAAGTCATTGTCTTTTTTTACAGTCAGTAAAGCAAAACATAAAACAACTTCCTTTTGATATGAGTACACAAAATTTCCCCGCGTCTCTTCTTACTTCCTGTATATTTATAAAACTATTATCATCTGGTCTCTGGTCACATCCTGAATTTGTAATGTTGGAATTCATATTAATTATTTTTTTTATTTGGGAATAATGTGTTCCAGCTACATAATTTTTTTAATTATTATCAGCTAACTGCTTTCATAACTGTTTCAATTTACATCAATTAAGTACCATTGTAGAAATTGTAGCCATTAGTTTTGTTAAGTTGTATTTTATTTTAACATAAGTCACATTATAAGTCTTGTCAATTAAGGTGACAAAAAATGTCAGTGATTTTATGAAGTTCTCCAATTGTATTTGAAAAAAGGGAAGAGTTGTGAAATAAATATTAGTAAAAGTCATAATTGCTTTCTTTGAGGTTTTACTAATACATTTTTGGATATATCACGATCATTCTATACTACGATATATTTTGGGAAGTCCTTTCAAACGGGTAGTTTGATTGTGAATTCAACAACCATGTATGTTGGAAACTTCTTATAGTTTTTTGCCATATTCAGAGTATCCATTCAGTAAGATAAGAGACTGGAGATAAAAACTAAACCACTATGCCTGCAGGAAGTTCAGGGGTTTATATGACATAATTCCTTAAAGTTCTGATGAAATTTCAGTTTGAAACGATATTTTCATATTTTAAGACCATGGTTCATGTATAAAACTTTTTATTGAATCATATTTAATGGCAGCAGAAATTCTGGCAACAAAATATGGGATTAATATCGAGATTAATAAATAATCCATAAGTAACTGTGAATCTTATGCTTATTTTATAATAATCTACCCACAGAGTATAAACTGGTAACTATCAGTTCTTTGGAAGAAAAGTATAAAAATTGTTTATAGAGGCAGATTATTAGAGTATTACGAAATTTCTCCGAGGCAGTACCATCTAATGTTAAGAGTTTGTTTGGGATTACATTTATTGACATGTCCTATTAACCTTTGTAATGTCTTTAAGGATGAATTAAGATTACTTACTCACTTATTATTCTCACTTGACAAGTATAGTTCACAAGTAAACCACTCACACAACCTGGCAAGCATATTCAAGTAACCAATTTTTGTCAAGTACCTGAGTAATTTAAATTTGGCTTTACAGCTGTAAAAGGTTTTTAGACTACTTATTCAATTAAATTGATTTCATTAGTTTGAGAAAAATTTACATAGATGTTATCCCAGGAGTTCATAACAAATTTCTACCAAGTCCCTTTGTTATTGAACAATTTAAGTAGGTTATTGAATTAAAATTATTTGCTATTATTAGCTAGTGGTGAAACCCCTGTAGTTGTTGACATGTTAAACATAAATAAAGCTCTGGTTCACCACATATAGGAACATCAAGTATAGGATATCAATGAAAGTAAATAATTGAGGTGATTTGTTTGTTTACAATTTTAAAAAGAAACATTATTATTGATTGTTTATGTTTGTTAATTGATGACAGTATATTGAATTCTACTTTTAACATAGTCATTCTGATGTCAGGTACTCATTTTACAAAAAATTTTCTGTATTTATTCCTATCCCAAATATTTTTTCCAACTATTTCATTGACTGTGACTATTTCATTGATCTCTCCATGCATCTGAATCTGTTGCTCTTGAATCACATAATTCCTCTGTTGTTTGCTGTTTCCATCGTCTGACATTTTAATTATTATTTAATTAAATTCAGACAGTTTACTGACTGCGCCATGTGTTATTTGTAAAGTTTTTATGATTTAAATAAAATGTATATGTTGTTTCTTATATTTTCCCAATATATTATTCTCTCTTCATTTCCCACTACTATTACTACCAGCAATAAATAGATACAGTGTATTTAAAATATTTTGGATATTTTATGAATAATTTTTATAAAAAAAAAAGTTTAGCCAATTTCAAGTGGCTTTTCACTAGTAAAGTTTTGTACACCTATTTCCGAAACATTTCTGATGTTGCCGAAATGTTTCTTATATTTCCGATATTTCCTATATTTCTCATATATTTTCGATATTTTCAAAATATTTCTAAAAGATTTTCCATATAAAACCTTATCGTTATTTACCAACTAATTTATATTTTCCTGTCCTGTTGCACTACATAATGGCAAAGTAAAAACCTTACATTCAAAGAATAAATCTAAGCCAAAGCTTTCATTTCCAAGTCCAAAAAATGTTATTTATGCGTTAGTTTTGACTAAAAGAGTCATTTTTAATATAAGAATTATAGTTCTGGGGCCCAGGACTAAAATAACAAATGATTACCTCATCCTTGAAACTTTGTGTATGAGTTCTTTTCATCCAGTCTCATAACTTTTTCCTTTAGGAAAAATATCGGTTGCGTGGCGTTTTATCGAGGAAGCCCTTCAAACTTATGACCTTGGTGAAAAATAAAATACTTTAAAGCTGATATTTTTTAGGAGGGCTTATTAAAAATGGTTAAAACCAAATGGCAATATAGTCCGACAAAAATTTGTGGGCCCATTTCGATGTCCGACAGCTTAAACTTAATTGTTATTTTATGCCTGAGCCCAGAACTATTATGGTCAATACCGAGGGACTCACATCTTAACGTGGAGTCGATCCACTCGTGCCGCCACTAAAACTCATCAGATAGAAGCGAAAAACTCCTACAGATGGTGGGTATCGAACCCACACATGCCGCGAGGGTTGTCGAGTATATTCTGTATTTCTCAAATATTTCCGAAACATTTCCTACATATTTCTGAAATATTTCTCAACTATTTCCCACATTTCTGATATATTTCCTAGAATTTGTACACCTATTTCTGAAACATTTCCTCAATATTTCTGATATTTCCCACATTTCCGATATATTTTCTAGAATTTGTACACCTATTTCCGAAGTGAAAAGCCCCTCGGCCAATTTATAATTTATGAACAAACTGAGTACTTTGAAATAGTATAAAACACTCGTCGATAGAGTAAGCTACCTATATACTTTTCTAATCTTTTTAGTTATTGTACAGTCAGGTACTTATTTTATAAAAATTTTGCTTTATTTTTTCCCAAAGATATAGGGTAGCTATGTTGTTTCCTATATTTTCCCAATAGGTATATTATCCTTTTTCATTTCTCACTATTTATAATTATCGAGTAATTTATAATAGTTTCAACAAATCAATTAAATTAGGTAAATGAAATTAACCAAGCCTAAGATTTCTCCTGGTTTCTGAATTGTCCTCAGTCACATAGACATGGTAACTGGTAGCATTGCCAAGGCATTTTTGGTTTAAAACTGACTATAAAATTGGTTCAATTGGAGCCTAAAGCTATTCCCAGATTGCTCAGTTCAATAACAAGACATTTCCACATCATATAAACCTCCATGACAACAGTGTAATGTTACAAATATTAGCATACCTATATTAATTTACTAATTCCAAAACATTCTGTTTAAAATTGAGGGAAAACGTTTTTCTGTTTTATTTCCTATATATTTAAATAAACCACACATCTACATCAAAATTAGTGCTTGATTAACAATCTATTCACCTATTTTATTCAGCATCTCAAATTCCATATAAAAGGAAGTTAAGCAACAATATCAAGTTGAATACATAGGCTAAAAACATCTATGCTTGATAAACATTTATAAGAAATCAATAACAGAAGGCATTTGTTTTTTTCTATTTATTTATTTTTATGACATTGACCTATGTAATTTGATGGTGATTGTACTGATTGTAGCAATATTAAGAAATTTAATAACTTTTGAAAGATTAAAGTAATTTGTAAGTAAGTATACAATGAGAAATGGTCAATAATTGTTTGTCTTCTAATCTACAGTATAAAATTGTGATAACAGATCAAAGTACAAATTAATTTTGATCCAAAGCATAGCGTAGTGGAAAATTTGAAATTGTACTTCCTCTCTATTGGAAAAAATCCAACTTATCAAAACATATTAAGTTTTTTATTGTTGAGATAAAATACAAGATTTAAATTCATATTTACATCAGTCTTCCATAATTATAATATACAGGTTGTTTTCAAATGACACTCACAACGTTTGCGTGTAGTTACCTCTCGTAAAATTGGACAAAATGATATAATGATTGAGGGGCCAGCCTATTTACTTTTTGAAATACAGAGTATTGAACTTCTTTTTTAAATGTAAAAGGACATATTTTGATGGAAAACACGTTTCAATTCTTGATCCAGTGGTATAACTATTTTAACTATTAGTAGTTGGGTAGTTATTAAAATAAATTGAAGAAAAATATTTTTAAAAAAGTGATCTTGCAGACTTCGTAAAAACATTAGATCTCTTAAAAACTACAAATTTTTTGATATGTAAAGGAATACAAAATAAAACGAAAATAGCCTCAAATGCTGGAATCGTAAAAAATGGGAGGGGAAAGGTGACATATTATTGAAACATGTTTTCCATCAAAATATGCCCTTTTTCACTCGCTTTTACATTTAAAAACAACCTGCCAAATGTCAAATCACTATATTCATCGATTTTAAAGTTATCAAATTAAAACGTTTAATTTTTCATAACTTCAATGCCCTGTATCTCGAAAAGTAAATAGGCTGGACTCCTTAATCCTTATATCATTTTGTCCAATGTAACGAGAGGTTTGCACATTCAAAAGTTGTAAGTGTCGTTTGAAAACACCCTGTATAAATTGAAATATTTATAAAACAACTAAAAATAAGTCCACATCTAGTTTATTCTCATCCTGACATTTTCATTTTAAGTGATATTGTTTGGAAATTAATTGCCTTTTTTTATTATTGAAGAGAAAATATTTTTGGATAGTTTCCCATACAGTGGGACAAAATAAAACTGTTATTTGTATAAACATCAGACCAGGAATTGATCGGTAAAGTCGAGGGTAAAGTACTGTAACTTTTTTTATTTTCTTTAGAAATTTTGAGTACTTTTCATTTTTTTTTAATCAGTCAAAACCTGGGTCAAAACTTGTGGTTCCCCATAGTTCATCGGACCCAAAAAATTATATAATGGCTCACTATGTACTTTGCTTTGGGAATCTTACTTACATAATACATACTTAATAGTTGACTTAAATGTATCGGAAAGTTAAGGAAGGCATTAAGTATCTACTTATACCTACAATGTACATTACAAAATAAATAATTTTATATGTATTACTTTGGTTGTAACTATAGAGCTTAAGCTTTTACTCACAACTAGTTTCATAAATAATAATTGTATATTTGACAATTATTAAACCTTTTAGAAAAACACTCTTAATGGAAAACTACAAATTTTAATAAACCAATCAATCAAGTAATCCACTCATATGATCTGCAGTCACCATTTATAACTTTTCTACCTGGTTAAATTACAATTTTTCCACATTTGTTCATAAATTATAATAATGGGTATTCAATTTGTTTTTAAGTGTAATATGCATGATCATTTAGATAATTATAGAGATAAAAATATACAATTTAATTGTTCATTTTGTAATATATACTATACAAGTAAGAAATAACAAATACCATCTCGAATAGGTATTTAAATTGAAAAAGTTTTCAGTACATTTACGTCAGGGAATAAGACATTGTTATTTAAATGTACTTCACTTTTTTGTGATAGGTATAATTTTAAAATTATCTCTATAATGTATAAGAAGGTTGTCATTGTTTTCATACATTTTATAGTGGTTCACCTTCAATAAAGTCATTAGAAACCCATATGATACTAGTTTATAGTTTAAATTATTTAAAAAAAACCTTACCATTTAGGGGTGAATTCCACTGCTAGTTGATGGTAGGAGACCGTGAATTGAAACTTGGCAGCTCTTTTGTTGACCCTTTGGAGTCTCTTCCAGACAGAGCCCATACTTGAGGCATCCACTCCAGTACAAGACTGCATGTTGACAATAATTTTCAAACACTTAGTTCACTAAATAATCGTAATTCTACACTAGGCATGCGGGTGCAAACTGTTAAAACTAAAGGGAACAAGCATGCTGAGCAAAACAAACAGGACCAAGTTATCAGTTTTATCCTCGGTTTTATCAAACTTCGTGAATAACATGTCGCACTTTGTTAAAATAAATCTGCAAGCTAATGTTCATGTCTTTTGATAAATTTGATTGCTGTAAGCCACTTCCGATAATTAAACGAAGCAAAATGCGTTATTTGGAGAACTTTGACTTCAAAAATTATCAACCTTCCATTATTCTTTTGACACTAGGGTCATTCAATGCAGTGACAAGAATTATGGGCCAATTCGGAATTGATTTTACCATGCAATAACGTACCTTATAAAATATATCACTTAATTACGCATTTTGGCAAAACAAACTGCTGTAAATATCAACAGAATAACAATTTATTTATAACTTATGACGGAAACAAATTAGCTAAGTTCGCCAAGTGCTTTCACTGTCATTTTCGTCATTGGTTTGATTTTTAATTTTAACTTGTCATTGTCAAAAAAGTAACTTTACAGCTTCCTTTACATGAATAACTAGGACACGCTATTGCTATTGAACAAAAGGGGGCAGCTGCCACCTATTGGAAAAACTTATGCAACTAAGACTACACATTCAACGGATCATGAATCGTAGTATCAGTAGAGATAAATAACTTATCTCTGGTATCAGTATGTAGGTGTATCATATGTTCTGTGAGTGTATATAGCAATAAATTGAGTTAAATCCTAGATTATTGCATACATAAAAACTGTATGGGGTATAATGCATAACTATAAAGTTTTATCTTGATTCACATCACCTTTTGAGGTGGTTATAGTTACGTTAAAAATAGATTTTTCAATTATGAAATATACCTATGAGAAAAGTTATACTTACATACATAAATGCTATAAATAAATAAATACTATGCCCAAATCAGTCATATACAAGGTGATAAAAGTTCATATTCTTGAATTTAAGAATAATTGCAATAAAGTACTATTCAACGGAAGCCACGAATTAACAATGAAATAATGTGTGATAAATTATGATCCGCACTTAGTAACATACTTTACCCGTGTCAAAATAAAAGGGCGGATTTTAAATATTCACTATAAATGCGAGTATTTTATATAACAAAGAACAGGTTCCGCCTGATTGTCCTGGGGATATTTCTGTACCACTTACTTTCTTGTAGCCATGTTTATTGTCGATTTTCCGATTTCACAAAAGGGTTACGGTCCAATAAATGACATTCATAAGCCTTTCTCCTACCCAAGTCATCGTGAACTTACAAAGGTCCCCGAATAGGTACTTTAAGGCACATTCGCAATCCCATAGGTACTAGCTTAAAACTGATTTCTTTAAAGTAGTGATGAATCGTGGTTAGTTTCGCTTGAAATATTGTTACGTCCTAGACAGACCCATTGGAATAACTTTTATTTTTTTCGACTTTACAATTCAGGCTCCCACACCTATACCTCTGCCTTGGAACCGCCCTAAACCAGGTTTCATCAGTTTGTATAAGTCTTCCAATCTTGTCTTCCTGGTATAGGAAGTTATTCGGAACTTATTTTATCAAAACTATGGCCTGTGACAGTTGCACCAATAGATTGCATCAAGCAATATGCTTTTAGCTCCTCTATAATCTTTGGATAGTCCGCACTGTGTCTTATTGACTTTGAGGTAGTCTGCATTGTACAAAAATTTGAAGTGGCAGTAGATTCAGTATAATCTCCATCGCAATTATGGGAGAGATTATCCCCCAGGCTATTGATCCAGAGGTTATCATCGGTCTAATAATAAACCTTATGTATAGCCATTGGATCCTTTTTGGGTTCAGACACCAGTTTCTTCCATACATTCTTCTGCTACTGTCGAGGGCAATTGGAGCTTCCTGTGTGGTGTTCCGAAGACAAGTGTTACATATAAAAGCGTTTTGATCAAAATGTACTTCTAGGTACATTGTTCCTTTGTAGAATGGAATCACCTCCGTTCCACCTAGTACCTTCTATTGGTTTCAGGCCTGATAGACTCAAGTATGAACACACTTTAGGTATACTTTCAAGTTGATGATCTACTATCAACAAGCTTTATTCTATAAGGAAAATATTTTATCTAAAAATTCTTAGATTGAAGTGAATTATTTCTTATTGATTTTTGAACAGTACCCTTCACTACTACCATTGTTTAAGTAGACCTAAGTAGGTTTACTTATACAATGCTACTACGCCTACAACGAAAAAGTGCCAAACTAAAAACTCGTTCTTTTATAGTCCAAACCCTCAAAATTTTAAATTTAATCTACTTTTAATTAGGTACTACATTTGCAAAGGCGCGGTAAATGGAAGTATGGCAACACCCACTTCCACTATGAGATATTATTATGAAGGGCCATTTGCACCACCTTCAGTTAAAACTTAAGTGACACTTGAAACGCTAAAGGGAAACTTAACTCTTTGCACCAAACGATAAGTGTCACTTATCTGCCAGTAAGTTTCCCTTAATTTAAGCGGTAGTTAGACCGGCCCTCAAAGGTATTTAAATGGACACTTAACCTAACATTTTTGAATAACGCAAGCGAAGAGCTGAGTTGAAGAAAGAGGTAATAAAGCGAAGTCTGTGTGCCAGTATGGATATTGAAGTCCTAGAAATAATTGCATATGAACTACCTCGTTAAATTCGTACACGTCCTGATCATTTCCATGATTTTGACGATCTGTCGTTTTATAAAAGATTCCGTCTTACGAAACCTACTCTTTTACATTTATTAATATTGATTGAAGACCAATTAGAATATCGATATGATCGGTAAGTTGGAGAATCTAGCCACTACAACACATTGATGTGTCTATTTTTTTAGAAAGCAGGTTTCGTTTGTTTCTAGTGTCATTTATAATCTACTTGTAATTTATAATGATAAAAAATACGGGAAACTATAAACTAACCTAACTTTAAATTTAGATTGACAAATACTACATAAGACAAGCGACACTAATAAAAAACATGGCCAGTGCCAATACAAGAATGGAAAAATAGCTATAAAATTCCAACGATGCCACATCTTCTTTATTTTAAGTGTTACTCAGTTAAACCGCAGGTCAAAATCTGAATGGTGCAAAAGAACATAAATATAATTGACCCTTATAGTTAAGTGATACTTTACTAAGTATCAGTTTTAGGGAAAGATGGTGCAAATGGGCCTTAATGTTCATTAATTTCAATAATCAATATTCAGGGTGTTCCGGGACTTGATGCAAAAATTTCGGGAGTGAGTAGATGACGCCGTGAAAATAATGCTGTGACATAAAATTTTCTCATACGACCCCTCGTTTCTGAGTTATAGGCATTTAAAATCGCGAAATCAGGACTTATATTTAAGTATATTTTCTAAATTATACATTGGAACATTATGAATTTTCAATGGATGATTACGTATGTCTTTGTAGTGTGTTTGACGGAATAAATAATTCTACACCACTATCTGAAGGCCAGGGACACGGCTCGTACCCAATGGTTAACAATCCGGGGACTATACGGAGGATATTTCTTTAAACTTGGAAGGGCATTCCAAGATTCTGCCTTATAGCGTCCCAATGGAGGTTTATTCTATCGATCATTTCTTTCCTTGTGTTTACCGGTGTTGCATATGCATATACTAAGATATCCCCAAAAAAATGAATCCATTGTATTTAATTCAGGGGAACGTGGTGGCCATGCAAATGGACCTCCCCGACCAATTCGCCTATTAGGAAAAATGTTATTAAGATGATTTCTTACATCGTTTATGAAGTGGGGTTGGGCTCCATCGTGCATGAACCACATGTCTCTGCGAATGTTTAGAGGAATATCACATAACATGGGTGGGAAATCATTTTGGAGTAATTCTAAGTATCGCTGACCATTCAGGATATTATCAAAAAAATATGGACCTACTAGATTATTTTACACTATTCCTGCCCACACATTGACACATTGATTCTTTGTTTGAATTGTGCCGTGAGGATTTTCATCTGCCCATAAATGTAAATTATGGGAATTAATAAAACCGTCTCGTGTGAAACCAGCTTCATCAGTACAATACTTTTCCAAAAAATGTATTATCAACTCGTTGTTTATCTAGAAACCTAATGCCCGGTTGCAAGAACGCTAATCAAATCTCTCATCATATGATGGTTGATTAAAAAATTATGAACCATCAATGGGAACCCGATTTCACGAAAAAAATAATGGTCGATTAATTGTTCATCATTGCAGGTACCTATCCGTTGCATTTTGATTGTGTAAATGATGGTTGATTTGAAGAATTAACGAGTTATTATTTCATTGATTAGCCGTTAATCATTCATCATTTTTAATAAGCGTTCTTGCAACCGGGCATAAATCTTCTATATCATGAGTTGCCACTTTCACCATTTCGTCGCATCTGCATGCCCAAGATACTCCAATTAATAGAACAATCTGAATAAAAAAATATCCTTTGTTAAACCACATATTAATTTAAATTAAACTGTACTTACCTTCATTCCCAGATGAACTGTGTCTGGCGCTTCACATAAAAATCTTTCAAACTGTTCTTTGCTAAATATCCTGCACTTTTTGGCACAATAACCTTCATTGGTTTTCTTCAGGAAGACCCGTAACTTTAAATATTGACTAATATCCACTCCTTGTTTAATAATTAATTTGGATTTAACCATTGAATACCGAGACCAGAGAGTTGAGGATTTCCACTTCTTCTCTTTTAGCAAATAGAAGGAATAGGACATTCTCCGAATATCTGCTGACACCTTTTGTATCGCACCATTCAATAAAATGCCGATAGGCAACAGAATATTTCTCGGCAGATTTTGAGGGTCCGAGGGACGATGCTGCTTCTTTTACCTCTTGCATAATTTCCGGCGGTGTGCACTGCATTTCTATAAATCACTAATTTAGGAGGTTATTATTTAAGTGAACTTACTCAATAAAACTGCTTATCAATTCGGAATTAAAACGCAACCGGAGACGCAATAATTGTAAAAAATTAATTAATATTGTTGACAGAGTCCACTGACAGCTTTATGTTACATTACTATAGCAACAACCTGTGTCTACTCACCGACACCAGTCTAAGCCGCCTTGCGAACCCAATTATCTTTAAAAATTATTACTATCAAAAAGAGACGTTTTTGCATTGATTTGTCCACATTTTATTTGGAGGAAAAGTGATACTTTTCCTCCATATAAAATAATATACTTTTTACTTATTCATCAGAAATGTTTGATTGTGTTTTAATACCTTATGTAAGTATTTTCAATAAATAATCACAATTTATGATAATTTTCTTCAGAATGTCTTTATGGCGAACGGTTTCCTTGGCATGTACAACGATCTAAAAGTCGAGTTAAACAAAGAGTACCTTTTTGCTAAAAAATCGATTGAAAAATTTATTTTTGCTACCTTTAGATTGTACAGGTTGTCCCTGTAAAAGTTACGGATTGTTAACCATTGGGCATGAGCCGCCCCTGGCCTTCAGAAAGTATTGTGGAAATATTTATTCCGTCAAACATACTACATGAACATACGTAATCATCTATTAGAAATTCATAATGTTCCAATGTATAATTTAGAAAATATACTTAAATATTAGTTTTGATTTCGCAACCTTAACGCCTATAACTCAAAAACGAGGGGACGTATGAGACAATTCTTTACACGTCATCTACTCACTCCCGAATTTTTTGCATCAAGTCCCGAAACACCCTGTATAGATAATGATATATTTTTCTACTTTTGTTTAGTTTTTCCAATACATGAATGTACTGTATGCTCCTCGTTCTGTGATATTTATTATTTTTATTATTTGTTTGGGATTTGGTTTCTTATTTTTAAACCACTTAAAATAAAAACCCCTTTCCATTTTACTACCCCTAACCCCTATTTGTAAGTGCATATACAGGTTCGGCCTTTTATTTATAAAATTCATTTTATTCAAATGGGATTAATTTCAACAGTATAATGCGACCAATGAATTTTATATTTAATTTGACGGTCGCGGTTCACATATTGTTGGATGGTTAGGATGGGTTATTTATTCGGGGGTAATTCGGAAAAACGAATATCTTAGTAATTTGTTTTAACAAATAGCATGAGCGAGAGTGGTTTTAAAAATCCGAGTCGAAGACAAGGATTTTTCCACTTTCGCGAACGCTATTTGTTAAAACAGATTACTTAGAAACGAGTGCTCCAATTTTTCCACAGGAAAAAGAAGAATAATTAATAAGAACAATATAACTTTCAAGCTAGGAAAGGTTATTACTTCAAACTCATTTCAAATTACAATTAATATAAAAATTACAATTATTGTAGGTTACAGGAGTATTGTTTTTAATTATGTTTGTAGTAGCACCATTCTCTATGTTGCTGTGAGGAGTGTCAAACGATTGATGGTGTTGGCTCGAAGAAGTGTCTATTTTCTGTCTCTTCAAGGGAGCTTCGAAGCTTGTAGATGGTACATTATTTTGGACAGTTCTTAAGGCAGTGATGATATTTGAATGATGTTGACTGTCCACTGTCCACTGTATAGACGCAGCTTTAGAGTGCCCTGTTATTTTGATGAGTTGCTGCTCGCCTACACCGGCCTTTGCCAGATTAGTAACAGCAATTGGATAGATGAGGCTTTTACTTGATGAAGATTCATACTTAACTATGAAATAAAACAATAAATTTTTTTTGTTTAAACCTTCGTTTGAGAAAGCTACTGTGTAGCGAAGCGCGTCACAAGTTGTATTTGAACATAGTTCAATTGTAATGAAGGTTTAAACAAAAAAATGTATTGTTTTATTTCATAGTAACAGCAGTTGATCGCATAGAATGGTTAGATATTTTAACTTCTGTCGTGTTCATACCTGTTTTTTGGGCTGCATCTTTTGTCCATTTTGACAGTTCATTTCTTCCAACAGTAATGTTTTTTTAACCATCCAGTGCTACGATTGGATTGCCATGCTGAATTTGGTGTCAAAAACAATCTATTTGTTGTTATTTTAGACGTTCGTTTGTTTAACAGGGATTTGTACAAACGTACCGTACAAAACTCAGGGTTTTTTTAATTAGGAACAAGCCACTTGCTATCGCACAGATTTTTTGCACCACCTTGTGCAGTTTTGCTGAAGACTGTGTTATACTCGATCCTTCCTGAAACAAGGGATACATAATTTGACTTGAATATCAAAATATATTTTGTAGTGTGATTTTAAAGTAGATGTATGTAGCTTTTAATTTTTTTGGAAAAGCAAAAGGAATTTTAGTGTTTATATATCGTTTTTGATTTTTTTTATAAAAATAGTACAGCTAGCAATTGGTATTGCAAAAAAGACATTAAAAAATTGCGAAAACAGATTTTACGCCAAGATAAAAAGTATGCGCACATATTTTGTTTTGATATAAGCATTTTATCTGCCAAGTTACAATACACATTTACAGATTTTGTTGCAAAATTAAAAAGCAATATCTCACCTGTTTTGATTCCCTAATTATCAATTTATTCTTTAAAATGTTCTGTTAAGCAAAGAGCCGCTTTTCCGCCCCTCCGAGCAAGCTCAACTGCTGCAATAAAGTAAAATTTACGCTGCAACCGTGTTGGGGTTGTCTCATCCCATAAGGACACCATCTTGTAGTAGTCGTCCATATTTAAAGAAGCTGAACTTGTTTTCCTTTTTTCTTCATGTTTCTGGAGACTTCTCCTTTTCGCCTTTCGCGAGCGTCTCTAGCTGGCTTAAAGATAATGACGTGGAAAGGGTCGAACACGATATTAAATTCTTGAAAATATTTTTCCTGCAGTTTTTTGGCAACGATATTCCACATTACTTTTACACACAGTTCTTTGTAGTCTTCCCATTAGCTTTACGGATGTTCCATGACCAGTCCTTGTGGATTAAATTTAGCTCGCCTGTAGTTGTTGCCTGGAGTAATTGGTAACTTTTTGCTTGGCAAAATTCCATAAATTGCTTTCAGATCGATGTGTGAGTTTTCTGAGTATTTAGTGGAACACTATTTTCAACAGCCGCATCAATTTTACTTTAGGAAACATTTCCAAACCGATTCATTTTGAGTTTCAGTTGAAAAATTAATAAATTCGTAAGCGTTGTTTGTGATCTTTGTTGTTGGTAGCGGTACATAGCAGCACAGCATAGAAACCATCAAGTTTGTTTTTACAAGGCAACATGTCAAACTTGCATGAATTTTTTTTGATTTTTTTTCCGGGAAAACTGCTGACGGCTAAGTTGACAGTTGTTAAGTAATTTTTCCACTTGAAATTTATATTTGACATACCAATTCTTGATAGCGATTGGTCAAAATTAATAGGAAGGAAATAATCATTAGAAAAAAATATTTCTTTTGCAATACATCTTTATTTTTCAATACAAAAATATAATTCATCTCCTATAAACTACTTATTAAATATGGCAAAAATAAATACATTTATAATAATACGATTAGTTATATAAAGTAAAATCAGTTTATATTCTGATTATATACCTACAAATTCAAAACCATTTATCCGAAGCCATTTCATATCCTACACTGACCTGTCGCATTTGTTCAATTGCAAACTGTACAATAATATACATTTTACTTATATTTAAGTGAAAATTATTTTATTTCCCAGCTAAATTTATATATAGTATATTCTTTAGGTACAAATGATTGGTAACTTAGTTGACATACCTAATATATTTATATAAATAATTGATTCAAATTTTTACCATCTAACTATTGCAAAATTGTATTCATTTATCACTATCAACTTTTGATAGTATCATGAGATTTATAATACCTAGAAGAGTTAACCTTAACAATCTAATTTCTTTCGGAATCAGTGTTATTACACATTCCTTCCATTTTGACAGTATTTGGTATACAATTTTGACATATAATACATAAACTATACAAATATCTGTCGTAATCAAATGAATCCTTTTATTAAGTAATAAGCACTCCAAATATTTTATCGAAATGATAATCAACTGCAAATGTATCTCTACATTACCCTCCAAACAATGAACTTTATTAACAAGATTCTTTAGCATACTAATCTATTATATCCGTTAAATAAAGTTTGTATCATTAAGGTTAACTCAAATAAGATTATAAACACATTCAAAGGTATGTATATGTATTTAAAATCCTGTTTTTAAAGCAACGGAAACTCAATAAATAAAAAAAATACCAACTACCTACACCCAGATCAAAAAAATTTGAAAATGTTTACCTAGCTACTTAATCTAATACTGATATCCGCCGTTAGAAGCTGGATAACCTGTGGGTCCACCTGAAGGATAACCTCCAACTTGTTCGTAGGTTATTTTGGGTTTGTAACCTTCCGAATCAGCGGTGTACTCAACTGTTTGACGACGACCATCAGGAAGAAGTACGAAGTATGTTCCTTTAGCTACGTCTCCTTGTCTTTGTTCTTCGTGTCCAAAATCGTTTCCGGATGCAGCGTCTTCTACGTGGTAAGAGAATTGGTAGTTAGCTGGTTCCTGAAATTGAAAAATAATTTACTTTTACAGCATCACTTATTACTGAGGAACTATAGCACTATGCGATATCGAACTCAAGTTTGTTCTTTGAAAATCTAAATACTACATCTGTGTATTTTAAAAAAAAAGTATTATTTTAAATTTTAATTAGTAGACGTGACAATCCTGAAATTTCTAACAGAATTGGATTCAAAAATACACCTCTCCGTGGCGCTGCTTTATATTTTAATGAACTTGTCAAAGCTTGTTGACGGTGTTTTGAATTGTATGTGTGCGTATGAAATTAAAAAGTGTATATTTACAATATTTATTGAACTTTTTGTGATTATAAGTGTAGAATGGAGTAATTAATATATAGTGGTAAGTTTGCTTTTGATTAATATTTAGGTATATCATCGAATCTGTCTTTAAATTTAAACATTGGAACACTATATTATGTTATAGCTATCAACATTATAATATTCATTTTTTAAACTTGATTATTTTTGTATGGCTTTTCAACAAATTAATATAGCTAAGTACTTAAAAAATATCATTGTTTACCAAGTATCCAAAATATGACATGGTCTGGGAGGTTATCGTGCACAATTTATGTACCTACTATATAAATTGCAATTGCTAGTGCTGTATAGTTCTTGTATCATGGTAAAACCATTTATTATTGCTTACATCTTTCAAATTATCAGTTTTGTAATATGCCACTAGTAAATGAAAATAAAATCGCAGTCTTAAGGTAAGCGTCTACTAAGCGAATCGGGCAAGGACGGATCGCACCGCAAAAATAAAACAAAAAACAAGACGTCTTAGGAATGTCTGTTTTTGCCAGAAAGGCATCTTAAAGACATCGGATGCTACAAAAGGCAACACGTCTTTACGACATCTTTGGAAATACGTCTTACCGATGTTGCTGTCTGACCATTTTAAGACATTTGCCTTCTCCTCCGCCCTTTATTGGTTGTTAAAATTAAAGCCGTATCTAAAGAACTCAACATATATATATTCTTTGTAAAAAAACATGAAAAATAACATTACAAATTTCAAAAATACGGGGTTACCCGAAAAGATATCGACAATCTTTAAGGGGTTATAGGGGACATCAAAACAAACATTTTTGTTTAATGAGCCGTTTGGGCTGTAGAGCAAAAAAAGTTTATACCTATTATACTGCGCAATAATTAAATACCAGCCCACATGTTTACAGAAAATTGTTGGTATATGTCTTCAAGGAGCCAAATAGCGTAAAACATGCCTTATCCGAAAACAATATTCATGAAAAATCAGGTTCGTCGTGATCCAAAAACCATTGGCAGAGAGCCAATCGGTGTGGATAATCTTCAGGATTGAAAGCTTGTACGCAGTGAACATGAAAAGGGTAGAGAAGTTGTTCCTGAAGGACTCTGTGTACTGTCTTCCTGCTTGTTTTGATCAAGAAAATTATTAGACGTCTTATGTCAAATACACATGTATGAAAATTCTTTACATTTCAGCTTTTGTTGTTATTGGTTTGAGAAACGCAAATCACCAAGGATTTTAGACATATTTTTTTCTTATTGTCTATTTTTTTGATTTTCTGTTTGAAACATCTGGCCATGGCATTTGAAAGACATTCTGAAGACGTCATGAAATGGACATCTTTGAAAAGACATCATTAGCATGTCTGTTTTACAATGAACATAAATAAGACGTCTTTAAGACGACGTGTCCTGTCTGGGTGTATGGATTTTTGCAAAAAATGTTTTTTTCCTTTAGTCATGATATCCATATTTTTAGTATTTTATTTAGGATAGACTCAGTCATGTTTGATTGAAACTTTACAATGCTTAATTAAAGCTACAAATATTGTAATTTATATTCAAATGTTTTCTCCATAAAAGACAAAACTCCTTCCACCATTCCACTAATGGATATAATGTTAATATTTTGTTTATACTAAATTTACTCAATACGATTCATTTTAATATCGAAAAATTGTTTTAACAGTGACAACATTGGAATGTTACTCAGTTCTTATCGCTGGCAAAAAAACTTAAGTTGTTTTAATGAATCTACAGTTTCAGGTTTGAATATAATATTTTAAACAATGTATCATCATTATATTACGTAGTGTAATGTATCTATGAAGTAGAATTATTTGCCGGTAGTGAAATGTGGTTCGGAAACTTTTTGTTTTAGACATTTCCTGATATAACAATCATCTAGTTTAGGAATGGTGAGTTTTTCTATTAATTCAATATAATATTTTGGTAGAAGAGTTTAGTTGTTTCAATATTCGAAGTACCACAAATATAAAGGATTATATTTATTCCATATTTCAACCTCCAATTTTACTTCAGGTATGGATATAATTAATTTTGTTTTTCTCAATAAAACTAGTATTTCTTTTTAATGGATGACATAATTCAATCGTTGTAAAACCTCAATTTCTCTATTTTTTCTGATATTCTTCTTGAACTGTTAATGAATATATGAATCAGATAATTTGATTGTGAAGGTATATTTCCATTTGAGATATATTTAGTTATACAGAGTGTCCCATGACGTTTGAACATTAAGTCCAATATATCGAAATCTGTTCACATGAGATGAAGATATGTTGGGGTCGCGTGACCGGAAAAGAGATGTAAAACGGAAGTTATTTCAAAATAAATATGTGCATTAGTTTCAACTGTTTATAGCTGTCAAATTTCATACTTGTCAGTATTTGAGATATTGGACTGAAAAAAATGTGGTTAAAAATAATTCTCAAAATAAATATATTACCGATGCTTCTTCATCCCGTCCGCTATATCCGGGTGGTCCGTAGGTGTTACTGGGTGGTCCGTAGGTATTGCTGGGTGGTCCGTAACTATTGCTGGGTGGTCCATAAGTATTGCTGGGGGGTCCGTAGGTATTGCTAGGTGGAATGTACGAATTACTGGGTGGACCGTAACTACTGCTGGGTTTGAGAATTGCTTCAGTTTGCGCTGGTGCTCCGTAAGTACTAGCGGGGGTAGATAGCTTTGGTGATAGATACGTGTTGGACGGAATATACTGGTTGCTGGGTACTGGAGGTTCAGCTAATACCAACGCAAACGCGGAAAGTGTAATCAAAGCGATCTGAAAACAAAAAAGTGTGGATTTATTAATATCATAGGTACACGATTAAACCATGTTCAAGTAGGTACTTGGATTTAAACAAAACATGACACGTACTGAAGCCACGTGCAAGAGCAGGGACAAAGCAAACGCCCGGTAAAAAAAACTCATATATAGGAGGAACCTATCTGACGGTTGTGCATGGAAGAGGGGGAAACAGCCTCTCACATTATCTTTGATTGTGAAGCACTATCTCACTGGAGATATAGACTCCTAGGACTAGAATTTCCAAGGGAAGATTTCTTTTAGAAGGACCTGGTGAAATCTCGTGGTCTTACAGAAATACATACAACTAAGAGCACAGAAAACGTAAATGCTAAGGTGCCGAGGACTCAAAGTATCTGACTGATGAAACTGTAGAAATAAATCAATTACTTTACTTAGTTTGTGAATTACTATTCCATATTGCCCATGTCTATCTCATTAGAGCGTTAGCTCTAGGTTTTTTCCTTATCCTTCCATTAGTTTTTATGTCGCTGTTAGTTTCATAACTGTATTCTTTGTGTTTTTATGATTTTGGCTAATTTTTCCTACACACTAGTCACCATAAGTAAGAACATTCTGTCATTGAACAGACTAAAAATCAATTCTAGCACTACTTAAATCCTTCGTTTTGTAAACTGGCAGCTGCGTTATAACTACTAGTTTGACTTCTGTCGTATCATGTATATACCAAGAGGTGGTAGGAGTAAATTTATAACTAACGTTAAATTAGAGATAACAGAACGATAACTGTAAAAGGTGGGATCGGCCCTAATTGAATAACGAACAATACTGTGTGTGAAGCCTAGCTTCTAAATCGATTATTTCATATAAAGCAACAGCAGTGCCGTTTTGTGTTTTTATTAAAAAAATGTTATTACTATTGTGCTTTTAGATTATGTTTATTTTAATATTATTTTCCTGAATTTTCACAAAAGAATACAGATTTAACGTAGTGCTTTTATATATCTTGACACTTCTAATTCAATTGTTCATGTTTTTTTTAAATTACCAAAATTCTACATTAATTAATGATTATTTTTATCGACTCTGGTCTTCCAATATTATTTTAATTAATTAATAATTGCACAATAGTATTTGCACTGAAATAACATACATTTTTGCATAACCATATCCATACATGGACGGTTAAACGAGAGCAACATCGATTTAAGAACTCTTGAAGATGTGCAATTATTTTATAATCTCGAGCATAATGCCGAATACGGATGAATAATTTTTCTATTTCATATATTTTTGCATCTTTTAAGGCTGAGATGAACCAATACGTGTGTACAGGATAATATAAACTTAACTTCGAAATATTTTAAGTTCAGAATTTACTTAATTACAATGAAACCAAAACGGCTTGTTGAAAATAGCGGTTTTTATAATCTGATTTTTGATTTTTTCCTTAAAAAAATTGATTTTTATTTCCATCGTGTAGATTTAATACTACTTTTTGCTCAAAAAATTACAATTTTCAACATTATTAGAGATAGAAAACGTAAAAATGTTTGTGCGACTTTTCAAGACCACATACTTTGAAATAAATAGGTACATCACCTATTGGAAAAACCCAGGTAACAAAGATGTAAAGAGAAAAATTCCATGCTATATCTTCAAATTCAGACATTTTGAAAAAATACATTTTGCATTAATTCAAAATCGGGTTTTACGACTTTGAGGCAAATTGTTGAAAATCTACTTTCCAGCAGCCTGCACTTCTTCTAACCCCAATTGTTCCCGGCCTGGATTTAGAGATAGACTCCCAGAATATGTTGGCCGACAGCTACATGTGTTGGAGGAAAGAGGCTATCTCGTAAATGATTTTGTCCAAGGAGGTCTTTTTGGCATTAGGTAAAACCTTCTGTAAATCCATGTTGTTTTCAAGTAGCCTGACAAACTTCAATTTCCCTAGGCGGTAGAATGCAGAAGTTGTATCGCACCCCCTTACATGTGGGAAGAGAAGGTACTGTTTGACAACAGAAAAAAAGAGGAACTCTTTCCAGATTTCATGACTTAAAATTTCGTCCTTTTGCGGTTGATAGGATCAGTACATTGGTGTCCTTCCGAATATGTCGCAAAGTTCTCTGCTACATAAACGTTGGTGATGTTATTTGTTGTCATTGTATAATTTTTTCAAAATCATTTTGTAAAAATTACTGAATTTAAATGTCGAAACTTTTATTCTGCGTTTATTCAACTATTTGTTTTTGTATCTTCTGTATGTTCCTTGTTGTGTATTTATTATTCTTTTGTAATTTATTGGGAAATTAGACCACAACATATTTTCCCAATAAATTAAAGAATCTGTTTCCCGGTTTCTATTTTTTGATTTCCTCTATAGTACTGAACCAAATTTAAAGTTTCATAAGTTCATTTGGTGGAGAATTGAATAGAATGCCCTATTTCGTATTCCGTTTTTGAGTTACAGGCTGAAAGAATTTCGCGGTTTTCTGGCTCTCAAAAAGTATGGGAAATTGAGATTACACGAATTTAGGACCAAAGGAAGGTATTTAAACATATTTCAGCTTACTGGAAATTAATTCCTTGAAAAATTTAAGATTGATTTAATATGGAGGTCCTTTTTTTGAATTGAACATAAAAATAAAGTTTTCGCAGAAAACTGTGCTACATCGAGTGGCTTGTTATGAGGGTTTTAAATATATTTTCTTCTGATTTAAAAATGAATTTTGCAAGATAATATACGGACATTGACAATTTCTGACTTCTTATTTTCTAAATTTATGAATCTAAAATTTTGAATAAAATACAGAAAATACATTTCTTCCAATAGATTACAGAAAAATATATAAAAAGTACATGGTCTTAAAATAACATGGTCAGATTTCAAAAAACATCATGTTCTGTTAATTTCTTTGGATAAAACTGAGAGGATTAATTTATAAATTTAGGGCAGCTAAATCATAAGTTTTTACAGCTTTAAAGTACAGTATTTGATAGCCCGTTTCAATATCTCTTAAATTACAACAACTGGTTGAACTAAAAATGAATTGCAGAAGAAATGTCCAAGTTGTAATTTTTAGAGGTTATATATTATTAAAATTTGGTACCCCATTTTGTTTTCCATCCCTTCCCGAGGAACTTACACCCTCAGTCTTTGGAAAAAATGGAAAAATAAAAATTTTCACAAACATATCTTGGACTGTTCAAAATTTTCATATTTTTACATACAAATTTTGGAATTGCCTGTATATACAAAGTAATCGTATCAACACACTGGACTTCTTTTAATACTCTGTAATGTTTTATTTGTTTTTTATGAATTTTTGTTTAACGTTTAAGTTGAATTTGACAGTTTTGTAAAGTATAAATGTTTATTCATGTTTCTTTTGCACGTAAGCCAAATCAGCAAAATAATTTTTCCTCTTCCACAAAATTCAATCATAATTTAGTAAAATTTAACAGTTTGATCTTCAAAATTATCTGGTGCAATGGAGATAAATCTTTTGCCCAATCAAATTATAATTTTATAATTTTAATTGCATAAAAATTGAGGTTTTCGAAAACTAATATAATTACATTGAATTGTCTGAGTATAGATAAATAATTTCTATGATTTATGAACTTTGGTTTATTAAAATGAAAAAAACACGGAATAATAATAATTATTTATATATATTAATAATTATTGCTGACAATTATTGTCAGCAATGAAAACAATCAGAAAAAAAATGATAAATAAAAATAGCAAAAGGGGCCTAAACCTAAAAATGAAGTAATTAATATATTGGAAGGAAAATGAAAAAAAATTGAGTATAAAATTAAATAGGATAATTTATTTCGGAAAAAAAATGGGAACTTTAATATTTTTGCTTATTATTTAATGACTGAAAAATATATTTTCTGTTAGTAAACATTTTTGGTATATACTGTACCTTCATATTTGGTTTTTCCTTCGTCAAAATGAACTTAAAACAAAAATTCAAAGCACTACTACTACAACACAACGAAAGATTTTTTTTTCAAATTGAATGTGTATCAGTTTGAAGAATAGAAGTGATCTGATTGAAATAGCTACCACACAAGTATTTATACTATAAGATCTTTCGAATAGTGGGTGAACTTACACAAAATACTTCACTTTCCACCCAAAAACCTTCACTTGAAAAACTGATTTTACCCTACCAGCTCATCTCGATACGCTTTGACATCCGCAGGGAGGACCAGAGGGGCGGCCCCCCTTCTATTTTCCAATTCGGCGCCTTCTCGCTGAAGATCTATACTTGCCTTGAAATAGTTCAATTGTTATGTTATGTTAGATCAACTGTTATAGTTTGGAATTATCTAGATTCGTTTCGTAAAAGATCTTTCTCTTTGCAGACTTGTCGGTAATCGAACACCAGAAAGTGTTGAAGATTTTTGTTTAAAAATGATCAATTTTTCGATTTCTTAAGATTCGACAGGATATTAAGGGGTTTTTCTGCTTAATTTCATTTCATTAGAGAATATATAATTAATGCTTAGATGATTTTTCTTATAATCTTAGATTCGAGAAGTTTTAGTGGTGAAGAAAGAATCATTTTTAAGGTATTTGAAATATTCTAATATAATTTTTCACTGGTACACATTCATATATTTGCTCTTTTGTGAATTTTATTCAAATACGTTCCGTTTTTGGAATAATTTCAAAATTTTTAACTGAAATACTTTCATTTCGCAAAATGAAGATATTTATTTAACATTTTTGAACTTGAACTTTTTATCATTTTTTGAACATAAAAGAAGTTTTTGACATGTCACCAATTACCTAGATCATTTTATGGTTTAGATATTTGGATCTTTTCGGTAAGGTATCAAATAATTCATTGTTACCTAGGCAACGTATTTTGTTCTAGAAGATACAAAATAGTATATTATGCAATGAGCACAAAATGATACCCATTTTGCACGAGTATGAAATTTGCAGCACGAACCGAAGGCAAGTGCTGCAATTCATACGAATGCAAAATGGCCATTTTGTTGCGAGTTGCATACTATACTTTTTATATGACAACATATCGCTCACGTTTAATACATGCATATCTACATTGCAAAAACTTTGAAAGAAATAAACTGATAATATTTCATTACTCCGAATTCGACGCTATTGGGCTTTCTATCAGTATTCAAATATATATTGAAGAAATATGTAAATATTTTCTTTATTGCTATTTCTAATAGTTTTAATAGTTTTTATAGAAAACAACTATGAAATTACTCGTTACCTACTAAAACTTTGACAGAAACGATCTGCTGACATTTCATCAATTTGTCGCTGGACGTCATAATTTGACTGACAAGTCGTAGTCGTCGTGATTTTAGAGTGAACCTAGACCTAACACGAAATATTCCATTTCGCATTTGTTGCTTAGCAACTTGCCTAGCAACCGATGCAAAAATGAAATTCTGTAGAAAATGTGCTTGTTTATGATTGAAGCTACGCGGTTATAAAATGAACGTTTATCGAGGTTGTAGTAGAAAAAATATTTTTCGGACGTTTATTTTAATTTTTTCATTTACAATATTTATATTAAATGTGCAATAAGAACAATTTTGAACAAGAACCGGGTGATGTGATCTTGAATTTTGTATAAGGTCTTTCATATATTTCCTTAGATTTTTGTGGCAACAAATGTAACATAACTTCATTGGCAGCTTCTTGATCGCAGGAATGACAGAAGTTACGATGATCTGTATCTCTGTATCTGTAGAGTAGGGAGGGTGAGTGTAGGCTCACAGCACTTAGGCCACATATGACCCATTGTACATCCTCCCGAGGAGTTGTCCTCCTAGGTCATCGTCCATCCTGTCCTTCTCAGGAAGGTGAACAGGTCACCAGGAGACATCTCCTTTATATCGGCAGGTGTAGGCCAAGACTCACCGAACACACACTCTCTTATCGACGATAACTCCGGACACTCGCATAGGACATGCCTGACAGTCTCATCTTCCTGTTCACACATCCTGCATAGAGATGTGTCCACTAGCCCCATAGTATGGAGGTGTTTCCTTAGTTGACAGTGGCCAGTCAGGAATCCCACTGTTATACGTAGGTTTCTTCTGGTCATCGCCAAGTATTTTTTCGGCGCCATCTTCCCAGGGTCGCCCAGGGTGATCCTGGCAAAACTGCATCCTTTGATTGCCTCCCATCTCTCAAGGGATTGAGCATGGGTGTAACGTTTGGCTAGTTCCGCAATTGTCGAATTCGTCAGGCCGTAGGTGTCACTGGGTCCAAGAATTTTCAGTCCAGCGGCTTCCCTGGCTAGAGAATCAGCAATGCGATTTCCTTTACTCCTGTCGTGCCCTTTAACCCACCTCAGGATAATATTGTTATCTGCCGAGGCGTTAGCCAAATCTTGGTGGCACTCTAGTACTAGTCTTGATATAACACGTTGTCTGTTCAAGGCTAATAGGGCTTGTCTACTATCAGTGCAGATTATTATGTTTTTGTCAGAAATTCCTTTTCTGATTAGTTCTTTTGTGGCAATTGAGATACCAGCCAGTTCTGTTTGAACTACGCTGGTATTGTTTCCCATTCCCCACTTGATCCTTAGGCTTAGTGCTCTCGAGTAAACTCCACATCCTGAGCCTTCATTCATTTTTGAACCATCTGTATAAATGCATATTGCATCTGCAGCATCTGGCTCTGTGTTGTTACGATGATATTTTAATATATCGAAATAATTATCAAAGGTATTAATAACACGAGTGCTTCAAATTTTATCGATAATTTTTTCTTTTCCACGAAAACTTGTTTATTTGGCAAAAATATGAAATCAAACCGATTGATAAAATCACGAGTCCCTTAGGACGAGTGATTTTATCTAAATTCGATTTGTTTGAATGTTTTTGCCTCAAATAAACAAGTTTGAGTGATTTTGCTTTATTTGTTCATTTTAGTATTTATTTTATTGTGTTTTGTGGAGTGGAATTTTGTATTAAATGTTCAATATTAGAGAGTTATTGAAACGTCTTTTGGGATTTCCTTTATTAAAAGATTTTATGTAAATAAAGGATATCCTATATTTAAATTAAATACAGGAAAGGAAAATTTTAGTTAAAGCTTTTTAATTTTGACAAGTTTGACATACTTTTGTCAATATGTGACAGAAAATAATTGTCTTGTCGAGCGAAATATTTTAAATTGCACAATTTTTCGTTGGAGTTGCTATATTTTTTATATAATTATGAAACTATCATCAAAACCGTTGAAAAACCGTCTTCGTTTCACCTATGAGGATTATATTATTATGCTAAAGGTACGTTTTCCTCCACATTCGCAGCGAATTTGGGTAGCAGCTACTCAGTACGCGTAGGAAAACACTCCCTTTTAAATACATGAATAGGTGTCTTGACGAATAAGTCATCGCTACTTTTTCGCGGCTACTAGCGACTGGCGAATGTGGAGGAAAACGTACCTTAAGAGAAGTGGTTTCCCAGAATTCATTTGAAAATGGCAAACATACATGGGATGATATCCAACATAGTATGTTTGTGCTCACTAAAAAAGATTTTACAGCCAAAAGTATTTGCCAACACAAAATAAACATCTCTATCTCTTCAGCATTCGCTCCCGCTAAAATTGCTATTTCTAATTGTTCTTCCACAATATAAATTAATATTACAATAAATAGATCCACATAAATAAGCATCATAAAACATAAATGTCATAATAAAAATGTCATAATAAAATAAAGTTTTTGTTACTTTCATTAGAGAGTTATTGAAGATCTGTACTAAAGGCTGCTTTTATTAAAAGTTCCTTTATTAAAATATCCTTTGATGTGACTTTTGATAGAGTTATTGAAAGTAACAAATACAAGACCAAAAACTTTATTTTATTATGACATTTATGTTTTATGCTGCTTATTTATGTGGATCTATTTATTGTAATATTAATTTATATTATGGAAGAACAATTAGGAATAGCAATTTTAGCGGGAGCGAATAGTGAAGATATAGAGATGTTGATTTTGTATTTGCAAATACTTTTGACTGTAAAATCTTTCTAGTGAGCACAAACATCCCATGTATGTTTGCCATTTCTAAATGGATTCTGGGAAACCACTTCTCTTAAGGTACGTTAGTAGCCGCGAAAAAGTAGCGACGACTTATTCGTCAAGACACCTATTCATGTATTTAAACGAGTACTGAGTAGCTGCTACCCAAATTCGCCGCGAATGTGGAGGAAAACGTACCTTTAGCATAATAATATCATCCTCATAGGTGAAACGAAAACGGTTTTGATGATAGTTTCATAATTATTTAAAAAATATAGCAAATCAAACGAAAAATTGTGCAATTTAAAATATTTCGCTCGACAAAACAATTATTTTCTGTCACATATTGACAAAAGTATGTCAAACTTGTCAAAATTAAAAAGCTTTAACTAAAATTTTCCTTTCCTGTATTTAATTTAAATATAGGATATCCTTTATTTACATAAAAACATTTAAGACACACTTAGGAAATGCGCATGCGTATATGTCAAAATAGAGGAATCTTTTAATAAAGGAAATCCCAAAAGACGTTTCAATAACTCTCTAATAACTCTATCAAAAGTCACATTAAAGGATACGTTAATAGAGGAACTTTTAATAAAAGCAGCCTTTAGGACAGATCTTCAATCTCTTTATTCTCTTGGGTGATGCCACTGAATCGGTTTGTGTTCACTTTTCAATAAACTTCGAAGCACTTTTAGTTGTCAATAATGACAAATTCAAAGTAAAATTTTGACGTTTCAATGTAAACAAGGTATTATTGATGAGGAAGCAGTTTTATCAGTATAATACGAAATGATTTGCTAGAATAATGTGTTGAAACCACCAAAATGTCAGATTTTGACAAGTGAAAAAATTAATCCTTGAGCAACACGCTTGAAGCGACAAAATTTTGAGTATTTAGGCCCGAGGAGTATTCGATAAATAATTTTTTACTTCGTAGATATCAAAAAATTGATTGTCAATCTGATGTTTAATAATTTTCAATACAAAATTTATTAGTTTTAATCAAACAACTATAATTCATTTTTATTTAAAACTACAGTTGTGAAAAGAACAATTGGTAAATGTTAAATTAGAAGAAGAGTTTGCTGAAGTTGACGGATTGTTAGATATAATATCATTAATTGAATCGTTAGATCCAATACCAAATCTTCGCGACATTTTCAAACTAGTTGTCAGTTTGACGTTTAATTAATTTTTAATAAAAAAAACACCAAACTGAAAACCCCTCATGTAGGGTATTATCGGAGGTAATATCCCTAGTGCATTTAATTTTTCGGAAAAATTCGGAAAAACGAGTTTCTTAGTCATTTGTTAAAACAGATTACTTAGAAACGAGTGTTCCAATTTTTCCACAGGAAAAATTAGATGCACGAGGGATATTTGATAAGATTATTTCCCGAGTTAAATAAACATTTTATTCTAATACAACATTTTTTTTAATTAAAATAATAAGAACAATATGTCAAACTTGCATGAAATTTTTTCGATTTTTTTTCCAGAGAAACTGCTGACAGTTGTTAAGTAATTTTTCCACTTAAAATGTGTATTTTACATACCAATTCTTTATAGCGATTGGTCAAAATTAATAGGAAGGAAATAATCGCTGTAATCCAGAGGTGAATGGATGAAATTTGACACATGACTTAAAATTAAGTAATTTGATTGGTTACTATATTTAGTAGAAAATTATCAGTAGTAATACCCCTAGAGTCTTGATTACACCGAGATAATTTTGTCATAGAGAATGCTGAAAGCGTGTTGCTTGATAATAGCCCAAGGCCGCAGGCCGAGGGCTATTATCAGTAGTAATAACACAAGGACATTGATAATTGTTCGAAAAAATGTTATGACAGATTTCGAAAGTCTGTTGCCTACAAGCAACAAGCTTGAGAAAGTTGTCATAACATTTTTGAGCATTTATCAATGTCCGATGGTTAATAATTTGCTAATTTTAGAAAACTTATTGCCAGGCAATGGACACGAGAGCCCGAAGGGCTCGAGTGGATATTGGGCTCGAGTGGCTATTGGGCTCGAGTGGCTATTGGGCTCGAGTGGCTATTGGGCTCGAGTGGCTATTGGGCTCGAGTGGCTATTGGGCTCGAGTGACTATTGGGCTCGAGTAGCTATTGCCAAAAGGCAACAAGTTTGAGAAAATGCCTGGAGAATTATTATCTAATTTATGAAACTCTCGTGTGGTGTTCGATAGATTATTTTTTGACGTTAAAAATTTATGACAAACGCGTCAAGTCAAGAAAATCCGTTGTCATATGGTTGTCATTCAATAAAAACAATGTACATTGAATTATTCTCGCTGGAATAATGTAAGTAGATTATTCTCACTATAATAATGTTTTGATTGGCTAGAACGTATATGAATTACTGGAATTGAACATTTCTATTATTGGTTTCGAGAAACATAAAAAAATAATCAATTTAATTCAGAGTTTTCATATAATAATATTATTTATTATTAAAGTTGAGCTAATTAGAAACTTTAAGTTCCTGTATCTTAAAAACTATTCAGTCTACCAATAGGCACGATGACAATCACTGAGGATAATTACTTTGTTAAATATTGTAAACGTTCACCCTCTCGAGCCCAATTTACGTGTTTCTAATACTAGGATCGGTCGATATTTACCCATAATTCTAAGAAACTAATTCAATTAGCAGATTCCATGTAAGCTACAATCTTTAGTTTTTTTTTTTGGAATTTATACGGTGAATTAAAACTAGTTTACCTAATTACCTTAATCTGTTAGATTTGAGGACGCATACGTGCATCTCTTGTCGGTACCAACTCAATGAAATAGCGTAAAATACATTTAAAAAGTTAATTCCGTTCATTGTTTTTGTCTAAATTACGATTATTCACTAGTCGTTCGCACTAATGGTGTGTGTGATTGGATTAAAAAATCGATTTATTCATACCATGTTCGTTAATCGATTACGACTTACTGTCGGCGGCCGGTAAATGTGATATTTTATTACATTTTTTTCGCGATGCCAGTCTCTGCAAAGATAATATTTGAAGTTTTGTCTTTTCTAGAAATTTTACTTTTACTCCCCTGTACTTGCAGACTCCTTGTTCTCATCTTATATTGAGATGTTTTTTAAATTAAAGGGTTTCAGATGGGTAAGCATAGAATGTAAACCCGATCTTTTATCAAAGTATGCAGATGAGTTAGTGATCTTGCGCGGGTCAGAGTCTCTAGAAAACTTTTAAATATTGTTTTCCTACAACCACTATGCAAAACACGCATTTCTACACAAATTTTCATACGCTAAGCAGGCCTTTTCTTAATTCTTTTGATAACCGTTGGAAAAGTAATGCGACACGCTATGGCACTTTTCCGCACCGAAATGTCAAACAAAGCTATCTATGACCCGTCAACTTTTTTTGACAATTCAACCTAATAGTGAATCTCTTATTGGTGTACAATTTTTAAATTTAAACCAAAAGTAAGTAAACTATTTATTTTATTATTTATTTTAGTTTATTAATTATAAGAACATCAACCTATTGAGCATTATTTTAGAAATTATGAACCAAGATCAAAATAATTTATCTTTTGAGTTGTCCAATTTGGACATTGAAAATACTCCTCCCGATATTATCGAAAAGGCTCGAACTGCAACCGAAAATTTGTTACCCGAAGTTTCGAAAGAGAAATATCAAAATAGTAGTTTTCTATTTATTTTCATATTGTAAGTTCTTTCTGTTTAAAGTTTAAATAAAATCACTATATAAATTACTGTATTTCTTTCATTAATAAATGTGGTTGTAGAAAACATATTGTGTAGAACTTGTACGCAAATCACTTTTCCCACTCGCTAGATTTGCAAACAAACTTCTGCGCTCGTGGGAAAAGTGACGCTTTGCGCACTAGTTGTACAAACTACTATTATATAAATACAAATAAAACTAAAATCATGAAATTTTTAAGACACGGTTTTCAACTCTAAAATTGTTCAAGTTTTTTAGTCCAAGAAAAAAGTCCATTAATTTATTTTGAAGTGTCTACAAACGAAACATACATGTGACTATGTTTTAACCCCCCGGAAGTGGTTGAAAAAAAATTAGGTTTATTGAAATTACGCACTTTTCTTTGCACCGTCTGATAGTCATCGTTAACTAGGTCACATACGCTTTGTGGAAGTGCTGAAATCTACAGGAAATTCCCAACAAATATCATTGTCTTAACGGTTAATGCATATGTCAAAACGATCCATCAAAATTTAAATAGTATTTTATACTTAACCGTAAACAAAAGATTAGTGCCAAAATAGTAGGAGGAAGTTACGAATTTTTCAACTGGAAATATAACTGGTACCTAGTTTTATGAAATATTTACCGATCATGAACATAGCGATGTATAAAAAGATTTTGCAGATTAGGAGGAAGTGAAATTATAAAGAAACTTTTAAATTATTTTCCTTACATTGATATATTACACTATATACAGGGCTTTCTACGACGAAAATAAAATAAAAATAAGATAGAATTATAGAATTCTGTATTAGGGACTTTTCCGACATTACAACTCTATCTAAAATATCATTATACCGGGTGTTGATATTGAATTTATTATTTTGAATGTATACACCTGTATATTTTCACATTCTAGATAAGTTCTATTTCAACACCTATTTCAACGTTTTCGAGATATTTAGCTTTTTATATATTTTTTTTTAAATAAACAAACATTTATGAGTGTATTATGCAAATTTTAATCAAAAATTGAAAAAAAATAAGTTAAAAAAAATCAGTGGAACGGTTTTTTTGAAAATAAAGATAATAATGATGTGGACATTGTAATATACGCGGGGGCGTGAGGCAGACTTAATATATAAAGATTATTTGTTTTCAAGTCTTCAGTTTTTATGACAATTCTCATTCTATTTAGTACCTCTTTATTACAAGGCTTCTTTTCTCTTCTGTCAATTTGTTGCAATCTAACCTTAATACATAATCCTTGTATGTATGTATGATGGGCTGACATTCACTGAGACATAAAAGATCTATTGTGTCCCCTTACTTCTACTTAGTTCCTGAAGAACGTATCAGAGACTAGTACCTCCTTTAGTCCTATTTCCCTAAGTAATTTTAGGACATCTGCAGGTTTCAAATTAGGTAAATGCCCCTCTTCTATCCAATAATCTCCTAAATGCGGTGACCTAGGATTCTGAATTGCTGTGCAATTCGCAAGTATGTACATGGAGGTTTCTTCTTCGATGCCACAGAATCTACATTCTTCTTCCTCCACTAATTCGAGCTTTTCCAGGTGACCGTCCCGTTATAATCCCTGTTAAAACTATTAGTGCAGTTTTACTTTGACTTATGCATTCATTTCATCTCAACGAGTTGTAGTAACCCATCAGAATATTTGATTTTCTAAGCCCTACTGGATCTTTCCAATGGTACAATCTTCCCTTTTCTTTGGCTTTGGCTTTGCCTATTCCTTCCAATATTACATTGGGACTGATACTGGAAAAGGGTTCAGCCCCCAATTAGGGAATCCAAACCACGTGATTTTTCAACTGTTAAGATGGCGCCTGGTTGGCAAACAAAGCTTTTAAGCCGTAGCAAGGTAGCTATATACAGCAAGTTTAAATGGTGTTTATTTTGCATTTTGATTATTATCGAAGTAATCGTTAGTTGTTTCAAGGAGTTTCAAGTGTTAGATCTTCCCTCTTGATGACTGCTAACCTCATATCTCTCCTTTTCCTTGATAAATCGTTTATATGTGGACAATGTACAAAGTTTTTCAATGTGGGAATGCGAAAAAAACTAAGCAAATGGTCCCGAGCTGCACGGCTTCCACAACCCACCACAATACACGTTACTGGCATTTTTTTTCAAAACTGAACTTAGGTCTCACTATTTTCTATAAATCTGAATAAAACCAAAGGTAATTATACCCAAATACTTCAAAAAAGCTTCAACAATTAACAAAACTGAACAAGTAAACAAACGTATTAATGAATTGTTTGCCAACCAGGCGCCATATTGAATTTATTTGACAGGTCGTTGGATTGCCTAATAGGTACTTTCATTTTTTGTTGTGTTTCAGTTTTTGTTTTAATATTATTTGTTACCATTTTGTTCACTAAAGTAATGAATATTATAACAGTCGGCTTTAAATACCTCAAGATGTACCCAAGTCTTGATGGGAAAACGCTAATGACTCAACATTTTTAGCCACACTGTTTTCTACACGATACAAAACCTTGACTTAGATGGGAAATCCATGCTTTAAGTTGACAAAATCCGTTGTTTTGATTAAATGCTTAGATTTCTGTTTTATTGTATAACCTGCCCACACTTGATAATTCGCCTTGCACTTAGTTCCACCACTCAAACCCTTTAATTCATTATTTATATTGAGGGAGTTGAAAATAAATGTAATCCGCCCTTTTATGGCGACTGCCATCTTGAATTCACAATTATTTTGAATAAATATAATAATTATCATCACAGCTATAGCAAAGATTTATTGATTTTACTGAATCTTCTTGATATCATATGTAGTATTTTTATCAACACTCGTCATTAATTCCTCTTACGTATCTGGGAAATATACTTTTTTTCCATTTTCAACAAAAATTGTAATAAATTAGATAATTCAGAGAGACGAATGAAAGCAAAATGGGATTGATTAATAAGATAATACTTTTTTTTGTCTGTTTAAGGAGAATCTTCGCGGTCATCCATCCAGTTTTGTAATATAATGTCTTGTGTTTGATACCATCTGGTCAAGTTATGTCGCATATGTTACACTTTAGGTACTTAGATAAACAGAGTGATTCTTTTGCAATTCTTATTCTTGATTTTAAAGTGAAGAAATGTGCTTCTGGTGAACAGGTTGTGGAATATTAATTTTTTCCCAAATTGGTGAAACTACATTGTTATAACTACATGGCGAATTTTAATCCGCGCTTTTTAATGCGATATCAAAAGGGCTTAAATCAGCCTGTCGGGAAAACTACACTTCTTTAATTCCCAGTAAAATTGCTAAATTTCGGAACTTTGAGAGCTTTAAGGAGTTTACTGGACACTAAAGTTTGGCAAGTTTATCTAAAGCTACGCGGCATCGGCAAGGGGCGAGGAAACATGGCGGATATCTGTCATAAACGTACCAATGGCGTACGGTACCTATTTTATAAAAGTATTAAAAATAACTATTAATACTATGTAATAATTATATATATAGAAACTGATTTTTGCTTTGCTTTAAAGGTAAGGTATTTTTCAAAACACGGTAGATATTTGTTAAAAACAAATAATGAATCGTACTTGATACAATATGAATACGAAATAGTTAAAATTCCGCATAAAACTCTAACAATACCAACGCCACTGGATAATCAATATCAGTCAATTGACGAAGTGAGAGGGAAGAACACACGCACGCGCTTGCCAATAGGAAGTCAGCTGGTCGCTAAGCAACGAAGGCCTTTCGATAAATTTCACCCATTGAGTTAGTTCGGAAGGCGTGGAAATCATGGTTTTCGCACAACGCTGCCAGAACTTGAAGAAGCCCATAACAAATTTGAAAAAGTGTATATTATTCATAAATTGAAAAAATAATTAAAAAATCCAAGAAAACAAGCACATTAAAGAGTTAACGTTTAATCATATTGTTAACAATAAGAAGTCCATTTCCTAATTATTATCACTACATACTTAGCACTTTCTCTTTTTCACTTATAATTGCACAAGTGGTTTGTATTTTATCGGGTAAATTTGGGTTGTTTAATGAGAAACAGTTTAGAATTTGACACAAATTTCCCCAATATCAATACAAACCTCGAGTGTAATTCGGCAGGACAATTTAATGAATGAGAAATTTGGAAACATATCAATGCAAACTTTATTTATGAAACATTAAAAATAAACACATTTTTATTTTAATGTACAATTATTAAAAACGCAGTTATTGAAATTCATACTAGGAACAGTGATATCGCTGAGGGTGCCACAGCTAATCGTTTCTGTAGTAGATGTTAAAGTTTTTTCATTTTCCAAACGAATTGATTGAATAATGCTTGAATGATACTCTTTGTCAACTTGTAAGTATGGTTTTATTTATGATGAATTGCTGTGTCCTGTTATTTTTATTAGAGCTCGTTCTTCAATTCCGCTTTTACTTAATTCGCTAACTGCTGCCGCTCGATTTGAGTGATTTGTAATTTTGACGCGTTTGACATCTAAACCAATGCGTTGTGCTGAGCGTTTAGTCCATTTGGAAATTTCATTAATTCCAATCGGTAAATTCTTGTACCAACCTTTAGAATTTTTCTTTTTCCAAAAGGGATTTGGTGTAAGAAATACTCTGTCCGAAGTTATAAAAGTGTTTCGTTTTTCCATTAACTTTTTGAATAAACGTATTGGGCAAATATCTTCGTCGAAAATATTAGGCGTGATCCATTTGCTGTCACATAATTTATTGTTGCCGCCTTGTCTCGTTTTCGAAAATAGAGGATTATACTCGATACGTCCAGTTTCTTTTCCATTATTTTCAATAACAGATAGGAAATAAGTGGTTTTGCAGTAAGCTGCTTCTCCGCGCCAAGCTAGTTCAAACGCCAAAATGTGATATAATTTCTTTTGAAGGCCTTCCGGTTCATTTTCGTTATATAATCTGGCCATTGCAAATACTTCAGATTTATTAAGAGCTGATGCACTACATTTTCTCTTTTCGGGTTGTGCTTGTAGGATTTTACGTTTAGCATTACATGCAGCTCGTGATGAATTAATCTAAACATCGGTGAAAGGGTTGAATACAATATTAAATTCGTTATAATATTTACTTTGTAGCATTTTAGCGGTGGTGTTCCAAATTGTTTTAACTACCGCTTCTTTGTAGTCTTCTCCGTTAATTTTTCGCATATTAAATGCCCACTCTTGCAATATTACATTCAATTTCTCGATGGAAGTATCTGGCTCAAATGTGTATCTTTTTGCATCGCAAAACGTGGAAAATTTTCGCCAGATTGATGATTGCGTCGCAACTGTATTAGTAGGCACACAGGTATTAACAATTTGACTGATTTCGGCGTTCGTAGACTCATTGTTAGTTTTTAACAAAACCACGAGCCGTCAGGCGAGTGGTTTTGGATTAAATGTCATGACCTAAAAGCAACAAACTTGAATACGACAAGAGAAAAATTTTACCTTACAAAATTTTTAATTGAGTGGTATTCGACATGACTATTTCACGAGAGAAAAACTAAAAAATCAGAATTTTATACACATAGATTTGATATATTAAACGTCAAAAAATTGCCGCGACAAGACAAAAAATTGCCAGTTCAAAACCTTCAAATTTTGTCAGTTATCAATTCACTCTAGTGAAATAGTCATAGTTAAACGTGGCAATATCGAATGTTTTCGACTGCATTTCTTTTACGGCTTCAGATAAACTTGCCAAACAGTACCTTAGAAGAACGTCGGCCACTTCATTAGCGAATACTGGAGTTGATGTCTTAGCTCTCAAGCAACATGGCGGAAGGAAATCTGCAACTATTGCGTCAAAAATAAAAAGAAAGTTGCAATAAAATTTTATAAAATATAGCGAAGCCAAAAGTCTACTGGAAAAAAACGATAACTGTCATTTGCTATTTTCGAATCAATTATTTACGAAATCCGCTAGATTTTACGTTTGAATAAGACCGTGGTATGAATATTAGTGTTCATAATAATCAAGAATAGGTAGTGATAGAATACTTTCTTTTAAAAATAGTCAATTTTTCATTCGGAAATTGATAATTTTTTTTGTAAAAATCAACGAAAAAATGTAATGTGCATTTATCTATAGTCTCTCCTGCTTGAAAACTCGACCATAATAGACAGTTTTCCGTCCTTGGTACATAAAAAAACATATTAAGCACGGTTCTCTCAACATACGTGTCTTGAATCCATCTTATTGTATATATAGAGACAATTCTTCAATGTGATTTATTTCATTATTTCTAGGATATTAACAATAATTTCCCAAAAAATTAACATAGTCCGGTTTCATCAGTACAGATCAATTACCTAGATAGCATCGTTTTATGACAAACCTAGTTATTTCACCTTCATATTGATGGTATTTTTATAAAATTACTATCCATAATCGTAGTCTTCTTTGTTGTATTTTTAATTTTTCCCATTCGGTCTTCTTAATAATTAAAAACAATAGAAATACTTGAGTTACATTGTTCAATGTACATTATCGCAATTTCACCGAGTGGATTTTTTACTGAGTAGAACAATCAAATTTTATTGTTTATTGAATGAAACATGTCTAGGTACAGAATTCATCCTTTATGATACACTGACCGTCGAAAAAAATCCGGCCACCAGACACTTGTTCAAAACGGGTTATTATCAGTAGTAATATCCTTAGGGCATTGAAAATAATAGTTCCAACCACCTGAAATTACTGGTTCAGTATTCTCGATTACTATCAGTTCTTTGTTCCAAACATACGAAATAGTAACAATTTTTGTTTTAAACTGTCAGATTTGGAATTTGTTTTTTTATGGAAAGTATTCTTTTTCTTTACAAGTAGGGCTGGAAGAATTTTTTGTTGTGTAAACAAGAGATAATAAGGGTGCAAGCACTTCAAGGATGGCTGCAATCGGTGGTGAGAGTGAAAATTCACAGAATTCGATACCTCTACTGAACTAGTTCGAAAAAGAAGTCAAAATAATAGTATAAAACTATTGAAACGCTTTAAAAATTAGAATATTACTTTCCAAAGGATAGACCGTTCACTAGGAAGCAACATCTACTTCTCGGGCTATATGCCCCGCAGACAATGAATTATACTTCCAAGTTAAACGGTGTTGGTTTATATGAAAATATAGAACCAACTAATCTGATTTATAATCAGGAGGGATAATATCACTTGCAGACCAGTTTCGGCGGATTTTCGCCTCATCAGTACAAAGTAGATATTATCCGTCCAGAAGCTCTAAGAGCTTTACTTAAATATGAGAATTAATACAGGAAACTGTAATCAAGTAATTAACTACAGAACCGAGATTGTTTTTTGTCAATATAGAATTTTGGTTTCTGGTTAGTTGTGGAGATGTCGCTATTATCGCATTCTTGGAACTCCCTTTAATAATAACAACGTTTATTTGCAAAGAAAAAAGTTACAAGATAACAACACCAAATACAAAATATACAAATAAACAACATAAACCCACAATAGTCTTAAACATGTCCGTGGGAAAAATATTGTAAGATTTTACAGTAGAAACGGTGGAGCTTTACCATCACGTGACTGTTACTATACGTATTTACGTATACGTATATACGTATAGTAACGTATAGTACGTATAGTAACGTATATATGTATACGTATAGTAAAGTATAGTACGTATAGTAACGTATATTCGTATACGTATATACGTATGGTAACAGTCACGTGATGGTAAACCTCCACCGTTTCTACTGTAGCATATCAACATTTAGCTACTAAAACAAAATAGATAAGAGATAAAAACAAAGAAATATCACAAATATTGGGTATACATTTAAACGCACAAAATTTTGAATAAATGAATTTTCAGAAGGAAGCTCCGTATTTAATAAGTAACTCCACTTTTTACACCGTTCACCTCTACACTTTGCTTTTTTTCCAGGAGATAACTAGTTAGTAAATCTAAGGTTTTTCCTCTAGAACCAATCTCTTCTAGCGATTATAATACTTTTTCATGACTTAGCGAGTCAAAAGCTTTAGTCAAGTCTAATAATACACATAAAGTAGATTGCCTAGTATCTAATGCTTGATATATTTTTGATATAAGTGTAGAAATAGCGTCTTGAGTAGAGGTTTTAGTTTTAAAGCCGAATTGCATGTGTGATATTAAGTTTGATTTTTTTGTATACGTCCCAAATCTGCTTTTTAAAATCTTTTTAAAAATTTACTAATTAAGGATATCGGTCTATAGTTATTTATATCTGTCCTGTCAACACTTTTAAAAAGAGGTTTGACTGTAGCACATTTGAAGGCATTTGGGCACCTACTGGTTTGAAATATTTTATTTATTAGAAAGGTGAGAGGCTCACAGATATGGCATGCTATTTTTATCATAAGTTACGCCTTTATTCCATCATTGCCGGGTGCTTTATTATTTTTCAGGCTCGTTATAGTTTCGGGTTTATTAGTTGGTCGCAAAAATAACGAACATGCGGTGGGACAATTTTCTTCTACATAATTTGGTTTTTTAATATCCTTTGCTAGTGTAGGCCCTATTTCAGTAAAAAACGAATTGTATAAATTCACTATTTCTTTTTTATCCGTAATCGTGGCATTATCATAATTTTTAATTTCTTTTATTTGATCTTGTTTTTGTTGATGGTTATTCAAATTCTTAACTACAGTCCACAAGTTCTTAGGATTTGCTTGATTACCATTTATTAGTTCAATTCCATTAATTGATCAAGGTGCTTTTTGTCTAATATGTCAAATTCATCAAGCTTGAGTTCCTCATTATCTGGATGTTTTCTCATTTTTTTATACAAAGCATCTCTCTTGTTAATAGAGTTTACTAAGCCAACAGTTAGATTAGACGATGATGATGGTGGGAATGCTGACCGGACATTGTAGGCTGAGGAAACACATGCACACAATTGGCCTAGCAGATGCCTATGTAGGTTTTGCCGGGAAGAAGACGGAACCGCGGAGCACATACTTTGTGAGTGCGAAGGCCTAGTAAAGATAAGCGCGAATTTCTACGTATCGGTCGCAACGGACGCATCGGACGAATCGTATTATGTTTTTCATCATCGCACATTACATTCGGTCTATTCGGATTTGCTTGCCGTATTTTTATTTAGTGCAATCAAAAAAGCGGGATAGTACACATTATTTCTGTTCGCGTTTATTTTTGATATCTAAAATGAGCAGTTCTGATGAAGAAATATTTGCAACTGCATGTGCATTTGAAGCTGAAGAAAAAAGAGAGAGGTTGTTTTAATATATCTCCAATTTCTTCCCAAACATTCTGCCGTCTCTGTTGGTTGCTATAATCTTTATTTTTTAAATTATAAAGTTCATCATATTGTTGTACCAAAGTTATTAATAATCCGTCATCCATTGTAATGTGCAGCTATACTTAACACGTGCACAGAAATTTGTTGTTAAAGAACAGAAAATAACAAAATATTACTTCTCCGAGCAGATTCCTGTCGATGCTTGTCGCGCATTTAAGCGAATTTGCGAATGACGTCAACCACACGCATAGCAGGCACGGATTTTTATCTTTCAGAATTAATCCTTAGCGGAATTCGGTCTCTACGATGCGTCCGATACGTATGTGTGTGCTTTATTTCATTTAAAATAATGCAAAAAATAATTTTCATCCGTTCCGTCTGTCCGATGCGAACAAATGCGCGCTTACCTTAAGGGTGCGGTTTCACCTATTCGGAAAAGAAAAACCGAGGGCAGAGAGCTACGCAAGGGCTTATAGGTCTAGCAAAAAGAATAAAGCTAGATATCGAGCTCTAAGGATAGGGAGGACCACAATAGATCTAGAAAGGTCGCAGTGGGATAGGACAAAGAGCCACTTGTGACTGGTTTTGATTACTTTGCTAGATTTATTAAGAGCATTTTTAATTTTATCTATAAAGTATTCTGTATCATGATTACAACAGTCAATGCTATAGAAGTATTTCCAATCTATTGTTTGAACCCTATTTTTGAAATCCTCTTTGTCAACTATAGTGAACGTAGTATTATTAAACTCTTGTAAGTTTGTTTTATGATTTTTAGTATTTACAGTTAAAACTAAAGGAAAATGATCAGTTATTCTAGTTTCCAATACAAAAGTTAATATTTCATTTACATTGGCTTTTGTTTTTATAAAGAAATGGTCAAGACAAGATTTGCTTACTCCAACTACCCTAGTAAACTTATTAATAAAATTGTATTCATGTAGTATATTCAAAAAGTCCAAACTGATATCATTTTCTTCATCTAAAATGTCTATGTTGAAATCTCCGGCAATAATATTTTAATCAGCATTTCCTTTGGTCAAATTACTAACATAAGATTTAAAATGAGGCAAAAAAGTAATAGGAGAGAAACCTAATTGCCTGTAGACTGAGGTGATTATTATTTTCTTGTCAAGATAACTATATTTAACTTTTATAACTTTACAGTTATCTATCTCGATTATGTTTACTCGATAGTTAAAAAGAGATCTGATAAAGACAATAATACCATCATTTTGGTTACTCTTACCTTGGCTATGTATTGTGTCATAATCAGTTATCTTGAAGTATTCGATATCTTTTACTTGCCAGACAACACCATTACATCGAAATTGGTTGTTTACTGTTTGAGATATATTAAATTTTAAGTTAATCAACATTTTTGTTTATACTGAATTTAGCACTATTCATACAGGGCGTTAGTTACTTGGGTAAATTACAACATATCTTTTTTGCCTAATGAGTTATGGCTCAAATGACTAGAGAATCTAAAAGGCAGTTCAATTTTGAATAAAAAAGGTACTCGTGTTTATTTCATGCAACTCAATAAGTTTTTGAGTTATTTGCATTTTAAACATTCAGCGTAAAGACTCCTAAGCCCCCGTTATTACATTGAGTTTTTTTCAAGTGGGCTTGTGTCAGAACTTGTCAGTTTTCCGTGTAAAGAAATATTTGACAATTTTACTGTCACTAAGCAAGAGTGTATTATTTGTAGTGAAATAAGAAAATGCTACGACATAATGAATTTTCCAACAGTGAAATGCGTGATATGATTTGTGTTTTTGCTCAGTCAAATTATAGTGGACAACCCAATCACAAACGTATTTATACCCGCCTAGGTAAAACAGGGTGTTTTCGTCCTAAAAGCATAAATGGTGCTCCAAAAAATATTAACGTCGATGATGAAGAAGAGTTCGTATTTCGTAGGAATTTTAATTTGAAATTTCTTAGTAACTTTGTGATTTTAAGCAGCATCGTCTTGAAAATTGGCAACTTTATGTTTTTTGGCATGAACGTTTCGAATTTTATGCAGAATTCAGCACTATTCATACAGGGCGTTAGTTACACTCTGTTACTTGGATAAATTACAACATAGATATCTATTTTGTCTAATGAGTTATGGCTAAAATGACTAGAAAATCTAAAAAGCAGTTTAATTTTGAATAAAAAAGGTACTCCTGTTTATTTCATGTAACTTTATCAGTTTTTGAGTTATTTGTATTTTAAACATTCAATGAATTTTGTTTATTGTGAAATAAATTTATTCGTTTAAATTACTACTATGCGGGGTAACAACAGTAAAGACAACAAATAACAATCAGTAACAGTAATAAAATTCAAAGTAAATGCTCAAAATGCCCGCCTTCCACTTCAATACACTTTGTAAGGCGTCTCCTTAAAGATCTTTGAATATTAAATAACATTTGTCGATTATTTTTAATAATATTAGCAGCTTCTTGAATTTTCTGCCGTAATTCTTGGATGGAATTAATTGTATCTTTGTAAATCATGTCCTTCATTTGTTACCATATTGAGAAGTCTAGAGGGTTTAAATCTGGACTTCTAGGTGGCCAAACAAATTCACTGCCACGCTCAATCCACCGGTGAGGAAAATGTTCATTTAGGTACTGCCGTACTGGCAGAGAAAAATGTGGCGGCGCCCCGACTTATAAACCACATGTTCCGCCTTATGGCTAGTGGTACATCTTCTAGTAGTGTGTTTAACTGTTGTTCAAGGAAGTTTAAATAGAGGGGTCCGTTCAGATTAGGAGGAAGTTCAAAAGGACAGCAATTTCTCCAGAACGCTATTTTTATTCTGTCACCCCTCAGGCCTGATGAAATGCGGAAAAAATTATTGGGCCTAGGGTCGCCAAAATGTTAAATCCGGCCCTGAGTCCCACAAATGATTGTTTTTCCAATTAAAAACACCTCGTCTAGTAAACGTCGCCTCATCGGTGAGAAGGAGATAAATAAGAAAATCCTGGTTTTCGTTTTGTTTATCTAGCATAGATTGAGCAAACTGTAGGCGAGCTGGTAAATCTTGAGGTAGCTAATTTTGGATAGGAGTATAGTGATATGGACGGAGATTCTCTTTCTTTAAAATCCTCCAGATAGACGATTGGCTTAACCAACGAGTACTGAGATCTGGATTTTCCGAAATACGAACACTTCGACGTTGATATTTTTTGTAGCACCATTTAAGCTTTTAGGACGAAAACACCCTGTTTCGCCTAGGCGGGTATAAATACGTTTGTGATTGGGTTGTCCTCGATTTGGGTATGATTCTAAATACCTTCCGGCTTCACCAAGTTCACTATAACTTGACTGAGCAAAAACACAAATCATATCACGCATTTCACTGTTGGAAAATTCATTATGTAGTGGCATTTTCTTATTTTACTACAAATAATATTTCTGACACAAGCCTACTTGAAAAAAAGTCAATGTAATAACGGTGGCTTAGGAGTCGTTACGCTGAATGTTTAAAATGCAAATAACTCAAAAACTGAGTTACATGAAAAGAACAAGAGTACCTTTTTTATTCAAAATTGAATTGCCTTTTAGATTTTCCAGTCATTTCAGCCATAACATCATTAGGCAAAAAAGATATGTTGTAATTTACCTTAGTAACAGGGTGTAACTAACGCCCTGTATGAATAGTGCTAAATTCAGCATAAAATTCGTAATTTTCATTACAAAAAACATAAAGTTTCCAATTTTCAAGACGATGTTGCTAAAAATCACAAGATTATTAAAAAAATTTCAAATTAAAATTCCAACTTTAAATACCCTGTATCTCGTAAACCTGCAACATTTGTATAAGACACGTTAAGCTCAATCGACGTATTTTTGTGTGTAGTATCTCCAGTTCGGAGATTGCCCATTCTTAATGAATCACCCTGTATATTTATTCATTTTACACAATTTAGAAATTAAAATTTTAAAACAAAAGAGGCACTTAAGTGGATTAAAAAGAAGATGAAACCAGAAAAATAAGATAAAAGCAGTATTAATAAAAGTATTTGTTACCGGATATGCTTTTCAGACGCACCAATTTTTTTAGTGGTTTTTTAGTATTCGTTGTAGTTGCCATTTTCCTTTTTGTTCCTCCAAATTGAACGCTCTCTGTTTTATCATTAGCAGGTCAGAAGGTCTTTGCTGATGAGTTCTCCCTTACTTCGCTTACTTTGTCTTCTATTTTACCAGTTTTTTTGTTAATTGGATTTTTAGTTCTTTCTATATCAACTACTGGATTTTCTTTCAGTAAATCTTCATAGGTAAATGTTACTCCATTAACAAGTAATACATTATTTTTTATAGTGGTATCAAGATTGTTAGATCTCGCCTTTTTTACAAAAGTAAGCAGGGTTTTTTGTTTTTCGTAGTCTTCATGGGTATTAGATATAAATATGTTTAAGTCATTGCTATCTTCAATTTGTAGTTGGACAGCTCTACCATTGGTGGTCGTTCTTTTTTATTCATTTCCCGTCCAATTCTAAATGTATCTTTAATTTCTGACGAACCACAAGAAATTCCTAATTTTTCATTAATAATTTTTAAGACCTTTTCAGTATCATCATCCCTTTTTTCTTCTCTTAGCCCATAAACCACAATATTGTACTTTTTTGTTTTATTTCTATTGCACTTACTTCATTTTTAAGATGTTCTATCTCTTGTTTTAAAATTTTCTTCTCACTGCGTTGTTAGAAATTATTACAATACAATAGTGATGGTAGTGCATCTGATTTAAAACGAAGATGTGAATTGAATTTAAGAAATCCATAGTGTTTTCAGTTACCAAAATATTCAAAGATAAATAAAGTAGGTGAGAATATTTATTATGATAAGATTCAAAGTATATACATTACTCCTGATAAGTCTAGAAAAAGCACAATTTCACAAAAAATACAGTAGAACGGTGGAGGTTTACCATTACGTCAGCAACAATATTCATATGAATCAAATCAAAACTTCTGTCAACTCAATAGAAATAATCGTTATGACTAATATTCCAAAGGTCGGCCTTTTACGAATTGGTAATTAAACAAGAAATTTAACTTTTTTAATTGCATTTATTTATTTATATGGTTAACATCGATATATTTATTAATACTATTGATATATGGGGTGAATAAGTTACAAAGTCCAAAATTAATATGTAGTAAAATAAACGTTGTAATATTTCTGTCTCACGGCATTCTAGGTGTTATAAAATGTCAAAAGTTAACAAGTTAATTGGAATAAAAAGTCAAATTAGTTCTTACAAGAACTGATTTTAACAATAAATACACTTTCAATCCTGAAATTCTCTAAAAACAAGACAATTAGGCAATCCAACGACCTGTCAAATAAATTCAATATGGCGCCTGGTTGGCAAACAATTCATTAATATGGTTGTTCACTTGTTCAGTTTTGTTAATTGTTGAAGCTTTTTTGAAGTATTTGGGTATAATTACCTTTGGTTTTATTCAGATTTATAGAAAATAGTGAGCCCTAAGTTCAGTTTTGAAAAAAATGCCAGTAACGTGTATTGTGGTGGGTTGTGGAAGCCGTGCAGATCGGGACCATTTGCTTAGTTTTTTTCGCATTCCCACATTGAAAAACTTTGTACATTGCCCACATATAAACGATTTATCAAGGAAAAGGAGGGATATGTGGTTAGCAGCCATCAAGAGGGAAGATCTAACTGAATCAATTATAAGAAACCAAAGGATATGTAGCAGGCATTTCATAACAGGTACCAAGTGAAGTTTATATACCATTTCTAATTAAAACTTGCTGTATATGCTATCCTACCTATAGCTACCTTTGTACGGCTTAAAAGCTTTGTTTGCCAACCAGGCGTCATCTTGACAGTTGAAAAGTCACGTGGTTTGGATTCCCTAATAAACTAAACTCGCATAACCTCAAATGCGGTAGTGTCAAACTTAACTTTTAGTACGATCAATTATACACGTTACGTCAATTATATCGTTGTCTCTTTTTACGATTACTACTGCAAATTTGAAGAAACTATTACGGATGTCTTGTAGCTGCTCTCGTGAAGAAGACAATCGATCGTACGTTATTATGTTTGATTTATATTGATAGAAGAAGATGGTATGTAGAAAATATGTGTTGCATAAATCATAGATTGGGTCACGTAAAGCTCCACCGTTTGTACTGTACTTTACTTTTGCTGATGACACCATTCTGGTATATACAAGTACAATTGGTTCTAGAATATACTTATACTTGCACTAAGGATGGCTTTTTCACATTTTTCTTTCAAAGACTTGTTATACTAATTATAACTGTGCCGACCCTTCAAAGTCTTCTAAAATTCCATGCCGAAGAGATATATTATATTTTACATACTACCAAACGATCAAAATTTAAGATATCTTCAAAGACAAGGACGAAGACGGATTTCTTACTCATAAAATGTTTAATTTCTGTTCCCTAACCTCTCTTACCTAACATACTGTCAAATGAGCTAGCAACCAATAAAATACCATGAGCTGAAAGTGTATGCAAGGCTCATGATTGGCTGTTATTGTTCTGCAGTCAGATGTTTTTGGTATGGTATTGACATTGGCGCCCTCTACCATTACCAAAAATTGAAATACCTACATGGAGTTCGATTTCCTTATATTTATAGCCTCCATGAATTCGAACTTCGATTCGTCTGACAGCTTAGATGCCGCTTCACAAAATCTACTGTATCTCCGAAAATAATTCGAATTATGAAAAATCCGTTCAACGACATATTCTTAAGGGTCTAAACTTTAGAAATGTGCAAAAAAAAATCCATTTTTTGGAATTTATTGTGAACTTTGCTTCAAATGCTTCAATTCGTTTCATACAAAATTCTCCAACGTTTCGTCATTTAAACTGCATAGATACAATAACTTTATCAATTGATAGTTCCAATTTTCTAAAGAATAGCTTTTACCTACGACCGTTTCAGTTATGCACAGCAATTTGAATCAAATAAATTTAAATTGCATATTAGACAGCACCACTTACGTCGCTGAATAGTCACTCTTGACTTGTATGCAATTGCATCCGTAAGCTCGTTTTGGGTATAAAACAATTTAGGTTCGTTCACATGAAGCACGATTTTAGATTACACTTTTACACGGAACATTCTTTAGAATATCATATTGTGAGTGCGTGTAACAAGTTTATGACAACACTGGAGTAATTTCATCTAGCATATATGTATAGGATGTTCATTAATTCGTTAAATAATGCTCCGCATCAACTGGGGGTATTACAAAATTTATGAAATAGATTCAACTGATAAATCATACAGAATGTCTGTTGTAATACGTAGACTGTATAGTCGACATAGATATAGTAGTTCTAGTGTCTTATCACAAATATGTAGTACTTCTTTTTGTATTAGTTATTGATGATTGTTTCCTACTAAGAAGATATTTTGCGTAATGGGATTTAACTGATTGTGGTAAGAAACAAGAACTAGATTTCTATGAAGAAATAGAAATAAGAAGACACTTGAGGGACCCACAATGTGAAGTGTCGTAAATGAACAGATAAATCTAGGGAGCTCTCCACTTTTAAACTCTGTACCCAGAATAAAAGTGTCTCAAGTCACATTTTGGAACTTGTTCAGGAGAAGCATTCAAAGTTTTTGTGAAAAAGAATATTCTGGTATCTATGTCAGTTTTAGATTTTTTTTTACTTTCAGTAGTTGACTTCTCTTTACATTGTGATATAATTTATGGTAAAAAAAAATTGGAAATTTCAGGAAAAAAAATGAAAAAGGACAGTTTTGTATTTACCAACATGTTATAACTAGGTTTAATATAGTTGGGACTTAAGTTTAATACAACAATAGACATCTCACTCAAAAATAAAATTTTTGATTAAATAAAACTAAGGTACCTACATGAAAAAGTATGAGTAAGTTTTATTTCTACTGAACAGCGAACAAATTCTAAACTAAAATTATCGGCTTCCAATTATTTAATCATCAAACTCATTCTGGGCTATCAAATCAGTATGAACCAAATCTCTGTAGTAGTTATAGAACCGTTTTGGAATCCATGTGAAAAGATTTTGCAGGTGCTTGTATTTTTCAGTAGAAATAAAATTTGGTCCATCTCGAAAGGGAGATAGTTCGTCTGGTAAAACACTACGTCGCCCAGACCTGGTCAAATTAATGCTTAGAAAATGTTCACAGTCGAAATCGGTTTTGTAGAATAGTGTTCCACTATTATTTGCTCTTACTTGTAAAAGAAAACACTTTAGATATCGAAAAATCATCTCCTTGCTCAGATTTCCTTCGAGAAATTAACGGGGATGTGGGATTCTGATGTAATTGCTTAAAATTTTGAAAATCAGTAGTTTCCATGTTAAGTACTTCAAATGGGTTGTTAGTACTGCACATTCGGGCTAGTTGTTGCTAATCCCATGGCGTAATTATTTGAAAACTTGTAGTTTTCTTTCTTGCCCGTTAAATCATTGAGTGACTGCCATCCACCTCAAGATGAGTATGACCTCGTATCTGTATCTGTATCTGTAGAGTAGGGAGGGTGAGTGTAGGCTCACAGCACTTAGGCCACATGTGACCCATTGTGCATCCTCCCGAGGAGTTGTCTTCCTAGGTCATTGTCCATCCTGTCCTTCTCAGGAAGGTGGACAGGTCACTAGGAGACATCTCCTTTATATCGGCAGGTGTAGGCCAAGACTCACCGAACACACACTCTCTTATTGACGATAACTCCGGACACTCGCATAAGACATGCCTGACAGTTTCATCTTCCTGTTCACACATCCTGCATAGAGGTGTGTCCACTAGCCCCATAGTATGGAGGTGTTTTCCTAGTTGACAGTGACCAGTCAGAAATCCTACTGTTAAACGTAGGTTTCTCCTGGTCATCGCCAAATATTTCTTCGGCTCCAGCTTCCCAGGGTCGCTCAGGGTGATCCTGGCAAGATTGCATCCTTTGATTCCATCCCATGACCTCGTAACACAAACTTATTGCTTAAGATTTGGAAATATTTTTAAATGCCAAAAGTATGCCATAACCATTATTAGATTTCCATTCTGGGACGGGCAGTTGTCAGACCAGATAGTGATCTCTTTGTGCTGTGGATTAACATTTCCTAATGCCCATTAGATTATTCCTGAACTCATTTTTGACCAAGACGAAACATAAAAACCGACTAAATGATGCCACTACCACACTATGCACAGTTCACTGTTTACTAAGCGGACTTAACACTGTCTTGTTCTCACACGTTGGGGATCGTACTGGACTTGATATACTAGATGATAAAACAGAATCCTGTAATAGATTAAAAATATAGTTTTATTCCAGACAATGTGACTTAATATCGTTCTGAATTTTCTAACTCTGTTGTTTATTTACGTAGGACTTGGTACGATATCGCATTTAAAAGAGGACTTAATATTAACCTAACTTGAGCGAAAAATGGACTTTTATTATTAATACACTTTTATTCTGGCGTACAGAACTACCTATCTTCTAAGTAACAATTGTAAAGATCAGCAGATTTAGTTGTCCTAAGTTTCCTATATCAGTGCTCAGTTATAACTGAACTGAAATGGAAAAAAAGATATCCCCATAGGGCTAATAATACCCTAGCTTCAATATTCATATTTATTAATTCAATCACAAAATAGGTCACCATATGGTCTAGCCAAAATATTAAATATCAGGTAGGCGTCATATCAAATGTAACTTCGGGACGAGCCTTCACCTGAAAAGGAAGGTGGAAAATCAATGGTATATTTTGGCGATCATAATAGGCCTGTTTCAAAAACAATCAGAAAATGTCAGCAACGATCAGAAAATAACTGGTCATAGCAAACAAGGAGTTTACTGTCGCGTAATTCCTATCACTAATCGAAATGGTCAACAATTTTCTGACAGTTTCTGATTGATTTGAGAACAAACCTTAAATTTTAACAAATCCCTTCAAAGTAGGCCAATCACCGATGCCGGTGAACACGTTTTTCCGAAAATTCTGGTGTTTCAACCTTATAAAGAGATCTTTAACCTTCTGTACTCCCATTATCTATTACATATAATTACAATCTTCGTTCATAATACTGAACGTACTAATATCCATTATTATGAAATAGGTATTTATAATTATCTTCTACCAGTAATACTTCTATGATGAGATGCACTAATAAGCATTAAAGTAGTTCAATTTTCAATTATATGAAGAATGTCTATCAATTTATGATAAAACTAATGCAAATTCCGTTAATTGTATAATAAAACGGTTTTTCTTGCAAATACGTAATAGAAAAATTAGTTAAACATAAAAACATAACGTATTCTACAGTTGTGAGGTACCCCAGACCAATAAAAGAAATAATTTACATATTTCACTGATGAAACTTATCCATATTCCTATTTTCTATAATTGACAGTAAATATTTTATGTAATGGCTTTTGACTTTTGTTTTTGCTGTTAGCTACACCTAGAGCTAATATTTTTTAGACGCATTGCACTAGTACTGTTAAAAAAACAAATCATAATAAAGTAAACGATATTATACTCATGTTTTGGAGTAATTGAATCGCACCTTTTGGAGAAACACTGACAGAAATGCAAATTCATTAATCGTTCTGCAAGCCCATTTAGGGCGCGTTGTATCGAACTGATATGATAACTGTTGTTTAGACTGTGAATGATTGATTTATTTATTATCATCAATTACATCTGTCTAAACATGTTATCATTAAACCGAGTTTACGTGTTCGATACAACGCGCCCTAAACGTTTTAGTTTTTGGCAGTAAATAGGAAAACAGTTAGATTAAAAACTATACAAATTCTTAGTTGATGTGCTGAAAAGTCCCGGGCCTAACAAAGAAATAGTATATTATGCAATGAGCACAAAACAGCCATTTTGTTGCGAGTTGCATACTATACTTTTTCTATGACAACATATCTTTCACGTTTAATACATGCATACATTGCTTAGAAAGAAATTTACTGATAATATTTCATTACTCCGAATTCGCCGCTGATGGGCTTTCTATCAGAATTAAAATATAAACTGAAGAAATATGTAAATGTTTTCTTTATTGCTATTTCTAATAGGTACACAGAAATAGAAGCCCATAAATGTATTTATACAAAACAACTATGAAATTACTCGTTACCTACTGAAACTTTGACATTTCATCAATTTGTCGCTGGGCGTGAACCTAGACATAACACGAAATATTCCATTTCGCATTTGTTGCTTAGCAACTTGCCTAGCAACCGATTCAAAAATGTAATTCTGTACAAAATGTACTTGTTTATGAATGAAGTTACGGTTATAAAATGAACATTTATCGAGGTTGTTGTAGAAAAACACGTTTTTTTGTTCAAATTTAGTTTTATTTATCAACGTAATTTCCGTCAGGAACAACGCAATCATTCCAGCGCCGCTCTAACATTTTAATACCACTTTTGCAGAACGATTTATCTTTTGCCTCAAAATAGGTATTAGTATCAGCGATAACCTCTTCATTCGAGCGAAATTTCTAACGGGTGAGCATTTTATTTTAGGTTTGCGAACAGACAGTAGTCGCTGGTTGCCAAATCTGGCAAATACGGTGGATGTGGAAGCAATTCGAAGTTCAATTCAAGTAGTTTTGCCATTGCTGTAATTGACTTAAGACACGGTGCGTTGTCTTGATGACACAAACATTCTTTCTTTACCATATGCGAACGTTTCTTTCCAATTTCGGCCTTCAAACGCTCTAATAACGCTATATAATATTCTTTATTGATAGTATTTCCCTTTTCAAGATTTTCGATGAATATTACACCACGTACATCCCAAAATACCGAGGCCATAACCTTTCCAGCTAATTGTTGTGCTTTCGGGTGCTTTGGACGAGGTTCTCCAGCTGCTGTCCATTCAGATGACGATCGTTTTGATTCCGGAGTGAATTGATGGATCCATATTTCATCCATTGTCACATATCGACGCAAAATTCCGGTCTGTTACGTTTAAACATGGTCAAACACTGCTCAGAAGCATATGTTTCTGGTCAACAGTGGGCAAACGCGGCACCCACTTTGAACAGAGCATTCTCATACTCAATTGCTCATGCTATATGAAGCTAACACGTTCGTTTGATATGTTTACGATGTCAACTAACTCAGGCAACATCACATTTAATTCATTCAAAACAATTTTGTGTATTTTTTTATGTTTTCTGGTGTAACCGTCTCATTTGGACGACCACTGCGTTCCGCATCATCGGTGTCTCTACAACCACGTTTGAAGTCAGCAAACCATCGTTTTATTGTTGTTTCTGATGGAGCGGAGTCCTCATAACACTTTCCAAACTATTGCTTCGCTTGAATGGTGTTTTCCCCATCAAGAAGCAGTGTAAAATTAAAACACGAAATTGTTTTTGATCCATTGTTTTGAAAATATTGAGAGTAGCGTCACTCTTAGCACAATAACTCACGAAATAATAGTGTGAAACTATTAAAACGCTTACTTTCCAAAGGATAGACCGTTCACTAGGAAGCAACATCTACTTCTCGGGCTATATGCCCCGCCAGACAATGAATTACACTTCCAAGATAAACGGGGTTGCGTTTTAATAGTTTTACACTATTATTTTGACTTGTATTCATAACACGCTTTACTATGATAATTGATACAGGAAACTGTAATCAAGTAAATCACGAATTAATGAATACAATATCATGAAATTTTGACAGCTGTCTTTTGAATGCTAGTACTAACTGAAAAACAGGAGATTGCAATAAAAATAGAGCCATCCCCTGGGACTTTTCAGCCCATGTGTTATATACGAAAAATTGACAATTTTGTTGTTCTTGCGAAAAAACCTCTCTTAAACCCATAAAATTTTGGAACAAAGTGACAAATGTGTCATTATTCCTGTAACATTTTCCTGAATTACGACAAAGAGAAAGGGCGTTAAAAGACAAATTTTTGTTGAATTTGTACTTTATGGAAAATAAGCTCAAAACAAATTCAAAATGAACCAAAGTTTCAAAACAAAGTATTATAAAAGGGTTCATAATATATTAGAAAAATATTAACGTTAATTAATTCAAGTGGGTATTCTTACATTGTGGGTATTCTTTTTACCTACCATTAATAGGAAATTTGATTCATTTGTGGGTTTTTGTCTCATTGAAAGAGTGGCCAAATTTTAATTTTACTGACACCCATTCGCCACTATAACTAGTTTTGTAACGGTCAGCTGTCTTAGTAGTACCGGATAGAGTTGAGCTTTGACATAAGCTAATTGTGATTTTGCAATTACATGAAACAAGGTGAAAAAATGGAAGGTCGTATAATAATTACTCGAATATTTTGGATGCCGTTGTTATTCCAGTTTTGACAGCACCCTGTATAATAAAAAAGGTAACTTCACAGTGTAAACGATAAAGCGGTATGTGGTAAGCAGTTCCTACGAAATTTAATCTTTTATTCAAATAGCATTAGAGGATATTGAATTTTATTTACCTACGTGGCAAAAAAGTGTAATTTTCATATACAAAAAACATTATAACTCAAAAACGGTTCGAGATAAGTGATGGGAAGTATCAACAAAAAATGTTCAAAATAACGTAAATATTTTTCTAAAATAAAAAAGTATACTGGGGTTTCCTAAATACAAAAACCGAAGTTATAAACAATCGGAAGTAGCCAATAAATATCAATATTTTCATTAATAGCTCACTCTTCCAAACCCCTTCATTCCAATGTCCATGATTCAGGTACCTTTAGCACTCGAGATAATATTTCTAATTTACCGCTTAACTGCCGCAACCCAGTAAACACAGGATATCCTATGGATATCCATATAATGTCCACGATTGGTCCATATGGACATGGACACGGAATGGGCATCCAATGGATGTCCATTTACTACTAGTACAATGGATATCCGTTTGGGGACATTCACTGGACCTTCAATCCTCGTTCACCACTGGACGTGAATATTTATTTGAGTGATGGACATCCATTGAACATCCATTATTGATCCTTTGGTCGAATCGAAATATACACTCATTAAAAATGTACTAGGTCCGCTATATTTTATACTTAAACCTTCCATCAGCTACTCGATTAAATTTTTACACTCGTATAATGAGTACCTATTATATTTTTAGTTTCATGTAATGAAAAAAAAAAGAATTGAGGGTAGCAAAAGCTTAGACAAGTGCGGCTAATGGAAATGGCATTACATAAAATGTCTATTTGTATCCGATTTGGAAGGAGGAAGAGTGAATAAGGCTGAACATCTGTGGTTTCATAAAAATAAATAATAATTTGATGTTAGACTGTGTAGAGAGCTTTTGTACAAAAGATATCCAGTTCATGTCCTAAATGTTTCCAGTTCATGTCCTATAGTATATTATTCAACAAGCATATAATGATGACTATTATTCACGATGGTGCGTTTATGTCGTGAACCGCAGATGAGTGAATAATAGCCATTAGATGCGAGTAGAACACTATAATTTGTCAACGACTATTAATTACCTGTTTAGGTACCTATACATTTTTGGTCAAACTAAAACACTATACTTTATTACAAAAAACTACTAATTGCTACTTGTACTATTCAAGAGATTATATATTTAATAAGTATTTAATTATTTAAAATGTCACTTTTGCTTTTGACATACATCATACACACTAGATAAAAAACTGCATATAAAACGATCTACTCGTATATATACCATAGCTTGATAAACTATTGCATGTATCTGCATAGCATGGTGGTTTAAGGCGCTGACTTGGTGAAGTGAGGATTTTTAGACATAGGATCGAATCCCCGTCGCGGTGAAAATTTTAAATTAATAAATTGTGGCATTTGTATAAATATGAATAATCTTCAATATATGCGAAGTGAAGTGAAGAAGTACACGTAAAATGTTAAAATTATCAAATAGTCGTGGACAAAATAAATAGTTTACGTCCATAACAAGTACACGGGATGTCCATATGCCATCCTGTCCATGTACAGAATGTATCCAGTTTAGGTCCATGAAAAGTCCATTAGTTCTCCATGGTTTATTTATTATGTCCAGTGAATGTCCATATTTTTACAAGGTATATCCATTCTTAGTACGAAACGGACATCCATGGGATGTCCAATTTTGTGGCAAATGGATATTCAATGGATGTCCATAGGATATCCTTCTGGACATGAACGGATATCCTATGGATATCCCTTATGTCCAATGTGGATATCCATTGGACATCCAATGTATGATCGTGTGTTATCTGGGAACCTGTACAGACGCAATTCGGAAGATTACATTTGTATTGGGTGAAAAAAACTAAAGATATGATAATTATTATAAATAAACAAACAAGAACTTTCTGATACACAACAAAACGTAATTTTGGTCTATGAAATTTGAAATGAGTGTATTTTTCCTTCGGCCACTGTGACTCATCTACATAACTTATATTCCTTATGACTCAGCGTGGTAATAGTAAGTCGTATTGATCCTATTTCCACGTTTTTTTTTTATATTAACATATCTGTCGGTAAGTAAAGCAACGCATCAAAAACTTAGTAGATAAAACGCTCTGAATGATAAATGATACACCAAGACGATTCTATCACGATTCTGTCAATTTTTCAAGGATTAAAATAAATATTATTTTCGTGTAATGCAACAATTATATACGTGTGAATAGACGACACTAAGAATTGCAAAACAAAAGTTTATTGTAAAACCGGTACATTCAATGCGGAGCTTTAACTGACGGTAATAAATTGAAATAAAGTGACTTTGCTTGAATACGTTTCTGAATCATTTCAAGAAGACAAAAAGTTTAAAAAAAATAACGTAAATAAGTCAGGTGCGGAGTTTGGTAAATCACATTTAAAGAATTTGTGATGTATAATAACTAATATTTATTTAAACTCTGTTTGTCCCGAGCCTGTCTGACAATTTTAGTTAGCACCTTTTAGGTTTTAGGTTAGGAATGATCTGAAGAAATTTTGTCATTAGTAAGACCCATCATAATATTGTCCGGGCAATCACCTTCTGAATTTTTTTCCTAAACTTAGATATATACCTCTTTTTGACATTTTTCTTTGTTTCAGGATGACAGAACTATGTTAGTAACACAATTACTGGTAAGTAATTTTAATATTAGCACTAACGTTTCGATGTATATTAGAATCATCCTTAGTAAACAATTCAATCATAAAACCTAGGAATCCACATTTAAATGACAAAATTGTAAAAATATTAAATTTCAAACTTTCAGCTAAACGGAATATTCCAATTTAAGAATATTAAAGTTAAAATTTCCATTTAAAAATCATTCTCAATAATAGATACATTTTTTCCATATCTTGGGCATTATTTCAAACTGAAAATTATAGACTACTAGCTTAAACTCGACAACCCGTTGCTGCTGCTGAATTAACATTATTGAGGTTATATTTCCATTTTTTCCATGGTGTAATCAACACACTTGTTAATTCACCGAATAAATATAAAAACTGCTGTTTGAAATGTATATGATAATAATTATATAACTTGCCATGATCGACATCGATAAAAATAATCCTTTAATCTGTTTAACGACATCTTGTTATATTTATTAACGAAGAGAAAAAAATCTGCGCTTGCATAAACATTGACTGACATCGATGATAATTATTTTGTTTTGTTTGATATGTGGACTTTCAGAAGATAAAATAGAATTCACTTGGAAACATTTTTATTATTGTTCATGATACGCCACTGGGATAAAAACTATCCTATAATCTTGCGCAAATGCAAGCAATCATTTGGTGGAGTTTCATTTCAATCGGAAATACGAACAAACAAACAAACATTCATATTTATACAGTGTGACCCATTTTGTTTGGAAGCACCCCTATAAAATCCGCATTTTCAACCGATTTTGATTTAGTCTTTTTTGTTAGATTCAGTATCAAAAACAGAATTTGAGCACAAATTTTCATACCATAATAGCTATTTTCAAGGCCCTCTACGTTAATTTTTCTTTGCCAAAAAAGACGAAAGTATATTAGGCATTTTTTTTTCTCAAATATGACTACACCACTAGATTCAGAATCATCACAAATGTAAACTATCAAAATTTTATAAAAAAAGTTTTATTAACAACAAAGTTATCACTACATGAATTTGGAAAAAGTTGTTTTTTAATCAATTTTTTACTAAGAATGTAGACACATTTTAAAAATGGCAACATGGTAAACAAAAACTAGGACTCAAACATATTGCACTGTAAAAATTCGAAGCCGAAATTTTAAAAGACAGGATAATAGGTCCATTCTTTTTTGAGGGTAACATGAATGCCAATAACTTCATGGAATTCTTGGAAGGTGAGTTATCCGCAGCGATTGACGAACTGCCACTAGCAGAAAAAAGAAATTTAATATTTCAGTTGGTTGTTCTGTACACTATTCTAGGATTGTCAGGCAGCGGCTTAACGAAAAATTTCCAAATGGTTGGATAGGTCGCGGTAGCGAGTTAATCGAATGGCCTCCTAGATCGCCCGATTTAACTATATTGGATTTTTATCTGTGGTGGCTTTTGACACAAAAAGTGTATAAGACATGTCCAAGGAATAGAGCAGAACTGTGTGACAGAATACGACAGGCGTGTGCTGGAATAACGCCACATGAAATAAAAAAGCGCTAAGACATAGTCGCAAACGATACGAGAAATGTGTGGAAATTAACGGAGGTCTAGTCGAGGCTACAAAAATGTAGAATTCAATTATTATTAAGTAGTTTAATAATCAAAATGTATTATTTGGTGTTAATTTGTATTTTCGTCACATCAGCACAATTTTACATTATTCTCAGAAGCTATAACTCCAGAACGGGTTAAGGTATCGGCTTCGAATTTTTACAGTGCAATATGTTTGAGTCCTAGTTTTTGTTTACCATGTTGCCATTTTTAAAATGTGTCTACATTCTTAGTAAAAACTTAATTAAAAAACAACTTTTTACAATTTCATGTAGTGATAACTTTGTTGTTAATAAAACTTTTTTTATAAAATTTTGTTATTTCACATTTGTGATGATTCTGAATCCAGTGGTGTAGTCATATTTGAGAAAAAAAATGCCTAATATACTTTCGTCTTTTTTGGCAAAGAAAAATTAACGTAGAGGGCCTTGAAAATAGCTATTATGGTATGAAAATTTGTGCTCAAATTCTGTTTTTGATACTGAATCTAACAAAAAAGACTAAATCAAAATCGGTTGAAAATGCGGATTTTATAGGGGTGCTTCCAAACAAAATGGGTCACACTGTATATAAAATAATTCCATTTGTTTATTTGAAAAAAATTCCCGCGTGATCTCCGCCACTGTGTTCGCCATTAGCTTTAATTAATTAAACGCCATCGCATCGTTGAGTCCAAAATTACAAAACCTAAAGAATTTCATTGATTAAATAAAAAAAGGAGAACAATACCGTTGTATAAGTGAACTACCAGAATAGAATAAAAGAGGTATGATGGTATGTGTGTGTATCATAAGAAGCATCGACCCAGTTCGAATTAGCCACCCACGATCAAGGATGAACCACTTGAGAAATGAGCAACAAAGCGGCATTTTTAATTGGAATTTAATCGATGTTATGAGAGTGCTTTTAAATTATTGCACGCATTTGTACACAATGCACCTAGTTGTTGGATTTGTAGTGGATTTTCTGATTTCGTCATTGTTTTTGTTTAAGAAAAAAGTATGACTAGAGGTCCTCCAGCGGAACTATGAATTTGAAATTAGAATTCCGCCTTCAGGTTTATTTTGTATACAAAGCTAATGAGTTCAACTTGTATATAAAATAATATATTAACTACCAAGAGTCAAAAACGGTACTTTAGTCATGAGTTTTCTGAGGCACGAGTGGAGGATTCATCACCACTGACAATACTGGGGAGGAGCCGAATTGTCTCCAAAGGCCAGCAGGTAGATTTTTATTAGGGTCGAGTTGTCTCCGGAAAAGGGTCAAGTTGTCTCCCGCTATTGGCAGGTTGATGGAGAAAGTCAATCTTAAAAATAGTTATTTATTGTACAACACGATAAAATTGTACTTTATCGTTAAGAGTGTTTTTTAGCGTCGAGAAGATAATGCGATTTTATCGTAGTGTACAATACAACATTTTTTTCTATAGCAAGACTTCAAATTCAGGTGAAAAATGAGATTTCAAAGAAAATTGTGAACAAGCAGCTATGTTGCTCCGTTACTACAGATTTGAATTACTCAACAAAAATGTCAAACAAATTTTACTTTCTGGTTTTTGTGGAGTGTTCAGTATTTTAGCGTTTTATGTACGAAATGAATACGAAATGTACGAAAAATGATTATCAGAAGAAGAAGAAAACCTGCTATAAGATGTAGAAGATGCAGCATTGCAAGCAAAAAGTTTATTATTGCACCAAAAATCTAGGATGATGTATGAGAAGGAATAGTCCTTTATAAAGTGGCAAAGCATCAAGAATATTAATGACGTGATTGAAAAAGTGCTTATGGTGTATTTTTCTGAAAAGTCGAAGAAAGCGAAGCCGTCGTCATTATGTTCGTATTATTTGATGCTGAAGCGTACGTTGTTGGTGAATGAAAATTGGGACATTTCTAAATTCAGCAATTTAACCTGAGTGGAGGATACAGAGCTGAAAAGTCTCAAATCCTGGAGTCAGATGACATTATTCAATTTCTGATAAAAGCTCCTGATGACGTCTTTTTCTTTATGAAGGTTATTGCTATTTTTGGTATGTATGGAGCGACTAGATCCGATGAATTGCACTTTAGATGTGTTTAATGTGAACGACAGACAATCGGTGATAGTCATTTCATTATCTAATACCAAAACCAAGTAGGACAGGTCGTTTTGTATTACTGACAAGAAAAGTGGAATAAGTTTATAAAAAATTTAGCTATATCTTTCGTTTCTTCTTGTTTCTTATTACATTCAGGCGAAAGACCCAATTCTTGGATTTTGCGATACCAAGATTTTCCAAGATGAAAACAGCATCTTATATTTTTGGCCTCTGAAAACACTTTTTCTATACTTTTTTTGGATTGCCACTTCAAAATCTACAGTTAACGTCTTCGGGGATAGGGTGCAACCTAATTTGCAACATTCTTCTTTTATAAAATCAAAGGTCTGTTTGTAGCAGGGGATGGTTTTATTTGAAAGCAGACAAAAAACAAGAGGGATTTAGTGCCCATTTTTTTGTCCATGTATTGTCAAAAGTTGCAGATAATATTTAGGACAACAATTTCCACATTCAAATCCCTTATACAACATAAAAATATTACACGAAAAGGTTATTATATAAGAGAGTTTATTAAAAGATTCCTCTATTTTGACATATACGCATGCGCATTTCCTATGTTTGACTTGAATGTTTTTATGTAAATAAAGGATATCCTATATTTAAATTAAATACAGGAAAGGAAAATTTTAGTTAAAGCTTAAATTTTGACAAGTTTGATATACTTTTGTCAATATGCGACAGAAAATGATTGTTTTGTCGAGCGAAATATTTTAAATTGCACAATTTTTCGTTGGATTTGCTATATATTTTCCATATAATTATGAAACTATCATCAAAACCGTTGGAAAAGCGTCTTCGTTTCACCTATGAGGATGATATTATTATGCTAAGAGAAGTGGTCTCCTAGAATCCATTTATAAATGGCAAACATACCTACATGGGATGATATCAAATATAGTACCTATGTTTGTGCTCACTAAAAAATATTTTACAGTCAAAAGTATTTACCAACACAAAATAAACATCTCTATCTATTCATCATTCGCTACCGCTAAAATTGCTATTTCTAATTGTTCTTCCATAATATAAATTAATATTACAATAAATAGATCCACATAAATAGGCAGCATAAAACATAAATGTCATAATAAAATAAAGTTTTTGGTCTTGTATTTGTTACTTTCAATAACTCTATCAAAAGTCACATTAAAGGATACTTTAATAAAGGAACTTTTAATAAAAGCAGCCTTTAGTACAGATCTTCAATAACTCTCTATTGTTTATTTCGTCGTTTTTAATGATGAAATCTTCCCCTTTATTGGTTTTCACGATGAGAGCCTTCAACAATTTTTAAAGCTCATAACGAGATTTCGTTAACTTTGGCCTCTCCTTCGATCTTACTTGATAAACATTTTTTCGTACTCGTATTACATCTTCAGTTTAGATTTTTTTCGCATCAAGAGACTCTAATTGCTTTCTGTTCTTTCGACAACAGATGCGGTATCAAACGAGAAACTAATTTTGTACTTTATTCACTTGCTTCATTCACGTTCCCATTAATTTCTACAAAGACAAAAATGTTAAAATAAATCAACCTTTTTATTTACTTTACGCTTCGTTGATATTTACCGACTGTTAGATCGAATGTTAAACAAAAATGATACTCTAGTCTAGCACGTCCTCTAATTTAATTACAACTAATCAATTAAACCAAATGTTATTTGCAATATAAATTGCCAAAAAATTACTATACATTAAAACTTAAAAGGAATCCGTTGATTTTTATTTGGTAGAAATATCGTTAAATATGGACAAATAATTATTGTATAGTTTTAGATTGATATCTCATATTTGATCTCCTTCTATGGATATACTGATGATTCTTCAAATTAATAGTTATTTATGTGCTAAGGACGAAAAACTATCTATTATAATTTAGTCTGCTAATCGATAGTCGAGGCGTAGCGGAGACTAGCAAACAAGCGAGGCAATAGACAGTATTTCGCCGAGGCGCATATTATAGTCTAACTGTTGTCAGTGTAATGACCATAAAATAAAGCTATGTTGTCAGATATATTTTCTAAAATTGCTAGGCTCGCTACACAAACGTTTCCCTTACTCCAGTGCTGTTATAAGAAAGCTAGTTTGGAAATATTTTTAAGAAAATACATATTATCAATTTATTAGTAAACATTAAATAAGTCGCTTGAAATTGCTGAAAAAAAAATTAATTATAACCATTTTATGTATGTTACTATATTTGAGAAAATTTTGAAGAGTTCTCAACGTAGGTGCAGGTACACTCAAGACTTCCAAACAATCCAATCATCAACTACAGTATTTATCGTAATGTGACGATATAACCGAAGTATACTCCCTTTGACTACTTTCTCATAAAAAATTCTACGGTCTTGAGGGTGTTCGGTTATGTATTTAGTTTTCAGCGATTCTAAAAAGTTTTTCACCAGCTAAGTTTTATTTAAATATGTCAGTTTTGTGACTTTGACAATTCAAAGTGACAATATGAATAATAAGAAGCAATTTTCCGATTTTTTGCATTCTCGAGCAAAAAAAGTGGTATTTAATCTGATAGATTATTTCGAGAATGAAGGAAAAAGTGGAAAATCGTCAACCAGTGTGCAGGAAACAGTAGCGGAAGCACTAGGAATTAGTTTAAGTACTGTGCAGAAAATTGTGCATGTAAAAAAGCATAATATAATACCGAGGAATATTAAAAAATGCAAACGAAAAAAGCCAAAGACTGAGGATTTGCGCGAAAATATTGAAATGGAAGTTTGAGATGTTATTTATAATTTATATAGAACAAAAACCAATATAACTCTTCCAGTATTAAAAGAAGCTTTAAAAATTCGAGGTGTTTTGGAAATCGGACTTGAATCATTGTCAAAATTAATAAGAAAATTGGGGTTCCGCTATAAAAAAGACTGTGACTGAATATTTTTATGTGAGCAGCCACAAATAGTGAGTCAGCGTGTTCAGTTTTTAAAAAGATATACGGAAAATGACAAGTCAAAATTTAGAAAAGTGGTATTTTTAGACGAAGCGTGGATGTTTTCAAATGGAAGTGGCTCAAAATCTTGACAAGATGAGTCTGTAAAAAGCGTTAAAAGAAAAAAAGAATGTGGCACAGGAAAGCGTTTTATTATTTTGCATGCCGGTTTTGTAACAGGATTAGTTCCAGGTGCAAGCTTAATTTTTTCTTCAACATTAAAAAGTTCTGACTATCATTACAATATGAATTGTGAAATGTTTGAAAAATGGATAAAAGATCAGTTAATACCACATTTGGATCTTCAATTGTGTTGGACAATACTTCATATTATTCAAGAATTTTAAATAAACAATCTACTCCATCTTGGCGGAAAAGTGATATTTATAATGGCTTGAAAAATGTAACAAAAATCCTTTACCAAATATGCTTAAATCGGAACTCCTATCAATGGTAAAAACACTCGAAAAACCCAAAATATACACCATAGATAAAATATTGCGTGAACATAGGCATGAGGTTCTACGACTTCCGCCATATCATTGCCAGTTTAACGCAATAGGACTAATATGGGCTGGGGCAAAATTTTATTATGAAAAATATGATGGTCTTAAATCCGATCAAGTAGAAAAAGTTTAGTAAGATTCGTTGGATCATATTACGCAGGAGTACTGGAGGAAATCGGTGGAGCATACAGAAAAATTAATAAGGGATTGGTGGGATCGAGAACAAGTACTAGATGTTGAAGTAGCGCCGGTGATCATTGCTCCATTCGAGGATGACTTAGACGACGAGGACTTCTCGGACTTTATAAGTGACGATGAAAGTTTTTAGTCTACAATTACAAACGGTTTTCTTCATTTACATTTTTGGTTATTCTTCGGTACCTAGTATATTATGATTTTTTTATGCACAAATTTCTGTACAGCCAATAAACTAATTTCTAGGGCTTTCGCTACTGTTTTCTGCTTATTGGTTGCCGAATTTCCAATTTCTCTTTTCATTTCTTGAAATAGTTAATCAGATTAAATATCATTGTATTTTTTGGTTCTGGTAATAAAATAAAACAAAAAATTGCTCTGTTTATTATTTTCGTTTTAAATAAAGAGATTCAATTGATATTCCATTGATTAGGATATCGAAATAACGATTATATACAGCGTGTTTTTGGAAGTTCTTACCCAATGGAAACCTTTTTATCATTGATTTCTCAGAAAATTTTAATCTTGATAAATGTATGCGTATCTTGAGAAAAATATTTTGACGTATTCAGATTTTCTTTGGAATATACCGGGTGAAAATGAAGCACAAAAATATGACGATAGTAAATCAAAGTTTTTTTTGAAAATGTAGAATTCGAAACAGAAAAACTGACTAAACTCGAATTTTCCGCATTTCTTAGAAAATATTAGCATTAGAAAAAACTTTACTCAACTTTTAATCTCAGATTTATAAGTCCTTCAATATGGCTGACTCAGATTCCATATTTTTAGAAAAATTTGATTTACTATCGTCATGCTTTTGTGCTTTATTTTCACCCGACATACACCACCCAAAATCTAATTGCCATTCTGTAAGAACTTACGAAGATACGCTGTATAGTTTTTGTAATCTTTGATCACCACATGTACTGACTACAGAATTTTTGCAAAAATAAAAATACCAGGCACGTTTAACCATCAATCTTTTCTCCGGGTATATCTGTAGTCTCACATTTTGGTAACCTCTGTGTTTTCTGATTTGATACATATAGTTAGTGACCTTTGAACCCGCACGATTAGAGCGCTTTTGACTATATCTTATGTTCGTGAAACCGGTAGAGGACCAAAATAAATATGTATAATACAATATTGTGGAATTTTTAATTACAATTGGTTTTACAATTAAATGCAGTTCCACATTGTAAGGATTGAAACAATTGAATTGATTTATGGAACTATTTCCTAAATAAACGAATTTGTTATCTGTCAATTGTTGGTTGTAACTTAGGATAAAAAATATTTTATAGACAATAAATTAATAGTTTCAACCCTTACACCGTGAAATTCTTACATATCAATGTTTAAAAAATACTCATTATTTTTATTTCACAATATTTTTTATAAGTTTTACAAAAAACTTAGACCCGACCGATTTCGATGTTTATACATCATTTTCAAGGGGTGGAATGAAAACATTGTTTATTATGTAACTAAGAAAATGGAAGGAATACTTTTAGGGTAGGATAGTAATAGGTATCATATAGATAGTGAAATTAAATAAAGTAAACAAGTGTATTATTAGCTAAGTTAAAAGGTGTATATATGTACATATTTTCGCGATGAGCAGAATTTAGAAAAGATAGGTGGAAACACATTAAAATATATCGGTCAAACAGTCTAACAAAGGAGATTGTAAAGTATCTATTTGCTCATTTACAAGAGTATACTGATGATCATTGGAGTACCTTCTTATTTCTAAAGACTGTTCAAATTTGGTTTGTGGTTTTGTTCTAACAAAAGTTTTGCGTAATTTGATCTGTCAGGGTGCTTGTTTCTGTAGGCTCCAAGATGCTCACTATACCTTATATTAAGATTTCTTCTTGTTTGACCAATATATAGGTACTGCATCACATTCAGAGCAGTTGATTTTATAGACACCAGATTTCTCAAGTGAGGGTGTCTTCTCTTTAACATTACTTAAAATTGAACCAACGTTTTCATATGTTTTAAACGCTGCATTAGATGTTGGAATAGGATTTGAAATAATTTCTGAAATTTTAAATGAAATTTCTGCTAAATAAGTTAAACAGAAATAATTTGAATTGTCTGCGAGTTGTTTTAGATAGATCAAATCTATTGCCATTTTGTAACGTTTTCTTTTTATTATTGGATCTATCATTTGGTATGTATATCCATTAGATATTGCTATTTTTTTAATAATATTTATTTCTTGTATGAAGTCTGCTTGAGGCATTGGAACCGAAAGAGCTCTGTGTACATAATAAACAATGTTTTCATTCCACCCCTTGAAAATGATGTATAAACATCGAAACCGGTGGGGTCTAAGTTTTTTGTAAAACTTATAAAAAATATTGTGAAATAAAAATAATGATTATTTTTCAAACATTGATTTTATAGACAACCAAAGATTGACTGAATGCCATTTATTTTAAAATTCCTTAGTGATAGGATCATTTTTTATATCTGCGTTGAAAATAGATATTTTATTCGTTGTGAATAATTCGTGCAGCTCAAGATCGTTTCGAATTGTGGGAGGAAGCAGCCCATGAAATCAGCCTTAGAGAGTATTTGGGTAATAAAAAAATTACTTTTATTATTATACAAATCATCACATAATCTACTCACGCCTGTCGATTTTAAAATTAATGATTAAATGATCCGCTATCATTAGGTGTAGCGTCTTTCGCAATTATTATTGGGAATCTTAGTATATGATTAAGTTTGTGTAACATTTTTTCTCTTATTTATGATGCTTCTGAATCAGGTCAAATTAATGCTTTTAAATGCATAATATTCCATCATAGACGTATTTTATCGTTCGTCTACGTGACTTATCAATTTTTAACCTAGAACGAGCAATTTAAAAAGGTACTAACCTATTAGCTTTATTTTAAGACAACTTAATTGCTACTAACATTCAACTAACAAAATTATCTTAATTTAAACCTGTGTGCCTCGTGAAATTCCTTCCTTAAGAATAGTGTAAAGAAAATACGCAATACAGACAGTTAGGCGTCGCTCGTATGAACCCAAAAGTCACATCAAGCATAGTATGGGAATGCCAATTATTCATTGTCCTCCCGGAGCACACCAAAATAACGTTAGGGCTTTTTCAGACGGTGCGACTGCAATACTTTTTTCCGTTTGCGGAATGTCGCAACGATATCGTGGAAGTATTAAAATATATGTAATTTTCACATTCTGCGGAAGCGACAAACAAAACGGACGCTTAGTGCGGCATTTTTTTTATATCGCAAGACAGTGCGTTTGTTGATCAGATACCGCCCGATTTTTTTCCGTGCGATATTAAACCAACCACAAAAATAAATGCACATTTCCAGACGTGTCGCTGCTTTGTCGCGAGATGTATCAGTAAAATAAAATTGTAGTGCAATTTCATTGTCAGTTTGTTTTCAGCTTGTGCAGCGCATCGTTTGTGCCTTCGCAATGGCTTCGAAATTAAAATTCAAATACGAAATAATTGATTTAATAGAATCGGTGGAAAGTTATCCGTCTTTATGGGACAAAACATGTGAAAACTATAAAAATAAGCGTGTAAAGGAAAAGGCATGGAAAGAAGTATGCAGGTTTTTGGAAAAAAACTCATGATTTTATGGATGACGCCCAACTAAAAATAGTGTAAAAAGCTCCTTCGACGTATCTTACTTGTAAAAGTGGATGAGCCCAGTAACGTCGATTCACTCGATTGTTACATCTAGCAATAATTTTACGTTTCCTTCGCCTTCGATGTAGCAATGTCAAGAAAATAATTCGTCTTTTATTATACATGCTGCAAATACACTCAACTAACTGCGAAGATCTCCTGGACAACACTGCGCACAATGTTTTATTTTTAAATCGATGTAGAAAAAATTGTATCGTCTTGTGTGAAAGCTTTCTGCGAATGCGATACGAGATGTCGCAAACGGAAAACCGCACCGTCTGAAAAAGCCCTTAGTGTGTGTTCTAGGTCACACACATCAGCGGACGGACGGATGTCGGTCTGCGTTGCGCTATTTGCAAAGCTGGCGAGCGATCTTTTTTGAACATCCAGCTCGTCCATCCGAAGGATGCATGGATGTTTGTTGTGGCTTGGCCTTAAGTCATGAAGATATGTTGTATGTGGTAAACTTGGCTGCAGCTCATCTTCTATCTACACTTGATGCAACAAAATGTAGTTTGGTTGATAATAGATAATCTACATTGTACAGTGCGGCGTTTATCTAGGGATTTGGATATTGCAAAATCTACAGTATTAAATATTTTTTAAGAGGCAAATTACCATCCCTATAAAGTAGGTACGTCTCACCCATGAGTTGGCTGAAGATGACTGTGATCGCAGAACTGAATAATGTGAGTTCATGGATAATCCAAACAATACCAATTTAAATAACGGTTTCATTGATAACGTTTTATTTTCTGATGACAAAACGTTTGATTTGAACAGGTTTGCTATCAGGCAAAAGATCCGATATTGGTTTGATGGAAATCCAAGACTGCCATGCACTAAGACCACAAAATATCAACGTATAGGGTGGTATTGTTAGAATCGCAATTATGGTTGATCTTTTTTTTTGGAAATTTAACAGGAGACTTGTCTGCAAAATACATTAATTTCTGATTTGACCCAACTTTTGCCTGATGTCTAACATTAGACCGCAGAATGTGGTTTCAACAAGATGCCTGCTACATTTCGCTATAGCTCCTACATCAGCTTTAGACAGAACATTTCAGTTCGATGTTAGATGTTAGATTGACCCGCTATTTCACCTGATCTCACCTCATTACATTTTTTCTTATAGGGTTGTTTGACCTGAACTGAACCTGAATTGGACAGGAAATGTAATAAAATTCACTATGGTACAAAATGGTCTAAGATACGACGAGATAAATATGGGGCTTATGTGCTTCTAGGGGCCTCTCCACTACGACTTTTCCAGATCTATTGTGTGTGCTCTCCTATTATTCTAGAGTTCCTTGTCTAGACCCGTCCTTATTACTAGACTTCGAATGGCAAACCTCAGGTCCTCCATATACTGGAAGGGTTGTGGTTTTTCGTCCCCTTTAATAGAAGCCTGGTTAAACTTTCGCAGTAGCACAGTATGTGTACTGAGGTTTCCATCTTCTTGGCAAAACCTGCAAATGGTTGTGTCTGCCTATGTTATACATGTTTTTGTTAAGTATACAATGCCAACCAGGATCCTGACTGTTTCCCTATTCTGACTCAGTAGATACTCCGTGAATTTCGGCAAGGGTTCCTTAATGAACTCCTTGGCCTGCCTCATTCTTGGCGCCTTGCTTCACCATTCTCGAGACTGCTTTTTTGTCCAAGTACTGCTATTTGTTTTTTTTTGCAGCGCCTTCACTATGCCACAGAAAGGTTCTGGGCCAATGGGAGCACAACGTGCCCCTTGTCGGGCCAGATGGATTTATTAATGTGTTAAGTAATTATTCAGTGGTAAATGAAGAACAATTTATATATTTGCTTCAAATTTTTTTTGGTTTGTTTGATTAAAGTGTACGTTTGATCTTTATCAATTATTTCATAAATAATAAATTGCCATCAACAAATTTTGCAATTTGGTCCACCCTTTACCAAGGAAAATCCGCAAATTGTAAAGAATCCTTCTTTGAATAAATTGGTATTGATATCGTGACTCAAAGGTTATTTAACATGTATGATAGATTATTCCTAAAAAAAAGTAAATTAAAATCAAAAGGGGATATGTTTCTAGATTTTCTCGTATTACCGTTTTTATAGACAATAATGTATTTATGTGCTACTTCATTTTTTATTGGTCGTGCTAGGACATATTTGAATCCACTGTTTGGAGCCTTGTGTGTGTGTGAGAGGCAGATTGCACGGAAATTACTCCATTTGCCACAGAATTTTGGAAATTGCTTAGCTACATTCATATGGTAACATTGGACTCCTTCACGAAATTTATTAACAAATCGTATATTGTCCTATTAGCATTGTTAAGGATGTGGCAAATATTTAGCGGAAGGTCATAATTTAATTTCTTAAGCGACTCAATTAAACATTTGGACAATACTAGAGCAACCAAAAAAGATGTGATTTAGATCACAATAAGAATGTTCGTTACAGCTACAGGATGATGATCTAATAATACCAAGTTTTGCAAGGTTTGCACCAAATCTTCCGTGATTGGTTTTAAGTTTAAATATAGTTGATGAATAGAATTTGGGTGTTGTATAATTGAATATGTATTCGGGAAGAAGGGGTAATGTAGGATGAATTTGAAAGTACTGGTTTGTAGAGAATCTAGATATATTTGTCCACTCCTGTTTCCATTTATTGGCAATTCTATGACTTATCGAGTTATCTATATCTGCTAAAGTGAAAATATTGCAAACTTGTCCATTTATAACTGCATCCTTCGCTACCAAGTCAGCCTTTTCGTTCCCAGTTATATTTCTATAGCCCTTAACCCAAATAAACGTAACATTTGACTCCAAAAGCATAGATTTGATACTACATAGTATAGGACATCCAATACATCTGATATAAGTAGATTTTATTGAGTCGATAGCAGATTTAGAACCAGAAAGAATTACTGCATTCCATAATTGGTTTGTGATCAACCAATTGGTTAATTGGTTGATCACGCTTGACATTTGGAGCCTCACTTTGTGGCATCTACTCATATTACTCTTATAGATGAAACTTTTCTAAATGAATTCCACTATTCAATGAAAAAAATATTAACATGAGATATTTCTCTAAAATCATTCAGTGCTCCTCACCATATTTGATGAAATATTTGGTTTTTAAGGATGGGCTTTCATGTAGGCGGGCACGGGTGTAGATTTTAATGTTCGGTATTACTATGCCCATGAGCTGACACAACGAAATGTCGAAGTAATTATTTTTGATTTCAATAATTTTTAAATTATCGTTGTTAATTTATCATCAATAATAATCATCTGACTAACTTTACCTGAAGCATTAAATGTAAATGAGCTAATCACAAATCATTTGATAAAATCCAAAACATTTTTTGAGTAGAAGTCATACTATTAAAACGCCATACAAATTTGAAAATTACTTTTCAAAGGGTAGACCGTTCATTAGGAAGCAACAACTACTTTTCGGGCCTATGCCCCGCAGGCAATGAATAGGTATGATGACGATGTTGGTACGCATAAGCTTTATCCAAAATTCTTGAAAAAATTAAGGTTTTTATAGGAGAAATTTACGGTTTGGAAATACAATTCAAATTTCGTACCAAAACGCTAGAATAGTAATAGCGTCTCTATGACGTCTCTATGACATCTCTATGACGCGTCTCTATCTCACATCTGTAAATACTTTTAATATTCCACACAGTTTGAAAATAAAAAAATTGTTTGATTACCAATTTGAGTTATTTCGTGTGATGTCATGAAATCTATAGAGATTAAATATCTTTTAAACGATGCAAAACCCGAAAATACGATAAAAGTTCGAACGATATGACAAAAGGTTGACATCACACGTTTTTATCGGTTAGGATTTTGTATTTATATTTTTATTGAAACAAATATAATCACAGTTGTAATGTAGAAATAAATGAATGTTCCAGAATATTTGCAATCTATACAATTATTTCAAATGAATATTTCAGTAATTCTTAGTGACTGTCATCATGCCTATTACACTTACAAGGGTTGGTTTATATGCAATATATATAACCAACAAAAATTGTAGAGCTTTCTGTGGATAAATGTTCAATTCATAAACAAAATAATACGAAAAAATAAATAAATTCATGCGATAGAGAAGTTTTTATTTGATATTAAACAATTCAAATTGTTATAGTTTGGTTGAGAATAAATTTAAAATAATGTTTTCTCTGAAATGAAATAGATGAAGCTTTTACTTAATGAAGATCCATACTTAACGATAAAATAAAACAATTTAAGAATTAATCAATAATATTCAAGATATAAAACTAACTCATACTTCTAAATTCATATCGTTCGACGTAACAAATCTATTCCCTAGTATACCTCCTAATGAAACTGTAACCCTTGTCGATAACTTGCTCACGCACAATAATGTTAATCCTATAATTCATTCTGATATCATAAATTTATTTGTGTTTGTTTAAATCAAAATTATTTTCTTTTCAATGGAGAGATTTTTAGCAGTAAAGATGGTTTGATTATGGGCAACCCTCTCAGTCCCCTATTAGCAGAAATTTTCATGGATAATTATAGAAAAAATAATTCTTAAACACCCCCTTAGTAAAAAATGTGTGTACTGGGACCGATATGAAGATGACATTTTAGCTTGCTTCACCGGCACAACTACACAATTTTCCATCCCACAATCTCTCGGCAACCGGGCATTTGTCACGAAAGTATTTGTGATCACTATTTCTGCGAGGCATTTTACCTGGACGAGAAATATCAATTTGTTCTTCTTTTTCTTTGGTATTTCATTTTTCCCCAAACCCCAAACATCCCTTTTTCTTTTTGATTTTTCTATTTTTTTTGAGCAAATGTTCAAAAATAAATATTTGCTTCAGTTTGAAATTTAAAGTAAACTACGTAGTAGAAAGTCAGATAATATTTTAGAATTAATCGTTATATCGGTAATTTCGAAGCGACTAGGTGTCTGTGTAAATAATGACCCAATTCAAAAACTACGTACAATCGATAATTTCATTTTATAAAATTAATGGTACACTTAATAGAATCTTATTACGAAATTTCATAAGATAATACAGCAAATTATTTAATGATCTGTTCAATATTGACCGGCGTGCCTCGGATCATACTAAATTTATAAACTGTCTTTCAATTGACGACGTACGTACCTTGAACATCTCAATAATGTAATGTTATCTCGTTACTTATTAAAAACGGAAACGGTTTTTATTAAATTATTTATTCTAGGACACTTGAAATTTGATTCGTTTCAAAATTGGTACCGACCAAGGTTTCTGAGAGATTGCTAGGAAGCACCAAGAGAATAGGTTGAATCTTAAATGTTACTGATTGCGATCTAATTTTAAATGAGTTAATTTAGTAATATTATCACCAAAAAAAACAACTGAAAAAATTGAAATGAAAGTAAAAGGGATATATGATCAGTTGGAGGATAATATCTCGCTTACTAGAAATAATGTAGCAACTTTAAAAACTACATTCAAAACTGTTTTTATCATAAATATAGATCCTGTGTAATTGTTACTGTATGCATCCAATATGGGGCCAATACGGCCGCCAAATATTTTTTAATTATTATTTTTGTTACGAATTCAAACCACAATCTTTTCTACTTCTATGGTACGACTTTTTCCTATTTCAGTTCGTTCTAGCGGATGATATTTCCACTTTACAATATCTAGGACAGTTTAGATATTTGTCGATAAAAACAAAAGAAGATAACCCTACTAAAGATCACTGGAATAGAAGGAAATAAAGTAGCAGATGGACTAGCAAAGAAGGGGACTGAAAGAACCTTTTGGGGACCGGAACCCTTTTGCGGTATCAGCCCCAATGGAATATTGGAGGGAATAGGCCAAGCCGAAGAAAAGAGAAGATCTGACCTTTGGAAAGATCTAGTAGGGGTTAGACAATCAAAGATTCTGATGGGGCTACAAGAGATCAAATAAATGCATAAGTCAAAGTAAAACTGCACTAAGCGTTTTAACAGGGATCCTAACGGGACATAACCGCCTGAACGGGCACCTGAAAAAGCTCAAAATAGTGGAGGAAGAAGAATGTAGATTCTGTGGCATGGAATAAGAAACCTCCACCCACATACTTGCGAATTGCACCGCAATTCAGAATCCTAGGACACAGCACCTAGGAGATTATTGGATACAAAAGGGATATTTACCTAAGTTGAAGCCTGCCGATTTCCTATAATTCCTCGTGGAAATAGGACTAAAGGAGCTACTAGTCTCTAAGGCGTTCCTAAGGAACTAAGTAGAAGTAAGGGGGCACAATAGATGTTATAGGTCTCAGTGAATGTAACCCCATTATACATACAACCCTACTAGAGGGATCTGGAAAATTCAGCTCTGTAGAAACCGTAGAAAAATCTTATTAATTTGAATAACACTTCCTCCAATTTGAAAAATCTAAATACTAATATCTCAAGCAATATGAGAACTGGGGGCCTGTCTCCATTTTGTATCCTTTGGAACCAATTATGGAAGAAACTATTTCACTCGCTTGTTGGTACATTCAAAATAGAGTTTTTGAAGGCGTTGACTGCATCTTCTCAAGACCTTTGACCACGCAGCTCATTCTCAATTTTTGGAAAAGAAGAAAGTCGTTGGGACTTGGACATGGAAGAAATGGACATGTACCAATAAGTAGTAACAGTTCTTTGATCTTTTTGCAGAGGAACGCTTTTGAGACAAATGTTGCCACCATCATTTTGGACACACTTGGAGATCGGATAACTTTCGTCGGTTTTGGTTCATTTTGGAACACCCAAACAGCCAACTGACGTTTATTCTCGGGTTCATAAGAGTGAATCCAGGATTCATCACCACTGACAGTACTGTATTGAGTTTCCTGCGTTAAAAGCTTACAGTATTTTGACACCAATTCACACTAATTCCTTCCTGTTTTTTCGTCAACAGATACTGAATTCAATGAGAAATAAAATTTTTCACAGAAAATTCTTCATGTAAAATTATTTCAATTGAGATCTTTGAAATGACCAATAATGTTCTAATTTCACGGTATGTGACATGTCGATCTGCTTGGGTCAGCTTACGTACAGCATCGACGTGATTGCCGTAGTTGGTAGACTTCTTCTTGGATCAATCCGTTCATTTTTAAATTCCTCACACCAAGGAGAAATTGTCCACTGATGTGGTGCTTCATTGCCGAAAACGGAAACCATCTCGGCAAGGCATTCTTATTGAGACAACTGTCAACAAAAATTCCATTTTTCGACTGACTGAGCGAAGTGGTCTAAAAATTTGATATTAAGTTAACTAAACATGGAAGTTAATTTTGACATTTGATATTTGTTGACAGGCATCTACCCTTGTACTAACTGTACTTTCTATTTTCATTTATAAAATTGAAATTGTTGAATATTGTTTGAATGAAGGTTTCGCATTTGGTAGTAATATTTCATTTGACGTTTCAAGGTATTCCTGTCAGATCAATAATCAAAAAGTTGTTATTCAGACGTTTCTATAGCTGTTGATGTTGCCATGGTAACCTTGTTAAACACTTCAATTAACCACCCGCTCATTTCTAAACAATTTCTTTAGAACCTCATAAGAGGTGATACAATTTCTACATTCCTCTTCAGGTTCTGCAATCGTTCTAATGAGTTCTCTTCTAATAATTTTCCTAATGATTTGTTAATGTCGTTGTGTATACTTAATTCCAAGATATTTCGTTTTGACTTATGCCAACATGATTGATTTAAGACCAAAACCCACAGGAGGTAGTGGATAATCCGATAACAATAGCACAGTATCATACTCGTTTCTTCGAAAAGCGACAAGATAATGCCTAATAGTATGATTATTTTAAAACAGAAATGTTTGGCTGGTAAAATAATATTTGAGACAATTTTTTTTATTTATTTATCTATGCTTCGGAAGATATATTTCCGATTTTTTTTCCAAGTTAAGAGTGTGATGCCTTTTGGCCTAATATAATAATAATATAAGAATGATATTTGAACAAGAAATAAATTCCCTTGAAACTAATTTCAAGAAATCATTAGAACGTAAAATATTACACAAATATAATAAGGAAGGTCGAAAGGCACGAAGTCAAGTTCAGAGCATGAAATAAACATAAACTCGTCGTATAAATATACAAGCGACAACAATGAAAAGAAGAGATCATTCAACAATCAATATAAGATCAGTCTATAATAGGTAAATCTAAGATGAATTAACTATAAGTTATCAGTAATCCTTAATTATAAGTATGCTATACGGCTAGGTACTTATATATAGTTAGTAGTCTTAAGTAGTGTAATGTATGTATTTTGGGGTAACATTCACTGAGACCTTAAAAGATCTATTCTGTCCCCTTACTTCTACTTAGTTTCTGAGGAGAGTCTCAAAGACTAGTAGCTCCTTTAGTCCTATTAACCGTAGGAATTTTAGGATATCTGCAGGCTTCAACCTAGGTAACTGTCCCTCTTCTATCCAGTAGTCTCCCAGGTACTGTGCCCTAGGATTCTGAATTGCTGTGCAGTTCACTAGTGTAATGTATAGTAGTACAGTAATTTGATAAATAGAACTCCCAGTGCCAGAAGTAGTTATTTTATTCCATAAAGATGATCCACCGAGTGACCAGCAACACCACCAATTAAGAGGCCTATCCACACCTTTAAAACTGATTGTCAAAATATGAAAAAAAAATCGGGATAATCATTTTTAATATTATCTCAGAATTTTAGTTTGTAATGAACATTTCTCTTCGGAAGTAATCTTGTGTTTGAAACTAAGTATCTGGTGTCATTGGAACATCGAAGTCATAGTATAACTGACGCAACAAAAGAAACATGTAAGTTGACCAAAACACCAATATCCACATTAGGGTGACGGAAAAAAAATGACTATTTTTTTTGAGTATCGAGTGAAAAAATGTTATTTTTTTATGTTAAGTGCCCTCTCCAAAGGACAGGTCAAAAAAAATTTTTTAGGGGTCGCTCCAATTTTTTTTAAATTTTAAAAATCGTAAAAAATCGATTTTTTTTTCATTAAATTTTTTTTCTCGTTACGGTATAATTTCAAAGACCAAAAAAAAAAATTTAAATTCCATAATTTTTTTTTTATCTGTTTAGTACAGTATTCGATAAAAATACACCACGAGAAGAACTAAAACTGTAGCACAACATAGAACACATAATTTTTTTTAATTTAATAATTTTACAAGTAAAATGTATCATTATATTCAATTGTTCTTGACACCATATTAGGCCAGCGCTTTTTTTACATTATGATACTAATTTAAGTAAATCTGTTATAATTAAAATTTCAGAATTAATAACAATAACAAAGTTTATTGAAATATTGTTAAAATATTGTAGTTGGTTAAATAAAATTAGTAAATTTAAAAAAAATTTGTATTTTATGTTGTGCTTCATTTTTAGTTCATCTCGTAGTGTATTTTTATCGAATATTGTACTAAATAAATAAAAAAAATTTTTGGAATTTAAATTTGAATATTAAAAGGTCGCTCGAAATAATCCAAACTAATGCACTAATAAATTTAAAAAAATTATGAGCGACCTGTCAAAAATTAAATTTTGAACTGAAACTTTCAGAAACTTATTATTTTTGTTCTATAAAATTAAACCGTAACGAGAAAACAAATTTAATGGAAAAAAATCGATTTTTTACGATTTTTGGAATTTAAAAAAATTGGAGCAACCTCTAAAAAAATTTTTTTTCAGCTGCCCTTTGGAGAGGACTCTTAAAACATCAAAAATTAACATTTTTTCACTCGAGACTAAAGAAAAAAAAATAGTCGGTTTTTTTGCGCCACCCTAATCCACATAAAATACATCATCTATAAGCCAATACATAAACGTTTTTTTGGTCACAGTTCATGTACTATTTCACTTTGCTCCTTTTCAATTTCGTATCGTTTATTATTTAGACAATCTAACTTTGATACCTTCCACTAATTTGCAGATTCCCTGTATGGTAGAAAATATTTTTAAAATGTGGACATATTTTTTATTTAAAACATTTTTTAATAACATCTGCCAATTATATTATGAAAAATTTAGTGATTTTTTTTTTGACAAAATAAATTTAATGTATGTTCACCATTGTACAATGAGGGATTCATAAACTTTTATTACTAAATCCTTTAGGCCACAGGCGGATTCAACGAAATATTGTGAAATATTCTTTACCTTCCGGCTGCTTCGCCAATACACTTATATTCTTCTGTAACTTGTATGCAGATTTACTGTATTTACAATGCGCAAGCAGTAGTGACATCTGACATCTGAAGATTAATATTGTTGCTTCAATAGACCTAAGGCCATTTTCCGATAGACCACCGTGTTGGTTCAGTATGAGTAAGAATAATACAAATACATTTGCAATTCCTTCAGGCAAAAACGACACTCCATTTACGTTGTTATATCGATGTCTTACGTTATTGGGATATTCCTTTTGAAAGACAGAGCCGTATTTAGATTATAAGTGAGATTAGGAATATGCAAAACGGTTAAGAAAATAAAGAGATTTAGTAATTGACGTTGAAAAAGTATAAGAATCTGGGGAATTTCATAAAATGTTCACCTAATATAATTTTGTATTTTGTATTACGTTAATTAACTACGAGAATATATTGAAAAATTCTTAGCCTACTATAGAACCAAACAAAATTTCAATATCAAAATATTTTATTACCCAACATATTCTCCTCCTAATTGGATACATTTATTACAGCGAACCTGCAACGTCTCTAGACCTTTCAAAAAAAAATGTTTCTTCTTGCTCTGCAAACCAGACCTCCACAGCTTTTATTAGGTACCTCCTCGTTGGAAGAAAATTTACGACCTTTTAAACTTTTTTCAGTTGAGGAAAGAGATGATAGTCGGACGGAGCCAAATCTGGTGAATAAGGGGGGTCTTCTAGTAATTCAAACCCTAAATCACGAATTTTTTGCATGGCAACATGAGATTTGTGTGCAGGGGCGTTGTCCTGCAAAAACAAAACACCTTTGGATAGCTTTCCGCGTCTTTTCTCTTTAATTTTTTCCCGTAGAGTGGTCAGTAATGTCGAATAGTAATCTCCAGTTATTGTTCTACCCTTATCCAAAAAATCAATCATGATTACTCCATGGCAATCCCAAAAAACTGAAGCAAGAACTTTTCCAGCAGGTTTTTGGACACGAAACTTCTTAGATCTTGGAGAACCAGAGTGTCGCCATTCCATCGATTGTTGCTTTGTTTCCGGATCGTGGAAATGTACCCAAGTCTCATCCATAGTAACAATTCGGTTTAAGAAATCTACATCGTTTTCAAATCGAACACAGATCGAACGCGATGCTTCTACCCTTGCACGCTTTTGGTCAACATTCAAACATTTGGTCCAAATTGACGTGAACTATATGATGAACGCGTTCGTATGAAATATTCAGTGCTTCAGATATCCGTTTTAGCTCAATTCGACGGTCTGATAAAATCATGTCATGAACTGCATCGATATTTTCGGGGACTGACACAGAAACTGGCCTTCCTGATCGGTCATCATCTTCAATGGAAAATTTACCTCTTTTGAAGCTTTGCAGTCCAATATTTCACGGTCGCATACGAAGGACATTGTCGCTAGCTTCTTAGAAAGAACTTTTGGATAATGTTGATTCAATTCTAGAATTTGTAGTTTGTGTTTGGCAGGTGAGTTTCTAGACAGTCAGTATATAGTGTTGTCTCTTCAGCATTTGAAGCCAACAATAAGCCATTGTTATTACGCTCTTGTCAAAAAAATTATAAGTTATTTTTAGTGGTTGGTTCATTTTTCTTCATATTTGCTCTTGACAGAACAGAACACGCAAATGAAATAATCGAAAATTCAAATGAACACGCATAAGACAGAGAGAGAGAGAGACATAAGCTCTATTGTCATGAAAAATTTTACGAATATTTTGGACAAAGGGATGTAATTTAAAAATAGATGAAATATAAAAATATGAAATTCACAGCAAGACATAAAAAAATGAAAATATTAACTGTACTATACTAATAATATAAAACAATATAATATACAAATTCAATACATTATAATACAATATTATGTACCTACACCATCGAAGTATGCCAACGTACATAAAAGAACCGAAGCATATATCTGGGGACAATATACCGAATCTTGTTATAAGTGAAAGTACAATTTAGAGACTCCAGTTACAGAAGAGTAGCAGAAAGCAGCAAGAACTACGGCTTAAATTTAGTGATGAGCAAAGCAAGACTTGGTCTTGGCCTTGCTTATTCGGTCTTGGTTTTGCTCTTGCTTATTCGGTCTCGGTCTTGGTCTTGCGTACAAAGTCTTGGTCTTGTTCATTCATCCTGTTACTTACTTTTTTTACTCTTAAAGATCATCATGGTTATAAATTATTAATAATTTACAATCAATTATCAACTAGCAAAATTTTTGTAACGGTCGACTACTGTCGTGATGAGCAAAGTAAGACCAAGACTAAGACTTGGATAGTCTTGGTCTTGATAGTGTAAGGATGGTCTTGGTCTTGCTTTTTCGCCAAGACCAAGACCAATTTTACTTATAACTATTTAAATTTAAAAGCAAAAAAAAATAACAGTCCATTCTTTAAGAGCTTCTACTGTAAATGTTTTGGTTAAATAACTAGTCCTGTGTCTACTGGTTTAATTAAGTCTTTATAAGTCGATGGAAGACGGGAATTAAAAAATGAGCAAAGCTGCCAACAATAATAAAAGCGTCGATTCCTGAGGAAGTTCAATAAGCAGCTTCAAATACCATTTACTATAATAACTATGCTTTTGATAGCGATAATTTGCATTGTTCGAAATAGTATTACTAATAGTTTTTTCTTCTTATGTGTATTTTCGCAATTTGTAATTGTATGTATTTCATACTGTACCCTAAAACATACCTTTACGTACTTGATTTCAATTCGGAAAATAGACTTTTACGGGATAGTAGCACGTAATGAAATATTACGTGCTACTAACCCGTAATTAAATTTCACAGGCTTTTACCAATGAAAACTCAGTTATGCTTCAAAAGTATGAATATACATTTATTAAAATGCAACAGCAAAACAATAAACTGAACGATTTGTTGGGTATCAGTGGCTTCATGAGATTTGCGCAAAATGTCCTCAGGAATGAATTGATATTATTTTTCTATGGGTACCAACTACAGGCCAGCTATCTTGGCATTGAATGCAAATTTCAAAAATAGCAAACGCCGATAAATATATTAATATTTTATTTTTTCACTGTTCCTTTGTGTTTTTTAGCAGTATGAAACAAAAAGTTGTACGTCACACGTCCGGTAAGCTTTTACAGTACTCGAAATTCCGGACTCGGCTCTCACTCGTACTGTAAAAGTGTACTTACCGGACTAGTAACCTAAATATCCATTACTTAATTCGTATTGCCAGGAATAAAGACATGTGACTCTTTCCTATGTGTATCTTTGTAATTTTCTATAATTCACTGCTGACGATGCAAATGTTATTTGTGAAACCGGTTGAGTAATATATGTCATATTTCTTTGGTGAAATTTGCTATTTATTCAATAATTATGGAAAGATTTCACGTACTAAGAGGTGGAACAATTAATTAATAAAATATTTTTTAGTCTTATTGCAATTTTGAGTAATTTTCATGTTCGAAGGTTAAGTAATTATAAAGCATGAAGAAACGATCTTCCACTACTAACTAATTTGCTCTCTTTCGATATAACAAAAAAATGCAAATTAATAACATTAAAAATAAATTCCATCTTGCAAATTTAGACACGCTCAATGAACAAAAGTTAACACCATGAACAAAACGGTAGATGTTTCTTGTATAATATCCGTGATTAATTTTATTTATTAGAAGATAGCGTAATTTTTCAGTTTTATCTTGTTCACACATGATACCCACATATAATGAAATATTTAATACCAAAAACTTTCTTCAAGATGTACCTATTAGTTTTAAAAGTAGACTGTTATATTTGAATTTTAAAACGTAATACCACTACCTAAGTGATAAATGACAACTATAAAAACGATGTTTATTGGTAAGTCGATACAAAATAATGAAAATATTTGATTCTGGTTGACAGATAGATGCCATATTAAAGATAAAGATGAAAAACGGATAGATAAAGATAAATAAAAGGATGTAGATAAAAATAAAGACTATGAGAAAACGATAGAGAAAGAGGAAAGGAAAGAAACAGAAACAGATAACAAGAAGGAGAAATAATAACTCACTTGACTCTCCTCTCACTCCTATTAATTTTTTTCAGGATAGTCAGTCACAGTTTTCGATCTTATCATTTCTTCCTTGGTCAAACCATTTCACTAATTCCATCTCATCACTCCAATCAGTTGGTTATTCTAATTAATTTTTTTAATATTACGTTACGACATAACCTAAAACCTCTTCGACTACGACTAATTATAATATCGATCATAACACAAATTAACAAAACACTGTTCCAATATTAAAACAACAATTTATTATTAATTCAACGATCGTGATACGAAGACCACCCATTCTATATAATTGTTTCAAAAACGTGAACGAATGCGATACATCAAATATTTGACAATTTACGTATAGTTACGCTGTTGTTTTACATTTTGAAACAATATACGGGAGAAATTTACAGGAAACAATAATAGCATTAATTTTTGGTTTCGTTAGATGCGCATTTACTTCTCACATAATATCTATTTTTTTGTCTGTAAACAAGCAATTAAAAATAACAAACCCACTTAATCCGTCTCTGATCAAAGAATGTTGAGTTATTCTCATTTTACATCATTGTTTATGGGTAAAGTTATGATTGGTTGGTACAGTAGATCATTTCAAAATAGATTCAATATTTTTATTCAATTGAAGTTAGTTTATTCTGCTCGTAGGTTGCCTAATGAATAAAAATTTTTAAGAAAAGATCGACTGCATATCATTAACATTTTTTATTGAAAGCAAAAATCAAGGTATTGTACTGGAAATTGGACCGATCTTGCTCGATCACCCTAGAATAATCGAGAAGTCTCGCGCAGATAATAACAGTTCTTGTGTGTTGTAGACACCAATAATTATGGAGCATTTAAGTGTAATACGTAAAATATGTCTCCGTAGAACATAAAAATATCGAATGAACATCAAAATGGCTTTTGGAAATCAGACTATTTAATCGACTGAGGAAACATCTGCACAAAATTTGAAAACTTAGTGAACCTATGTGTAGAAAATGTGAACTACATGATGATACACATACTTTGCTTCTGTGAGAACTTACAAGGACTTAGACGGAAGCACTTTGGAGAGGCAATAATACAATCATTACAACTACTTAAAATTCTCCCAGTAAAACTAGTGGCCTAGCTTTTCTCTGCATTGCTGACAGCTGCCTGATTTTTTAATTACTTGCTGCCATTTTGGTTGTCGTCTTCAACTAATATCATGAAAAGGATTATTATTTTTAAATTTGGTATTATTTTAGTTCGTTTTTCTCCAAGGAACATGACCAATCCGTACAGAAATGAAATGTGAGATTAAATTTGAATTACATCGTCTTCTTCTTTCATTTCGGTTCCAGAACCTCAACATATGATGTGTTGCTACGTTCATTGACACATGGATACACGGCAACACTGTGCACCTTTATCTATGACATTCTTGAGCGTTTAAGAATAGGACATTTTAATACCGGAAGTAAAAGTGAACTATTTTTCTTGGAAGGGAACGATTCCTCCGGGTAAAGGAGGTGCAGATTACATTTCAAATTTTCTTAAACATTTTTCTTTTGGTAGAACGAAACGTTCTCTTGTCTGATTGCATTTCAGATTTGATTTTCTTCACTAAGAATCCAGACGATTCGGTTCCTAGAGGATTCAATTTCCTAAAAATTGTTTTACTTTTTAAAAAAATTGCTCCCTGACGAAAATATTTGATCAATCCTGGTTCCTACCAGTAGCTCCCTTCATGGATGATGAAATTACACTTTTTGAGATAACATTTTTTTAAATTGATTTTCGATGATTTCAGAAAATTATCTTTTTTATATTATCAATTTCTTCAACGACGGTCCTGCGTTCACCTGGGGAACTGAAACGTATCTAGTAAGTGTAACACTGTCCAAGGTCGTGATGTTGCCTTCTGCATCGTAGATGATGTAACGACGGTGTCATACAGCGTCAGTGAAATTTAAACAACCTCATGCTCTGTTAGATACGAACGGAGGAGCATTTGACAGTAATTATTGGATCTTGATATTATTATGTGATGGTTTTAAAATTTAATTAACTTATATAATGATTGGAGAGAATTTAAAGTATTATTGGAAGAACGTATGTTTTTTTAAAGGATTCCAGACGATCATTTGTGATGCGATCACTGCGTGATGTTGGTTTTTAATGATTGTGTCTGATGATAGAGTCCTGTTAAGACACCTGATCAAACTATTAGTGCGGTTTTACTCTGGTTTATGCACTTATGCATTGGTCGTAGTTTCTTTCCAAGGAGTATCTTTAATTATCTCAGTCCTATTAGATCTTCTCAACGTTTCTATCTTCTTCTCTTTCTTTAAATATTACATTGATGCTTAAATCGCATAAGAATTTCAGTTCCCAAAAGGACTCTTCAGTCTCTGTTCTCTAATTCATCTGCTATCACGTGTCATTCTATTTCAGGGTATCCTAAAACTAACAATAGGGTGATGATGCTGTTCTTGTCTAGGTTTTCTGGTCAGCACTATACCATTTTAGACACATTACGCAAGAACTCAATCTTTAATGACTGCTTGACATAATAATAATCCTTCATCTACTATTGATTTGAACGTGTATTTGATTCTTCGTGCGTAATGGGATACTTACAACTCTTGTTACGTAATATACTATTACAGGCTTTTATATATTAAAAATTAATAATTTGTACTCAAATGGTTGTATATGAACGCCTTCGAGTGAGAGAGCCCCGGTATGTCTGCCCATTACATGAAGGTTTTCCTCTCCGCCCAGGTAGCTATGACTGATCTAGCAGTGCTTTCCGCAATGCCAAAAAATGGTTCTGGTCCGATGAATACAGACTCTGATCCCTGTTTTGCCAGAGTGTCGGCATATTTTAGGGACTTTAAATGTTTTTGTGGTTATGTATCTATTTGTATATTAAAGAATCTTTCTTCACAGCAATAGCTGGGTATTTTAAGTTGAAAATATACTTACAGGGATGTATTTCTTAGTTAACATTATTAAGGATTATATTTCTTGCATTGAATATTATTTAATTTGTATTGGAGATGCAATACACATCATTCTATTCAATTGATTTTATATGTTATCAACATCAAACTGGGCACACTTTCGCATGGCGTGAGTTTCTGCTCGAAGGAACTGTTCAATGTAATCAATCTATCAATAATATTTATAATTTTGTAACCAATATTGAAATCTATAGTGAGTTTTTAATTATGTAAGATCCTAGTATGGTCGTATTAAATAATCATTTGTAACAAATATCAAATTCTATTAACAAACGGCGCGTGTTCAGTTTACCCTTCAACGAAAGCAATTAAATATCTCGTTGATAAGAAACAAAACGAGAGTACGATTTAAAATTATTTCCAAAAACGGACAAAGCGATCTTGAACTTTCCTGGCAACCTGGTTTTAATTAAAGTAATGTTTATTTCTTAAGTGGTGTGTCTACGCAAGAACTGTTATAAATACCGATAGTTTAATAATTTATGGATGAGAGGAGTGGAAATCGTGCCAGTATGACTCATTAATCCTGAAGTTTATTCAGTATACGTCTGAATGAAAAAACGGAACTCTTCTTGTTTGTATGTTAGGGTGTTTCATTTTTAGGCGATTTTTTTTGGCCCTTCCGGGAAATCTGATAATTTATAGAAAAAAAAATAAATATAAAACCAGAAATATTGGGAAACGGCAAGTTTGTAAAAGTGAACTCTTCTTACTGACTTTACAATCTTTCGGAATCTTTCATTTCCATTATCAAGTAACATTAAATTGAGGATATTAACATTGGTATAAATTGGTAAATATAATTAAATTAAATTAAAAAATGAAGAATATTCATGTCTACTTATGCAGTATGATCTATCATTACCTTTACTCTTCATTTTTTCACATAATTTTGATAACCTATTAGAAAAGAAAAAATGAAAATGTTTATCTGTCATAATGACAATATTTCAGATGAACTTTTAAGGAATTTAAAAAAATTCAAACACCAATTTTTTCATTTAATTATATTTACCAATTTATACCAATGTTAATATCCTCAATTTACTGTTACTTGATAATGGAAATAAAAGATTCCGAAAGCTTGTAAAATTAGTAAAAAGAGTTTACTTTTATAAATCCTGTGAGTCGTTTCATTTTTAAAGCCCACTCTGCACATTTAAATCCGTAATCGAAATGTTAAGTAGCCGACTCTGTATTAACTTACCGAGCCCATGTTTTTTGTCAACTAGAAAAAACCGAGGAAAAAACTGATTGAAAAAACTGCGTGCCTTACGAATTTATAACAAATAATGTACATTTCCTCCTCTTTAAGAATCCTTTTTTATTAATTTCTCAAATGTTCATACTTTTCGAGATATTTTAAATATTTTTCTCTACTGTTTATAATCAAACAAAATTGAATTAATATAGTTTTTTTTTACAGATTTCACCGGTCTCGCTTCAGCTCAAAAAATGCGATATGCCTAAAGGTAGGAGAATGTTGCGACGAATAACAAAAATAGAAATAATTGTGAAAATAATAATAGTTTCCATTTTAAAAAAATTTCCTTGTTAAACATTGAACTTTTATAGCAATTAATTTTTTTTTTTCGATTTTTCACTGTTTTTTATTATTTTTTTTTTTTTTTTTTATTCAAATATTTTTGAAATTTTATAAATTTATTTTTGTTATTTAAAAAGTGTGCCTGAAATGTTTTTGCTATTTACAATTTTTTCGTATAGGTTGTTCACTTTCAATAATTCTATAAATATATTAAATATTGGAAACACCCCAGCATGCGGATATTTTTATGTGGATTTTGTATGTGTTTCATCTTTTCCAGGTGAAGTTTTTTCAGCGTTGCAGACTTCTGTGAGCAAATCGGTCAATCATTTAGTTTATAATCAAAATTTAATAATTTTTGTTTCAATTAGAAAGTTATGAAAATAAGAATAACGAAAAAAATTTAAAAAAAATATATACTGAAAAATGAAATCGCTTGAAAATTCAATTTTTCCCCTTAATTTGAAACCTTATTAAGTGAAAAAAATTAATTTTATCAATTGTATAATATAAAATGAAAAACTAGTCAAGAATTAAATTTTTTCTATAGCTGAATTCAGATCCAGAGATATTTGAAGTAAGTTTTTTCCAGACCTTTATCTAGTCAAGCATGTTATTAACCATTTTTTTGTGAAATAATATTTTTTTGAATATTAACACTCAGAATTCCCTGGGTAAAACCGATTGCTCTAGATAACTCAGAAAGGATAATTTAGGAAGAGAAAAACAAAGGATTTCTGGTGCGACGTTCTGGGTGTCAATAGGTCAACCATTTAACACAGTTTAATATAATTCAATTTAAACAGAAAGATATTAAAACAAAAATAATAAAATATGACAAATAAATTTCATCAACTCTATGATATGAAAAGAAAAATCGCTTCAGAAATTAATTTATATAATATTTTGAGACACCTCAAATGTTTTCCCAAATTTAAAACATTTACTTAAATTAAAAATAAATAAAATTGCTTGAAAACAATTTTTTTTACAATTTGACTCTAAAACAGAAATATTTTAAGGAACTCCTTATATAAAACATTCATTTAATTTAATTCGGGTGTTTCCAATTTTTTACATTTTCCTGTTTATCATAAATTTAATTTTTTATCACCTGAGAATTTTTTTTGTGGTTACACAAATACTTAATTCGTTGAATACCTGTATTTATAATAGAAAATGTGATCACAGAAATCTCCTTGATGACAATAAAGACTATTTAAAATCTTTTTTTAACGTAATCACTTTACACTTATTATCATATTTTCAAAAACTCACCAGTACAAACTGATTTTTATATTTTTAATATCTCTTAACTTCTTAAAAAATTTTAATATTTCACTAAAGACACGTTTTACGCCCAGATTATTTGGACTACTCGCTAACTTCATGTACTTTGGTTAAAAAGTTTTTTTCAAAATTATGTTGTTTTACAATATTCATTTCTTCTCCAGTAATTTTTAATAGTGTTCACTATAATATTATAATCTTAATCTGGATATGTATGATATATTCAATTCAGTAAATTACAACATGAGATCTGCATTTATACAGTTCTCTGAAATGTAATCTATTTTGAATGACATGCAACCGATTTTTTGAGATAGGTGAGTTACTCTATAAACACAGGTACTGGCTCGAGGTTGCTCTAACGAAGTGGACTTAGAGTCAGTATCTTAGGGAAACGTATGTGATGTATGCCTTTGACTAAGAGATAAATGTGGTGGCAATCGCCGGTCGGTAAATGGAAATGGTCGATTTCGGTTTTTAGTAATGGTTAATGGTAAAAATGGCGCAGTCCAAATGGTATTGGGATGGAGATTGCGCCGTGGATGGTTTCAAATGTAAGTGTTTGAAATATTTTATTGTTTCTTGAGTCGCCACTGTTTACTTGTACTATTTTATGCATAACTAATAATATAATGATTCAAAGTTACTTGTCAAATAATTCAAGAAAATCAAAAACAATGAAAGCAAAACTACTAAAACTCAACAATCTCCCAACTATACCAATATACCCCATTGTATACAGACGCTTCCAAGATGGAAAATGGAGTAGACGCCTCCGTTATCGCACCTACCGAGGCTATTAAAATCAGATTACCATCCAATGCGAGCGTCTTTACTGGGGATTTATGTGCAATTTACCAAGCGTTGCTCTTTGCGAGTAATGAGGATTCCCAGTAGTTTTTAATAATTACTGACTCTCTAAGCTCCATTGATAGTATCCAGCGCATTTTTCCCACAAACTCATTGGTACAAATAATTAAAAATGAACTTCTCCAGCTACAAGAGGCCCAGAAATCTGTCAAATTCATGTGGGTACCCTCTCACGTTGGAATTCCCGGGAACGAACGGGCAGACACAGAAGCAAAGGAAGCAATCCAAGAGCCCAATTCTCCCACAGTATCAAAAGTTTCTGTTTTGGATGCAAAAAACTTCGTCAAGCATTCAGTCTATAAATACTGGCAAGACCGTTGGACTGAATCAAACTCTAAGCTCCGCAGAATAAAGAAATACGTGAGCCCCTGGAGATCATACCCGATGAAAAGAAGAGAGCAAACGATCTTATCGCGCCTTAGAATTGGACATACAAGATTCTCTCATGACTCTCATATCCCATTCCATGGCACCAGTGTGCGACAGCTGCAATCAGCCTCTGACAGTAAGCCACGTACTATTGGAATGTGCAAAGTTCCGGCTACAGAGACAAACTCATAACATCCCCAATCAAATAGAAGAGGCACTTGGTGAAAACTGCGATATGCCTCAGTTAATAAACTTTTTGAAATCCATTCAAATATTAAATACAATTTGACGACCTACTTCTATAATTTTATATTACCGTAAATTCTCAAATAATGTAACTTGATTTAGGTAAATATCATGTTTCACTCCTGTAAGGCTGTAACTAATGTTTATCTGTTGTATATTCTTGTTGAGCGCTAATACTCCTAGGGATTGATGGGCATTATATATTATATACCTACTAAATAAAAAAAATGAAAGCAAACTAAATCCATGTAAAAATCAATGCTGATTTGATAACCTGTAAAAATAATACTAGACCAGGGATAATAAAATTAATCATCCAAAAAATTCAGTTTGTTAAAGCTCGATGCATATCTTCAACATTCGCAATAAAATGCTTTTTTTGAGTTAGTTACGAAACTAAAACTATTTATCAATTGTAATTTGATTTCGTAGTTCAACAATAAGCGCTATTTACATTTTGTTTGTTTCGAGATTCACTAGTTGTTCCAGCCAAAGAGATGGAAACACTAAAATTGTCCAAACTATTCGACAAGGAGTTGAATAATATAAAAATTGGTACTTCGTACCAAAAACTTAGGAGATAATATAGAAAGACTAAACATTATTATTATTATTAGCTCTTTCAAAATCTGTAAAAATATATAGGGTGTCCATTTAAATTGAAGAAGTTGATGGCATTTCCGGTTAAACCGGAAAAATATTATTAACAAAATAATGTACATCAGATGTATTTTGTTCCATTGCACTTACCTGCAAATTTTCATAAATATCGTTCTTTTCGTTTAAAAAATATTTACTTGGTTCCATACTTTATTCCAACCCCGTATAAAGTGAGGAATTTTCTAATTTTTGCCACCTTTGGTATAAAATTACCTTAGTCTAGTGATGATCAAAGCAAGAACCAAGTCCAATACCAAGACAGTCTTGGTAACGGTCTCGGTCTTGCTACTCCGATCTTGCTCGAATACTTGTAGTCTCTTGGTCTTGAACTTGCTCAAATACTTGTAATCTTGGTCTTGCGAACTTAGTCGTGGTTTTATTCAAATAATTTGTTACTTAATGCGTCGTTTTGTAAAATTTTTGAGACTTGATATAAATTATAAATGAACAACATATTATATTGAAGTTAAGACGAATTTTCTAATAATATGCTATTTAAAATGAAAGTTGTGATTTTTAGTTTCGTCTTGTACTTTGGTCTTGGTCTTGCATTCTCGCTCTTGGTTTTGGTCTTGTTTTTGTTCATTCGGTCTTGGTCTTTCTAAAGTATGTATGATCTTGATCTTGGTCTTGGAAAATCACAAGACCAATACTGCAATACCAAGACAGATTTTGCTCATAACTTCCTCAGTCGCTCTGTAGCTCTTTGTAATATATCTCCTGGTTAGACTAGCTCTGAAGGTCTTCACCAAATGTGGACTTGACTTATCCACCCTCTGTAATAAAAGTGCACTCTCGGTGATTTATACGGTTTCGAAGACTTTATGGCCCATAAAACTAAAATTTTAATTTTTAACTGTTTTGCACAGTAATAGTTATCACACTTTCATTCGTACCGGGATTTTTAAATTCGCAATTCGAAGTTCAAACAAGACAACCCTATATCTTGAATTTAAAACTTGTTGAGTAAATTTTAGGTGTTTAACTACGAGTATATGCAAAAGGCTTTAAATTGTTATATGCTGTAAGTAATCGTAGGAAAATCTAAATCATATACCACAATAAAAACTGTAATATCGTCCTTTCACTTAATATTAGATATTCGATTTTGGAATTTCGTATAGTATTATACCTTTCGAACTATCCTATACGATAGTCTCCTTTAAAGTGCCACCTAAATAAGCCAATTCTGTTACGTCTTTTTTTGGATAATTAACCTAGCGGTACCATAAGTAGCTTTAAATAATATCATTAATTGTTTTCATCTTTGCCTTTCATCAATTAATGTAAATTTTCTTCTGTTAATTATCGTTAAGTACTGATTTAATGTGTCTTATAGGCTGGAATTACTTTTTAACCTTTTAGATGGACAGTTTTGTCGCTATTTGTAACGCCAAAAGAAGATGTGATTTGATGGGTGTTGGGAATGGGATTGGATGTAATTATTTTCTGATTTTTTCGGTGTTTTGTTTCTGAGACCGCGCAGTTGTTGTTTGATGGTGTTCAAAGTCGGAAAAAGGTATCGTTGGCCTTCTTTTTTTATTCAATCGTATTTCTTCAAAATTTGAAACTTTTTCAAATCCATTAAAGCTTCATTTTTTCCAAGGAATTTTAAACTTTCTTAAAAATAATTACAAAATAATATTTTTTTTGGGGCAAACCTAGTGAAAACTATTAAAAGATTAATTGTATTAGGTACCTACCTAATAAATGTATTTCAAGATAATTTTTTTAAATTTGAAATTTTTTTTCCAAATAATTCATTTATTTTATCTATTTTTCACAAATTCTTTGTTTATTTTAAAATTAGCAATAAGTATAATATTATCTTAATGACAAATAAAGTCAACATTTTCTGAAATTAACAAAAAATTGAGTTTCACTCAATCTAATTACTTTATTCAAAGCAATTTTCTAACTAATTTTCTTTTTGGGTCGAGGTTGGTTTGGTATAATTTTCTCAGTGGATAAAGTTCGTTATATGTATGTATATAGGGGTGACATTCACTGATACCTAAAATATCAATTGTGCCCCCTTACTTCTACTCAGTTTCTGAGGAGAGTCTCGGAGACTAGTATCTCTTCCAGTCCTTTTTCCCGGAGGAATTTTGGTATATCTGCTTCAAGAACGCTGCCAGAGCTTGAAGAAGCCCATAACAAATTTGGAAAAGCGTTCATCTTTTAATACTCAAAATGAAAAAATAATATTAATAGACAAAATCCAAGAAACAAGCACGTTGAAGAATTAACGTTTAATCATATTGTTAATATTGTTAATAATAAAAAGTCCATTTTCTAATTATTATCACTACATACTTAGCACTTTATCTTTTTCATAGTTAAACGTGGCAATATCGAATGTTTTCGACTGCATTCTTTTCACGGCTTCAGATAAAGTTGCAAACTATACCTGAGTGGATTTAGAACTGACTTTTTGTAAAAATGGATTCAAAAAGCGATAACGAATTTAACTGCACTCCACCAAAAGTTCTGCAAAAACTTTACAATGCTAGGCATGCGATTTTCCGGAAAATCGTCAAGCGAAACTTTTTGTTTTTGTTTTTGCGCTTTAATTGTTTAAATAATGAAAACACATAAAAGTGTTAAAAAAAAATAGTAGATAATACATTTATCTACAAAATTTGTCTGAACATTTTTTTTGTATCTGCATTAGTTTTCAAAATATATACGAAATTTCCATAGTAGTATTTTTGAACATCATCAATTTTCATGTTTTTAATTTTATGATAGTAAATAAACAATGACATTTAAAAAAAAAAATTTCATATGAAATGTCTTCTGAAATGGGGTATCTACAAATACATTGAAAAAAATATATTTTTTTAATTTTTCAATGTATTATCATCGATTTTCCACGCTCTCTCACCTGCTTTTTCACCTTTACTTATGCTCCCTTCTCTTTCTTACCTGAGCCACAGGTGTGTTCTTTTGTATCGCGATCACTTCTTAATAGGTTCATTATAAAGTTCACAAATTTTTAGATAATATTATAAACGGTATAAAAAGTTATAGAAGGTTTGCTGATAGACCTCTGATTAAAGTATTTATTTTAAAAAATTGACGATTATTTAAAAAAATTGATATTTATAGAAAAACCGTATAGTAGTTGCGAAAGTAGATGCTTCAAAGTGTTTAGTAGTAAAGTTTTATTGAATTATATTAATTTCGAAGAAAGATATAATTGAATGAAGTCTAAAAAAAAACAAGTAAAATTAAGCATGCAAAAAAAACAGATTTTTAAGAAGCATTAGTTCAAAATTCTAAATATTGATGGCTTTGCTTTTATAATAATAATGTTTTATGCTCATTTGCAATGCTAAATCCAGAAGGAATTTTCGCTGGGATAAGTATTAATTAAATAGGAATTATAATAAACTGATATTACAGTCAGAAAATCTACTTTTTCAAATTTGAAAGTATTTCTATCTAAAAGTTGAGATCTTTCTTCACATTTTACATGAGTTTATTTATTTTTTCAGAATGTTATAATCCCAAAATTATTAACTTTTAAGTCGAGCGGTTAATAAATTTGGCTCACGGGCCGTTCGCGCGTAACCACGAATTGAATACCACTGAAATTAATTTTATCTCGTATCCTTTTTAATTTACAGAAAAACTTTTAAGACAAAATTTGTAGATAAATGCATCAGCTACAAATTTTGATTTGGAAGTTTTTCTGTATATTTCTTATTTAAACAATTAGAGCGAAAAAACAGAAACAAAAATTTTCACTCGACGATTTTCCGGAAAATTGCATGCCTAACATCGTAAACTTTTTCTCATGTTAAACACCACCCTTTTAAATAGGTACCCAATTTTGAATTTTCAAGTTTTTTGTATTTTTTGTCAGGTTTTATGTGTACTTTGATTAGGCCAAAAGTAGATAGCACTTTCTTAAACTTTCGAACCCATAATTATATACAGGACATACATTTCGGAGATCATCTGCCACCACTTTAGTTGACGCAGAAGGTGATTTAACAACATTAAAACGGCACGGAAGATGGAAATCATCATCGGTTGCAGAAGGATACATTGACGATTCCTTGAAAAACAAGATGGATGCGGCACAAAAAATTGGACCTTCGTCTTCAAATCCGAGGTCTGAAAACATCACAAATAATACCTCCACTACTTTAAAAAATAATAACTTTAATCTGGAACTTGATTCCTCTTCCTCTACTCCCTCTACCAATATTTTCAAATGTACAAATTTCACCATAAACATTGTAACCAATAAATGAGTTTTCATCATCTTTCAAAATAAAATTCGTTTATTCAATAAATTATTTTCTAAATATTTTGTCCTTTTGAATTAAATGATGTACACTCAGTAATAGAAAAATTATAGTATTCTACTTTCGTGTAATGGCTATTACTCATTCGAAAGACTGCGACGTTCGCCTGCGGCTCACGTGGCAAACTTCATTCTCATGAGTAATAGCTCGTTGAATAATATACTATTTACTTTTTAGTTGGATCTGCTATAAAAGCGCGTTTTTCAGTTTTATAAATTCCCTTTATTTATTTAAACGGCAAATTTGAAATAATTCGACACATTCGGAATTCCACAGCCATGCACTATGGGTAAGTGGATTTTCGTTTCATATGTCGTACAAAGTGCAATCTTTCGATTTTATGATACATAATTTTAATAAAACGTGATTTGTCCTCATCTATTATCATTTCTCTAACGCAACTTGATTCGCGTGCCGTGTTTAGATGTCTACATTTCAGCCTGCTACGATTTATGCTTTGATGATCAGATTACTCGATAGAATTGCGTAATAAATTATTCAAAATGGACACTGTTCGACGCCGTTTCGCAAACAGCTGTCAATTTGTTAGCGATTTCCTTGTTGTATCCCTTTGCTACTGGTAAATGTTGTCATCGTTTTCTTAATATTAAATCATGTCGGGTGTAAAGCCCGTTTGTAATTATCAATGATTCATTACAAGTTTTAGTCAATTTTTTAGGATCCTAAATAATTGATAGGTACATACACATTTTGTATCAATTTTATTGTCAATTTTTAAATCAAAACCTGTTCTATTTCTGTTCAATTATAATTGACGTGATATATTTATTGAACCGGTCCTATTTTCTATCAATTAAATGACAGCTTAGGGCAAAAATATACTTACTTACTTCGCAGTTTCAAAGAGATTGGTATTAGGTACTAATTTTACAACATAGTCTCTAGTATCTATTCGTTTTTCATATATTTATTTCCACACCATATTTCATAAAAAGTGAAAAGTTCGGAATAAATTAAGTTATATAGTATGTAAAAATGCCGTGTCCATATGATCAAGTGGTCTCACTGATCGAACTTTATATAGAAAGGTCTTGCATTTATAAAGTCAAAAGTGCACAATAAAAAAATAAGCACTATGCGTGCTTCTGCTTATGAAATCATTTTAAATCAGAGATTCCTCTTTTTCAATGTCTTTTTTTACCAAACAAAGCTTTTATAAGAATCTGCATCTTCTACTGCCAGTTTTTCATTCAGCATCCTAAGCCTTTTTCGATCCTTATTTTCAATCATGGGTTTCCGTATTACTCTCAGCTGCTCCTGTTTTTTTTTTCGGGGCGAGATGGGAAAACTCATGTTCGAATGGGCCATATCCATGACCCAGACAGTGTTGGACTCATCCCAAAGGATCCCCACCAACCAAACCCACATCAAAACTCTCCGTTTCTCCCACCTCGGAACCACTGCCCTAGCATACTTCGAGACGGGCCGTCATCTTCTACCTTCTATCACTCCTGCCTCTCATACCATATCAATTTCTTTTCTCCCCCTAAGCTTTATTACCACTACTCCACTTACCTCCATCCATTTCTCCTCTCCCCTCAACATTACCACCACCATATTCTCCTAAAACACCGCCTCCCCTAGTTTCTTCTTCAATTTTTTCAGCACCTCTTCGTTTTTCCATCATCTAAACACATGCCCCACATCATCCTCCACTTCACACCTCTCGCACACTCCAGTCTCTCTTTTTCCAATCTTGTCAAGGTACCCTACTCTCGATCGATGCCCAGTGAGCACCTGTGTCAAGAAGTAGTTCACCTCCCCGAATTTCCGGTCCAACCAATCTTTCCTACTCCCAATAACTCCTTTTAGCGCGTCCTCAAACTTCTCCTATCTTCTCTCCATTTCCTCCTCCATCCATTCCTGCATTTTCTCTATAGTTGCACCCCTCCAGCATTTCTTCCTGGCTCTAGCCTCTAGGTCCAATGGGTAGGACCTTGACAGCACCACTGCTGCCAGTCCACTCACCGTCCTGTATCCCTGTACCACCCTCAGAGTATCCCTCTGCACCTCTGCCTAACCCTCGCATTCACCACCGCTCTTTCAACCCATACTTCCGCAACGTACAGCATACTCTGCTCTACCGTTTTACCAATTACTCTCCTCTTCCACTCTCCCGGCCATTTCACATTACACAGCAATCTCTCTCTCTTATTTTCGCTTTCAGTGGCGCCTTCAACATGTGTGTTTTGAAGGATAATTGGCTATCCAACCACACCTCCAAGTATTTCACAGACGAATTATCGTTTCCTTCATCATCACCTCAACTTCCCTCGCCTTCCGTCGCCTTTTCCGCTCCTTAATTTCAACCATGGTTTCCGTATTACTACTCTCTTGTTTAGAGCATTTCTCTTTCTTGCAACATTCATTATTACTAAAGGTATAACAGCTGCTGCTGTTGATAATAAAAATTCAACATCCATATTTATATTTAGACTAGTAACTTCTTTTTTATACATTTTAGGTTTGGTATTATATTTTTTAACTATGAAATAGAACGATAAAATTTTGTTTGAACCTTCATTATAATTATAATGAAGGTTTAAACAAAATTTTATTGTTTTATTTCATAGTTAAGTATGGATCTTCATCAAGTAAAAGCCTGATCTAAACAATTATATTTTTTCTTGGTGTAGAACATATTTATCCTTTTGCATTTGCTTATATTAGCGTCACTTCGCTTTTTTAGGTGCAGTACAGTTCCGACAAAGGAAAACAAGCAATGAAAGGTCTTTTTATATTTACACAGTCAGGTTAAAATATTTATAGGTATAGGTTATTTATCGCGAAAAATACTTAAAACTTGAAAAATAAAAATTCGGGAATATATCTTCATATATAAATATTAAAATGATTAGTTTCTAATATTATTTCACCAGCCAAACATTTCAGTTGTAAAATAATGTTACTATTAGGCATTACCTTTTCGATTTTCGAAGAAACGAGTACGATACTGTGCTATTGTTATCGAATATACGACTACCTGCTGTGGGTTTTGGTCTTGAATCAATTATGCTGGCATAAGTCAAGACAAAATACCTTGGAACAAAGTATACCTTGGTTTGTAATAATCCCAACAAATTATGTATGTCTATTATAATTCTAGATTTTGAGATTTCTGTAACCAGATCCTCCACCAAATTTTAAATTTTTTCACATATTAGGTGTGTTCTTTTTGACTGAGATCTCAGTTAATCTCGGCTCATATCGGTAATGTGCGCGTTCTTTTTGATTTGCTCACTTCGAAGTGAGCTGAGATTTTACCTCCCCCTTCACCGATGCTGAATGTGATGTAAGGGGGTATCAGTTGGACTTGAGTCGGAAATAAAGTGGAGGGGATGAAGAATTATTCAGAATTATTTGATTTTGTTTACATTTAAACACACATAATCTAATTTTCTTTCTAATAATGAATTATTAGCCATAATAAAAAACTATTTTCTTTGAAAATATTTTGTACCAAAATCAAAATAAAACGTGGTTATCGAAGATTTCCAGATAGGTTTATGTTTATATGTTTTATGTCTATTATTCCCGCATGCGTCGGCAGATCGCGCGTTTCAATTGAGTAGTTTGTTCTTTTTGGTGCTTACTCACATCACTTTATCTCAGATCACTTTAATTGAAGTGAGCTGAGATCTCAGTCAAAAAGAACACACCTATTGTTAGTAGTATATTTTGAAACTAACCAGATTCTATTTATTTTAGATGTGTAGCTAGTGAGCAGAATAATGTAATTAAATTTTCCAGATTAAGCACACAAACTAAACTATTTTGGTGTACCTGTAACTTAAAAAGCCCCAGGATAGAGCACTCCACCTCAGGGAGTGGAATTCGGCACCAATTAAACTATTTTATGCTCTATCACTGGGATGGCGTGTACCATTATTATTAAATTGGACTCCACCAGCTTTTTAAACCAAACGATAGTGATGAAAAACGAAAGCAAAAGGTGGAAAGCTGGAAATACCTTGTAAAAATTAACGTATATAAAGTTACTTTAAAAAAATAACTAAAATGAAACTAACACGTGTATCCAATTTAATAAATATTGAATAATTAACACAAAAATTGAAAATATTAAATATTTATTGGATTAGTCAAAAATTCACATAAATTCAATACTCAACAAAAATCAAACGAATAGGATACCAAATTATAATCCAACACGACAAATTCAAATCTTACACACGCTAAAAATAAGACGAAGGAAGAAGGGGATATTTTGCAGCTCTTAGCGCGATGGCGGTGATGACTGTGTTGACTCCACTTGAGCACGGAACGAAACGAGAACTGAGGTTGGCTGAATCTGGTCCCAAACTTGTGGTCCTAAATTTGCCCAGACGTAGCTTGCCTAAACGTAACTTGCCTGCTGCAGAGCTGCGGAAAAAAAAGAAAAACAGAGAGAAGGAACTTGGAAAAAACAATAGGGAAGGAACGAATAAATAGAACAGATCGGGTAAAAAAGGTGCTTAGGCGTTTTGTTCCTTAAATATACAAAAAATGCAAATGAGCACTATTGTATTTTTGTCCATCCTGTACCAATTGGAATCAACATGTGATACATTTTTGGAATCAGCTCAGCTAGAGTAATCCGAAAATTGAGACAAAATGAGGGTGTTCCATTCAAAAAAAATTACGGTGACGTCATTACTCGAAAGTAATTCACCCTGTATATTAGATTATTATTTTAAAATACGGTAAATTAAAATCAAAAATCGACGTGTTTCAGGATTATTTCTTAAAATGGTCTGTTTAGCTAAAAATGAATTTGGTCCATACTTTACGGACACAGTGTATTTAAAATGAAGGTTTACCAATGGGAAGTACTATATCACCAATTTTGGCAAACATTTTTATGGATAGTTTAGAAAGAAAAATATTTAAATGTAACATTTCAAAAAATCCACCAAAATACTATATTAAACTATAGCTGCATCTTCAATAACTGAGTTGAAATTAGTAGTTTATATAAGTCGCTACCTTTATTTTCAGAATATTTTCTAAGAAGCTGTAACCTCTTGGATCGTACCATTAAAGAGGTTCTATTGGTAATGAGCAAAGAAAGAACAAGTCTTGGTCTTGCGAACAAAGACTTGGTCCTGTTCATTTTACCTGCAACTTATTTTTTTTCACTTCTACAGATCATCATTAGGGTGGCGCAAAAAAACAGACTATTTTTTTCTTTGGTCTCGAGTGAAAAAATGTTAATTTTTGATGTTTTAAGAGTCCTCTCCAAAGGACAGCTCAAAAAAAATTTTTTTTAGAGGTCGCTCCAGTTTTCTTTAAATTCCAAAAATCGTAAAAAGTCGATTTTTTTTTCATTAAATTTTTTTTCTCGTGACGGTATAATTTTATAGACCAAAAAAAAATAAGTTTCTGAAAGTTTCAGTTCAAAATTTAAATTTTGAAAGGTTGCTCATAATGTTTTTTATCTTATTAGTGCATTTGTTGAGATTCTTTCTTTTAATTTTTAAATTTAAATTCCAAACATTTTTTTCTTATTTATTTAGTACAATATTCGATAAAAATACATTACGAGATGAACTAAAAATGAAGCACAACATAGAATACAAAATTTTTTTAAATTTAATAATTTTATTTAACCAACTACAATATTTTAACAATATTACAATAAACTTTGTTATTAATTCTGAAAGTTAATGTTAAATATAACAGATTTTAACTTTATTTTAATATCATAAAGTAAAGAAAGCGCTGGCCTAATATGGTGTCAAAATAGTGAACTAATAATTTCGCTGCGTCGGTAATAAAACTTTCTGTCTCAACGAAATGAAACAGCCATAATTTTAGATTATTTTATACAAAACTAATCATAATTAAACCAAATACTAAGAACTCGGAAAAAAAACAATTAAATAAAATGATACATTTTACTTGTAAAGTTATTAAATTAAAAAAAATTATGTATTCTATGTTGTGCTTAAGTTTTAGTTCATCTCGTGGTGTATTTTTATAGAATACTGTACTAAATAAATAAAAAAATATTATGGAATTTAAATTTGGAAATTAAAAGGTCGCTCGAAAGAATCTAAAAAAATGCACTAATAAATTAAAAAAATTATGAGCGACCTTTCAAAATTTAAATTTTGAACTGAAACTTTCAAAAATTTTTTTTTGATCTATGAAATTATACCGTAACGGGAAAAAATGTAGTGAAAAAAAAATCGATTTTTTACGATTTTTGAAATTTTAAAAAAATTGGAGCGACCCCCAAATATTTTTCTTGAGCTGTTTTTTGGAGAGGGCTCTTAAAACATCAAAAACTTGACATTTTTTCACTCGAGACTCAAAAAAATAGTCGGTTTTTTTGCGCCACCCTAATCATCATGGTTATAAATTATTAATAATTTACAATCAATTATCAACTAGCAAAATTATTGTAACGGGCGACTACTGTACCCTACTGACTAAGACCAAGATTCGAATAGTCTTGGTCTTGGCCTTAATCTTGTTCCTTTAGTCTTGCTTCTTCGCAAGACCAACCATTTTGGATATCACTACTATCCGAATTTCATGACAATTAATATTAATTTACGACGTTTCCAAATCTAGTTATATTTTTGTTGTTTATGTAAATAATAAAGAAAAAATAAAGGACTCGGGAGATTTTACCCACTATTATATTTCTTAAATAAAAATATGGAATTACTCCCCATCTCCACTGAGAAATTAAATACTCGATACTCGACTTATTTGAATTAAATTACATCAAAATATAAGCGTTATTATAATAAGCAGTGGTAGGAGTAAACTCTAGTTCAAATAAAAAACATAAAAATATTCCATACAAAATCGTTTATTTATAAAATTTCAAAACATCAATGCCTTTTATCTTTGCAGTCGTCGTTAATAAAAATAAATATTGTTCAAATAAATAATGTAGGTAGAAAGGTGCTTAATTCTAGAATAACTAAATCTATCTAAGGATCTATATACAATTCGATTGAGCATTATTACTTAGGGACAATTTACTATTTTGTACAACATATACACGAACTACACTGATCGCTTTTTAGTATTTTGCTGGTCCATTTAAATATATAATTATTTCTATATTAATACATATTATAATACACCAAGACATAGTCCTCGAGGATAATTTAAAAATTGCTCAAGTGTTTGTTGAAAATTCAATAAATAAAATACTAACATAGACCAGATGAGTTAATTAATTTCAACAAGTTGTCTGAAAATAATTGAAAGTAACTACAATCAATAGTTGTATCCTCCATTACCATTACTCCCTCCATTGCCGTTGCCGTTTCCATTACCGTTTCCATTGCCGTTTCCATTACCATTGCTTGGATATCCCCCATTACCGTTGCTTGGGTATCCTCCATTGCCGTTTCCATTACCGTTGCTAGGGTATCCTCCATTGCCGTTTCCATTACCGTTGCTTGGGTATCCTCCATTGCCGTTACCGTTTCCGTTACCATTACCGTTGCTTGGATATCCACCATTGCCGTTACCTTTACCGTTACCATTTCCGTTTCCATTGCCATTACCATTACCGTTGCTTGGGTAACCACCATTTACATATCCGTTTCCATTTCCATCACCATTGCCAGTACCTTGATCTGCAAAAATGTGAACTTTTTTGACAAATGTGTAGTTAGTTGGAAAAGAAACGAATTGCATAAAACCAAAAAGTGCCAAAATATTTAAAAGTTATGAATAAACTTGTATGAATTGGTTTTTGAAAATTCCTGGAGGATCTGGTTGGTGAAAATTAATAAAATTTAAACATTTTGAGAACTTGAGAGTGGACAAGTTGGTACGTTAAATATATTTTCAATGGGAATATCACCAAATAATGACCAAGCTAAGTGTACCAAATGGGTGCAAGTGGCAAACAATTTTTCCATAAATAGATATAAAAGTCCTTTTTTATAATATTACAAAAAATTATTTTACCTTCATAGTTGATTGTTGGCTTATAACCGTCAGAATCAGCTTCGTATGTTACAATTTGTTTCTTTCCGTCCGGAAGTAATACGTGATATTCTCCTGTTGCCAAATCTCCATCTCGTTGTTCTTTGTGTCCGAAATCATTGCCGCTCTCTGGATCGTTAACTTCGTATTCAAATTCGTATTTTGCTGGTTCCTACAATATTTTGTAATTAATTATTATATTTTGAAAATTAGATTTAGTTAAATATGTTTTGGAGGACAAATCATAACAATAATCATACTTACATCAGATTCACCGTTGCCATTTCCATTAGGACCGCCACTGGGATATCCATTGCCATTTCCATTTGGTCCACCACTGGGATATCCATTGCCGTTTCCATTTCCATTAGGTCCGCCGCTGGGATATCCATTACCATTACCATTTCCATTGCTATATCCATTGCCGTTTCCATTGCTATATCCATTGCCATTTCCATTGCTATATCCATTGCCATTTCCGTTGGTATTGCCATTACCATTGCCGTTACCATTACCGTTGCCATTCTTGTAGCCGCTACCATTTCCATTGCCATTACCATTTTTGTAGCCGTTACCATTTCCGTTTGTTGGTGGAAGGTAGCTTGATTTTGGAACTCCGTTACCATTAGATTTTGCATTGCCATTACCATTAGTTCTTCCATTGCCGTTAGACTTTCCATTGCCGTTACCATTACCGTTACCATTACCATTACCGTTGCCATTTTTAGGAGGCCCATACACACTAGGAGGAGGCCCATATGTACCACTAGGTTTACCGTTGCCGTTACCATTACCGTTTATGGGTACCCCGTAAGAAGTGGAAGGAGGTCCATATGTTCCACTTGGCTTACCGTTGCCATTTCCATTTTTATATCCGTTACCGTTTTTGCCGTTGCCGTTGCCGTTACCGTTTTTGCCATTGCCGTTGCCGTTACCGTTACCATTTCCATTCTTTGGTGGCCCGTACACTCCATTTGGTGCTCCGTTTCCGTTACCATTACCGTTACCATTTCTTGGTGGACCATAAAGTCCATTTGGTGCTCCATTTCCATTTTGGCCGTTTCCATTTTTGCTATAACCAGTGCCATTTCCGTTGCCGTTTTTACCATTTCCGTTGCCGTTTTTACCATTTCCGTTGCCGTTTTTACCATTTCCGTTACCGTTTCTTGGCGGTCCGTAAACACCATTTGTCGCGCCATTGCCATTTCCATTACCATTTCCATTACCGTTTCCATTACCATTTCCATTACCGTTTCCATTACCATTACCATTTCCGTTCGGTGGCAGATAGCTCGTACCAGGTAGTTGGTCGCTGTCTAGGTCGTAGCCTTGGTACCCTGAAATTATATTTAAGATGATTTGAGCGCAAGAGCTATATTTTATATGCACATCATCTAAACATGTGAATTCAGATGCTTTTACCATTAATTTTATATTTATTCATTGATAATTATTCGACAATTGATTAAAAAAGGTTATTACCGTTTCCATTTCCATTTGTAGGAGGTCCGTATACTACTCCTGGAGCTGGGTATCCATTTCCATTGCCGCCATTACCATTACCATTTCCCCCGTTGCCATTACCATTACCATTTCCTCCGTTGCCATTACCATTACCATTTCCTCCGTTGCCATTACCATTTAATCCATTACCATTACCGTTTCCATTGGTGGGAGGTCCATACTGTGAACTCGGAATGGAGTAACCATTACCATTTCCATTGCCACCATTACCGTTTCCATTACCACCATTACCATTTCCGTTACTTCCATCTCCATTTCCGTTACCATTACCATTGCCTAGACCTAATGGACTTCCTGGTTGATATCCTGGTGGTCCATATACTGCACTTGGGTTACCGCCATTGCCATCTAGATGTTAGAGAAAATAGCAATTAGTATTTCTCAATTGTCAACAGTATATTAAAATTTTCAAAGCTCCCTTCTTTTTCCGCACAAACTTGTGTGTTTAGTTTTTGTGCAGATTAAAAAGCAAAAACAAAGAAGCTCTTTTTTCTGCATTTTTCAATATTGCTATAGTTTGTCAGTACTTACTTTGTGTAGGTAAATATGAATTTACAGGTGGTTCTGTCTTGACTGCTGTACTGGTTAGCAAGATGATCAATGCAAGCACCTGTCATAAAAAATGAATGAATGAAGATATATCAATGTGGTTTGAAATAAAAATTTCGAATAAAAAATTGATTCCAATTGTTGCAAATACGAGTTTTTGGAGAGAAATAAACACATTTATATGCATGGGGAGGATTATGATCATGTCGGATAGGGTATTAATGTTCTTGCGTAATCAGTTCTAAGATGATATAGAAATGCTTGGCGAATTTCAATGGACTAGGTGAGAACAATATTCAGAATGAAGGAAATAAAATAGCAGGTGAACTAGCAAAAAGAGGGCTGACACTTATACAACCTACTTTAGTCCAATAAAGATCCCTGAGATTGTGCATAGGAAACTGTATGGTAGCGAATACGTTTATAATGGTATTTTGGGAACGGGGAATCGAATGGCACTATTCGCAACGTCCAATTTTCCCGGGAAACAGTTAAAATCGCAGAAAATTTCCTAAAATTCACGTTTTCTCGGCAACTATTCGATTTACAAAAAAAGTTTCAAATAAATGTTGGGAAGCGCAAAATTTTACGTCGAAATACTACCTCACTTGTTCAGTTTCATTCAGAATTAAAGATTTTCTCGACTATTTCCGTTTCCGCTGGAAATGGACGCTGGGTAGCAAAATAATGATTAAGGATTTATTAATTTTAACATTTTTTTGTATACGAACAAATACTTTTTACACTGGTTTATCAAAAAGTAATTGCTTTTAATATTTTTGTATTTTTAGATCTATTAAATCATAAAAATGTTTGCTTCCAGCGGATTCGGAAATGGTCGAGAAAATCTATAATTCAGGATGAAATTCAACAAGTGAGGTAGTATTTCGACGTAAAATTTTGCGCTCTACAACATTTATTTGAAACTTTTTTTGATAAATCGGATAGTTGCCGAGAAAACGTAAATTTTAACAAATTTTCCGCAATTTTCACTGTTTCCCTGGAAAATTGGATGTTGCGAATAGTGCCATTCGATTCCCCGTCCCCAAAATACCCTTATAAACGTATTCGCGACCATACAGTGTCCCATGCAGAATCTCGGGGATCTTTATTGGACTATATGTCCAAGCCAGAACAGAGGGACACATACCCTAAGTGAAGCCTGCGCATATCCTATTCTTCATCGGGAAATAGGTCTAAAGGAACTAGTTTCTGAGACTTTTCTGAGGAACTTAGTAGATGAAAGGGGCATAATAGATCTTGTAGGTCTCAGTGAATAACATTCCAGTTTACATACATACATATGTGGGAAGTTAACTATTATAAACTTGAGTAGGCATATGAAAGATTTTGCAATTAAAATACTGTATCTTATCGGAGAAATGAGAGCTATGGAAAGATGAAATATCGAAGTTGTTGTGCTACAGACCACTGGAACCAGTGGAATAAGTAGATATGGGCCGATAAGGAAATTACAATACCATCACATACGAAAACTTAAAAATAAATTATACTTTTTGGAAAGTGGGACAAAATCAAGTCCGAAGGAGTCGGTTACAAACTTACAGATATACAAACATACATACAGGTGGAGCTTATAAAAGCGTGATTTCGAGATAATTGATGAACTCACTGCTTTAAACTCACTCTGTATGACAAAGTACAAAGCTGTTTGTAATAAATTAAAAATAATTTATTCACTTTTTACTTCGATCTTCCATAGAAGCATTTTTTTCGGTTCTTAAAACTATCATTTTTAGATAAATGTTTATTCCAAAATTTTTATTGGACTTGTCTGGCAATAATCAAAACTTGTGTTTTAATGCAAATAAATCTAATGGAAAAAATTCTTGATATTCAAACAGTCTTAAGCATATTCAAAAATGATATTATCAATTTTTTCGGGAAAATTAATTGATAAGAAACTTTTCACTGCGAAATAATTTGGATCGAGCAAAGATATAATTATTTTAAAATATATTTGGAACAATAAGATAAAAATTTCTAAAATTATTGAACAAAAATTTCGAAATTCTTTCCACAGTTTATTTAATTTTTTCTTTTCTAATATTTATATGAAAAACAAGTGAATACAGGCAAAAATTGAAAATAGTTTTGTATTTCTGAACTTTTAAATTTTCGATTTAGTAAAAGAACAAGTTCCGAAAAAACATTTTGTTGAAAATTACCTTTGGTCGATGTTTGGGATGAAAAATTAACTTAAACATAGATTTACTTTTATTTAAACGTCAAACTCATTGGATCAAGTTTAAATATATCATTTGGCAAACAAAAGAGACAATTGAATGAAATATGAATCCAGATTTTAAATATTTACTTAAACACCTAGTTTGAATTGTATTAGAAATATTTTCATTAGAAGTGAGATAAACAATGAAATTGGGATAGCTTTATACGATAAAGTAAACTTTACTTACCTTGTCCATTTTGAATAAGAATAATAAAAAAATCTCAAATTTGAAAACTTCCAATCTAAGTAACAAAACCAAACTAAAACTGAACCCCGAAGGAAGACTCCAATCTATGAATGAATGAATTTGAAGAAGATTGTCTTTATATACTCATTGAATCGTGATTCACTATCATGTATTTAGTGCAGTCACCGTATTCGACATTTTTTTGCAATAATTTTTTATTCGCTAATCGTATTTTCGATGGGGGAATCAAGTTTTGTATCCCTCTGGGATCTCGAGAAGACTAGCGCGTTGTCACCGAGATGCTCAAAAGTAACTTTCACGTGTACAAATAGATTATTTATTCAGCTATTAACAAAAGTGTATCTTCTTTTCAAATTCAAGTTGCATTATACGGTAATATGGATTTGTGGACGCGTTAGAATCGACATTCGGGATTCTTTACGGAGTCTGCAGTTTATTTACCAACTACCATGCTTTAATGTAATAATTATTGACAAAAACCTTCTTCATATTATTTCAGAATAAATAATTATTGCAAAGGAACATTTGGGCTCACCTACAACCTGTTGAAACTCTTAATCCCGGCACCGTTATATTTTAACCGAGGCGTTATTTTTGACAGTTCTCTTTGTTATAATTATTAACGTTACAATGCCGATATGTAGCAAATAGGTTGAATATTGTAATTCGAGGATAATAACAACCAAATCCGTTATTGGCGTGTGTCGTTCAAGACTTTTCGTAGTCCCGCTGAAAGATTACATTTTGATTTCGAGGAAAGATCAAACCACCTACATCTTAATTCTACAGAAAAGTCCCAGCATCCAGTTGTCACGGAACAGCTTAACAATATCACAAACAATATTATAACAACGTCAGGTTTTTGTATTCGCGAGTTCGCTATAACAACGACCATGGATGCCATCATGTCTCATCCGGTTAAGTTATGAATTCTAACTGATATCAAACGAGACCGTTATAGGAATTATATTATTATAATATATATTATTGATCTTTCCAAATACGGGTGCTTTACTTACTTGCAGTTAGGTATTCATTTGTTCTCACCAGGTCGAAGTCTCCCAGGAGTAACTTTGATTGTCTGAATCCTACTAGATCTTTACAGTGGTCAGATCTTTCCGTGTTTTTGCGTTGTCCATATCTCCCAATATTACATTGAAGCTAATACCGCAAAAGGGTTCCAAAAAGGGTGTTCCAGCTTCTCTCATCTTTGCTATTCCATTTCCATCAATTTTAATGTGTCTTGGAATCCACAGTAAGGTGACAATGTTCATTCATTCATTCGATTGGGTTGGGTTGTACTTAACAGCCCAGGTACTTGAACGTGACAATGTTATTTTCTCCTGATTCATTTTAGAACTGATTATTTGAAATATCGTGTCCACCTACTTTATAAAAGTTGTTTCGATAAAAAAAAACGGTTTGTCTTAAAGAACTATGGAAATTCAAAGCTATTTGTCCACATCTCATTTATTCAAGCTACGTTTTCCTATACAGTCACTACCTACTACAGTAAAATGTATAAGCATCCGAATCAAATCAAAAAGACAGTTTTCACCAGCGGCGCATCATTGTTAGACGGTTCGGCATGTATTTCTGGTGATCTAATTATAAGAGGAAATAAATAAAAACCAAATTTAACATATCATAGTTAGACTACAAATTGAAATTCTACAAATAAATTGTTACAAAACTTTCATCTTGAATGGCAGTACAATCGTTGTCACAAAACCAGACAGATTGACAAACCGATAAACACGTAGAGGCGTAGCTTAATTCAGGCACAAAAGACATATTTGGTTAGTTTATCTGAAGCTACGGGGCATCGGTAAAGGGCGAGGAAACATGGCGGATATCTGTCATAAACGTACCAATGGCGTACGGTACCTATTTTTATAAAAGTATTGAAAATAATTATTATTATTATATAACAATTATATATAGAAACTAATTTTTGCTTTGCTTTAAAGGTAAGGTATTTTTCAAAACACAGTATTTGTTAAAAACAAATAATATTGATATTGATCATTATTATCACTACATACTTAGCACTTTAGCTTTTTTATAGTTAAACGTGGCAATATCGAATGTTTTCGACTGCATTCCTTTCACGGCTTCAGATAAACTTGCCAAACTATACCTTTTCATTTGATTTAATTGACTACAAAGTTTGAATTAAATCCGTTTAAAGGGGGTCAAAATCGATTCCAAAGGATACTGTTACAAATATACATTCATAAAGTTGAAGCTAATAAAACCGTGTTAAAAAATAAGAGATTATTTTAGATGTAAGGATGCAAATGGTATAAGCTTTGAGATTTTGAGAATTTGCTCATTATTATCTTATATTAAAATTTGAAACGGGCCCGTAATATTACCAGTACCTTCAATTCTATAGTGCAATAAAACTGTCGTGGGATGAACGAAGACTTACCGTTTCTGTTTCTACGCGACTTCTTCGTGTCTGGAGATGCATTAGGTAATGCATTTGCGAAAATCCTGCTTCTAACTCACATCTATACACAGTCATAATTAGAGCAAGGTTACGAATATTTTTTACACAAATATGGAATATATACTAGTTTTTATTACCTACAGTAATAAATTTGCGATGTCTGCTTATATTGTGGTAGATATACTCATAAATTCGAATTGGTGAAGTTTGATTTGTAATTTATAACTCGATATCCATGGAAGTATTTTACAATATTAGATGGGAAAATAGTTTCCAATAATATTTTTAATATAAATTGAAGAAGTAAAAACACGAAAACAGATTTGAAATTACCAAATGCAAATTGCTGATAATTAGCATTTGCTGTTTCAACTAACAAAAAACGATATTTTTACGAGCCAAATGTTTTTAATGTCATTTTCACCAATCTGCGAAAGGAGAATTGTTTTCGAGTGTCTATGTATGTTTTGGTACGATCTGTAGCCCAAACAGCAAGATGGATTTAAATACCTAGTTATTTATACTAAAAGGGATGTAAGTAACATTGACTAGTTGAGAACGATTTTGCGCTCGAGCGATAGCGAGGGCTGGCAATAAAGTCCGAGGCTAGTTAACATACTTACACCCCGTGAAGTATATAAGATTTTTTTGCAAGATCGGTTTTTTTTACCAAAGTTGTTACCATAAATGTAGGTTGTAAATACGACCCTAAGTAAGTTACTTACGGCCCTCGGGCCTTCTATACCTAAGTAAAAATTTGTGGTTTTTTCTAGAAATATTTAAAATTAACGAATAACGCATAACCATATAGCAAAATATCAAAATAAACAAACTATGTAATTAAACTTTGAATTGATGCATATTAAAATTAATAAAACTGTTTGAAGCATAATTATTAAAAATAAAAGGCATTTTACTTTGCTGGTGATGTACTTCTTGATCTGTGTTATTGGAAATTAACGGAGCTTCACTTGGTATGGAACTACTTGGAGTAGAAAAAAAACCGATCGTGAAAAAAATAACATAAGATATACGGGCCGGAGTGGTATAACATCGTTTGTAATCAAAACGATGGAAAGAACTATTGATAATTGAGGACGAGATACAGACTAAGTAGAGCGAGAATCATTGAAAAAAAAAACCACCACTTTACTTCTTAGAATACAAAAAACCTGGGACATGCCACAAGATGGTATGATGAAAAGATATAACTCTCCAATTCGTTACGGAATTAAGCAACAAAAAGGAATGGGATCCAAATACCATTACCAAACTTGGACAGAAAGTCGTTCAGTGGTATACAGACGGATCAAAAGCATAAAAAAGGAACTGGGATAAGAGTGTTCGGGCCAGGAATCAAACACTCTGAAAGCTTGTGAAAAACCCCAAGTATCTTTCAAGCGGAAATTCACACCATAAAAAAAAGTGTGCCCAGTTCAATATTGACAAAGGATATAGAAGGCAAAAGAATATCATAATGTCAGATAGTCAAGCAGCCATTTAAGCACTGAGCTCTTGTGTAATTGGTTCCAAAATGGCGTGGGAATGCCTAGGTATACTCAATGAAGTAGGCGAGAACAATATAGTACCTTACTGTGGATTCCACGACACATTGGAATAGAAGGAAATGAAATAGCAAATAGACTAGCAAAGAGGGGGACTGAAAGAACCTTCTGGGGGGCCGGAACCCTTTTACGGTATCAGCCCCAATGTAATATTGGAAGAAATAGGCAAAGCCGAAGGAAAGAGAAGATCTGACTATTGGAAAGATCTAGTAGGGCTATACAATCAAAGATTCTGATGGGTGGCCCGTTGAGATCAAAGGGTGCATAAGTCAAAGTAAAACTTTTAACAGTGATCTTAACGGCACATTGCCGCCTGAACGGGCACCTGAAAAAGCTCAAAATAGTGGAAAAATAAGAATGTAGATTATGTGGCATGGAAGAATAATCCTCCATCCACATTTTTGCGAATTGCACTGCAATTCAGAATCCTAGGACACAGCACCTAGTAGATTATTGGGTAGAAGAGGGGCATTTACCTAAGTTGAAGCCTGCAGATATCCTAATATTCCTCAGGGAAATAGGACTGAAGGAGCTACCAGTCTCTGAGACGTTCCTCAGGAACTAAGTAGAAGTAAGGGGGCCCAATAGATCTTTTAGGCCTCAGTGAATGTCACCCCATCATACATACTGTAAAGATATTAAATGGAGATAGAGTTCTATGAAATTTTATTTAGTGTGTAGATCTATTAAATTCAATTTGTACAGAAAATAGGTCATTTGTGATTGAAAAATAAGTGTCAATTTGAAACATGAATAAATTTTTTTGAAAGAAAAATTTTTAAGATAGTTATCAGGGTAGAAAATTAAGAGATTAAGAGATTTGATTGAGATTGATGGAAAGATTTTTTGACAAGAAGAAAAAACTAAAAAAATTTTGGAATAATAATTTGGAAATTGAAATTGGATTTAAAGTAATTTAGAAATTTTTTTGATAAATATTCAACTAATATCACAAATGATGGATTTGGAAATAAAATATGGATGATTAGCAGTAAGAATCTGAAGGATTGGTTTTATACCTGATTACAGGAAAGTAGCATTTTAATATAACTTCGGGAGAAATTTAAAGAATTCAAATAATAGTATTTTTTTGGAAGATAGTAGAAATTTTTTTTGTGAAGATAAAAGAAATTTTTAAAACATTATAATAAGAAATCTAATAAAGGACATTCAAAAAAAAATCAATTCTTTAAAAAAATATAGATAGATTATAAATTTGTAATGTTTAATAAATAAGAGTATATGAGACCGAATTTAATTTAAAAGGAATTAAGTTTTTGAACCCAAACCTGAAATAGATCTTTTAATAAATTAACAATTAAAGTTAAATAATCATTAACAAAAAGAACAATATATAAAAAATCAATACACTACATACATACGGGCCGGATGTTCGGCCCTCGTATCTTGATATACCAATTCCTTTTTTAATATAATATACTTTTTAATTGTACTTATGTAATTACCCAGTAACGAGTGGTAAAAACCTGTATTCTTTTACTAAGTTATGGAACATTAAAACTTATTTTGAAAAATGGATAAAGCTGCCTATAATTTTTAAAATTAATTTTATTCGGTATTATGATAACAACCCTACTGGGTTTTATCCAACTAATTAATCAACCTGTATACGCTTTTAAATCTTTATTACGCTCCAATTCCAATTATTAGCTATCGAAATTGTGTTAATGACAAAGGTACGGCTACAAAGTAAAAATATATGCCCTTCTTTGGATATTGCAGATAAACCGAAAGTATGATAATTATATAAATATGTCACAACAAAACATTCAGCAATTTTAAATCTAACTATAAAAATCGCATCTTATTATCTAGAACCATTTGGACGATATAGGTATTTAAAAACAGTTAGAATATAATGAGTCACCCTGTATATAAATATTAAAAATTGTGAAACAAACTCAATCTTTTGAAAAATAAAATGGCCGACTGCGTTAAAGATTTTCTCGTGAAAAGGACCCCGCGCTTTTCTTATGACAAAGTGGCGTTCCGTCAAATGTTATAAATTTTGGATATGATGTTGTACTCGACTTCTTGACCAAAAGTGTCCATGGGACCAATTCAATCCTATGACTAGTTTCCGATATACAGGGTATTAAAGTTGAAAAATCCTTGTTTTTCGTGACCACCTTATTTTATTATTAACAAATAAATATGCATTTTTAGTTGATAGTACCATTGATATGTTCTAGTTTATCGTAAACTTACACATAAATAGTTCAAAATGTCAACATAAACAGGGTGGAACTCAATTATATAAGGACGAATTTTTGGAATTTTGGGAAATTCTTATATTGAATGAAAACAAGGTCAGAAATAAAAAGCTACTTCATATTCAATGTTCTGGTATCAAATTCTAGAGGTACTCCATAGAGGGTGATTCTTAATGCAACCTGAAATTAGTTTTTTTCTATATGAAATAAATAAGTTGCACCATGTATTTCAAAATTTGTTTTTGGTGTTGAAAACGTATTGGTTACCTAGGTATTAGTACTTTCCTATAATACTTGCTCATACATCTTGTTATTGAACCGACAAAAATTAGAGAAAATACACTTTTTCTGAATCACCCTGTATTTTATAATTCGATCCGTCAAAATGATTAGTTCATTTTGTTTTATAATAAGCTTAAAATAGTGAATAAACTGTAAAAATGTCATAATCTTACTATGACCAGTTTTTCAGAAACAGGGCCCTGAGGGTAGAGCACTCAACAAAATAGGCATAGTAAACGAAATTATAATCACATTTCTATGGATACATACCGAAGTATACTTGGTATGTACTTAAACAGTAAATTAATTAATTAAATAAAATGCTGATATTTTTTGTCTAAAAAACTGGTCATAGTAAGATTATGAAATTTTTTCAACATCAAAAACTAATTTTTAAATACATGGTGTAACTTATTTATTTCATATAGAAAAAAACTAATTTCAGGTTGCATTAAGAATCACCCTGTATGGAATACCTCTAGAATTAGTATATTTGATGCCAGAACAGTGAATATGAAGTAGCTTTTTTTTGTGACCTTGTTTTCATTCAATATAAGAATTTCTTAAAATTCCAAATATTCGTCCGTATATAATTGAGTCCCACCCTGTATATGTTGACATTTTGAACTATTTATGTGTAAGTTTACGATAAACTACAACGTATCAATGGTACTATCAACTAAAAATGCATATTTATTTGTTAATATTAAATTTACGTGGTCACGAAAAACAAGAATTTTTCGACTTTAATACCCTGTAGGTATATCGGAAACTAGTCATGGGATAGGATTGGTCTCATTGACAGTATTGGTCAAGAAGTCGAGTAATACATCATATCCAAACACATTTGACGGAACGCCACTTTGTCATAAGAAAAGTACGAAGTCCTTTGTCTCTCGTTTCTCAATTAAAATTGTTATTCCGGTTGGGTTTTTTTAACTCACTTTAGGAAATTTTAAATAATATAGATCAATAGATAAACCTAGCTGGGATGTAATATAATTTCCACTTTGACAACCGTGAAGTTTTAAAATGCCACTGAATGATAAAATATTTTGAAATTTAAGACATTTCTGGTACATTTTTAAGATACATTCAAAGTAATACTTTTGATAAACGTGAAAAAAAGAAATATTTTATTTAAAAGTTGAATTAAAAATATAAAAAAAGGAACATACAGAAGAAATGTATATAAGATTATGTTCAAAGGAAAGATTAAAATGCCAATTTCTATTGGAAACTGTGCGGTACTAAGCCATCACTCTGTATACTCGTTACATAAAGTAATAAAAAAAGAATAAAATGTATAATAAACATTTGAAACTAAATAAATTCCTCAGAAAATTATCTTACAATCTGACAGTTTCAAATGCCAGTAATTCTTTTCTTAAATGGAAATTGCTCTTTAAGACAACATCTGCAATAGAGTCATTATTTGTACACTTGCGAGATGCAACAACAAAAAAGGTCAAAAAGTATAATAATATCAAATTTCTTTCTACATTCACTATCGGCACAAGGATGAACTGAAAGAAAAATATCTCTGAATACAAGTGACTAACACGTAATAAAATTTGAAATTGCAATTTTACAAGTTTCTGTTTTATGTAGTTTAGAAAAGATTTAGTACTTTTCTGCGAGTGAAAAGAAATAGTTACATTGTGTGTAAATTAGGTAATGGCGTCTTTGTTTTAAGAAATATTGGATGTATGGGGAGTATGAGCAAGCGGGATTGTGTTCTTCATTGACTGAAAATGCTGTTATCGTGGAAATTGTAGCTAAATTCTGACTATTTTGTAGTTAATGATATCGTACAATAAATTATGTGTCAAAGAGAAACATAAAAAAATCCATAAAAATGCCAAAAATGTTGAAATTTCATTTCAAATGAAAATAACTCTTTGCAATATCACGGAAATTCCACAAAAATCGAAGCCGAAATTCCAGACAATTCCTCAAAAAACCCAAAAGCTTCTGATATATGGATATAATTCCAGAAAAATCCTTGAAAATGGAAATGAACCACAAAAATTATCAATGAAAGAAAAATAGCCAAAATATTTCTTATATATGGGAATAATCCAAAAAAATGTAGAAAATTCGTTATTAATGCAAATTATACTAAAAAATTCCACAAAGGATTCAAATATTCTTAAAATTCATAAAAAAACATTATAAATACTAACTATTATGGCCTAAATGGAGATAATTCCAAAAAATTTCATAGATCATGCAAAAAACCCTTTAAATATTTTAAAATTTGTTACAAACGGATATAATACCAAAAAAATCCTCGAACAATTTTAAAAAATTTGCCAAAATTTCTCCAAATATCAAATTGTTCCTAAAATAGAACGGAAATAAATCCAAAAATTTCCACTAATTTGCAAAACCATAATTAAAAAAAAATTCTTCATTCATAAAATTTATATATATTTAATATAAATGATTAAAGAAAATTTCATCAAAAACTCCATCAATTCTGAAAAATATCAAACATTTGGCGTCACGTATGGAAATAACGAGAAAAGCTTAAAACAATTATTAAGAACCTAAAATTCCTTATAAATGGAAATAATTCCAATAAGTTTCGTATCATATTATGCAAAAAAAATTTAAAAATGCTGAAGACATCAGTGACTAAAAAAATGCCCAAGATTTATTATACATGGAAATAGATCCGGATATTTCCACACAAAAAATACCAAAAGTTCTTAAGAAGTATCACAGATTCCATATAAATACAAATAATTCCAAACAATTATTACAAATGAAAAAAGTTGCTGAAAATTTCACACAACATGCCAAAAGAAATTCCTTATGAAGGAAAATGAATCAAAATTTACAAAAACATGCCAAAAGTTCTCGAAAAATACCAAAGATTCGTTATAAATCAAAATAATTTTAAAACATTTTAAAAAAGCGCCAAAAATTTCTTATGAATGTTAATCATTCCGAAAAAATTGCCCAAATTAATTATTTTATTCCGAAAAATTCCACACACAAATTTTTGAGAATTGAGATAATCCCTGAAAATTTTACTTAAAATGTTTAAAGAAAGTACAGATTTGTTATTTATGGGGAACACGAAAAATGCAAGATTGTGCTAAGCGTTGACGGAAAACTGAAATATTCACTATATCGCCAAAAATTCGTAGTCTCTCTAAAGTATACCGATCTCGATGTTCCGTCCTACATAGTGCGCAAAATATACTTCATTTTATATAAAGATTTCCGTATATGTTAACTTTGACCCACCTACTTTAAACCTACCAATAATTTTCCATTCTTGACTGACCATTTTAAGTAAACTAGTATAAATATGTTACCTTACCGCTTTTTATTTACTCAATTATCCGTATTATGTTTAAGCAGTCTAGTATGTCCATTTATGAATAAATAAAGAAAAATAAAACGATAAAAAGCTGGTTCAAGGGCTCGAGAGCATCCCATCTGTCGTGAAAAATATTTACAGAATGTCAGTTATTAAGCAGGTGATCGAATTGCATAATTGTTTTTTCTATAAATATATTTAAATATAATGAAGCAGTTGTTTTATATTTGTCTGTCTTCGTCATAACGTTGAATTTACTGAATTGACCAGTAGATTATCTGTAATTTGACGAGGAAATATGTGAGAATAACTTGGAATGAAACACTTCAATTTTATTATAGACTTCTTCATGGAAAAGCAGAAAAAGCAGTTTAGTGATCAGTGTGCTTCCCAGGACTGGTTGTAGTTGTTGTAATTTTCTCAGAGAAGGATCGAAACTTAAATTTCGGTGGCCCATTAGAGGCATTGACCAATTTGATATGTTACTGTCATGTTGTAGTAAGTGAGGTTAGGTTGAGTTCTTTTTTCCTTTACTGGTCATTAAACCAGGTGATAATTTGCTCAGCTTTAACTAAGGTACTGCTCTAGGCAATCAAATATCTCCAAATTGGACTAAAACTTGACCAGACCAGCAACTTTCCAGACTAAAATTTTTCCCGAGCCAGAATGTTGATACAGATAAAACTACAAAGGTAAACAGTTTAATTTTTGCTAACTGGGCATTCTTTAAATTGCGGTTTTTGAATTAAAAACTTTTTTAGCAACGATGTATGATTTTTGGAAAGGATAAAACTTATATTTTGGTCACCACCCAACCGTGTCTAACCGTCACTGCGTATCATAGTTGTACTATTTACCTTCGGAACAATGTTAATTTATTTCTAAAAATATCCATTTACCATCGGTGTACAATCAAATTTTTATAAGGAATCAATTAATTTGTGAATTTTTTATATCATGGGCGTGCTATGGAATTTTTAAAACTGATTAATTCATTAGCAAACATTTCTATTTACCATGGGCGTATGATACAATTTTGAAAAGGAAATATAGGTATAATGAGTCGATTTATTTTTAAGAATTTCCTTCTCTCCTAGGCGTGCGATACATTTATTTGTAATAATTTAAGTTCGTGATATGCAACTATGAATTTTTCTTGAATTTATCTGGATGCACGACTGAGTTTTGAATTGGGGTTGATTTGTAACAATTTCCATTTACCACAGTACAATAAAATCCCTTTTATTTGTCAAATTCTGTTGGCAGTCTTCTAACTATTGCCTATTCTTTTTTTTTATACGAAGATCAAATTCATTTCACTTTTATTTTACTGTCACAGTTGGATAACATCTTAATAGATAAAAATTAATTCTATTATTATCATTATCATGTTTTTATTAACTCGCCAAGTCGGTCCGGGTGGAACTTTGTACATAATCTTAAACTTATTTTCCGATGGGTTAGAGACTCATATTGTCAACATAATTCAAATTTGGATGACAATAAATCAAAATATGGAAAGAATTGAGAAAAAAAATGGATAATTATTGATAAATCTATAATAATTAATTATTGAGTATGTGTCTTAGTATCCGAGACGTAAAGAGGTTTGACTGCGAAAATTATGAATTGTAGGCATATGGTTCGAATCCTGGAGACGATGATATTTTTTTATTTGTTATATTGATAGGTTCGTTCCAACCTCGCGAAGAACCATTCTAGAACGGCACTGCGCAAGTGCATATAGTTAGTGCCGTTCCAAGCTAATCGTGACCGTAGTTCTATTTGCGCTCCAACCATTTTGTGATCGTTCTAGAGCCGCAACCGAATGGTAATTTCGATACTCGATCGAAAGAAGGAACTGTGAGGACTGACATGCGCTGTTAGTAAATATTTTCTCAGCTGTTCTCAAAGTTTGTTGTTTCAAAGATTGACGTGTTTGTTCGCAACTCGTCTATTATCTGAAATCAAAAATTTTGTTATTAACCATAATAACGAAGAGGTAAAACGTTATAAAAAAGGTAATAACCTCCCTTAAAAATTAATATGTGATTGAATTAACTATTTGTGACTCAGGAAATACCATGGATGGCGAAGGAGACAGCGATTTTTTATCGGAAGAATCCAGTGAGGATGAGGTGGAGTTTCTTTTACACCAACCATTATAAAAATATATTCAAAAAAGTGAGGTTAGGTACTATAAGATAAACAAAACGGTCGCTAAACGATAATAAAGTACGCCTAAAACCGTTCCAGTCTCTAACAATTATGGGACGGTGCAAAGTTTGCGCCTGCGTACAAATAATTCCCTAACGATTCCAAAACGGTTCCAGAACGGTGTTTTATCGTAGGTTGGAACGAACCTGATACCATTGTACTTTAGGGTAAAGAAACATGACCCTTAAAGAGTTCAGTTACCGAGATTCAGGGTGTTAAAAGTTCAAAATTACATATAAAAATTTCTTATATAACGAAGTGATTCGCAAAAAGTTTAGTGGCGTGCTATGAGGTTTGGTGACCACTTTCACCCCTTTTTTGGACACCACTCGAACAAATATGTTCTCCAACCTTTTGTTCAGCCTCAAGTCTGATTGGCTACATGAAGAGAGTCTGGTTGTAAAATGAAATCTAAATTTAGGGAAACCCAATAAATGTGAAAATATCACATCAAATCTGAATGTAAATATAAAATCTACTCATAATGATATCAGTTCGCGCGCAATATAGATTTGTTTCAACACAAGATTATTGAGGACCTTCACGAAATTTGTCCGTGTTCATGCTATGCCCACTTTTTAATACTGGTATTTGATGGCAAACAAAGATATTTAGTGTCGCCATTTTCGGAAACCTGGAATTTCTAAAAAAAAACATCGGCACCGTCTATTGTGAAAACGACCACCCATGAGTATTTATTACATACAAATCTTTGAACGTTTGAATTTCATATTTAATCAATAGTTTGAACTAAAATAGTAATCATCAATATACTTCAAAGAGCCTCTTATTAACTGGTTAATTAATAGTAAAGTATAAAAGTATTACTCTCGTCATTGACCAAGTTCTTCAGTTACGCGTAAATTGAATTAAAACGAAATATGCGCTAGTTGTTTTCATCTGAATGAAAACGAAACTATCGAAACAGTGGCGGGTTTAGGAAATTTTGAGACAGAAACAAAAAATTTTTGGGAAATCCCTATAAATATTATTTTGTTTTTCTGATGATGTGGGGTGAGTTGTGTGATCAATATTGATATCCTGAGTATTTTTTAAAGGTACCGGGTGTCTGATCAAGCTGTATCTCAGAAATTATATATCATACAGGTTAGAGAAAAAAATCTGTTTCACAAACACGCATACGAGAGACAGCTGGAAATTATTCTCAAGTTTACTAGTCCACCGCTAGATGGCCTGGTTAACAAAAGTTGTAATACAGATTCTTTTCTCTAAGCTGTACGATAAATAGTTTTTGAGATACAGCGGGTCACCTCTCTCAATCAGACACAACAAAATTAAAATAAACATAAAAATTCTATATGTTAGTCGATAATATTTTTATAAAAAAAAACAACCTTAAGAACAAATCATATAATGAAATAATATGTAAAAATTATTAAAATGCTAAACTAAAATTGCTACTATTGGTTACTATACCTACTGATGGGTCGAAAACAAACCAACTCATCCATATATTATCTCTGTAAGATAAGCAAAGTGGAAATTGGAACATACAGATTCTGCAATGAGACGGCAAAACTCATTATCTGCAATTTCCAACGTCTTAAATACCTGTAACAGTCCACAACGGGCCTCCGAGTGAACGGATGTACTTACCTCCAAATCCGGGTTTAGAATTAGTGAGAAAATTTAGGGAATTTTCTAAGGCCAGAAAATGCTATTTTTTTTAATAACATCGCATTGCTTTATAAAAACCTCTTCTTAGGAATCTCTAAACTCGCAACTTTTTCGTTCACAGCCATTTGTTCTCGGTTTTTGGATTTTTTGTTAAAACATCGTGAAACAGCTAACGGCATACAATGCAGCGAGAAAAAAAATCATCAAAGTAGTTAATTGTGTCACAGAAGCAAAGATGTAGACTATTAGATGCATGCGCGAGCATAGCGAAGCGAGGGCAGCTGGTAGTTAAGGGCTGCTAAAGCGTTTCCTGCATGTGTGACACACAATTGATTTTCGCCTACCGAGTAAACCAAAAAATAGGAAAATATAACAAAAAACTTTGACATAAACTAACGTTTAATGAAAAAATTCACGTGAAACGTCAATGTAATCAATTGACAGTTGGTGAAAAAATCGTGACGCCCTTAGGCTGCTAAACAATACTATTTTTGGCGATCATATTATTGGTTTTCCGGTTAGGTGGGCAAAATAGTAGTTTTCCTAGAACCACTATGCAAAACACGCTTTTCTACACAAATTTTTATACGCAAAGCAGGCCTTTTCTTAATTCTTTTGCTAACCGTTGAAAAAGTAATGCGAAAAGTACATGCTATGTCAAACAAAGCTACCTATGACCTGTCAACTTTTTTTGACAATTCAACCTAATAGTGAATTTCGGATTAGTGTACAATTTTCAAATTTTAACCAAAAGTAAGTAAACTATTTATTTCAATTTATTAATTATAAAAACATTAACCTATTAAGCATTATTTTAGGAATTATCAACCAAGATCACAATAATTTATCGTTTGAGTTCTCCAAAACTATACAAATTACTGTATTTCTTTCATTAATAAATGTGGTTGTAGAAAAAATATTGTGTACAACTTGTACGCAAATCACTCTTTCCACTCGCTAGATTCTGCTTCTGCGCTCGTGAGAAAAGTGACGGTTTGCGCACTAGTTGTACAATAGTAGTTTGTACAACTAGTGCGCAAAGCGTCACTTTTCCCACGAGCGCAGAAGTTTGCGCCACTCGCCTTGATTTGCGTACAAGTTGTTCACATTATTTTTCCTACAACCACATTTATTAATGAAAGAACTACAGTAATTTATATAGTTTTGGACAACACAAAAGATAAATTATTGTGATCTTGGTTCATAATTCCTAAAATAATGCTTAATAGGTTAATGTTTTTATAATTAATAAATTAAAATAAATAATGAAATAAATAGTTTACTTACTTTTGGTTTAAATTAAAAAATTGTACACCAATAAGAAATTCACTATTAGGTTGAATTGTCAAAAAAAGTTGACAGGTCATAGGTAGCTTTGTTTGACATTTCGGTGCGGAAAACTGCCATAGTATGTACTTTTGTGTGGAAAAGCGTGTTTTGCATAGTGATTGTAGGAAAAATATATTTTTTGTTTAATTTGGAGCTAAATGATAAGAATAAGGCCGAATTTTTCGCACTTTCTACAAGTTAAAACTGTTGTTACGGGTGCTTTATGAGGTCTGGAATACTGAAAATTGAATCTTTGGAAAGAAGTGAGCTCTCAGCTAAGCTCACTTGACGTGACGTGAAGTAACCCTCAAGTTATGTTTAACCCTCCAAACACTATCATGTCATTTCCAATCCTAATTTTTCTACATTTAATTCAAAACATTTTGTTGAATATTCCTGACAACTCTGTTCATACTATTTAGGATATTTAGTTTGTGAAACTTCAATAATTTGATATTCACCTACCATTATAGTTGCGAAAGGTGATTTATATACTTCAGTTAATGACTCTCTAGAAAATAATTGATTTTGGAAAGATTTATCGATAATTTATACAAAATTTTAAATACCCTAAAACCATTCTATGATTTTTTGTTGAGTCTCCTAAGTATTACCACCGCATCATCAGCGTACCAATTTAAAATTAGTATTCAATTTTCACATCGAATTGATGTAGATCAAGAAAATAATAATGGCCCCAATCTGCATCACATTAAATCCGTCACTGCTCATTGAGGGAGTGCTCGTCCATTACCTTGACGTACATATTGTCTTGCTTGATACGTACCGAATTGAAATAGAATATAATGACCGAAAAATTCCGATGGTTACATACTCATCTATCGCGTCTATGTTAAATTGCCCAACCAGTCTAATTAATTTAAACGGTTAGTACCAAAAACGTTCGCTTCTAAAGATTCTTAATGGTACTTGGTACTCATTGATAATTACTTTATTACTTAATATGAATTCCTATTCATAATTGGTAATTAAACTGAAGAGTCTAATCTCAATGATATACAGGGCGTACTGAAGTTTTATTAACTTTACTTGTATATCATTCAACATAATTGATTTTTATTTATTTTGCGAATAGCGACCACTCCACTTTTTTGCATCTTGGTATCCTGTGAATTAGTCCATTACAATACATAATACAATACATAATATTATAAAGGAGAAAAACACTAAACAATATTTTATTTCAAACAAACAATATTTTATTTCAAACAACAATACATAAAAACTATAAATTAAAGCTTTGGTTTTCTTTGGTAAACTATTATGCTTAAATTAAATAATTTGTCGATTTTTCAAAATACTATAATTACAATCAAATTCTTATAGTTATTTACAGTAGATTATTTCCACCAATAATAATAATATTGCTGTAATCAGCTATAATTGAAATATTCAGTGCTAGCCAAGCTCTGCTTAAAGCTATCAGTAATCCAACAACTAGATCTAAACTGGTAAAAAACTGTAAGGCATCCCTTAACATGCTGGCAAGATACAACAAAGTGTCTCTAATATGTGTGCCTGCACATGAGGGGATTGCAGGTAATGAAATGGCAGAACAGGTTGCTGAAGAAGGTTCTATGAAGGTCCGGAACCGTTTTGTGGAATCACAAAGGATTACATACGAGGGAAAATCGGGAACTGGCTAGTTAAGGAACACAAGGACACCTCCATTCAAAAAGTTTACTGAATAGGTGGACAAGAAACTCTCGTCCAGGCTGATCAAACTGGGTAAAAGAGATTTGAAAACAGTAACCGACCTGGTGAATGGACACTGCACCCTGAGGAAGCATCTGCGCACAATTGACAAAGTTAGTGAACCTATGTACAGAAAATGTGAACTCTACGATGAAACACCTACAGACATACTCTGCTTCTGTGAGAACTTACAAAGACTCAGACGGAAGTACTTTGGGGAGGAGCCTATACAACTATCACAACTACTAAAAATCCCTCCAGTTAAACTGGTGGCCTATATAGAAGACACGAAGGTTCTGCATGGAAGTAGATAACATGGGTGATGGTACAAATATTCAGTTCAAGTGACAACCCAAACTTATGAATAAATGAATGGCTGCAATTGAGGATTTATGTTCAAGCTGTTAACCCGATAGTTTCGAAACTTTCTACCACTGGGAAAGGGATATTTCTGAACGAATTTGTCATGTCAAGGCTCGCGTTACTTATGAATATGCATATAGTGCACCTTGGCTCTTCAAACAAGGTAATTGGATCCTAATATCGATAATCGTTGATCAAGTTGTATCGGAGCGTGAAACGTTGAATCAGTGTCAATAATTCCAATTGTCAATGTAGTAGCCTCACGTTTTTTGAGGTATAGAGTTAACAACATTTTTGGGATGGTAATAGACCGGAGTCCCCAATTACAACAAATTTAAATGAAGTTTTCAGTTTGGTCACAGAATAACCTACCCATACAGAAGTAATACCTTTTGACATTTCTATATATGAAAAATACATTGCTGTTAGGATCAGCGGTTTTGATTTGACATTGATTACATTATCAGTACCTAATATGCACTGAGAAACTAACTTATAACTTCAAAATGTGCAAAGTATATATTTGTTTTCTTTAAATCTACTTTCATAAGTGAAACCTGAAGCGACACAAGTTTCGCGAGTGTACTTGCTCGAGCACTCCCTAAGAGGAACTGAGTGAACTAGTTTTTAATCCCCTGGTTCCTGTGAACAATGAAATGACAATATCAGCACCTAACATTGGAGGCTGTTTTTTATAGGATCGTGTGAACTGTGATTTCGTCTTTAAAAATTATTAGCAATGGGAGTAATCGTACTGGATATACCTACACTTTTACTTACAATTAAAATATCACAAAATATCACAGATCACGAATTTATTTTTGAACTATCCCTTGAATCCAAGGAATATAGTCGGAAACTCTTGTGTAAAGTCCAGGTAAGTAAGGTCTTGCGCATCCCACTCCAGTTGATACCACTCCAATAACAATGACTTGGTCTTTGTTTTGATCCAAATTTGACATTAATGGGCCACCACTGTCTCCCTACAAGAATTGTTATTATGCAATTAATACTCAGTCGGGATGCATAGATACTTACTATCAATTTTTCGACTCGTCAAATTCAAAATAAAAAAAACCAAATTGTACTGAAGAAAATATGAAAAAACAAAAAAAAAATAATAAATTATTTTCTTAGCAAAGATTAATACATTTTTACTCATCGTTTCTGTTATGGCATCCGTGTTTGTTTTTTGGTATTTTTGTGCTTATTTGAAAATACCGCACGCTCACAGAAATAAAAAACTTTCGCTATAGGTTTTTAGATAATTCATTGTATTTGCATTTAAACTTTTATTTTATTGAACCAAAAAGAAATGAAGTAGTTCGGAGGAATCAATGATACAAGTTGAGTAAACTAGAAACACCGTATAAATTTAGCCATACGCTGTGATAAAATCGATTTCTCATCAGCAGACTCCATGATCATCAGTATTGAATAGTATTAGGTAACAATCACCTGGGACCGGGATTCTTAACTGAGGGAGTCGAGCTTCTCGGAAGAACAGATATTTTATCTCCGTCAATGCAATGATGAAGTAAATGGGAAAGATAAAGACAAAATGTTTGTTCTCTCTGAAGCTCTTCTTCCTCAGTCAAGAATCTGGCTCCTGTGGTAGATGAATAGGTGAATTTCAATGTTGTCTTTGAGCAATTTGTAGTAAGTTTAAAATATCCAAAATTCTACTCACCCAGCAAGCATCAATTTCACCTTGCTCGTAACCTGCACATATATGGCTATCTTGAATTTTCGTAGATTTTCCTTGTGAGTCATACCATTGTCTGCAATCTTCTACATTTATAACGTTTAATCTGGCTTTTTGCAAAATATTGGCTCGCTGCCCTGAAAAATATAAGTACCATCACTGTGGAAACATTTTAAACAGTGCAACAACTAGGATTTTCCCTTGTGTTCTCATATATCTATTCTTTCAGTAACCAGTTACCACAAAATCTTCGCTTTCCGACCATGTTTCCTTCGAACTATTTACTCAGAGAATCTAGGTGCAACTGAACTGCGCCAAATTACAAAAAAAACCTGTACCTGTATCAGGTTTTTTTCTTACCTGAGCCTGATCTAACATCTGTCTGAATTGCACCAATACCTACATAGTATAAGTTTTGATATTAGATTAGCTAATACTTGTTAATAACTCACAGTGTGCCCCCCAAAAAAGTGTCTGATGGTGATATCAAGTTTAGTTTCGTGGAGACGTCATGAAATAACACCCTAGATTAGGTATCCAATAAAAGACAGGATGTTATAGGTTAGGTAAGGCTCTATATGAGTTGGGCCTTCTCGCCACCTTCACTGTGACCCCCGTTGGGTCTATTGTGGCTCATCCCTATGGATTACAATTCACCACACAAGCCTGTGCTTCTGACTAAGTCCAAGGTTGTAATTGGTGATACTTTTTTGAAGTCGTTCGGCTCTAAGGTACTAAAACCGAATATGTTATATCTGACCCTGCACAAAGCTGGGCATGAGCATAATATGTGCTCCGCAGTTTCGTCCTCCAAGTTACAGAACCGACAATCCGAGGTCTGAACCAGACTCATCTTCTTTAGGTGGAATTCAATCGACAATGTCCTGTAAGCAGTCCCGTCAGGTTTGTTCTACTCCATACCAGTATCTGCTTATTTTTTGTACTCAAAGGGTTGTATATGAACGCCTCCGAGTGAGAGAGCCTGGGTATGTCTGCCCAGTACGTGAAGGTTTTCCTCTCCGCCCAGGTAGCTATGGCTGATCTAGCAGTGCTTTCCAGAGTGTCGGCCTTCTCGTTGCCCTCCACTCCTCGATGCCCCGGCACCCAGTCAAAATGACTCTGTTCTCCTTGCCTAGAATCAATATGGTATAACATTGGTACATTCTGGCTGAGTACGTGGAGGAAAAGGGAGACGCCTTGATCAGCTGGTGATGAGAGACGAAACAATCCAAGACTAAATAATACATTTTTAAGATACAATTCCCAAAGCTAAAGATTCACAATAAAGTCATCATATGACTGTGCATTGCAGAGAAAACAAGTCAAAGCACTTATGCAAAACCTGCAGTAATACATCTCCTATATGTGCATCTCAATGTTTTCTTATGCTCTTTTCTTTGCTCATAGATGTTAATACAATGTTTTACTCGCATTTCTCATTTGACGGCGATTACCGTCATTGTACCAACTGAAGAATTTTCTTCCGATCTACGACAGAATTTTTGTCGCTTGTTGTTTTTTTCTACGAGAAATCCATCTCGAAAGTATTAGCAGTTCAAATGTTTTTTAGAATTCAACTTTTTTAGTTTCTAGATATTGTCATACGTAGTTGGCAGTCCTCATTTTTGGATTCAAATTTGTTTTTGTTTTTCACACGTCGTAGTATACATTACCTCTATTTATATTTGATATTATTTAAAGATACTACGACCTAAGTGGTTATCGTTCATCCAAAATCAATTGCAAAAGCGAAGGACAAGTGTGCCGAGTTTTTGCTCTTACTAGACATACGCCGTCATAAGCAGATCAAAGGAAAAAGTCTGCACATGTGTTCGTCGCTTCTGCAATTGACTTTGAACAAACCTTAACAAGACGTTTTTCTTCCATTGAAACAAAGTAGAATCAAGTACCTTTTGTACTATCTTCATGAGTCCAGCCCCATCCAGCTACAGTTGCCGAATTCTTATCCGCTTTAACGTTGTCTTCACTTGGTAAACAAGCCGGACTCACACTGTCTGACCAATGTATCACGTTTTCCAGCTCCAGTATGGCGATATCATCCTTCGGCTTGGAACAAACATATCCTGGATGAATTGTTATAGTTTTTACGTTCATCTGGTAGGCTTCGCTGTTTTTCAAGGTTAGATCGTATTGTGACACGGTGACTTTTATGGCAGTTGGCTTGAGAGTATCCTGTTCTATTCCTCTGAAATAAAAAATGTTCAGGTTTAAAAACGTTCTTCATGTTGTTTTCGCCTTTATGATCTTACACAGCTGTTAATAAAACGCTCCTAAACACTACATGATCTAATATAACTTAAGTAAGAATCTATAAAAACATGTCATTATTTCCTAATGTTAAGAGAATAAATGATGGGTAAAATAAAATTCCTATAAATCATTCAATATCGTTATAAAATAAAGTTTGTGTATCAAGTTTATTACTTGTAGCCGTGGGTCAAAAGATCGCATAATAAATTTTGTTTTAATGCTTATTGCATCGTAATCACTTTTAACCTTTCTACAAAGCAGATTCTTACGATGACAATGAAATAACAATACTTGCGGCGTCTTTAACGAATTTTTGTGGTAAATTTGAAATGCTCTTGAATCCTATTCACCTTGATTGGGTTTGTTATATGAATATTAACAGTTTCCTTATTTCGGATTAACGTTTTTTTCCTTCCTTAGAACGTTAATTCTTTGTATTTAACTTTCAGTGCTCCTCGATCCTAATGAAAATTGGGTTGCCAGTTTAAATTGTTCATTTTTTCTACCAATATTGCTCTCTTCACAAACCTATTACCATCAATCTGGTAGATAGATTAGATTACAAGTGGGTGTTGTTTGTGTTTTTCTGCTCTTATGGAAAGTATCTAAATACATCAAATGAAGAAATTTGAACGTTTATCCACGTGTGGCTGTTTATAAAATATGAAAAATCTGATTGCTACCCTCTTTGACCCCCCTGTATAGGGTATCAAAGAAAGTAAATGATTTGAGGTGATTTTATTGTTTAAAATTTTGAATAGAAACGGTATTAAATTCTTCTCTTAGCATAGACGTTCTGACATGATTATAATCAGGCCAGTTATTGTGTTTTTTATAATACAGGTACTTGAAAAATTTATTTTATATTTTTTCTGTGGCTGGTGACTCCAGATAATCGAAGCAAAATCTAACTTCGATCTCACTAGAGTTATATACATATATTTAATAGTCTTAGTGTTCAAGGTAACATATGTCTGCCTTATTTAGAAACCTAAGACCCGGTTTGCACTTTTAATGGTTTGTTCAATCATTGACACAGAGAAAAGTTTATTTGTTGTATGTAAAGTCAAGATCTTTTACTTATTTTCGTTCGTTTCTTTGCATCTTCCACTATCCTTTCTGCCCATCTTGCAAACATGGTATCTGAGTGAGCAGTGTCTAGTGAGAAATTCTGTTTCGCAGGCATAAACCCCGGGCGCATGTCCATGGATTGGGCTGCTCCAGCCCTTAGTATCTCCATTTAGATCGAGGGATTTGAAAAATGTATCCTGAGTCAGCCTGTAGGCGTTTTCCAGAGCGATCCTCTGTACATGTAGATATTCTGGAGAAAGGTCTAGCATTGCACCCGTGATTTCCACGCAGGCGAGCCGTTACACTATTTGCAACTCCATTTTCGTCCTTTGACGTCCACAAAACCAGCGCAGCATAGGAAATAATTGGTCTGACAACCGTTTTCCCTAAATGACTATGACACGTCCATAGAGCCCTTGTTGCATTTGTTGTAATATGTGAGGTGTACATTCGACGTGAGTCCCCTGTCAAGGTCACCGCAATAAATAAGATTGATATTCTATAAAAAACAGATTTTCAAACGCTTTTTATACCGCTCAATGGATATCAAACAAAATATAAGTTAGTTCTTGACAATCACTTCATTACATAAACAAAGTCCTCCCCTTCGCGATAAACTCAAAAACTACTATACCGATTTTCATGCTTCAAGCATGTCATGCACATTATTTTACTCTTTTACGCCATATGATTTAAATCTTGGCAACGCAACTGGTCAAACTGTTTTTATACCAAGAATTTTCATGATACTGTCAGAATAGCCTAGCGTTTGCAATGACAATTAATAAAGCGTAGGGTCAAACATTAATGGTTACGGGAGTAGACTTAAGCACACAGTGCTTTTCGCATGGGCAATTATATGTTGCCTTATCACGTGCTACTTCGAAACAAAATTTGTTCGTTTTTACTTGCTATCAGGTTATTAATGTCTGATACAAAGAAATACTTAATTTTTTTTATTTTTAAAATAATATACTTATGAACTAATATACATGTTTTCTGTTTTCTTTGCCTCATAAATAATTGCCACTCAAAAAATTAATATTATGTATAACGAGAAAAGAGTATTGATTTTGTTGGTTGTTTACGATCTACTCAACCAATTTCACCGAAAGCTACATCTCTTCGGAGTAACATATTCTATTTTATATTTTCTGTAATGAACCCATGCGAAGCAAGTTGCTAGTGGTAAATATAAATTAATATAAATAGAAACCAATATAATATGCTCAATTTGCAATTGTCAAGAACCTGAAACTCTCAAGCACGTGCTGCTAGTCTGTCCAATGTATAAACACCTAAGATATGACTTGATCAAACCTCGAGGACATTCGAACGACCTGGACTCGATACTTTCATCAACGAATTTCATGGATCTTACCAGATTATATCAATTTTTGAGTGGAGCAATGAAAATCAGAGCATTTATCAACAACGAATAACATTAATGTATGTAATGTGATCATCCAACCTATCATAATGCGTGTAGTTATTTAGACACATTATGTTTCGATTATGTATCTTTACTAGGTTCCCTTATTGTTTGTTTATAATAATCTTTACGTGTGACTACTTATTTTCAGGTCACTCTCCTTGTTCATGTAATGTATGTACGAAGGAACAATAAACCTATTACTATTAAAAAAAATATATAAATTAAGTTATTTCAGATGAATGATTGAATATAAACTCAACAATAAAACTCCTTACGTGCATAGACAATGTGCGGCGGTTAAGACGTATCTGTCAGAAATAACAGTTCCTCCACAAATATGTCCTCCTCTTCTTGTCAAAGACACCAACCATGGAAACTCTCCTTTTTCTGCATTTTCTCCTCCAACTATTTTAGCAGTTCGTGCGGTAGTTTTTCGTTTTCCACAGTTTACGTCAGCAACTATAAAAAAAATTGACAATAAAGTTAAAACAATGGTGCTTCTTCCATATGTTGTCTTTAATAGCCATTATACACTTATCCCAGAAATTAACGCACTACTGAAAATTTGATAAAATTTCAAAGTTAGTTCATATCGATTCGGCAAGTTTTTTTTTTAATAGAATAATTTTTCAGCAAGAAGACTACCACAAAAAGAATACGTAACGTGTATATACAGCATGTGAAAGAAATTGATGAAAAATGCCCTTTTTTCAATGTAAAATTCATAAAAACTGCTATTTTAAACATGAAAATTGATGAACACAGCTTTTTTCAATGTACAATTCAAAAAAATTATTATTTTAATAATCAAAATTGATGAGAAATGCTTTTTTCCAATGTAAAATTAATAAAAACTGCTATTTTAAACAACAAAATTGATGAAAAATCCCTTTTTTCAATCTAAAATTTAAAAAAACTGCTGCTTTAAACAACAAAATTGATGAAAAATGCTTCTTTTCACTGTAAAATTCATAAAAAATGCTATTTCAAAAAACAAAATTGATGAAACATGTTTTTATTGATGGATAACGTTTAAATAATGGAGAAAATATTCACGAAACATGAAAGAAACACATTAACAGAAGCTTAGAGTACTACTACACAAATAGTCATTCATAAAACTATCCGAAAAGACGGCTAACATTGTAGAGTCCGTTTCAAGAAGGAAGAAGCCACCTGAAGTTGGCGTACCGACCTGCGCATAAGTCAAAATCTGTCGAGCGATCGTTCCATGCCATTGGCATTACAAGCGATGTTTCATGCCGACAGCAATTAAATTGTTGACATTTGAGGTTGTGTTTGAAACAATCATTTACTGTCGAATATTTTTCATTTTTTAATATTTTAAGACGTTCTGCTAGTTTATTTGTGAGTGCTGTGTGTTTTATTTGATCTAAAACCATGCCTCCTACAAAACTGGTTGGTGTTAAAAGAAAAGTTATCCACAGTGAAGGCCGACAGATTCTTGAAAACGTTGCAACTTTTATGGTGTCTGAAGCTGAACATGGAATCCAAATTCCTTCAAAAAATCATCGGTAAGTCAAATAAGAAAGTATAATAATCCAATATATTACTCATGGCATTCAGATTGTTGTAAATTATATGGAAGAGTACCTATGCATTACTTCAAAAATAATTGAAATCTGCTAATAATTCATATAGTCTGCTGCACTTAGCAGTTATTTATATGGTTCTAATACTTCTAATTTTGTGTTACCCTACAAAATGTGAAAACGTTACGCTACTGATTTAGATTAAAATATCAATTTTTAAATATGGCGCTGGTTTTGACATCAAGGTCGCGCATCGACTGCAACTTCAGGTGGCTTCTTCCTTATTGAAACGGACTCTATCACCATACATTATGTTTCCGTCAATGACTTTCAAGGAGAGGGAAGAAACTGTCGGACTAGTCGTACAATGCCACTGGCATATAGAACTATTTACTTACAGGTGAAAAGAGAGGTTAAGAAAATTCCGGTTTTTTTTTGCAAATTTGGCACTGACGATTCATGATTTTCACAAAAATTTATTGTTTTTAATTGTATCTGTACGCGCACACACAAATATCAGTTGAAAACACGAAAACAAGAGCTTCAATAAACTAGGAACGTTGAAACTTCGTAGTAAACTGAGTTGATAGTAACATGGTTTCCGCCCTTTTCTCGGTGTTGCTATATTTCAGTCAGATAAAATTATTAACACGCATTTGTTTCGTTTAAACCTCAAAAGCTTAAAAAAACCATATTTTTATTGCATAAACTACTTAGGATAATTATTTTAAAGTTGTTTTTATGTAATTTCTTAAAAGTACATTTTTATTTTATACGTTTCTATCGTGTTCTAAAATTCAGTTGTCGCAATACAAAGGAAAAGTAAGACATCTGTCAAAGGGTCGGCAAGTTACATTAGAATGTGATGTAATGTAGGGTTCACTTTTAAATGGTAAGCAAATGTATCTTTTTAATGTATTAATCTTAGAACTGAAGTATCAGTAGCGATCATTACCACCTCCAGCACGAAAACCTATACCTGACAACTGCGGCGTATACTAAAAATTAGCGACTGTATTCCATAATGGTCTAGTTCCTTCCAGATTTAAATTAGATTCCTTCTTACTTCATCCAGAGTGTTTACTTGGCGTCGTTATTCTCGTATTTTCCTTCAATACGTGCATAAAACTATTCCAATGTCAGTAAAAAGTTATGCAAATTCATTGTACAATAACCAAATATTGTGAAATTTATTTTAAGAAATATGATACGGTGGAAATACACTCGATATATCTAGCTATCATTTCCCGGAACTTGAATTATATACTATAGTACCTTCATGAACTCAAACAGGTTTGTGATGACTAAGTAATTATTGAATTATGCTGGTGTGTATTAGAAATAAACTTGAACTTATACCGGTTACAAATTTATCAATTCTGGTAATGAACTTGTTGAACAGATATCTACCAATTCCGTATAATTCGTTGAAATGAAAGAGGCAAACAAAATATAGTGGACTTGTGGACTGTCCGGTTTAGTATCTGTATCCAGAATATTTGGTATTTCCAAAGTAAACATGGATCATAAGCTTAGCGTTATTGATTCGTTTTATTGGCGGTGATGTTTGAACGAGTCATTATGTCAGTGATTTTCAGTGGCCGTACGTTTGGATTTTTTTGTCCTATTCACCGATACTGACCTTGACAAATCATTTAACGCGGAGTAAACTGACATAAGATTAGATTACAAGGGGGTCGATTATTGGCTTGGTAGGTTTCGACCCTATTGACTCCATCGATCCTAATCACCCCAATTTATAGTATTTGTGTGGTCTTGTGTTAATATTAGTCTATTATTAAACGAGCAATTCATGATAGCCATTATTCACGCAGGGTGACGTTTAACACAGCAGTTGACTGTTATCGCAGCGACTGCTACGTGGGCGTGTCTACCTACACTGTTTACTATTTAGCGATGTGAATAATGCAATTGCGATCGCAGTTGAGTGTTATGGCAGTTACTGGGATAACTAGAAATATTTCTACTTTCTGTTATAACAGTCGCTGCCTTGACAAATAAAATGGCGAAATCCGTCAAACGGCTAGCGTTCTCCGATAACCAAATTATGTTATTAGTCGAGTTATACCGAGAAAACGAATGTTTGTGGAATGTAAAGTCCCCAGAATACAAAAATACCGTAAAAAAAGGTGCCATTGCAAATATTTCTGAAAAAATGAGATTTACAGAAGAAATCATTAAAAAAAAATAAGATCAACGTATTTTCGTGTATTTCTGCGAATTTTTGAAATGGCTAACGAGTAAAATTTTGGAACTCCCCGTCAACAGTTGGTCAACAAATTATTTTCTATGTCAAAATTAGATCTGTCTAATAACGGTGTTTCCACCCAGTACCTTTTCTTCCTGTATTTTCGTTTTTTTGATATTGATAATTTCTTTAAGAGTAGCTGTCTTTTTAATAATAATGAACACACAGTCAGACCATTTAACACAACTTTAGTCGGCGCCATTTCCAAATGCCAAATTAAGAGAAGTATAGTGAATCAGTACATAGCAGTAAAACTATAGCAGGAGTCGTGTCCCCCCACCAAACGGTACCGTTGTTATGACAGTCGATTGTTGAATGAAACTGCCGCTTTAGACAACATCTACGTAACAGTCGCTGCTGTAGCAGTTGAATTGCCGCTTAATGCGAACTGCAGATTGGTTTCCTATTCCTAATGCTACTAATTGTTATAAACTACTGCTCTTGAATGAAAATATTGAGCATTATAGAACAATGTATGCCATTAAGTATTAATAATCCACTAATTTTACACATGTATTTGCTTATTTTGGCACACAATTTATTGCGCTAATAATGAATAAAATCAATTCACAAAAAATATATAAGCGTGAGCGTTGAGTTGCAATGGCCGCATAATATAGCAGTCACTATACCATCCCAGCGCATCTGCAGCAGGGGCAAACACATTTATCTCCAGTACTTTGTAAACTCTTCAGAGCATCACTGGCAACTGGTTACATTCCAACTGCTTGGGAACTGACATGAAGGAACCAACACACATAGTCATTCCAGAGCCACAGATGTTATCACAAACTGGCTTCTTGAAATGAGAAGTGACAACATGCTGGCCACAATTAACGACAACCAACCATACCATATCCAACTAAGCTGGGATGGGTTGGAAGCATGCAGTCAGGAAGAAACGTTGGTGTGGTACATAGACGGATTTAAGACTGACATAGGAACAGGAGCTGGAGTCCATGGTGCGAGACTCAGGTGCAACATCCACGCTTCGTTGTGAAATCTTGCATCTTTATTCCAGGCAGAACTCTACGCTATTGGGTATCAAAAGGGGGTATAGAGACCAAAATATCCTTATACTCTTTCAAAGTCAGGCAGCACTACAATCTTTAGCATGTCCTCAGATCAGATCTAGACTGGTCTGGGACTGCCCACAAAAACCATTAAACCTGGCTAACCATAATAGAGTTACTCTTAAGTGGGCCCCAGGGCACAAGGGCATTGTAGGAAATGAAAAGGCAGACATCCTAGCAAAGCTAGGATCTGAGACTGCATTCACTGGTCCTGAACCAGTATTTGATATATCTTAAACTGCTGCACGTGGTAGTACATCTCGGTGGACTCAAACTAAACATCAGTAGTACTGGAGACACGTGCCAAAACAGGAACACCGCAAACTCCTGGTCAAAATTCCTCGGAGACGCTGACTGACGAAATACTAAACCTTGGCAGGGGCCACATAAGGAAAGTGACGGGTTTACTCACCGGTCACTGTACCCTAAGGAAGCACATGCATACAATCGGCATATATATATGGAGGAACCTATCTGTCAGTTGTGCAGGGAAGAGAAGGAAACGGCCTCTAACATTATCTTCGATTGTGAAGCATTATCCCATTGGAGATGTAGAGTCCTAGGACTAGAACATCCAAGGGACGATTTCTCCAAGAAGAACCTAGTGAAAAGACTGTTAAGCCTGATAAGGATCTCTTCACATAAACGGCACAACCAATAGCACAAAAAGCATAAAGTCTGAGGTGCCGTGGACTCTAAGCCTCTGACTGGTGGTGCTGAACCAATCAATCACTCCCCTGTAAGCTAAGACTACTTAGGTTGTCATGGAATTTGTTTGACGTTTATAGGTGGGATAAGCAAATTGTCCAGACCAAAGTTAAAATGTATACGACGTTACGAACTAACACGAGTATAAGAATATCATGAATTTCAAGTAATGTGTTATTTTCTGATGGGAAACAGTACCCTAGAAATGCAACCATAAGTTAGTTTAGATATAGTTTCGTGAAAATTCAATGTCCACTGTAGCGTCGATTATCCAATTAGGTCATCGGGAAGGTGCCTTATTTTACTCGTTTTTCAGATAAAACTCGATGGTCATAACGGCTCCCTTTCGAAATAATGAAGCCTACATGTGTCATGGGCTACTGGTCTAAATCTTGATAGGACATTTTGCAAATAGAAAATTTACCCTTTCTACATAAAAACAAATAAAAAACGTTGCTATTCGGTGGAACACTTTTTTACACAAAAACCTAAATTTTAAAATACTTACAATTATTAAACTGGACATTTCCCGTTACCAATACAAATAATCCAATGCATATCATAATACATTTATACATATTTGTTATCCACTACTACCTACTTTTATTTCAATTTCGTGTTTAATTTTTAACCAGTATTCTGCTCCAAATAAATATGTATGTCACGTTCACCTGCGAACAAGTAAATTTGGAGCAGAATTACCTCACAAGCAATAAACGTATTTAATTTATATTATCATACTCAACTTTGTCTAAGTTAAGTAATAAGTGGGGATATGTACGTCCCTTTTTTTTTCAAAGGTGAATCTGACTTCAAGGGTAGATCTATATAATCAATACAGTTAATTTTAGTCTTGAGATAACCTTGTCTGGTTTTCAAAGGCCACCATTGTTTTCATTGAGATAATACGCATGTAAATATTAACACTATACCAAGCAAGGTAGTGTATTACCCATATTTATTGCTCATCCTTACTAGGAAGCGATCTCTACGCTTAGTTAGAATATAACATTATCTTTAATTAGTCAAAGGGTTACATAATGTGAAGTATTCAACTTGGTGCTATATTTCTTTGTTAAAAAATTATAAATATGCGGATATAAACAGTTTAAAGAAAAATTATGTATAGATGTATTAAACAAAACAGGAAGTGCTTTTCAAGGTTTAAATCCGTGGAAATATAAAATGTACTGCGGAAAAGTAATTATTACAAATTAATTTCCCAGGAATTGCCAATCCTTTTGGTTTAGGTAGATGACAGTATCGAAATGGCAAATGTAAGCGAAGTAGAATTGAAGGGTCCGGTGGTAAAACATGTTAAGTACCAATTCCTTAGATTTCTACATTCTTGCATGAAGAACTTTTTAAGTGATATTCTCACATATTTAATTTGGTATATCATTCATAGATGTCGCTGACGCACATAGTGAAAATCCTGGTAAATGTCAAATATTCTGTTTTAGGCGCGTAAAACCTGTCAACACAACAACAAGTGAAGAACGGCGAAAATTCTTTGATGTTAAAGGGGCAAAAATAAATAACCCTGAAGGTGCAGCTAACTCGGGCATAGACTGAGAATCATAATAAATGCTTACAGTTTTACTCGAATCACACTGGGAAAAAGGATTTTATCAGCAAATCGTATTTTATCATTTTTCCATCAGTAGCTATTTCTGTCCTTTTCGTTTACAATATACGTGGAGAAGTCTTGGAAAGAGTGACTCAAGAATTTGTTAATAGGATGGCATATTGTCAGTAAAAGTAAAGTAAAGTAAAAGGCGAGCATTTTGAACATTTGAAGTAATTTTGTTTCTCATTATTCTAAAACAATGAAATGTACACCTATTGTACAACTAACAGTGAGTTATTTCTCGTTTTTACAATTTTTCCTACACTAAACTCAGTATGTATGAATTCAAAATAATAAGCACTTTTAATATCTGTAAAAATATATAGGGTGTCCCATTTAAATTAAAGAAGTTGATGGCATTTCCGGTTAATCCGGAAGTATATTATTAACAAATAAATGTACATCAGATTCATTTTGTTCCATTGCACTTACCTGCAAATGTTCATAAATATCGTTCTTTTAATTTAAAAGATATTTACTTGGTTCCATACTTTATCCCAGCCCTGTATAAATTTAATAAAATATCATGTATATCCACAGTGATATGTTTTTGTTTTGTGTTGTATTTGGAATATAAATAAAAAAAGGGGCAGAATGGATCTTGTAGATCTCACTGAATGTTCATCCCAGAGAAAAAAGGTACAAATTTGGTTAAGAAAAGTCAAAATTGTGAAACTTAACACCACTGGTTGAACGGAATGTTAAGGTAATTCTCATTCATCCTAATTTTCGTGAGTAATGTTTTCTTTTTAATTATTATTATTAAATTTTTAATTTGGGAACAAAAATTTATATTTAACCAAATAATGTTAGGAAAAAAATATCTAGAAACTCAATATTTTAACTAAAAACAAATTCTAATATATAAAATTCTCGTGTCACGGTCGTGTTAGAAGTTGAACTCCTCCTCCGAAACGGCTCTACCAATTTTCGTGAAATTTTGTGTGCATATCGGGTAGGTCTGAGAATCGGACAACATCTATTTTCCATCCCCCTAAATGTTAAGGGTGGTCCACCCCTAAATTTTTTTTTTAATTTTTTTGGACAATTTTTTTTTTTATTTTTTTATCATACAGCATACAAAAATACATACAACCCTAAATTTTCACCCATCTACGATCAACCCCTATTTTTAAATTGCGATTTTAATATTTTTTCTTTTAATACACACATGAGCAATTGGGTTGCATGACAATGACAATCGAATGTAATACATTTTTATTTTAATCTCCAGTTTAAAGAATTAGTCCCGGTAGGTGGCGCTGCAATCGGGTTAATACTGAACAACTCCTAAACGAATGGACGGATTTCGATGAAATTTTATGTGTGTATTTGAGTAAGGAACTGGATGATTTATGTTAACAATTAGTCTCGGTAGGTGGCGCTGCAATCGGGTTCATACTGAACAACTCCTAAACGAATGGACGGATTTCGATGAAATTTTATGTGTGTATTTGAGTAAGGAACTGGATGATTTATGTTAACAATTAGTCTCGGTAGGAACAACTCCTAAACGGATCGGCCGATTTTGATGGCATTTGGTATAGGAGTTTTTTTATACGATCATTTAAAAAAATTGGTTTATCCGAAAAATTGTAAGAAAATTCAGGAAAGTCGAATTTTAAAGAAATATATTCCTTCTATCAAAAAATTAACAATACTATCTGATTTTTCCACCCAAAATAAGTTACAATGTGATATTTTTCATTCAAAATGAAAATAGTCAAAATTTGTATAATATGATAAGACGACACGACAACGTCTGTCGGGTCTGCTAGTAATGATATAATTTATCGTAAGCAATTAGATTTGGCTCCGCCTCTGCTGCCTTGTAACCTTTTCTTGAATAATCGTGATGGCAAAAAATTGATTTGCTGCTCTCACTTTTAATTCTAATTTTAGCAATAAAAGTTTTATAGACAGTCTTCTTATTTACTATCGCTAAAGCAGAAATGATAATATAGTAATAATAAACTTATCTACATACATTTATAATTACTTCCCAAGTTTTGCGTTAATTACTTTTTGCTGTATAATCTTAAGTGTGCATAATTCAAAAGATGTCCCAATGATACGTTCTGTTTTCTAAAGACTCGCAACAAATCGTTACAACTACGCTATTACTCAATAATATCATAACATAGCTACTAAATTTTTTCAACAACATATAAATTGCCTTTAACTAGTAACTATTGATATTTGTTTTGTGATAAACCAGGGTCTATATTGTGAATAGGTATAGCTAGATCATTTTTTTTTAATTAGGTAGGTAATATTTACAAACGCACAATTGAAAAAAAATCAAAATTAAAAATGAAAGTTGTTTTCTAAAATAAAGACTGTGATTGGTGTTGAGTTCCATAGCGAGTAATGTTTGTCCAAAATCGATTACAGAAGTTAAAACACCTGATCGTCTCCCCTGCAGACTTTTCCACTGTCACCTGTCACGGTGTAAACGACACCTGTGTCTGTTTAACTGAGAACTGTCTCCGCATAACTGAGACCTGTCTCCGGTTAACTGAAACCTGTCTCCGCTCAACTGAGACCTGTCTCCGCTTAACTGAAACCTGTCTCCGTCTCCGCATAACTGAGACCTGTTTCCGCTTAACTGATGCCTGATGTCTCCGCTTAAGCTAGTTTTCTCAGTGTTAAAACAAAGCCCGTTCGAGTCAGGCCGGACTTAATAGTAATGAAATATTTGCCTACGGTAGAATGTGAAATTGATTTATCTGAACTTCTCCAGATTACACTAGTGTCATCAGTAAATATAGTGAATTTACCATTAATAATTCTGTGACATCATAAGCCATAGAAAATTTATTATTAAGTGAAGTATATATATATATACTCCATTAAGGACATAGAACATTGCGACATTAGTACATTTATTAGGAATGAAACCAAATTGTTGGAATTTAAAGATTTTATGTTTAAAAATGAAGGACGGTTTCTCGTAAGTCTTTCGATTATCTTCGATGAGATTGGTAATTTGGTAATAAGGCAATAGGACGATATTTACTTGTATAGTTATTATAATGTTAATGTAATGACCCATATTTTTAATCCCATTGATGAGAAATGCCGCCCTATGGCGTGCATATAAATTTTGTTTACAAATTCGAATATTGTGGAATAATGTTTTTCATTGAATTTAATATAATATAACTAACTCAACCAACAAATAGATATTATATTAATAATATTTCTCTACAACACAATTCGCACACGCCCGTGGATGAAATTAATGCTAACCGTTAAAATTATTTATGAAACAGTGGACCGCGTTAATAACTGACCAGTTACTTCGTTATATCAAGCCAATTACTGGAGTTGGACTATTCGATTTACAATTCACCTGCTGCTACGTTGCTAGCTATCAAATTTTTTTTAAAAATACTAGCATACATAAAGTGGTTTTAATTAATTTTTCTTTTCCCAGCAATTTCAAGCGGCTTATTTTAATGCTTACTAATAAATTCATATTAGGTATTTTTTTTTTATATTTCCAAACTAGCTTTCTAAGAACATCACGAACTAACGGTTTACTGAAGTAAGGGGAACATTTGTATAGTGAACCTGACAATTTTTGAAAATAAATCTGACTACATTGCTTTATTTTATTGTCGTTACATTCACAATAGAAACACTATATATAATTTGTTTCGCCACCCTTGTAAAGGGGAGGAGAACAATTATAGCTGTTTTAGAAAGTTGGGGAAGAGATCTTTTTCAAAGGATTCAATGATTAGGGAATATTTAAAAATAACTTGACTGATAACCGATCAATGCCACAGGATTTTTTTTTTTTGAATGTTGAGAATGATTTGAACTATAGTTTTATAGATTTTGCGTAACCTGTCATCGTCAACTGTAGTGAGTGAGGTTGATTGATTGGTTCAGCACACCAGTCAAAGGCTTAGAGTCCTCGGCTCCTCAACCTTTAGGCTTTTTGTGTTCTTGGTTGTGCCATTTATGTGAAGAGACCAGTAGCCATTATCAGGCCCAACAGTCTTTTCACTAGGTCCTTCTTGGAGAAATCCTCCCTTGTATGTTCTAGTCCTAGGAGTTTATATCTCCAGTGAGATAATGCTTCACAATCGAAGATAATGTGAGAGGCTGTTACCTGTGAGGTTACTTAGGTTTTTATTTTCCCTTCATTGGAGAATATATCGAGGCATAATTTGAACAAGGAAAATAGGGCTTGAATACTTAAATCAGTAAGTTTGATGAATGAAGTTCAACTCGAGCGGGAAATGTTAGTAAGGATTATACTCGTGCAACACAATCGTGAAAAGTTTTATTTGTATATTGCGTTGTTTAAATTACGATTTATTGAAGTGAACACTTTTTAGCATCGTTTTATGTTTTCTGGTTGGGATTAATTTAAGTGCAAAAAGTCCAGTTCTTATGGGTGATCAATTAAATGTTCCAAAGAAGGTTAGTTAATTCGCTAATATGGGTGTACGATAAAGTTTTTGAAAAGGGCGCAATTATTTGTGCTTTTACCTCTGCCGTGATTCCACATGATTGCTAATTTTTTAGCTGTTATATTGCTAAGACCCGGTTGTACAATTGTAGCTTAGTGAAGGCTTAAGTGTGAACTCAGGTTCAGCGGCAGATTGCTGTTGTACAAAGTAAGCTTACGGTTGAGCTTGATTTAAACCTTGAGCTTAGTAAAGCCTTCAAGAGGGCAGATTTAATGTAAGCTTGAGCACGGAACATAAATTGTTATCATGTTCCGTGGCTTAAATGTAAATAAATTGTATGCAAACATAACCTGTACTTAATTTATTTTCAAATTAAAAGTATATCAAAGTTAAATATGGATACTTTGACCGATGATGAGTATTTTTTGGAACTTATTGAAATCGGGAAGACCTCGGGTGTATAGAGAGCGTATAAATCAGTTTGAATGTTGGAGGGATCATGAGTTTATTCAAAGATTTCGTCTTTCCAAAGAAACCGTTCGCTTTGTGACAGATTGTATATCAGATGAAATTTCTTGCAAAACTTATAGGTAGGAACAATTTCCCCAAAATGCCAAATTAGTTAGGTGACACCTTCATTTGACAAACATTTATTTTGACCAATTTACTTCATACGCATGCGTCAGTTCGAAATAAGTTCTACCGACTCTTGAGAAATATAGGTTTAGTAGAACTGCTACTGAACCATGTTTGTACAACAGGTTTAGGGTTGAGCTAAGCTTATATTTTAAGCCCAGCTCAGTTGAGCTCAATTTTCAGCTTGAAATGTACAACCGGGCCTTAGTCGTTAGTACTTTTTTCTTTAAGTAAAAGTAAGATTTGGAATAAAACAAATATTTATTTATTTTATGAGCTTTTTAATATTCATAAATTTTAACAATATTCGGTAATGGATGAACATACATACAAGAGAGTATTGACTGGACATTTTAACGGTTGGTTGATAACCTACAACATGAGCACGCATCCAATTCTCATTTGAAAAAAAAATCACAATATAAACATAACCGATTTGTTCCAAGACTCAAATCGCTTAGATTTTTTGAGTTTTGAAAACATCTCACAATACATACTATCTATACGTATATTTACAGACTTAAAGATATGCAATCGTATACTATTTAAATATAATCTTTATTGATTCTTGAATAAATGTTGAGGTTATAGCAAAGGACTTGATGCCGTTTTTACAATTCAATCATAAGACTCCTTTCTGTTTGTAAATTGGTCCACAAAATAATGGCTCTTCAAGGTGGAAGGTGATCTGAATCCCCCCTGCCTCATCCTCGCACCACTTTTCTGGACCATAAGTACAACCTACTCATCATTTCTGGTTGGCCATATGACTACCTGTGTATTATATTTCCAAAAATGTACAGGAAATGTTTCTTATCATTCCAAAATGCTTGACAATTGGAAGGAAACCGTTAATTGCCAAAAAATTGTGTCGGTTTTGAAATGATTTTCTTTTCTTAAAACATCTGCTAACGTAAAATAGTCCAATTGGTACTATTGAATGAATTTGTAACATGGAAAACACTTTACCATAAAATATAGAAAGTTTATCCGAGTATCCTGCTCGTGGGTTAGTGTTGAAATTCAAATTTTTTCCTTGTCCTTGTCCACATTTAAAACTTTTATTGCTTCCTTTCAAGTTTCATTTAATGTTCATGCTTCCATTGAAAATCACATGGATTATTGAGAAAAAAATTAACTAAAATTATCACACAATTACCTACGATTACATATCTGATGGTTCATTAACACAATGTCCAAACAAATTATTATAGCGTACAACATTTACGAGAGGAAAATTATATGGGTAGAACCTACCATACACGGTGTTATGGTAGATCTTTTATTAGATAATATTGATAAAGGCACTTTTTACAACTATTAATATATTGGCAAATATGGAAGGTATTAGTTTCGTGTCCATGTTTCTAAACACTTATTTACAAAGTTTACGTTGTCTGTGGATATTCAAAATATGTAGTAGTTTATCCTGTTTGTTATAGTATTTTTTTAATATCTAACTACGTGCATATGTGGAACAAGAACTTTAATAATCAGTTGTGAAAGTAAAAAACGAGCTGAGAAGTAATTAATATATTTTAAAATTTTGAAATGGTTTTTGCTAAAAATCATTATTACGCACACCTGTATACCACATAAAAGCTATTGACAACTATATTAGAACTGAAATATTAGAGAGACTACCTCTCCACCTACCTCAGCAGGCAGATCTACAGTATAACTGACCGAGGATATCCGAGGTGCTATAGACAACCAAGAAACTGTAGTGTGTGCATTTTTGAATATATATTATAATGAGGTTTTGACAATACAAGAGGTCCTCAAAAAAGCATTAAATAGAAGTGTAGACAGCCGAACTTCCATATGAATGTCGGAACTGCTCACCACTAGAGTAGCAGATATGAGTAAAGATATTTTCTTCATTTGTACAACTAGAGGATGTACACAGGGAGGAGTAGCATCCCCATTAATGTGGAGCCTAACGGTTGACGAACTCCTGGTGGTTTGAATGACCTCGGAATTTCCTTCCAAGAATATGCTGATGATATTGTCATAACGGCCGGGGGAAAATTCGATAACACCCTTCACGACACACTACAAAAGAGTCCGAACTATACAAATAGTTAGTGTAGGCAAATGTGACTTTGATTATGTGACTCTTTATTTTCCATTTGGTTTATAAATAATATAAATATCCACAAACAACATTTCATCTAATAGTATTTTGACAATAAAAAAAGCTCTTCGAAATTGTTCACGCAACATTCCTTTTCTACAGATGATTGTAATGACTGATTTATTTTTTGATTTTGTTATTTTTTTAAGCAAAATTTTCTGTTTCATATCTACAATTAAATTGTAATACCCTATTTGTCCGAGTTTTTTATATAGAAATAGTAAGAACCACTTTAAAAATGTTCCACCAACCAATATACGTCAAATAAAATATTTGTGCACCAATTATATTTCGAATGTTTTGTTTCAGGAATGATTAATCAATATTCATCTATCTTCAACTAATACGAGAATACGAGTAGATCAGTTGTGAGTATCTTTGTATAAGCCTTCTAAGCATGCTTTTTATTTATTAATATTTGAATATAAAATCTACACGTGATTCTGACGCTTGTTTTGTGTACTGTAGTGTTTCCATCACACTACCTACTTATTAAAGGCAAATCAGAGGTATTCGGAGAAAATAGACAGTTTTTATAGCTCAAAATGTAATTAATCATAAAAAAATGTATCCTACGAATATTCTGGAATACATTGAAAAAAGCATTTTTTCGGAAATTCTACGGTTTGCGGCGATCTGAGATTTTTAAGGAGCTGAAACTTTCGGTATTTGTACAAAAGTTAATAGATTTACAACAAATTTTAGATCTATTTTTTTGAGTTTGTTTTTCTGTTCGCCACCTAGTCAATGTTTTGCAAAATCCTGTGACTAATGGCACTACCGAACAATCTTACTCCACCTTTGCCAATTAAAATTTTATCTTCGCGGCTGGATTACACTTAAGTACTGGGACTTTTCAGCAGTTATTTTTTTTACAGAGAAAACACTGACAACAAATATTTGGTCCCGATTTTTTACATGTACAGAAAAAACGTTCGTCCAATGTGAATTGCGCCTTAAACAGCCTTTCTGTTATAACAAAATACGAGGGTATATTTTAAATGAGTTATGACTTATACCTGAAGGAATTTTAAACGTAAATCTGATGTTCATTTATTAACTTAGTACCGAAAACTGTCCCCATCAAGTTAAAGGTTGACGTGGTACGGCATTTCTTTCTGTTCTTCAATTTTGAAAATTATCAATCGCTTCTAGTTTGTAGGCACGAAGTTCTAACTTTTTCAATGCTTAATAATACTACAAACAATATACAGATATAGCTCCGGTATCGGAAGAATTTTTAACTCCTCCAAACATGGCCTAACTCGACCAAATAACAAAATGGTGTTTTATTATGAAGGTAATCCCAAAATAACCCTACATCTGCCTTATTATGGGCAACAACGAGCTACTTCATATTATATGTGTATGTTTTCAACAAATTAGTTACATTAGTTTCTGAAAAAAACGTGTTGCGGAAGAGATAATGCTAGATATATACCAAAGTATTTCCGATTTGATTCTAAAATATTTCAGAAACTTGACAGGTTGCTATAAGAACCAATGAAAAATAGTGTGAAATTCGCTATTTTGGACTTCTTTCTTGATGGTCTTTTTCCTTTGGGGAGGGGGGTAAGAAATATTTTCAGTAGGGCACTAGTTTCCAAAAAGTACCGTTGCGAATTGAAATTCATTGCTACAGAATTGTAATAGTTCTGTCAGTTTGTCCCATTATCAGTCACAAACTGGTACACTGATCACAAGACACGAACTAGCGTATTTGGTAGTACACGACGAGGAAATATGCCGTAAGCAGAGTATGTGTACCTACGTAAATGCATCTTTTCACAATATGGGCGTTGGATTTGAATTAGTTTATTGTTGATAAATTTCAATTTTTAGATTGTAATCTAACTTCAAGATTATTATCTCGATAAACTTTCGGTTGTGATATATACACTGTGTCCACATATGGAGTGCCCAGGAGGAGAAACATTTTTATTTGTAGTTTTAGTGAGAAATGTAATTCTTGATAAAAAGTTTTGCTTATTCTGAAATCCAATTATAAATTTAACTATTATGTTAAATCCTGTAATAAGGATTTTCAATAGCCCAATACCGACAGTTGTATTTCTCACTAAATAGTTGAACTGCATACTTGTACCAAGTATCCCAACGATATAGCATTTTACAAGATATACTCTTTGCTGAAAATAATGACAATTGGCTATTTGAAAATTATTTACCAAAGTTGACAGTTCCTCAGCTACTTCGTTTACGTCACTCACTAGATTATTATTACATTTTCGAACTAAGTGCAAAAATGGACCATAAAATGAAACAGGTTTTGACAAATTTGAATTTTATTTTTTATGAGGTTTCAGAATGAGCAAAACTTTTTATCAAGAATGACATTTTTCACTAACACAAAAAATAAAAATGTTTCTCCTCTAAGGCCCGTGGACCGTGGATCCGTGGACACACTGTACAAATAGATTTTTCCATTCCTGAATTTCTCGTTACCAGAGGAACTGTTAAAATCTAGAAAGTTTGAATGTGATCGATACAAAATGTAATCTAGCTAATCTGTTAATAAGCACAATTTCGAATTCGGTTTGCATGGGAGTATTATTGAACTGGAACTTTTATTACATCGCCTCAAAATGTTTTGTCCATCCATCGCATGTCACGTTACAGCCGGCCGCAGTGTAGGGGTAAAGAGAAAGGCGAATATGGCGGCGCCCATGGCTTACATCAGCTGACTTTGTGGTATTTATATTCTCACTCATTCGTGCAAGTGCTCCGCTCTATTTGTGTATTTTATTACCACGTTTTTATTCTCTACCCTCTTGTCTACTGTTGATTTCCCATTAATACCATAAATAATTTTCCGAAAATTTTCAGTTAATTCCCACAATCCGAAAACAAGTTTCACTTGCATCGTGGTTTCATGAAACCACACAATATTTTTTTGTTTTGTTCATGATACAAACTTTTCGAACTCGAGTAAGTAGTATGGACAAATTCAAATTTACTCCCAAAAAATGGTTTTTACTATTCCAAGTTAGGTTGACATGATCAAAAAGAGAAAAAAAAAACAAAAAATAAACATAACTATATTTATTCCTAAAAATTAAAATGAAATTAAGTTGTGAGAAAAATATACAAAAAATTAACAAGGTTAAAAAAAATTAAACTTAAAAAATGTACACAAGAAAACCTGCGATATCTTTTTTTTCGTAGGAAAGAAATTTATACAAGATTTAAAAACACTTTGGTTGATCATTTGGACTAGTAAATATTATTATTTTTTTGATTAAATAAAACATAACTATGTACATCAGTTAAAAATCAAACTAAAGAGAAAATATTCACAAAAATCTGCACGTGCAGCACCGTACACGTGATATAAGTGAAACCTCTTAAAGTGACGTTCAACTTAAAATAGGGAAAATGGGAAGCGAGTAGGGGTTGTTGGTGAAGGTGGTTAGAGGAAGAGGAGGATAGGTGTGAGGGGGGATAAGGGAAAGTGCAGAAAAAATTGTGAAGGGATAGGGGGTGAAGGTGGTAAGGAGAAGAGGAATGGTAGATGTGACGTCACTCGCTTCAACTCGGAATATAAACATGAAGTTCTAAGGTAGCGGCCCGACGTGGAGCTTTTTGGTATAACCAATTCTTTGGAACGCACTTCGAAAGATCTTCATGCATATGATTGTAGCTCTGGTTTAAAAGAAAGGAGCGAGTGGGATCAGAGGACACATCATAATTTTGAAACTAGGAGACTGGCGTCAAATAAACAAGATAAAAGGGGTTCTTAGTGTTTTTCATGGTAGCGAGCGATTTAGAAACCTATGTAATATAGCGGTTAAAAATCGGTGCATGGTAAACAACGAATCAAACTTATACCATAAGAAAAGGGAGGTACTTACTAAAAAAGGGTGGTGGTGAGGTAAGATTCTTGGAAGACGGGGTGAGGGGCTAGGGGAAGAGAGAAATATGGGTAAAAAGAGCGAGGAGAAGAGATAAGTGGGGACAAGAGGTGGTAGGAAAGGAGAGTAGGAGTAAACGGGGGTAAGAAAAAGAGAGAAAAAAAAACATGACACCAGTTTAGCTGTGTGTTGAATACTCTCATCACTCGTTTCAGCTAGGAGCATTAGCATGACAATCTGACGGGTATTCCACGCTGGAAGCCTACGTCTGGCGGATTTTTTATTATAACCAATTCTTTGGAACTCCTTTCACAAGATTTTTACGCATCCGGCTGTAGCTCTGGTTAGATAGAAGAGTCTGTACAGGAGGGAACAGAGGACACATATGGGATCTAAGGCATCTATTTGAGAAAAGAAAAGAAAAGAAACTGAAGATTTAGGGCGTGTTGCAACGTAGCGGTTGAACATCGGTTAATAGTGAACCACAAATCAAACTTATATAATGTCATACTCATTATAGACCCACGCCGAGGCTTTGGGGGCTGATAGACAACGTTATTCCCCACTTTCTAATTCCCAGTATGGCACCCCTAAAGTGTAGCTTTTAGGGCGGGGTCAATTTTCAAACGTGTAATTACTATCCATGCCCCTGTATCATAGGCCCCACTTTAGTTCTTGTTTTGTGTCGTCAAGGAGATCACAAAAGTCCGCGAACTTTTTATTTGTTTTTAGCGACGCTCTGGAATGGACAAAATGTTCTAAAATGATGATATGATTATTTTTTTATTTTGTTATTTTTTTAAGCAAAATTTTCTGTTTCATATCTACAATTAAATTGTAATACCCTATTTGTCCGAGTTTTTTATATAGAAATAGTAAGAACCACTTTAAAATGTTCCACCAAACAGTATACGTCAAATAAAATATTTGTCCACTTTTTGTTTTGTTTTTAGCGACGCTCTGGAATGGACAAAATGTTCTAAAATGGATCCATTTTTCTGAAAAGGCGTACTTATAGATTATCAAGATCACTGATGATGAAATCATTAAAGTATATCGTTAAACTACTGAAATACATAAAAATGTCGGTATAGCAGAGGGACCTTTAATACACTCGCCTATAAAAATGTGACAACTTTGGAAGCCCATATCTGCGTTGGTGGCATCGCATCAGTATGGCGCTTATAGAACTTTGTTCAGAACACGAAAATGAACAAATAAGGAGATATATTTCCATGGAGGGATCTATTATACATGTTTATTGCTAAAAATGACATGTTTGCCCCATTACGGCGGCCAGTGATATGGCGTTTTGGAATCTTTGTTCTACAGTTCATTGTTAACAATGATCACGTTTCGTTTCGTTTCGGTTAGTATGGCGGACCTGAAGTGACGACATAACGGTATGGCGTATTGACTTCGCTTACTTTGGTGACCTTGTTGACGACATCAAATAAGAATGAACGTGGGGCCTACGATTCAGGGGCATGGATATTAATTACACGTTTGAAAACTCACCCCCCCTAAAATCTACCTTTAGGGGTGCAATGCCGGAAATGTCAAGTGGGAAATAACCTTGTCTATCAGCCCATAAAGACTCGGCGTGGGCCTATAATACTTGAAAAAACCCTCTCGGCTCCAGGTATATTCTGATTAAATTCTCGTTCACCTATTGATTATTAAATCGTCGGATAAGAAGTTTCACTTGAAAAAAAAGGTTTTAAATATTACCTAAATGTTAACAAAGTGATCCGACAAAAAGCTTGTGATAATTATGGTGTCAATTTAATAACTGCGCTTTCATATTGTAGTGCATCAATTTACTGAAAAGTAATCGTTATACCGTAGCATAACGAAATTAAAAATGATAAGCTTAATGGTGACAGTAGGACATTTCGTGTTTGTTACAATGATTTAATTTGAGCCATGATTCACAAGCATTTTGTAAGGTCCGTAAATTATAATACAATATTGTTTTGATCACATTAGTCAGAATTATTCACAACTGATTATCAGTTAGCAAAACATCTTCGGATTTTCACCGAAAAATGGTGGATCTTCTACTCAAAGGACCTAAATCTTGATTTTTGGTTTTTGATTAAACTGTTAAATATTGTTAAAGTTTGATTAGTTTATTTAAAAATCAAGATTTACTATTAACTAAATCAGTCCATTCCCTTTGAGAAAAATTCGACCCTAAATAATTAATTTCATCAGGCGCTATGAAAAATTAAGTAAACATTTTATGCATTTAGAAAATATTGTAATATTGTTTGTAAATTCCCCTAACTTTGCAAACTCCGTAATATCATTGAAGTCATGAGAAAATTAAAAAAGCCAAAATTAGATTCTGAATTTCAACTATAAAAAATAAAAAAAACTCCTATCCTACCAAATCAAACAAAAAATGTATCCCCATATTTCCGAAAGCAACTATCTATAACACCATAGACAAGAGATAAAACTTCCCCGAGCAGTAGCCTTGCCTTTGAACAATCATACCACAGCTATCAGAACTTATAGTCATAGTCGATAAAGACAAGAACTGGCTTCAATGTGAGCTATTTGATCCGTCATTTCCATTTTTACGACTTCGTCCCTTTCTTCAAGGAAATGACGAAAATAATTTTTCACTCAGTTACTTGTTTGCTGACAGCTTACAATAATTACAATATATTATAAAATATGCTCGTGTATGAACGTACTATGACGATATTGCAAATGAGTTTATTAGTTAAAATCAACGAAAACAAAAGCTTTTTCCAAGAGAAAACACAAAACTAAAATATTTTCCACCTGCATCAACATTGTCCTTTACACACTATCGCAATGATATTAATCAAAATCACATTAATTGAGTATTCATCGAGTTCATTTGAAATATTTACACACCAGTCTTTTCTCATATTTTTTTACATAAAAAAATATTGGACAAAACACACCCGGAATAAAAACGAACTTTACAAAACATACAAAAGTTCCCCCTGGTTTCAGACAAGGTGTCCCTCTTGTTCGTTAACACCGTAACCGTTTCCGAAACTAGTAAGCTCACGTTTCTGAGAAAGACTTTGAGCTTGGAGTATTTGGTTATTTTGATTGGTATTGTGCAATACATCCGGAGGTGGTACGCCTCTTGCATGACGTAAAAGGGAACCGTTAGACGGAAGAGGCGGAGTCATCGGCACGTGTGTGTGCGCTAAATGCGGGTGAGCTGGTATGGGAGGCGGAGTTTGAAAGTCCAGTGGTGGGGGATACGATAAATAACGATCGGACATATTGAAGTATGAACCGTCCGCTGGAGGAGCTGGTGATGGTGCAGTAACGAATGATTTACCTGAAAAAGAGATATCATATAAGTTTTTCATTCATTGTATTTAATGTACTCAAAATGTTAATAACAAACACATTTTGGTCGCGACATGCTGCGGCATTCATTTAGTTCAAAGATCTAGTTATCACGGTGGTCCAGGTGAAGTTTCCCTATATTCATTAGTAGGTAATTGTTTGACAAACAAAATGAAATGGTGTTTAATGTTGACCTTAAAAGATAAATTTTAGGTAAGGTTAGGTTCTATGTGGGTGAGGCCTTCTCGCCTCCTCCACTGCTACCCCCGTTGGATCTATTGTGGCACACTCCTAGGGATTACAATTCACCCCACAAGCCTGTGCTTCTGACGAAGTCCAAGATTGTAATTGGTGATACTTTTTTGAAGTCGTTCGGCTCTAAGGTACTAAAACCGAATATGTTATACCTTACCCTGCCCAAAGCTGGACATGAGCATAATATGTGCTCCGCAGTTTCGTCCTCCAAATTACAGAACCGACAATCCGAGGTCTGAACCAGACTCATCTTCTTCAGGTGGTAATTCAGTCGACAATGTCCTGTAAGCAGTCCCGTCAGAATGCGTAGGTTTGTTCTGCTCCATTCCAGGATCTGCTTATTTTTTGTACTCAAAAGGTTGTATATGAACGCCTTCGAGTGAGAGGTCCCCGGTATGTCTACCCAGTTCGTGAACGTTTTCCTCTCCGCCCAGGTAGCTATGGCTGATCTAGCAGTGCTTTCCGCAATACCATAAAATGGTTCAGGTCCGATAAATACAGACTCTGATCCCTTTTTTGCCAGAGTGTCGGCCTTCTTGTTGCCCTCCACTCCTCGATGCCCCGGCACCCAGGTCAAAACGACTCTGTTCTCCTTGCCTAGTATTTATTGTAGACAGTTAAGTATCAGCTTAGATTTTATCCTGTTTGAGCTCAGTGCTTTAAGAGCAGCTATCTGACAGGATGTGTCAGATAAATTTTAGTATGACCTATTTTTAAACTCCTTACGAACGTTGGTAGAAGTTTCCTTAGAAATATCACATCAGGCTTGAGCTATTCTTTGTCGTAAATCGTCCTCCGAGTTGTATGAACAACGGATTTAATTTGTAATTCTCTGCAAGGCATAAAGCTGGCCGCTATTTTGCACCTATTTCTTCACCCAAATTTTCGTTATTATTCGGCAGTAACAAGCAGTACTTCTCATGCAAAACTCATTTCAAAATCTGGATATTATCGATGGCTCGATTTGCTCGTCAGGAAAAATTTCTCGGTATATCGTCTAAGTCACCACCTAGCAATTTCCTCGAATGGTTACTTGTATGATATTTGGAATAATGGTTCATATTGTTTACACGTTTCGATTTTCTCGAGAGGCCTAGTTTTTCGAATGCCTTGGTACGTAAAAGTCTCCTCGCCTCAAATCTCTTTTAGGAAATAACCCTTTTCTGAATCTCCCATGAAAATTTGATGTTTGTTATGCATTATCAAAGGAAATGAAATACTTGCTTTGAAGACTTGTTAATATCCATATTATATATACCTGTGAATATTGATTACAATGTGCATCTATAGAATCAAAACCGTTGTAAACATATTTTGCTATACTATATGATTCGGGAAATTTCCAAATACAATGAACATTTTAGACAATACATGCGTTCACACAAAATCAATGAAATATTTAATTACAAAACTATTAACTAGTAAGTATATTATGTTTGCACTACAACATAATTTCTCTAATCTATACAGGGTGAATAATAGCTATTGGGACATGAGCTAATAATTTATTTTATGTATTATTTTGCATTTTTTTAAAAGGGGCTCCACGTGAATGATTCCTGATGTTGAAATCAACCTACTTTTTGCGAAAAGTTGTATTGATTTTGATTATAAAATATCCCGTAAACCTCATTTCTACGTAATATTGCTATTCTGTTTTAAACACGATAATTTCATCCGTTTTCAATAAAAACGCAATTGAACAGTTCGGAGTCTCAGAAGAAGATTTCAAATATTTTTTCATTTTTCTATGAAGAGTAGAGTATTGTCAGATGAGTGTTATTGGTAAATGTCATTCCTTGTCAGTGAATTATTTTTGCTATGAGATTGTAGTATATTGTCACATTTTTTAAATTTCTTCGATTGAATTGCCTCGTCATAATCATTTTCCTACAACCACTTTGCAAAACACGCTTTTCTACACAAATTTGTATACGCAAAGCAGGCCTTTTCTTAATTCTTTTGATAACTATTGGAAAAGTAATGCGAAAAGTACACGCTATGGCACTTTTCCGCACCGAAATGTCAAACAAAGCTACCTATGACCTGTCACCTCTTTTTTTGACAATTCAACATATTTATTATACTTAGTGAGTTTCTGGGTGTAAAAATTTTAAATGTAAACCAAAAATAAGTAAACTATTTATTTGATTATTTATTTATTCATTATTCATTGTTCACTATTAAACATACAAACTGATTTTTCTATATTAAATTTTCATTTTGTATGTTCTTTCTGTTCAAAGTTTTAACAAAATACCTAATAAATATCTGTTTTTATTTCATTAATAAATGTGGTTGTAGAAAAAATATTGTGTACAACTTGTACGCAAATCACTTTTCCCACGAGCGCAGAAGTTTGTGGCACGAGCCGTAAGGCGAGTGCCGCAAATCTAGCGAGCGTGGGAAAAGTGACGCTTTGCGCATTAGTTGTACAAACTACTATTTACAAATGAAGAAATGCGGGAAATGATTTGTATATACGCACAAGAAAGATTTTGCGATCGCTCTACGACCCGAAGGTGCGTGAATTGATATATCCAGGTAGAAAGCAACCGAATCACAAAACTTTTGCAAATCTATTTAATCGTTTTGGTGAATCGGAGTGATTTTATAATCTGGGTAGTGGTCCAAAAAAAATCACAACTAATGGAGAAGATTAAATTTTGTTTCAGGTAGATGAAAATCCTGCAGTAGTTCACTTCATCTGTCAGCAGCAGCAGGAGTTTGTCGTCTATTATCAGAATTACAAAAATAGAAAAGTTGCTACTATAATCATTTCACTCCTATTCAAAAAACTGCTTTCAATAGATCTCCCACGAAGGTAACGGTTCTGCCAACGTATTATCAACAACTATAATGGTGACCGACATTTTTTTAAGAATATTTTTTACTTAACGAAGGAACCTCTCAGACATTTTCAGCATAAGTTTCAATTAAATATTTGTTGGCACTATAAAGGACCAGTACTAGGGCCATACCTATGCTGTGCCTTCAAATATAAATGAATGTTCCTGTTTATTTGGTCCTATCGCCATAGATTTGTCAAAACTAATCACCCTTTTTCTATTTCCCGATAGTTATAAATAAAACTAACCTTTACTAAAAATCTCTAAAAAATCTAGACTGCAAAGTGCTGATTTCCAACTGAATTTTATTTGAAAACGATTGTTAGTACGATTTAAATTAGTGATAGCTAGCAATAATAAATAAAAATGAATATTTCATTCAAATACTGAAACACTGAAAACATCCTCTTGCTTGTTGTAGTTACTCGATCCTAATTCACATTTCATGATGTTATTGTTTTGGGTTGTGCCTAGTGTTCTCCGAAGTGAACACTATAATTTTTGTAATCTGGGAAGAACTGCTATACCAAAAACAGTGTTCTATCAATAATTTTCAAATATACTATTGTTGGATAATCAATTTTATATTATAGTGCAAACAGTTGTTAGTGGTTAGTTACCTGACATGCCACCATGGTAAACTAGACTCTGATCATCCCTGGCCCTCGGTCTCTGATCATGCGCGAGATGGTGATGATGGTGATGGGGATGAGGCAGGGTGTGAGTCTTGTGAGCCATGTTGATGCCGGTCTGAATTGGCATTTGCATTTCGTATGTAGGATACGCACCTGGATAATCCGGCTGGTGATCGATTAAGTAAGAATTGCTCGTTGGTTTCCGATTTTCATCCTAGAAAATATGATAAATTCAAACTAATTGTAAAAACTATCTTTTGATAAAAAGCTTTCATACACTGTTGAACATATTCGTTCTCTGGTAAGATGTCGTGAGATTTTATTCAACCCCCTCCCCCATCCCCCAATCTCACGTGAGATTTTTCAAAATGTGGGTTTCTTACGTAAACGCGTAGGATTGTTATTGTAAAAAGAAAAAAAAAATTGCTTCATGCTTATTTGACAGTGGCGCGAAAACAAAGGATGGGCTACACTGTACCGTAAATTCAGATTAAATGGAGCTATTTGGTATAAAACAAATGTAGTGGTTTGACAGTCAGTAGATGCATAACGTCGAAGTATGAATAAAAATATTTTCTCTCGAACAAATTAGTGAATGATCTTAATCGTATTACGATTACGCTTAAGATTAAATCTTAAGCATGTACAATGTGGATTAAATGGACCAAAATAGTATAATTTTTTTTGTTTCAATCAGAAAAAAAATTGAGTGATATTTGCCAAGACCACCCCTCGCTACAACGTAAGATTAGATGAGATTTGACTCGACCCCCCTCCCCCCCTTAAACATCTCACGTAATTTATGGACGCCCCCCTAGATAAGATGTAGAAGGTAGGAAAATAAAATTATCTATTTTATATACTTTTCGTGGCAAATAGCGTATTGATATCAAACAAAAAAAGTAGTTATTTATAAAGTTTTATAACCGTCAAAACCTTACCAAATATTCATGATTATTTTCTTCGTTACTGTAGGTTTCACTCTTTTCGCTCACAGATGACAGCGTCTCTCCTGTCACAGTATCGTTGTAACTACTAGGGGCGTACATTTCGATTGTCGCCGATTTGCTGGTTTGATTGTTTTGTTCTAAGAAATAAAAATAGTATGTTTAAAAAAATAATCTAATATTAATTTTTTGGTGAAACGCAGATTTGTACCTTCTATGTCAGTTGAACATTTGAAATAAGTATAGTTAAGTAAAAATATATTACAGAAAAATGGAGATATTCGAAATTTTTTGGAAAGCTTCGTAAATCGTCTATGAGTAGGTACCTAATATAGCCGCAAATATATTCTTTTTTAAATATGACCAAATCGTGTATTTCAAATTCCGTTTCAAATGTTATGTAAATATTCATCACATCACCGCTGTTCCCTAACACTGATGAGGAGACAAATACTTTTAAATAATAAAAGTTATAAAAGATTAAATGATAATAACTTCTAATAGTTTTCAAAGACGAAAATAAGGCTGAAAACTGTAAATAATGAAACCTTTCGACAGCGTCTGATGGTGTTCGATGTATGTAAACAGATGACGTCGTACACTTCAAGTTCCATTTATCAACTAATAATAAAATTGCTTTGGTTAAAAATTGTGGAAATATTGTATTTAAATTTCTGTTTTTTTAAAAATGCATTCTAAGTGATATACAAAATTATTTTTCTTGCATGTTCTGTGTGCTCTCCACATGACAAAATAGTAATTTACTCAAAGAAATTTGATTTGAATTCTGATGTCGTTAATCTAATGAAGCATTTTGAACACTGTTCAAACCTAGTTACCTACTGCTTATAGTATATCATATGCATAAGAGGCACATTTATATGCATTAGTTTAGCTTAGTAATAAAAACAATATATTCGTGGCTAATACATAAGCTGTTTTATTTATGTTTTGGTTTGGACCATGCAAAGAATACACAACAACAAGAAGTGAAGCCTGGCTAAAATCCTTTGATATTGAAGGGCCAAAAATAAATACCTATTCTTGAAGGTGCTATGTATGTATGTATAATGGGATGACATTCCCTGAGACCTAAAAGATCTATTGTGCCCCCTTACTTCTACTTAGTTCATAAGGAAAGTCTCAAAGACTAAGATGACATCTAACTCTAGCATACACTGAGAATCATAATAAATGCTTACAGCTTTACTCGAATCACACACGTTTCGTTGACAATATACACGTGAAATGGATCATTTAAAAAAATAATTATTACAACCTACAAACAAACTTTAATCCAATTTGGGTCTGTGAAGACCATAAGAAAGAGGCCTACATGCGGTCTTATGACATATGACAACTAATTCACTAATTTAAAAGATGACGTTTTTATCCAAAGTTTCGCTTCTTGTTGTTTGGTGTTTTCTTTGGTTTGGACGCATTCGTTGATATAGTCAGTACAATCTATTAAAACAACCGACGGTTATTGCATTTTTTTGGTTTTCCAATTGAGATTGTACATACTATAAAACCACTTACTATTTATAAACCAAATCGCTTATATTTTCAAGAATTATAAATTTTTGTAAAGTACTACCACGTTTAAGTGCGAAATAGAAGGCATTTACGGATTAAAAAAAGATTTATAGTTTTGAATCCACCTTGTGTGGGATCCATCTACATGAAAACCCTTCTCCTTTCCAACATTTAATTTTTAAAACTGTAAATAAACAAAAACAAACCTCTAATCCTTTTAGCTCTCCTCTTTAACATGCATCCAGTAACTAAGGCAATATTAATAAACAAAAGAATAACGCCTATGACAGAAACGCTGATGATGACTATCCTAGGCAAATCTTGTTTTTCTAAAAGATCATCTGGGATGACTTTTTGAACTTCTTCGTTGCCAACAAATACTAAAGGAAAAAAAAGAAATAAGTATAAATGAAAAATTACCTGCAACTCGTTTTTTAGATCGTCTGTGTAAACAACAGCCGATAAGAAGAACGTTCATTATTATCAATAGAACACCAACGATCGTTCCGAGGATGATAAGGAATCCGGGAAAGTTTCTTATATTCCTTTCGTCCAAGCTGGAGGAAGTGTAAGATGGAGGGACTTCGTCTGTTTAGTTAGTAGGTAATAACGGTTAGCATGAAAATTAACATTGGGATTATTATTATTAGGATGAATAAAAATATATTACAGACAACTTACCTGAGGTTTTTGCTGATAATAAGTCGGGCATAAACTTGCTACTACCCAATTTGTTAGACGCCATTATCGAAAACACGTACTGCGTGTTCACTTCCAAATCTTTAACAATGTGGGTCGTGATGTTATTACCGACGACATCTTCGTATTTATATCCTTCCTCGTCGACTTTCCTATACCGAATTCTGTACGAAGCTTTCATGCCACCATCGAATCCTGGAGTCCAGCCCAATGTGACACTATCGTGTGTTACGTTAAGCACAGTTAGAAGAGTGGGAATGTCCGGTTCAGAAGTTACTTCTAGATGTAGGGATTTCGAAGAAAAGCTCAGTTCGTTTCGAGCTACGCATTCGTAGTTACCATAGTCTGCGGAAGTGACGTGAGTGATGTATAAAGTTGATTCGGATACCAACTGGTCGATCTAAAAAAATTATACCGTAGAAAAAGAATATCGAAATTATTTGGTGAGTACCCTATGTTCAATACTGATAAAAGATATGAAAGGCAAATAAGGATATATTAGAGATGCAACGGATATTCGGTCACTATCCGTTAAGGATAAGGTACTATCTAGACAGATATCGAATTGGTTCGTCATTCATTCATTCGATTGGGTGGTGCTCAGCAGCCCAGGTACTTGAACTGAATCTTTGTACCATTTCCAATATTATCTACTTCCATTCCAGAAGCTTTGTGTCTTCTATGTAGGCCACTAATTTGACTGGAGGGATTTTCAGTAGTTGTAATGGTTGTATTATTTCCTCTCCAAAGTGCTTCCGTCTGAGCCCATGTAAGTTGTCGCAGAAGCAGAGTATGTGAGTAGGAGTTTCATCATAAAGCTCACATTTCCTGCACATAGGTTCACTAACTTTGCCCATTTTGTGCAGATGTTTCCTCAGGGTGCAGTGTCCAGTCACCAGGTCGGTACCTGCTTCAAATGTCTCTCACCCAGTTGAGAGTTCCTTGTCTACCTTGTTCAGTAAACTCTTCATATGGAGGTCCCTTGTGTCGACCTCCATTTGAGTTGGTGCTTCCTATCTAGCCCGTTCTCGATTTCCCCTCTTATGCAATCTTTTGTGTTTCCACAAGTCTCCTTTAGAGCCTTCTTTAGCTAACTGGCCATCCATTTCATTACCTGCAATCCCCTCATGTGCCGGCACCCATATTAGAGACACTGTTGTCTCTTGCTGATTGGTTCGTAATTTCCGGTCAAATACCGGATATTACCCAAATGTTCATGCTTTTTAACATTAACTGCATAAAATATTACTATTTATCGCGAACGTAGGTCCGTTGGCCATGCCGAACATTCGGTTTTCGTTATCCGGCCGAACCACTACACAATGGAAAAGAAGGAAGCGAAATAACAGATGATCTAACAAAGAGTGGGGCTAAAACAGCCTTTTTTCGAATCGGAACCCTTTTGTGGTTCAAACACAAATATAATATTAACAGAAATAGGTAATACCGTAAAACCATTGGACCCGTGGAGAGATGTAAGACAAACAAAGATACTCCTAGGAAATAACGACATAAGAGTTTCGAGAGGTGCCATAATAAGAATCTGTCGCTTGAACGGGCACCTCAAACACCTCGAACTAGAGGAAAAAATCAGGATTCTGCGGAGAAGAAGAAGAAACCTCCAATCACATATTTGAGGAATACAAGGCACTATAGAATCACAGGGCACAACACCTGGAAAACTAATGGATAGAATAAGAAGGGCCAATAGATCGTAGTGAATGTTCTCCTCAAAAGATCCTACGTACGTGTTGACAATGCAATGGAATATAAAAATCTAAGAGATTGAATCTAGCATCACAGTATGGTAGAAGTTATTTTTTTTGTATCAGATTTAGACCGAAACTGACCTGTTTATAAGTACTGTAGTACTTTCCAGTCGTATTTGAATTAATTGGCGAACCATTTCTTGCCCAAGTATATCTTGCCAATGGCGACGCTTGGCTTCTACAAATTAATTTTCCAGTATCACCTGCGTCACTAGCAAACTTTATAAATTGAGGATTCGTGTCAATTTCCGGTTTATCTACAAAAAATATAAATTTCAAAACTTGTTTACGTATAAACGAACAATTTACTTACGTTTAACGATCAACATAACTTCTTTCGACGAAGAGTTTCCTACACCATTATTTACAGTACAAATAAAGTTGCCAAGGTCTTCTCTCGTTACACTTGTTATTCGAAGGTAGGATGTACCATTTTTGTCGTACATAATAGATGTTCTTGCTGCAAAGTCGGGAAAATCGTCCCTTTTCCATGTAATTGTATCATCGGCAAGTGGGTTACCATCGGCGGAACAGGAAAGGGTTGCATCTTCGTTAGGGTCGGCGATTACGCTTCCACTGGTTTGAATTATCGACGCAGAATCTATTGGATAACGTTTAATTGTTAATTTTTTAAACAGTCTGTATTTTAAACAAAGAATAGTAGTAAAATGCGGATAAATTTAACTCAAGTAAAAATCTAAAACTTAATGTGGATTAAGATTTTATAGAAATACTTTATAGGTTGATGTAAGGACCAAAAAAAATTAAAATTACAGTAAATTCCGCTTTAAATAAATTGGTACTTACACTGAACGGTGATATTAACAGTGGCAATGCTGCTTCCTTGAGAATTTAAAGCTTCGCATATGTAAGTTCCAGCATCGTTTCTACTTAATTTGGTAATATTCAGAATATGTCCATCTGAAACGATTCTTTCAATCCCATTCGAAGCACTTTGTTGAGTTATTGGTAAACCATCTTTGGTCCAAGTGTACGCGATGTTGCCAGGATTACCGTCCGCTTTTAAATATATTATTAATGGTTCGTTTTCTATACCTGTAACGGAGTCTTCGTTGTTTACGCTAAAGATTGGTTTATCTACAATTTAAAAAAAATGTTTGAGTTATCTGTGAAATCTGTAAAATTGCGTTTCAGCAATAAATTGAACTTGTTCACTACTGGTTTGGGGGCACCGATAATGTTTTGATGAAACTTTGGTACTTTTGGGTTTGCGCATGTCAAAACTTGTTTTATATACACAATGTATTTACTTTATAAAAAATTTAATCTGTCCGTAGGTCAGAAGTTGCATGCTTCATCAGTCTCTGTGGCAAGACAGAAGTGGACTGACGCTTCCCGGGGTGAGACTTGGACTAAGGGTTAAAAAGTAGAGAAGGAACAGAAGCAGGAGTGTCAGTAAAATATTTATGCTAACCTACATTGTACAAGAATGAATAAATACAGGACTGACAGTGATAGAAAATAGATATTAACCAGGCAGTCAAGACTGATATAGGAACGTCAGGATGAACTACATGTATTGTCAGATTTCTCTGGAGTAACATTTGTGCGGGTGCCGAGACTTGACGATATTTCTGGAAATGAACAATCTGTTCAACTTGCGATAAAAGTTTCACAATATAATATGTTGATATATAGTTTAGGAACATTGCAAAAACAGGTACACAGTAATACCCTTTATAGGGGATACATGTGTTGAACGGGCTGAAGAACTACAAAATTGATGTTAAAAAGCCGAAGAACTACAAAATTGGTTAAAAAAAATAACTGGTAGTTTAACGTATCACCTAGGAAACATATCTCCTGCATAAAATGCGGCTGTATAATGAAGACTCCAGTTACAGACTCTGTGGCATGGAGATCGAATCCGTTACCCACACTGTATTTGACTGTGAGGCACTGGACTCAAGAAGAAAAAACAGCTACTTTTTCGGTCGAAGTTTAGTTTTCAGTTGAAAAGATTATAAATTACTACTAATAGAAATCTAGGTAAATATTTAACTTACAGAGCACCTGAAGCGTTATAGCATCATGTACAGATCGTGACAGCGCCTCGTTACTTGCTTGACATGTGTATATTATTCCATTCATTTGTTCAGTCACATTAATTTTCATTTCAATAGTAGATACGGTACCACCGTGAAGACCAGGTTTAGTAGAGTTAACCAATCCCAGTACGGGAATACCCTGTTTCCACCATGATAGTTTCGCCGGTGGATTGCTGGAACTCGAGTCGCAGATTAATGTACCTTCTTCGTTCGGTTTTAAATCTTCAGGATCTTGATGGATTTTGACATGATCAGGGGGAACTGAAAATAAATTGAAAGACTCTTAATCTATCGGTGATTAATTTTTTAAACAGTTTTCCAATAATACTTTATTATATTTTCTAATACTGTAAATATCTTCATACTAGTAAATTTGAGGCATATTGATGGTTTTAATTTAGTCATATGACAGAACTTTGAATAACTGTCCCTAAGCTGAAAAAATTAACAATTAAATAATGTAAATATCAGCAGTTATTAGGCAACTTTGCTTAGCATTGCCAGTGATTTTGGAAACAGTCCATAATTACTGAAATTAGAGTTATGCTAGTTCCACACATGTTGGCTTTGTTGGCGTTGACATTAGGTTACATGTTCATTTTGGCTGCAATGTGGCGCCAACATATCGGGGAAGAATTGGCTCATTTTCAGTTTTTTTTTCGTCAGAGCCAACATCGACATGTCTGATATAGAAATTTCTGTAGATGCGATATCCACGATAATATTTACATTGCTAGACCATTAGGTTCCTTAATAATGCTTGGGTTTGATACAGCTCCAAGGCTATATTGTCAATTTCCACGTTGAACAAGCGTTATTGGCGCCAGCGTTGGCTCCAATATGCGGATTCGGTTTTTTATAGATAATCCTAGGAATTGTGAACTCACATGAGCATATAGATAGAATTAACTTCAAAACTTCTACCCTTAACATTTTTACAGAAAAGTTTGTAACAATCCGTTAAACATAAATATTTATTAATATACTTACAATATACACTCATGTTAAGAGATTCGATCAATGGTATTTCAGTGGCAGAATTGGCGGCTTCGCATTTGTACACAGCTCCGTTATCGGTTATATTGGTCAGAATAGTAATTTCTGCAGTTATAACTTTATCACTAGTTCTTATGATCGAGTTGATTTTCTTGTCGTTTTTATACCATGTGATTGTGGCTAATGGATTTCCTCCGGAAGACGTACAAGAAATTTTCTGAATCGTACCAGCTGGAATATGTGAATCTTTTGTGAATCCTTGAATAACTGGGTGACCGGGTGGATCTGAAATAGTTATTTTCAAAAAAAAGAGGTTAACATAATGACAATTCACTATAATTGCTTTCACACATCCTATTCATCGAGCATATTTAACTATGCATAGCATAACTTATAACTCTAAAGTATACTTACATAAAACGTTGACATTATGAGTTGATACGATAGTTTCAGTTAGTTGCATATTAAACGCCTGACAATTGGCCAATAAGTACTTCCTATGAGCTTCAATAACAACAGTAATGTTAGAGGTCGTTATCCATCCACCTTCAGGTGAAATAATTTGTCTTGACGTGGCGTTTCGAATATTTCTTCCATTTACATTCCACTTAATCTCTGCAGCTGGGTTCGAGTTGGCTGTAGTACAAGTCAGTGGTACTGGATCACCTACTCTTGCTTCGGTTGGTCCAGATATTGCTACATGATCCGGCGAAACTACAAAAATCATTGTTATTAAGAAAATAAAATTATTTCAGTAACATATGATCAGTATTTTTCAGATTTGGAAGAGCGAGAGTTGAAGAATGATTAATGTACATGAGCAGCTGGAGTACACAAAGGAGTAAGATAATGCAACACTTTTCAGGATAATAGGAAACATTGAAATAAATAGAGAAGAAGCTTCATATTATTGATATCATCAATGTCCAGTGAATACATGGAATTGAATCCAAACAAACCCCTTGGATACATGTAATGATTGTAAAACCAATGATACAAATGAGGAGCAGATTCTGTGAATGCACTTTGTCCATTTTTTATCATTTTGGCAAAAAAAGAAAAACCGCTATGCGTTTGGTAAGAAATTAACCGAAATTAACCCCAAAATTAGGAAGCATTCAAATATTCTACCTATATGCTAAGAATCTAGTATTGATAATATCCCAAAAAACTGCATTTAGATTGTCATCCTGGGACTAAACGCATTTTGATTGTCTACATATGACTGACTTTTGGTAGTAGCGATGTGAAAAAACTCGAGTAGCTTTATAAAAATAGTGTTTTATGTCTAAATACAGAATAATATTTAAAAATTAAATCAACAATAATCGCATTTTACGTGGTATAACGATACCCATCGTCATCATCATTGCAATCGCAGCAATCAGCTTCTTCGATATCATCATAATCCTCAGTTGTACCATATTAGCTCAGGATCGTTGACCCAGTTCGCCCCTGACATTTCCACTAATAGTTTTGAAAGCCTCTTGAGTTTCTTAGGTTCAATTTAATTTTCAAGTTTTACAGCAGGTAAGTGTAAAGGCGAAAGCTTCTTTTCACGTATTAAAACGTTTGGAATTGTTGGATGGATCATCATTTCGGTAAAACAGCTTAGTCTCAAGCAAAATATCGGTGTTGTTCTGTGATCTAAAAGTCATAAAAGTTTACCTAACATTGCTTTTACGCCCTTTAGATTTCTTTTCCTTTTTCTGCTAACATGGTCCGTATCACCTGTCACAGTTACTACCATTATTTTAGATTGCTTCGTAAAAAAACGGAAAAATAAACGCATATAAAACAAACAGTTCAGACAGCAACAAGTGCAACGACAAACAAATTGCAATTAGTCCATGGCACAAGGACAAACTTCGGTTAGTTCGTCTACCGTCAATGGACATACCGCACATAAAAAGTCCAAGGCATTTTTTCATTCAATTTGCATGGGATAAAATGCATTTAGAACGTCTTTCGTGGCATAATATTATTGCTCTAAATACGTAAACTGCAGTGCCATCTTTGGTTAAGGATTTGAAAAAATGGACAAAATGCTTATAGAAAGTCTACTCCTCAAATGAAGTTACTGCTTGATGGTCAAAAACTTCCAGGGCACGGTCCAATCAAAGCTCTCTGGTCTTCAAATTTCAGAAGCAGTCTTTTCTGGCACCACCAGTATTACACGGTCAGCAGCTATGAAATCTTTCTAAACTAATCTCTCTATATTTTTCTGGAAATTGATGCTAGGTGAACAGCATATAGAATTGCGTATATTATCAAATGTGCAAAGATGATTGTACGCCAGCAGATTCTGGAAACGGCGTCTAACATAATGTCCCAAACAATAAACTTTAACCTAGTTTTTCCAGTCCTAATTCTGAACAGAGATGACTGGCTCCTCAGACTTAATTGCTCTTGATAACGGTAGCTGGGAAACGTTGAAATGTAAAATTTAAAAAAGATTGTGGATTAATTACCAAAAATAGTTAGCACAAAGTATAATGAATACACCACATTATTAATACTTACACAAAACTTTCATTTCAACTTCCGCTTTCAATGGTGATTTCGACATTACATTGCTAGCTTCACATTTATATCTGGCGTTGTTGTCACTAGCGTCAGCAGTAAATGTATAAACATTTTCTGATAATCTCCCTGACGTTCTGTACGCCATTCTAATTTGTTCCCCATTTTTGTACCAGATTAGTTGTGCTGGAGGGTTACCACCTCTGCTTCTGCATATAAGTCCAACGGTTTGTCCCCTTCGCACTGTTTCTCCTTCTCCATATCCTTCGATGTATGGCATAGCTGTAGATAAATTAAAATATTTTGATATTTTTGGTTAATTGTAAATTCAAAACTGATTTTAAACAATGCAGAGTTTGCAGTGGCTTTCTATTTATTGAAAATCACTAACCTGGTGGGTATAGAACGCTAAGCTGAACGGTAGTTCTGAAAGGGATATCTTGAGATAATGCTTCATGTCTAGCTTCACAAGTGTATTCTGCAAAGTCGTCTTCAGCTGTTGGTTTGAGAGATATTCTTGAATGAGTGTCATACCGTGTCACACGTTTGTCTTTGTTCTGTCCAAGGACTTCGATGATGTGTTCCTCACGATTTGCTACATAAATCAAAATTATCAATAAATATTTGTACCATATGTTCAGTAAAATATGTGACAAGAATTATTGACACGTACGTCTTTCAAGTGTCTTGCTAAATCATTTGAATTTATTACTTCTACGTTATAAGGAAGATATAATGAAAAGAAATTTTCAGGATAACGTAGAACAAAAAAAACTTACGTATGTTGACCTCCACGTTGCCTCTGTACCAAACAATCTTGGCTGCAGGTTTCGCGTTTTTCACTCTACATTCCAAAGCGAATTCTTGATTCTCTTTTATTTCTATCTTCGAGTTGTGAGCATGGTCCAGTATTTCCACCGACGATGGAGGTGCTGAAACAAACAGAATTTTTAAATAAAAGTCCTTTTTGAAAATTTTCAAGTAATTGGAGAGTAAGATTTCGATACTGAAACTTACTGACATTTAAGGTTCATAAATTAAATTTAGTAGTTCTATTTAGTATGTTCTATTTAATGCGAAATAACTTGCTTATATTTTCTCTTGACGATAGTAACAAGTTTTGTCCTGGAAATATCATACAAATTTTCTGTAGTGATTTGTATTCTCACGAGGTTCATCAAAGAGAAAACATAAAAACTTCGTAGTGAATCAGTTTATAGAGATTACAAAAAAACGACTTAATTTTAATAATATATTACTTCAAAAACTCTACTTGGTTTAAGTGCAAAACTTTGAGTAAGGTATATTTTGTGGTCTCACTTAATAGGATTACGTTCAAAAGATACAGGGTGCCTCATTGGGATAGTGAAATGCTTGAACCGCGAATAGAGTTCACCGAGGCAGTTCTAAAAATCACTCATGTATTGGGTCATACGATTTTTTGTCACCGAGATACTAATTTTTTATAAAAAAAAAATAAGGTGTGGGTCACAGAGAACAATCCACCCCGATATCAGGCAGTATTCATTGAATTTTGAGAAAATTTCTGAAACAGGTCGATTTTAATTTACTGTTTTTTTAAAACAACAACCGCCTTCACAATTTTTTTGAATAGGACACTTTTTCCATAAACTCTAATGCCCGGTTGCAAGAACGCTTATTAAAAATGATGAATGATTAACGGCTAATCAATGAAATAATAACTCGTTAATTCTTCAAATCAACCATCCTTTACACAATCAAAATGCAACGGATAGGTACCTGCAATGATGAACAATTAATCGACCATTATTTTTTTCCTGAAATCGGGTTCCCATTGATGGTTCATAATTTTTTAATCAACCATCACATGATGAGAGATTTGATTAGCGTTCTTGCAACCGGGCATACATCTATAGAGTCCTAAATGAATATTTCCACAGATAAAATCACATTTTTACAACTTTATATAGTTTTTATCAAAATATTTGGCTTCCAAGTCCCACTTTCAACTTTTTAATGGCAAGTAGACGCGAAGAAATAAGTTGAATCGACCAAACATTCTGTATCTCAATTACAAATATTGTAAGTCTCAATACATGACGTATTTTTAGAACAGCCTCACTGTATAAAGCTAGTTCTGAAATTCTACAAGGGTCCATATACTTTTCACAGTTAAATCTGATTAAATTATAAATTTTTATAAATAATAAATGTACTTATCAATTGTATTATTCTTTTAGTGTTAAAACGACCATATAAATGAAAAAAGGAGGTAATATAATACAGAAGACATACTTTTTACATAAAAGTAATTTAAATAATGGTAACTTTCATTAAAAAATCGTCTACTCCTGCCAATTTTGTTTTTCACCTCTAATGCACGTATCTTGTTTTCAATTTGAAAACCTTTTAAGTATGTTTATTCACATTCTCGCATTTGAAATGGCAATGTAAAGTATTTTTTTCCATTCAAATTCTCCTTTCACCTTTTTTATTTACATATACACAGTTGAAAGGATTCGAAATGTATATACTATACAAATGTAACGAGCTCATTATACAAATACTATAATTATAATGAAAATGTTTACCATGTAAGAAACATTTAAAATGAATAAATTTTTTCCACATACGGTTCAGTGAATAATATATTTTCACGATAATTTTCAGGCTTTCCTTCAAAATATTTTTTATTTGGGGGAAAATTTGTGTTGGGTATGGTAAAGGTACAAGGGGATATTTATATTGAAATGTGATGTTAACTTTTCATAAAATCGGCTTGTGATATAATAAATGTATAACGTTGTGCATTATTTTTTAAATTGACGTGTTTAATACTTTTTCACCCGATACCTTTTAAATTTAGAGGTTTGGAAATTTCCGCGGTTAGAATCAATGAAAAATGCTTATGATTAATAAGTCAATAGAACAAGGTCACACTTTTGTCTTAAATTTCATGCCTTTATAAAAGAAAGCCCTCTAGCAGATCTTAATTAAAAATAAAATAAGAAACGTATTGAGTGTTTGGAAACATCATTGTTCAATGAACAGTGAGTTGTTATCTTATGTTACAATTTGACACAAGTTGCAGTTGTTGCATTCTGCAGTGTGTTACAAAATTCGGGTGAAAAACATCTCCCATTCACATTTAACTCTCTCTTCAACTTTACTGGAAATCCAGAAAAGATTATGCCAGAATAATTTTTATCACTAACAGTAAAAAAATTAATTGGGCAATTTTGACAATATTTGAACTCACGACGTACGTTTTTAAAAATGTCTGGAATGTTTTTATTTTTATTGTAAAATAAAACGTCAATATGAATTTAGCCTCCAAAATAAATTAACATCTAATTTAAATTGAAGTGACTACGCCACTGATATATATGTGGCATAAAAGTACAAGCACCATACTTTTTACATATATATGCATTCATTCGATTGGTTTGTGCTCAACAACCCAGGCACTTGAACTGAATCTTTGTCCCAGTTCCCATGTTATCTACTTCCATTCCAGAGGCTTTGTGTGTTCTATGTAGGCCACTAGTTTGACAGAAGGGATTTTCAGTGGTTGTAATGGTTCTTCACCAAAGTGGTTCCGTCTGAGTCCATGTAAGTTCTCGCAGAAGCAGAGTATGTGAGTAGGTGTTTCATCATAGAGTTCACATTTCCTGCACATAGGTTCACTAACTTTTCCCATTTTGTGCAGATGTTTCCTCAGAGTACAGTGTCCAGTCACCTTGTCGGTAACTGTCTTCAAATGTCTCTTACTCAGTTTCAATAGCCTGGTTGAGAGTTCCTTGACTACTTTGTATGGAGGTGCCCTTGTGTCGACCTCCATTTGAGTCGGTGTTCCCGATCTAGCCAGTTTTCGATTTCCCCTCTTATGCAATCTTTTGTGATTCCACAAAACGGTTCCAGACCTATGAAATCTCATTTAGACCCTTCTTTAGCTAACTGGTAAGCCATTTCATTACCTGCAACCCCCTCTTGTGCCGGCACCCATATAAGAGAAATTTTGTTGTCTCTTGCTGTTGAGGGATTCTTTACAGTTTCTTACCAGTCCAGACCTAGTTGTTGGATTACTGATAGCTTTAAGCAGAGCCTGGCTGTCAGTGGATATTTTTATTTTTTGTCCGGTGTATCTCTTCTCTTTCTCTTCAGATATATTTTTTTGCATCGCCATTCAGCTAAAGGTTCTCGGTAAAACTGGTAACTGTAGGAAATAGTTGTATTCCAGTATGAATATGAATACATCAATTTTAAATTATTATCTGTCACTTGATTACTTTGACGTTTTACGTGAATTTAGTGATGAAACGTCAGTGCATGTGAAAGTTTTTTTGTTATATTTTACTATTTTTGGTTTATTCACTCGGCGAAAAACAGTTGAGTGTCACACAATTAGGAAACGCTTTAGCAGCCCCTAACTATCAGCTACCCTCGATTCGCTACGCTCGCTCGTGTATCTAATACTCTTGAGCCGCTAAAGATCATTTTAAGTCCTTGTGACACACTGTACTATTTCCGTCGTTTCATTAATAACCCCCTATTGATGAATGATTTTAGTATAGGCAACCAAAAGTACAAAAGTAGTAGTAGAATATTTGTGTAGTGCTGAATATAGAATATTTCTAGTTTTCGACGATGATATTTGAACTGACGTTTTTCATTTCTATTATAGAAACTACCACTTTACGTTAAAATTATGTTTTTATGTGAATACAGTCCCAATAACATTGTATATAATTTTTGCATGACATTTATATTACACCTACAACCATTGTTAACAAAAAACGATATGTTTTATCATCTTATATTAACTTTTTTATATGCTTGTTGTTGCATTTTTATTGTCATTACGTTCGTAAGTTCCGCTACTGTGCGGGTTTTAAAGGCGTTACAGCTACTCGGAAAATCATCTCACGTCCATTGCTGTCATACTAATACTTACCAGAGTGCATCTGGTCAGTATAAAACTGGATCTCTAGTTAGACAGGATTGCTGTCGAACATTTAGGATGGAATTTCAGCTGTTAAAATAAAAGAATCGAAGATACTGAAAGAAAATCTGTTTGGAATGGAAAAAGCTGTAGAATTTAATTACTATGTGTCACGAAATAAGACCGAAGCTTTTGCAGAATAAATTTTCTTATGAATGCTAAAAATAAATGGATAAAATCAGAGGGAAAAAATATTTGAAAACAGAGAATAAAACATTATGACCCAAAATGAGTATTTTATTCGAGAGAAGGTAATGTTGGACCTTAATGTTTCCGCAAATGATGAACATGCAATCATAATTGATGGAAGAAAAAGGAATAAAAAAATGCTCAACACTAGCTACTGTAAACATGACTAAGAATAAAAATTTAAAATAAATATCACAAATGCATACAGAACAAAGTGAAACGTTCTTCAATAACTAAGGTAGATTGTCAAATCATGAATATAATACAAATATTCTATAGATTTGTACTTTTATGGGAAATAAATAAAATAACACAATGCTTCACATCAACAGGTTTTATTTTAAAAATGTTATGTACATAGTGTGTGTACTTGATAAAAGTTGTCTCTTCGCGTGGGTAAATTTATGTTTTTACAGGTGGTTTTAGTTTGTTTTTGAATGTATACTTTCAGCGCTGATGGCAATGTATTCAAACACAGAATCAGGTAGTTGTAAATTGATTGTACACCGGCGGTTTATATTAATTTATGTGGTAAATATATTTAGAGCCGTGCCTTTCTTAAAATATGTAGTACAGAGTTAACACTGCAATTTATCGATTGTTAATCAAAATAGAAATACCTTTACCAACCTGTCATCTGTCAAATGTCAATGTTCTCTTTGGTGTACAGGCCAACTCGTCACCGAATCGTTGAGATCCTCAACATACAAGGGCCAACATCCCAGTTCAATATTTACAAAGGATAGGGAAGGCAAAAGATTATCATATTGTCGGGTAGTCAAGCAGCAATTAAAGCACTGAGCTCTTGTGTAATCAGTTCCAAAATGGTGTGGGAATGCCTAGGCATACTCAATGAACTAGGCGAGAACAATATAGTAACCTTAATGTGGATTCCAGGACACACTGGAATAAAAGGAAATTACCCTTTCGCGGTATCAGCCCCAATGTAATATTGGAAAAAAGAGAAGATCTGACCATTGAAAAGATTTAGTAGGACTTAGGCAATCAAAGATACTGTTGAGATTAAATGAATGCATAAGTCAAAGTAAAACTACACTAAGAGTTTTAACAGAAAAAGCTCAAAATAGTGGAGGAAGAAGAATGTAGATTCTGTGGCATGGAAAAAGAAACCTCCATACACATACTTGCGAATTGCACAGCAATTCAGAATCCTAGGCCTAGGAGATTATTGGATAGAAGAGGGACATTTACCCAAGTTGAAGCCTGCAGATATCCTAAAATTCCTCAGGGAAATAGGACTGAAGGAGCTACTAAGTCTCTGAGACGTTCCTCAGTAGAAGTAAAGAGACACAATAGATTTTAGATCTCAGTGAATGTCATCCCATCAATTATACATACATAGATACATACATTGAGAGCAGATACTTTTCGTGAGCTCCTAAAAGCCAACTGCATTCTTGGGGCTAGGGGATTATTTTTACATTATCCTCTCAATATAAAACATGTTTATTTAATCTCTTTGTGAAAAGAATTAGAGGTTTATCGCGTTAATTATGATATAACCTAGTATACATAATTTTCAATCATATTTTTTAGAAATAATATATATAATATATATAATATATATAATATATAATATTCGAAAGAGGGAATGAAAATAGTGAATGTGAAGTTGGCGGGTCTAAAGTGTTTTGTCGTGGTCTCTAGTTCGCCGGTCGGTCGTCGGTCCAAATTTCTAATCATTGTATTAGTATCTCTCCAGAGTGCCACTGTCCGAGTACTTCTAAGTAATTTTTGCAATTTTGAGTAGATGTTTCCTCAGGGTACAATGTCTAGTTACCAGGTTAGTAGATGTCTTCACTTGTATCTAGTTGGCGTCGGTCCCTCCTTTGTACTATAGAAATACTTGTACTGAAGACATCTGAAGAAGTATTGGATAATATGAACAACAATACTTTCACTTTTACTATTATAATTCATAATAGTCAAAGTTGTCAAGAATATTTGCGGGAAAATCCCAGCAACCCAGAGAGTATTTATAATCAAAATCTAGTCTTCTCAGTTGCGAGGAGCCTGAAGGAAACATATTTAGGTATCCGACCGATATGTACTGACCATCATTAGCTTGTTGCTATGGGAGAGACTTCTGAAAAAATTCCCCGCAAATTGGTCGGCCCTGGGAAATTGAATCCTATTGGTGAAAGTTTGATGGTAAACATGATGAGTTTATTAACCAAAACCTTATTGTATCACAAGATAACGGTCAGGAATTAAATCAAAATGTTATTGGGTTGAATTATGAAAGAGAAGTTCCCTAAAAGGTTTTGTGCTTCATCTAAAAATAACAATTGCTAATATTTTATTATTATTGTTAACTAATTGAATACTTCAACATTTAGTATCCTTATTCCTTACGTACTGTTGCTAATTCAGAGTTCAGTCTGCCCTTGCACTGTGGTTTGATTGTAAGGTTAATAATTTGGATAATTCATACACAAGATGATTGAATATTTTTCTAAAGTGATTGAAATTATAACTATCTATATAATTTAAAATACACACGGACAGGAATATTGGGGAAGCGGCAAAATTGTAAAAAGAGTACTCTTTACACTATTTTCCAAGCTTTCGGAATATCTTTATTTCCATTTTCAAGGATAGCATTCGAGATTGTATTACAATAATCAAATCAAAATTATTGTTAGAAGTATTTACCATTTAATACAACTTATTGTAATACAATCTCGAATGCTATCCTTGAAAATGGAAATAAAGATATTCCGAAAGCTTGGAAAATAGTGTAAAGAGTACTCTTTTTACAATTTTGCCGCTTCCCCAATATTCCTGTCCTTGTACATTATTATTCGGCAAATATCTACTATAACTGTAATTTAAAATATATTGTTTTAAAATGGTAGGTAAAAACCTTCCACCCTGTAGTTTATACGTAGTTATTAAAGGAGGCTAACGATCGTTTTACCATGTACATATACCTAGAAGCGAACGTACAAGCTGAATTAATCTTTCAGCATTCGTTCGTTCTGGCTTGTTGCAATATTCATTCTGTTGCCGTATTAATTCCGTTTAGCGGGACGGAACGTTCTATTTTATAAAGAAATGGAACGCTTCTAATGACTTTTAGTTGTTTCTGTACGAGTTAGGAAAGCGACCATATTTTGACAATTGCTTTTGTTTATGGGTTTAAATTCAGCAACTTCGTATTTTCCATACATTAAAAAAAGAACAAAGTGAATGTGCTGAGCAAGTTTTCGAACAAATTTTACGTTTCAACTTTCCATGGTTCGAATACTTCGTTCCATATATTGATTATCATATTATCAGATTATCCGGAGGTTTTATAGTACCTTGAGGGATACACATAAATATCCATACGTTTTACTGACTACTAGGTGGTGCACTGCAGTGTGTTTATCTTGATGCCACGGTAACTTTGGTATCGGCATATTATTTTCCCATCCGTATATGTCCGTGTTTTACTGTCAGAGAATAACATATTGCGACATAGCTGGAAAAACTGAAAGAATATTATCTCGTACGCATTCTACCAAATACCCTCGTCTGTATCTTGTGCTCTGATGGTCTGCAAGAATCTGGCTGGGAGAAATTGGGACTGTAACCCAAAAATCTTGAGTTGGATGTACACTGCCATAATGGGATCAATCATCACTTATGGAGCCATTGCGTGGAGTAGCAGAACTAGCCTATGGACAACGAGAAATAACCTCTCCAAAATTCAAAGACTAGCCTGTATATGCATTACAGGAGTAATGAGAACATGCCCAACGGCAGTCGTGGAAGTGATTATCAACCTCACACGGCCAGAACAATATAGTAACCTTACTGTGGTTTGCAGGACACACTGGAATAGAAAAAAATGAAATAGCAGATGGTCTAGCAAAGAGGGGGACCTTTTGCGGTATCCGCCCCAATGTAATATTGGAAGAAATAGGCAAAGCCGAAGAAAAGAGAAGATCTGACCATTGGAAAGATCTAGTAGGGCTTAGACAACCAAAGATTCTGATGGGTGACTACAACAACAGTTTTAACAGGTATCCTAACAGGACAGTGCCTGAACAGGCACCCGAAAAAGCAGTGGAGGAAGAAGAATATAGATTCTTTAGCATGGAAGGAGAAACCTCCATCCACATACTTGCGAATTGTACAGCACCAAGGAGATTATTGTATGAAAGAGGAAGATTTACCTAAATTAAAACGTGCAGATATCCTTAAATTCCTCAAGGAAGAAGGACTCAAATCTCTGAGACGTTCCTCAGGAAATAAGTAGAAGTAAAGGGGCACAATAGATCTTTTATGTCTCAGAGAATGTCACCCCATCATACATACATCTTGTGCTGTGGTCAAACCGTACCAGATCTTCAATTTAAATTGTGTATTTCAATGAATCAGTTATGAAACTATGTTATTTTTATAAAACTGCGTAATCAACCCTTGAGAATGTTTTATTGGTTGAATTAGGTCCTATATGTGATTGAAATAATTGGTTCGTCTGTCTAGACCTTTTTTTCGTTCAAATTAGTGGCAGTTCATCACGTCACAGGGGGCAGTAATTTCAACTTCATCGACTTCCCTCTGTTTTGAGCCAATATTTGTCTTAGGAACCGCTTCAGTCTGTATAAGTTTTCCAAGGATTGAGTACACGTGATGAAACTCTTAAATACGTTGATTCGGTTTAGTGCCTTTCACGACTCCGATGCTACTCGTCGTTTTTCAACCGTAAAAAAAGAAAAACCACGCCGTAAAAAGATTCCATGAGATTAAATGGTTCGAGAGCTCTTGGAAGTTTATCTTTTTTCTTTTTAAGGTTAAAAATTAATAAAGGGTTGTGTCGATGGAGCATCACTTTTGGGAAAAAGGAAAACGCTGATGTATATTTCACGTGGAGTTGAAGGAAGAAAATATGATTTATTGGAGCTTTGAAAGTTTTTGATATTTATGTACGATAATAAAAAAGATTGCGGATAAGCAGATTTTTTTCGGAAGCTGTATTGATGGGAATATCTCAGAGGTGCTGAAACTCTATTAACTAGTATTAGTTGAATGAATTAGCCCTTTTCTTTGAAAGGTTTAAAAAAGATCCGCCAGTGGCAGCATCAGTGGGGGTACATATGTTTTGAATTCTGTATCGATAACAACGTCAAACGTACTGAATTAAAATGGAATTATCCGAGGATTAAGTAGGTACCTGAAGCAAAATTAAAATTTGCAAAAATACAAGATCACCTTGTGAGCGGATGTAATTTGGGCGCTAAAGGATTAATGCACTTTTTACAACATGTAAACTAGGCGCCAAGACCGGATGGTCATTTTAATCCTATGTGTATTTTGGGCGCTAACCGACTGAAGTACGTGATTTATGAAATACAGTTATTTATTAAGTCACCGACATTTATAATAAGATATATTTTTGAAGAATAAATTATAATAATTTTCAATAATAACCCAACCAAACCTACCCCTACCAAACCACCTTCGTATTTTAAGTCAATTTTTGAAGAATAAATTATAATGTCTGGCTGACTCGACCTACCTGCACTTCTTAGCGGCAAAATACATGTCGGATTATCTACCCTGCTTGGTCAGACAGGTAAAGAAGGGCGATTAGCGCCTAAATTACACCCGCCGCACCTTATCTTAGTTAAAAGGTTAGTTGGTTTATAAAGAGCTTATTGTGCTACAAAAAATTCTATTATTTCACATGCGGCGAGATACAGAAATCTGTAAGTAGAAGCAGAACCGGTTTCAGACAGATTTTTATTTATTGCACACGCACTAGCGATTTCTGTACTCTCTTTTTAAGATGAATAGCAGTTGTTTTACCAATAATTGTAATAATCGATATTTTTGAAACTTTTGTCAATTATTTATTCTTTCAGCAGCCTATTACTTTGACCCATTATTTTCTTGTTTCAGTTGCCTGTAGTACAACATACTAACTTTCTTTTTGTCATTTGTCTCAAATCCCTACTCTCCACTTTCAGTAATTTCACAACCTTGGGTAGAAAGTTTTAACAATAAAATGTTCCTGTTTACATACGTACATTCAACTTAATCATATTTACTGCAGCCATTACTAGCAGATGAATGTATTTCAGGCTCTAAAATACAATTTATCAACAATAAATTAGAACCTAATTTTGATGCATTTGTTGGATACATTTTATCAGTTTATATTTCCTGTCCATATTTGTATACCTATAACCTCAGATTATTAAACAAACTAGATGGATAACCCCCTATACTGACAACATACTTTGTTTACAACCATCAACTAAAGCGATTCTCTCATTCCAAGACAAGGATAGCAATACACACAGCGAAAAAGCCATAATTTTGAGTATTACCAACAAAATAGTTTCAAGCTATAAAACAAAATCTCATCACAGCAACATCTAAGAACACAATGTCTCGTAAGTAACAGAAATGAACTAAGCCTATCCTGGGACGTTCACAGTCAACGTGGATTAGCAATTGAAGTAAATTTTTCATAGGCCAATCGGAAGCTACATTACACCAATGAGAATCAATGGTTCGCTTGTGGGTAGGTCAAGACTAGGAATGATTTATGGCTTTTTTATCCTTTCGGCTTTTTAATACTCGATGAGACCTTGCCGCATACTGTTATTTTAACGTGAAAATGTACTAATTAATTTTACTCACAACTATACTGGGTAAGTTCTTGAAATTTGTACATATCTAATGATACAGTTTGGAAGTAGAGAAAATAATGTATTTGACTCGCATTCAATTGCTATGAAGTACTCGTATTAATCACGACACGTGTCTTAATGGGTTTGTTCATGGAATGAAATTTCCAATCGATTCGAAATTTTTCAAACACTGAAATTCCGTTTGTGATTCGTTGCAAGTCGATTGGCAATTTTTGTTCTACGAACGGATGGAAAATGTTGACAGTAGAGAGCATGACGCATGACATTTAATCATTAATATCTACTCCTATTCACCTGATCGAATAACTCGGAATTGAATTTATGGTGGGCATTCAAGGTATGTTTGTACATTTCAAACCTAAACTATATTTTAGAAGGGAGTGGTTTGCTATTTCACAATAAAAGAAAAGTATTCAAAACAAAATACCAAAAATGTGTCACTTTTAACAGCATCACAATGCACATGCTACTAGCTAAACATTTTATCCCGGTCAGCGAATCATTCTGATAGTTAGCAACTGATCCGAAACTGCAAATTTCTTTCTTAAAACAAAGTATTTTTAAATCACAAGCTGCCAAATTGTTTTATTTAATGCGCATGCCTCTGACGGTTTCTGATCGTTTTGACTATTCTACGAACATACTTAACAACATAAAGAACAAGTTTAAATCGCAATAAGCAATTTTCTCGCAAAAGCGGCGTAAGACCTTGTAGCCAAAAATGAATTTGAAAAATATGGAAAAGTAGACGCCACAAGGTTTTTCTTACATACATTAGAATTAATTCTAAACTTAAAGATATTCCTCTCTTCGGCGCACGAAATGAATGTGAATGAAATAATCGATATTTCTAATAAACTGCTTATTTTATGTTATTAAATTAATTAATTGATTAATCTCATCTCTGTCGTTTCTGATCATTCGTTTATATTATAGTCTGGCAACATAAGTTGGCGTTAAGATTGGAATTTATCATATCATTACATATTAAGGTATGAGTTATTAATGCGTGTCCATTTTAGCATTACTCTTGAACATTTGCGTACATTTTGTGACTGGATCAAAGAATATAAACAAACTGGATTCGAAAATTGCTTGTCTGACGCTCGTCAGTTTATTGAGAAAAGGGGTTATTTTTTTCATTTTTGTTTCTTAATGAATAAGAAACTGTTCAATTTTAAGAAATTTTTTATTTTATATTCCCTTCTGCTTACACCTCGCGAAATGTACCTTGCTCACATTAACTTTAGGACTTGCGCCGCCACTGTTTGCTCGAATGTGAAGTTGTGAATAGTAAAAAGTATTTCATTTTCCAAAAGTTTTCCGTCTATCAGTAATGACAGGAAAACTTTACTTCTCCGAATATGTGTACACAAACTCTTTTCATCTTCTTTATTTCTGACACAGCAATCAACTTACTTGAATCGCTAGCAGTTTTTCAAACATATCGAGCAATTCTGTATCGAACTACAAAACTAAAACATATTCTCCACTTTTCAGAAATTAGATTTGAACTCGTGCTGACTACCCTCGATCGGAATTTTGATTTTCTCTTTTGGCAAACTTTGTGTTTGATCTTAAAAGTGTTCAGCAACTTATTTTTCAGCAAAGATAGAAATCCTTCAGAACTCGACAAGCGTTAAAATAAAATTACAAAAGTGCTAGCAGTAACAGTTTAAAAATTCAGGACCGTCTCATATTACCTGAGCAAATAACAAAATGAATACACTGTAAAATATGAGGTGCTTTCATTTGTTGGAAGGTTTTAGTTAAGTATTGTAAATGAAAAGTGTTTCTGAAACTTCTTCTCAAAATTTTTTTGCTACTTCCATAGCAAATCGAAGTTTTATCAAATGAATTAACCCGCTCAAAAAATGTTGTGGTACGCTCATGATATAGAATTTTAACAAACAAATTAATCTCTTCAAAAAATGTTTTCGTACGCCCATGATAGGAGGAATGTGTCCAAATAAATTATTCTTATTAAAGTTTTGTCGCACTTGCATAGTAAATGGAAATTTTCACTAAAATATGAACCCTTTTCAAAAATTTCATCATTCGTCTATGGTGGGAGGAAATTTGTGAATTGTGTGTTGCATAAAATTTAAACCCTGACGATAACGCGAGTTCAATGTTTTTTAAATCTTATCACAGTTTCCTGTAATATTGTCGTATTTAATAGAGTGAATGTATTAACAGATGTCGAAAGGAATAATTATAAATATTCAACACTCTATGAATGTTTTGAAAAATAATATTTTTCAAAAACAGTGGCCGTTCAACTAAGGAGCAACAACTACTTCCCGTGCATATGCACCGCCGGATATTGAATTACACACCAAAGTCAAACGGGGTTGGTATATCTACAAGATATTTTAAAACCAACCTTTCTGGTTTGCAATTAGAAGGGACAACACAACTTGTAGACCGGTTTCGGCGTATTTGCGCCTCATCAGTACAAGGTATGTGGTGTCCGTCCGAGAATCTCTAATCGCGGATTGAAGAGTACACTTCAATCACAATCAATACATGTCTTCCAGTAACGGAAATGTAAAGATTGTGACGGTAGCGACCTCTTCACTTCCAATCGCAAACCAAAAACCTTGAATTTTTGACAACAAGCCACGTAGGCTTGAAACAATAAATCTTATTACAGTTTCCTGTAATATTGTCGTATTTAATAGAGTGAATGTATCAACAGATGTCGAAAGGAATAATTATAAATATTCAACACTCTATGAATTTTTTGAAAAATAATATTTTTCAAAAACAATGTTTTTTCTCCACCCAAAAAGTGCTCAACGCCCCTAAACAAGATTTCGCTTCAATAAGGTCATCTTTTTAAACATTTGGGACCTTGACTATTATCTAGATTGATCTTTACAGAAAATACTGTCCCTGAAGAATCCAATCCCAAAAAACTTTTTCTCTACCTATCTTTTACGCTAACAACGGTGACATTTTAAAATCGCTGCCTTACATTTTTTTATACCACATATACGCCACCGTCACGGGAAATTATTTATACCCGACATATAACCGTAATCTTGTGAAGAAGATAGACATTTTCCAAAACATTCGCTTTTGCCCCATACCTTTCCAGAGATCCCTATTTTATCCTCGCGTTTAATTCAAATGATGGAACACAAAATTGTATATCGCCACACAGCGAACTAAGAGTTTTCAGTAATATATCCTATCTGCACCATCTCTTATCTCATGTAATATGAAGGAAACGAATTTAAATAGGAATTCTCTACAGAAGGACCCCTATTGCTACAAAACAAGATACAATAATTTATATGCGAGGGTTTTCTGTGGAACAGTTTGGGAGAGCGGATCGTAATATTATATGTGAACAGAAAACAGCTGTAGATTTACACTGTAAAAACTTCATATATGTTTTGTCATACAAATCAATGTAGAAAAAAGTAAATATTGATTATTGGAACACGATCTAAGTACCAGAAGATTTTTTTTGCAATCGTTTAGGATTATAATGTGCAGATTGACGACTAGCATTTGACATTCTACGTCCAATGACGCGAGGTGGACGTTACATACTCAAGAAACGTTTATATAGAAAGTGTGTTCAGTTCAATATTGCTATATAGAGGGCAAAATATTATCATAATGTCGGATTGTCAAACAGCCATTGAAGCACTGAGCTCTTGTGTAATCAGTTCCAAAATGGTGTGGAAATACCTAGGCATACTCAATGAACTAGGCGAGAACAATATAGTAACCTTACTGTGGATACAAGGACACATTGGAATACAAGGAAATTAAATAGCATATGGACTAGCAAAGAGGGGGATTGGAAAACCCTTTTGCGGTATCAGCCCCAATGTAATATTGGAAGAAATAGGCAAAGCCGAACAAAAGGGAAGATCTGGTGGAGCTTAGACAAACAAAGATTTTGATGGGTGACTACATCCGTTCAGATCAAATGAATGTATAAGTCAAAGTAAAACTGCACTAAGAGTTTTAACAGGGATCCTGACGGGAGATTGCCGCCTGAAGGGGCACCTGAAAAAGCTCAAAATAGTGGAGGATGAACAATGAAGGTTCTGTGGCATGGAATAAGAAAACTCCATCCACAGCAATTCAGAATCCCAAGGCACATCACCTAGGAGATTATTGGATAGAAGAGGGACATTTACCTGACTTAAAACCCGTAGATTTCCTAAAATTCCTCAGGGAAATAGGACTAAAGGGACTATTAGTCTTTGAGACGTTCCTCTAGAAATAAGTAGAAGTAAGGGGGCACAATATATCTTTTAGGTCTTAGTGAATGTCACTCCATACATACAAAGCGTTTATATAAATTGTACATTTCATACTGGACTCCACTCTGGACGCCAACCAAATAAGTTTTGCGATTAGATTGTTCACACCACAAGTAAGGTTAGAATACGGTTTATTCAAGATTAGTATGCTGATTACGGGTATAAGGCGATTATTTTGATTATGTTCTACATTTCGAATTAAAGACCTTTAAAATAATGTAACACCTTTTGACCTATATCTTGTTTTAATAATTTAAGAGCTAGAACGGATGCTCGAAGGGGGGATCAACTTTTTTCAAGGAAATTTCCTGCTCTTCAAGGATCTCTGTTAAAATTTCGGATATTTCAAATAATTTATGAGATATTTGCGAACAACCAAACCATAACTTTTGCAATTTTTGTTGGCCCACTGGAACAATTTTTTCAGATACGCCCTGAATAATTTTTTTTGGTGGTCCAGGTCAGGTTTGGAACGAAATGGTAGTTGTGAACCAGACTACGAAAGCAAATCTGAAATTTTAGAGTAAATGTCGTCGTCGAACATTTTGAAAGCCGTCCCTATCTATATATCTATCGGATTTACTCATTCTACCTATTTGTTCCAATATTTGTGTTAAAAAAAAATAAAGCGTTGCTGGAAACACACCTTTCAATTAACTCCAAAGTTAATCCCATACAGCGCGATCAACCATCTGAAAGGGAGCTAGGCTACAACAGATGTCAATACACAAAACTCAAAAAAAGAAAAGCCTTTTTAATGATCAAATGACAAGAAAAATTGACAACCCTGTTCAAATATCCGAGAGGAAAAAACATTTTCGTTACAATCACATTCGTTTAAGTGCGAAAAATAACGCGGCGCTCGTCAATCAGTAATCAGTTTTGACAAGTGGCGTACGGAATCCTTTTGTGTGCGATTCAAATTACTCACTGGGTAACTATTTGTTTTCATTCGAGAAAAAAATAAGAGGAAATTTCGCGCGATTCCTATAACTCACACGTTTTTAACGAACCCTCTGAACTTTAATTAAAGTATTACATAGTTTCACTGAACTGTCGGAGGTTTATTTTACATCCAGTAGTATACTAGCTGTTCTTTAAATACTTTGCAGCAATGAGCGGTTAGTTGGATAGCTTAAAATTATAAATTAAATCCATTTTCTTTCCAGCGTCAGCTTGTTGAATATTTCAACTATTCAAGAAGTGAACTAATAGTTGGTTTGAAGACGATCAAAATAACAAATACACTACACACAGACATTAAACTTTAACGTGAACGTTTTCGTAATCAAGCAGTGCAGAGAATGTTATAATTAAGTTCTAACACACCCAATAATCACCGGGTGCAAATACCGTAGCACCTGTCAAATATATTTAAAATTTTCAACAAAGTTCTTTGAATTCATCGGGTTGAAGTTTGCCAATGTTAATTTTAACATGATTAACTTTGGGATATCAAAACGACATACTTCCAAGACAAAAGCTTTCACCCTCCAGCCATCGCTATCCGTTTTTCTCTAGCTGTAGAGGTGGAAGATATCCAAAACGTTACTTCGACATTGATCATCCACATTCAACAAAAGCAAAGCCATTGTATTGAAAAAAAATATAGTAATATTTTCTACAGTTACGGGCAAAATGAGTATAGCACCTGATTTCTGGCTTAATTAGGACTTGTACGGACATTTGAACATTTTTTGTAATTTTTTTTACTTTGTTGTAGTCTGCCGTTTTTCCGTTTATTTTGTATATTTCAGGATATTATTATTTGATAACATTTTAAATGCTTCACCTCTATTTGTATTTATGTAATTCATAAGAATCTGCATCAACATATAACGCCGCCAGAAACTTTCAAAAATCCGTTGTCAATTGTTGACAGATTAAGATACTATCAGTGAAGATATAGTCAGGCAGTCGTAAGCTTCACAATAGGGTGTTCAACTTAAAATCTTGACCCCATGTTTTATTAGATAATATTAATAAGTGACAAGTGGGACATTCAACAGTAAAATTATTTTAAATAATTTAATCTTTAGATTAACAGAAAACAACAATTTACTAAAATTATACAAATTATAATGCAGATACGTGAATAGTTTAAATGTGAAGTTGTAAATATTCTTCCTTTGCTGTTACATATCTCAGCTTCTTCTTCTTTCTCCTTCATTGCGGTGTTTGAGCTTATTCAAGACAAAATGTTGACACCTGACATTTATCACTCTGTTGTTTACCTTGTTCAATTTGAATATATTTTATTAATGCTTGAAGGCGAACTAATCTAATCAAAAATTTAAACCAAGAACTTCTTTTTCTTCACACCGACAGTCAGACGGCAATCAAAGCCCTGAGTGGATATACCATCAACTCAGAGCTTGCTGCTGAATATCGTGAACGCGTTGCTGACCTAGCAAGGCGAAACACAGTGCGGCTAGAATGGATTCCGGCCCACTTTGGTTTTGAAGGCAATGAAGGGGCGGACGCGCTGGCTGTGGAAGGGGCGGCTACTCCTTACGGCCCGGGCCCGTCCTTGGGCCTCACAAAAAAACAATCTGTAAGGAGACGAGGAACTGGTTGAGAAAGCAGCACCTTGCTCACTGGAGGGAACTACAGGGTCGCAGGCAGTCCAAGCTCCTATTGAGGGGATGGACTGATGGATATGCTAGAGCTGCTCTAGAACTACCAAGAGGTAGGTTTAGAAAAAATAGCAGGACTCCTAACAGGGCACTGCTGTCTGAGGAAACACCTCTGTAACCTAGGGGTTGCGGCATGGCTGACGAAACGTCGGACCATGTTCTCCTCGTATGTCTAGCCTCTGGGGACATAAGCAGGCATCCACTGAAGAGGATTGAGTCCTTCATCGAGGGACTCGGCTTCATGGATGCATAAGTAGCAGGAATGGCACACTGGGCGCGCCAGTGGCCTCAGTGCCGGAACCTTGGCTTCAGTTTGTCTTGGCCAAGGTTGGCCTTACTAAATTAGAAGTAGTAGTCGTCTTCATTTCTTTTTCAATTTGGGCTACCCTCTCTTATGATTATTTTGTTCCATGTCAAAACATGTGACTAACTTCAACTTGTAGTAGTGACGTCAAAACCTGAACGGTGAATTTTGAGAAATTTTTAAAATAGTATTTTTTAAACGGGGATGAAAACAAAACAACACTATTAAATTAATTTGTTCCCTTGGGCTTAACGATCTGCTATTCATTAGCAAGAATCTATTTTTAGTTGAACACCCTATTGAATAGTTTCAAATTGCTTCACAAAATTAACATATTTTAAACTAAGTTGTGAATGGAAATCAATTTCATCAGTTACGTTCCCAAGTCTTTCATTCCAATAAACATGTTTTGTAAACCCTTTGTGTGTACTTCAAGAAACGTTTCAGTTTAAACTTTTCATTATTTATTATGTTACTTTATATTTTCTAACAGAAAGTCGAAAGCGAGCTACGGTTAAGCCCACCTTTAAATTTTGTATCCTTCATTTCGATATGCAGGGAGTCATTACTAAACATCACGGAATACATTTACCTACTTAGCTTTTCTCTTCCGTAACTGCCTTGCAATCCTGGGAAGTTCCATTAGTGCTGTAAGTTTACTTTCGGTTCGATTGCGGTTTGTTAACTACAAGTCGTCTGTTTTATTTACAGGTTCAGTGAAGGGGGTCGGTGATTCCCGCAACAGACTGATCTTCTACTGATTATTTTTTATTAATAGTAATATTCGAATAGCAATTTATTTAAACAAGAAGCAAATATTTACAATAGTTCGTAGTTTTTTTGTTGAATAGACCATTCCAGAATGGCGTCACTGGAAAGTCGGCCATATTGTGCTGGAGGGCACACATGCATTGCTTACTGGTACACAATAATTGGTTCTTACAGGTATCTAGCATGCCATCTTGTTTTCAAGTGAGGAATGCGGAAAGGAAGCGACGTACCCATCCCTTATTTTTTCGATTTCCGGCTTTTTTAACAAAGCGAGGATTTGGTTACAATATAGCCAGCCTGTCATAATTTCGTGTTCTGAAAAGTTCGGCAGATGGTTTTAAGGAGGTCCATTTTGGGGAACGCACAGTCACGTCATACGCAGTCAAGGTCATCCAATTCGTCAGACAAACTGTCAAAAGACCCGTTTGAATTATCCTACTGGTTCTATTTCTATACTCTGTTAAAACTTTTTCCGGATTCCTTCTTCTCTACTTTAGATGTAGGTACTTTCGACACTCAAAGCTAGATAGCGCCACCACATGTACTCCGGGAAAATGGTCGCCTCTCCCTCTTGTCCACAAATATATTAACGTTTGCTTAAACAATCAATTAGAAGTAAATTTAAACAAACTATGTAGATAATTCCTTTCTTCGCGGTTATTATAGGTTATATAGATGAACAGACCATTAGGTACTTTCCATAGTACTTTAGTTGATGTTATACGAATACCTGGAAAGGAATTACTTAAAAGGAAGAAAGTGTATGAGGCAATAGGAAGTTAAATATACTAGTGGAAATGACCATCCGGAAAACCAAGTGCAAAGTAACTTTGAAGGGCAGTACTTCTAACGAATTCAAGGTAGAGAAATGTCTGAGACAAGGATACCCATTATCCACAACCCTCCTTAACCTAGTTCAAGGAAGTGGTATGAAAACCCGAGGTTCAATTTATGGGAATAAACATCAATGCCTAGCATATGCGAACGACATAGTATTCATGGCAAGATCCAGGAAATAACTGCTAAGCGTATTTAAAATACTGGAAGAGAACGCAAAAGAACAAGGTCTAGTGATCAATGAGGAAAAAACAAAATACATGGTAATGAAGGAAAATGAGGAAACCGATATTATCATAAATTGTAATGGAAATAATAGATACAGAATAAAAAAAGTGGTACAAATCGAATATTTTTGGGAATCACTATCACAAATAAAGGAGACGAAGGGAAAAAAGGTTAACAAAAGGCCGTAGAGCAGCAGGAATGGTATCAAAGATGTTAAACTCAAAAGACATATCACGAACAGCTAAAATAAGAATGTGCCAAACAATAATAAAACCGTCAGTTACCTAAGCTTGTGAAACATGTACAAAGAACACAAAAGAGCAGAATAAACAAGAGATATGGGAACGTAAAATGCTCAGAAAGATTTATGGTGGAATTAAAGAAGAGGGAATGTACAGAAAAAGAACAAATAGAAAAATATCAAAATTGTATAAGCACACAACTATTACCCATATAATTAAAGCACAAAGAGCGAGATGGTTGGGACATATAGGTAGAATGACAGTAGATTGGTGAAACGAGTGCTAAAAGGTGGCGAAGGTGGTAAAAAAAGAAGAGGAAGGCCAAGAAAAAAATGGTTGGAGAAGGTTAGGAGAGGCCTGAGAACAGTGGAAGGGAGGGACTGGAAAAACGAGGCGAAGGACAGAGAAAAATGGAAAGAGAGAGTGGAAGATCTGGAAGCCGAGGGCCAGATATGCCTGTAGTGCTTATATATAATAAATAGGTAAACAGACCATTCTGTACTTTCCATAGTACTTTAGGTGTTGCTATATCAATTCCTAAATGGAAAAAGAATTACTTGAACAAATTCAATTAAATATTTTATTTTGATTAGATTTAACGGTTATATGTATATACTCAAAACATAATCCATTCACTAAGCAGGTAGATTTCGATCTAATAACTTATTGTTGTGAAATAGACATGAGCATATAATGAAGTTACACACACACTGTTGTTCCGGAACTAGCGCTACGCAATCCTGACAATTATCCTTACATCAGGAGAGACTATTAAAGAACAATATCCATTCTGAGTATTGTCTATCAATTATGTTGGCTAATTGAGATAGAGAGGGGAAATTCATTCATTCATTCATTCGATTGGGCAGCCCAGGCACTTGAACTGAATATTTGTAACCATTTTAGAGAGGGGAAAATATTGAATTTAAAATAAGTCGGAATGTTTTAAAATCAATTTTATTTATATGAAGTTAATGAAGTCAACTTAAAGACATAGTTTGCAAGAACCAAGGTCTAATTTTTAATAGAACGCCTCGTGTTATCGCCAGATTTGATATCCAGGGATTATTATATATTGAAACAATTTGGAATGTAGACTAACATCATCTCCGATAGAAATTAAGCAAAATTTTACAAAATCCTCTGGAATAACTTTATAACAGCAGTGTCCTACAAAAACTTTCCCTAAAAACAAATGTAACAGTAACAAAACTAATTACCAGAGATCTGGAAGCTAGGGAAGACGACAATAATCCACAAAAAGTTTCAGCACATAATCCTTCCCGCCTTCTCCCTTTCCCTGTATAATCAAAATTGTTATTATAATCACGAATTCCCATAATATACATGGCGAAAACCTCTAATGGAATAACTTATTTGTAACCTTATTCCATCTAGTCTAAAAAAACGCTTGAACACGTAAACTTTCGAGTTAAATTGACGGGTTTGAAAAAAGTGATTTTTTGGGGAAGCATATCGTGGAGCGCTCTAGCGGTGAGTGTCGAAAGTAGGTCTAATGTAGCAAAATAGACAACGTGACAGTGGTGGCTCCTCGAAGGAGGCTCAGCCTCCTCAACAATGTATCCAGCAAATAGCACCAGAAATATTTTGTTGATTATTCTTCATTTTATTTTCTGTTTATCTAATAATTTTCAAATTTTACAATTCCCCGATTTCACTGGTTATTTTTGAATTTGACAACCCTGAGGCTAGATTCTACAAACATCTCAATATCGAAACAGGTTTTGCTCAACAGGGTTGCCGGTTTTTCGACCATGAAAAATACCGGAAATAGCAACACTCTAAGGAGGCTTGCCTCTAGCGGTCGCGATGATACAAGAAGGCACATCGAGTTGCGTGCGTTTTCGACTTGACGAATAAAAGCTTATTCGAATGTTTTTCGAAACAGTTTCCCAATTCACTTTTAGATAACTTAATTCTAAAATATAAATTTTTTGATAAAATAGCACTGCACAATAAATTATGCGTTGTATACTCGGATAGATATTTTAGGCCAGTACCTACGACAGTCACGCCGATATGATAAAATTTATGATAAATAATGACTTGCAACAAGTTTTACCTCAGTTTTATAAACTACTTTGTCTAACAGTCACCATTCCTGTCACGTCGGCATCGGTGGAGAGATCATTTTTTACTCTCGAACGAATTAAAACTTACCTGCTAAATACAATGGGGCAAAATCGTTTATACAATGTTAGTTTAATATCTATTGAAAAAGATTTTTTGTGGAAACTCCGAAAAAAACAAACACCTAACCTCCAATAAGATAACTACTCTGTCAGACTATCTCAGTAAGCTGGTTTGTGTGGTTGGTTAATTGTTACGTCATGGTTTGGAATACAAATCGAGGAATATTGACTGGTTAACTTATAGTTAACCCGGTTTGTGTGGTCAAGCTCAAAGAAAAATAGCTTTTATTTGAACTGAATGTAACCGATTGACATTGATTTTGTATTTAATCTATTATATTGAAACCTTTTAGTAACTGTACCACCGTAAATAAACAGTGACCCTACAGTCAATATAAAACTATCGCAAGTATTCATATTTCGATACAGTCAAATTAACGAAAATTTCTCGTTACGTCATACTTCCCTGAATGTACCAAAGACACTCTAATTTTATGTGGATATCACTGACCTCGTATGTCCAATGAAAACAAATGGAAAGGTACATATCGTCGTGGTAAATGCAATAGGTCGTATGTCAAAAAAGCACTTTTTCGTTTATTGCACTAACCTGACCAATTTAGTCAAATACACAACCTGCAATAGATCCTATGTCGGTGGACCAATAGGAAATCGAGTTTGTCCCTCTCCTGCAAAAAAATTGTCAAACGAATCGGACGCAAAATGTTAAGATGGGAAAGTTTTTTGACCCTTCTCAAAAGATCGAAATTTTTGACATACGACCTACTGCATTTACCACGACGATATGTCTTTTTTGCCTGAATTAAGCTACGCCTCTACGTCTTTATCGGTTTGTCACTCTGTCTTGTGTTGTGACAACGATGGTACTTGAAAAGCGAAACGTCACTTTATGCGGAAGTCATTCTGTCACCATTGAAGTTTGTCGTCATTACTTTTAATAGGTGAAATTCATTTACATTTATTGCGATATTTTTCGACAAAATGCCGGACCAGTTTTGCCGTTAGATGTCATTCTAGAGGTGAGTTTTGTAACAATTTATTTGTAAAATTTCAAATTGTAGTCTAACTATGATATGTTAAATTTGGTTTTCATTTATTTCCTCTCATAATTAGATACCAGAAATACATGTCGAACTCTCTAACAATGATGCGCCGCTGGTGAAAACTGTGTTATTGACTTGATGCTTATGAGTTATGACGTAACGAGAAAGATTCGTGACTTTTACTATATGATTTTAATCCATAATAAAACAGCTCTTTATTATTCCAGAACTCGATTTATTCCATGCTTATTTTCTTCCGTTCCCGATTACATCAAATAAACATCCGGCGGTTCAAATGCCTTTATTTATAAGGCATTGATTAATACTATTCGTATACAATCTGATTCCATTTCACCGCAAAAAATAAGACTGTGCAGATAAATTTTATAATGTCAGTATTTGATGAATTAATTCAACATTGTGATATCATCAATGGACAAAAAAATACCAGCTGTACTAAATTCCATTGGCAAAATTTACAGAGAATCAATTTCTGACATAATATTGCGAATCAAAACAATAGGGACTCAGATTTTGTTGAAGTCTATTATCTTATGGGGTAAAAATCTACGTAAACGAAGTCGACAAAATTGTCGGTATTGGATGCATCCGTGATCACAGAAAAATAATGTCTACAGAGTGATTTATTAGAGTGATGAAGTTCAGTAGGCCTGGTATTATAAAATATAAATGTAATATAAAATATAAATGTTATAAAAATGTTTCTAAATTGGTTACAGCATTACAGAGTAGTCCACAACTGAGTTGCAGTTCAAAATTATGGTTTCTTAAATGAAACTGAAATCCGCTTTACTTCTTCATTACAACAATATGAAATATGCTTCTTTTCAATGTGAGATTCATAAAAACTTCAAAATTGATGAAAAATTTATGGAAATTGTTATTTTAAACCTTAAAATTGGTGAAAAATGACTTTTCAAAGTAAAATTCATAAAAACTGCCATGTTAAACTTAAAAATTGATGAAAAACGCTTTTTTTCACTGTAAAATTTATAAAAACTGGTATTTTCAACATCGAAATTGATAGAAAATACTTTTCTTCTAAGAAAAATTCATAAAAACTGCTATTTTGAACATCAAAATTAATCAAAAATGCCTTTTTTCAATGTAAAATTGAAAAAAAACCTGTAATTTAAAACATCAAAAATGATGAAAAATACTTTTTTTCAATATAAAATTTATAAAAACTGATATTTTCAACATCGAAATTGATAGAAAATGCTTTTCTTCTAAGAAAAATTCATAAAAACGTCTATTTTGAACATCAAAATTGATCAAAAATGCCTTTTTTCAATGTAAAATTGAAAAAAAACTGTAATTTAAAATATTAAAAATGATGAAAAATCCTTTTTTTCAATACAAAATTTATAAAAGCTGGTATTTTCAACATCGAAATTGATAGAAAATGTTTTTTTTTCTAAGAAAAATTCATAAAAACTAATATTTTGAACATCAAAATTAATCAAAAATGCCTTTTTTCAATGTGACATTAAAAAAAAACTGCTATTTTAAACATCAAAATTGATGAAAAATGCCATTTTTTCAATGTAAAATTCATAAAAACTTCTATTTTAAATATCAAAATCCTGTTATACAGGAAATTTTAAAAATTATAACCAATGTTCCATCAAAATTATAACAAGTTCAGAGCTATGTATAATTAAATGAGAGAAAAAAATAATCTATGGAAACAAGAGCTTTTTAATGATATTCAAAATTTGTAAACCAGAATGATTTTGCTATTTATTAAATCAATTACATGGTGAGTGAGAGCTCAAGTACATTATTTTTTCAGTACTTTTAAATAGATCCCTCTGTATTTTGTATTATTTCGCATATCTGAGGTTATTAGTTTTTGAGATATTTTCATTTTTTTGAAAAGTATCAATAAAGTTTGTGGAATTTTACCAGATGTTAGTTTACAGTTAGTGGTTTACAAAAAAATATGTTTATGGGAAGGTAAGAAACATCACGTTAAAAAACAACACTATTTTCATTAAAATAAAGTGGGTCTTAATTACGTAACATCTGATATCTAAATGATAGTTTGCAAAATGAAAATGTCGGAAAAACAAATAACATGATACAAATAGAAGTATTTTTTGACAAAAATACACACTATCAAAATTACGTTTTGTAAGTGTATGTGGAGTATTCTGGTCCAAAAATCTATTAAATTTTAATACGTATTCTTATTGCACTCAAACCGCTTGGCAGAAAACAAACAAGAAATTATGACAATGACAATAACGTTGTTGACATTTGAGGTTAGGTTGCATTCAGAAGTTGTTAAAACGAGCGTTTAAGTTATGTGGCGCTGACGAGGCGACATCTATTTACCTCCGATCGATAAGTTTCGTTTAACGAACAAAACTTTGGGCTAAACTTTTTAAAATCCCAAAGAAATCAAATCATGCGAAATATAGTTATTTGTTTTACTAGTCATAAAAGCACAAGATTTAATGCAGCGGCTGGTGTTTCCTAGCCGAGCGTAGCGAGGCTATGAAACCAGCCAAGGCATTAAATCTGCTTTTCTGCCGTGTAAAACATATAATTTTTTCTTCAAATTTGTTCCAATTCCACGCAAAATCGACTTTTTCATATTTCAATTGCGTTTAATTATCAATATCCAAATAACTAAATGACACTTAATGACACTTGGCAGGCTTAGAAGTTGTACTTTTTCTGCCTAGGCATTAAAAGTACAACTTCTAAGCCTGCCAAGTGTCAATAAAAGGCCGCTTTTAATGTCATTTGGAGAAAAAAGTATTTTCGTGAACTTTATTGTTCTCATAAAGTATTCAGTACCTACTTACAATTACCTGGAATAACATATAATACTTTTTGATAAAGTAGGGGTGACAACCCTAACCATACCTGTTAATTTTTAACCACTTCCTATAGAATTGACCCTAGTCTTGATTATGTATATATAGCAGGCCAAACTGTTTTTTAGGACGAACTAGTTTGTCCTAGGAGAAACTGCTTCGTTCGCTCAGATAAACTAGTTTCTTCTAGGCCAAACTAGTTTATAACTCATTTAGGATGAACTAGTTTTGCCGGATTTTAATATTTAATATTTCAGGCCAAACTAGTTTGACCTAGGAAAAACTAATTTCGTAGTGATTGATGCAATTAATGCTCTCATGTATGTACCTCGCTCTTGTCTGGCAGTTATTTTTTATAGGTTTGTACATGTGCGTTTATAGCAGTTTGTTTTTCGTGAGCCTTGTGTACGCATCGAAAAATGTTTCTTCTCGTTTTAATTATTTATGTCTAGTTTGATGGTGTATCTAATATTATTTTCTCTGTGAATTTGCGAATTTTAGGTACTCTTTAGTGTTTTATTTAAAGGTAAGCATACTTATTAAGATCAATGTTTATTTTTCAAAACATCAAACTCATTGGGCATTTTAAGGGAGTTAAAAATTTAAAGAATCTTAAAACATAAACGAATGAACAGATTCCAATAAACTTTTATTTGATTTTACTTTTTTTGACTATTAAGCTGGATTTATAGATTGACGGACTGTAAACGTATACCACACGTAGACGCACTGGATACGTAACGAACGGTATGTAAAAATTGTTGCATTTATGAATAAACGGAACGGAATTTTTGCGCATGGGCAGAGGAAACGTACTCGCGACATTCAAATAAACCTAGAAATTATACAAATCATTTACGCCTGTGTCCTATGTTTTTTTGAGCTTTAAATTTTGTATTATACATTCAAAAACACAACATTAAATGACAGCTGATAGCCACGCTGACATCACACAAAATTCTTTCCTTTGATTGGCCGGACGTAAGAACGCACTGTAAAAAGATGAAAGTTGGCCAACTCTTCCGTTCCAGTCCGTTCCCCTTACGTTACATCATGCACTTACGTTCCTTTATAAACAAGGTACGTAAATTCTGATAGTTGATCTTTTCACAGTGCGTTTACGTTTACAGTACGTCAAACTATAAATCCCGCTTTACGCCATTTAAACTAATTCATTACTTCAGTGATAAATCAAAATTTTCAGTAATTATTTCTTTTTATTTCCTTGTCTCACAAACATAGAACAAAATACTTGGTTTGTCCTAGGAAAAACCAGTCTGGCATGAAATATTGAATATTAACATCCGGTGAAACCGTACTAACTGCCAGACAAGAGCAAGGTACAGGCAAGAGTGCATTAATTGCATCAATCAATACGAAATCAGTTTTTCCTAGGACAAATTAATTTGTCCTAGGATATACTAGTTTGTCCTAGGATAAACTAGTTTGGTCTGAAATATTGAATATTAAAATCTGGCAAAACTAGTGTATCCTAAGTATGTTAGGATATACTAGTTTGGTCTAGGAGAAACTAATTTATCCCAACGCACTTAGGAAAAACATAAATATAAAATAATTTTTAATGACGAAAATTTCGTCAAATCTAACGGCGTGACGTTAATTCTCAACCACCTCCCACAGAATTGACCCTAATCTTGACTATGTATAGATTAAAACATTTCTAAAATCGGAAACTTCGTCAAATATAACGGCTTGCCGTTGATTTTTAACCACTTCTTATAGTATTGACCCTAATCTTGACTATGTATGGATTAAATCATTTCTAATAGCGAAAAATTAGTCAAATAGAACGGCGTACCATCAATTTTTAACCTGTATGATTCTTAAAAAGATAACAAGGGTTTTACATTGAATAATTTTTTTTTTTCCTTTTTCCGGCAATCAGTATCGCGATACTACGCTTGTTTTTCAGAATTTAAATCCAGTGCATTTCTACTTGTTTGTATCGCGTCAAGGTACTTTTCCGTTACTACAACTTTGTATCACGACATGTGCCGAAACAAGTTCTGCGACATGTTCCGGCACAAGTGCCAGAGACTAAAATGTGCCCGACGACTGCGTGACAAAACATGTTTCTTTATCTCGCGATATATGCCGCAAATAATGGAAACGGTCTGCGATTTGTGCCCGCGACACGCGCATGCGCAGTAGTCTTCAGTCTTGGGTACGTCACAACAAAACCAACATCCATTTCCAACCTGAGTTTGGAGAAACTCCTAAAGTTCAACCACTCCCCCCCAAATGAATCCCCGCTTCCCATTCCATTATCACCCACCTACAACCAGCATCACTTCAATCAAACATCTCATTGCAGCTCAAGCGTTAAGCCCACAAAATTCATATCCTTCCTCCTAGAAATTCAAAATCAGTAGCAGTCATTCTAACAAAGTTACTGTGTCCACTCTATATACGCAAGTCTATCATTAGGGAATTGTACGCTCCTTCCGATGGTCTCTTTGCCACAAAAACTGCTGATCCACCATCTAGGTTTTTTCCTTCTTTTTTCCAATAGTTCTTGATACGCTCCTGCCATTACCAGAAATCCTGCTAAAGCAGCTCTATCGTCCATCTTCAAGATAAATAAAACGTAGATTCAAACAATCAAACACTATAAAACCTTAAAGCAGACTGCTGCAAACTACATTCCCCTGCAGCATAAAGTACAAGTTCCTGCTACTTGTGTAAATGGAAACGTACCTTCAGAGAGACACTGTACATTTTATACACGTTAAAAACTGCAGTGAACAACAAATGCAACGAGGCGATACATCAAACTTGGCTAATATACAACCGAGATGATAAGATTAAAATCTCAAGTTTCAGCAATGATAAAAACAACGCGATACCGAAATAACTTCGGCATCTCCTTTGTTCGTATTTATAAAAATGGACACGAGTTCTGGATATCCCCAAGCAATAAATCCATCGGATATAATAGCAAGAAAAGTATATGAAGTTCTGGCAACTAAACATAAATGGCCCAAGAGGCGGCTAATCACGTGGAAAATTAAAAACAAGAAAATAAAAAGATAACCCAAACAAAAGAATGCGGATACTCCAATTTGTTCTTTTTAGATAATACGTTCGACTGGCATGCGAAGTTTTACAGGGTACACAGTTCGACAAATCTCGTAGTTTTTAAAAAGTACAAGTAATTCAAATTGATGTAAATGTGGAAATTCATGACCACGAATATGGAAACAATGTTCAAACCTTCTAAACAGATTTCCTAAACATAATGCTTTATTAATTTTATTTAAAAACATTGTTGGAGTCACGTTACCGGAAATAAGAGGAAAGTCGGAATACCTTTTATAGTGAATATAACCAGTAGTTTCAACAGTATACAGCTGCCAAATATCATACTGGCCGTCAGAGCAGCTCACGAGATATTATCAAAACGACAGCCTGTATAATATGTGAGATTGTCAGTGATCATTTACTTCATGAAAATCATTATTTTTCGATTAGCACTACAAAAACGGTATGATTTGGCAAGTTTATCTGAAGCCGTGAAAGGAATGCAGTCCAAACATTCGATATTGCCACGTTTAACTATGAAAAAGCTAAAGTGCTAAGTATGTAGTGATAATAATTAGAAAATGGACTTTTATTATTAACAATATGATTAAACGTTAATTCTTTAATGTGCTTGTTTCTTTGGATTTTGTCTAAACATTATTTTTTAAATTTATGAATATTAAAAGACTTTTCCAAATTTGTTATGGGCTTCTTCAAGCTCTGGCAGCGTTGTGCGAAAACCATAATTTTCACGCCATCCGAACTAACTCAATTGGTGAAATTTATCGAAAGGAATCGTTGCTTAGCGACCAGCTGACTTCCTATTGGCAAACGCGTGCGTGTGTTCTTCCCTCTCACTTGATCAATTGACTGACATTGATTATCCAGTGGCGTTGGTATTGTCAGTGTCAGATTTTGAACTATTTCGTATCCATATTGAATTCAAGTACGATTCTTAACATTATTTGTTTTTAAAAAATACCGTGTTTTGAAAAGTACCTTATTACCTTTAAAGCAAAGCAAGATTCAGTTTCTATATATAATTGTTATATCATAATAATTATTATTTTCAATACTTTTATAAAATAGGTACCGTACGCCATTGGTACGGTTATGACAGATATCCGCCATGTTTCCTCGCCCCTTACCGATGCCGCGTAGCTTCAGATAAACTTGCCAAACTATACGTCATTTCACTTCTATTGGTGCATAAGAGTAGCTTGAGAAAAGTATTCAGGAAGGTATGAAAAAAAAGTTATCAGCGTGCCCTTATTTCCATATATGGTGCTAATCAAGCATGTGTCAAATAACGAAAAGGCTATGACGGTTTGTTTGCTCCAGAAACGTCAACATTTACAACAAAATTAATCAGTTTTAAACTTTCTGGTTGTGTTGTTCCAAATTTTGAATCGAGGTTTGATTCCAAAGTTTCTTTTGGCATCGTTATTGAGTAATTATGAAAACGAAAACAGTGAAAATATTATAAACATCAATGTTTGGAACAGTTACAAATGAAAATGATTGAGTTTTATATTCATACTAATAATCTTATCCTTTTTTGCATTGAAATATGAATATTTCAAAGAAAATATTGTAAACTATATTTTTTGTTAATGGCAGTCGAAAAATTTTTGTACAAAACATGTGCATAAAGTACTACTTCCATAAATAACCATTCAACTACTTCGAGTCAAATAATGTAGAATAGTATAAATTTTAACAGTGACAGTGAGATATTTTTTGTAAAACAGCTACTAGATGTTGAACTTAATTTTGTATGTAGGTATGTTATGTTGCCTATATAAATTGCATATTTAATTGTACATTTGGTTGCCTATACTGAAATTATGCATACATTTGTATAATATAAAGCATAGGTACAAAATATAATCAAATTACTACTCATGGTTTTTAATAGTATATTGTGTCACAAGGGCCGAAAATGAGCTTTAGCATCTATTAGATGATCGAGCGAGCGTAGTGAAGCGAGGGCAGCTGATAGTAAAGCGCTGCTAAAGCGTTTTCTGCAAGTGTGAACTGTTTTTCGCCTACCGAATAAACCAAAAAATAAGAAACTATAACAGAAAATTTTGACATACACTGACGTTTAATTAAAATCACGTGAAAGGTCAAAGTAAACAGATGGTGAAAAACTTCAAAAATCGTGACGTTATGAATTTTCCGCCCTTTGGCTGCTGAACAATACTTTCCTCCCTATTTTTGGTGTTCATCTGATTGGTTTTCCGGTAAGGTTAGCGAAAAGTTTTTTTTTACAACGAAAAACAACTGTCAAAATTATAAACGAACAGTGAATCAAAATAAATTGATGAATGTAACTGCAGTGGAACGCATCTCATGCGATAGTTACGGTGAAGCAGTGTCGAACGCGGTTAGCACTTGGATGGGTGACCACTGGGCAACACCGTCGTAAAGCAGCAAAAACACTTTAGGCTACTGGGGTGAGTAGTATATCACAGCTCGCAGGAATTTTACCAATGAGACGATATATAATGTATATATGCCGTCTTTCGAATGAGACCTAGGTCCAGAGTCCATGGATATTGTGCTCGATAAAGGGGAAGTGTGCTCCTGACAATTCGGAACTTAAGAAAAACTTTTTTCGGGCCATGAAAGAACTAGTTGAAATACCGGGTGACTAATTGATAAAGTAACATTATATTAATTTCTTAAATTCAATCGTTGATGTAGGTACCTTTAAGAAAATGAATAGCTTGGAGAAATAATAATAGGATTGTCAAATTATAAAATGCGAAGAAAAATATATTGCAGGTAACTGTTTAATCCAATTAAATTATGTACATATCAAAATTAACCCGTGAATTCAGCCGGAATAATATGATAAGTAATAACCTTTTGTCGTGAACATCTTAATTTCCAAAGTTCCAACACGCTTACGACGTCTACGTTAAATGCATCAGAATGTCAGACATGTAATATTGTTTTTAGTACAGTTTTCCTTTATATCTCTTGTTATACGGCACTCGTGCTGAATTCAGTATGTTCCTCTGATGTAACTATCCCGCTTTGGCTGTCCTTCATTTTCATTAAATTAAATTTAGTGAATTGCCATCGGCGACGTGTTGGGCATCGCTGGAACAGACGTCTCGCTAGCACTTAAAGCGGCCTTTATTACCTACGGAGTCAGACTCCGGGGATACAGTGGTCTGCCAACTTATTAGCTGGTATGTAAGTATATTTTTTTAGGGACAGAAAACGACCGAATGTTATTTCGGAGAGATTACTCGTAAAATTTTAATCAAATGTTTCAATCACTGTAGGAATTAAGTTAACTGAAAATATGGAATTAAACTGGTTACTTTAGGCAAATGTAAAATGGTATTTGTTGTGATAATTGATATTACAGGATCTTTATGTTACATTATATTACAGTCCTTTGAATCTAGATTGTATTCTCCTATCCGCGACTATTTTTGTAGACAATTAGCATAAAGAAGAAACCTTTACTACATTAGAACAAGAAACCATACATCGGTTTGACAGTCGCACTGGCATAAAATGTGTTATGCAGTTGCATCCTCTAGGCTTTTCAGTGTCTTGTCAGCATACCTACTACGGCTTTGACTGCTTTCCTATCCTTCCCTTTGTGGTCTGCCATGGATTTTGGCATATGTCTTCTAATGAACTTCTCACTTCTAATGAACACCTACTCACATACTCTGTTTCTGCGAGGACTTAGATGGAAGCACTTTGGAGAGGAAACTATACAACCGTTACAACTACTGAAAACCCCTCCAGTCAAACTAGTGACCTCCATAGAAGACACAAAGCTTCTGGAATGGAAGTAGATAACAGAATCGCGCCTACGGCATGGTTTATGTTTTTGGGAATGAGTACTAGCTATAATGATGTCTTCATAGTCCAAAAGAAGATCATTCGTTGTATTGCTGGTATTTCTCTTCGCACTAGCTGCCATGTATATTTTAAAAAGATAGAAATTTTAACATTGTATAATTATGTTTGTACATTTTTAATTTGTGTGTGATTGTTTATACTGAAATAAAATGAACAAGTCCATATCAATTCAATACAAGACATTGATCTACATGTACCTTTATATGAGGAGAATATTCATTCTAAATCTCCGGCTACAAAAGGGCAACGGTTTTACAATAAATTACCTTCAAATATCAGAAACTGTACTACAATAATACAACTAAAGATAGTTTTAAAATCATTTTTTTTGAATGTTATTTTTATTCCACAGAAAAATGTTTAAACTTGTGAGTGTTGTATGAATAATTATTATTTATTTGTTTGCTTGAAATTTTAACAGATACTGTTCAGTTATAATTTGCATGTCAATTTGTGATTACGATTATGATTAATTTTTCATTGTGACTAATTCTATATTTATTGTTTGTCAGAAAGAAAATAAAGAATTATTAGATTATTATTATACATATAACAGGATATCTACCAGAACGAGTTAAAGCCAAACGAATTATTTATTGGAACCAGAACAATGCGAATTTCCTCACATCGACTGAAAGAACTTCTTTATTTGAAAAACAAAAACGTTGATTGATCATCTACTATACAAACTTTATTTGACACGTAACGATTTCTTGAAGTGTCGCGAACGATTTTCGATGTCCAAACTTAAAGCTATCATAATATGAATAATATCATAAAAGTTGGCTATTAAGATCTTATGTAGCACAAAGCTGATAATATAATATTTATCAAGCAGAAATGTCAACTCTCAAGTCATCTTTTTCTTTTAATTGTAAGCTATATTATTTGTCATTTCGTACATGACCCAAAAGTTAAGAGGCTTTTCTTTGATTTATGATTTTCAATAACTCTTGGTCCGTTAGAATACGGTTAAGTACTACTTTATTTATAACATGTTGCTGATATTTTTATTCTACGAACGACTCGCATTTAAAATGCCTCTATATTGTTAATGTTTCGACTTTGAGAATGCCTTTGTTACACACAACAAATAAATATCCTTTGACAAACTCTCCTATACTTTTCAGTTATCAGTGAAAATGTTTTTATAAAATATAGCTGTACCTACCAAATTTTAAAAGGAGGAGGAGATAATAATTATTTGGGAATAATGTTCTGAAGGATATTATAATCACAAAAACTAGGAGACTACAGAACTTGAAGAAGATAAGATATACAGGAACTGTAAATTTTTCTATAGTTTCATCAGTTAATTAATAAGATGGGGCTGTGCTCAACAGCCTAGGCACTTGAACTCAATCTTTGTACCATTTTCCATGTCATCTACTTCCATTCCAGAACCTTTGTGTCTTCTATGTAGGCCACTAGTTTCAGTAGTTGTAGTGGTTGTTTTATTTCCTCTCTAAAAAGCTGCCGCCTGAGTCCATGTAAGTTCTCGCAGAACAGATTATGTGAGTAGGTGTTTCATCATAAAGTTCTTATTTCCTGCACATAGGTCCACTAACTTTGCCCATTTTGTGCAGATGTTTCCTCAGGGTGCAGTGACCAGGTGGGTAACTGTCTTCAAATATCTCTTACTCAGTTCCAATAGCCTGGTTGAGAGTTTGTTGCCTACCTTGTTCAGTAAACTCTTTGTATGGAAGTGCCCTTGTGTCGACATCCATTTGAATTGGTGTTCCCTATCTAGCCAGTTCCCGATTCCCGGACCTATGAAGTCTATTTTAGAACCTTCTTTAGCTAACCGGTAGGCCATTTCAGTAACTGCAATACCTTCATGTGCCGATACCCTTATTAGACACTTTATTGTCTCTTGCCAACCGGTTGAGGGATTCTTTACAGTTTTTTACGTCTCCTTCTTACATTTTTTCATAGCTTATAATTACACTCTCGTAATTTTCGTAAGGATCTTAAACGTTGTCTGTTTTCTATTGGTAAAGGAATCAGTTAAGCAGTTTTTGAGGTTAGTATAGAAAATCTTTTCAACTGAAAGTTTCATATAAAAATCAATCTACTTTAAAATTTTGCAGGATTCAAGAAAAAAAGACCAACCCTCATTCTTAGGTCATGAACAAATACATTCGACTCAAGACGATCGTTTGCAAGGTTTGATAGAATTTTCGCAATTTGAGAGACTAACAAAAACAAACACGTGGTTACCTACACGTGACTGGTATATCAAGTTAGTTGGTCCGTTAGTCTTGTGCAGAAGATAATATACAAATAATGTGTTTTCTGTACGTGTTGGTCGAGGTTCAGCTTTTAGGGTGTATATTACATGAAAGTTTCATCCGTAAACTGAACTAATCAGGGTAGCGCGGTTTCGAAACAAACGAATCATTTTTCACCCCCTGTTTTCTTTTTATTTGTCAACATAAAATGAAATATATTGTTCGACAAAGCGATGTCAGCTTTAAATATTGAACAAGGAAAAAGTAGCAGTATGCATATAGTAGAATTTAAAAATGTATGATTAAAAATTGCAAACTTTGGAAGTTTCATAACATTTATCTTACTTACGGACGGTCTTTCAAAAGTAACAACATTTTCCGAACTATTATTAAATTTTACATACGGTCTGCTATAAGATACTGTTCGCCTTCAAATTGATTTCGAATTCACAAAGATAGCCGTTTCTAAGGACTCATTTTCTTTTCTTCCTTCACACTTTGACGCTCTTCTGTTCGGAGAACAACCGTTTAGTTTCATACTGCAAATATTCCCTCAAAAGCCAATGTCACAACTCTCTCTGAATAGAATATTATTGGTTTTGGAAGTGCCAACATAAAAGAAAATCGGGTCCGTTGCACCCTTTCAACTGTTATAAACTTCAATAACACACTTCCGATCAGAATAATGTCGATAATAACCAAGGCAGCCTTTCATTTCCAAGAAAACTCGAAAAAGGAAATAAATAGACGGTTAAGGAAAACTCCCTTTATTTGGGAAAATGTCATTCATCGCGAAATAAATTGAAATGTTAGTTGGAAGAAGACGCGATACTGAGCAATTTATAGCTGAAATTTACTTATCACAACCGAGATATCATTAATTACTCTTTCTCTTGATTACTTAACGAAAATGTGACGACGGTAGGAGACACTGAGCAATTTAATTTTTATTAGTGTTTCGTTCAAAATGTCTTACAATGAAAAACCCAACGACATTCACCACTGAATATCAATATTTATCAGTGAATATCAATATTCATCAATGAACATCGACATTAACCAGTTAATATTGCTATTTACCGGTGAATATTACCATTTACTAGTGAATATCAATTATACAGAGTGTATATAAAGTAACGTAACTTGCTAATATTTGGATTTCCGTTATGTTTACAAAAAAAATGTTGAATAAAAGTGTTCAAATAGTCCAGACTATCTGCATAAGTCGATTAGGAGTATACAGGGTGCACCGTTGCTCCAAAATAATTTATTACCATATTTTTTTAAATAGTACACCATGTATATATTTTCAGTAATTCATAATCTATTAAATTAGAAATACAACCGTCAAGGCGGCATAATTCCAATCTCATTTTTTCTACAGTTATTGAGAAAAATAATTTACGGGAACGTTTTTATTACCAAAATAATTATTAGGAACAAATAACTAATCTTATTTGATGAGATGTTCAAATTGTCTTTCTTCTTCTATTTGACAGTATCCAAGTCGATTATAAAAAGCTGATATGGTATTACGCAATTGCTGATTTGTTATTTGATGGGCTGTTAACAGTATTCTATTTCTCAGTTCATCCAGATTATCAGGTTTTGTCTTGTTCACAATGTTTTTCATATATCCCCAGAAAGAATAGTCTAAAGGCGATAAACCGGGAGATCTGGCTGACCATAAAGCATTCATTATGCTGTTTCATCTGCTATTTTTTATTGTTCGTTTGGTGTATACAAAGATTTCATTATAAACTTCCCACCTGGATTCAACTTGCTCTTGTCCGTTTTGTTAGATATACCAGAATCACTTTAAAGTTTTCATGAACCAAAACCTGGTATTTGAATCAGATCCTTTGATCTGATCTTATCCTTGACTACTAACCTCTTGTAAATGCGACTGTTAATTGTATAAAAATAATATTTCCTTCATAACCACTCGACGTTCTAGTGTTCTTGAAGTGGTTTTAGTTACCTTAGCCACGACGGCACTGTACCGAGAGATCTCTCGATTCCCTACTTATTCTAACTGGAGCTCCCGAGTTTCTCAATAAACCACTTAACGATTGTTTTAAATTCCCAGCGAACCTTCGATTACACAATTCAATATGGCGTATTCTCCACGTATTTCCTACCATGGTGCATAAGTGCCTTTCAAATTTACGATTCTAATCTTTGTTTGGAGTACGTAGACACTACAACAAAATGGCGTAAATTTAAGCCAGCGGACGCGGTCATTTGTGTACAGGATTTAAATTCAATGGATTTTCGTGTCAATAGAAATGCTTGGTTTGTTAAGTACTTTACGGTTACTTTTTTTTAGATTGAAAGGGGGTTAATTGTTCGAATCGAGAGTCGAGTTAGTATTTACATTGGTTTGTGAGATTGCGTTTGTTCGAGAAAAGCTTTAATTGCGAGTAATTGTCAAATAACAAAACTGGTAGCTGAAGTCGATGACGACAAAGGTTTTATATTTATATTGCAACTAGAACGAAGAAATAACCCTTGCTTGACTGTTTGTTTCAATAAAAAACTAAAATTCTGTTTGGTTTTAATCACTGGGCATTGGAGGTATAGTCAACATAACTTATTAGTAGATCAATAAAAAGTTGATTAACAAAACAAGAAAATCTTACAATACAAAACTAGTTTCAAATATAACTAATAAAACAGTCGGAAGATTTATAATATATTTCTTTCACTACTAGTATTAAAAAACATCGTTATTTTTAATGTATTCGAGTCGAGAAGATACATTTTTCTCCTAGTAGGAGCTAATTCTAAATTACCACCGTACATAGAAATTTAATAGTAGCTTTACTCGCCGTTGGCACTTTAAGGTAGCGCTGATAAAGACTTATCGAAAACCACTCGTTAAAAAACACGTGAAAACACACGTGTATAGTATATACAGGGGTGCGTAATTTATCTCCATAACTAATAACATAATTGTTGGCTCTGTAGCAGAATAGCGCTGGAGAAAACAGCGCTGGACATAAATAGCGCTGGTCAAAATAGCGCAGGATAAAAACAGCGCTCCATAAAATAGCGCCGGTTGAAATATCCCTACAAAATCAACTATTACAGTAGGATGTGATTGAAAAATCAAGTTTCACCGCTAAGTATCAACCTTCTTTTACAACAAACAATATCAGAATATAAGGAACGGAAAACAAGTAAGAACAACAATCAATATTTTTCATCATACTTCAACACATATCGCTTCCCGACCAACTGACACAGATCAAAGTGTCAACAACTACTTGTCAGTGGCATATCTATTTAAAGTCTAAAAAAATGCAATTTCACGTTGCTTGTCATTTCGGTAATTATATCCTTCGTGGAATAATGTAGCACCTCCTTTCTGAGACTTGCCAAATTGCATTTTTTTAGACTTTAAATAAATATGACACTGACAAGTTGTTGTTTACACTCACTTTGATCTGAGTCAGTTGGTCGGGAAGCGATATGTGTTGTAGTATGATGAAAAATATTGATTGTTGTTCTTACTTGTTTTCCGTTCCTTATATTCTGATATGGTTATAGACAGTTACTAACACTTTGATCACTGTCAGCTGGTCGGGAAGCGATGTTGAATTGACGAATTGAATTAGGAAAACTATTGTTATGACTGTAATTAATCAAAAATATGTTATTCCTAATTATGGTACTATAGTCTATTTTTATGTATGAGATAGTAGTGAAATAAAGAAGCATAATTATCTTTTGGCGGCGCTATTTTATGGAGCGCTGTTTTTGTCCAGCGCTATTTTGTCCTGCGCTGTTTTTGTGCAGCGCTATTTTGACCAGCGCTATTTTGTCCAGCGCTATTTATGTCCAGCGCTATTTTGTCCAGCGCTTTTTTCGACCAGCGCTATTCTGCTACAGAGCCTAATTGTTTGGTACGGGTGCTAATAAAAATGTATTGTGGAACGAATATCTAGTTTTATCACAATAATATACAGCAATTATAATTCCATCATGCGAGTCTTCAGATAAACAATCCATTATTTATTGATTTACTTATTTTTACAATTTCTGAGAAGTGTTTGCTGTTCTGATCTGAGTCAATACCTGGGTTCTAAAAAGTGCTGATAATATCGAGCCGTACCAACCCGAGCCGAATCGACCAAGTCACACACAAGACGATCTTCAACGTCAAACTATCAATTTTTTTGTCAATAAAATTTTTACAAAACACTGCAACTTCTACTACATCTCAAACTTGCACTGTAAAATGTTTCACATGAGCTATCAAGCTTCACGATATAATATATACGCCAGATTTTACGTGAAACCACGTGCATTATTCAGTCAAAACAGAAAAATAAATAAACTTTTCCAAGACCATATTTTCGTGGTTTTAAAAATAAATAGCCTTCTGGATTCATTCATATTTTGTCGACCAACATGTTTCAACTATCCCAATGTGGAATATAAACACTAAAAACAGTCAGAGAAAGGAAATTGTACATTACATCGATCTTTAATAAATTTTCCATAATTTCCCTTCTCTTGTCGATGGAAACCCCGATAGAAACCGAAAATAGAGGTAGTCAAGTCCGCATCTGGAATGCATTCGGTTTCTGAAATGGCTTGTTATGGCCAATAAAGAGGACGCCGGGCGCAGCGTGACTTTACAGATGACCGTGTACGTGTCTTCCAACATTTGGCCTAAAGCCAGACAGTACACAGCTTCCTGAATTGTGTCACTACCAACATTTTTTGAATTGAACCAAATATTAACTAGCTTTTTGAAATCGAACAATTTTCTTCGAATGTACTTGCACGTCGTTATTTCAGTCGAATAAATAGTTTGAATTCTAGTTGGACGGTTTATTTAATACACGAAAAACGAGTCTAGCAACAAATGCAGTTCCAATGAGCAGGATAATTTTCAGAGATCCAGCACAGTTAGTGTGCAAACGATATAATAGGCGATTATCGGTAAAATAACGAGTAAAGCAACGCGAAAGAAATTAACATGGAAAACAATATAAGAAGAAAAACAGCACAAGTATTTGCCAAAAACTAGAGGAACAAAAACCACATTAACGAAGGAGTAATACTTAAAGAGGGAGACCTGATAGCAATAAATGTATCCAAGAACGAGTCGATCAACGTTGATTTTTTATCAATAGAGTGGAAACGCAAAAAAGGGTTTCTCATTGAGGACCTCATGGTACGAAAGCTAATATACAAGAAATCATCATCGGACGAGATGATTCCCAAGTATAGCAAAGGGAAAAACTCAAAACAGTCATAACAGGCAGAGACGAATGGAAGAAAGGACCTCCAATTAATGCACACAGATGGCTCAAAAACCGAGGAAGGTGTAGGAGCAGCAATATATATAGCCAAGAGTCTCACTGAGCTTAGGTACACATGTGACGATATTCCAGGCAGAAGTTACAACAATACAACGCTGCGCGGAAGAGCTATCAAGGCGAGAGTTTGAGAAAAAGACCATTGACATATGCTCCTACAGCCAAGCGGCTTTAAAAGCAATCAGGTAAATTCCAAACTTGTTTGGTACTGCTTGGAGACGCTGGGCAGTTATAGTATATTGTTCTTATCCTGAGTACCAGGCCACTCAGATCACAAGGGCAATGAAGAAGTAGACTCACTAGCCCGAGAAGGGGTACGTTGTGCTTCCATTGGCCAAAAACCTTTCTGTGGCATAGCGAAAGCGATACAAAAAACAAATAGCAGTACTTGGACAAAAAAGCAGTCTTGGGAATGGTGGAACATGTCGACAAGAATGAGGCATGCCTGATAGTTTATCAAGGATCTCCCGCAAAAATTCACGGAGTATCTACTAAGCTAGAATAGGAAAACAATGATTGGGCTCCTGACAGGAAATAACATAGAATTGGTAGACACAACCATATGCAGGTTTGGCCAAGAAGATGAGGAAACCTCAGTACTCATACAGTGCTACTGCAATTTTCTGCCAATAATTCAACCGTCAACTCTACAATAACAATTACTTTATATGGACTACCTACGCACAATTTATTGTGTTTGTAAGGTTACGTTTGTGGTGAGTAAGTCTTCTGTTACGTTTGTGGTAAGTCTTCTGTGACTAGCAAAAATCTATGGTGGCTCACACCAATTCATATTTCTCCAAATAAATCCAGCTTCTCCACAAAGCAGATTATTTTATTTGGTAAATGATATTTCAGGTCTGAGAGCCACAGAGAAACTCATAGTTACTCCCATCTCCCCACTTATGAGTAAAGGTCTGTCCTAGGTCTGAGAACGTATACATACCTTCACCAGAGCCTGAGGGTGTTATCAAACCATCAGTTTACCAACATATTATAAAAATACTGGTAGTAGTTCATCCTTCCGGACAACCCTAGCAGATCGTAGTTCACTCTAAGAGGAATTATGTTAGTGATCACTCCCTGTTGCTTTCAGTGTCCACTAGTAGTCTGATTCGCTCCATCTGTACTGACTCCCTTTCATCGGCCCACTACATCAAAAATATCTACATGGAATTCAGTGAGTCTAACAACTACTCAACAACAGAATTAATGTTGGTACTGCTGCTGATAAACGAACCGAAAGAATAGCTGGAAACGTGTGTTTCTCCAATTCAAATACCAGGGATATTATATATAATATAATAACAAATTGAATAAATGATGTGTCACTGTATCAAAATTCTTTAAAATTACATTCAAACTAATACTTCACTATTATAAGGATAAACGGAATAAACAGTAAAGACTAAAAACAGGAGTGATATATGTTTATCTAATGTTGGAGACGTACAACTCATCCCATGAGGCATATAATGTACAATGCAGAAAATAAGACATATGTAATAAAAAAGGGATACCGTAGCTTATTCTTTGAATTTTTGACGTCAGTCTCTCGACTTAATTTGAGAGTAGTGCACTTTGACATTGTCACAAACTCACTTGAAACCTTAAAGTTCTATTAGAGTTATCAGTTTTATATAATCTGCTACTTAAAAAATTATTTCACTCTATATAAAATTTCCTTTTATTTAACCAAAAGTCGCAATCGCTACAGACATCAAAAATAAAACGCAACTTCCCATTTACATAAATGGTAAACTATTACGTTTCACAAACTGCTCCTGTTATTCACTTCCAGGACTGGAAATATTTGAGGTTATGATGCCGGCAAACTGCTTATTGCACGGACCGTTGCAGTCATGATATGCAAGCGACAAGTTTCGTCTCGTCGAGGATATAGCTGTGCAAAGACACGTTCTCGAAAGGCGCTATCATTTTGTATTTTTATTTCTTGTTGGCCTTTTCTGGATACAAGATTACTTTTATAATTTATTACGGTAGTGCCCTCTCTTCTCGTTGTCACGCTAACTTGGGTGGTAATAAGAACGTTACGAAATTGATTTAAGAGTTAGTTTATTTAGTAAAACTGCTACGCTACGTTTTTGTGATTTATTAATCGGAAAATTACAGAGGGTTAAGGAAATGTATCACCTTTTAAATTTGTTGATTTCATTTCTACAGACGATATGATCGATGCATCATCTGAATTTAACGATGTTTTTGTGATGCGGAAAATAGTAATTGATGATTAAACTAGGAAATATTATACTATATAAACATATTGTTACTGCCAATTCGAAATTAGAATATTTCATCTGTATCTGTAGAGTAGGGAGGTTGAGTTTAGGCCCAAAGCACTTAGGACACATGTGACCCTTTGTCCGTCCATCTATGAAAATGCAAAAGCTCCACAGATTTATAAGCGAAGCAATGAAACTTAGAGCATTCATTATAAATGAATGACTGAGGACACCTCAAACAATAGGAATTTTCTTTTCTGTTATGTTTTTATTAATTATTGTGTTTTATTAAGTATTGTGTCTCATCACTCGTATCATGCACTTCATGCATTAATATATATGTAACCCAATCTTCTCCTCTTGTTCATGTATCATCGTTATACTAGAGAGCATATATAATATATATATATATAAATAATAAATTATTATTATTATTACGTCCAACCTGTCCTTTCCAGGAAGGTGACAGGTCACTAGGAGATTAGATTAGATTATAAATGGAGTGGCTCTTTGTCCTATCCCACTGCGACCTTTGCAGATCTATTGTTGTCCTCCTATCCTTAGAGCTCGATATCTAGCTTTATTCTTTTTGTTAGACCTATTAGCCTGTGTACCTCCTCCCTTGCGTAGCTCTGTGCCCTCGGTTTTTCTTCTCCGAATAGGTGAAACCGCACCCTTACTAGGCCTTCGCACTCACAGAGTACGTCCTCCGCGGTTTCGTCTTCTTCTTGACCAAACTTACATAGACTTGCCATCTGCTAGGCCAATTGTGTGCATATGCTTTTTCAGCCTACAATTTCCGGTCAGCATTCCCACCACTAGGAGACGTCTCCTTTACATCGGCAGGTGTAGGCCAAGACTCTCCGACTCTCATTGACGATAACTGCGGTGTGTCCACTAGCCCCTTGTATGGAGGTGTTTCCTTAGATGACAGTGGACAGTCAGAAATCCTACTGTTAAGCGTAAGTTTTTTCTGGTCATCGCTAAGTATTTCTTCGACGCCAGCTTCCCAGGGTGGCCCAGGGACGTGATGCTGGCAAAACTGCCTTGATCTCATCCCATCTCTTTAGGGATTGAGCATGGGTGTAATGTTTGGTTAGTTCCGCAATTGCCGAAGTCGTCTGGCCGTAGGTGTCGCTGGGTCCTAAAAATCTTAGTCCAGCCGCTTCCTTGGATGAAGGATCGGCAATGCGATTACATTTACACCTGTCGTGCCCTTTAACCCACCTCAGGATAATATTGTTCTCTTACGAGGCATTAGCTAAATCTTGATGGCACTCTAATACGGATGCCCTGATGCAACACGTTGTCTGTTGAAGGTTAATAGAGCTTGTCTGCTATTAGTGCAGATTATTATGTTTTTGCCAGAAATTCCTTTTCTGGATAGTTCTTTAGTGGCAATTCAGATACCAGCCAGTTCTGCTTGAACCACGCTGGAATTTTTTCCCATTTCCCACTTAATTCTTAGGCTTAGTGATCTGGAGTAGATTCACATCCTGAGCCCTCTTCTTGGGAAATTTCATTTTTAAGGAAGGGACGTCAACATTGGCAGTTTTTTGGAGGAATTGATTAACCATAGACAGTACGAAGAAATATTTTTCATAAAATAGAAATTTATCAGAAAAAAGAGATATTGTTACGGTTGTGCTGTTGCCTACTAGCATCCTTGAGAGCAATATAATTTCACAATCAAGGCAATGAACCAATCAATCAATCAATCAATCAATCAATCAATCAATCAATCAATCATTCAATCAATCAATCAAGGCAATTAATAATACGTAAACGTAAACCCAACATTTGACAATAATGCGTGCGCAGTAAGTACTTATTCTTAGGACGCATTTAAATAAGTTCAACGTGATCTTCCATGTTTCAACATATGGCGGGAACGTAGGTTTATTGAGCAAAGGTAGGCACTCGGAATATACGAATGTGAACCATCTAGTTCACGTGTCACTTTTTTATTATATACATAATATAACCTCTGACCTCTAGTCTTTTCACACTAGTAGCGTAATATACTATTGTATGAGTAAGAAAAAAACTACCAATTAACTTTCCGAATGTGATGAAATGTCCTTCACTCCACGCTACAACAAATTTCCATAAAACTAATTGAACAGTACAAATTTTACTATATAATTGTTTTCTTAAAGGTTTTCCAAAAAATGTACACTATTAAATTTAAAATTTTTAAAAATTCAAGGACATTTTAAATATTTCCAGTAACCCATGAACGACATTTTGATATCTATTTTATATCCTTTCCTACTTTCTTTTATATGAATTAGAATAGTTTGATGCAACGTTGTTAAATTTATTTTTATCACAGGAAAAATCTTCTATCTATCATGTAGGATGTTTATATAGGCAAAAGGAGTGTAAAAAAATTGGTTGAGGTAATCTTATTCCATTTTTACTACTACCATAGACTTTTCAATGTCCCACACGTTGTTCTGAGGGAAGATATATGAAGGACCCCAAGTAAATAAATATTTCTGAAGAAATATAATTTTCACTATCCCGTCCTACGAAAAAAATGGTAATTTCACCAACTGGTATTGAAAACAAATTAAAAGTAATGAATTAAATTTTTTAATAGTTATTAATTCATTTTATAAAAAAGTGAATAAGTAAATAGTGAGGTGACTTCATATATTGTCAATTAACAAAATAACCTATCAATGTACCGGGTGGTCCAATAAGCCGATCTCTCAGAAACTAATCATGTTATAACCTAGGGATAAAAACTTCCTTGGTAAAAGTGGCCAAGAGAAATCGCTGGAAATAACTTTCAAGTTTCTAGGTTAACCGCTAGGGGGCGTAGCCTGTGAAGAAAAATTTGAAAACCAGTTTTTTGTGAAATATGCCCAATTATACCAAGTGTTAAATAAGTAAAATAGAAAGAGGCCTAAATTCCGCACAAATTTGTTTAAGTACTTTTTTTTTTCAATTAAAGGGTGGGGGAGAGTGGGAAAGTGTTTGTGAAAGAATTTAATCCAGTTCCATTATAATTAACAATAATTAGGTGTTTCCATTAAACATTTTTATGAAGAACAAGTTTTAATTTTTTTCATTCGAAAGTACCCTCTACCTATGACAATTAAAACTAAATGCAATTGTTTTATAGTAGATGTAATTAATTCGTTTACACTCTTTCTAATGACACTAATTTTGTTGAAATCGGTTGATCCAAACCAAAGTTATAGGTATTTATCCACAAACACTTTCCCACTCTCCCCCACCCTTTATTTGGAAAAATAAAATAAAAAGTACTTAAACAAATTTGTGCGGAATTTAGGCTTCTTTGTAATTTACTTATTTAACACTTGATATGATTAGGCATATTTCACAAAAAACTGGTTTTCAACTTTTTCTTCACAGGTTACGCCCCCTAGCGGTTAACCTAGAAACTTGAAAGTTATTTCCAGCGATTTCTCTTGGCCACTTTTACCAAGGAAGTTTTTATCCCTAGGTTATAACATGATTAGTTTCTGAGAGATCGGCTTATTGGACCACCCGGTACATTGATAGGTTATTTTGTTAATTGACAATATATGAAGTCACCTCACTATTTACTTATTCACTTTTTTATAAAATGAATTAATAACTATTAAAAAATTTAATTCATTACTTTTAATTTGTTTTCAATGCCAGTTGGTGAAATTACCATTTTTTTCGTAGGACGGGATAGTGAAAATTATATTTCTTCAGAAATATTTATTTACTTGCGGTCCTTCATATATCTTCCCTCAGAACAATGTGTGGGATATTGAAAGGTCTATGGTAGTAGTAAAAATGGAGTAAAATTACCTCAACCAATTTTTTTACACTCCTTTGGCCTATATAAACATCCTACATGATAGAATCTTGATTTTTACGGTGATAGAAATAAATTTAACAACGTTGCATCAAACTATTTTAATTTATATAACAGAAAGTAGGAAAGGATATAAAATAGATATCAAAATGTCATTCATGCGTTACTGGAAATACTTAAAATGTACATGTGCAAATAATATCCCGAATAATTTGTATCTTTAGAAGCTGGAATAATAAAATATGAGTTTGCAATTACAGGACGCATGTATGTATGTATAATGAGTGACATTCACTGAGACCTAAAAGATCTATTGTGCACTCTTACTTCTAATTAGTTCCTGAGGTTAATCTCAGAGACTAGTAGCTTTTTTAGATCTATTTCTCGGAGGAATTTCTATAGGCAGGGTGGACAGCCTGAAAGTTTGGTTAGAAATAATAAAAGTGACTTCACACCATTGTTTTCTAGCATGATATCATCTTTTTACATTATTTTTTCTATTGCAATTTCGTTTGACGATTTTATATCATTACCTATAAGACTCTCTTTGACTTAACAGGGAACACGACGAAGACCACATCGAGTCAGATATAATGAGGTCATTAAAATAACAAAAGGATTTTATAAGAAATGTCTATTTTAAAAATTGAAAAGAAATATATTTTCTTCTAGTTGAACTTATTACCATTGTTTAGCACTACAAATCGACAATTCATCGAACGTTTTGTCATATTCATTACCCCAGTTCCTTAGTGCACAGACTATAGAGTAAAAGAATACCCAATTATTATGCACGATTTTTTTAAAAGGAACAAAGTTGAACAGAAGGGCTTAGCATACTATTGAGGGAACTCTGTACATAGAAAACGATTAGCCGATTTGTGAGGTCAAACGTTTATTTTCATTTTTTGTCAAAAAAACTTGTAATAACTCTATAGATGACTAAATTAACACAACTTTGTGAAAAAATGGAATATGTTAATCATTGTTTCTTCATCAAAATCATAAAACATTGCCTGCTTAAAAAATGTTTGGAGATCTCTTTTATTGTTCGAATTCTTTTTGTTGTCAGAAAAATTTCGGCAAAACTTGCATTGAATTTTTTTTCCGTTACACATTTTGCTCGAAATTGAATTCATCATTTTAATGAGGGGCATTATTCCCCTGTCAGTTGCTTACGACTTTTCCTTATCTGCCTGTATAAAGAGTCTTTCTAATTGAGTTTTTTCTTTCAATGTTGTTCCGTGAAAAATGGTTCAGAAACTCGCGCACAGAATTCACCAATTGATTTATTAAAAAAGATCGGTATTATTATACAGCACTATTTGAAAATTTCGTTAGTTAAGTTCAAAGCTTTAAACAGTAATAAAGTAGCATTTTTACTGCAAGATCCTTTGTTGTATAATACTGTGGTATAAAATTAATGAATTGGAACTGCATCCAAAACAAAAAAAATGGAAATTATGGCCGCATGTAGTGGATGAAGTGGAAACTGACGTTACAAAATATGGTCGGGATATAGAGAAATGGTGTTCGTTTAAAAGGATAGAGAAAAACAGTGTTTTCCGGCGTTTGTTTACTAGCGGAATGGTTTTTATTGAAGGCTATTTATTATGCTAAAAAGTTAAGTGCTTTTGTTTCCTAATTTTTATATACAGTTTGAAAAGTGGCAGTAACAAAAAAGTATCTATATTCGACCGACTACGCTCTACCTCAGAGATAAAGTTTGGTTAACCATTCTTTGCCGTTACGTCATAATCGGTGACGTATTCTGCTGTCTTACGTTTGTCTTATATTAGTTGAATGTTATTTTACCCTTAACCTCAAAATTATAATCAATGACATATGTTAAGAATTGTTTTCAATGATGCATGTTAAGGTGTGTTTGTATGAATACATTAGTAATTCCAAAAATTGTATTTTGCTTTATGCGTTGCGTACTTTTTTAGATAAGTTAGTTTTTTTTTTAACTTGAAATCTCCGTTTTTTTTAAATTGATTTGTTTCAAATTTCTAGCTTGAGGATGTTTAACGCTCCTGAGCATGATTTCAAAAAATTACGGATTACCGAATCGTGATTAAATAGAATATTATATAATATATATTAAAAATGAATTATACGATTATATTTTTGGTGTGAATCCAAAGTTTATTTAAAATTAGATAGAATATCTATATGCTCATATTTTTTAAAATTGTATAGTAACTATTGTCTTTGTCAAAACACACATGTATGAGAGAAAACAGGCAATAAATAAATTTATTTCTGAAAAAACTCACAATAAAAACAGGAAAAAGGAATGAACAAACGGATAAGAAAGGTGAACTGAAATAGCATATGTAATGAAATAATATGCAGTCTAAGCTTCATTAATGACAAAATCATCATCATCATTGTGGAAGTCCGATTCATTCTGATCTATGATAACAGGACTGCATTTAGGGCCAGTTGTACATTTCAAGTTCACCAACAGTTGACTGTGATTTAATGACAAAATTAAGTTGTACAAACCTCGTTCACTGTTGATCGACAGTTCATAAACAAGATCAGTTGAACACTGATACCTCGTCGGTTCAAGCTTGATCCTTCATTTTGTTGACATCATTCTAATATATTACATAAAATGGATTTTCTGGGAGAATCAATTGATGATAAAGATTTTTTGGAGTTAATTTATAACATGGAAAGTCCGAGATTGAGACAGACGTAAAAAGAACGGTCAAATCATTTTACAAAGTGGAATTATCGGGATTTAAAATTCCGATTTATGTTATCAAAACAAGCTGTACAAATTGTAATTGATTAGATTAGAGAAGATATTCTTTTTAAGACAAATAGGTGAGCAGCCTAATTATTTTAAAACTGAAACTATCATTTATTTGTTGTATTCTTACTGCAATGTTATTTCAGATATCATGCTGTATCCCCTGAAGATATGGTGTTTTCAACCTTGAGGTTTTTGGCAACAGGATGTTTTTTGCAAGTTACAGGCGACTTTTGTGGTGTAGATAAATCTACTGCAAGTAGGATTGTGCACAAAGTTATCAGAGCATTTTCTTCTCTTGCAGTGAAATTTGTAGTTCTTGTATATTTTTTGGCGTCCCCCATGTTTATAACCAATCTATGTTTACAATTCACAACCACGTTTATAAGCAGAGATGTTTATTATAAGATCCTAGCCTAACCAAGTTCATGACAACAGAGACAAGCAAAGAAGAAAGAAGTTATTTTATAGAATCACGAAACACAGAACCTCCACGAATAAGCCCATAGAGGTCCATAATTCAGTAAAATACATGCCAACATTAGAAAAAAATCACATCATCGCCGATCAGTTGAACTAAAGCCAATATGAGTTGGAACAACGCGCTTTCTTTTGAACTGGGATCACCAGTGACTAACAGTTCAGTTGATCTACTGATGAACGTTGTTTCGTACAATTGGGCCTTAACGGTAAAAGCGGCATTCCAGCATAACTTTCTCTTGAAAAGTAATAAATCAACTTCAAAATTAAACTTTGCTCTTTCTCATTATTCCGGGAAGGCATTTTGACAATGAAAAATTAATTGAAAAGGCGAAAATGACCAAAAATACTGAACTGTCTAAAGTAACAAATAAAATTTACGTCGACGTCAGTTAAGAAATACGTTAATGGCGTCATAATTCCGTTTAATCTATTTCATGAATGAGAAATAAAGCTGGACAATATATGACGTAGCGGCAAAGGATGGTTAAACAAACTCTATCTCGTCATCTTTAAAAAGGATTTACTAAACTAGGTTAGGCAAGCGGTCTGCCGCAGTCCGCGGCGGCAACCAATAAGAGGGGCGACACCTAATAGTTAGGTAGCAAGCACCAAACTGCAAAAACCAAGTTCTTGTAACTTCACTAGAGGAAATACAGCTACTTAAGGGCTCTTCCCTCAGGATGAAGCTTAAAACAAAATTATAAAGTGAACACAGCCGTTAAGAGGCTAGTCATAAGCGAAGACATAAAAAAACCAAGAACCCGGACAGGCTTCAAAGCAGGTTACGACTAGGAGAACCAGAACAAAAGTTCGTAAAAGCATGAAAGAAGCTGAATAAAAAAGATTGTAGCTAGAACGCCCCTGCTCAAGCAGATGTACACCGCCACAACAAAACCAGCTGGAGGAGAAACCATGGCAAGAAGGGAGTTCTTTGAAATATGTGGAAATGGGAAAAGGCAGAAAAATAATGTAGTTATGTGTTCTGCACGTAAACCTCCAACATGTTAAGGCGAATAGCGCTATCGTATGTAGGAGGTTCGAAGATACACGGATACACGGAAGATTTTCAGGCCTGCACATTAAAATCAAGGTAAGGTACTAAATATAGAAGTCATAAAAAGACATCGCTCATGATACCAATCAGGGTGTTACAGCTATCCTCACCACTGGCCTTCCTAGTAAGCTCCTTATATTTCCAGGTCCACCATCGCAAAACTAGAACGGGGTCCTACTCGTCTAGTGTAAACTGCCATTCTAGTACTCTATTGTGCACGACAACTATTGAAGCGAGTAAAGTGAATATTAAGTGATTCTATTTACTGGGGCTAATTGTAGCACCCCCACGATTTTAACTAAACTGTCCTGTGTGAAAAAAATTTCATCATCACAGAAAGTTTTTTTGCTATTTCAGCCAAAAAATCTATTAAAATAGGCGCTAAAAGAGATATGTGCTATGGCAGTAAAGATTGCTTTACTAAAATCTTTTTAGTGTAGTAGAAAAGTACCTTTACTAAGCCAAAATATAAGTTTTACGAAAGTAGCAGAGTATTATTGTAGAAATGGTAAAATTCTTTACTGATATCAAAAAGTTTTTTGGTTTTCCTAGGAATCTAAGCCAGCTGTTTCAGATGATGATTATTTTAAAGAAGTGAAGTCGGGTTTTGGTCTAGACAAGATTTTATTCTTCTACTGGAAGCTAAATTACTAATTTAGAATACATATTTTTTAGATGCTAGTCAGTTGTTTGCTATCGCGGCTATATTCATTTAGTTTTATAGACAAGCTTATTTTCTGTGTATTAAACGCAGGAACATTATATTCCCAATGCATACAACTTGTTTTCCGCATTTGATAATATTTATAATGCTGCAGAAGTATGTCTTTCCAGGAATTTTTTTTGACTAGAGATTTTGCCGTATAATACTGGATGTAACATTGATGAGTGGTTATTTGATAGTCCACAATATGCCAGACCAGAACTGCAAATACACTATATATAGGTGTTTTGTTAAAAATGGCACATCTAATAACAATAAATACATAAGAATGTATAAAAAATGCCCATCTTTAAACCAACTAACTCATCTATTCAATGTATTTTTTGGTATATCACAACCTTTTATAATATGGTTGGCTATCAAATAACTACCCACTAACCTGCAACCTGCACACGCATGTGTCAACAAACCTACGGGATCAATTTCAAGCTTCAATAAAAATTCCAATTATAACTAAGTTGATAAAAGCTTTTTAAATTACATATAGATGTGAAAACTAAAACGTGAAAGTGTAACTTCACCCACCAATGATGACATGAAAATGCCTATTATAATGCCGGAACTACCGAGCTGCTGCGCGTCGTTCTCGCGCACATCCAATTATCGCACTCCTTTACCAATTGCCGATCCATGATTGGTCAAACGACGACCGTTGTGAATAACGGACATTCAAATTGCAAATAAATATCTACTAGGTTAGGTTTATGGTGAGTGGGTTTATAAGGCCCTCCACTGCGACTCGCAAGAGTCTATTGTGGCTAATATCTACTAGACCAAGGGTTTTATTTTCTGTTTTAGCAATGCTATTTTTGTAAAAAAAATTATATATATTTTGTAACAGTGATAGCAAAGAGCTTATTTATAACGGAAAGATATATGTCTACGGTAGTGAAGTAATGTTTAATAATAGTGAAAATTCCTGGTATAGGAAAGAATGTTTCGTATTTTTGATAAGTATCTTATAGTTTCCATACGGAGATAATAGAAAAGTTGATTTTACTGACTCAGTTAATCAGTTTTATTACCACAGTGAAAATTTTACTTTTCTTAGCCAAAAAAAGTTTAGGAAAGAACGCTTTTTTAGGAATTTTCTCAGTGAGTCAACGTAAGGCGCGTTTCGGATAGTTTTAAGCGCAAATTAGAAAAGTTTTGTGCAGTAGTATACATTAAAAGTATCTGCGGCATTCTCATCATTCGGGAACGTCTTCTGAGGCTAGATCTTTCAAGAGGAAGTTTGAAGTCATGTTATTATCCATAATCTTCTGGTACTGCATAAATTTTATTAATTTTTTGCATAATACGTTTAGCGAACACTATTTTGAGTCGTGGTAATATTGACATTTTATCTGCGGTACTATCATACAACTACTGGACGCTGCTAATCTTGTAAACACTCGCTTTCAGTAGTCGGTTCTAGTAACTTTTACGATTTCTTGACATCGTGTAAATTCCGCTTCAATTTAATCGAGAAATCAGCATTATCTCGACATTTCTTCAATATGAGTAATGGTTACGTAAAGCTTACGAATTTTGTATTTTGACGAGTAAAGACCTTATTGACGTATTACATGTAGGAAACTGAATCCTAAAATAAAATTAATAAATCATTTGTGAGCCCTTTCAGACAGATTCAACAATAAATCTAGTAATCCCGGTATAGCATAAATTCATATTTCAACAAATTACCATTTTGTATCCAGTCGTTTTGATTTATTTTGCGCTCGATGATATAAAATAGGCAAATAAGTGTTTAGGTAAATAGAAAAAGTGTTTAGCGATTGGAAGCAAAAATTACACTGGTAGAGGCGAAAAAAGGATTTTTTTAAATTGTAATATAAATAAGCACGTCTACTTGAAAAAATCGCACTCGTTCTCTGTATTCCCAGCAACTAAATATTCTGTTATGGGCCCTCTATTTACGGTTAAATTCATCTTGATATGCTGGAGAGCACTGTTGAGGCCTCAGTTGTCCCAGAAACTGGAGAATCTACAAGCTCTATAGATGAAAATATGTTGCACCAGTAAAACGGAGCATCTTTTTATCTTGCAATAACAGTTAGAAACTGAAGGAACATTAATTAATATTGAATGTTAAATTATGCCAATGAAAAATTTGATTTCTGTCATAGATTTTTTTGTTGTATCTTGTCATACTTGGCCATTGGTAGCTCCAGTATATTAACCCACGACTAGTCGGTATAAGTGATATTGGCTCCTGGATTCCATTTAGAGATTAATAGTTACGATTATCTCAATTTAAACTCCAATCATAGCAGAAAATAATTTACGCGAAAGTTTTTATTAATAATTAACAGGAACAAATATCTAATCTTATTTAAAGAGATGTTCAAATTGTCTTCTTCTATTTGACAGTATCCAAGTCGATTGAACAAAGCTGATATGGTATTACGTAATTGCTGATTTGTTATTTGATGGGCTGTATTCTATTTCGCAGTTCATCCAGATTATCAGGTTTTGTCTTGTACACAATGTTTTTCAGATATCCCCAGAAGTAATAGTCTAAAGGCGATAAATCGGGAGATCTGGCTGGCCACTCAATTGTGCCCCTTCTTCCAATCCACCTGTCTTTGAAAACTTCATTTAAGTAATTTCGAACAGCAACACTAAAGTGTGATGATGCACCATCCTGCTGAAACCAAGTGTCATTAAAATTGTTACCAACTGCATTTCTTATTTCAGGAACTAATTGATTTCTTGATAAATCTAAATACTTTGGTCCGTTCGAATTGCCTTCTACAAAGAATGGTCCGATAACAGTGGTGGCGATAATACCTGCCCAAACATTAACTTTTGAAGGTCTTCTTTGCGTTATAATGTTCCCGCATCCACCTAGGATTAGTATCACTCCAATATCTACACAATTGTGGCGATTAACTGTACCATTTAACATAAACGTGGCTTCATCGGAAAATACTATCTTACTTGTAAAATAAGGGACTGCAAAAGGTAGATCTTTTGTATTATAGTGTCACAAAATTGTATTCTGCGTTCATAACCATCTTCAGATAATTCTTGTAATAGAGTTACTTTATAAGGATGAATCTTATTCTTCTTAATAATGTTGCAGACGGATACCACAATAACATCATGTTCTAATGCAGTTTTCCGAATGGATGTAAAAGGATTTTCTACAAAACTTTGCATAATGTCCAAGGATTTTTTGTCATTAGTTACGGTCTTTGGTCGGCCATTTTTAGGACGATTTTCAGTTGAACTCACTTCTTCAAAAAGTTTCACAATCCTGCAAACTGCAGTTTTGGTAATTTGGTTGCGATTTGAATACGTATCATTAAATAAATGAGCTACCTCATCATAAGTTCTTTTACCTTAACCTCTCATCATAAACATAATTATTCTTTCCGGTTCGGTAAACATACTTAAATTTTAAAAGCATCTAATTACAATAAATAAACACCTTTCACTAATGACGATGAGAAATAATTCATGACATTTAAAAACAATCAATGACATAAAAACCTACTACTTTTTTGACAAAAACAATTTTTTCATAATTTTAGATTCAAACCAATGTATTAATAAATTATTAAAGGTGTACTATTTGAAAAAATATGTTGATAAGTTATTTTGGAGCAACGGTGCACCCTGTATACTTCTAATCGACTTATGCAGATGGTCTGGATTATTTGAGAAAACTTTTATTCAACATTCTTTTTTTGTCAACCCAACGAAAATCAAAATGTTAGCAAGCTATTTACTAGGGATATGCGATACTCGCTTAATATCGATACTAGGTATCGAAAGGTATTGAATGTGAAGTATCGATACCAGTATCGTATCGCTAAGAAAGTATCGATACCTAGTGGTATCAAATCGAAACGGATACGGAAGGAGTAATAATTGAAAAACGAAAAAAAATATATTCTTTTAAAAATATTACGTCAACGTCAAATAAAACTTTTTTTTCAAATGTTCCACTCTAATTTGGAGCAGCTTCCTAAGAAAATAAGTTTGGAGACCCTGTTTCCAGAAATTTATTTCTGTCTCTGCAATAAGTGGCTCCAGCTTTAGAAAATAAACGTTCTGCTGGAACCGATGTAGCAACAATACTTAGATATATTCTTGAAACTGGTGCTTAGATGGGTGTCTACGTATAGGAGACATACAAATGATTTTATTTTGATTCGATACGATACCACTACTAGAGTACTAATATTAGTGAAGTATCGAAAAGCTGGTATCGATATGAAAGTATTCGGTATCGGAATAAAAATATCGATACTGGTATTGTATCGGTAGTATCGGAACATCCCTATTATTTACGTTATTTTATGTGCACACTGTATTTAGCATCCTTACCTATTGTAAACAAAAGTTCACTATCGATTTGACATGTTATAAATAAACGCAGAAAGATTATCTATTTTTCTGTAATTCGCAGGTAGAAAAACAAAAACCTGGTAACGTATTTTGAGAAATCTTAATGTACAGTTTCGTCATTATGGCCTGAAGGTGCTTATATTAGTTTTAATTATGATTTTATTTCTGTAATAACCGTCTTTGAGGGTTGTATTAGTGAATTTCGTGGAAATGAGTGAACGTTATACTAAACGCCCGAAATTTGGACCATTAAAGGCGGAATTATAAACTTTACGTTCGCGTTCAGTTCGCAGTTGGCGACGTTCGCGTCGTTTCCATTCTGCAGTTCAGTGCAGTTGGTAAATTTTTGCGTTTATAAACCTCACAACTTTCAGTTGGCAGCTAGGGATTTGATTGGTTAAAAATTATTTTGACAATTTTGATAGATCTCAGCTGATTTTATTTATATTTTGTTTTGTAAAAAATAAAGATGGATGAAAATTTTTATTTGATTTTAAGTGTATTTGCATTTTGCACACAACAAAACAAACAAATACTTCAACCAAAGCCAAGCCAAAAAAAATGGAATACTGAAGAGTACAGTAAACAGTTGACAAAGGACGTTTCTCACGTGGTGCATAACTTTCGTTTTGATTGGTTTATACCTGAACTACCAACTGCGAACTTAAATCTTGGCCATCTCGAACGCGGACGCAGCGAAACGGGCGTAATGGAAACTGCGAACTGAACGCGGACTGACTTTATAAACGTAATTTTGTGATTCCTTTAGTTTAACTCCAACTGAACTGAACTGCCAACGACGAACTGAACGCGAACGTAAAGTTTATAATTCCTACTTTAGTATAAACGGAAAAACGACAATTTTAAACTCCACTTTGTTGTGTCTAGCCAGTTGCTTAAATCATTATTTGCAATTCCCGACTATTTTAGACGATGGGCTCGAAACTAGAAAATTTTCAGAAACTCAGCTCAATACCTTCAACTATGTGTAATAGACTCGGTAATAAAGGTTATATTTTGTGAACGAATTTCTAATAAATTGAACAATCCCTTCACCCGTTCTAATTTTCTGAACAAAATCCACCAGCCTATCACTGATTATCTACAAAAATGAAAAAGGAATATAACAAGGCCGAGCAAATAAATATATTATTGATAAAATAATTCATATATAGCGCTCTGAAGTTAATATTTCGGAATCCCAAAATAGCATTTAAATTTATTATTCCACATTGAGAATCAGCAACGTTCCAAAAGCCATAAGCACACTAATAAATTCTCTTTGAACAATATTGAGCGATATATTCTTTGGAAGTAACCCTTGCAAATTGTAATATATACTTTGATAAATATTCATGAATTCATAAAAAAGTGGAAACTTTGTTCTATTTTGTTTTGTTGAAAGTGATGTTTGAATTAGACGGGATTTTTAATTTGATTATAACGAAAACTTTTCGGTACGGCCGAAAACTCACGTGACGTGGGTAGCAATTTACCAGAAATAAAGACAAAAAGTTATTTCGATAAAAACTTTTATATAATACGACAAAAGGGTGTGTGTGTTATGTTTTTGTATGGTTCTTTAAATAGGGACTATGATACGATGTTTGTTTTCCAATTTTCCCGCGAAGTTACCTCAAATATAACACTGCTTCCGTCAACTGTCATCTATAAATAGACTATTGTCAAATTTTGATCAAGCTGCATTTAGTTCAATGACGTATTAAAGATAGACCAGCCTTCACACATTATTACCTACACAATGTTTTGGTCGGAACATAAATCAGGGCAAGTACAACGCACAGTAGCGTCGAAATGGTTTATTTAAACCATTTTAGAAAAATTATTTTTAGATTAAGGGATGTACGTTATTAATTTTTTCGTTTGAATATGTGGAAATTATATCAAAGATCGTAGCTCATAGACAAGTTATTTTTTTAATAGATACCTTTAAAGGATTTTGATGTTGAAACAAACAAATGTGAACGCCACCGGATATTTCTATTAAAGAATATTCTTTATGACGGATTGTTCGGTTCGGCGCCGAATCGACCTTATCTGGTTCAAAACCTCGTTAAATTGTACCAATACACCAAGTTTCATTATATTCTGAAAAGCAATTCTAAAACTGACAGAACTAACTTAAAAAATAGCTTTTCCAGATATTCCAACAATTGAATGCTTTCAAACATCTTTTCCCGGCGACTGTCGTAGCGTATGTACATACATTTGTATCTGTAGCCGAAATTCCGTCAGACAACTTTAACCAAACATCTGACAAACACACAGTTAACAACATTTCGGGAATATCGATTGTGTGCCGTCACGTTGAAATTTAAAGGCCCTCATCATAGTAGTGTGTTATATTTGCGTATAAACCTTCGCTTTAACAATACTTGACATTGGATATCATAATGGAGAAGCAGAACTTCTAGTAACCCAATCTGATTGTCGTGTTTAGTTAGTTTTATGTTGCAATTTCTATTGATGAGCAGCTGTGTATGTGAGCGAGTTTCGAATTATTTGATGAAGGTACCGGTATATTAATCCTTTTTCGTATAGTCACACACACAAAAATATGAAATAATACAGGGTGGTGGATTTAAATTATCGAAAAATACACGGAACTTGAAAATATGCATTTTCATTTTTATTAAAAAGGGATCATATTTTTGACAAGAAAGCGGGGATTCACAGGTTGGTACTATCGTGATCTTATATAGTCAAGGTGATGAGCACATTTATAACACCACAAAGTTGATTTGGAAATGCCTAGGCAAATTAACAAACTGAAAGAAGACAATACAATCCAGCTGTGGATACCAGGACAAGCAGGTGAGCAAAGAAATGAAATAACTTATGAGCTACCTAGGAGGGCAGTCATATTTGACATTTTACAGGTTTGACTCTAATACGTTCAGGGAACATATTCTTGAATTCCAGAAAGTAGTACTTTGCGAGAGAAGCAAGCTGTTTTACAGGTATTCTTGACAGGGTTAAGAACTTTGGCGACACCCGTTTTACAGTAAAATTAGTAAAAATCTGCTACTTTAATTATAAAAACTTTTTTCTTGTGCACAGTTGAAGCTCTTGGAGCCTTCCTACCACTGCTTAGCCTGTTCGTAAGTCTACACTGGGACAAACATTCTTTATCTAAAAGAAGAATTAAGTTGGGAAATTTTGATACAATGTAACAGACGAAGGTAAGAACAACAGCAACATCGAAAAAAACTCAGGATAGTTGTTCAATCGAAATTGTCAAAGGCTTGGTTGGTTGGTACTCAGACGAAACAGGCCGGGTTAGGTGGCCCCAACACTGTAGCCGTTGGCTTAATGTATTGTCCTGTTTTCTGTTAGTCCGTGACGATATTTGTGACCTTGATGAGATCTAGAAGTCTCTTCACAGTATCTCTTTTGGTGAGGTTGGATACAGGGTCGTCCGGCCCTATCTGTCTATACCTCCATCAACGTAGAGCCTCACATTCGAAGATCATATGGGTGGCTGTTTCGCTCACCACATAATCTACATATAGGTTCTTCTTGGAAGATTGTGCGAAGGTGTTTTCTCAGGCCGCAGTGTCCGGTCATAAGGCCGGTTACCAGCCTGACATCTTTCCTATTTAACTTTAGGATTTCTTCAGTAAGTTTTAGTATGGGTTGTTTATCCATCAGTTTACAGTGTTTGAGCTTCGGAATTGTTTGCCAGTATTTGAGGTGTTGTTTGTGCACCCACTGGTTTAATGTGGTTCTTACCGAAGCCTTTGTTACACCAGTTGCCGGCTCAGGGCTGGTTGCCGATCCTTCTCGTGCTAGAGCGTCTGCTTTTTCATTCCCTTGTGACCTGGCACCCATTTCAGGGTTACCTTATTTGTGGCACTGAGTTTTTTGAGGTTTTCTAAGCATTCCCAGACAAGTTTGGATTTTATTATACTACTATTAAGTGCTTTAGTTGACGCTTACCTATCTGAGCAGATAAGAATTTGTTTACCACTGTATCCCTTCCTTATGTTTTCTCTCGGACATGAGTCGATTGCGTAGATTTCTGCTTGGAATACAGTGGTATATACTCCCAGTGAATGACTAATGTCACATTTAGGGGTTTGACAGTGTATTTCAATGTCAAAGGCTTTATACATAATATAATTTAATATGTATTGGAAAGTACTTAGAGTATTGTCTATTAGCAAAATGTTAGCTCGCATAAAACCGTCCCCCTGCTTCTTTGGCAAAACGAATATTCGTAAAAAAGTTATGACTCCTCAGGTACATAAAACGTTACTTCAGCAAAATTGAAAATATACATTCGAATAACAAACCCAAACACTGAAAACATCTAAACTTTATGCCGTTAAGCTCTGGTACATTTCGCGAATTTGCTGACGCATGGAATACACAACGACGTTAAGTTTTTAGTGGCGGTTTTTTTCAGCATCTTCCAAACTTTCACGTTTTTATCAATATCGACTCCAATTCCGTAGTCTTCGGCTATTTAAATACGAATCGGCAACTATTATATATAACTTGCCAGCATCGTGAAGATTATTAACAAATATTTTTTCTATTTTTATTGTAGTTCAGGATTTTATTGGAAATAAATGTCCGCTATTCAGTTTCGGTTAGGCAAACTATCATTTGTGAGGATGAATTTGGGAAATTTTGAATTTTTTTGGTCATTGCAATCCCTGTTGTCCAGAGATAACCCAGCAGAGATGTCTAGAAAGTCCTAAGGATTCAGGAAGGACACACTTCTAGTCAAAAAGTAGACAAATTACAAATCAAAAGATTTTGAACCATAAATCGGTTTTCCACATTTCGGTTGATTTATCACTCACAACTTCTTCTTCTATAGTATATTCAAAGCGTTTGAAAACAATATTTTTGTACGCCCTATCTTTAAAGTACTTTGTATTTCGCCGGTTCGTAGTGCTTAAAACGGTTGTTTATGTTGACAGTTGATTAGTGCAAATCGTCCACACCTTTACTGAAAAAAATATAATCGGCATCTCTTCTAGTTGATTCGGGTTGAGACATTCTTCAATGAAAGCAACATGGAGGATGGTAATCTACTGCCGATGTTGCCGAAGGGCATGTGTACAATTCTCTCAATCCAAAAATGACCCATAATTATTTCGATATATTAAAATATCATCGTCAAATGTAGCTTCTGACGATGATATTTAAATATATCGAAACAATTATCATCAATTCAGAGTTTTCATAATATTTTTTCACTAAAGTGAAATAAGTTAGAAACAGTTAGTTGAATTTAAAAAGTTTAGAAAGACGAAACAGTAACTTAAGCGAAATGCACATGAAAAAACCCGACCCGACCGATTACCAATTCCAAATTTAATACAATTTCTTGAACGTTGCACAAAGAAGCGATGGAAGTTGAAAAAAAACTGCTTACAGAGAAAAATATACATGCCGTGAGCGGTTTAAATTAAACGAAAAAAAAATATGTGTACGTTTAATCCGATCCTTTCTTTAGGGCATTTTCGAAGCATTGTTGGATGTGATTAAATTTAATCGCCTTTTGTTGGTTACTATTGAAATTTCCACATTTTAAAATTTTCATTCGAAATCGAATCGAAACATTTTTGTCTTTTCGATAAATATGTCACTAATGGCATTTTAAATTCCAGCAGTACAAAATAGAACGTGATAGAAATGCAGTTTATATGCGTTGGAATTTATATTAAATTACAAATACTGAACACCATCGAGATATTTTAAAAGCGACCAAATTTTTTGCATAATTGAATGTTTGATTATCAGTTTTAACTTAACTGATGATTTTGGGAGACAGTCGCAGTGCAGCATCTACTACGGAAATTTGAGGAAAGTTTATCTATTACCAAGTTAAATATTTTAGATATAATTCCCAACCCTAGGAGGAAATCATATATAATGCTTAAAAAAATCGAGTTGAAAGGGTTCTGGACTGTATTTTTCGAAACCTGAACATGAAAAATGTTTACCTACGGCGAGTAGTCATTCGATATGTTGCAGAAGTTCGTTTATTTTCAAATTTTCCTCCAAAAATTGACGCTACAAAAAAAAGAAAAATGCTTAAAAACCGTAACCGGGGGTTTTTTGATACAGGAAAATTAATGCCAGTCAGTTTTTGGATGAAATTATTCTTTCATTATTTTAAACCACAAAATTATTGAATAATGCTTATTTAAATGATGAAATTCAAAAAAACCACTATTTTAAATCAGAAAATTAATGGAAAATGCTCATTTGAATGATAAGATTAATAAAAACTGCTATTTTGAAAAACAAAATCTGTAAAATTCATGAAAAATGCTCATTAAATGATAAAATTCATAAAAACAAAATTGATAAAAAATTATATTTTAAAATGTAAAAGCTTATTACAGTTTCCTGTAATATTGTCGTATTTAATAAAGTATTTTATCAACAGATGTCGAAGAATAATTATTTATATTCACACTTCATACATTTTTGAAAAATAATATTTTTCAAAAATAGTGACCGTTCAACTAAGGAGCAACAACTACTTCCCGTGCAATATGCACCGCCGGTTATTGAATTACTCTCCAAAGTCAAAAGGGGTTGGTATATATACAAGATATTTTAAAACAAACCATTCTAGTTTGCGATTAGAGAGGACAACACAACTTGCAGATAAATTGCTCGTTTAATAATATACTATTTAATTATGACAGGTAATAATTAATATCTCGAAAACGCTTTTGATTGGATATAGGAGACTGAACAAAAACTGCCCTTATTTTTGGCCTAAGAATTAAGTGAAAGGATAAAAATATGGTTGTTGCTGTTGAAAATTTTTAGATTTTTAACATTTTTGAACTTCAACTTTCCATAATTGTTTTAAAAACCCAGTTTACAAAAAAGAAGTTTTCGAATTATCTTGATCGTCCCACTAATCAACCCGACAAGATGGTTTTTATTTGATATTGGAGATGTTCACCTGTCAATTTAAAAAAAAATGAATATCTCGATATGTATAAATTTTAGATTTAGGGTATTCTACAAAAAGCGACATCAACATTTCATGTAAAATCCAAAAAGTTAATAATATACAGGGTGCTACATTCAAATTAACAAAGTTGTCGTTCACTTTCGGTATGTCAAAATATTTTCCATAAATTCGCCATAACTTGTTCTCCACTCATGCCAATTCTTATAAAAATCGTGTGAGTCGTTTTCAATATATAGATAGTATAAACTCGACGTGAAGCATCCTGTATATATATAACGGTGAAAATAATAACCCTTCTTTTTGCTCCGCCGTAGCCGGATAAAAAATATACATTGAATTTCATGTAAAATTTGTCAAATAACTGATACAAAAAAATTCTACCAAATTCACCCTGGCACGTTGGAGCTTATGGTTGCAATAAAAAACACGGGTTTTCAGGATATGTTTAAAAAACTGATCCCTTTGGAGGTATTTTTGGATAAAGCTAAATTAGGTAAGATGGACATAAAATCTCATCTAGTATTAGTCAAGGGGAAAACCACTGATGCAAAATGTGTACACTATTTTCTGTATTGTACTTATTTTTGACTGTTTTCTGTATTTTCAGGAGTATCTTCTAATAATACTAGCATTTTTTGAGTATTTTCTGTATTTTTCTAGTATTTTGTATTTTCAGGAGTATTTTCCAATAATACTAGTATATTTGGAGTATTTTCCTCGTATTTTTTGTATTTTCAGGAGTATTTTCTAATAATACTAGAATTTTCTGTATTTTCAGGAGAATTTTCCAATAATACTAGTATTTTCTGTATTTTTCAGGTATTTTCTGTATTTTCCTCGTATCTTTTGTATTTTCAGGAGTATTTTCTAATAATATTAGTATTTTTTGACTATTTTCTGTATTTTCCAGGTATTTTCCTTGTATTTTCTGTATGTTCCTTGTATTTTCTAATAATACTAGTATTTTCTGTATCTTCAGGAGTTTTTCTAATAATACTAGTATTTTTTGAGTATTTTGTGTATTTTCCAGGTATTTTCTATATTTTACTTGTATTTTCAGAGGTATTTTTCAATAATACTAGTATTTTCTGTATTTTCAGGAGTTTTTCTCATAATACTAGTATTTTTTGAGTATTTTCTGTATTTTCCAGGTATTTTCTATATTTTCCTTGTAGTATTTTCAGGAGTATTTTCTAATAATACTAGTATTTTTTAGAGTATTCTCTGTATTTTCCAGTTATTTTCTGCATTGTTTAAGTATTTTCTTTAAAAACTCTTTTTTTTAAATTTTCATAAAAAAATATGCGTTTTTATGCATTTTTAGCAGTTTACGCAGTATGTTTTATATTCCTTCAGTAACTTCTTGAAAAAAGTACATTAGTAGAAGTAGAATTTTTGCAGGTGTTAGAATTTGTATAAAATAAAGGTCAGCTTCGATTTTTTTATTTACGTGATAATATTAATAATCCATTTTGGAGAAGCTATTAGTACCTCGTTTGCGTTTTGCGTTTTAAATAATATTAATAATCCATTTTGGAGAAGCTATTAGTACCTCGTTTGCGTTTTGCGTTTTAAATTATTTCATCCACAGCTTACTTTTTCAGAATTAATAATAATGATTCCCAAGACTTATTAAAGGTGGGTTAAAAGTATTGATTATCTGCTCTTCATTTAAAATTATGTTAACCAAAAACAAGAGAAAGAAATATCAAATTTACATTTTCTGTATTCAAATACGTTCGTTTTTTAACCATTTTGTTCATAAAAGCATTGCAATCACCCAACAGAAACAAAATAAATGGTGTACTTACAAATAACGTTGAGTCTAGCGTTGGCCCGTATCGCCTTCTGGAGTCTCGCCGGTCCCACCTGGCACTGGTACTCGGCATCGTCCTCGAGGGATGCGTTGCTCACTCTCAGGTTGTAAACTCCATGTCTTCTGTCCCCTATCACCGAGTAACGAGGGAATCCAGGAATAACAGCCAAAAAACCTACAACAAAGTAAACACGTTCAAGATACTAAAAATAAATTGGAATTATCGATTTTTTCATCTCGATTGGAAATGGAACGGCGTAAAAAATATCTTGAGGAATTTACTCGAATTCAAGTCAATAACGATATAAATATGTCCGAATTTGGAAGATAAATCTGAGATATTGTTTATATGTCGTAATAAAAAGATTCTTTCTTTTTATACCGTCCTTCCAGGTTCGAATTCACACAAACTTTATTTAATAGGGTGTAAAATAATAGGAGCACTGCTACAAATCTGAGAAAATGACATGAGAAAATAAGGTTACCTCTCCAAACTCAATTTTAATATCTTTGTGGGGTGTATTCATAATTTGGTTTGTTTTCATTTTAATTAAACCAGATTGTTTTTTGAATGTTTTTATTCTCAACGTTTCCAGCCTCTTTATTAAAAATTATTGTATATTATTATGAAATTTTGAATGAAAGATATATTTTGTGTAATAGCATTCCATGAATGGTTTTAAAAGGAATTTAAAACTGTTGCTAATAATTATTATTATATTTGTTTTAAAATCACGTTTTGATCAGTTCCAAGGTTTTGTATATTGAAATGAGTACAGTTAAATACAATTCCAAATATTAATCATAAGAAAACCTTAATAAAAACAGTAACAGACAGAGTTAACTAAAATGTCATAAAATATGTTTACAATTTAATACTTATTTGTTGTTTCGTTTAATTATCAATAACTTTATTGGCTGTAGTGATTTCACAATCCCTCTTTTCACGCTTTTAGAATGATTTCAATCATCAATAAGGTGTTCAACTTTAAATAATTTTTGACCCCATATCTTATTCAAAAATTATTATTTTAAAAGTTTTTAGATTAACAGTTAAAAGAATGAAAACAAAAATTATGCAACTTATAATGCAGATTCGTTTGCACGCTGTTCCATGTTTCAGCTTCTCCTTCTTTCTCCTTCATTGGGATGTTAGAGCTCCTTCAGGACAAAAATATTGATACCTGACATCTTACACTCTGTTGTTTACCTTGTTCAATTTGAATTTGAAGCATTTTATGAAATAAAAGGCATCGTGGCCGTACCCAGGTGGGTGGGGGGTCAGAGGGGCTGTACCCCCCCGAAATTTTCCATAAATAAGTATTTTCAAACACAAGTTTTCCTCAATTAGAGAGAATGATATTTTCTCGATATTTTGCTATCTGTGAGTGAAGTATTTCATAATTTAATCAATGGTGTTTATGCATTGAACTGGCAACTGGCCTTGCTGATGCATCACGAGAAGCATGTGTGAAAACAGCATGCGTTCTACTCACAACCAATGTAGTCAATAGTAAGAGGTGTATCGCTAATTAGTCTCTTTCTCCCTCTCTCTCTCTTTGACTACCATCCCCCACACCAGCACTAGGCTAGCGTCTACTTGTATTGTCTATCTATTTATTTTCGCGGCTAACCACTTAACAAAGGAAAGTATTTCCGTACTTGAAATTAAAAGGAAACAGCTTTAACCCCCCCAAATTCTTTCCTGGGTACGGCCTTGAAATTTAAACAAAGTTGAAACCACTCTAACCTGAACCACCTCTTTTCTTCTTCAATTTGGGTAACTACTTTCTCTTATGATTATTTTGTCCCATGTCAAAATATGTGACCAACTTCAACTTATACTAGTGACGTCAAAATCCGAAAGGCGAATTTTAAGAAATTTTTAAAATATATTTTTTTGAATGAGGATAAAAACAAAACAAAACTACCAAATTTCATGAAATACGGTGCCACGTAATTTGTTATCTACGAATTAATGATCTAATCATTAACAAGAATCTGTTTTTAGTTGAACTCCCTATTACCTTCGTTATTAGAATAGTACCATAAGTTTTTAATCGATTAGACTAGACCAAAGTTTTATCATTAACAACAATAAATAAATCACTATCAGAAAATGCTTTAATAATTTTGTTCAAAAAGTCATGTAGGTATACAGGGAGTTTCCAAAGTAATCTGAAATGTTGTGAGCGATTTGTTTATTATATCCATATCATGTATAACGGGTTCAACATTTGCTACCTAATAACTACCCGCTCCGCATGCAGTATTGCCAATGGCCTGCTGTGAATCCGGGCATAGACGGAATGCGCTGACTGATAACTAATTTAATAATGTCATAGTCTTTTTGCGCCGGAGCCAGATCAGGTAACTGAAATCCCAGCGTCGACTTGCGCCAATTGCCTCTACAGGAGGTCGCACCGGGTGGTACTGATAAATAGGTACATACCTGCCCTACTATAATCAACTTCTGTTCATTTCTGTTTAGAATTAAATAAGGTTTATTGTATGATTTTATTTGCTGATTGTATGTAATAACAAATACGTCTGTCAGATTACCGAAGAATTGGTTTATCAAGAAAGTAATTTTATAGGTAATAGAAAAAAATATGTGAAATATCTATTAGGTATTATATTTTCAAAATTGTGACTATAATATATATAACCACTATTAACTACATTAACAATAATTATTTACAAAATTTACATAAGTTTATTATAGTACATATTCAAATTCAAATCTGCTTCATATAATTCGACTTTTTCGGTTAAAAATTGTAAACTTATATTTTTGATTACTTATTTTTTACATATACTGTTTATTTTTATATAAATCTTGGTTTGAAATTCTTTCATTACTTTAATAAATTTGAAAATATCAGGATGCGGAACGTATTGAAGCTTTCATTTAAATTAGAGTGGAAAGATTCACAGCACAAGACCATGTGTTCGGAGGAAACTTTGAACACCCGTCAGTATAATTGTCTACAAGATAATTTGAAAATGTTGTCAATCTTGAATCATCAATTACAATATCATCAAAATCAAATGCAAAACCGTCCCTAACTGATTCTGGTTCTAGAAATGTTAGCCCTATTGATTGATTGGTTCGGCACCATCAGTCAGAGGCGGCTCAGAGACCAGTGGCCCTTATCAGTCTCAACAACCTCCTGGAGAAATCCTCCCTTGGATGCTCAGTCCTAGGAGTCTATATCTTCAATCAGATAATGCTTCACAATCGAATATAGTGTGAGTTGTTTACTCCACTTCCATGCGCAACCGACAGATAGGTTCCTCCGTATATATGCCGATTGTATGCATGTGCTTCCTTAGGGTACAGTGACCGGTAAGTAAACCTGTAACTTTCCTTATCTGGCCTTTGCTAAGGTTTAATATTTCATTAGTCTCTACATTCTGACATCAGTTCGAAATTTTTAATTTTTCTTATCCAGGCTTGCGTTAAATGAAACCTACAACCTACAATTTTGACTTATGGCCTCATTAATTCAACTCCTCAGAATCAGAAGTAACTTGAACACCTTATCTGTGTAAAATCGGATGAAGATTATTGTAAGGCGCATGCGAGTTACTTTATAACACCATATTTTTAGAAACAATTTAACCAGTTATTAGTATAAAAATATTTTTTCCACTGCCCAGAACTCCAGAAAGAAAATTTTTTTATTCTCAAGAAACTATCTTCTTAGTCCTTTAATCCGGATATCCTGTAGATACCGGGGTTCTCCCTGTGGATCATTAGACCGATAGTCGGCGCAAGTGGAGGGTAGGATTAATGGCCCTTTACCGGCATCTAGTTTAGTACAGGTAGAACTGGGGCTTTCGGGAGTCACCCGTAAATCCACAAGCTACAGTTGAAGCACGGTTCCAGCACTCCTTGTAGGCCAATATGGTACCCAAAGTGATCAGAACACAATCCTCTGTATTTTTGTGTGCGGAACTGCGGATATGTTTACACAAACCCTATCTTAAATAGAGGAGTTCAGTCTAAGGTCAGTGTGGCCAACAAAAAGTGGTTTTTCTGACAATAATGGCAGTTAATGTCTACCATTAAAAACAAGATTTTTGCAGGTTTTTTATCATTACGAACGTCTAAATTGCTTTATTAAGACAATGAATACACCCCCGAAACGTGAATCTTAAAATTTAAAATGACGTTTCAGCTGAATACTCAACGCATCGGTGGCCAATATTTCTAGGAACTTTTGTAAATTTACCATTTTATATCTGTTATTATGTAACTAGTTATGTCAGATGTCACTGGAAAAAGCCATTAGAAGTATTAAGGGCCAACTGTACCGTTTCTTCTTCTAAGTAATACTTTCGTAAGTGAAACTTTATTCCTTAAGTAATACTCAGTGTAATTCAACTGCACCGCGTCTTATTTAGCTAAGTCGACTAAACACAGGATGTGGACAGGCGGACAGGGATTTTGGTTCTGGTAAAAATTGAAATGTGACAGATATGACACTAATTAATCATGAAAATGACAATACAAAATATAATCAATATTGAAGTGTGTATAATATATAATCTTTGGTTTGCGACACTGCCACTCTAATCGATCTTCTAATAGTGGTAATAGAAATCTAACTGTTTCTTTTCGTAATCGAAACTTTTTAAAAAATGTATAATCTGAAAGGCTGTTGTAGAAGTCTTGTCTGGGAATTATATTCCTGGGAACACCAAATTCAATCAATTCCATTTCGTAAAGGTCATCAAAAAGCTCTATATCCATTATTAATTCCATTTTGCTTGATTTTATAAACTAACCTCTCTACTCTATATTTTGACAGTTTGGTCTGCCGAGACATAACCTCACTTTCACATAAGTGGGACTTAAGTAGAACCTAGACTTCGACTTACGTTAAGAACGACTTACGACGCGGTGCAGTCACACATATTTCCTAAGTGTTACTTAAATCCTTAAGTAGAACCGGTGCAGTTGGCCCTAAGAGATACAACTAACTAGAACTAGAAAAGTCTAATTGAAAATAAACATGAACGATTAAACGAATATCAATAAAAATAAATAAAACTGTTATGTCATTTGCAATAGTTCTGGCTCTTTCGAACGTCTTGGGCAACCCATTCGTCGATGGGATGCTTGTATTTCAGCTAGAAGTGCTCATTTTTGAGGTATGCTCTGGAATATACTACGTTTATGTTTTTGCTTCTATTGAAATAATAAAAACATTGAACACTCATCAGTACCGATAAATTTTATCACTCAGTTTATATGAGATTTTCCTATATATTTTTATAATGCGTAACAGTACTAATCAAACTTGTGAGCAGCGGTTTTTCACAATACCACTTGGAATAAATATTTTGTTCAACAGACACGCGTGTATAATTTAGCCGCACCGTGTGAACAGGACTTAACTTCAAACTGCAATAACACTTCATTAGTTAAAGTTACGCCAATGTGAAACGTGGTTTTGTTGATTATAGAACATAAAAAATGTTAATGCTTGCATGCGCGATGCAGAATTATGGTTATTTCATTCGCCGTCTTGGAGGTTATTGAATGAATGTTGACCTTCGCTTAACTGTGACTATCTTACATCTGCTGCTGGACATTAAAAAAGTTGTATGTTCGTTATAAAAATTTCAAAACTGGTTCTTGGTCGAGTTGTAGGTATCTGTTGCTCCACATTCATTAGGAATTTCGTAAATCACGGGCTGACAGGAAAGTTCTTGTCACCAAATATGTAAACGTTGTATTATAAATGAGATGGAATAATTAATAGTTATACAGGACTTTTTATAAACGGTAGTAATTAGTCTTAACTAATTAGCCCTTTCGACGCAAGACAGTTTTAAAATAGCAGACGATGGCAGCATTATAGTGAAAGCATTTAATAGGTTGGTGGGATATGAATCGGTCAACACTAACTGCCCCACGGAACTTACTGTCCCACCTGCAACGGCAGCAATGGAAGTGATTCTCAACCTCACACCATTACATATGGTGGTGGAGAGTGTTGCAGAAAGAACAAGATACAGACTAAGTAGAGAGGGAATCATTAAAAAGAAAACCACCTCTTCACTTCTTAGAAATCAGACAACCTGGGACATGCCACAAGATGGTATGATGAAAAAGTATAACTTTTCAAAGAAATTCGTTACGGAATTAAGCAACAAGAAGGAATGGGATCCAAATACCATTACCAGACTTGGAAAGAATGCCATTCAATGGTACACAGACGGCTCAAAAGCAATAGAAGGAACTGGGATAGGAGTGTACGGGCCCGGCACCAAACACTCTGAAAGCTTGGGAAAAACCCCAAGTATCTTTCAAGCGGAAATTCACGCAATAAGAAACTGTGCCCAGTTCAATATTGACAAAGGATATAGAAGGCAAAGGATTATCATAATGTCTGATAGTCAAGCAGCCATTAAAGCGCTGAGTTCTTGTGTAATCAGTTCCAAAATGGTGTGGGAATGCCTAGGCAAACTTAATGAACTAGGCGAGAACAATATAGTCACCTTACTGTGGATTCCAGGACACACTGGAATAGAAGGAAACGAAATAGCAGATGAACTAGCAAAGAGGGGGAGTGAAATACCCTTTTGGGGGCCGGAACCCTTTTTGCGGAATCAGCTCCAATGTAATATTGGAAGAAATAGGTAAAGCCGAAGAAAAGAGAAGATCTGACAATTGGAAAAATCTAGTAGGGCTTAGGCAATCAAAGATTCTTCTGGGTGACTACAACCTGTTGAGATCAAATGAATGCATAAGTCAAAGCAAAACTGCACTAAGAGTTTTAACAGGAATCCTAACGGGACATTGTCGCCTAAATGGGCACCTTAAAAAGCTCAAAATAGTGGAGGAAGAAGATTGTAGGTTTTGTGGAATGGAAGAAGAATCCTCCATCCACATACTTGCGAACTGCACAGCAATTCAGTATCCTAGGGCACAGCACCTGGGAGACTACTGGATAGAAGAGGGACAGTTACCTAAGTTGAAGCCTGCAGATATCCTAAAATTCCTCGGGGAAATAGGACTAAAGGAGCTACTAGTCTCTGAGACTTTCCTCAGGAACTAAGTGGAAGTAAGGGGGCACAATAGATCTTTTAGGTCTCAGTGAATGTTACCCCAAAAGACATACATACATACATACATACCTGCAAGAAAAATGGGGATTAAGTTTTTAATGGTCGAAAATTTAAAAATATATATTTAAATATTTCTTATTGGTCGGTATTTAGGAAAACCAAATTTGATTATATTTATATATTTCGAGTTATTGCAATAATTATGGTATACATTTGTCTGCTAGTATTTGTTTCGTGCTGTTAGTGTTTAATTTTTAAATGGCGAATCCATCGACGATGCTTAGTCAAAGGGGAGAACTTTTATTAATAATTAATGAATATAAATATTAGGGTGGCCCAAAAAAACCGACTATTTTTTTTTGAGTCTCGAGTGAAAAAATGCTAATTTTTGATGTTTTAAGAGCCCTATCCAAAGGACAGCTAAAAAAAAAATTTTTTAGGGGTCGCTCCAATTTTTTTTAAAATTCAAAAATAGTTAAAAATCGATTTGTTTTCTCGTATAATTCCATAGATAAAAAAAAATTAGTTTCTGAAAGTTTCAGTTCAAAATTTCAATTTTGAAAGGTCGCTCATAATTTTTTTAATTTATTAGTGCATTACTTTAAATTCCTTTGGAGCGACCTTTTAATACCCAAATTTAAATTCCATAATTTTTTTTTAATCTATTTAGTACAGTATTCGATAAAAATACACCACGAGATGAACTAAAACTAAAACATAGAATACATAATTTTTTTTAATTTAATAATTTTACAAGTAAAATGTATTATTATATTTAAGTTCTTAATATTTGGTTTAATTATGATTAGTTTTGTATTAAATAATCTAAAGTTACTGCTGTTTCATATCGTTGAGCTAGAAATTTTTATTACCGACGCAGCGAAATTGTTAGTTCACTATTTTGACACCATATTAGGCGCGCTTTTTTACTTCATGATATTAATGTGAGTAAAGTTAAAATCTGTTATAATTAAAATTAAATTTCAGAATCAATAACAATGTTTATTGAAATATTGTTAAAATATTGTAGTTGGTTAAGTAAAATTATTAAATTTAAAAAAATTATGTATTTTATGTTGTGTTTCATTTTAAGTTCTTCTCGTAGAGTATTTTTATCGAATATTGTACTAAATAAATGAAAAAAAAATGTTTGGAATTTAAATTTAAATATTAAAAGGTCGCTCGAAAGAATCTCAACAAATGCACTAATAAGATAAAAAACATTATGAGCGACCTTTCAAAATTTAAATTTTCAACTGAAACTTTCAAAAAAATTTTTTTTTTTGGTCTATAAAATGATACCGTAACGAGAAAAAAAATTTAATAAAAAAAAATCGATTTTTGAAATTTAAAAAAAATTGGAGCGACCTCTAAAAAATTTTTTTTGAGCTGTTCTTTGGAGAGGACTCTAAAACATCAAAGTGAAGAAACAAAAATAGTCGGTTTTTTTGCGCCTTCCTAATAAATATTCAAAGGCTCATGTCGCCAAATATGGAATAGTTAGATGGCGATGCTTCAAAAAAGGTTGCCAACAAAAAGTGTACACAAAGGAAGGTGATAAAAATTACATAATTCTTTAAAAAGCATCAGTGGAGCATAATCATGCTCCAGATATCCACGTTGACCGGCAAATGTTATATAATTCTACAAAGTGGAAAGCTGCAGTTATATTATTGAATAATTTAAAATTTTCGCTCCTATTTTAGGAATTTTTGTAGCCGTTTTCAATTGCCTCTAAAACCCGATAAAATCCAGGAAGCGTGGGACAGTTCGTAATCGCCCATATGAATACGGATTTAAAAATGTTATCGTATACAGGATGTTCAATTTGAAATATACGTATAAGCAAAAAATGTTAAATTATTGCTTATCCCAGTATAATAATGAAGTTGGAACTAATTAGACAAGAGCGCTCGGAAACATTTGCAAAGATTCCAAAGAAAATTAATTACTCAAAAAATGAATTTAATTAACAAAAGTAAAATAATATATTTTCTAAATAGTTTTATCATTATGGGTGTAATCTAAGACGAGTACTCATTTGAATAATTATTAAATTAACCAGTTTTAGTTTATATATCACCAAGCTAAATTACATCCGAAGCTTTGAATTAATTATAATTAATCTTATTTTAACTTTAATATATCATTTCCTCTGTCATTTCAGTTTACTAGGAATTTATTAATATATATTATATTACACCTATAAAATTAATTTGATATAATATAGTTCATTAATAATATGAAGTCATTAAAAATAGAATATTTCTTTTAATTACCCGGCTGAATGAATGTGTTCTTATAGAATGTGACAAAATGATATATTTAATTAATACATCATAATTAATTACAAAGAAAACAAAAAATAGATTGGAAAAAATGAATTTCGAATAAATAATGTAAAATGGGGCCCCTATAGACCACCACCTGAGGTTATCATTTAAATGTGTTCAAGTATTTAATTCAAAAGTACCAACAGTTAACTAGTGAGAATGCTGCGATTCCCGATAGATTTGAATGTGGAGATTTGTTGGTATTTGCAACTGTAGAGAATAAGAAATACAGAAGGGTATTGTTAAATTCCAAATGTGATTATAGTGCAGGTGCTGTAGTAAAATATACTATATTTATCCAATAAAAGGGTATTTACACGAGCTACATTTTGCAGTCAAGGGAACGACATAATTTTCAGATCGTCCATCACCCGGCGGAGACTGGCAGCAAGCGGACTGTACAAGGCAGTGTTGACTGCAGTGGAGGAGTACACTATTTCTAAGGATGGATCATAGGTTTGTTCTCACGGAAAATCTCTGACAAATAATAGACAGTTTCCAAACTAATGTTAACACGCATGTCTGTTTCTGAGCGATGAACAGTTTGTATGAACAGTTGACAAATGCGAAATGGAATATTTCGTGTTAGGTATAGGTTCACTCTAAAATCACGACGACTACGGCTTGTCAAATTATGATGTCCAGCGGCAAATTGATGAAATGTCAGCAGATCGTTTCTGTCAAAGTTTTAGTAGGTAACGAATAATGAAATATTATCAGTTTATTTCTTTCAAAGATTTTGCAATGTATGCATGTATTAAACGTTGTCATAGAAAAAGTATAGTATGCAACTCGCAACAAAATGGCCATATTGCATAATATACTATTCTATTAAACTGTGGTATTATGTATTCAAAAAAAATTTGGTTCTTGGGCCTCACCCTTTCTTCTAAAATATTTATTAAGTCTGTATCTGAATTCACGTCAGAGAGCGTTGACGGTTCTGAATGATCAGATGTCTCGAAATCCCTAATTGTTAAATAACTTCTCTAAAATAACGAAAGCCGAGAAAATACACTCGCATCACAAATATGACAAATGTCAAAAGTTATTTGATGTTAAAAAAACACTACGCATGATCCGGACATACTACTTGTAAAAGATCCTCAAACTGTTTTGACAGTTTGCAGATTATCCACAAAACGTGTGTGAACACAGTACCGCGGATTTCCAATCAATCAGAAATCTTCCGGATTGTCAAGGACTGTCTGTGATGCTTGTGAGAACAAACCTCAGGTCGCGTCATAATAATATTCGCACCTCACCGCACCTTATTGGCAGATGAGCCATTAATTTGCCCATTGTGTTCCATAGTGTTGAACTTGATTTTTGCCAGTCCTCGATGTAATTTGACAATATGTAATCTGCTTTCCGTGATTTCTAGGTTATGCTATAGGTTTTGTTTGATAGTTTGACGAGTGAGTGAGTCGTTCCAAGTTTCTAAAATGCTTGAACAGACCGATTTAATTCAACAAGTATCTACCGGGACCAATTCCACTTTGGCATCGAGATTCCGTGCGCAGTTAGGTTAAGATGAAATGTATTGGATATTTTTCAATATGGGGAAGATGAAACAATGATTTGTTTTTATACCCCTCATTGGAAAGTGTGGTCAGAAATATGGATTTTTCAAAAAAGGAAAGGCTGGGGTAAAGGGTGGATGTAATTATAATTCATATTTCCTTGCTTGAAAAACTATATACTTCAAAGTATTGGATATTTTTTGAGAAGGGGAAGGGTGAATTACACATATTTGGTAATAAACATAACATGGGTTACTGAGCATTGTAAAAGGGTAAATAATTTACAACGTTCATAGTGTTATTTCTGTCCTATAAGCAGTATATGTATAATGAAAAGTGCGAAATCTAAAAGAAGTTTTAGTGAAATTGCTTCTTGAAAATTGGTATTCTGTTTCGTTAGTGGTAATAAATATAACAACTCGTGAATTTTTTTCCAGATAGCTTGCACAATATTCCGCAATCGGCCAGATACTTTGCGGAATATTCAGTATTCGTTCGGATTTTGACGAATGACCGAATAGCTAAATATTAGGCAAAATATTCGGACGGAGCACAGTTTAAAATTTTTTTCGTAGAATTTTGTAATATAGAAGATAATTATGTAACTATAATTACTTTGGTAGTGGAAAAGGTTGCAGAAAAAACAAGATACAGACCAAGTAGAGAGCGAATCATCAAAAATAAATCACCTCCTCGCTTCCTGTGAATAAAAAAATCTGGGACATACCACAAGAAGATATGATGGAGAAGTATAACGTTGCAAAGAAATTAGTTACGAAATTGAGCAAGAAGAATGAATGGGATCCAAATAATATCAACAGACTTTGAAAAAATGCGATTCAATAGTAACTACACTAAAATTTAATTCATCACTGACTATCCATCTAGGATTCAGAGTATATATAAACTACTAAGATAGAGGAAATGTATAAACGTGTATAACCTATTAGCGACTTGCACAGCGTTGAAATTCAACAACTTTCACTGCTCCAATAACTGTCTTTCATTTGAAACGTATACACTTCCAACGTATGCCTTTACATGATTTTGATATTATCAAGGACTACACAAAGCGGCCCTTTAGTATTACAAAGCCGCAGAACCTATGTGTCCGAAGTAAATGCTAAATTAATTTGCCAGAACTTAAGTGATACCGCAAGCTATTAGAGATTAGGTTTATGGCCGTTAGTTCCGGCACGAATGTACATAAGGCGGATCTTGAACAATTGCAGATATCTTCTTTACCGATGCAACAGATCCGGATTAAAATTTGTTTATTGCGGCTGTATCGTATATTTATAGCTGGTCAACAGTCGGAATTGAAAAAGTACAAACACTCACGTAATTTTTATGAGTATTATACACGGTGATTTATTGGAAAATGGGCATACATATAATGTCCTTTAGGCATGAACCAGATTCGGAAATAAATCCATTCGAAATTATACAAATTATCAAAAACGTGATAAAGTCAAGTTCAAAGCTGAATAAGCAGTATGTGATTCATTAAGGTTACACGACAATAAATAACAATAATATTACATCAGTTTGAACTTGAAGTAAAATATATATGTGGTATAATATTGGTTGGGTTCATTCGTATTCGATTCTTATTTGATTCTTATTATGATTTAGTTGATCTTAAGTTAATATTAATAGTATTATAATATTTAAGTTATGTATAGTAATCAATAAAATTAAGTTCAGTTTCCCAGTGAACCAGAGAGTATTATTAAACATAAATGGGCACCCAGGACCAAGGGACGTCCACACACCCAATGTGGACACCCATTTAATACACACCAAGGGGTTTATAAATAACCTATATTTATGAATTTTTCACGATTTTTCACACATTTTTGAGATATTTGGTTTATGTTGTTTACTCACAGTGGTGTCGATTAACATAATAAATAAGAAACTTATTCTAGGCCTTAAAAAAATCAATAAGTAAGGTTTGACTTGAAGGAACACCCCATATATCAATATGTAAAAATTTTAGTTACATATTTGGAAAAAGCAAAAAAAAATTAGCAACTTTCTGCATACTTGCTCACTAACTTGAGGTAGCATTTTTAATTTTGAAACGAACGAGTATATGGATTTGTTGTAATTCACCAAATGCCAAAACATTTGAAGATACTACGTTTAATAATTGAATCTTTTTGGTCTCTGAAAAATACAACACTCTAAGAACTTCATTCTGATTGTGAGTTACATCCAGATCTTAGTCAGGTGACAATACAACTTCTGAGAGGGGCAAGTTTTTGTTGGCACACACTGTACATATGTGGAGGTTCACAATTCAAATATGAGCTTTAATGCAAGAATGAATTCTTTACTTTTATTTCACATTTTACTAAGGATATGGTCTACTGTGAATGGACTTTAAAAAATTTGACAAGACATTTTTTGCAGTCTTTTGCAAGTATCCCACGATCAAATGGTTTGTCGAACTTGACCAATCAAACAGAACTGATGACTTAGAATTATGACAGTTTGACGTAGCCTCAAACTTGAGAGTGACACGATTAATCTTTTCGCCGGTTTCCTGGTTTTAGGATACAAAGCTGGGAGCATACGAAAAAAAAGACGGGAAATTTGGAGCAAATCTTGGATTTTTCACCGATACGAGGATAATAATGTCCTGCACTGGTTCGAATTGAATTCCGAAATGAAGATCCGCAGAGATAGAAAAATTATCTAAGGATATCTGTTCAATATTTTAAAGCGAGAACCCACAAACTACAAATCACGAGAATTATTCAATTATTGACGATAAAACTGTCAAAATTGACCAATAGTAAATCAGATTTCATAAAACTGACTGATCGTTTTACAGGCGCCGCTAAATAAAGAAAATTTGATCGACGTCACCAATGCAGTGTGCACAAATATTTCTTCTATTACCCCATTCTCCTTTCCACATGTTATGATAGGACACATTTAAATATGAACAAGAAATTCCTATATTTCCTTCAGATTTATTTAAGAAGATTCGCTCCAGTCTTTTGTACATAATAATAATAAATTGGGTTAGTAGTGTACCCTGTAGATTTTTCTTTTGTTCCTAAACTATTATTTACCCTTCTTCAATGTTTAGTTTTTACTAGATTGCTTAAGCCGGGCCTACAATATACGCCTGCGACGCACCAATTAACTTGTAAATTAAGTTTACCGAAGAAATTTGTAGGCTGTTGTACAGAAAAGTGGTTGCGTGGGATGCGTATATCAATCCGGTTTTAAATCGAATGACTCCTTTATATACATCCTTTATATACATCGTATTTGTTGTTTACGTGAGCTAACAAGATCATCACGGTTTACGGCATCCATGTATAATCCACGATTCACAAATTTGTACTTATTCATTTCACGGTATTTGCAAACCTTTCAAATACCCTTGAAAGCTGACAAAGACGACGAACTTGCAAAAAGAGGGGCAAAATTTACGCAGTCTGAACCAGGACAGATTCTCGGTATACCGAAAACTATAGTACGAGGATCTGTAAAGACCTGGATAAGAAAACAACATTAAAATTTCTGGTCAAACGTCCCAAGGCAAATGCATGGGAAAACCTTTATAAAAGAACCATGCCTGAAACTTACATCCTAACTGCTAACACTGAGCAGACATCAGCTGAAAATTTTAACAGGTTTCCATGACTGGTCATGCACCAGTAAGGAACACCTGTACAAATTAAAACTATACAACTGAGACCTTACATGCAGATTATGCGGTAGGGAAACGTAGATAGTGAAACGTATACCTACTGTTTACATGCGAGACTCTTGGTCGCAAAAGACAGTTATTACTTGGCCAACCGCAAGGAAACGCTGAGCTATATAGCAAACACCCAGCTAAGAACTTGTACAAACTGGTGCAGGGGACAAACGTGCTAGACTGGGTGCTATGAGAAAGCACGAGCAAAAATACAATAAGCCGTTAGGCTGCAGTGTTATCGGAGACTTATCAGACGGACTCGGGTAAAACTAACCCTTGAAAGCTCTTTGTTCTGGGGTATTTGTATGAATATCACACTATAAAATACAATTCTTGATTACTTTGTATCTTATCTGTTAAGTGGGAGGAACATTTATTTCCGAAAGGCTTTCGTAAATATTGATATTTTCGACAAATTTTTCAAATGCGAATTCAATGGGTGCGTTCAGACGGGCTGAAACGCATTTGTTTCCTTTTTTTCTCAATTTTAAATTAATTAAACCGAAGTGTTAACACATAACAAAAGTAACAAGGCAGAACGACATTCAACCCGTAGAGATAATAGTAATGTTGTATTGTCAGATGCTTACCTAATGCAAATCCATCTTTGGTCCATTGAACTTGACCCGCTAAATTGGCAACTTCGCATTCCAACATGGCTTCTCCACCCTCATGTACTCTGACGTCCTTAGGCAGGACTCGGAAATATTGTTGTTGAGCATTTACTTGGTTTGCTAGTATAACAACTGCAAGGTAAACTGTAACAAAAAGAAATGTGTTTGTAAAGTTTTGGATACAAAGTGCAAGTGAGAGATTATTGTTTGTGTAAGCACGTGTAAATTAAATCGTGAGAAATTTGTTCAATAAGTTATAAGTAGTAGGGGAGCCCACGATGCTAAATGGGGATTAACTCGAGCGTCATAGAAACTTATTGAGTTGCGAAGCTTAGATAATAAAATGAAAAAAATGTTATATAATGTATACCTTTTCATCGGTGGCGGGAGTGGCTACAGATTTTGAAAATGTAAAAAAACTGTTGCATGGACATACTCGAGCGCGTCAGATTTTGTCATTGCTGTTTTTCTTGTGAAACAGATGACATCGAATCAACAAGTTCGCCACGTCGGACTACTTATTGACATATTTTTCAAGGAACAATGCATGATGCTTTTGTATTTGCACATCTTTAATAAAAACAAATAGAAATTCTCGAAAACTGTCAGATAATTGTTGCTGACAGTTTCTGATTGTTTTTGACATGTTCCGGTTGTCGGCAAACCCTTCCAACTTTCAAATAAACATTTTTGTCTGGCAAAATTTTCCCTACATTTTCCATCGACCTAGCTTCCAATAAGAATTGCTAAATTGACGCTTTTTCCCACTTCTAAAGTAGAATGGAATTATTGAAATGTCGTACCAGCATTGAATATGATCCACGAAGTACAAAAACAGCAGCCATACCAGGAAATAATTTAGCAAATACTTGTGCCAATTCAACTCTGCGTGAAATTCCTAACACCGTAAACATCGCAGATGAATTATATTTTACATGAAGAATTACACGTGAAAGAGCTATTTAGAAAACTGGTACTGCATACGTTAACAAAAAACGGACCGAGATCAAATTTATCTAACTATGGATGAACTTTGGTTCTAAAGTAGAATGAAGCTGGGAGCTCAAAAGCAGATAAAGATCAAAGAAGCTTATATCATCAATAGAAATCGTACACTGTGATTAGAGCAATTCTAATTGATTCTATGTGCGCCAAAAATGTTACACTTACTTACAAAGTACCGCAGAACTATAAATATATTGTGCTCCCTTTAAATTACAAAAAACAATTAAAATAATTATATTCAATAAATTAAGTTTACAAGTGAGTGAACGACGATGAACTTGTTAAATAGACGAGGTCAGGGCGTGTCATTGAATATGATGTAAACAGAAACTTGAATGTGATTTCTAATGATTTGATATTGAAAGCATGCATATGAGCATTATGAATATTATTAACAGATTAGTAGTTTTATAGATATGTACATAAAATATAATAAATTCCCGTGTACCTAAAAAGTAGTTTTCTTTCCAAGATGTCGTATAGTCAAGGGTGAATAACCTACGGCACCTCTTATGTAGCACTTTCAATAGATTATATGGCATCCGGTCTTATAATTCAATAATACCGGGTTGCTGTGAATTTTCCCACCAAGGAATTATCTTTGAAACGGATAATGGGAAACTTATGGAATTTTATCACACAAGTAGGGAATTATGATAGAAATTTAACAAAAGTTATAAAATTCTAATTTTAAACAAAACTGGATGTTACACAAATTTATAAACTAAACATTAATTTAAGTTGCGAATACTTCATTACTATAAGTGCTTAAAATGCTGGCCATTTGTTTATTGACGAAGATACAATATCTTTCGGAAGCTGCGTTAAAATCGTTGATCATTTGTGTGGAATCATTCCCTGCATTCCGAAACGTATCGGATATTTTGAATCGTTCAAATTAGTTGGTCTGTTAACATAAAAGCGGTCTTTCAGGTAGCACCATGAAAAAATCGAGTGGTGTAAAGTCGGGGGATCTTGCCGGCCACTCAATTGCACCTATTCGACCAATCCATCTTTGAATAGTTTGTATAGACTGTCTTCAAATACCTTGATTTCTTGCCAATACACTTGTAGATGTTTTAGGGTTTTTTTGAACATCTGATATAACATCTAACATTTTATCTTTATTTGTTGCACTTTCCTTTCTACCAGACCATGGAATATCCTTTACTTTCTATCAGTTATATTAAATTTGTTTATTAATCTCGTTACTCTAGATCTTTAGGAGGGCATTATCGTTAAAAATACGAGATTCTTTGTTACGGGACTGTTTGCGATCACCATATCCAACTAACATTAAGATTTCAATTCGTTGTTAATCCGATAAATGTGCCTTTATTCCAATTTAAACTTCGTGCTAATTTGAAATTAGTATCAGTTTTGACAATTTGTACATGAATAATGATGTGGTTGACGTTTTTAATGCCTGCTATTGTTTTTTGAGAACCTACAAGGTCATTAATACAGTACAATTTAATTGAGAAAAATAAAACTGATATTTCATAAGACGTTTTGTATTAAAGTGATACATTGCTACCATTTTTGGAAATCGAAAAAAGTTTTAGCTCCTTAGTCCCTCCATCTAGGTTGCCATTTAAAAAAATTCGAGATGGCGGATGTACGCTAAACACTGACATCAAAAATATTTGACATTTGCTCTAAAATATGCAAAATAACGTCTCACTCATCGTTCTAGAATTACATAACTTTCCCTTCATCCATAGATAATCCCTTGTTGCTAGACTTTTCAGCAACACTGTATATAGAAATACCGAAGGACTAATATTCGTTACAACAAATTTCAAATTATTTTTTGTCGTTTTTCACCACTACAATCGCCTTATCGAAATTTAAATCAACATAAGTTATTACAACTCGAACATATACACAAAAAAAGGGAACAATCAAAAAAAATTCTAATCTAGATAATGGCTGTGCCGGAGCTAAGCCTAATTTATGAAAACGGCAGAAAGTAAAGTAAAAAGCCGGTCCAGGATAAGCACGCCGCGCTATCTTTATTACATTCTGCAATGTTATAATTGCACGTTCTACATAGGTAAAATATTATCGGCAGGTCAAGTTTTGATCATTTTAAACACATAACAACTCTTTACAATTTCAGTAATTACTAACGTGAGGAGATGAATGGAAAAACTAGTTCAACACACAACAAATTAGTGCATAAAATCTTGGTACAAGTAAAGCGGCAACACTTCTTATTAATACTGAAGAAAAACATCATGAACGTTGTTCTAGATAAGGGACCCTACCTGGCAAAATTTCCGGTTAGGGGTAAGGGCTCAACGACGGTGTTCTCCCATTGGTCACCCATCGAAGTATTAATCGCGCTTCACTGTAATTATCGCATCAGAGGCGTTCCACCACAGTGCTGGGTCGACGCCACAACAAAATGTGATGATTCAGGAGAAGAAATTGGGAAAAAATTTACAAAAACATGTGTTCCGCAGTAAAAGTCAAAGAACTGTCATCACTCGACAATATATCGAAACGTTGTTGCCATAGTAACGAAATCTAAGTAGATCATAAAAGAGCGAATGAAAAAATTAAAATCAGGGACCGGAAAAAAAGTTTTGTCGGTCCCTCACGTCCATTTTCCGGTCTTGATCGGCAAAACGTTATTTTCTGGACGAAAAATTATCCAGAATGTGTATATTTTCTGGTCGGTCTTAAAAAATAGTAAGTTACGTTACAAGACCGCAAAGTAGTGTTTTTAAGGTCGAGACAAGCAGATTCCAGGGCGAGCTGTAAGCTCGTCCTGGAAGCTTGGAGATTAGGATTAGGAAAATGGAATGTTGTCGAACTCTGCTAAAGGATGGAGAATGATAATTTGGAAAGTTTGATTTTTTAGGGTGGATAATAAAATACCCTGGTGGATATGATGTAGTGGAGGAATCCAAAGAATTGAGCTTAAAGACTGTTGAAGATAAGAGATGGCACTATGGCAGATTTTGGCTAAAACTTGGAAAATTGCTAGAAAATTTGCGCAGAGCAATCATAAGCATATGAGTTATTTTTGTGTCGTGGGTACAGTTGTAATCTTTCCAGTTTTTCTATGATTGGATTAGCAGCATTAACATTATAAATTAGTACGAAGAGTTTATTTGGCGTGTGTGATGGTTTTATAATCTTTTTGGATCATTCGATGCTCTTAAAATAAAGAAGTTGTCTAGGATTGGAAGAGAGGAGGATTGTCAAACAAGAAAATATCTAGGTTAAATTGAAATTCAAGTTTCTGTACCACTTATAACTGTCAATTTTATTACAGATTCAATAAAAATAATTCCGATTTAATTTAAATTAATGGATAATGATAAAAATTATACTTCAACCCCTTTGAAAGTGTCAGAGACAGTTAAAGTAGCGGGGCTAAGTTTATTACGCGGAAAAAGTATACTTTTACTCGAGAAAACTTTCTTCAAGTTTATTTCATGCTACAGTGAAATAAAAATTGGAAGTAATAAATTTTCTTCACTTTATTAAAATTACAGTCGACAGAAAACTTGTGTAACTTATTCAAGGATCAAATTGAGATAAACAATAGCAGATATTAAAGATTTAATGAATATACAAGGTGCGACAAGAAAACTGTAATTTAGAGAGAATGACTTCGTTGTCGGAACTCCGAAATTTTAGCATTTATTTGCTGTGAAATCCGCAAGTATGTGGATGGAGGTTTCTTCTTCCATGCCACAGAATCTACATTCTTTTTTCCTCCACTAGTTTGAGCTTTTTCAGGTGCCCTTTCAGGCGGCAATTTGCGTTAGGATTCCTGTTAAAACTCTCAGTGCAGTTTTAATTTGACTTATGCATTCATTTGATCTCAACGGGTTGTAGTTACACAACAAAATCTTTGATTGTCTAAGCCATACTAGATCTTTCCAATTGTCAGATATTCTCTTTTCTTTTGCTTTGCCTATTTATTTCAAAATTACATTGGGGCTGATAGCGTAAAAGGGTCTCTCAGTCCCCCTCTTTGCTAGTCCATTTGCTATTTCATTTCCTTCTATTCCAGTGTGCCCTGGAATCAACAGTAAGGTACTATATTGTTCTCGCCCAGTTCATTGAGTATGCCTAGGTATTCATACACCATTTTGAAACTGATTACACAAGAACTTAGTGCTTTAATGGCTGCTTGACTATCCGACATTATAATAATAGTTTGCCTTCTATATCCTTCGTCAACTGGGCACACTTTCTTATGGCGTGAATTTCCGCTTGAAAGATACTTGAGGTTTTTCCCAAGCTTTTTCTTGCCCGTACAATCCCAGTTCTTTCTATTGCTTTTGAGCCGTCTGTGTACCATTGAATGGCATTCTGGTGGATTCAAACAAAACATACAGCGTACTGGAGTCACGTGTCAACGCAAGATCGCGGCACCCTCCTGATCGAAAATCACTCGGAGTCGATAACTGACGACCTCAGAAAGGACCAAATAATCACTTATCGGAAACTGTATTCTAAGAAAATTCTTGCATACAATATTGTCAGATGAGCTCTATTGACTCATTGGGGATATGAACTTCTGAAACTGGTGTGCCCAAGGAGAGATTTCTCCAAGAATTAATCACCTAGTTTTAGGACTGTCAAGCCTGATAAGGACCACTAGTCTCTTTACATAGAACCAAGAGAACAAAAAGCTTAAGGGTTGAGGTCCTGAGGAACTGGAAGATTCTGACTGTAGGTACCGTAAATAGAGACGAACACGTGCTCAAGTTTTTGCAATTGATTTTAAATAAATTATACCTACATATTGGAAAAATGTAGTTTATCCCATTGAAAAACGTTATAAATAATTACTATGACCGAACACAGAGTCAGATGCTGCAAATGCAATACGCATATATACAGATGGCTCAAAATTCAAAGAAGGCTCAGGACGTGGAATTTACTCCAGATCACTAAGCCTAAGGATTAAGTGGGGAATGGGAAAAACAGCAGCGTGGTTCAAACAGAACGCTGGTATTTCAATTGCCACAAAGGAACTAACCAGAAAAGGAATTTCTGGCAGAAACGTGTTACATCAGAGCTAGTATTAGAATGCCATCGAGATTTAGCTATCGCCTCGGTAGATACCAATATTATCCTGAGGTGGGTTAAGGGGCAGGACAGGAGCAAAGGTAACCGAATCGCTGACTCTTTAGTCAGGGAAGCTGCTGGACTAAGAATTCTTGGACCCGGCGACACCTACGGCCTGACGAATTCGACAATTGCGGAACTAGCTAAACGTTACGCCCATGCACAATCTCCAAAGAGATGGGATGAAATCAAGGGATGCAGTCTTGCATCACCCTGGACGGCCCTGACTGGTCACTGTCAATTAAAGAAACACCTCCATACAATGGGGCTAGTGGACACACCTCTATGCAGGATATGTGAACAGGAAAATGAATCTGTCAGGCATGTCTTATGCGAGTACCTGGAGTTATCGTCAATAAGAGAGTGTGTGTGTTCGGTGAGTCTTGGCCTACACCTGCCGATATGAAGGAGATGGCTCATAGTGACCTGTCCAACTTCCTGGAAAGGACAGGATGGACGATGACCTAGGAAGACAACTCCTGGGGAGGATGTACAATGGGTCACATGTGGCCTAAGTGCTGAGGGACTAACTCACCCTCCCTACTCTACAGATACTATGACCGAAAGTGGAAAAAAGATAGCAATATTTTCAATGAACGGTTTACTCCTAAGCAATTTTCACATTCCATTTCTCGACATCTTTCTAATTGACGGTTTCACTGCAGCACTTTGTATATGTCCATTGTTGATTACCCCAATTGAAACACTCGTTTGTTAAACAACTATCAATAAATATTAATACTACGTATTAATAATCGAATATCCGCAGTTTGTAGTTACATGTAAAGTGCTTGACAAATTTATGAGTTTCTCAATTGCTCAACGTAAAAAACGTAAAAGAAACAAACTACAAGTCTTAATAACCCACCTGATCTTGAAAAAGCCAATAGCAGACTGTGGACTCAATAATCAATTCTCCAATTAAACGAGATACCGAGAAATAATTGAGTGCAGCAACCGGTTGTTGCTTATTTATTTATCCTTTAATGTATTTTTCCGCAGAAAGTGGTACAGTTTATTGACAAAGCGGATGAAGAAATTTTTTAAATCATTCACAATTTGTACACTTAGTTACGTGAACCGGAATAATCAAAGAGGTTGATATTACTTTTTTAGGTCACGTATACCTAATGATAGGGAAAGATAGGTACTCAAAGTTACAGTCAACTAGAAACGAAAATGGGCTTACAAAGTCTATGAAAATATGCTAATGGTGGTCAAAATATTCCTAAAAAATATGTTAAAATTCTATAAAATAAGCTGAAAGTTACAAAAATGTGTTTTATGCCCATAAATCATGCTTACAGTCCACAAAAATATACCTAAATCCATAAGAATATGTTTATTGTCCATAAAAATCTGTACTCAATTGGTTCAGTACAAATTTGCTGTAAGTTACTTACCCTATTGAATATTTAATGCTGTTTTAGTATTAAACTATGTCTTAAAAAATGTTTTATCAGAGATTGCGAATAAGTGAATGTACTTTATAGAAAAAATGAAGCACATATGTATAAACAGACCTATGGGGTTGGTTTTGATTTCTGTAAGTAGTCTTTTCAGAATAATACTGTCTATTGTACCCCAAACAAAATTAAATTACACCTTCCAATTGAATATTTCCAATAAAGTTGATAACCTGTGAAGGGAAAGTCTATGTATATCATTAGGACACACAAACGCAGCTCCTAGGATCTGTAGCTTGACTCGGCCAACAGCCACACAATAGCACAGAATAAGTTCCAATGATACATCTTCTTGTAGACTTGGTGTTTTCCATCAGCCCCATTCTGCTCAAATGATATTTAAACCTGCAGTATCCTGTAAGGATTCCAGTAACTGACCTGATCTTCTCCCAGTTCATGTTCAGCTTAGTGTTTCGCAAGGCTTCTGCATTAAGCTTTGAAAGAGTTTTGACGAAGGCTTTGGCTTCTCATAATCATCGTATCTTATTTCAGTGGGTCATTGCTTTTCTGGTCCAAGATCGTTTGCTCTGCCAGATTTGTAGCTTTTGAACTGGGACTGACTTCCTTTTCGGACAAGTTGGGCTACTACTTCGTTACCCAGGAATATCAAAGTTTCAGCAGATTTTAAGGAAACTAGCAAAAAAATCTGCAAAAACGTCTAGTTTATGCGAGAGTGGAAGTAAAGAGAATATGATAGTAATATAACTAAATATGCCTGAAAAACCACCGCTTTCAACAAAGGATGAGTATTACTTAGCGGAACCTAGTCTTTTTAACACTCTTTTATTAGCTTCAGATGTATATATTTATGTATGAATGTAACCGACCGGTTTGGACACGTTTTGACCCACTTCAAACGAACAGATTTAATCCAAACTATGTACACTTGTCAGGGACCGATGACAATACAATATAGTAATAAAATATAGAGTGTTTCATTTGTAACGCAAACTTTAAACTGGATTTTTACCCACTTTGAACGCTCAATTCATTCAATCTTTTTTATACACTTGTCAAGGAACGATGACAATACAATATAATAATTTATAACGCAACATTTCAACTCGATTCTTACCCACTTTGAACGCTCAGATTAATTCTCGTCAAGGACCGATGATTATATAGTTTGGCAAGTTTATCTGAAACCGTAAAAGGAATGCAGTCGAAAACATTCGATATTGCCACGTTTAACTATAAAAAAGCTAAAGTGCTAAGTATGTAGTGATAATAATTAGAAAATGGACTTTTTATTATTATCAATATTAACAATATGATTAAACGTTAATTCTTCAATGTGTTTGTTCCATTGGATTTTGTATATTAACATTATTTTTTCAATTTATGAATATTAAAAGATGAACACTTTTCCAAATTTCTTATGGGCCCTTTCAAGCTCTGGCAGCATTGTGCGAAAACCATAATTTTCACGCCCTCTGAACTAACTCAATTGGTGAAATGAATTAAAGGCCTTCGTTGCTTAGCGACCAGCTGACTTCCTATTGGCAAGCGCGTGCGTGTGTTCTTCCCTCTCACTTTGTCAATTGACTGACATTGATTATCCAGTGGCGTTGATATTTTCAGTCTCAGATTTTGAACTATTTCGTATCCATATTGAATTCAAGTACGATTCTTAACATTACTTGTTTTTAACAAATACCGTGTTTTGAAATATACCTTACCTTTAAAGCAGAGCAAAAATCAGTTCCTATATATAATTATTATATAATAATAATTATTATTTTTAATACTTTTATAAAAATAGGCTCGTACGCCATTAGTACGTTTATGATAGATATCCGCCATGTTTCCTCGCCCTTTACCCATGCCCCGTAGCTTCAGATAAACTTGCAAAACTATACAATATAGTAGTAAAATAAGTACAGGGTGTTCCATTTAAAAAAAACATAACATCGATTTTGAAAAAAAAACTAAAAAAAACGTATAGTAAATCGAACTAAAAAGTAAAACATAAATTATTGTTTAAATAAAACAAAAACACGCTCGAACTAAAAAGTAAAAATAAGGTAGCTTTGTTTGACATTTTGGTGCGGAAAAGTGCCATAGCGTGTACTTAATTTAAAAATAAAATGATTGACTAGAGGAGAAAATTAATGTCATTATAGTAACAGCTTTGGGTGCTCGATATAATTTTTTACCAGTTCTATTCCGAAACGCAGAGTTAGTGTAAAAATGTAGAACAAAGCACCTCACGCTATTACCATAATGACATTAGTCTCGGTAATCGTTTTATTCTTAAATTAAGGAATATTTTTTATTTTTTAGTTCGATTACTTACAAAGCGAATTTTTAAATTTTTTTAAACTATAATTTTAATCAAGTTCGTCCTATAAACACTCAGTAAGGAAACAGCCTTTCGTGCATATCTTACAAGTTCCTTAATTTTAAATACTGGTTAGGACTTAAAAATACATTTTGCCTTCAGAAATAAGATGTCACCCTCAGACAACTTGAAAATCTCCAGCATTCCGTTGACCTCTCTTTCAAAATCTTTTCATAAAAACTAAATTTAAAAAGGTTTTCATTTTATCAAAAGGTTAACCGCTGAAAATCTTCAGAAAAACTCACCATCTCATTGATACGTCCTACTTCTTAATAACTTTTTTTTTACTTTGAAAATTTAGACAGAATTGTCAAGTGGCTGTTGTATTAGAAAAATAAAAAAAATCTAACGGAAAATTTTATTGAAAAATATCACATCAAATAAGTTTATCCGTTTCAAACTTTTTATTAACGTATATTTCATTAAGCTTTTAGAAAGTTGTCCTTTATATTCACGATGTTCTTTGGAACACTTTAAAAACGTGTAGAGTTGTGAGTAAAATTAGTTTGCATCGTTTCTCAATTTGTCGGTGAGATAAAGAAATCTGTAACCAGAAGCAGAACCGGTTTCAGAAAAATTTTGCAGGATCCCAACGCACTAGCGATTTCTGTACTCTTTATTTCCGATGAATAGCAGTTGTTTTACCGATAACTGTGATAATGGATTTTTTTGAAACTTTTGTCAATTATGTATTCTTTCAGCAGCTCCATGCTTTGACCCATTATTTTCTCGTTTCAGTTGTCTGTACATATTTTGTATCATTTTTTGCGTTGTTAGCGACTAGAACATACCAAATTTCTTTCTGTCCATTGTCTCAAATCCCTACTCTGCACTTTCAAACATTTCAAAAAGTTTGGTAAACAATTTTAACAATAAAATATTCATGTTTTATACATACAACAATCAAACAACTTATTATATTCACTGCGACATGGAATCCAGCAGAATAAATAAATAAACTTTGACATATTTATGTTGACATAGAATAATATGTCTGTTTACTCTCCTAGTATATTCATTGTTCGAAGCCTATAACAATATCTTCTTCGAATGGTCGCCAGGAAGCCCTAAATTTTAATTATTACCAACAAAATAGTTTTATTCAATAAAACAAAATCTCAATCACAGCAACATCTAAGAACACAATGTCTCGTAAATAACAGAAATGAACTAAGCCCACCCTGGAACGTTTGCACTCCATATGGACTAACAATTCGAGTACATTTTCCATATACCAATCGGAAGCTACATTGCACCAATGAGAATCGATTGTTCGCTTGTGGGTAGGACAAGACTAGAGATGATTTATGGCTTTTCTATCTTTTCGGCTTCTTAATCATCAAAGAGACCTTGCCGCATACTGTTATTTTATTGTGAAACAGTGCCAACTAATTCTACTCACAACACTATACCTACATATTTATACAACTCTATCCGACATTTATGCTCCGAAATGATGTATTTTCTTTCTTTAAGCTGTTTGCTGTTTTTAACCTTTGAAATATCACAAAAAAAAATCTATTTGTTTTACAAGCGATTTAAAATTACGATGTCGGTTACGAACAAAGTAGGAACAATAATATGAATAGATTGTCGCTATCCAAAAGTTGATTTATTTTGTGGGATCCTTTTTCTCTTTTCCACTAAATTCTGGGCAATGGCGGCATTTGTCTTCCGAATGCTGCAGTTTTTGGTTTTATGGTTCTAGGAGAGAAATCATGGTTTAAGTTCCTAAAGCGATTCATTAAAGTCGCCCACAAAGTAGGCGAATCAAGTAAAAATTTCAGAATAAAGTGTTTGAATAACTGCCTACACGTGTTTTGAAACAAGTTTAATTTCGCTTGTTTTTTTTTAATTATTTTGGACAGTTTTAATAACTGTTTTATAGTATGTGGGCTTTATGGGTTAAATCTCGGTATGTAACTTTTTGTTGTGGCGCCAATAGATCATTGAACTCAATTTCTCTTCGGTACTTCTTTCTCCCAATTTTGAAATATATTTTAAATCCTCTATTTTGGTTTATTTTTCCACCCTCTTTTCCTTTAATATTGAGTTTCTTTTTGGAATAGACCTACATTGACCTTTCGCAGGCTTCGGCTTAAGTTTGAAGTATACGAAAAAGTTTTCCTTAAAACTATCATTGAAACGATGAATTGACTACTTTTCATCGCGACTTGCAACTGGTGCGCTTGGGTTGCAACTTCCCTTCCAGACTGTTGAAGAGCCGATTCTCTAAGCAATGTTGCCGGACTGACTGTATTCATTTGATTGTTGTTTCGTACTTGGCAGGCGCAACTACTATAAGTACTTAGAAATTCAGTTTATTAAAGCTTTAGATCCAATAATGATGAAAAATATATTTCGTAATTCGTATTGAATGTAATTCAAATATTGGGGCAGTGTGCTAATAAAAAATTATTGTACTTTTAGATATTGTATTTTTTATGGGGGGGGGTTTGAACCCCCAAACCCACCTCCCCTTATATACGTCCCTGGTCCACCGAAACCAGCAAAATTTTGAAAGTGGTCTATGGGAGAAAAAAGTTTGGGAACCTCTCTATTTTAAACAATTTGTTTTTGTAAATAATTATGTGAACTCAATTGTACTCAAAACACCTACCAGCACCAGCCCTACACGTACACTGCATTAAATATACATTAACTTTTCCAACAACAACTTAATAGTAGGTATACGTAGCAAATAAAAAAGTTTGTTTGGATTAAAGCAAAAAAAAGCGACGGAATCTAATTCCACTTGGAAAAGAGTAGACAGTGGGAAAACTCAAAGAGAAATATTCAGTAAGCCATTGTCGCATTTTTCAAAAGTCCACAAAATAGCGGCGAACGTACCGGCCATCACAAAAGTTATTTCCTTTAATTTGTAATTCCGCTCCAGGTCCAGACGACTAAGTTTATTTTTGTTACAAGAACAACTAGATTGCTACCAACAGTAAACGCAAAAAAAGACAACTTAGAACGTAGACTTTTAGTAAAACCAATTTTTATAGTGGCTTTATTCTCTGTATGTAAAACACCATTTAGTTTGGAATTTGAATGTTATTTTGCTGCATGAGTTTGATAAGAGGACAATGCTGGAGAGATTACCTTAAAAATCAATGCAGTATTTTAAATGTGAAGAATATAGTTTTATATATATATATATATATATCTTTGAAGAACTTTCAAACTTTTGGTTTTAAAGTTTTTAAATCTCGTGTTCCAAAAGTTTCAAACCGTCCTGTAATTTAGAAGATAAATTGTGTGGGATTTAGTAATGGTTTTTGCCTACCAAAGTAAAAATACAAATTAAACCCCTTCAAAAATATATCCGTTCTCTCGTGATTTTCTTTTTAAATAAAAGATTCCCCTTCAAAAATTGTATCGTTCGCCTATGATACTTACGCGGGGATAATTAGGCGGTGACGGTAACGACACCAACCCATGAGTTTCTCTATCAAAACTCTTTAAGTGCAAATAAATAAGCAGGTTTTTAAAGAAATAGCATATAGTTATTTAACTTTTACTTAAAATAACATTAATTACACGTATAGCCACTGTTATCGAGATATAACTGATATAACTAATTTTAATCTTCAGTGATGATGACAGATAACTTGTTAACGGTGACAGAAAACGTGTTAACGGTAACAGGTGATTGTTAACGATGACAGGTTACGCGATAATAGTGACAGGCGACGCTCGCGAGGTGCCAGCTACGTGGTGAAGGTGTGTAAGTATGTGTGTATGATGGGGTGACATTCACTGAGACCTAAAATATCTATTGTGCACCCTTACTTCTACTTAGTTCCCGAGGAACGTCTAAGAGACTAGTAGCTCCTTTAGTCCTATTTCCCTGAGGAATGTGGTGAGGGTAACAGGTGTTAGTTAGGAAATGACGGTGATGTCACTAACCTATAAGTTTTACCCCCACTATAAATCGCTCAACGTGACTGAAGATATTTTCACTTCACAAAAGATTAAAAACGTTAACGTCATTAATTTGCCGTAGAACCGGCAGTCATTATTAGAGGTAATAAAATATCTTATATTGTCAAAGTTGCAACTAATAGACGTACGTTATACGGGTGCTTAAAATTACGACAGCACTTTTATTGTATAAAATTAAATGAAAATACTAAAAAATAGCCTTTTGTCATGTTGATATAAGATGGTTATTATTCAAAGGGCTAATTTTTGCATTGAACATAATCCAACAAACAATAACAACGAATATAACAAAAATTAATGCGCATGTCCCATAGCCGCAAGTCGAAGTGAAAGTTTGCGGCTTGCAAGAAATTTCGACGACTTCAACTTCAACTCTGACGCGTAATTGCGTGACGCCACCGTCGCAGACTAACAAAGCAATGATAGTGCGTTGTCCATATCCGTTGGGTGTCTATTCAATAAGAAGTGAGAGCTCCTATGAGAGTAAACTCCTTAAAGTACGCATGTGCGATATATCAAAGTTGCAGGTATGCGCACTTTGAAGAGTTTACTCTCCTAGGAGCTCTCACTTCTGGATAGACACCCTGAATAGCGAGGCATGATGGAAACTCCCCGACTAGGAAACGTCTTTTCCGTCCATCTGAGCGCCATACAACGGTCAATTCGAAATAACTCTGTTTTACACATTGGCCTGCACTTCTATAAGCGCCTGTATTCGTTAATAATACCGATGGTCTTATTGAAATCGGACCACATTTGGAAGAATTGTGCTAACTTAAGTTCAGTTTGCACAAATCTATCAATACATTTGGAATGTATCCATTTCTGTTTTTCACAAGCTTTCAGGTTGGTTGGTCCCTCGGTTGGTCCCTTCTGGCATCAACATATTTGTCAACTAATTTAGAGAAAAATATTTGTATCTTTTTTCTCATCATACTTGTAATTTCTACTCACTTTTACCTTCCACAATAACATACATACCTTGAATGAATTGTTTGTTATCTCGGAGCTGTTAGTACATCCAGTTATTTATGCTAAATATTTGATGCCTGTTTAAACAAGGTAACTAAAAAGACCCATATACATTCCCGAAAAAAAATTATTCTTAAGCACGTATAAATTCAGTACAACCTATTTTTCCGGTGAATTCATTTCCTGTTGGTACGTAAACAGCAGAAATTTTAATTTTAATTTTGTAACGTGCCCCTTCCCGGGGAAACTGGAGAAAATGCGGAAATATGTTCGTTGGAATGATGAATATGGAGCCGTGTATAAGAATAAATAGGGAAGGTTACATAATATATATAAATGGAATATGTTTTGGGTCTTGTTGTATGTTGCGGTATAGCGCAATCCGCCATTTACTTCGTCTTTTCACATTCTCGTTTTCTCGCTGGTATTTTTCGAAGATATTACAGATTATATTCAAGTCGTACGATAAGAATTTAATATGAATATGAAATTGTTTCCTGTATTTTTAGATACGTTACGTGGATTCCGTAATTCGAGAGTCATTTAATTCAATTATTGTTATTGCATCCAGTCAGCGGTAATATTAAATTTTCTGAAGAAAATATTTCTTCCTACCAACAGCTACATGTTCTTAGTGGCTTCTCCGTCCCCAGTCATATCTCTTTCGAATTATGACGGTGAAAGGAAGGCAGTAGTTTACTGTTGGGATATTTTGCCAGAGGTAATTAATTCGCAGTATATTGTCACTTCCAGTATCCACCAATCAATTAATAGCTCACATGACTTCATTATTTTGAGTCTCCATGAAGCTTGGATGGCCTTAAATTTCAAGTGGCCCAAGACACTTGCCAAACTTGTTAATCATCTGACTAACAATATATACCTTAAATCCCGATGGTCCCTATTTCGGCAATACCATTTACAGTGTACAGTAATTTGTTTCGAAAGCGAAGTGTAATATGAATGGTGATTTTTTTGGTACAACTCCATAGCTGTATACCGTAAATAACCACTTGTTAGGATTTGCTTGTATAAAACACGTTGAGCTTTATCGTCCATTCTCGAGTGCGACAATAGATCTGGCCAATATAGTGGTTTGCAATTTAATTGCTGTTTTACCGTAGTTTTAGCTACAGTATTATTTTTTAAATCCAGGATGTCACTAGTGTAGTAGAAATAGGAGTGGCCCTAATACATTCCCTTGTGGCATCTCCGCTTTAATCTCTTCTAGTACATAGTACATAGTATGCTTCTGCTTGGTTTATTCTGAAGATTCTTCCAGTTATATAGGAACCAAGAAGCTGTGAGTACTGTTTAGGCAGACGACAGTTTACCTTGTATTCATCTTTTTCAAAACTTGAATTCCTTTTTCTTTCATCTGTGGACAAGGGAGATAAATACGAGCTCCAGCTTCTGGAATTTTTGGAAAAACCTTACCTGATCTTTCTTTAAATTCGAATGGTAGTCGGGTATTTGTATTCTTTCTACTATTGACAGTTTCAATGTTTTTAGGATTGTTCCAAATGATTTCAAGATTACAATAAGATGAAATTTCTTGTGGTATTTTACCAGTTTTGGTAATTAGAATGACCTTTGCGGCTCACGCTTTAATCTAAATGCAACAAACTAACAGGAGTTATTCCAATAGTTTTTGAGATTAATTTTACTGAATATAAAAAAGTATCAAAGAGAGAGAGAGGGTCAAATGCTTTTTTATAACAGATGAAAAATGAGAAAAATATTTGTTTTACAAAATTTTCAAGAAAAAATGGATATGAAATTCATTGAGTACTCAAACTAGCCCAAACTATGGAATTCCTCATGATTTTTTTCAAATAAATGCCCAGTTTTACTGATGGTAGTGAACTCTTTGATGTTTGCAATATCTGCTACAGATTTTGCATTTTAAATCATACCAATAATCAAACTATTAAAAACGTGTAGGTAATTAACAAAAATATTCATATTTTATAGCGTGTATCTGAATATTTATGGTATCTATACCTAATAAAATAAAATGGCGAAATTTTATTTTTACGATTTAATAAAATATTTCAGACATTCAACTTTTGGTTCGTATAATCAACGAGAAAGTGTGGGTAGTGTCCATATTTGGATGATTGTTGAAGACCAAAATGCACAGAATCGGAGTGAGAGCCAGTATAAAAATGCACTTCAGATTATTGAGGAGCTCAGACCTCTGAGGAAAGACACTCGTTCTCTCGCTTTTTTTGTTACTTTTGTTTTATAGTGTGTCCATAAAAAGGACATTGGGAACAGCTCATTGACCTTTATCTCAGTCTTGTTAGTAATGTATAGGTCAATTTTGAGGAGCTCTCAGTTAAAAATGAAAATATTTCGACTGCATCTATAGTTTTTATAGTATTTCCATTTCGCGTTCTCCTTAATTGCTTAGTAATAATTCTAAATGTTTATCAAGTGATTAAAATCCATTGAATTGCGTATCAAAAATTTGTAACTCCTACGTTCTTCTTATACATTCAACATTGGCAAGTTCCTAAGCAATATGGTGGAATTGTAGTCAACTTGGACTTTCAATGCCCGAGTGATTCTACAATATCTTTCACCTGAACTATAAATACGTTGAACATATATCTACACTGACCATAGCTATATTTGCCTCGTATAGATTTATTAATGTTTTTGGAATTACAAATTGGAAAATATATTCAATGTATACAACTATAGCTATTTATTCAACGAGTATACATAATATGGAACTTTATTGCAATTTATACAATAGGTATATGCTCGATAGCTAAAATTTTTCTCAGCAAACAAGGTATTGTATATTTTTCTGTAAATTCTATACTTTAAAAATAAGCAGCAATAGCGCTACGACAAATATTGTTAGGAATTCGTGCGTGGATAGGAGACAATCGACAGAGGAAATGAAAATAACGAACGAAATTAAAGGAGAAGGACGGCAAGGGACACGAACACGTGCAATTCATTTTGGACAAAATTCACTGATAAAAGAAACGTTTTGTTTTATCATTATTGGACTGTCTATTTATGGATTCCATACGTTTAAGAGTTTATATAGTTTACTGGGATCTTTCCTACCCTCGTTTAAACCCATATTTTGCTCCTGTTTCGATTACGGAAAACGACGGTCGTACCAGTTTCGCGGGAGGTCTAAACTGTTTTATATCTATCAGAAGAATGAAGACGGTAGATCCGCCAACATAATGAGCACTGAAGATACCACAACTACTAAATATACGCCTATGATAACGATTGAGATACCGCGCCGCCAGAAGATGTCGGCGCCTAGCGGCGCGAGAGCGGATTGGGGGATAGGAGAATGTATTTATGGACAACATTTTGTGAAAGATATGAGAGTGTGTTATTATATTTTCATCAATTATTCAGTTATTTTATCAATTCTCCCATTCGCGTCATCCCGTTTCGCCCCTATATATTGTACGCCCTAAGCAAGGGATTCATGGAAGTGTAGGGTATTACTTCGCTGTTTGTGACAAAGGTGTGTATCGTTACAAAATTCCTAAAAATATTTTTTTCAAGCATATAGCACAAAACATTGTTTGCTAATTTGAGCGTGTGTCTTATTGGCAACAGAGAAATTGGCTTGGATGTATGTATATTTACTGAAACCTGAAATATCTATTGTGTCCCCTCACTTCTCAAAGACTAGTCGCTCCTTTAGACTTATTTCCCAAAGGGATTTTAGTATATCTGCAGGATTACACTTAGGAGGTCCTTCTTCTTCAATCAGTAGTTTCCTAGGTGTTGTACTCTAAATTTCTGAATTACTGTAAAATTTGCATTTGTATCTGGGCTTGGGTATTAGTTACATCAAATATCAAAGTTAGCTACCCTCACGAACTCAATAATTTTGTAAAATCTACATAATATAGTTAATATTATTGATACAAATTTATCAAATACGGTTCTGACCATAAAACAAAAACACACGCGATGTAAGAGCTTGTTACATAATCTCATAGTAAAAAAAAAGGATTTCTGATTTTAACTAACAGGTTTGGTTTACGCCTACACCTAAAAACTATATTTTGACCTGCCCACACATTTTTATTTCTCTTCAATGAATTTTGTTGTATTAACATATTGTTTCCATATGGTTTTCAATGAAATGGGAATACATTTACGTAATGTGATAATTTATTCGAAATTTTACAAATCCGTTACGTGTAATAGTTCGAGTCGATCAAAAACCAAATACAGCTTTTGATTAAGTTTGGCGTGAACTTTTTATTACCACTATGAATAGTGACATATGACAATGTGGAAGAAGAGAAGTACAATCGTCTACATTTATATTACCCCAAATTTCACATGACACATTTAGTTCAAGAAATGTAATCATTGTCAACCTACGTCTGTCTTATAGATAGGTTTGTTCCAACTGGCATGTACGAACCGCTCTGGAATCGTATCGAGTACAAATTAGGGGTATTTCTTGACCTAACACATCAACATTTTTGACGATATGCACATTCATTCATTCGATTGGGTTGTGCTCAACAGCCCAGCCACTTGAACTGAATCTTTGTACCATTTCCCATATTATCTTCTTCCATTCCAAAAGCTTTGTGTCATCTATGTAGGCCACTAGTTTGACTGGAGGGATTTTCAGTAGTTGTAATAGTTGTATTATTTCCTTTCCAAAGTTCTTCCGTCTGAGTCCATGTAAGTTTTCGCAGAATCAGAGTGTGTTAGTAGGTGTTTCATTATAGAGTTCACATTTTCTGCACATAGGTTCACTAACTTTGCACATGTTGTGTCTTCAAATGTCTCTTACCCAGTTTCAATAGCCTGGTTGAGAGTTCCTTGTCTACCTTGTACAGTAAACTTCTTGTATGGAGGTGCCCTTGTGTCGACTTCCATTTGGGTTGGTGTTCCCTATCTAGCCAGTTCCCGTTTCCCCTCTTATGCAATCTGTTGTGATTCCGCTAAACGATTCCGGACCTATGAAATCTCCTTTAGAGCCTTCTTTAGGTGACTGGTCAGCCATTTCATTACCTGCCATTACCTGCCAGTATGCTGAACGATTATTTACAGTCTTTTACCAGTCTAGACCTAGTTGTTGAATTACTGATAGCTTTAAGCAGAGCCTGGCTGTCAGTGAATATTTTTATTTTTTGTCCTGTATATCCTCTTATGATGTTTTCATCAATACATGCTGCAGCGGCAATCGTCTCTGCTGGAAACACAGTCGTATATCGTCCAAGGCTGAAGATCATTATTTTTCTAGGTCCTTTTATGCCAGCCCCAGTGCCATGGTATGTTTTGGAACCATCGGTGAACCAGATGATTTCTCCAGAATTACCTGGGTACATCACGTGTTCCCTATATTCTCCGGTGTCATGCCGTCAAAACTTGTGTGAAATATGGGTTCATCTAGTATTGTCCCAGATGTATCAGTGGGTCCTTCTCGAACATTGTTCGGTGACCATAAGTCTCCCGATTTCAGCCTAAGAATTGCAATCATTGTCTCTGCCATTACAAAAAGTTCCAAAGAAGGAAGACCAATAAGGACTTCCATTGATGCCGTTTTCGTGCTGTTTATTGCCCCGGTAGTACCAAGAAGGGTTTGTCTTTGGATTGCAGTTAATATATTCACTGCAGAGGACATATCTGTCCTCCCCCACCAGACTATTTATCCATAGGTGATTGTTGGCCTTATCACAGTTGTGTAAAGCCAGTGAACTACCTTAGGTCGTTTTCCCCAGGTTTTGCCCATAACTCTTCTGCATTACCAGAAAAGCCTAGTCGTCCTAGACGATATGCGCATGTCAGTGTCGACAATTCTAGAGCCAAGAAAAGCAAGGAGTCGTTCTATTATCATCCCCTTTCGGTTGGTACAGTTTTCTTACCGTCCCAATAACGATACATAATCAGTTGGAACGCGAAAGAAATACATTTGCGCGAACGATACCTAGAACGATTCTATCAACAGTTGGAACACACCTAATATTTATCTAAATTTTAAGCGAAGGTTTTCATACCACAATTTAAAAATGAAACAAAGTTTAACTGAAAGATTACAAAATTTTAATTGTAATTGAATAAGGTTTTTATCTCGGTAGTTATTATAAAAAAATTTAACTAATATCCAATTGCTGTTATCTACTCCTTTAATGAGATTGTTTATACGTTTCTGAAAAATATTCTTCCAAATCTCGGTGGCGGCATGGATAAGGAGTGGAAAAACCGCATTTTATCGACGAATTCTTCATTTCATGCATGTTCAATCGGATTAATATCTCTTGACTTTAAATTTATCACGGAATCAATGTATACCTGGCCAGTCATGTTGCCTCGGATCAAAGTAAAAGGCGACCAATCATTACACATTATGTCTTTCCAAAATATTGCACTGCTACCTTGGAATGGGACAATTCATCTACCGAAACTCTCTAAATATGTACCCAAAGGTCGTCCAGCACTCTAGTTTCATCCACAAACGTTACATTCTGCCAGGGATTCAAACCCCAGATTTGGTGTTCGCGTTCCAATTCAAACCCCAGATTTGGTGTTCGCGTTCCAATTCTAGCGAGTAGCCTAGTTTCAAAACTCTTAAAGGTCTACGGCTCGTTGAATTGGAATCGTGAAGTTATCTGGTGATAGTTTGACCAGTCAGTTAAATTTGAGACGCCTCCTGAATTTACTGCCTGATGGCATCAGTTGTAATGGTCGGGCTTCTACGTGCAGATTGAACAATACATTGATCCTGATTGGGGTTTGTAACGTGGTGACTTTCAGCGAAAAACTTGCCAGTGTTTTTCGTGCTTTTTAAACGATAGTTTGGATAAAATATATATATAATATATTTTCCCGAATTAAGAAATATGGGTTGAGGCAGTATAAAAGTTCATGTGTGTTTAAATTGTTGCTTATTAATTATATATTTGCTGGGTTTTTCAAATACCGAAAACCGTTTCTAGAGCTCATTTTGCTCCTTTATTTGTTTACCAAATTCATCTATTAAACTGCGTTGGCAGCATTCCAAGATCCATTAGCTTAATTATTACCTAACATCCCTCCATAATATCGGAAAACAAGTGTGCGCCTCCCATAGGACAACTATCTACTTAAAGAAGAGGGGTAATACATTTATATTCCATTCACATTAATAATTCCAGTCAATTGAAAAATATAATACATATAATGGAGCATCTTAAGTACAAGTTGAAAAAAATTACATAAACGTCATCGATAAAGTTGATGAATCGCTGAACAAAAAATATTGAAGGTTATTTGAGAGTGAACATTAAATGATATCTGATAGATCTATTCTTCTACTCAGTTTCTGTCGAAAGTATCAAAAGCTAGTAGTTTCTTTTGCTGCATTTCATCAAGGAATCTTTGATCTTCATTTTAGGGATGTCTTCCTGTTCTATCTAACTTGTACTCTCACAGGCATTGTGCACTGCTTTTTGCCAGTACGTGACTAGAGGTTTCTTCTTTTATCAACAGAATCTACCATCTGACTTCTTCACTAGCCCATTCAACTACCTATCAAAACTTTCAACGCAGTCTCACTCTGGCTCGTGTATTATCTCGTAGTCGTAGTTTCCTGGGAGTATCTTTCCATCTGTATTTCAATTTTTTGTTTTGGTTTAACCAATTTCTCACAATATTATATTGATGCAAAAATATTCCATTCTCCAAAACGACTGGCTCATCTGCTATTTCGTTGATTTCTATTTTTTTTTAAATCCCGCAAACCAATAAAGGATTTAACTCATTTAAAAGAGGTTGATTTGTTCAACTGAATGATCTTCACTCATCGGAAAAGGGTTAGAAGCCTCTCGGAAGCATGCTTTCAACGACACCAACAAAAACTTACAAGCGATAATTTCTATTGGTTGGACTACTTGTCATCGCTTACCTAATGGACCAAGCAATTGGTGGGGGAGTAACGTTCTTGACTTGCATTTGGAAAAACCTGGATTTGAATCTCAGGCCCTCCTGACCTGATATAAGAGATTTTATCGTAGCAATAGTTGAATGATGGGTCAGTACACACCTCAGGTACCTACCATCGTTCCTTCCTCTCCCATCCCCTGAACCCAAAATCGTCATCCTTTCCACAGAAGTAGCTTTTGTTGCTTTGTGGAATGATAATTTTTCTTGAAAAATTAGTACCCCAATTTCCATTTCTGGCATAGCAAATACGTACAGATTTTTTTTCCACGAAAATAAATTTATCCACAAATAAATTCTTTTGATATATCTTAAGCGAGTTTTGCTTTACCCCGTCTATGAAGTTGGAAAATTTAAACTGCATTTACTAATTTTCAAAGTTCGTTCGTTATAAATTGCACTCAGCTGTGTTGTCAACAACTTAAATGTTTGCACAATGTTGGTGTTACAAAGAAACGAAATATGTTATGAAGCTATTTCTAAGACATTTCACAAAATTAGTTTGTATTCCTTTCTATATACTCCCGAGTTACAGGAAAATATTAACGAGTTGAATACAATTATGCCGTTTCGACAGCATTTTAATTGAAAATTGAAAGAATGGATTTAACTTTTTGTCGCATTTTCTGATATATACAGTGAGTTTAAAGTATTGAATGATCTTGTGATATGGCCGATATTATGGTGGTTAATGTACAATCAAACGATTGTAACATGTTTCCATGATTTTTCAATGCGATGAGATCACTTTTTCATCAATAAAAACGTAAATCGGCATAATTAGGGATACTGGTTACGTAACAATCCACGTTGGATGCGTGAATCTCACACCCAATATCCACAAAAACTGAATGTATGGGCTGGAATCATACGCGACAAAATAATTGGTTCCTTTTTCATTGGAAACTTAAATATTCCGTCGTATTTAGAATTATTGGAAAATAGTATTATACCTGAATTGGCTCGATTATTTCCAAATCCAACTAAGTATTTTCAATTACATTTTTATGTAGAAATTTCATTGCTCGAAACTTCCAGACAGTAACAATATCCCAAACGACAATATTATATTAGGCTGCAACAAGACGGTGCTTCCACTGATTATGTGTTTCCCAGAATTGGATTAAAAGGCGTGGTTTTATCGAATAGCCCCTGCGATCACTCGACATAAATCCTTTGGATTATAGATTTAGATTACCACAGATATAAGAAGACTCGAGCAGAATGTATTTCAAAGTTTAAAAAATCCCATGGTTTGTTATATTGAAGTAAACGGACAACATTTTGAGCATCTGATGTAATCGCCTTTACTACTTAAATGTAGACATACCTTTAACACAGCATAAATGACTAGCTATTTACACCGTGACTGTAACATGAATCCAACATTCTATATTCTATCTTCTTTATGTACTTTAATACGAAAAAAATGAGACTACGAAATTCGTAGTCGGGTGAAATGGTGCGGAAAGTTTACGCGGCGCAGCGGAATTCGGACATGCGTTCGATTGAGGAAAAAACACCTGCACCGAACATCATTTCTACGAGAATTCGAAAAATGAAAAAAATGTCCTTAAATTAGACATAGAATAACACAAGAACACTTCCAAACAAAGAGTTTACTGAACAAGGTAGACAAGGAACTCTCAACCAGGCTATTGAAACTGAGTAAGAGACATTTGAAGACAGTTACCGACCTGGTGCCTGGACACTGCACCCTGTGAAAACATCTGCAAAAAATGGGCAAAGTTAGTGAACCTATGTGCAGGAAATGTGAACTCTATGATGAAACACCTACTCACATACTCTGCTTCCGCGATATGGACTCAGAGAGGAGATAATCGAGGAGATAATACAACCATTACAACTATTGAAAATCCCTCCAATCAAACTAGTGGCCTACATAGAAGACACAAAGCTTCGGGAATGGAAGTAGATAACATAGGAAATGGTACAAAGATTCAGTCCAAGTGCATGGTCTATTGAGCACAACCCAATCGAATGAATGAATAACTAAATACAAAACGAGATACAAACTGAAGTTTATAAGTTACATCTTGATTATTGACGTAATTATTAACTAAATATTCAACAAAATTCCAATAAAACGGAAACATAATTATAAAATGCAAAGGTTAATACCCTGGTGTGCGGAAAAGTTATGTTTCCGCACGGCGTGTGGTAAGGTTTAGGTACTTTTTTGAAAGCTCGTGGAAAAAGTTTCGTTGGTGAATACTGTGTGATTTCTGGTAATTATTGGTTGGTCATCGCCTATCATAGGCATACGATTTAATTATTAAAAGGGGTATAAAATATGTAAAAGGGCTTCATTCATTTGCAAACATTTCCATTTACCATAGGAGTACGTTGACATTTTGGGGGTTTATTCACTTCTATCGGCAGTCCCCATTAATTTTTTTCCAAAGAACATTTTTAATGTCTTTTTTGGGTAATTTAATTTACCAAAACCTCGACCAAAACTTTTTTTTCTTCTAAAATATATTCAACGTGAGATGTTGTTTTCATTTGAAATTTGAATTATTAGGAATGTAAGAATAAATCGAAATGCTGCCTGAGAAAATCCTTGGAAATATCTACTACGGCTAAGACAATAATTGGACAATTACACGGCCAATTACAACAAATGAATGCCCAAGAAAGAGTAAAAGGACGTTAGGAGTTTTGGCGGGTGTCCTGACAGGAGATGGGCACCTACAACTTCTGCGTCTCAAAAAGAAAGGTAAGGATGCAATTTAATGTGCTTAACAGAATTACAGTTACAGGCATATGCAGATCGAAGAAAAAAGACAGCAATATACTAACACGTGCTCAAATTTATTTTGGATAAAATTTACCCTCACTTCACCTCTAATAATTACAAAAAATACCACTTCATTCTACACGATCGATCTAATTCTATTCCATTTCAAATTGCAAACGTGCTTCAAAGTTATCTTCAAGCGGAGAAAAAAATCTGTTGGAGTACGTAGCATCCGGTCATTTTCACTAAAACTTTAAACTGTTATATTATGCGGTTGCTAGTGCGGTTTGTTTATACATTAACGCAAATGATACAGAAACTACGTATAACCACTATGATAGTTTGCTTATTTGAAATTACATAGAGCTCATCAGTTTAATCAACGTAACTAGGTAAATGTATAATTTCTGTTTATATGAAACCTAATAAGAAGCCAAAAGATATTATTTATCAGTATTATCAGAGATAAGTAAAAGATGCGCACTTCAATCAATTAGTAAATGGAACTGGTGCCGTTGTATCAAAAGCTTTATCCGTTGCAGTCTAAGAACTGCAAAAAAAGAAGATTATTTTTTCCCTTAGGGTATCTATAGATCATTCCATAAAGACGTCACTGATAGGTCAGCCATATTGCTGTGGAGGACTGATGTCATATTATATTTACAGGTGAACAGCGAATGGCAGTACGAATTACTGACCGAACATTTGAATTAATTCATACTGCAAATTAGGGAGGCTTTTGAAATAACAATCCATCTCTAATTTCATTACGAATAACTAACCGCGCCTACGTGAAGAAGCATGGATACAATATAACATAAAAGACTTCTTCCACTTTATTTTTGTGCTTTCACAAGTTTCACTAGTACTTAGTTGAATAAACTGAATAAATCGAAAATATTTCTCACTATAAAATTGTTTAGGGAAACGTATCGGCTTATTCTCTTTCCCATTCCGTTTCATTCAGTTCCTCACAATAATATCGCTCAGACAGGATCCCAAATAAGTTTTGACTTTTCTTTCGTTGAAACGCGAAACCAAAAAAGGACAAATGTCACAAAATGGGTCGGTGAAAGCTGGAATTTTCCTTAACTATCAGACATAATTTTAGTTTTGGTACACTGTTTTATTTTGTCGAGAAATTAATTTTAAAATAGATTTCATTGGTGGGGATTTCCACTGTAAATTACGGATTATAACTTATTTATGTTTTTTAAAAAGGAAAAATAATCAAAGCATTTTTGAAAAATATCCAAAACTTTTCAACGTATAGACCACTGATGGTTGGGAACGTCTCTAGAAATGCCAAAGTCAGTTACTTAGCAATGGGGAGAAACCAAACAACGGGAGATGTATCCATATACTTCAACTTTTATAGGGCGCGTTGTATCAAACACCCAAAACGGTTTAATGACAACTGATGTTTAGAGTGTGACAGATTTATGTATTTATTGAAATTGGTTTGATAAAGAATATACTTAAAACAGAAATAGAAAATATGAAAAAAGCAAAACTACAAAAGTTACAAAGAAACACGGATGAAAATAGATGTGAACACTTCTTTTCTTTCTCTTATCCTTATGCCTTTTCAGGCGTCGGATTGGAGTTCTTCCTGAACCCATTTTTTCCATTCTTTTCTGTCCCTGGCCAATGCCTTCATCTCTCCTAAAGTTTTTTCTTTGTTCTTTCCAATTTCTTCAATCTGGTCTATCCATTTCCTCCTGGGTCTTCCTCTTTGTCTTTTTCTTGATATTCCCATTTCCAAACCTTTTCTCGCAATTCTATCTTGTTTCATTCTCACTAGGTGGCCAAACCAGTTTAATTGTTTCTTTTGAATCTTTAATATTATTGGATCTTGATTTGTTATGCTTCTGATTTCTTCGTTCCTTACTTTGTCCCATTTCGTTTTACTTGCTATTTTCCTTAAATGTTTCATTTCCATTGCATTTATTTTTGTTTCCTGCTTTTTCTGCAGTACCCAGTTCTCACTAGCATAAGTAATAGTTGGTACTGTAATTTTGTTATAGATTTCCAGCTTTGTGTCCATATCAATGTGTTTATGGCTTAATAGTGTTCGATTTAAGGAATAATATAATCTTGTCGATTTATTTGCTCTGTTATTGAGTTCTGCATCTATTTTCCCATCTTCTGTTATGATACATCCTAGGTAGTTATAGGTTGTTACTCTTTCTAATGTTTTGTGATTACATTTCAATTCATTGTCATTACTCCCCTCTCGCTGTTTTCCGTTTACTATCATTACTTTGGTTTTTTCTGTATTTATTGTAATTTTCATGTTTTCTATTTCCCTTGCCAATAAATTAATTAGTTTCTGCATTTTATTTTTTGATTTTGCTATGAGTACAATATCGTCTGCATATAGTAGATTACTTAATCTGACCGGCACCATGTTTCTGTAACCTATTATCATGTCCAGGTTCTCACCTTGTCTTTTTGTTTCCTTGACAATTTTGTCCATGATAATGACAAACAACAGTGGGCTTAAACTATTACCTTGTTTTATACCTTTTTCCATTAAAAACTCTTCCGATCTTTGACCTCCTATCTGCACTTTTACTTTCACAGTCTCGTATGTGCTTTTAATTATATTAATTGAAGTGAATACAAGAAAGTAAATAAAAACATCAAACGATTACTAAGGAAAAAGAAGAGGGACCATTGGGAATGAAAACTGCGAAATATAGAAAGTCAGATCATAAATAACAACACTAGAAATTTCTACCAAGAAGTTGAGAAACGTAAAAAAAATGAAGACAATAAATGTAAGCCAGTATTACAAAGACAAAGAAGGATGTCAGCAGCCCAACAACTAGGTCTAGACTGGTGAAAAAATTGTAAAGAATCCCAGGCTGGCAAGAGACAACAAAGTGTCTCTAATATGGGTGCAGGCACATGAGGGAATTGCAGATAATGAAATGGCTGACTAGTTAGCTAAAGAAGGGTCTAAACGAGACTTCATTGGTCCGAAACCGTTTTGTGGAATAACAAAAGATTGCATAAGAGGGAAATCGTGAACTGGCTAGATAGGGAACACCAACTCAAATGGAGGTCGACACAAGGGCACCTCCATACAAAGAGTTTACTGAACAAGGTAGACAAGGAACTTTCAACCAGACTATTGAAACTGAGTAAGAGACATATGAAGACAGTTACCGACCTGGTGACTGGACACTGCACCCTGAGGAAACATCTGCACAAAATGGGCAAAGTTAGTGAACCTATGTGCAGGAAATGTGATCTTCATGATGAAACACCTACTCACATACTCTGCTTCTGCGAGAACTTACATGGACGGAAGTACTTTGGAGAGGAAACTAACTATGCAACCATTACAACTACTGAAAATCCCTCCAGTAAACTAGTGACCTACATAGAAGACACAAAGCTTCTGGAATGGAAGTAGATAACATGGGAAATTGTACGAAGATTCAGTTCAAGTGCCTAGGCTATTGAGCACAACCCAAACGAATGAATGAAATGTGTGTGAAGAAGATACTTCTTGGAGGTGAGGGAGGTAAGAAAAAAAGGGGACGGCCTAGGAAGAAATGGATGGATGCTGTTAAAGAAGACTTTAAACAGTTAGGAATAGAGGACTGAAATTGGATTGCATAAGCTCGAATAAAAATGAGAAATGAAGCTGTGGGCCTAACACGCTGTTCTATAACTGAATTTGATAAGTTTAGTCTATTCAATAAAATTCTGGTTTCTATATAAAAATATCACTCTTGGCTATATCACTTTGGCTGACGTTTTACAGTGTAACGTGAGTTTTCAAAAGAGATGATTTTTCTTCACCCATCAACCAGTTTTTATCTGTGCTACGTTTCATAAAGAGCAAGAGAAAACCTTCATCAGTTCAGATCGGAAGGACGCAGACCCTTCCGGCAGAGGAAGCAATTTCTAGTCGCGTATTTATTTAGAACTTCTTTCTTTGATCGTCTTATTTATATCGCAAGTTGAAAATACGTAACTCACATTAAACTGAAGCAGTTTTGTTTTTGTCTTCAAGTTTAAATTTGTGATAAAAGGTCTTTAAAGAGATCAAGGAATACTTAAATTTTGTCAATTATGTCCGAAGCGGTAAGTTAAAGTATGTGTTCATATTACGGAGATAAAGAAAACTATATTGCCTGTTCTTGCGAACAAAAGAAAAATCGTTTGAGGAGGGAGTTTGATTACATTTCTTGGAAACGTTCTTTACTATTTAAAAATTCTGAAATAACAACCGAAAATATGAGAAATTGTTTAAATGTTATCATAAAAGTAATAAAAAGTATATGGCGGTCCTTGTTGGTTAATTTAACACATGCATATAATTGACACATACAGGGCACTAATTCGAGATAAACTCCTAGGACTAGAGCGCCCAAGGAAGAATTCCTCCAAGAAAAATCTAGTGAAAAGACTGTTAAGTCAAATAGTCCCTTCACATAAATAGTTCAACCAAAAGCACAAAAAGCCTGAAGTCTGATGTGCCGAGGACTCGAAGCCTCTGTGAATGTACAGTATATACAAAAAATTTGAAGTTTCTTAGGAAGATTTTGTCATTTTAAACATAAATGTCATGGAGACTAGATAAAGAGACCGAACTCATACGGCAAAATTGACAAAACCTGTTCTCAAATTGTCTATCTAAGTTTATTTTTTACCGCGGCGTCGCCACTGCAAATCCAACACCAAACAACCTTAGTTTTCATAAATTACAGTAGTCAAATTGTAAACGTTACTTATGATAATAAATAATGAAAAAATAGTGCATTCTTAAAAATTATAGCAATAGTAGTTGGTAGAGCAGCTAATTTAAAACGAAGAACCGAATTGAATTTGAGAAAGCCAAAGTGTCTTCAGTTACGAAAGGTGATTAAAAGTATTCGAAGCTGAATAAAATTCTAAAATTCCATGCCGAAGAGAAATGTTTTTGACAAAACATTATATTTCACCACCAAACGATCACAATTTCCAATAGGTTTCTCACTCATAAAATTTTTCATTTCCGTTTCCTAACGTCACTTACCTTACGTACTGTCAAATGAGCTAGCAACCAATCAAACCGTATCTAAGGCTGTTATTGTTCTGCAGTCAGAAGATTTTGGTATTGAATTTAAACTGGTGCCCTCTGCCATGACCAGAAATTATAAAGTCTCCGTGATAAATGTACTCAGAGCTTTGGGTCTGCCTGTATAGAACCAAAGAGGGGTTTGAGGTAATGTTACACTTGTAATGTGTAATGTAATGAGGATACTGGGTGTAGTAGGATAGTAGAAGGGCCTCTGACTAGGTGGTGCTGCTGGTCACTTGGTGGGTCATCCCCCAGGAATAAAACAACTACCTGTTTCACTGGGACATGTTCTATTTAATATTTACTATACATTAACCACTAACACTAATTGACTACTCTTAGATTACTACTTAGAATGAATGATACTGACTGTAATCATCCTTTCTTGAATGACCATAACAATGACTTAATAATAATAATGAATCAATAATGAATTGATAATCAATTAATAATGAATTAATAATGAATACTTAAAATACTATTGTTACCTATATATACAAAGAGTCAAGTTCACTATAAGTAAACATACATGATACTAGATAATGTTTATTTGCTTTGACATTGACTCGTACGTGTAACCTTTATATTTATTATTTATAAAACAATTCGTGGTTTATTGGAATTAGCTGAAGGGAATTTATTCGATAATATTTTAAATAATTAATGACTTAATGTTTAGGCCAAAAGGCATCACACCTTCCCCTTTTACAAAAAGAATAAATTCCGTTGAGCTTCCTTTCCCCCTAATGAAATGAATTTACAATTATCCTAAAAATAAATGGTAGATGGTTATTAAATAATGTCACTAACCTACGATTACATAATATATTCATAAATAAATGAATGTTCATTGCCTTTAAAAATTGTTTACGATCACTTAGTTGTTTATTTATTTTCACTTCAATGTTTTGAACGTTTGTTATAACACTTTTGTTTATTATTCGGAAATGTTTATAAACTCACTCGCACTTTCAATTTTACAATTTTTTAATTCATTTTACAATAAGGATGGATTCTGTTTTTGTGTATTTCTTTTATCACACCTGATTCTAATTTAATTTTACAGTTAACATCACTCACCTCTGTGACTGTAAATGGACCTATATATTGAGATTCGAATTTGGTTCTATTTTCCCTCTTTACTAAAACTGAATCCCCTATTTTAAAATCAACTGGATTAGCTACCTTACTATTTTGACTTTGTCTACTCAGTTTATGTTTGGTTAAATATTTCTCTGCTCTCTGATGAGCTACCTGCAGTTTATATTTTAACTCATTCTGATATTCATCAATATTATAGCATGGCTCAATCTCGTTTGTTAGATTCTCGGGTAAGTTAGCACGTCTACCGAACAATAATTCAAATGGCGTATAACCATGATACGAGCTTGGAGTCGTATTATAACAATAAGCAAATAGTTTACACCATTCATCCCAATCATCCTTACTTTCATTTATAAAGTGTCTCACATACTCATTAAGCGTTCTATGTAATTTCTCACAACCTCCTATAGATTGATGATGATATGCTGTTGAGTAATTATGCCTAATATTTAACATTTTAGTTAAAGCGTTGAATATTTCATTTTTATATTCTGTGCCTAAATCTGTCCTAATTTGTTTCATTAGACCGTAATTTGGTATGAAATTTTCAAAAATTCCACGAGCTATCGTGTTTGCTTCTTTGTTTTTAACTGGAATTATTACTGCATATTTTGTTAATTCACATAACATTGTGATGCAATAACGGTTACCATTTTCACTTTGTGGAAAAGGACCGACCGTATCTATATATGTTATATCCCATGGTTTTTCTGCTGTATCCGTTAATACAAATTCTTCCTTGTGATTATTCTTTGCTTTATTGACCTGACACTTGTGACATTGCTTAATATATTTTCTTACATCTTTTTCCATGTTTTTCCATCTAAAATTCGCTCTTAATTTTTTCAATAGCCTGTTATTTCCTACATGACCTCCAAATAAAGGATCATTATGATAAGTTTCTAAAATCTGTTGCTTTTCTTTTTCTTTTTCCACCATCTTAGGTATATCGCAAATACATATTTGTACGTTTTTTAACGTATTGTTTCCTTTTTCCATAAACTCTTTTATAGTGCACTGTGTGAAAATAATATCATTCATATAAATTTTCATCCTTTTTATACCATTATTTACCGCTAGCTTATCAAGCTGAACTAACGTTTGATCTAAATCAAAGTTAACTATATCGGTATTTAATAAGGCTTGGCTAAATCTCATCCTGTTTTTGATCCGTATGTTCATCCTTAACGAAACACGGTTATTTTCAAATTGCAGAATTGGTAATTTATGCGCCTCTAAATTATTCAGTACTTTATATACTGCTGGCTTGCGAATATCTTCCTTTATTTCTGTGGAAACTATTTTATCTTCTCCTATAGGCTGAGCTTTATTATGACGAGTTTTTGACCTCGTTATTGCTAAGATGTGAGCATTGTCAATGTACAAGTCTTTTAATTCATTTATGGATATCCTTGAAATACTGTCCGCATAATTTGAATTTCCTTTCAAATATTGTATTTCGAAGTTGTATTCTTCTAGGTCTAGTCTAATTCTCGTAAGTTTCGAAGTTGGGTCTGTCATCGAAAAAAGATGTGTTAACGGCTTGTGATCCGTTTTCACAATAAAATGTGTAGAACCATATAAATAACACTTAAAATGATTAATTCCCCAATGGATAGCTAACAGTTCTTTCATGATTATAGGTTTATTTAATTCACTTTTCTTAAAACCTCGCGATGCATAAGCTATAGGTAGATCTATACCTTCGTATTCCTGGCTAAGTATTGCAGAACACGCAATATTTGAAGCATCTGTTGTCAATATAAATTTTTTATTGAAATCTGGATATTTCAGAATAGGCGGCTGAATTAATGCCGATTTTAGTATTTGGAATGATTTTTCGCAGTCTTCCGACCACTCGAATTTCACATTTTTCCTAGATAATTTATTGAGAGGTATGCATATTTCAGCGAAATTTGGAATGAAACGTCTGTAATAGTTACAGAATGCTACGAACCTTTTAGATTCTTCTGAATTTTTGGGCACTGGATACTTCTCAATGACTGAATATTTTGCCTTGTCGGGTAGAACCCCTTCACTGGACAAATTGTGTCCTAAATACGTTACTTCTCGCCTGAAGAATTGACATTTTTGTGGATTTAATTTAAGGTTGAATTTCCGACATGTGTCAAACACCCTTTCGAGATTACTTAAATGATGATTTTCTGACATCCCTATTACGACTATATCATCCATATAAAGAAATGCTTTTTCTGGAGTTAATCCTGAGAATGCTATGGACATCATTCTTGAAAAACTATTTGGACTTATATTTAAACCAAATGGTAATCTTGTATACTGAAAAGAACCTTTTTCTGTACTAAAAGATGTATATTTCCTTGAAGATTGTTCTAAGGGAATTTGATGAAAACCTGACATAAGATCTATGACTGAAAACCATTTCGACCTCCCTAACTGATCTAAAATCGAATCTATTCTGGGTAATGGAAATTTATCTGTGACTATTTTCTTGTTCAATTGCCTGAAATCTATACAAAGTCTCCAAGACTTCTCTCCATTGATTGCCTTTTTGGGAACAAGTAAAACTGGACTGTTATAATCTGAGATTGAAGATTCAATTATACCTTGTTCTAATAACTTTTGGACCTGATTATTAAGTTCTGAAGATTGAGAATGTGGCGTGCGATAATTTTTAATATATACTGGAGTATCATCTTTTACCAATAGCTTTTGCTCATAAAAATTATTATGCGTTAAAATGTCGTTCTTTAAAGCAAAAATATCTGAAAAATTCTCACAAAGATCTATTAGCTTATCCCTCACGTATTCTGGTACCTCTAAATTTAATGTTTTTCTTAATTCTTTCAACCTATTCTTACTTTCATTCTTCACAGCATATACATGAAATAAATTTAAATCCAATATTTTAATATTGTTTGTATTTATCGACTTGCTTTCATAATTTGTGTTTAAAATTCTGACATAAGGATTAGTTTTTGATATAATAGATCTTGCTATAAATATTCCTGGTAATAGTTCTTGTTGCTCAACAACTTTATCTTGTCTTAAGTTTTTGAAACTTTCTACCAACCGATAGACTTCACATCTAGGCGGTATTGCCAAAGTATCATATTCAGGATTGTCAAGAATTTCTAATGTTACTGTATTCCTAGATTTACAATCTATGTATAATTTTAATTCTGAATAATCTAAAATACAATTATAATTTCTTATGAAATCTCTACCTAGAATTCCATTCGTAGGTATAGGAAATTCTTCCTCTACTACATGAAAACAATGTTGAAATGCTATACCCTTAATAAAAAGAAAAGTTTCTATTGTACCCAAAGTTTTAATTTCTCCCTGAGTTATTCCTTTAATATTTAAGATTTGTGTTGTCTTTATTAAGTGATGTGGAAAATTATCTGAAATTTTTAATAACGATATATCTGCACCTGTATCTAATATAAAAGTATCTATATTATCTGATATGTCAGTTTTAATTTGCACAAAGTTTGAAAGAGTTAAATCAAAGTTATAAATGTAATGATTATTATTATGCAAGTTATTTAAAATTTTGGATTTTTCACCTTTCTTTTTCAAAACCCCAATTCTTTCTGTTCATCTTCCCCTCTCGTCTCTCCACTCTCACACATTCTTACATTTCTATATTTATTATCATTGTTAAACCTATTGTTAGGCTTGTTCCTATATTCTTCTGGTTTCTCCCTGTAACCAGTAAATCTCCTATTGCCTTGATTGGCGTGAAATTTCCTACTGTTATCGTAGTTATTTTTCCTATGGAAATTATTTTCTCCATTATGATTTACATAAGAGTGTCTTCGCTGAGGAAAATAGGTATTTCGCTGTGGAAAATAGGTATTTCCTGACACAAACTTATTTCTATCTGCCTTATAATGCAGAACACTTCCTGTTGACTGATTGTTTCCCACATTGATGGAAACCAATTTAGTCATCACCTCTTGCGGTGTCGTAAAATTCCCAGCTGCTATAACGGTTTTTATCCGCTCTGATGCTGAGTTGTCGATCAGTGATTTTACTGCTGCTTCTGTTGTATACTTAGTTGCTAAATGTACTGGCATTCCTTCTGCCAAATACGCGGCTTGTAACTGATCTGTTAATTTCTCCATCTCTGAAGCATACTCAACTATATCCTTATTGTTTTGTCTTAATTTGCTTAATTTAGCTCCTACTAAACTAGCACTATCTCCCTTTAGTCCCTTTTTAAGGGTTCCTATAATTTCTACCAACGATTTTTCGGTGGTGATTAGACTCCTGGCCTTTCCAGTTAGCCTAGTTTTCACAAATAGTACAGCATTCTCCTCATGCTCTGCTGCACCAACCTGTAGCAAACTTATAGCATCTACAAAAGATTGCAATTTGCTTATATCCCCATTAAATTCATTTGGTAATATCTTACCAGCTAAATTGAAAAAGTCATTCATACTTAATGCCATTTTCTCCTTTTTATCTTTGCTCATTGCTTCTAATACTATTAAATTATTAATTAAATTATTACGCGTAATTAATTGAGACGGAACTTCATACTGACAATCTAACACTTGAAATGCTTTCTCTACCTTTTCTCTAATTTTGTTAAAATATAAAATACATGTACTCTGCTGATTCTCCTCTAACTTATACCAATTCTTATTTATTAACTTAGAGAAACTATTAAATGAATCACACAACTTATTTATTATATCTATATGACTATCTGAGCTTTTTGGAACCTCCTTTTTTAACACACGCTTACTATTCCTACGTATATCTTCTAAAATTAAATTCAATCTAATCTCAAATTCATCCCACGTTACTGCATTTCCATCACTCGAGGACATTTAAAATTCATTGTCAATAGAAATAAAAATATGAAATATCAATTATCAAAAAAAAATTTTAGCCACAAAACAGAATATACCCTTAAAGTTTACAAAAAAAAAATAATATTCTCACCATCCTACAGATTTAGCGTGCTTTGCTGTAGATTTCTTCTTATCTCCCTCTTCATTTGTCTTCTATGATTCTTGTATATAGACCATCCAAATTGTAGTACCAAAACAACCACAATAATGTAGATAAGAATCTTCACCTCCAGATCTGCTTTGAGTTCCTCTTCTTGTACTATAAAATTACTGTTGACCACGCCATTTTCTTGGACCGCTTGTTTCGTTGCTTTACCACCCATTGTTACAGAACTCCAATTGTTTGCAGGATCGCCATGTAATGTGTAATGTAATGAGGATACTGGGTGTAGTAGGATAGTAGAAGGGCCTCTGACTAGGTGGTGCTGCTGGTCACTTGGTGGGTCATCCCCCAGGAATAAAACAACTACCTGTTTCACTGGGACATGTTCTATTTAATATTTACTATACATTAACCACTAACACTAATTGACTACTCTTAGATTACTACTTAGAATGAATGATACTGACTGTAATCATCCTTTCTTGAATGACCATAACAATGACTTAATAATAATAATGAATCAATAATGAATTGATAATCAATTAATAATGAATTAATAATGAATACTTAAAATACTATTGTTACCTATATATACAAAGAGTCAAGTTCACTATAAGTAAACATACATGATACTAGATAATGTTTATTTGCTTTGACATTGACTCGTACGTGTAACCTTTATATTTATTATTTATAAAACAATTCGTGGTTTATTGGAATTAGCTGAAGGGAATTTATTCGATAATATTTTAAATAATTAATGACTTAATGTTTAGGCCAAAAGGCATCACACACTATCGATAAAAAGAGGAAGAAATATGAAAATTGTACTGATTATTCTTCTTTTTGGAATATTCTCAACCAAAAACCAGTTCACTATTTTCGAATGTCTAAATATCTAATATAAACATCTCTTGGATATAGTTCGTAACTATTTCTTGGCTCTCTTTTCTTATTTTGTATCCTCCCTGTCTCTATAATCATCGCTAATATCTTTCAGCTCTGAATACTTTTGTACTGGTGAAAATAGTTTTCTTTCATTCAAACGCGACTGACAGAACCACAACATTTGCAAGTCCCTAGAGAAGGTGATGCTTAGATTGGATGAGCCCGACTTCAGACATGTTCGTTTGAATGGTACTACGACCAACACAACATGTTAATCTCCTTTGCGTTAAATTAAGCAGGTACCCTCAGAAGCGAGATGTTTGATGGTGGTCCCTGCAGGTTATAGTAACTATACCGTTAGAGCAGTTAAACACAGTCGATTCAAAATGACGCACAACCATTTGTTTGTAGAAAGGATTGGAGGAAATTAGGAGAAAGAATAGCCAATGATCAATTGTTCTTAATTATGACCACCTATTCAACTTTCCCTGATCAACATTGATTAAAATAAAAAACGTTCATCTTGGATAGTTAAGTAGCCATTGAAGCACTGAGTTCCTGTGTAATCAGTTCCAAAATGGTATGGGAATGCTTAGAAAAATTAATCATCTAGACAAGAACATCATCGTAATTCCATTGACGGTTCCAGGACACACTGGAATAGAAGGAAACGACATTGTAGATGAAGTTACACTAATTAATAGGCAGGTGTTCCAGCTTCGTCCTCGTACAAAACATCTCCAGGCATAAAACCCCTAGGAGCAGCCGCATACAAGTCGGTCGGCGACGCAGTCTAGGCGATTGCAATGACGTGACAATACACAACACGGCACTTCTGCCTTCCGCATATTGGCCGATGTTTTCCCAATTCGCTTCTAATCAAAAAGTAACTCTAGTTTTCGCGTGTTCAAGGAGAAAATTCCAGTTATGAAGAAGACATTGTATTGTTTTGGTGGCACCGGCGGATAAGCAAAAGAAGAAGGCTACGAAGATTATGGGTGCATTCGTACATTGAATGAAATTCTGAACAAGTTTTTATTGCCAAACGTGAAATGCTACAGAGTGGCACAAACTGTTTGGTCTATGATGAACGAATTTCATATTGAAAGTCTAAAGAATTACAACAAATAATGGTAGAATCAAAATAAACATGACAAGAAATATTCAAAATTACCTCCATTGAGACGCACTAATTACTGAAAGTACTTGTAATCGCTAAAGACTGAAAACGAGAAGATCCACGATCGTACGTTTCAAAACAACCACCAAACGACCCGTTTTTGGACCCAAATTACTTTGCCTTGCCTAGGAACTAGAATCACGCCGACCGCATCGCTAATCGACCTTTGTGATGTTTTTAAAAGGGGATACTTTGTCCAAGGAAAGATAATACCTCACTATTTGCTAAATGAAGTTGAGACTATCTTATCCAATCCCAGCTTAACTGTCACTGACTTAATGGATATAAATATTCTGAAACTTCATTAAATTCATAACAAAATGAAAATTATCCATCATGGATTGTATAGAAAATTGTTAGAACTGAAACTTTAAACGAAAATAAGTTAAAAACATAGCGAGTTTCGAAGAACTTGTTGAGTATTTTGTAAAATCAACCTCTTAATAGGCGATGTAAAGCACGTATAACGTTGCTTAATTGTTGTTCCAACTTAAAATTTATCTACTGCATAAAATATAGTCGGCAAATGAAATCTAGTACGGTACTTAAATTCCGAAATTTAACAAGATAATCAAAATTAAGAAGCATCTCTTCTACCACTTACCTCCACAACCTCTTTTTGGGTTTCCCTACGTTCGATATTTCTAAAACAAGATTTTCTTGTAAAACTTTACTACTAAAACCACTTTTCATTGCCTTAATAAAACGAACAAATGAATTAAAACGCGAATATAACGAGATCTACAAATAAGATACGCTTCAGGCGACATAACGTTACCTTACTTGGAATGGGAGCCAGAAAATGTACGTATATTACCTGATTTGTAGTTACAAGGCATCGTTAAATAAGTCGGGGAATGGAATTATTTAGTCCGGTTACCGAAATGTTATCTTTCAAATGCTTTTTAGCTTTTGTGCAATCCGTACACAAAAAAGCATTAATTTCTTGTAATAAAGAGGTCAGTGAAAATATCTGAAATGAGGAAACTGCAGCTGTACCTGAAAAAGATACATCCACACCAGCGACCGTTGAACGGACTAGAATTTAAAGCGAAAAATTATAGTTTAAAAAAGATGGGGCCGTATGTAAAACTTACTTAAACTCACTTGAGAAACAGAATGTACTCTAGTGACCAACAAGGCTGTGAAATTATAGAAATATTAAAAAAGAACTCGTTAAGTACTAACAAAATTATCAAGGCAAAAAATACCAAATTTTATATATTATAGGTATATTGAAAAAGTGTCGGGGAATTTTATAAGATGTAGTCAAAATTTGTACCTATGTCGCATGTTATTAAAAAATATAAATATATATCCAAAGATATTTCATACCAAATGCATCTTGTTGAATAATTGAATATCAAATTCAAACTAACGTCAGTCGTGCTAAAAATTGTACATGTTGGCTAAAATGCGCGCCTTTGCAGCGATAAAATTGGTTTATCAGGCTTAATTTTCGTCTACTCTTGATTTGAGGTTATGTTTTGAGAATTTCCATTCGTTCATTTAATTTTTCGATTCTTTAATTTGCTTCCGTTTTGCTGCTAGGTTTGTAACATAATCTGGCTGTAGGTAGATCTGTACCAGCCGCCTCATCTACATGATCGCAGAATCTGCATGTTCTACTTTGCCGATCTTGAAGAAATAGTATCTGAGTGGGCAGTGTACAGTGAGAATTCCTGAGATTACGCTAAGATCCGATTTTTCCAGTAGATTGTCCTTTTCCTATTCTCGAACTTCCTCCACGGTGCGGCTTTTTGGGATACCATAAAATGGTCCGATAAATAAGAGTGAAGGTACTCACAATAAAGTTACTTTGTTCTATCTAGCAAGTTCCGTGAGGGTTTTTTGCAGCTCCATACTGTGTTAAACTCATAAGTTGTACACTTCAAAACAGCATGACTATCAGACGACATAAATATTCTAGTTGAGTTGATGGGTTTTTTGAGGCACTTTTTGTTAGAGGTTGTGGTTTTATTATTTTTATTTTCCCAAGTAACATTGGTAATCTCGGGCTTCTCTTTTGTAACTACGTCCCATACTTCTTCTTTCATAAGTAGAAGTTCCATTCTGTACTTCCAGGTTTCATAGTTTTGGTTGTTCAATCTTCTTATTGATGATCATCATCCATTTTTTTTAAATTGTTTTTTTTTCTTTCCAATCTTTTTTAACTGCTTCGCTAGTTACTGTTTATAGACTGGTTAGAATGGTTAGTCTGGGCCCATAACCTGTTAGAGGTTGTGGTTTTATCTTTCCTTTTATTTAAAGTATATAATAAACTTTATTCAAGTGACAGACTTTTATTAATTATATTTGACAACTAACTAATGTCATAATTGAAAAATAAATACATGACAATAAACAAAATATGAATGTAATATTTAGTCGATTCCAACACTTTTGACAGAAAAATATACTGTTTATAGTTCCGTTTGGAATACAACAATACAGCAATATCGTTATGTGTTAACAGCTGGGCTATTTTATTGAAACAATATTTTCACATTTTTATTTTTCCCTGCCATATTTTTTCCTCGTATTCAAACTAGGCTCCTACATTTACGCTTTCGTTTTCAGAGATTCCCTGTCCGCTCAGTATAGGAAAAAGCAGCCATCAATAAGTTTTCCTTCGTGTCAGAAACATTTACACCTTTTTACCAACATAGAAATCGATGCGTATACAGTAAACTTAAAGGGTGAATATTTATTAAATTGTGTCGACCAAAAGGGATTTGAAAAGTTTCGTGGATTATAACAATATAAAACAACCTCTGAAAACATAAAATGATTAATGTTTCCCCAATGTTCAGGTTTAGTTCACCGACAATTTCGGTATACAGTTGAATAAAAACTAGAATTATCTGGTTTCAGAAAATGTTTCTGTTGAAATAACACACTGAGAGATGAAATCCTTTCAAATATATTACAATCAATGAATGATGATATTGGTTCAGTGTGCAGACATTCATTTATTCTATTGGGTTGTACTCAACAGCCCAGGCACTTGAATTGAATCTTTGTACCATTTCCCATGTTATCTACTTCCATTCCAGAAGCTTTGTGTCTTCTATATAGGCCACTAGTTTGACTGGGGGGATTTTCAGTAGTTGTAATAGTTTTCAATCTTCTGAAGGTGTGAAAAATTGATTTTTCCACAACTAGCTGTGAAGTTGAAAATTATTGCGTCTTCTAGCGAACTGAGAAGTTAAATTTCTCTATTAGTGGTTAATAATGTTTTCTATTGTTAACCTAGGTCAATAATGGATAAATTCAGATGTTTTGAGAATCCAGGGAAAGCATTTCAACAAAAACTTGTGCAACAAAATTTTGTGTACTCAAGAGATTGCCTTTAACATATTTGCTGCTTGAAATTACCGAGGAAATTACCTAAGAATATCAAATTATTTGACTAAAAATGCCATTAGTTCAAAATTCGCGATCAACCAAAAATGACTGATGACATAAGGAGTGCGTTCATAATCTATGGGTTTGGTGAGGAGCGAAAACATACAATGTACGTGTCAGTCAGAAGACGGGGTAAACGCTTGAACGATTGGGGCGCTTCTTACCCATTTGTATATCGACACTGTCAAAATTTTATTTTGACATTGAAATGTGTTGTTTAATTTACGTTGATTGCAGAAAAACATGGATCGAGGAATGTTTTTACCTTTAACATTATTACCAGTGGAATTTGAAAATCTTCTGTTGATGGAAACTGGAAATCGCGCATACACAATAATTACAAACGTTGTTTGAAAATAAGTTTTTCTACGACAACCTCGATAAATGTTCATTTTATAACCGTAACTTCAATCATAAACAAGCACATTCTGTTCATCGTTTGCTAGGCAAGTTGCTAAGCAACAAATGCGAAATGGAATATTTCGTGTTAGGTCTAGGTTCACTCTAAAATCACGACGACTACGGCTTGTCAAATTATGACGTCCAGCGACAAATTGATGAAATGTCAGCAGATCGTTTCTGTCAAAGTTTTAGTAGGTAAGGAGTAATTTCATAGTTGTTTTCTATAAAAACTATCAATTAAAATGGAATCTGATAGTGATATTGACTTAGATTTGACACCTCCGAACATAATTTATATTTTAATTCTGATAGAAAGCCCATTAGCGGCGGATTCGGAGTAATGAAATATTATCAGTTTATTTATTTCAAAGTTTTTGCAATGTATGCATGTATTAAACGTGAACGATATGTTGTCATAGAAAAAGTATAGTATGCAGCTCGCAGCCAAATGGGCATAATTTTGTGCTCATGTCATACTATACTATTTACTAGTGGAAATATCAATCCGCATCAGACTACTCGATTTCTGTTTTATTAGTGGAAAATCGAATTAATATTCGTGTGCTTCTTAATTTTTTGTCTTAATTTTGGTTAGTGGTGAAAAAAATTGTATATACACCGAGGTGATGAAGACATTTATAAGCCTCGCACCTTAGTGTATAATATACTAACTATTATGCTCAACTGTATTAAAGTTAAGTCGTAATAATTGAAGGTAAGACATACAAAAATTCACTAAATCACAAAAAAACTTATAAATTTTTCGCTTTGTATGAATTTTATTTGTTTTTTATTACTATAATCCTATTAAGTTTCTATTTAGCTGTACACCGATTTACTATATTCAATAATAATTCAAAAAAATGAATAAACATATCATAGTTTTGTGTGTTTAGTTTTGCAGTAAAATAACTGACAAATCCTTGTAACTTTCATGATATTATTTAGTGAAATTTTAATATTCCTTAACAAAAAAAAACAAGTGCAAAATAATCACACCCAATTTATTATCAATACGAATTTACACAAACTTTCATTATATTCATCCATAGTGAACAACTTGAAGCGAAACAACTAACTGGTTCATTTGACTTTTAACCCTAATTGTTAATAAAAATCAACTGACTCAGTGTTTTTTATTAAGATTCACGTTAAGATTGTAGCTTAACATCAAAGGTACCCACATTATTAATAAACTAGTTGTTGAATTACTTAATGGGTCAATTATTGTTTTTATTACGTGATGTCATTAATATGGGCATATTAAGTTAAACTTGCATTAATCTAAATTTGTAGGCGATTCATTACAAAAATTGTTAGATAATGTGACAACGGTGTATTTTACAAAACAGTTTACGGACATTTTTAGATGATGTGAAAACGTTTTAACAACCTTTTTCTTACAGACGTCGCGAGTTTAAACAAATCGAGGTATTGTCCTGTATGGAAATGTCGATGTTGACAGTTGTCCCGAGTTGTCTTGACTTTGTTTGGTGCTTCAATGATGAGAGCAGGAGTATATATTAAGGGAGACGAAATCGTAACTGTTGCTCTATCCTTGTTTTAAAATTGAACAATCAATTTGAATGTAAGTTCTCGTATAGTGGAAACCAATAGAGCAGAAACATACGCTATCGTTTCGCGCATCTATATTTGCAGCTGCATTAGCCGGCAGATTGCTCGTAATAAATATGCAGTGGCGGGTTATTTAGGGCAAAACTTCAATATTTAGTGTTACTAAATGACATGCCAATCGAAAAACAAACGCAAAAACTTCCATTTCTTCTCTATTGTATTTCAGTATAAGTACAACATGGTTTTCTCTGTCTAAAGATGCGTATTAATATAGCCATACGTGCGAATCGGCTTGTGCTGCATGAAGAACGAGCCTAGTCCATCATGTTTATACGTTGTTCGCGAATCTACTACGCGCTCGCGGCCGACGTAAAGGTGCAAGTATGTGTGATCAATTTACCCAACGGTTTAATAAACGTTCTCCAAGTAATGCAGAAATTTTAAAGGTTATTGAAAAGTTCAGAAATACGTGTAATGTATTGTTCCAACGAAAAAGAAACTCGGGGCGTTCCAGTACAGTTAACAACAATAACCATGAACGTGTTTTTGAATGAATCTTAAAACATCCAAAAGCCAGCCAGACAAGGACAGCGCTGCATCTTGGTTTAAAAAGTTCCTTTACATAGTGCAAAAGTGACACGGAATCATTGGTCCGTACTTCTCGGGTGTTGTACGATTTCAATAAGTTCCAAAAAATCCTCATCATCGGTTAAAATATTCATATTTAACTTTGATAAACTTTTAATTTGAAAATAAATTAAGTACATGTTATGTTTGCATACAATTTATTTACATTTAAGCCACGGAACATGATGAGAATTTATGTTCCGTGCTTAAGCCTACAATAAACCTGCCCTCTTGAAGGCTTTACTAAGCTTGAGGTTTAAATCAAGCTCAACCGTAAGCTTACTTTGTACAACAGCAATCTGACGCTGAACCTAAGTTCACACTTGAGCCTTCACTAAGCTACAATTGTACAACCGGGCCTTAATCAACGAAGGTACATACAAACACGCTTTATCCTTGATCTAAGTACGTAATTTGGCATTTCGAGACCAATTTTTTTAACAGGACGAGCAATTTGCCATACTGCTGCCGCAGTTCGTCAATTTCTTCAGGAACATTTCTCAAGCAGATTCATTTCATGATGTACTGACTTCCTTTATCCTTCACATTCTCCAGACCTCACATCTCCAGACGCATACATTTGGGGCATGGCTAAAACTGCCGATTTTAAACGGGCACCACAACCCATCGATGAATTAAAGGATGCCGTTAGAGCCTTCTTCACGGACCTTATTCCATAACGTGACGAGAAACTTGGAACATCCGTATGAAGTCTGTCTTTAGCGAAGAGAAGCAGATTCAGAACATGTAATGAAGTGCCAATAATATGTATTTCTTAAAATAATAAAATAAAGTTCAATACTATTTATTTCGGGCTATACTGTATTAATAATTTTAATTTGTTTGAAAAAGGCTGTTTTTAAGTGATCTTTTTTTAAATAGAAACTTCCATATTAACTGTACCGTGTGGGTACCGAGTTTGAGTGTCAGAACACTGAAGAACTTCATTAATTTTAGATCCCCGCTGTGATAACCACTGTGTTTAAAATCTCTATTTTAAGTAGTTACCATTACAGAAAATCGTTTTTCTATCTCAATTAAATATTTTTTCTTTGAAATCCACGTTCAATGAACAACAAAAACCGGTTTCTAAACATGAAATCTTCTTACTGAGCGACTGGTGTGCACCTCCGTTTGTATTTTAAAAAAATAATACGAGAACGAGTTTAAAGCCGTCGTGAAATCCTCTCACAACCCCGAGACCTGTTATTATCTGGAACAGTAGTCTGTTATCTAGATGATTTCAGATTTCTTTCTTATCTTCTCCTTAGTTCTTTAAAGACATTCAAGACGAAATTTAATCAATTTTTTTCATATTTTTCATATTTTTCGAACGAAAAATAAAAATGAAAACTGAGGGTGGATTTTACAAGGTAAGCATCATAAAATTCGTGGAGTATTATTTCGTTTTATGAATATAACGTTGGGGTTTCTGTGTTATATTTTAAAGTCATATTTTTGCGATCTAGCGTCTTTAAGCGGATTAACAGTGCAACTTAAATGTGCCGTCATAACGCAAAAATGGAAATATCTAGCGTTTTTTTGACATACGACAATGACATTTCACTCATGACATATTTTCGAAGTTCTTTCATGTTAATTATTATTTTTCACTTCAATACAGCAAAAATTATCTGCAGAGTAGCATACAGATCTACCCTATAATGCATTTATCTATTATTATCTATGATTACCTAATGCATTCAGGTATTATACATAAGCGATATGAAAGACATTTATACAGTTCTACCTAGGACATTACTTTGGTTAATCCTGTAATGTACTATGTTTATTAATTTTCTGAACTTACATGTTAATAATAAAGAGGTTTCCTGGTCCACTTCCAACATTATACCATTTAGGTTAACTCTATACATTTGTTTACCTCGCAACAACCCCGCAGATATATAAATGTTGTTTGGGAAAAATATTGTTCAAATAAAATTTTTTGTTATCTATGAGTTTGTTGATAAATTCAAATTTTGTTGCCTACTAATAACAAAGAAAAAAGCCGCCACACGATTGGTTCACTCTATCATCACATATTCGCTTAAATGGATCGCTTTAATGCGTTTGAAGACGCTAGATCGCAAAAATATGGCTTAAATATCTGGGATGTTTTACTCACGGTTGAAACAGTTTTGGGATATTTTTATAAAAGGATCTCGATTGGGAGATATTTTGTACAGGCAAAAATGTCAGGTGGTTGTCTAAACTTCGTTTGACAATAATTGAAAACACAAATTTCCAATATTTTTATTAAAATAAACTGATTAAAGAAGCAAGTCCACAGACTTTTTGGTGTATGTATGTATTATGGGGTGACATTCACTGAGACCTAAAAGATCTATTGTGCTCCCTTACTTCTACTTAGTTACTTAGTTCCCGAGAAACGATCTCAGAGACTTTTAGTTCCTTGAGGAATTTAAGGATACCTGCAGGCTTCAACTTAGGTAAATGTCTCTCTTCCATCCAATAATCACCTAGGTGCTGTTCAATTCGCAAGTATGTGGATGGAGGTTTCTTTTTCCAAGCCACAGAATCTACATTCTTCTTCCTCCACTGTTTTAAGCTTTTTCGGGTGCCCGCTCAGGCGGCAATGTCCCGTTATGGGTCCGGCCCCAAAAGGGTTTTTCTAGTCCATCTGTTATTTCATTTTCTTCTATTCCAGTGTGTCCTGGATTCCACAGTAAAGTTACTATATTGTTCTCTCCTAATTCATTGAGTATGCCATCTTGAACTGCCTTCTATATCCTTCTATATCCTCTGTCAATATTGAACTGGGCACACTTTCTCATGGCGTGAATTTCCGATACTTGGGGTTTTCCCAAGCTTTCAGAGCGTTTGGTTCCTGGCCCGTACACTCCTATCCCAGTTCCTTCTATCGCTTTTGAGCCGTCTGTGTACCATTAAATGGGATTCCCATTCTTTCTTGTTGCTTAATCCCGTAACAAATTTCTTTAAAAAGTTATACGTTTTCATCATACCATCTTGTGGCATGTCCCAGGTTTTCTGATTTCTTAGGAGTAAGGAGGTGGTTTATTTCAATGATTCCTTCTCTACTCAGTCTGCAACACTTTTCACCACCATATGTCGAGCCATATGTAGTGGTGTGATGTTGAGAATATCTTCCATGGCTGTCGTTGAGCATGTTCTCATTGCTCCTGTAAAGCATATTTGGAGAGGGTTTCTTTCGTGAACAATAGGCTAACTCTGCTACTCCGCACAATGGCTCTATAAGGGATAATTGGTCTCGCTATGATAGTTTACATCCAGCTCAGGATTTTTGGGTTACAGCCCCAATTTCTCTCTGCTAGATTCTTGCACACCATTAGAGCCATTTTTGCTTTGTAAATAGTCTTCTTTTCGTGTTTGTTCCACAGGAGATTACTGTCTAGATACTAGATCTAGATACTCCTATCAAATTTAATGGTTTTGAGGTTAAGTGGTTAAGTCCCACTTGCCTACACCAGCTATTTGTACAGTTCAGACCCTTTTGTACGAATTTTCCCCTGGCTGTTATGACAATGTCATCGGCATATCCTTTGCAGGATATTCCGAGGTCAGTCAAACCACACAAGAGTTCGTCAGTCGGCAGGCCCCACATTAATGGGAATCCTACCCCTCTCTGTGGACATTTTCTGGTTGTAGGTACAGATGGAAACGATGTCTTTGCTCTTCCTCGTCTCTGCTACTTTAGTGGTGGGCAGTTCCGACATCCATTTGGATATTGTACTGTCTACACCCCTTCTATTTAATGCTCTTTTGATGCCTCATGAGGAGAATTGTCAAAAGCGCCTTCTATATCTGAAAATGCTACCATAAACACTGTGATATCAATTATTTTCAAATAGACTAAGATATCAGGGACCGTCCGTTTAATTTTATATTTCCAGTAAATCGAGCATATTAAATGAAAATTAAAATTCCAGTGGATCATAAAACCAAAAGAAAATCTGCTAAAACAATTACGGTTTTGAATCCGCAATTAGTAGCATCAGATATCTTCCTGTAGTCAGTAAAACCTGAAAGTATAAAACGTTAATCCGAATTTGCATTCTGGTACTCAAACAGGTGCTCTGCATTGCGCCATTACGTTTTTCCTTTCGCATGTTGAAACTAAAATTAGAATATTGTGTTCGCATGAAGTAATTTTCCCATTTCGAATTCAGTTTTCACTTCCAGTTTTTAGTAATTTTTTTGCTCTCAACGTTTTGTTTGGAATCTCAGCGGTACAAGTAAATCTCCGACGTTGAGTCTGTGAATTCTGTTGTATGCAAAATATTAAGATTTTCCAACTTCATAATTCAAAACCCTGTAATACAATTTGTTTACAATTGCAGATTGTACTTTTCTTAGATTGGCATCTATTTTCTTCTTTCATATATAGGGTGCTGCATCTAAAAATTTAGTGCAAAATGGAAAAATATTGGGAAGGGAATCCAAAATTATTCTACCGGACAGAAACACAGCAAATATAGTGGTAGCAGCGTGCGAGTTAAGCTGTCAAGACCGTTCCAAAACGTTTTCTGTTATGTTCTTCTGTTGAACCAGGCTTTGTTATACTTATATCCCAAATATACTTGTTCCTTTCTAGCACATCGACGCTTATGGCACATGTGAGCAGAGTTTTTTCCTTCTGTAGTTGTGAGTACAACTAATTTGCACCGTTCCACAATTTGTCGGCGAGATAAAGAAATTTGTAAGCCGAAGCAGAACCGGTTACAGGCAGATTTTTCATTATTGCAGGATCCGAACGCACTAGCGATTTCTTCACTCTTTTTGTCCCATAGCCAGCACGAAGTGCAAGTCGAAGTGAAAGTTTGCAGCTTGCAAGAAATTTCGACGACTTCAACTTCAACTCTGACGTTGCGTTGTAAACGATCACACTGAAATAGATTTGCTTAGCTTGCGTGCCAAACTCGGTGCCAAAGTGCCACTTGGCCAGCGAATTGATTACGAATGTAGCCTAACTGTGAGGAGGCTGGATTGGCACTCTGTAACAAAACACCGATAAAGATTCTCTTCTCTTTGCTATTTCGTACTCTGTAACTGAGTTCGGACGTTTCCGAGCCTAGCTGAACATGACCGAAGATGCGATAGCGAAGCGCATAACAGCGACCACTCCAAGGGTCTTTCTATTTAAGAGACATCGTTCTGTCTTATTCTTCTCAATGTGTAAGATTTTTCATCTCTGTTCGATGAAAAAAGAAAAGAGGTTATGTTGTAGTTGTTATTAATTTCAATTTTCTAGGGTTAATTGTGTCAAAGGTTGTGTTTGTGGAATAATATTATACCTACCTGAAAAAAACTATCATTCTTGCAATGTTTTTGATTTCATTTACAAGAAATCATTATACTGGCAAGACTTTCAACAAAACCCAATAAATTAACAAAACAGAATATCTATTCTTTGCCACAGCTATTAAAAAAATCACTAAACAATATTATTAATTATGCACCAAGCAAATAGGTAAATACTTTAAATAGTGTCATAAATGAAAATGTGAGGTTTCCAAAGCTAACAGATAAATGTCAAATTTCTTGTTCTTTTTCATTTTTATCCTGAAATAGTCAAATTTGCTTAATGTTTTCTGAATTATTAGTAGATTATTTTCTATCCGATTGACGATCCCGAATCTTGTCGAACTATAGCCGAGGCGATTGAGATTCGCTTATAGAGTACCACTAACCAAGTATATCGATTCTTTTCGTTTGCTTATTCTGTATCTCTTTCCTTAAAATACAAATAACAGAGTGCCAGCCCTGAATGACTACAGATCCTAGGAAATGCGTTTCTGCGCCGTAAGGATGTAGATACATCCTTTCATTCGTGGGAAGATTGAACTTAAAGTGACAATTCAATTTTGATTGAAGGACAACACTTTGACAATATTGTCGCATTTCATGGTTCTGGAAAGACCACTCACAGAAATCAAAACAAATACAACTACAAAACTAAAAAGAATTGGAAAGGAATTTGAAAAATACACTAGAAAAGTACAAAAAGTCATGCGCGTCAAGTGAAGCTTTAACAAAACTGTTTTTCTCAGTGTATTTATATTTTTCACTCAAAATAAATTATTAGGTCAAATGAAAACAGGCAAATAATATCCGCAAACGCTGAATGGTACATTAAAAGAGGGATTACCAAAACGACTACCGTTGCAGCAATGTAAGAAACTAATTTGTAAAATTAAGCATCCATTAAATTCAATTAAACGAATCTCGTTAACAGTTAAACCGAAAGTTAAACCAAGTAAAACGCCGCAAGCCGTCAAATTAGGCATTATTTTTTGTAATAATTGCCAGAGAGTCGCTTTCAGAAATATGACTAATGGATAGCATTGTCTTGTCTTTTTTGGACGTTATTATCGCGTCATTTCTACCACCCTTCTTTACTTTGTCTTATCACTGTCGCAATTTGAGTGGAAATAAAGGATCATAATGAGATTTCATCGCTAGATTCTTACAAGGAAAAATATTTATTTGATAGCATGCTTCGAATTAATGAGATATTTGTGTAACACTGGACGTGTTGAAGCAAGTAGGAATATATGTACTTTTAAGTTGATGATGGTGGGAATGCTGACCGGACATTGTAGGCTGAGGAAGCATATGCAAACAATTGGCCTAGCAGATGACAGCCTATGTAGGTTTTGCCAGGAAGAAGACGAAACCGCGGAGCACATACTTTGTGAGTGCGAAGGCCTAGTAAGGGTGCGGTTTCAGAAAAACCGAGGGCAGAGAGTTACGCAAGGGAGGCGGTATCCAGGCTAATAGGTCTAACAAAAAGAATAAAGCTAGAATTCGAGCTCTAAGGATAGGGAGGACTACAATATAGATCTGCAAAGGTCGCACTGGGATAGGAAAAAGAGCCACTCCATTTCTAATCTAATCCAAGTTAATATTAAAACATAAAAATAATGTCCAATGATCTCATAACCGAGTAATTCACCTACTAAATAAAGTTTATTTTTTACTCTTTATACAGGGTGGACCATCTAAAAATTCAGAACAAAATGGAAAGAGATTGCAAAGGGACTAAAAAAATTGAGAAGCACCCGGATCTGAAAAAATTACAGCGGACATAAAGCAAAAAAAGAAGAGATACCGTAATCGCCCATTACTCAGTACTAAAATGAGCCGAGAGAGATTATAACTCCGCCTTATCGACAACCATTCATCAGACGAATAAACTATGAGAGACAGTGGCGTCGTTCATCAATTATTATACGAACAAAATGCATATATACAAAATAAGATTTCTTTTGCTTTATCTTACTCTATTTACAATTTCAGTATTGCCGAGAAACTATTGTTTTACAATATTTTTTTATTAAACTTTCTAACACGACAACAGCTTGCATAGCGTAGGAAACAAAATATTCATTAGTAATATCATGGAATTTTGTCTTTCTGCAAAAAATGTACCATACTCTTCCGTTTCTACTATTGCGTTAGACGTTAGGACGCTCATGTCTTTCCCTTAATATTAATAAAACATTTAAAGTCTAATATATTATGATTCAATGGTGTAGTTTTCCTCGTGAAACCGAGTAAACAGCACGGTTGTAAATCTCAGCAGAAAGTGCCAAATGTGTTAGACCTATCGAAATCTATCTAAGTTAACTACAAATGAATTTATTATCAAGGAGAAAGAGAGACAGGAGTAGATGAAATAACTGTCCATTAGACCTAAACACACGAAGCAGCTTATTTACGAATCTTAAATGAAAGTGGGAGTGGGAACCTTAGTATCTTCAGTGGCGTTACAACTTTTTGTGAATTTGTGATTGAATGTTGTTATTTTATAAGATACTATAGATAAGTACCATGATCTAGATTTAGGAAACACAACCATTGGGAGAATAAAAAATTTTATGCAGGACAAAAAGCCATTGAATGCAGACAGTAATAGTAGAAGATTATTATGAGGGAAAAAATTGTTGGAGTAGGAGTAGCTGAAAAGGAATAGAAACCTTGAGTTTTCTAGATCTAGAGTTCAATATGGCTTCAACAGCTCACAACATATTTGCATTCTTGGAACTTTCAGTAGCCTTTTAAGAGCTCTTTAGGTCTCTAAAAATTTTGACCAACTAATCCGAGAATAAGGAACCTGAAAGAGCTCAAAATAGTGGAGGAAGAAAAAACCTCCATCCATATACTTGCGAATTGCACCGCAATTGAGAATCCTACGGCACAGCTCCTAGGTGATTAGTGGATAGAAGTCTGCAGATATCCTGAAATTCTTCAGGGAAATAGGACTAAAGGAGCTACTAGTTTCTGAGACGTTCCTCAGTAACTATGTAGAAGTAAGGGGCACAATAGATCTTTTAGGTATCAGTGAATGTCACCCCATCATACATACATACAATTCGAGAATAAGGAGGTTGAGGTTCTAAAACGGATAATTTAACAGTTGTAATTTTTGTCCGTTTAAATAGAGCAATTGTTTGAGGTGCAGAAATATCCTTCACAAAATATTGGACCTAGCTGGAGAATGTAATCTTGATTTAGAGAACCACAATGGATTTGAAAAGGTTGCAGTGGAATAGACCAATTAGCCACTTCATCAAATATAAACAGGTGTGGGAGCTAAGTAAGTTTTCGTCGTTTTCTCTCAAAATTTCAACATTCCGCATATAATTAAATGTTTTAAATCCATTCGAACAGGATGCTAAATTTAAGTCATGAGCAACAACTAAAAAAATAATAACAGGTCATTGGTGAAAAATATCAATAAAGCCGGGTTCCAGACTATGTAACAAAGCTTGTTGAACAACTTTGTTTTATAACTTGTTATAAAATAGTAGAGACATCCAGACTATGTAAGAAAACAAAACTAAACAAGATGAGTGTACATTTTACTGCTGGAAGCACTGGCAGTTGTAGTTTTCATATAACCTCAAACGTAGAGGATGTAAGGTTGGCAGCAGCAGCTGTATGTATATTCTCACTCCAGCACCTGTCTAGCTTTTCGAAATAGTTTATTGTGTTACAAGCGCAGAAAATGAGCTTTAGCAGCAGAAAATAGCTGATAGTTAAAGGCTGCTAAAGCGTTTCCTGCATGTGTGAGACGAAACTGTTTTTCGACTACCGAATAAACCAAAAAAATATAACAAAAAAGTTTGATACACGCTGACGTTTAATTGAAAACTTTACGTGAAACGTCAAAGTAATCAAGTGACAGATGGTAAAAACCTTCAAAAATAGTGACGTTATTAATTTTTCGCACATAGGCTGCTAAACAATACTTTCCCCCTTATTTTTGGTGTTCATATAATTGGTTTTCCTGTAAGGCAGGCAAAAATATTCATAACGTCACAATTTTTGTAGTTTTCCACCATCGGTCACTTGAGTTCTTTGACGTTTCACGTACATTTTTAAACTAAATCAGTGCAGCTCAAATTTTTTTGTTGCTTTTTACTATTTTTTGTTTTATTCGGAAGGCGAGAAACACATGCAGGAAACGCTTTAGCAGCCCTTAACCATCAACTGCCCTAGCTTCGCTACGCTCGCTCGTCAATCTAATAGTCTTAGGTTGCTAAAACTCATTATCTTCCCTTGTGACACAATATACTATTTTATACTGTTATTTTTATATTATTGCCGCAAACCAAAATATATCAAGGCTCATTGTTAAACGCGGATGTATTAAACACATTTAGTGTTTTCTATGACAGTTCCTTCACCCTGCGGTTGCGCCTCTGACAAGCGGCATCAGTGTTTTCCCTTTGTAGAACAAACTGATGAGCAAATTTGGGACTCATGACATATTCCCTCGGTGTCTGAAGTAAATTCAAACATACGAGCAGATTAAATTTCAAGGACTAGGTGTTTTCCTTTGTTTATGTTCCAAGAAACTCTGGGAGAATTAAGCAATTTAGTCCACATCGTAACTAATTATAAGCGACGACCCTACATTCTAGTTGCCGAAGAAACCTCAGACATATACGACCATGCTGTACGTATACCTGTGGCAAAGGGCTTTGAGAAAATACTTCGGGAAAATATGAGAATTTGTCTTCGGGCAAAAATTTAAATAAACAATATACAAAGGGAGAGGCAAAGGAAGATAGCATTTTTTACCTGGGGTTGAATTTTTTTAAAAGCAATCTTAGATAAATAAATGAAAAACTTTGAGGCGTATGTATACACTGTGTCCGTAAAGTATGGAACAAATTCATTTTTAGCTAAACAGACCATTTTAAGAAATAATCCTGAAACACGTCGATTTTTGATTTCAATTTACCGTATTTTAAAATAATAATCTAATATACAGGGTGAATTACTTTCGAGTAATGTCGTCACCGTCTTTTTTTTTAAATGGAACACCCTTAATTTTCCGGGCAATTTTCGGATTACTCCAGCTGAGCTGATTCCAAAAATGTATCACATGTTGCTTCCAATTGGTACAGGGAGGACAAAAATACAATAGTTTTGTGTGTGCTCATAAAGTAATCCTGGAGGTTTTGATGAAAGTTTATGGTTTCAACAGGATGGTGCACCTCCACATTATGCTGTAGATGTTAGAAGGTACCTAGATGAAATTTTTCCGAACAGGTGGATTGGTAGACCTATTGAATGGCCAGCGAGTCAATCCTTTGGATTATTTTATGTGGGGCCATCTGAAGAATGTTGTGTATCAAACGAAACCAGCAAATATTCAAGAATTAGAAGAGAGAATTCGGACTGCAATAAACAATATTTCTCAAGACACAATAAACAAGGTTCAACAAGAATTTGTACACCGTTTGGGTTACTGTCAAACACAGCAAGGGCTGCAGTTCGAACATTTATAAAGTCATGTATTTCATCATATTCTGTCCGCTAGACAATAGGTATTTTTGATAATATTGTTAATTTAACTAATAAAGAATGTTACGCGTTACTTTATGAGCACACACAAAACTTTTGTATTTTTGTCCATCCTGTACCAATTGGAATCAACATGTGATACATTTTTGGAATCAGCTCAGCTAGAGTAATCTGAAAATTGAGACAAAATGGGGGTGTTCCATTTAAAAAAAAATGGCGGTGACGTCATTACTCGAAAGTAATTCACCCCGTATATTAGAATATTATTTTAAAATACGGTAAATTAAAATCGACGTGTTTCAGGATTATTTCTTAAAATGACCTGTTTAGCTAAAAATTAATTTGTTCCATACTTTACGGACACAGTGTACCTATAATTTTTTTAGGTGAAAATGTGTTTGGATTTGAGCCATATGTAACGTGTTTTACTTGTCAATAATATTTGCTCTTTGATGAGCCTAAAAATTATTAAGTTTGAGTATTTACCTCGGTATTTACTTAGTTAGAATTTTCGTAGATAAATTTTAAATTTCTAGTGCCGTATCTCAGAAAAGTCTCAAGCAATTTCACACATATACGCTTTGGTAAATTTCATCTTCAAGCTCTAAACCAGCTGGCGGACAAGAATAAAGTTGAACTTGTCTGGGTGCCAGGGCATGTGGGTATAGCAGGCAACGAGGAGGCAGATCAGCAAGCGAAACAGGGTGCACAAAAGTCCTTTATAGGACCAGCTCCCATGTTTGCTTTTGGACAAAGAGACTACCAGAAAGTCATTACCAACTGGATCAACAAAGAAATCAACAGAACCTGGAATGCTATTACAGGTCTCAAACATTCAAAGAAATTCCTCAACCCTAACAAAAAGAGGGGAAGGGAAGTGTTAAAACTAAGCAGAGGGGAGCTAAGACTACTTTGCGGCATACTAACAGGACATATCCACTGCAGGCATCACCTGAGAAAGATGGGACTGGTGGTTGATGTCACTTGTAGGTACTGTGGTGAAGAGGTGGAAACTATGGAACACATTATCACGAGCTGCCCGGCGTTATGCCGCAAAAGACAGAAATTCTTAGAATTTATTTTCATCATGGAAGAAGAATTACTAAACCTACCGATCAGGGGCTTGATCGACTTTGTCAATGACATAGATCTCTCCTGAATCCAACAAGAGGGGGGCACAAAAGATCTTACTTGGTCGCAGTGCAGGAGGTTGCGAAAACACTCACCCTGTTCTTAATAATAATAATAAAATCTTCAAGTTGGGAATACAATTTTGAAATGAATATTGTTGTGAGTCCACTGAAATTTATTTGTTTACTTACTTGTACAAAGAATTTTTGAATGTATCTCCTTTCAGGAAGAAATTTTGTTTCCCGACTCTATAAGATTGATAGTTTCTGATATACACAGACGAGACTTCGGTTTATCGGTTAACCCGGTAGAATCTAAATTAAACAATGTTAGTGATTGATACATTATAATGGGGATGTTCAGAGATTCAAGTTTTTGTTTCTGAATTTATAATAATTATATTTTAATGCCAATAAATCCAATATACTTAATTTTAGTGTCAAGTCAAACTGTGGTCCCTCCATATTTTATTTTATATTGCTGCCTTCTTAACTATCAAAGCCAAATTATTTTATATATTTTATCGATACAATTAATTTAAATGAACGTATTCTAAAGAATTCAGTGAGAAACATTACATTTACCTAAAAATATTTTTCACAATTTCTGATCGATTTCACACTGTATATAACATGCAAATACTGACTAGGTACTAAATTAAAATTTTAAGTTATACAGATACAAGGCACTAAAAATTTTCGATAAAAACCGGTAACTATTAAAAGGTGTCGACTTCAAAGTCACACATGTCCCACAAAACCAACTCGCTAGAAAGGATGTATCCTTGAACGATCAATTATACAAAAGCCCACTGTATGCAGGTGAAAAAAAGACATAAAAAATGTTGAAGCAACGCAGGAAATGAGTTTTTACGAAAGTTCAATCCTGTCCGGTTCTTCACTTCTTGCTCTTGAAATCGAAGCGTAAGAAAAAGATTCGACCGGATGATAATAGATGGCGCCGAGTGTTGCGAAGTGAGAATTTGGTTAGACCCATTGGCCTGAATTGACGAGAGCATTGAATACGTATAGACGATAGTAATTGGGTCGAAAAAGGGACATAGAAAGGGACTTTCGATACGAAAAAAAGTTTTTTTCTACAATCGTTTCATTTTTATAAGGAAATATAGAAACAATTCAAAATGAAGTGTTTATTCAATTAAACGCACAATTAGCGAAACTACAATTATAATAAGAAACTCCATTGCAGCTTTTTCAATTTACGGCGGTAGAAATTCATTTTCTTGATCACTTTCCATCGAAAAACGAAGAAACGAGAAAGAATAATTCGGGATTTATTGACATTAGTTGTCAACAAATACAAATCAACAAATTCGGTTTTTGTTTGCCTTGGCAAATTGTTTCATGAATAGATTAGATGAAAATGGAATCAAAACTGATAATCTCGAGGCTATTATTTTATTAATTAATTAATGGAAAATATGCGTTAATTTGGACTTTTCATGGTGTTTTTAGAAAATATAGTGTATGATATACCTGCTAAAAGTGATTTTATTTTATTTGAAGGGATGGAACTTCATCAAACTTCCCTTTTCACAAAATAAAATATCACTTTTAGCACTTATATCATAAATAACTATTTTTTTAAATAAATATATACAATGCTATAGTTTATCATATTTTTGGAATACGGTCAGTAATTCTACGGACTGAAGGTGTAGCTACTGTAGTAGCTCATAATATATGACGCATCTTAATGGACACTGTTATCACAATTGGCCGAGTAGGTATATTTTAAAGGTTTTGTGTATTAATTAAGCTGCTGTAAGTAAATACATACTGAAATAAGTTGTAGTATATTATAAGTTTTGAATAGTTTATAAAAATATTAAACATAATATACTTATTTTTGACGACTGTTTGAATTTGACTTTTGTATGATCTCAGTTGGAGAACAAAAAACAATTTCAAAGGTCCGCTAAGTCGTTATTCAGTGGCCGACAAGCGGACCTGTGAACATTTTTTTGCGTTGCTCCAACTGACTTCTGACAAAACTTATGAAAGCGGCAAAACCAAAACGAGACATTCAGGTGAGTATTTTAATTCTTTTGTAAACGAATTTGATACAATATAATATAATATAAAGAGGTAGATTTGATGGGAAATTTGTTAATCAGGACTTACACATCCAAACTCAAAGAATTATCCTAAATCGAGTTCTAAATGTATTTTCCACCAGGTTTTCCCGATCCGAGTCCCGATCTACATTTACAAAATTATTGCAGATAACGAGGAAGTGATCATTGCGCTAAACGTGAAAGAGTGGGACAAAAATTGGGAAAGATATTTCATTCGAAATTAAATAATTTACATCAAAGTTTATTACTCGGTTTATTATTAAATTGCGACGCCTATGTTTGCCAAAAACCACCGATAGGTGAAAATCTTTTTTTTTTTCGTTGTTACTATGCAGTGTTGAATTAAACTGAATACACTGGGTGTGCAAATATTGTAGATAATCCTATTTTAGACATTTTCAATTAAATTGGTGTGCTCGGTGCGTTTCTGAATTATAAGAAGTTCAAAATGACTCACGTTTCTTTATTTCAACGTATTATTTCGTTCTATCTTCTACCACAATACTAAATGTCATACAGGGTGGTCTAGATAGTAGGTACATTATTTGCTTTTTCCGCTGATGGTATATTTGGTATTATTTGGTGTTTTGTTTGGTATTATTGGTATTTTTATGGGCATTTTGTGGTGTTATCGTAAAATTTTTAGGATAATGATTTAATATGCGCTTTCGCACTAACATCTATAATTAAAAAGGACACTTGCATTGAAATTAACGGACATTTTATTAAAATTAATCAGGATATTTCAGACAGATGAAAACCTAAATGTTAACCTTTTTATACCTTGGCTTTTTAGCAGCCAACCCTGCAAATCTTTGTTTAGAGCTGCTAGATCAATGACGTCTACATTTTCGACTAATATAAATTTTTGTTTTAGAGATTTCATATCACGCATTGATAGAATTTCTTATGTACTTGAATAGTGTCCTAACTGATCTCAAAGAAAAATTTGTGTTTCCCAGGGAAACAAAAAAGGCTGAACAAAAGTTATCGGTGTCAAATGGGGAACTTGAGGAAGAATTGCTAAATTTTGACCTTGATTTTATTATTGAAAATGCGATAAATGACGCTTATAGGGGACTCGGTTTCTTTAGGAATAATCTGCAGTAAGGAAGCTGCATACACACTAGATATCAAACTTCCAGCTGAAAATCTGTCTTAGACTTTAAGCAATTTTCAAGAAGAGTTAGACGATAAGTTTGATGCCGAGTTTGAAGCTGATTAGGCTAAGGTACAACCGAGCGTACAACTCAATGTTTCTAGCAATGACACAGTGGTGGTCCATTCTCAAGACTCTGTGGATTCAATGCTGTACATATTTGGTAATAATTGGTAATATTTGGGGTAATGTTGGTATTTTTTGGTAATTTTTGGTATTCTGAGTTGATAATTTTGGTATCATTTGTCAAATATGGTATTTTAGTGTATAACTTTTGGTCATCGGTTCACCCCTCGCTTCAAGTAATTCAAGTCATAATTATTCAGACCAAAAAATAGAATGCAACAAATCTGAGTGGGTACTTATTTACAATCATCCGTAATTTAGTTTGTTATTGATTCAAAAAATTTTTATATAACCACTGTGTAACATATCACAGAAGTCAGTAAATGCAATACCAAGTTTCAATTCGCGAATGTGTTTGCCACATACTAGCAAATCTATAAAAACCTTTCAAACGCCAGACAGAGATATAATTAATATCATATAAGGCCACCAGATGTCAAGTTTTCAGATTTTTTTTTAATTCTCTTGATACATTTTCATACTCTTTTTGTGACATGTTAATATTAAAGTTACACCAGCTGAGCAGAGAATGGCGCCGTTTGCTCAGAATTGAAACCAGCGACTTCCATTTTTTTCGAGTATTGGACCATTTGTTACGAGATTTGTTATCAATGGTTGTAAAAGTTTAAAATAGCCAAATCCAAAATTGAAAAAAACTTGCAATTTGAAATTTGTCCAAAATCAATTTTAAAATCTTAAACTCGTGTTCATAGCCCTTTTCGAAACTCGAAATTAAAAAGCGTCTAAGGAGTTCATCAAGTGAGGGTCCATGACTAATATGGCGGAAACAATTGTCTATAACCTATGTAAATATGATTGGTGAAAGCGTGGTCATGGCTGCAGTTTAGGTTCTTAGCTTATATGAAAAAAGTTATATTATAAGAAATTTCATCCTAAAATGTTAATTATAATTAACTACTTATGTCCAACAACCAAGAGGATGAAGTTTGATATTGGGATATTGAAACCAAAATACTAGAATGAAATTTGGCTCCATCCTGAGATACAGGGTGTTTTATGTCAAAACGTAAAAGTTGTTTTGGTGCTTTATTTCAAGATTTTGAATACCTAGTTGGAAACGGATTTGAGTATATAAAAAACACCAAAGGAGTACGTCAGGGGCAAGGTTACATAACTACATTCTATCTTACATTGTTGAAGTTAATGTTTTGAATTATTGTTAACATTCTTAAATTTCAAATTAAAAATAACCTACAATGTTTAAGTAATCCATGTATTTTTAACGCCATCTCATGATTATACAAATGTTTCCTGTTACTATGAAAAGTATTGGAGAATCGCAAAATTCTATGAAATTCCTCCAGTGAATTACACCCCGTACCCCTGGCGTACGCCTTTGGACTGGGTAGTTAGTTTATCTCCATGAGTGTATTTTGATAAGCTCTAACTCATAACCAAGACTGATCTTCAATAGACTTGAGGTAAAAGACAAAAACAATTTTTACACTTTGCCATAAAAAGAAGAGCGACATATTTCACATATTATTTTTTCCTAACGCTTCAAATTTTCTACATAATTCAGAATTGGATGACAATAAAGGAAGATATGGAATGAATTAAAAAAAATTGAGAACGTCACTTTTTTAGTTTTGACATAAGGTAGTCTATATACAACATAAATTATTATGTCACCATAGCCGAGCGGTTTATGGGTTTGGCTGCGAAAATTATTAATTGTAAGCATCCTGGACACAGTGATAATTTTTTTATTGGTTTTATTGTTACATTTGTATATGAATAACCCTCATTATAGTTCCTATTAATCCATAGGTACTAAAGCCTACTAAAGATTAAAAAATAATAATAATAATAAACGTGGGGCGCATGCGACACAACTTTCTACGATTTTATAAAACTGTTGCTTGTTCGGTTGCATGCCACCCACGTTTATTATTATTTATATTATTTTTCACTTTTTAGTTCGTTTTAAAAACGTGATGATTAAAAATAAAAAAAAGTTAATTTCATTTATTCAATATATATATATGCTCAAGTTGATTTATGAGTTACTGGTAAACTTTAACAAATAAAAATATATTTCACAACGAAATAAAATAACATTTCCAGAGTTTCAATTTGTCATACACAGAAAAACAAGTAAACACCATAACTGCTGGCAGCAACTGTAGTAAAATAAAACCGCATTTTGCAGGCATGTCGCTTACTTAAATCGACTCTGCAAAGTTTTTAGAGAACATCCCCAGAGTGGGATCCGCTAGAGGGCGCTGGCAGAACGAAAGTCTGAAAGAGGCATCTGAAATATGCATACTCTTCGTCGACGCTTTTATACTTTCAGCACGGGGGTTATTTCTCTTTTGGAATTTTAATGATTTTTTAAATAAATAATAAGTTCATAGTTAAAAAATTTCGCGACTAGCGAATATTCGAATGTAATCGATTTTGTAAATGAATTGGATATTATTTTCCGATCAGCGTATATTGGATTTTTTAGGAATTTACTTAGCATCGTGTTGAATCAGTGAACATGTTTTAATGATTTAAGCCAACTCGATTTATAGTTTAGTGGTGGATTATTATTTTATTAAATCACATCATAATTTTTCTAGGTTTGCCACAGGGAATTGTGGTTGAGCCATTCTTGTATGTATTTAAAACAAGACAAATAATATTGGTCATTATTTACTTTAACGATTTCTATCGTATAACACAAATAAACATACCCACAGATTCTTCTTTAACAAGAAATCCAGGCATCAATAAGTATAATTTAATGCGGAATGTTGATAATTAATAATTTAAAAAATATAACCACAATTACAATAACATTAACAACAGAACGAGCAGTCTATCACTGCTTATCGACTTTTCGTCGATCTGGAATTCTATTTAGGTATCTTAAATCACTTTATGGCATTGGCGCTGAACATTTGGAAATGAAAATATATACAGTGTGGTCCGTAAGTAATGGTCCAAAGTGAAATAAAAGATTCTTGACATTAAAATATTACGATCTGATACAACTCGCTTAAATAAAATATTAATACTTAATAAAAAAGATACAGGGTGGCAAAGTTGGAATGTAAAAAATGTTTTTTCAGTTAATTGAAAGATTTCCGATTACAAACGTAAAAATTTGAGGATGGTGGGTTTTCAGGCACGATTAATCATAATATGATATCCGTTTCGATGTATTTTCTAGAGGGCGCCAGATGAGCTAGGTATGTTGTTTGTGTAACTCGAGGTGTAACTGTAACCTTTTTATCGTTAACACTATCTCTCTTTTTATTGGAAAATATTAAAATTACATTATTTTGCGACAAAATTACATCACGAATTAGATCTTATTGATGCCATTATGTCTGTATGAATAAGATATTTGTACATTAGGTATCGAAAAAAAGTTGTACCTACATTTAAATCGAGATTTAAATGCATTCAGAAATAGGTCAAAGAATCAAAGAATATGTTGTGATAATAAAAAGCTCAAAAAACCTCTCATTGTCGCCAACAGTTGGGCCAACAACTGATTGTTGCGGTTAAACCGAATCCAGTGATATAAGTGAAATCACTTATTCTTTTCCGAGTTCTTTTCCCTTTTTTCCGCGTACTCGTGGGTAGTGACAGCCAGGTACGAGTATTTATACTTTTCGGGGACCTACGACGACATAAATACTTCTCTTGTATTAAAATATTCAACCCTTTATTTGACTATTTTTAATAATTCTTCATCTCCAAAAATTAGAACAAAAAATCAGGTGATAGTTAAAAGAAATGTGCTAGCTTGAGTTTAAGCGCAACTTTTAATAAAAAAATTATTATTAGTGCGCATGAATTACATATAATTTGCATAAAATTTTCGACACCTTCCTAATTGATTGTGCTGAAATGGTTGTGCTCACTTTATTCATCTCAATTCACGTTATGAAAATAAAAATTCAATATGCTGATCCCGAACGAGGTCCCGAACTACACGATATCCGACCAAAGTACAATAACATGAAATGTAAATTAGGATTAATTAACTACAGCTACCACGATCATGTTGCCACTTGGGCACATATATTTGCTTCTTTTATAAATTTATAATAATAAACAATCAATATTGATCAAACTTTCCTGTCTGATTTAGTATTTTTGGGTAGCTACATAAAGTTTGTGCTGTCAATCATATTTATACAGATTATAAAATTGGTTTTATTGGCAATTTATTGTAGAAGTAAATCTTTATATCCAATTGGAAATAATTATTAGTTTTGCGGTTTTATTAATAAAATTTGACAACATTGAATGTGAAAAGTAATGGGTGGAGTCAAGTTCAAGCATTTTATGTGTGAAAATAAAATACTTAATAAATATGAGTCTGGAGCGCATTTACTCTCGTGTACTAATAGTAGGTAAAAGCGAGATTGAAAGTTATGAAATTGTATTGTCTCAATAAATAAAATATAACCTCGGTGAGTTTGGGTATACCTATTGTATCGCAACAAAGTGGATATTACTGAAAAATAGTAGGTACCTAAGTCGAGCCAAGTATATATAATTTAATAATTTTTAATTGCTAGAAATTCCATCAGCAAATACACAATTAGATCTCATCCCATCTACACCTATCTCAAACCTAAGTGAATTTACTTTAGTAAACTTAAGGCAGTATTCATTCGACTTCGAGCTATCTATGTTACAAAGTTTCAGTGTGCATCATCTTATTTATGTTTATTTCCCTTTGAATCCCTTTTACCCACCCTCTTCTTCTTGGATCATCTAATGCGTCAGTTAATCACCCTTCCGATGCCTGCTTTGATCTTTTTTTATTCACTGTTTCCGTAAGGGATGGAATACATTCATTATTTCCTAAACGGAATACCTACTTGAAAAAACCTGAAACACGTCGATTTATATTTTTGAGGTTTTATAATTGTACCTAAAGATTTCATTACATAGGATTAGGTAGGTATCCAAAATAATATAATGCCGTCATTGGCAATTTTTTTAAATAAAATACCCTGCATCTGGTAGCATTTTCAGATTATTCTTAACAAAATAAATATTTCTTATCAGTTATACACTTAAGGGAGCATCCATTAATTACGTGAGGGTTTCCGGGGGGTAGAGGAGATCGGAGCCGAATCTTGCTTAGGGGAGAAAAAATCCTCAAAAATGCCTCACGTAATTAATGAACGACCCCTAAATAGTTTGTTGATTTTTTATATCGCGCCACGTCGTGCCATAGGTATTTCGCATAATTATGTCAGAAGCTGTATTAGATTAGACAACAATCAACAATTTAATGTTACTTTCCCGTTTCTTTAATTTAATATAATTGTTTTTATTTCTATAGCACTAATGCCTCGACTAAAAATAATCATGATTATCTAGTCAATTGCCAATTCCTAATACACTCTTCTATCATCTCTTCTCTTACTGTAGCCTCGATTGTAGCAAAACTAAATCTTTTTAATTTCTGTTAACCATATCCATGAATCGTTTAAGTAGGTTTACGTAATGAAAATAATAAGTTTAACTACCTAATCTTTGAAAAGAATTGGTTAAAATTAGGAAAAGCAAATTAAAATTTGGATAAAATAATATCTGAACAGTTTTGAAAACCATAGGTATTAAAAAAAGAAAACAAATTGAAACCATAATAGAATGAATTGAAATTGTGATTGTAATCACAAGGAAAAGGTTTGTTTGGTGGTTTCAAAGTTTTCAAAATTAATTAGCTAGATCTATTAATAATTATCATGTTAAGTTTATCAAAGTTAACGTGCAATTAAAACCAACACGCAGGAGTTCGTGTGAAAACAAATTAAAAAACATTTACACGGCTAATAAATCCAGATTACTGATGTACTTACATATTCTGCAAAGAGTAATATCCATGTTAAAACTTAGTAATCCAAGTAAATAACCGTGAAATGATCACTCCATAAATCACTCAAAACAATTAAACCATTACAAAAACAAACATTTTAATAAGTAGGTACTGCCACTAATCTTCTTTGCCCATTCGTTTAAATCCTTCGGCACTACACAGAACTCTCGAATCCGTCTAATCTTTGCATAAATCACCATTAAATTAAGGAAAAAAAAGTAAACACTTTAAAAGTCTAGCCGGGATCCAGGAGAGATTTTAATGTATTCCTCTTAACAGAATTAAAATCCTTTAAAACACTCAGCACTTTTCAGATTCCATGCAAATCGCGGGAAAAATGTCACCACTCTAGTTTAAATCGGTTTTATGAATTAAAATAATCACTATTCTATTCAATTTATCTCTTCCATTACAAAAAAAATAACCCCGAACGTTATTACAATTTTTTTGGTTGTACAACTTAAAACGTTTAAATAATCGAGAATAAAAAGTCCAGTGCTTCACTAAATGTTTACGACTACTCTCCCTGACAAGAGCTTCCAGCGTACTGTCTAATTCTAATTCTTTGAGCTTTCACGTGCGAAGTCTGCAACGGCTGGTCACGATTCTCCACGAAGGACTTCGTGCTACCATCACCTGTTATGTTGATCGGCCTGCTTGAACAAAAAAAAACGGTGGAAAAGGTGTAGCGCAGAGAAAAAGGGGTAGAAGACAAAAATGACTTCGGTGTGTTGATTGTGGTTAAACATACAGGTGCTATCGAGGAATAAGCGAAGGAAAGCTTAGACACGAGCACGACTTGTAGGACTAAGAAGTGAGAAGTGAAAAATTAAATGAACGGTGAATTTTTCAATAATCATCTCAAAATAATGTTGTTTCTTCACAAAATAAGGATTTTAAAGAAGAAATTTAATTGCGGAGCTTCGCCAAATCAGGGTAGGCCGGCGGCACAAGCAGCTTTGGTGTCGGAATAAAATTCAAATTAATTCGACTCTACCAAACTAGCTTGTTTATTGCTTAGTTCGTTGCGGACTGGTTTTTATCGGGATTATTTTTTGACGACGATGACATTATATTAGGTTATACTATCCTAAAAATCATTATTAATAATGAAAAGCAGAAAAACCGATGGTTCTGAGTACGGCATAGTTTCAATGGAAACTTTTTCAGGGGAAGTCAACCTTTACGTGAATTAAAAAGTCATGATTATGGTCTAGCGCTTTACCTGGCTATCCATGGATCGAAAAACCTAAATATTCCTACTACACATGAAGTACCTATGTTCACACTGAATCGCAGAAGCCAAAACATCCGGATTTTTCAATAATTAGGCATAAGCCTCCACTTTGCCGCGGAGATTCCCTTGATCCTTACCTACATTTGGCCGTTGCAGGAACAGACCGGCAGTTTGGTTAAGCCCTGGCTCAATGACTACAGTGTACAGTTTTAATATGTGTATGTGATTTTTTATTGGTTCAGGCATGGTTGTCCCATGCACTTTTCTTAGAATGTTCACCCAAACATTTTTTCTTGCTCTCTGATCCACTTCTTTGCAGATCCTCGTTCTTCGGTGTTTGGTATACCAAGATTACTTTCAGTGCCACCTGCCTGTTTAAGATGATATGGATCTTCTTGCTCTCAATAGCTTTTCTATCTGTATCTGTAGAGTAGGGAGGGTGAGTGTAGGCTCACAGCACTTAGGCCACATGTGACCCATTGTACATCCTCCCGAGGAGTTGTCTTCCTAGGTCATTGTCCATCCTGTCCTTCTCAGGAAGGTGGACAGGTCACTAGGAGACATCTCCTTTATATCGGCAGGTGTAGGCCAAGACTCACCGAACACACACTCTCTTATTGACGATAACTCCGGACACTCGCATAAGACATGCCTGACAGTTTCATCTTCCTGTTCACACATCCTGCATAGAGGTGTGTCCACTAGCCCCATAGTATGGAGGTGTTTCCCTAGTTGACAGTGACCAGTCAGAAATCCTACTGTTAAACGTAGGTTTCTCCTGGTCATCGCCAAATATTTCTTCGGCTCCAGCTTCCCAGGGTCGCCCAGGGTGATCCTGGCAAGACTGCATCCTTTGATTCCATCCCATCTCTTAAGGGATTGAGTATGGGTGTAGCGTTTGGCTAGTTCCGCAATTGTCGAAGTTGTTAGGCCGTAGGTGTCACTGGGTCCTAGAATTTTTAGTCCAGCGGCTTCCCTGGCTAAAGAATCAGCAATGCGATTTCCTTTACTCCTGTCGTGCCCTTTAACCCACCTCAGGATAATATTGTTATCTGCCGAGGCGTCAGCTAAATCTTGGTGGCACTCTAGTACTAGCCTCGATATAACACGTTGTCTGTTTAAGGCTAATAGGGCTTGTCTACTATCAGTGCAGATTATTATGTTTCGGTGTTTGGTATACCAAGATTACTTTCAGTGCCACCTGCCTGTTTAAGATGATATGGATCTTCTTGCTCTCAATAGCTTTTCTAATGTTTTCTTTCGCACATTGCAAAAGTTATTTGTCAGTTCATTTCTGGTCTGGTCGGTCCCAAGAAAAGCCGCACGTAAACAAAGACCAAGCGTGATCTATTATATACTTTGTTTTTAAACTAAAAGGAGCATTTTAGAAAGCCTCAACCTCACCACTAAAAGTTACTAGATTGGGAGTGTGTTCCGAAAGGGTCGTGTTCAGACTTTTTGAACTAAATGAAAATTACGCGAAATATGTATTGTACTTCTCGCTGTTGTCGTGGCCAATGAGGGGTCAAGGCATGTCTAAATATCGATGATTGGCCACAGGTCATTGCGAAAGTAGTAACCAAATGTCTCATTATTGTGAAAAGATGTAAGGTTATAATAAGTGGTTTATGTAAAATGTTTTAAGAATTTGAGGATTAATGAGAATATAGAAATGCAATTGTATGAAAAAATTTGTTTTTAACATTTGAGGCTATGGAGTAGCAAAACTAAAAGTGAACAGAAGTTTTGTTATTGAAAAATACCATAAGATAGTACTGCAATGTATGTAAAACTTTATGTGAAACTTATTAACAAGAAAAAAGAAGCATGGATTTTTTCATTAAAGGGAATAAATAATAAAAATACCAAATACTTTGGGTAAAATATAATACTTTGTTAAAAAAAACAATAAACAACAACCGTGGTAGTCATGATTGAACTAATTACTATTTTTATATAAATAAACACAAAACTGACAAATTTCAGTGTCAGTGGTAACAAAAGAGCTGTGTGAAACTGGTGGCAATCTGACCAAAGACTAGAAATCATCGATGAAACAAAGAATACTAAAATATCTTTCACTCTCACCAGTCTTTTTTATAACATTATTTATGAAAGGTGTTAAATCTTCCAAAACTGTGGTTTTAAATAAGTATTGAATTTACATTGGTAAAATAATAATAAAACGGTAAATTTAAAAAACCGTTAAGAATATTATAGTAAAAACTTGGATTCGTTGCCCCCGTAAGTAAAGCATTAAACACCGACTTGATGCATCTCAGCCGTCCATTCATACTTTCAAGTTTCATCATACGCAGGTAGATGCTTACACTCGGAGATTAAAAAATAGTAGAACGTCGACTTGTATGAAGAAGCCCAGTCTTGATAGTAGCTAATGACCTGAGGAAGGTAGTGAACTCGTTCATGTCGCTCGTAATAATTATAGACTAGGAATTTGGAATCAAATAGTAGAACAGAAACAATTTAATTTTTTTAATTGAATTTACATTGTCAGTTATTATAGTATATTAAGACCGCTCTTAGTTTACCACTTTCGGATTAGAAACTTATAGCGATAAGATGTTCAGATAAAGTGCAAAAACTAAGTTAAATGAGGTGATTAAGTCCACAAAACCGTGGCCTATATTACATAAAAATCGCCGTGATCAAGTGCTTCTAACTAGACTACGTTTAGGACACTATAAGCTATAAGCTTCTAATCCGAAAGTGTTGAACTAAGAGCGGCGTTACTATTGCTGCAATTCTGTGTACGCAAATAGTAAAATCGTTAAACCTTAAAACCTGTAAGTATATACCTAACTTGTATCCGTTCCGATATTACGAGTCTTATAGATTGTTACGATCGCTAAGATTTTTACACAGAATTGCAGCGTCTATCTCGAACAGTTGTGATTTAATAGATTATGAAAAACTGATAATATACAGGGTGATTGATTAGTGTGATAAAGTTCAGTACCTCCTTTGTCCTTTGAGATATCAATTTAAAAATTATATGGTTTATGGCCAGGATCAGTCTTCACATTTTTAAATTATTTACAATCTTACAGGGTGTTTCATAATGCTGTGCCGTATCAAAGTTACATTTTTTTAAATGGAACACCCTATATTTTATTGCATATTTGGAATCAGCTTGACCTCCCCATCACAATAGTATAGGGTTATGATGTGTTCTACGGGGTATTTAAAAAGTTATAACCAATTTTCCATAAAAATCGTAACAAGTTCAATACCCTGTACAATGTAAGAGAAATTTAATAATGAAAATCTGTAGCGGCCAAAGTATTCAAATAGTAGTAAAAATTCTGGAAAATTATTTATTTCGTTAATATTCATTGAATCTGATACAGGGTGAATCAAAATACGAACACATTATTTTCTCCGTTTTTTCAAATGGATCACCCTGTATTTTATGAGAGTATCGAAAAGTACTACCAACATACTTCTTTTTTTATAATGTATTCCCTATACCTTAAGTTATTAGTTCTTGAGATATTTTGATTTTTCTATGCAAAACATTGATTACATCTAATTATGTAACAATTAATTGTGATTTGTCAAAAACTGATATTTGACAATAACATGACATGACAGTAGGTACATTATTGTTTTTTGATTTGGCGGTTTGGTACATTTTTTGGTGTTTTGAAGAATTTGAACTAGGGCAAAAATGAATTTCACTAGTGATGAAATGATTGATATGATCTGGATATTGGGAGAATCGAATAAAAACGCCTTACTATCAACAAGCGTATATCATAGACATACAAAACAAAAACTTATGTGACAGAAGAAAATGAAATTAATGTTTTGCTGGCAGTTACTGAAAACCCACACACACAAGTGTAAGGAGCCACGAATCATAAAAATAGTTGTGTTAATAGGCATAACTGTCAGTATTATTCATAAACTAATTCATATCACATAGTGACACACAGTCAAACTAGATGGTCGTTGAATGTGTGGGGGGGGGGGTATTGTTGGTGAATATGTAGTAGGACCATATTTTTTTGATATAATCTATGTTTTGCATAAAAAAATCAAAATATCTAATAGTTTCAGGTATAGGGAATGCCTCATAAAAAAAGAAGTACGTTGGTAGTACTCTTCGATTCTCACATAAAATACAGGATGATCCTTTTGAAAAAAACGAGAAAATAATGTATTCGTATTTTGATTCACCCTGTATCAGATTCAATGAATATTAACGAAATAAATAATTTTCCAGAATTTTCACTACTATTCGATTGCCTTGGCCGCAACAGATTTTTAAATTTGAATTTCTCTTACATTGTACAGGGTATTGAACTTGTTATGATTTTTATGGAAAATTGGTTATAACTTTTTAAATACCCTGTTGAACACATCATAATCCTATAATATTGTGATGGGGAGGTCAAGCTGATTCCAAATATGCAATAAAATATAGGGTGTTTCATTTAAAAAAATGTAACTTTGATATGGCGCAGCATTCTGGAACACCCTGTAAGATTGTAAATAATTTGAAAATGTGGAGACTGATGCTGACCATCAACCCTCAAATTTTTAAATTGATATCTCAAAGGACAAAGGAGGCACTAAACTTTATCACACTAATCAATCACCCCGTATAGGTACATAGTGTACTGTTTAAAAAAATATGTTAATAAGTTATTTTGGAGAAACGGTTTACCCTGAATACTTCTAATCGACTGAATTATTTGATAAAACTTTTATTAAACAATTTTTTTTGTAAACCAAATGGAAATCGAAATATTAGCTAGTTACGTTACTTCATGTACACACTGTATGTAGGCATTAATAATGTAGAGTTGTATCCATACAACGGTAACTGAAGATGATCAAATAACCACAATTCGTTTTTCAAATGCAACTTACTGTTTCAAATTAATTCCACCATTAAATGAAACAATTAATAAAAATATTATTATTGATAGTTACTTCGATATTGACATATCATCGTCAGAATGACAAAAGTTACATTTTATGTTATGCTTACTTGATGTTTAACATTTTGGCTGGACCAAATAGTGACCTATCTTGTGATCTTTGAATTCAATATATAGTTTGTCAAAAAAATTGGAAGCGATATTTTTTTAGATATTATGCTAAAAAAACTGACTTATCTTCAAAGTGTAGCGCCCTTTGCAGAGTAATTATGTATTAGTTTACCCGAGGTCGTAACTGCTTTAGACTTAATTTTTATTATACTTCAATCTTTGCTCTGCTCTAACGCAGGTAATCCTCTATTTTATTTCCACATTTTCCAGTAGTTGTTGTTTTTTTATAGACTCGACGATAAAAGGTTGAAAGTTGCGGTTAATACTTTTTCAAATTTAATATAACGAATAAAATTCCAAGCACGTTCAGCCATTACAGACTTTTTAGCCTGTCCTAATCGACAGTTTACCTTGTATTGATTAAATCTATTGTTAACAGAGCAGTAAGTGGTTATATATATTCGAACCGATCAGAATCGGTCACGATTTTAAAGATTAACTAATTTTGCTTGGAAAATTGTACATTTTTGTAGAAGGGAATAATTTCCCAGCGAGACTGAAGCTTTAAAATTGGGCGGAAAGTATTGTTTAGCAGCCCAAGGGCTTAAAATTGTTAACGTCACGGCTTTTGAAGTTTTTCACCATCTGTCTTTTGTAATTTTGACGTCTCACGTGAACTTTTTATTTAAACATCAGTGTATGGAAAAGTTTTTTGTTTGCACGCATTCCCCTTCACCTTCTTGAAAAATATCCAATACTTTGTAATGCGCATATCAAGTCATTCAAGAAGGGGAATGGTGAAGACAATAATTTTATTTCCTTCCCCATCTTGAATAACTTGATATGTGCATTACAACGTATTAAATATTGCATCCATGCATTTAGCCTTACCTTTCTTGAAAAGGATCTAATACTATGTAACACACATATCAAGTTATTTAAGAAGGGGAAGGGAATATAATTATTGTCTTCACCCTTCCCCTTCTTGAATAACTTGTTATAAGCGTTACAACGTATTGAATATCTTTTACAGGGAAGGGTGAGTGGGATGATTATATTTCTTTCCCCTTCTTCAAATACACACTGCATGTAGATTAATGATACTTTTGTATTTCAATCTTTGAAAAAATTAAGCAAAACTCCATATTATTATTAATTTTTAAATGAATAACAATTAAATAGTTTAAAAATAATTTCAATTTTACAATAACTTTAGTTATTATTTACAATATTAACATCAATCATACAACCAGTACACGAACCAATATTTATTCCTAAACCAGATAATTCTGGTTCAGCTCGAGATATTGGGGTAGATGTGATACCATGTGATCCTGAAATTTCAGAATTTAAAATTTTATTTGATATTTGAATCTTATTATTGATAGAATCTTCGTTTGTAGAAAAAATATTGTTTGCACTTCGTGCGCGAACTACTTTGGTGTTCCCGAATATTTCTTAAACTCGGCTTCGCCTCGTTAAAAAATTCAGTTCTCGATCACCAAACCCAGTAAACACAGGATTGGTCCATAAGGACATGGACACAGAATGGGCATCCAATGGATGTCCATTTACCACTAGTACAATGGATATCCGTTTGGGGACATTCACTGGACCTTCAGTTCTCGTTCACCACTGGACGTGAAGATTTATTTGAATGATGGACGTCCATTGGACATCCTTTGGTCGAATCGAAATATACACTCATTAAAAATGTACTATAGGTCCGGTATATTTTATACCTATACCTACCATCTGCTATTCGAATAATTTTTTACACTTCTAGTGAGTACCAATTATATTTTTAGTTTCATGTAACGAAAAAAAAAGGTAGCAAAAGCTTAGACAAGTGCGGCTAATGGAAATGGCATTACATAAAATGTCCATTTGTATCTGATTTGGAGGAAGAGTGAATAATGCTGAACACCTGTGGTTTCATAAAAATAAATAATAATATGATGTTACACTGTGTAGATTCTTGTACAAAATATATCCACTTCATGTCCTAAATGTCTCCAGTTCATGTCCTATAGTATATTATTCAACAAGCATATCGTCCCCTTAGTGCAACAAGTAGATAACTTCAAATTCATAGTTTTGAGCTGCAACTAGGTATCTCAAGATGTCTACTTATAGAATGTACATATTGAGAGTTAACTGTTTTTGGTCACTGCTAAAACACGTCTGGCTGATTGTACAAGATATCTAGTTGTTGCATTAAAAAGAGCATGGAAAATGGGTCAGATTTAACTGGATAACTCAAAATGCATAAATTTTATGTAGCCATTATTATATGCGAGTAGAATACTATATTATGTTCACGACTATGAATTACCTGTTCAGGTATACATTTTTTTGTCAAACTAAAACTCTATCCTTTATTATTATTATTTATTACTACTAATTAGTAATAATTACTCCTTTGTTATTGAATAGATTATATATTTTATCCACGACCACGTAATAATAAGTCAATATTTTTCCTCCTAACGAAAGGTATATGGTACCCATATATCTTCTAGAGTGAATTATGAACTCTCAATTCACGCTTCTGCATTTAAATAACATGCCATGACAACTCAACACTCACATAATTTCGGTAAATAGGTGATTAGAGGTGGGGGTACAATTTGAAATAATCTATTAAATTTGCGTATTTTGATGAGGGTTTTTGAAATATATCGTATCGATAAAATATCGGAATTTTTAGTATTGATACTCTTCATAACGGTATTTTTCAATAATGATATTTTTAAAACAATATATTTATAACGGTACGATGTATCGATACTTTACACAGTATCGCCCATCTCTATATGTCACATTTGACGTACTCCTGAAATTTATTAATTTTGACGTTAGAATTGTCAATATTACCAAATTATCACTTTCCGTTCTTATTTAATAAAGAAATCGAGGGTCGTGGACAAAGTATAGTATTCTACTCGCAATTTATGGCCATTATTCACTCGGGTGACAAACGTCCTGCGTGAATAATGCCTATAATAAATTGCTCGTTTAATAATATACTATAATAAGTATTTAATTATCTAAAACGACACTTTTGCTTTTGACATACATCATACACACTATATAAAAAACTGCATATAAAACGATCTACTCGTATATATACAACAGCTTGATCAACTATCACATGTATCGTCATACCATGGTGGTTTACGACTCTGACTTGGTGAAGTGAGGAATTTAAGACATAGGATCGAATCCCCGACGCGGTGAAATTTTGATTTAATATATTGTGTCATTTTTGTATGTGAATAATCTTCAATATATGTGTCATGTGACCTTTTCATCATCCAAACCTATTATTCACTGGTGAATAGTGTACGTCCATAACAAGTACATGGGATGTCCATATCCTATCCTGTTGATGTCCAGAACGTATCCAGTTCAGGTCCATGAAAAGTCCATTAGATGTCCACGGTTTATTTATCATGTCCAGTGAATGTCCATATTTGTACAAGGTATATCCATTCTTCGTACGAATCGGACAACCATGGGATGTTCAATTTTGTGGCAAATGGATATCCAATGGATGTCCCTTATGTCCAATGTGGATATCCTTTGGACATCCATTGTATGTTCATGTGTTATCTGGGAACTAGCATTTCGCACTAGATACAAAAATAACTATTATATTTTCACTCCAAAATTTTGAATGAGAATTTAAGGTCTTTAACTTCAGCAAATATTGGTAAATTTTACAGCAAATAATTATTTGCCGTGGAAATATTTGTATTTGTCTAAAAACAGATTTGTATTAAATTATTAGTGTCAATTTTACGTAGTAAGTTGGAAAACTATTAATTTAAGGGAATTATTACTGTTCTAACATCACAAACAACCCTGTAGGATTAACCGTTTATTGACATATTATTTTGATAAAGTGAGCTTGACTATAACGCCAGAGGCCCGGATGTCCTACACTCGTTATAAACAAACTGAACCGGTTTTATTGAAGACCTGAGACCAGTGCCAGATCATTTTATGTTTAAATTACATATTTAAGTTAAAATCTGAATCTCGGTTGCTGAATAATATATAAATACAGGATGTGTTAGAGATTTTTATATCAAAAATTAGGTCGATTCAATTAAAGTCAACCATACAGGGTATCTTATATGTTACATACAATGAAATTGTTATCATTGTTTAAAATTGTTCATAATAATTTAATATAAATAATTAAAGCCGTCTTCTTATTCTGTCTAAATATTGCAATAATGATTTCTTCAATTTTATGTTTTTGTAGTCTTTGTTGAGAAGTTTCAATATTCAACGTCTGTCCAGGAAATTTTCAGGTAACTTCAGGACTTGTTTATGTTATTCAGTCCAAGCAATGTGGAGGTAACAAGAAGCTCAGGTTTTTTTATCCGATATCCCATATTTTGACAGTACAGAAGCTTCGATTTGGATGTGAGTTGATCCAAAAATAGCCAGACAATGCCAATGCTCTTTACAACAAAGATTAAAGGAGAAACTCACCTAACCTAACCTTCAAAGACATTTACTGAAATTATTCCAAAAAAGTTTTATTTTGTAATATTTTCTTTGTCAATGCATTTATTTTTCAAAATCTGTGCCACAGACAAATGAAAGTAACCCAAACAAAATTACAAACAATCTAAAGATATAATTTAACTTCTGCAATTCATTTTGTACAAACTTTGTATGTATGTAGACCTGAAAGATCTATTGTGCCCCCTTACTTCTACCCAGTTCCTGAGGAACGTCTCAGAGACTAGTAGCTTCCTTAGTCCTATTTCCCTGAGGAACTTTAGGACATCTGCAGGTTGAAGTGTGTGAAGTATCCAACCAGTATGTGCATATACTGGATTTAGTTATTAATTGTACATGAAACTTTGATATTTTCAAAAATAACTATCAATAGAAATCGAATAAAAATAGTATATTTTTTCCAATTTCTTGAAAAACGGAACGTGAATTATATCGTTTAAGTAATTTATCAAAGAAGGGTAGGGAAATAACTGTTATGGGTTAAATTATATACAAAAACTGTGGAATTATTAGAAATACATTATTTCAATCATCAAAGGATACTCAGAGAGAATGTCCATGGAAATCAAAATATTTTCTCTTAAAGACTAGAAAAGGAACAAAGAAAAGCCAAATTAAAAAAATACTGAAGTGGTGAAAGTTTTGTGCATTACTTAAATGTGTATCGTAAAACGTACCCGCCACTGTGTTTTCCTTCTAAACCACGTATCGACCAAAATGGATGTGCGGAATGATGACATATGGTTTAATCTACAGGTGCGCCCACTTTATCTAAAACTTTTTCGAGCACAGTGTGCTAAATTTCCACTTTTAGGATTGAAGTTTATGTTTGTTTTTCAATTTATTTGCAAAATAAGTTCACCTTCGATTTGTTTTGCACATAAGTGAGTACTAATTACAATTTTTTTAAATCGTCAGTATTAAGAGAAATCAAAATAAATCAATATAAAGGAAGCACCAGGTTTTGATGTGATCACGGATGAAATTCGAAAAAACTTACACAGAAAATCAATCGTGATCCTCAAATACCTATATATAATGCAATACTTAAATTAAAACTTCTAGCTGGAAAGTAGCAGAAGTGATAATTTGAGCACAACCAGGAAGACTTTTCTAAGTATAACCTGAGTCTAATCATACAGGCCGAATCCTCTTCGATCAATCATTTCAAAAAATTGTTTAAGAAGCCATGGAGACTGAAGCAAATAATACACAAAACCAAAATGGTTCCGGATTATCAATTCGAACTTAGACAAAAACTAGTTATGAGCAAAATATGTCTTGGTCTTGCGATTTTGTCAGAAAGAGGTTCTTCCCTTCTCCGGTAGTGTGTGACTCCCGATACTCACTAAAACCACCCCCTAGAGGAAACCCCATGGCCCAGAACTGTCTTTAGAGACATTACATCAGCCCTCAGAATTTTTGTTTGTGTTACTCATATTCCTTCCTTCCTTTCCTCTTTCTCCATTACTTCCCTTACAAAACTCACCCCAGCTTCGCAGTTGTCTTTGCAAAACATCATCCAGATTATTCATTTTCTAGCAGATACTGGTGCCGCCATTCTTATTACTAAAACTTTCCTTTGAGTGTTTCATCTATTACACACTGCTACGACGTAACTAGTAAGTAACAAACTATTCGAGCAAGACTTAAACTGAGTATGCAAGACCAAGATTACAAGTATTTGAGCTAGGCCAACACAGAGACCAAGTCTGAATATGCAACACCAAGACCAACACTACAAATATTGCAAGTGCAATGCAAGACCGACACCGTTACCAAGACTATGTTGGTATTAGTTTTGGTTCTTGCTTTGCTCAACACTAACAGAAACATTCAGTAATTGATTGAGTGCATTGTTAAACAAGCGCCAGACGTTATAACTTGAACCCCCTCCCCCCTTTGATTATCCCTGATTATACTATTCATAGATCAAAAAATGAGCTACAAACCCAGTGCAATGAAAAATTATATAGAAATAAATAAATATTCATGGATCTATACTGTTCAGAGAAGATTCAATTTGTCTCAATTTATAACTCGGTCTCCTTATATGGTATACAATTATAGGGTTATACCAAAGACAGATAAAGTATTTCGTGCCATGGTTAATTGGTATGTAAAAAATGTGATTGGGTGTTTGGGATACCAAAGAGCCATATGAACCAGCTACACGCATTGATCGAAGACTGAAAACCAAATCACATGAACTTGTGTTATGTCTTGATGAACTACGGAGCACAGTGCGAGGGGTTAGTAGGATGAGTTTTAAGATTCATCTGCTAAAAATTAATAGTTTATCTGTAGAACACTGAACAGTATTGAAGAAATACTCCTAATGACACCTCTCAGTATATTAAAAAAAATTAAATCAAATGAAATTTATATATTCTTGGCATCAAAACAATTTTTTCACTTTAGAGCACAAACAAAACAAAACTGTTGTTTGTGTAACGTACAACAAAACATAGTACATAATGCTCAATCATGCAAAGACTATTGAGCTAGTGCAGTGATTTTTATCTGTGAAATTCTGAAATAAACAGTATAATTAGTTATAGTGTAGGAGCCAGGCCATGTTTCATGTGCACTTTTATGTCCCCTAAGTTTTGTTGCGGGGCCTTGTTAAAGACCTATAGAAGTGTAAAAAAAAGTTGGTCACATGATCCAAATCTTGGTCGTTTGTTTCTTTTAGTGTTTCTCTGCACCCAGTTGTCGGATTTTAATTTTGTAAAGCTTATTTCATTCCTCTTTTCAAGGCAAACAAATTTTGTTATCACACATTTTTTATTAAATAAATTAGTTTTGGAAGTACAAACATAAATATTATAGTGGATATAGTATTGATACAGATCAGTGACATGGTCTTGAACAAAAAGAAACTGCAAACCTCAGAAGACTGACAGAGGGTTCTTGCATTGGTCCAAAACACAACTTTTACATTTGCAAAAGTCTCAGCACATTACTTTGAGTCTTCTACAGAGACCTACATTATCTCTGAAACATGTTTGAAAACAACCTGGGTCAGGAAAATCTTCGGGGTCCGTTGAAGCATCTGTTATTTGTGGAATTAAGGTGTCATCTTCTTCTACAAAGGCATAATCCAATGGATTGAGTTTCTCAGACGGTTCCAAAGCATAAATCAATTTGTAGCATTGCAAGTAGCTTTTTTTGATATGAAGACGGATAGATTTTGATTTAGGGGCCAAACCTTGAAAGTTTCGTTTTTTTTTTATGGAAACGTAATTTATTCATTGTTCCTAAGCTTGAGCCAAGTGATCGAACTAGAAATTCTTCTGCTTTTTTAACCATGTCATCATTCAGTGGCTCTTTCCCAAAATCTAACAAAAGGTCTTCTGCACATGTTTCATCTACTTTTAAAGCTGTTAACTTCGTACTGACCTTGCTTGTCGTGTCGCAGCCGGTTAAAGAATAAATAGCTGGTAAAGCTGTAAAAACAGTAAGTGGTCTTTGCGATGTAGGAATATTCAAAACATAAATATATCTCAGTAACTAATTAATTTAACAAAAAATGTGTAATAACAAAATTTGTTTGCCTTGAAAAGAGGAATAAAATAAGCTTTACAACGTTAAAATCCAATAACTGGGTGCAGAGAAATACTAAAAGAAACAATCTAGCCCTAATATATCCACTATAAAGTATGTGTTTGGTAATATCTAAAATAAATCTAGCGATTTGGCAGCCATTTTCCAATATGGCGACCAAACGACCAAGATTTGGATTATGTGACCAACTTTTTTTTACACTCCTATAGGTGTTTAACAAGGCCCCGCAACAAAACTTAGGGGACATAAAAGTGCACACGGGACATGGCCTAGCGCCTAGACTATTAATTCTAATGAGCATAATCAATCTGGAATTGAACTAAGTACCAAGACTTTTTCTCGTGGCCGTATATTCGATTCGTATTTGAACTGCACTATTAAAACTCTTAGCTCATAATAAATTAATGGTGTAACCAAATTAATTGAAGCAGCCTCTCGAAGTTGCACCGGTTTAGAAAATTAAACTTTTTTGCTTGCACAGTCGGTGTTGTCTTGACTTATTTCATGAGAACGAGAACGAGAACTTTTAATTCATTAATTAACAACATAATTAAAATAATTTGGATTATAAAAATAATTAAGCAGGAAAGATAAAAAATAGACAAGGCTCGCGAGTTTGTTCCAGTTAATAGCATTGAAAATTACACTGTGCTTAACTTAAAAACTGAACTTGTTGAGGAGAAAGTGAAACAATAAAAAAATATGAATTGGAATATTCGATCAACTTATACAGAAACTTGAGCAAAAGATGCGCAAAGCAAGGAGATGTGTGTTTTTTACCATCCTAAATATTACCTCGACACCTTACCTAAACTCAAGCCTGAATATATCCTAAAATCAGTCTCTGAGACTTACCTCAGGAATTGAGTAGAAGAAAATAATCAAGAAACAACCTAAATGCCACATTATGTAGCTTATATTTATACTGCAATGAGTGTTTGAGCAAAAACCGAGAATATTTTAGAAGTTAAGTCAAAATATAGACGAGTTTTTAATCGAGTTTTTTTTTTTTTTAAAGGAGCCGTCCCTTCGCCGGCACCACCTCAGCCTCTTGGGCCTATTGTCCTCCTAGCGTTCTGACTACAACCTATTCAGCCAATCCGTTCCCTGTATTAGCTCATACAGGTTCTTTACTGGTTGGTTGTAGAAGTCTTCTGGAGTCATTTGGGGTATTCCATAAAGTTTCTGCCTCCTGTGGTCCAGCGTCTCACAGTTGCATAATATGTGCAGAGCTGTTTCGGTGTCCTTTTTGCATCTTCTGCATGTAAGGTCTCCGTTATACAGCCCTATTTTGTTCAGGTGCTCCTTTGTGGGAAAGTGTCCCGTAAGAAGCCCCGTTACTGTGCGTAGTTTGTTCCTGCTCATTGAGAGCAGTTCTTTCGCTACTTTTTCTGATGGTTCTTTTATGAATTTCTTCCCATGTGTTTGCCTGGGCGTATTCTTCCAGTGTTTTTTGTGTTGTTCTTTTACCCACCCTTTTAACCATGACCTAGTGGAGCATCTGGGAATGCCCACAGATGGTTCGGGTCCGTTCATCAGGGTTAACGATCCTGCTCTGGCCAGTTCGTCAGCTTTTTCATTGCCAGCGATTCCTTTGTGACATACCAGCCGATGTTACCCTAGAGCTTTGAAGTGCTTTAAGGGCAGCTTGACTGTCACTGTAGATCCTGATCTGCCTGTTTTTATAAGCTATCCAATGTTCTAGCATCACAATTCCGGCTCTCGCATCCACCTCTGCCTTGGAGTAGTACGTATACCAGGTTGCTCAACCTCGATGGTTACACCTTCCTTAGGTCTTCCCTACCTGTTATATTTATTTGGAATTTATTATTAGAGCTATATCAATATCTTGTAGCTGTCAATGTCAATGAGTTCCGCTAATAGCTTCTCGATGAAATTTCGAGCGTTTGGCTTATATATTGTTTACTTTGCAGAAGTCTGTCCGTTGCAGATCTGGCTTCGCCTTGTATAAAAATCATCATCGGTCTAACAACTTGTTCGTTCAGCCATTTGGTCATTTTTGGTTTGAGACACCTCTACACATTCGTCTGCATCTGCGGAGGGCAATAGTACCTACCTTCCGGTGTGGTCTTCTGGAGGTGTCTTTGATCAAAACGTACTACAATGTTCTTTGGCAAATAGAATGACCGGTCCTCTCAGCACTATTGGTTTTAGACCTAGCTAGATTGTCAATTTCTCTTTTACGCACCAATATTAACAAATTCATTCAAGCTTATTTGCATTATTTTCCATACCATCCTAGCAAACTTGTCTATGATTATAGCAATGTAGTTTGAGTATCCAAATCAGTAAAAGTCTGTTGTGGATGGTTCCGTGAGAAGGTCGTCTACTAAGGTTGCCTATAGTAGCGTTGATAACACTTTCCTTTTCGGGGAGTCCTAAGCTTGATGGGTAAAATCTATCCACATTTAGAATGAAATGACTAGAGTTTGTTTAACCATCCTTTGCCGTTACGTCATAATCGGTGACGTATTCTGCTGTTTTACGTTTGTCTCATATAAGTTGTATGTTATTTCACACTTAACCTCAATGATGCATGTTAAGGTGTGTTTGTATGAATAAATTTCAATAAATTGGTTTTGCCAAAAATTGTATTTTGCTTTATGCGTTGCGTACCTTTTTAGATATAATTTTGTTTTGTTTTAACTTGAAATCTCCGTTTCAACTGATCTGTTTCAAATTTCTAGCTGGAGGATGTTTAATGCCCCTGAAAATGATTTTTCACTGAGTTTAAAAAATTACGGCTTACCGTATCGTGATTGAATGGCGAATTGTATTAAAACTGTATTATACGATTATAATTTTGGGGTGAATCCAAAGGTTATTTAAAATTAGATAGAATATCTATCTATATGCTCATATTTTTGAAAATTGTATAGTAATTAATATCTGTGTCATTGTGAGAAACAATTTCGTAAGTATTCCTGAGAAATTAAAAAAAAAACACATGTATGGGAGAAAACAGGCAATAAATAAATTTATTTCTGAAAAAGCTCCCAATAAAAACAGGAAAAAGGAACGAACAAACGGATAAGAAAGGTAAACTGAAATAGCATATACAATGAAATAATATGCAAAGTCTAAGCTTCATCACTGACAAAATCATCTTCATCATTGTGGGAGTCCGATTCATTCAGATCAGATCATTCAGATTACGTTGTAGACTGCATTCAACGGTAAAAGCGGCATGCCAGCCTCTCTTTTTCTTGAAAAGATATTAATCAACTTCAAAATTAAAGTTTGCTCTACCTCATTATACCGGGAAGGCATTTTGACAATGAAAAATCAATTGAAAAAGGCGAAAATGACCAAAAATACTGAACAAATCAAAATATGAAAACTGAACTGTCAAAAGTAACAAATAAAATTTACGTCGACATTAGTTAAGAAATACGTTAATGACGTCATAATTCCGTCTCATCTATTTCATGAATGAGAGATAAAGCTGGACAATGTATGACGTAACGGCAAAGGATGGTTAAACAAAGTCTACCATTGAAATAATGGGAAAAATGACAGAAATCGCCCAGCTTTGTGGTAAGGTTAGGTGGGTTTGTGATGAGTGGGCCTATCACACTCTCCACTGCGATTCACAAAAGTTCATTGTGACTCGGTGGCGATATACACCAGATTTCTACAAATACAATATTGAGAAATAGAATTAATAACTAATAAGGATCCTAACGGGACATTGCCGCCTGAACGGACATATGAAAAGACTCAAAATAGTGGAGGAAGAAGAATGTAGATTCTGTAGCATGGAAGAAGAAACCACCATCCACATACTTGCAAATTGCTCAGCAGCTAGGAGATTATTGGATAGAAGAGGGATATTTACCTACGTTGAAGCCTGCAGATTACCCAAAAATTCCTCAGGGAACTAGGACTAAAGGAGCTACTAGTCTCTGAGACGTTTCTTAGGAACTAAGTAGAAGTACAATAGATCTTTCAGGTCTTTGTGAATATCACTCCATTATACATACATACATACATACATACACACATACATAGGAGCCATTACTATTCTAGCATTTTCGTGCGAAAAATGGAAAATGAATAACAACATTCCATTAGCATATTGAAAAAACGAGTAACCAATAATTAACGTTAATAAAAAAGTCAAACCAGCTTACACAAATTGCACACATACATAATCAATAAGGGCCCATAGTAATGCAGTGTGACATAAAATTGTCCGTATATCTTAAACCGTTCATTTTTCTAGTCCCGTCTTAAGATGACTTTTTTCTTCAAACTAACTTATGAGTGAAAAAAGTTAACTTAACAAAAATTTGCCAAATCAATCATTAAAGTCCTGGTACCCTTGTTCACAAGTGTAATGTAGACTTGTTAATGACGCTAGAAAGTGTTCAATTATGGTGTTTAAAAACTGTTAAAATTTTACTTATTTCCAATACGCCCATTCAGTAATTATCAATAAAAAAACATTTTCAATTCCCAACTTTAGTTCGTTAACGAAGGGCGTTAGGAAAAAAATATATGAAGAACTATAATTATTTTTAGTCTCTCTATTATCTCCAAAGTTTTTAGTACGAAGTCCTGAGCGAATGATGGAAGATGGAAGTGTAAGTAAAAAGCTCGATTAAGAGTAACTAAAATGATCACTTCCAAAAGGATAGATTTTTTATCATTATTATCAAGTTTCATTTAATGCTAATAGTTTGAAAGATATATTTTTTGTAATAAAAATGTTTTAAGTTTGATGTTTCAAAAAGTCATTTTTTAACCTTTTTAACAATGTATTTTTCAGAAAAATAAAATAGCGTGACCCATTCTTTTTTCTGTGCTCCTAGCCAAAAATAGATATTCTCCTAAAACCATGGAATAGTTATAATTTCCGGATTTTTTTGCGGAAAATATCCTTCAGTTTAAAGTAAGCTGGAATGCAATGGGAATTGGCACGAAGGAACCAACACCCTTAGTCATTCCAGAAACACAGATGTTATCACAAAGTTGCTTCTTGAAATTAGAAGTGATAACTTGTTGGCCACAATTAACGACAACCAACCATGCCATATCCAGCTTAAATGAGATGCAGTCAGCAAGGAACATTGGTGTTGTACATAGATGGATCTAAAACTGACATAGAAACAGGTGCTGGAGACCGTGGTGCTAGACCCAGGTGCGACGTCCACACATCGTTGGAGAAGTTTGCATCCGTATTCCAGGCAGAAACCTACGCTACCAACACGTGTTTGCAAATGAACATGGAAAGGAGGTATAGAGGCAAAAAAAATCCTTAAGCTGCGTCCTCACCGAGTCGACATTGTCGATCGATAGTGTCGACTTGTGGTATACGTTGCAATCGACGGTGTCGATGGACAAAATAAATCGACATGTCGCATTGTTTTCATGAACAAGACAAAGTCATACCTTTTAACTAATAATTATAAAAACAGAAACATGAGGCACGATGCCCTTATGGAAATTGCTAATGAATCTTCGTCAGACATAATTTCTGCCAACTCTGGTGTTAGTCGAAGAGCTGGCTACATAAAACAGTATCGATAAGGTACACGACAGATGAGTTAATAAATGATTGTAAAAACATTAAAACATCGCGAAATGGCTATTCTGCCAGCTTCGATAGGCCGGATATGTAAATGGCGGCCAGTTTTTCACGTCGGAAAAACTTGCCTGGAAAACTGATAAGGTACACGCGTGAAATTTTTTTCAGGCATTGTTGAGACCTTGACTGAGAACGGTGTAACAGTGGCAGAAAGTTATCAGGTCGGAAAACCCTCGGCAGAAATGATTCAAAGTCGTTGAAAATTTCCATGAAAAAACCGATAAGGTACACGTGAAAAACTTTTTTCCGTACATTCTTTGTGCCTCAAGGAAGAGCGGTGCGATAGTGGCAGAAAAGTAGCAGGTCGGAAAATCCTCGGCAAAAGGAACTAAAAGTCACGGAAAACAGCATGTAGCGTCAACGGGAAATTTAATAAGATACACGTGCATAACTTTTTTCCAGGCATTGCTTAGTCCTCAACTTAGAACACTGTGATAATGGCAGGCGTTTTCAGGCCGGAAAACCCTCCGCAGAAATTAGAAAAAATCGGAAAAATTTAAAACTCAAAATTAATTCTAGTTCCTTGCGATCTTTACATTTCCCAACTATTTTCGCTCATACCATTCGAAATATTTTCGTGCTCTACCTCAAATTAAAAAAAAATCATCACGGTACGATGAAAACTTGATGAATGAGCCAAAATTTTAACGGCACGGCGTATTTTATACCATCTGCTCGGTTTTCATGCCGCGCGCCCGCTGACTTTTAGTTCCTTCTGCCGAGGGTTTTCCGACCTGTTACTTTTCTGCCACTATCGCACTGCTCTTCCTCAAGGCCCAAAGAATGTACGGAAAAATGTTTTTCACGTGTACCTTATCAGTTTTTTCATGGGGATTTGCAACGACTTTGAATCATTTCTGCCGAGGGTTTTCCGACCTGCTAACTTTCTGCCACCGTTACACCGCTCTCAGTCAAGGTCTCAACAATGCCTGAAAAAAATTTAACGCTTGTGCCTTATCGGTTTTTCAGGCAAGTTTTTTCCGACGTGAAAAACTGGCCGCCATTTACATATCCGGCCCATGGAAACTGGCAGAATAGTCATTTCGCGATGGGTTAATATTTTTACAATCATTTATTAACTCAACTGTCGTGTACCTTATCGATACTGTTTTATGTAGCTTGGACTATGTGGACGGATGCAATTTTGTCGCCTTGTTGATCGACCATGTCGACTCGGTGAGGACGCAACTTAACACTGTCAGATACTCAGACAGCACTGAAATTTTTAGCATGTCCCCAGATTTAGAATGGTCTGGGACTGCCCACAAAAACTATTAATCCCGGCAAACCTTAATGGAGTAATTAGTTTGAAACCTAGAATTAATAGTTCATTTCCATTTTTTGTGAATCTATTTTGGAGGTGTTTTAAATACTCAGGTACTTACTTAAAAACCCATATGAGGATCTGACAAAGCTGTTAATTTTTCGTGTGAATCGTATAATCGCTGTAGATTTCCCACGACTGTTTAATACATATCAAATATCGCGTATTTTTCAACAGCAACGAAAGGCAACGGAATAATTATATAAGCGAAAACGATTGTGCGCATACAATGAAAATAGTACCTCTAGAGACCTGAGTACGAGTTGTACCATCGCTTATCGCAGTGTGATTTAAAACGCCATTTTATTTCACAATTTTCCTAGTTTAGCGCTAGATAGTTACTAATTTAGTATAGCAATCCGCGCTGAACTGTTGGAGAACCAAGTGCAAGATCAAATCATCCGAACTGGCCAGCAATACAGGAAAGAAGACAGAGTAGGTACCGGTAAGTTACTTTCCAGTTTTTTCGTTGCTACGTTATATAGATTTTTTTGTTGGTGTTTATTGAATCATTTTTTTTTAAACACTGTAAATAATTTACAGCTCTACTTCAGCTTCAAATTTTCTTGGGCTATTGCTCGAGTAGTCTTTCGAATTGTTTTCATATAAACTGTTGCACCTCGCAACCAAACTCCTAAAAGGGTCCTGGGGCACAAGGGTTTTGTAGGCAATGAAAAGGCAGACTCCCTTGGACAGCTAAGGTCTGAAAGTGCATTCACTGGTCCTGAACTACTATTTGGAATATCAAAAACTGCTGCACGTGGTTGTATATCTCGGTGGAGACACGTGCCAAAACGGGAACACATCAAACTCCTGGTCAAAAAAACATCGGAGTCCCTGATTAACGAAATATTAAACCCCAGCAGGAGCCAGATAAGAAAAGTAACGGGAATATTCACCGGTCTCGGTAACCTAAGGAAGCATAGGTATACAATTGGCATATATAGGGAAAAAAACAATCTGTCGGTTGTGCATGGAAAAGGAGGAAACAGCCTCTCACATCATCTTCGAATGTGAAGCACTGTTTCATTGGAGATGTAGACTCCTAGGACTAGAGTATCCAAGGGAGGATTTCTCCAAGATGGACCTAGTAAAACGGTACAACCAAGAATACAAAAAGCCCAAAGGCGGAGGGAGTCCTAAACTCGTCCCCGAGCAGGTACTATCAGATGATCCTACCTTCAATTTGTATCCATTCAAATTACAGTGCTCCATTCTGGAATAATAATAGGTAAGTGTACTTGTGAATAAAGACATTATGTAAAGCTTTGTTAGTTATAGTGACTGGTGGTGCCGAACCAATTAATCAAACAATCATTCCGGGTAAGCAGTTTATGTCTAAAAAAATAAGTATGATATTCCAAAGGTTAATAATGCTTTGAAAACACAGAATAGTATATTATTCAACGAGTGTAGAATGATGGCTATTATTCACGCGGATGAAGTTTCCAAAACAAGCGAGTGTAGCGAGTGAGCTTTGGAATCATCAAAGTGAATAATAGCCATTGTACACAAGTAAAAGACTATACTTTCTCCACGACTATGCCTAAAAAAAATTTTCCATTGGGATTTGAACCTCAATTGCCCACGTAAGTCACATATATCTACCACTGATCTATTGATTACATTAATTTATGAAAATGTAAAAATATAGGTACTTAACTCATATTTCCAATAGAAACCTTTACAATTTTTAAATGAAATTATAACATTATTAGGAATAATAATGAAGATAACATAAATGTAGGTACTTGTACTTATTAAATCTTCACTATCGCTACTGTTGTCCATTTTGTCCTCTATATATACCTAAAATTGACGTTTTCAAACGACGTACGTATTGTCAAAAGCGATTTGCGTAGTTAGGTATTTGACGTTTCGAAACAGACGATTTGCTTATCCATTTCAGGGGTCTATTTTGTAATTCGTCGTTTCCAGACGATATCGTTACGCAGACGACTTATTTGTCAACGACAATTTCTCTTATCTCTATTCTGTAACATTATCGTTTAGTTTCTATTTTAGTGATCAAAGTTAACGGCATATTTTAAGTGATAATTTGAACTGATTCTGGGTTCTATTGAGGATAATGATTCAATTAAACAAACGTAAGTAGATAGATGAGGTAAATTTTCCTCAAATAAATCTTTTGCCGATACAACATCCAGTATATTATATAACTGCCTAAAAAGTTCCTCCGGGAGCTCAAAACGATTACTGGTATCTCTGTGTTCGTAATCTTTCTCGAGTTTCTTCTCTAAATGTAGATACCAAGTTATTAAAAATTAACATTTTAAATAGATATTTATGTTGATAATCCAATTCATTACCTCCTTTGTAACTCATCTAAAACCAAATAAGCTATTTCACCTGCTATAATTTTTATTAATACAAACACTTCAGATAAATATAGGCAAGCACAACGACCTTCACCTTATTATAGGTTAGTTAACAACTTTTTACTTCCTCAACGAAAGCTGTCAAGGTATCGTTAGTGGACGACAACTTGGTAGCCATTTTTGTCGTCCAACAACGACTACCGTTGACTATAAAATAGAGAAAGTCGTTCATAAACGATAATCGCCCGCGAACGACGTCGTTATGTGTTACAAAATAGACCCCTTAGAGGGATTTTTGATAATAATAGAGTGTGATTGGCTAACGAGAGTGAATTCTTTTTCATTCTTCACTAGTGTGAAGAATTTATATCATTATACTACAACTGAATATCAGAAAATAATTTGTGCATTATTATAGTCGTGGAGAAATTAGTTTTTCCTCCATACATTACAGATAAACTTTTAAGTCACAAAATAACATGGTATATAATAATCGATAATTTTTCTGGTTTTATTTTTCGTGTATGCTCAATTTTAAATGCCGTATCGTGTATTATCTACTTCCGGCCATTTTATGTTTATTTATTAAAAGTTATTAATACTGTACAATTTTAATATGAGTTTTGTATTAAGTAAACACTGGAAACGGAATAACAACTTATAATAATGGAAATAAGTTTTGAAACTAACCGAAACTTGTATAATTTATATTTCAGCAGTCTTTCTAATCTGCATCAGAATATCCATTTGCTTCGTTAAATATATATTAGTCTTTGGTCTGGAAGCTGTATTTACTCAGTTAATTCATTCTGAAACGAATCTCAGGACTTACATAATGCATAAAAAATATGAATATTATTTATTTTTGTAGACTTTAATTTGAAGTTTTTATTTTTGTACCAGCGATCACAAATTATATAGTAATAACTTGCTGTTCGAGAATTTCAATCTTCAGCTGGGCATAATTTAGTTACTACAAACCCGCGTTTTTTATTTCTATCAGCGTTTAAAGTAGGTAAATTTGGTTAAATTATTTCTGTATGAGTTTTTTCATGAATTCTCAATTAAATTAAAAAATTATGAGGTATAAGGCTAATAAAGCTACTGTAAATGACAATGAGGGACTCGAATACAAAGGTGATAGCAGAGACGATAATACAGTGGACATTAACATTGAAGTAGGTGTGAGGCAAGGAAATAGTAGGTCTATAGCGAAACTATGAGCCTAAATTATAAAGACGAAGAAAATCTCAGAGAGTCCTTGAGAGGAGAATTATGCGGAGAATACTAAGTACAAAGCAGATCCCGATTGAAGGATTGAAGGAAGACTTAGGAGGAGAGATCAGGAAATTTCAAATGATTATTTCAGTAATTCTTAGGGACTGTCGTCATGCCTATCACTCTGTAGCAATTATTTGACCTTTTAACGCGACAACAATAATTTCAATGCAATTAGACGTTATCTCAATTATCGTTAATATATCAAATACTACTAGGTAAACGTTTAGTGATCAAACAATAATACTGAATACCAAAAATACGAAAAATTTAAATTGTTTTTTTTAACGAGATTCAATGTCAAATTTGTAAAAAATCCGAAATACAAAAATTTTAACGAATATACACGTTGCACCTCCCACTTATAACGCTTGTGATGGCAATAAAAAAGCTGAATCTTCAAAGGGCGCTAACCAACCTAAGCGACGACTGGAGCGGCTCTAGCAGCGCGGTCGTGACGACAGATACATTCCTAAAGAGCGGCTAGAGCAGTCTAGTCTTGGACGTCATGGCTGATGCATCAGTGTTGGGCCTAACCTATTTGCTATTACAAGAAGAGGAGATATTGTTGGCCAAGTTAAAAAAATAACGAAAAGTCACATCAATTGTATCTTTCCAGATGTGAAGAGGGGTTTCAAAAAATTTCAATTAATCGGCATCTGCTACAGGACGGTTCAATGTTCAGAAAGTTTTTTCGTTTAAATTGAGTCCAGTTACAAAGTCAAACAGCCTATCAGCCCTGCAAAAAAACTAGGATTGACGCTAAGGTAACATTGAAATGAAACAACTTCATTTTCCCACCAATTTCTCTCCAGACATTTTCTCGGACATTAGCATCTTTGTACAGTGGGTGTTCACGAACTAGTTCAAGTCCATTATTAATCAGGAAAATAATCACATAAACACTTGCCCAGAGCTCCAGTCGTCGCAGCTGTTACAACTGAACTGCTCATGCTAGCAGTCTAGTCGTACGAGCCGCCTCACTAGAGCCGCTTCATGGGAATGGGTTTTATTTACTTGAACAGTATCAGTCATAAGCGCACGGCGGCTGCTAAAGCCGCTCCACTCGCTTAGGAATTCGACCTTTAGAAGTAAATTTTTGGAAATAGCTTAATTAGCAAGGATTGACATAAAATCACATTTTGAATCTGTAGGTTGCGTGTATCAAGATACTTCATAGACACCCTGAATATTAACAGTTCAGGAAATATAACCTATTAGTTCTGCTTCGAAAATAAATATTTCAGCCAAATATCAATCAATTTTCAATCTTGACAATTTTTTCCCCGTGAATTTTTATTTTTTTGGTGAATAGTTCACCAAGATTCGATTGTACAACGTAAAATTGTACCTGGCTCGTGTAAATTGTGGTGTAAGCAAATAAAACGCCCGATTTTTCTAAAGCCTTTAAAACATAACAATAAAAAATGTATTTGAATACGCCATCGTTAAATAAACGGACGATTTAATCACATTGTATATTACGATCTGCTATTAGCTCAGTTGTGACTAAGGGATTATGCGACCTCCCGGAAAGCTTTTTGTGTTTATTTTGCTGCTTGTGTAAAGCTGGCGCTGGATATTATACACACATGTGTTTGTTTTTTCATTTCTTGAATTATGGCCTTGGCGTCGGTCGGAGCTAGGAGTTTTGTATTTCTTATTTGCATATTTTCGGTTTATTTTTATCAAATGACAGTTCTGATGAAAGATTACAACGACGCTTAGGTTGACATGATAAAGTTTCATAAATACTAGTTTTCAAACATCACTTAACGTGAGCTACGAGAATTCTGTTTGTTTAGCAATATATTCTCAACTGTGATTATTGGACATTAAGAACATCACATTAACATTTTTCGAACTAAAAAATAAATCTTTAGCGTCGTGCAGTTATAATATCCTATTTCAAAAGATAATTATGATAGTTATTTATTGTATGAGTGTATAACGTTCGTTTATAATTATTAATATTACAAGTTTTAGTAAATTTTATAGGATCCTAAATAATTGATAAAGACATACACATTTTGTATAAGTTTTTTTGTCAATTTTCAAATCATCGAAACTTGTTCTATTTCTGTTCAATTTTAATTTTCTATCAATTAATTGACAGCTTAAGGCAAAATAATATAATAATAATAATGTTTATTTTGTATCAAATAATTTTACATCAAATATACAATATTTGTTAATAACATCGTGGAGTGAATATTAGTGTTCATAATAATCAAGGAAGGATAGTGATAGAGATATGGATATCAGTAACACTCCTCCGGAGATGCGGGAATTGGCAGCTACGGCCACGTTGGATTTACTCCCCCAGAAATCACGCTTTATATATGAAAAACAATACAACACGTTCAAGGTCGACGAAAAAATGTAATATGCACCTCGGGGAAGAAGTGTCTATTGGCTCGCCTCGGCTATCAACTTGCAGACTCGACTATAATAGACAGTTATTCGTCCTTGGTATATAAATAACAATTTTCCACGGTCGGGAGTAGAAATCAGTTTCTATGACATCAAAATTAAAATAGAAGTAGTCGATTATTTCCAAGGGAGTATAATGAAAAACGTTCTCCATAATGTAAACTCCCTTGGGAACAATCGACTACTTCTGTTTTAATACTGATGTCATAGAAACGGATTTCTACTACCGACCGTGGAAAAAATAGTATATACCATTCGGGAGAGATGCTATTTGTCTTCGGTGCATTGTAGCCCTCAGGCTTCAAATTGAGCCTCTGCCAAAATAACGCATTTTTCTCCCCTATAGTATAATTTACTATTAATTAGTTTTCTATAGACACATATATTTGGGGAATTTTGTGAAAATAAATTTTGCAAAAGGACGCCAAGAGCAGATAGTATCTCTCTTTTTAAAATTTTTCAATTCTCAATTAGCTGTTTTATGTCATACCTACCTTCCGAGAAGAATTATGTATTGTTTGAATAATGATTTTATTATAGTTATAGAATTAATTCTGTTTACATGTCAGGTAAGTAATTGTATACTTTTAATTTACCTGTAACTGATATTTTTATACACTGTGTCCGTAAAGTATGGAACAAATTCATTTTTAGCTAAACAGACCATTTTAAGAAATAATCCTGAAACTCGTCGATTTTTGATTTTATTTTACCGCATTTTAAAATAATAATCTAATATGCAGGGTGAATTACTTTCGAGTAATGACGTCACCGTCATTTTTTTAATGGAACACACCCATTTTGTCTTAATTTTCGGATTACTCTAGCTCGGCTGATTCCAAAAATGTATCACAAGTTGATTCCAATTGGTACAGGGTGGACAAAAATACAATAGATTTGTGTGTGCTCATAAAGTAATCCTGGAGATTTTGATGAAAGTTTCTGGTTTCAACAGGATGGTGCACCTCCACATTATGCTGTAGTTGTTAGAAGGTACCTACATTTATAAAGTCATGTATTTTATCATATTATGTCCGCTAGACAAGAAGTATTTTTGATAATATTGTTAATTTAACTAGTAAAGAATGTTACGCGTTACTTTATGAACACACACAAAACTATTGTATTTTTGTCTATCCTGTACCAATTGGAATCAACATGTGATACATTTTTGGAATCAGCTCAGCTAGAGTAATCCGAAAATTGAAACAAAATGGGAGTGTTCCTTAAAAAAAAAATGACGGTGACATCATTACTCGAAAGTATTCCACCCTGTATATTAAAATTTTATTTTAAAATACGGTAAATTAAAATCAAAAATCGACGTGTTTCAGGATTAATTCTTAAAATGGCCTGTTTAGCTAAAAATGAATTAGTTCCATACTTTACGGACACAGTGTATGGAACGAATACAGTAACACTGGCTTGTACTGTAGTTACGTTTCACTTTCTTTAGTAGATTCCTATTTTTATAAGTGTAAATTATAATCTGGTACATATATAATTGCCTTAAGTCCATTAAACCAAATAACTTATTTGAAGAGTACATACATTTTTCACCATAAGTGATTTTTAGAATTAATTTTTGTATTACATCAAGAGGTCTTAAATGAGATTATACGGCACCACCCCAACCTAAAATAGCATGTCTCAATCGTGATTCAAACAAAGAGTAGTATAGAATTTTTAAATGTTGTATATCCAAAATGGTTTTTAAATACCTAAAACGGTAAATATAGGGTAATATTCACTTTAACGTTGTTTTTTTTTGCAGTTTCAAAGAGATTGGTATCACTGATTCTGCAACATGGCATGTAGTCTCTAGCATCTATTCGTTTTTCATTTATTTATTTCCACACTATATATTTATAAAAAGTGAAACGTTCGAAATAAATTAAGCAATATTGCATGTAAAAATGTCGTGGTCGTGGTTTCTATAGCGCCATAAGCATTGTTATTTTATCAACAACGTCAAACTGACAGTTTATTATAAAAAATCGAGAGAAATTGAAATCATTGATTTGTATAACAGCCAAATTGATATAGAAGAATCAGCAAATATCGCTTGTCTGTCGCTGCTGCCAGAAAAATCAAAGAAGTACGAAGTAACGTATCAAATTGCGAAATTTCTGAACTTTGGGAACTTTAAGGAGTATACTGGACAGTCCCTCAGAAAAACGTGGGCCACTTTATTAGAAAGCACTGGAGTTGATGTCTCAGCTCTCAAGCGACATGGCGGATGGAAATTTGCAACTATAGCGGAGAGCGTCAACAATGAAACGGAAGTTGCAAATTTATACGATATAACGAAGCCAGAAGTCTCCTGCAGTACTATGTAAAGATCTACAACTGACAAAAAACATTTTATAAATTGTACAACATCCAAGAACACATTTTGTAGGGAAAATTTTTGTAATAAATGAAAATATTTAAAATATGTTTTATCCTATTAGTCTTTAAAAAGTTATATGTTTGTAATATTTTTTTCCAATTTGTTAATATCATTTTTTTTCGCTCTATTTGAATACATTTTAGTTGTATTGCATACATGGAGGTTTGTTTCCTCACAAAAAATATTATCTCCACTTTTAAAGTAGGACTGGGTTAAAAGTGACCCAACAATCCCAGTTGTGTAGCCTGGAAACTACTGTACCAGTTGAGGTTTATCTAAATAAATGATAATATGACACCAACTCTAACACTACCCACTTTACACTATTTGTCGCTCGTTTCGATAACCAGATAGTGTAAAGTGTGTAGTGGAACTTGTGTTCGGTATCGAATATCGTCAACAGTTCCATAATTCCCAATTTGCACGAATAATTGTGTTGGATATATATGCGGCTATAGTACCCAAAAAAATGCAAATGAGTTTCGGAACAATTAATTCAAACTAATCTTCAATTACTTCACTTATTTAAAATGCACACTGCAACACTATTTCCGCGTTCAAATAAAATCACAAACCAATTCTTTATAAATGCACCGCTTCATCCTACAAAACACCTTAGAGCCTACTAACAAGTGAAGGGATTTTAAGTTATCACAAACTTCATGATGTCATGCACCGATGAGAAATGTTTTGCAGTCGTAACTCGAACTCCTACGAGTTTGTACTGGATTAATTAAGTGAAAGAAACACTTTATGTAGTGCTCAATACATCAGCTCTCTGACTTTCGTTCTTTAGCTCTTAAGTCTTCCTTTATCTTCTTTAGTACAAAGAGTGAGAATTTCCTTCAAACTTTCCAGTCTTACACTTTTATTTCCACCCAAAAGCTGGTTACACGCAGTAAGTTGGTGTAGCCACTTTAATGGTTGGCCTTTTTTGAGCTAACTATCTCTTGTACAGTGTGACAATATAGTTAGTGACTTTTATTAACAGTCCTGTGCTTCACATGATGTTTTTGAAAAACTTACAATCCTTCAAGCGAGTAAAATGGATTAATAAAACATTTGGTAGTTTATTGGTTAGTCCGGATACATAACTAAGTCTTAGTTATTATTGAGTAATTCTATTTGTATTCAAGTGTATTTTATGCATTACCTACTTGTATTCAATACTTGAGTAATGTGTTTAAAAACTGAAAACTAATTTCTACTTTCTGTAAGGAACTGTATAAAGTTATTTAAAAAATCAAACTCGTAAAAACACCGTAAAGCGAGTTTTCAACTAATATGAAAGTAATGTCATGCATATTTCGATATTCTTGACATAAAAACAACAGGAAGGTGAGGTTAATATCGAATTATCCCATACTTTTAAGATATTAACTTAGTTAATAAGGATTTAGAGCGAATAACTGTCCCGAATACCGAGTGAAAATAAAATTTGTTGTCAAGACAAACCATAAATAAAAGTAGACATTTTATAACGTAGCCAAGTTATTAAAAAACGCCGAGTCAGGGAAATATAAATGCAAACTAGATAATTTTAGCTATATCGAGGTAAAGACGCACCTGAAGATGGAATAATAATTTTATTTAAAAGAAAACGCCGCAAATGAGAAGTACTTCATGATTAAAAAAGAATGTACTGTCTTCACTGAACATTGTTTTTATGGATAAAAATCGTTCCAAATCTCCGTTTACTGAAAGGTGGAAAACTTTCATTTTGTAACTCCGGCATACTAACTTTTTCCAACATCGGCATAACAACAGTTTTAACGCCGCTTTTCGTTTGATGTCAAGCAGGTATTCGAATAAGACAAGACAGGACCACTTGCACTATTCGATGTTTTTCAACCTTACTACGTCGAACCACTAATTTTCAAATCGGTAAACCTAGTCTAGGAGGAATCGGCGCATGAGTACCGAAAACTATTTGACCTCAATTTTTTTATGCGATCCTCTTCAAATTGCCCTCCTAATGATATAAATGCATGTTGCCATGGCGCAACCCGGTGCCATATTGTTTAAACCGAAATTGTTTAAACAATTGCAAGGAATTGTTATTTTTCAACCGGACAAATTTTTTTTATATTCTTTATTGAAATACCAATGAAAAAGGTCCTATGACTTTTAACGATAAAGTTAATATTTTTAAAGATATGAATTTTTAAAGGTTCGAAAAATCTCAAATTTAGGTACTTTCGACCCATGAAAAATATATTAAAAAAAAACATAATGTCTAAGTAATATTTTTTTTTAAATTCTCTATACAATTGTTAATAATATTGTTGAAAGATATTTAAAAAAATTTCATTGTTTATATCTTTTTTTTAATTGTTAATTCCGCGCGCTCACAAGTATGCGTCGCTTACCTTTAAGTATCGCTGTCTCTCTCTGACTCATGCGTTGCATCGGCCTCTCTGTCTAGAATCATAATTTATCATTTATCTTTAGTATATATATAGTATAGTATATTATCATTAGTATATATAGTAATTTTTGCCTTTATATCAACAATAATAATAATAACAAAAAAGTAATATAAACTGATAAAAAAGTAATTTTAATTACATGTTTCGATTTATGCTTAAATAACTTTCGAAAAATTGATTTCAGAAAAAAATGTATTGAAAACAAATTGTAGACAATTTAATTATTAATAACATTGCTCTCTTTAACAATCTTGATAAAGTTGATAGTTTTCAAGATAAATGATAAATAATGATTCAAGACACAGAGAGGCCGATGCAACGCATGAGTCAGAGAGAGACAGCGATACTTAAAGGTAAGCGACGCATACTTGTGAGCGCGCGGAATTAACAATTAAAAAAAAGATATAAACAATGAAATTTTTTTAAATCTCTTTTAACAATATTATTAACAATTGTATAGAGAATTTAAAAAAAAATATTACTTAGACATTATGTTTTTTTTAAATATATTTTTCATGGGTCGAAAGTACCTAAATTTGAGATTTTTCGAACCTTTAAAAATTCATATCTTTAAAAATATTAACTTTATCGTTAAAAGTCATAGGACCTTTTTTATTGGTATTTCAATAAAGAATATAAAAAAAATTGTCCGGTTGAAAAATAACAATTCCTTGCAATTGTTTAAACAATTTCGGTTTAAACAATATGGCACCGGGTTGCGCCATGGCAACATGCATTTATATCATTAGGAGGGCAATTTGAAGAGGATCGCATAAAAAAATTGAGGTCAAATAGTTTTCGGTACTCATGCGCCGATTCCTCCTGGACTAACCAGAATTATTCGTTTCACGTCATGTTCAAAAAATGTCTTGTTTATTTCTCTGTCGTGAAATGAATGGTGGTTTTGTATCAGAAGGACAAGCTGGCGTTGTTGTAATTTTGGTAACGAAAATACTGGTTTGTACAATTTTTTCACATTTCCAAAGGTTTTTTTGTCTGGATAGACGTTTAATTTGTTATAATAATTATAATCCAGTAAAAAATTAATTTTCATGGAACTTACGCCAGTACTTACACATAACCAAATCCTCTTAAACTTGCTCTTCCATCCAAACTCAAAATTCTTCATGTGTTTAGCCACTTTTAAACTAAAGTACGTGTAAAGACGTTTTCAATAACCATCAATATCCGAAATATATACAGGGTGTCCCGGGACTAATGGGAAAGAGTCAGAATTGTATAATCTGAGCCAAAATAATGTTAGTACTTCATATAAACTTTTTCTATGCAGGTCCTCGTTTTCGAGTTATAGGCTACCAAAGTTTTAATTTTGAATTTGGTTTTTATTTTTATTTTTTGTACTAGTTATTTGATCTTTATAAAATTTACGCAAAGCTATAATGTAGGTGTATGTTTATTTTGGAAAGGTAAACAGATTTACAGTAGTGCCTTGAAGCCAGGGACGGACTACTTGCAATGGTTAGTGATCCAAAAATTTCGCAGGGATGGCACACCCTGTATGAAATTATCAAAATTGACTTCCCCACATATTAAGCTAACAAGAAGGTACTCTTGTTGGAAATCGATAAAATAAGCCGTTTGGCAAATATTTACAGTTTTATTAATGCACTACGTACCAATTTATGCATTCACCATTTTTATGAGTACACAACGAGGTAAAACTAACTTATTAATACGACTCGCAGTCCGTCCCTGGCTTCTAGACACTACTGTGAATCTGTTTACCTTTCCAAAATAAACATACACGTACTTACATTATAGCTTTGCCGTAAATTTTTATACAGATCAAATAACTAGTAGGTATAAAAAATAAAAATAAAAACCAAATTCAAAATTAAAACTTTGGAGACCTATAACTCGAAAACGAGGGCCTGCATAGAAAAAGTTTAGATGAAGTATTAACATTATTTTGGCTCAGATTATACGCTCCTGACTTTTTTCCCATTAGTCCCGGGACACCCTGTATTTCAACTAACAACAAAGATTGATTTTCCCCATCACATGCACTCGACTGGTAAATCTCTTTTCACTTATTATTTAAGAGAAGGACAATGAAAAAGTTTTCGCCCAAATTATGTTTTTCGTTTCCTGCCTTCATTTGACAAGGGTTGCAAAAAACATACTAATTACGGCAGACACTGACCCTGGGATATATTTGAATTGTTCATGCGGACTTCCGAATTCTATAAAGGTGGTGTTCTTCAAGTAATCACAATCTTAGTATTACATCACCTAAGTGATGTGTTATTTCGATAGTTGTATCAACTTTCTTCTACCAATTTACTATCACTTAAGAAAAAATATTTGGCGGTTCCATTTATTGCTCATACCAATAAACTTTTAGAGCATCTATTTTAAATACGTACAAGAAAAATAAGATAATTTCGTTAGCATACTGAAGCATTACAAATTGAGTTTGCATAAAGCCCGTAAACGGGTGAAAGACTAGCGGACAATTAATTTTCTATTCAGAACCGTAGTTCGAAATTATCTCAAAATCACGTGACATTAAAATACTTGGACCAAGTCGCTTGTATGCATAATTGAATCCACTTAACCCATATCTATTCCAGGCCACTTGTGATCCTTTGTGCCCATCGCATCAAATATCCTTTCCTACGGACTCTCCACTCCGAATACGCGTGTCGAGAAAAAATACTGGCTATTATTTGTTATTTCAACGGCAGATTCACGTGAACTTATTCCGACATTAATATTACAAATAAAAGACATCGGTACAAATTTGAACAATTTGAAATATGAAGTATGAGTCGGAAGAAAACGGCGGATTTTTACCTTCACTAGGAAAAGAAAACCCAACCTCAAAACCACTAAACTTGATGGGAACGAGGTTGAATGGAGACAAGAAGTCAAGTATCTAGGTTTGACTCTAGACAGCTAACTCCTGTGGAACAAACACGAAGATCAGATTGTTTACAAAACAAAAATGGCTGTAATGGTGTGCAAGAATCTGGCAGGAAGAAGTTGTGGCTGTAACCAAAAAATCCTGAGCTGGATGTACACTGCTATAGTGAGACCAATTATCACTTATGGAGCCATTGCGTGGAGTAGCAGAACTAGTCTTATGGACGAAGAGAGAAAAACCTCTCCAACATTCAAAGACTAGCCTGTATATGCATTACAGGAGCAATGAGAACATGCCCAATGGCAGCCATGGAAATGATTCTCAACCTCGCACCACTATATATGGTGGTGGAAAGTGTTGCAGAAAAAAACGAGAAACATACTAAGTACCTAGAGAGGCAATCATTGAAAAAAAACACCTCCTTACTTGTTAAAAATCAAAAAACCTGGGACATGCCACAAGATGGTATGATGAAAAGGTATAACTTTTCAAAGAAATTCGTTACGGAATTAACCAACAAGAAGGAATAGGATCCAAATACCATCACCAGACTTGGAAGGAATGCCATTTAATGGTACATAGACGGCTCGGAAGCAATAGTAGGAACTGGGATAAGAGTGTACGGGCCAAGAGACAAACACTCGGAAAGCTTGGGAAAACCCCAAGTATATTTCAAGCGGATATTCACGCCATAAGAAAGTATGCCCAGTTCAATATTGACAAAGGGTATAAAAGGCAAAAGATAAGTATAAATGTCGGATAGTCAAGGAGCCATTGAAGCACTGAGCTCTTGTTTAATAAGTACCATTAATGGTGAGGGATTGCCTAGGCATACTCAGTGAACTAGGCGAGAACAATATAGTAACCTTACTGTGGATTCCAGGACACATTGGAATAAAAGGGAATGAAATAGCAGATGGACTAGCAAAGAGGGGGACTGAAAGACTCTTTTGGGGACCGGAACCCTTTTGCGGAATCAGCCCTAATGTAATATATATTGAAAGAAATAGGCAAAACCGAAAAAAAGAGAAGATCTGACCATTGGAAAGATCTAGTAGGGCTTACACAATCAAAGATTCTGATGGGTGGCTATAGCCCGTTGAGATCAAATGAATGCATAAGTTAATGTAGCACCTGAAAAAGCTTAAAACAGTGGAGGATTCTGTGGCATGTAAGAAAAAACCTCCATCCACGTACTTGCGAATTGCACAGCAATACAAAATCCTAGCGCACAGCATCTAGGAGATTATTGGATAGAAGAGGGACATTTACCTAAGTTAGCAGCAATGCCCTTGTACCCTGGGACTCACTTATGAGTAGTTTTTGTAGACAGTCCCAGACCAGTTTAGATCTGATCTGAGGACATGCTAAATATTTTATAGTGCTGCGAAAATTTTTTGGGATATCCTTTATTATTGAAAACAATCTTAAAATACACCTATTATACATAGCTGAAGAAACAGAAATGTAAAAATTGTCACCGTTTAGTCACAATGAACCAACGTCAACAGTGATCCACTTTGTATATTTAAATTTTAATAAAATTAAAGTTACCTTTCAATAATTGAAGGTAACTTATAAAACTAATGGGTTGACAACTGAGTTTGATTAACTGTTTTTAATCAAGCGAAAAAGGAAAGTAACTTTAATGCTAAATACATTATTTTAACAAAAGAGTGAAACAAAATCCAAACAATGTATTTAAACAGTAAAAAATTTCCTGTACACAAAACTTGGTTTCATAACCGTTGAGTACGTTTAAAATTTAATTTCTTGCAATTAAAATTTGGGTCGTACAATTGAACAAAAATAAACGCAACACCAAAGCTGGGGGCAGATCTGTAGCGAACGTATGATTTTACTTCTGTGGGAGATTATCAAAATATAGTATTACATTTAATACAATACAGCATACCGAAAACATATGTCTGTTTTAGATTCATGGGATGTGACATCTGGTAGAGGTGAGAGGGATTATTTCAACTCTGTTACCAACTCCAATTTAAATATTTGAATATTTTCATGAAATTGACTTGACTTTATAAACTAACGAGTGGTGAAAAAAAGATATTTAAATAATAATTTGATTCAAAACTGAAAAAAATGGATTTAGACACAGTAAACAAGGAAGTATACACTGTGTCCGTAAAGTATGGAACAAATTCATTTTTAGCTAAACAGACCATTTTAAGGAATAATCCTGAAACACGTCGATTTTTGATTTCAATTAACCGGTTGTAGTCACCCAGAAGAATCTTAGATTGCCTAAGCCCTGATAGATCTTTCCAATGGTCAGATCTTCTCTTTTCTTCGGCTTTACCTATTTCTTCCAATATTACATTGGAGCTGATTCCGCAAAAGGGTTCCGACCCCCAGAACAGTATTTCAGTCCCCCTCTTCGCTAGTTCGCTCCTTCTATTCCTCAGTAAGGTGACTATATTGTTCTCGCCTAGTTCATTAAGTTTGCATAGGCATTCCCACACCATTTTGGAACTGATTACACAAGAACTCAGCGCTCTAAGGGCTGCTTGACTATCAGACATTATGATAATCCTTTGCCTTCTATATCCGTTGTCAATATTGAACTGGGCACACTTTCTTATTGCGTGAATTTCCGCTTGAAAGATACTTGGGGTTTTTCCCAAGCTTTCAGAGTGTTTGGTTCCTGGCCCGTACACTCCTATCCCAGTTCCTTCTATTGCTTTTGAGCCGTCTTTGTACCATTGAATGGCATTCTTTCCAAGTCTGGTAATGGTATTTGGATCCCATTCCTTCTTGTTGCCTAATTCCGTAACGAATTTCTTTCCAGGTTATACGGGAAGCTCCAATAAAACCCACCAAAATTTAAACTAAACCTATTAACACATATAAAAGTTACAGAGGTACACTTGGTATGTTATTTGTTAATGTCTGCTGCTGTACTAATTTATCATTAAAAATAGCCTCTGCCAACTGTATCGAAAATAACAATCTCATCTTTGTACGTTGGCGACAGTTTATAATACTCGGTTGAATATCACCGCAATTATCAAAGAATGTTGAGAATGTACCCAAGAGAAAAGCAGACCAGCACAATATCACAACTGACGTTTGTATAAGAGCAAATTGATAAGTCATAAAAGACAAGATGACGTGTTTGAATAATTATTGTTTAAACATTTAACAGAGTTTGGCATGTTCAAGTTGTGATTATTAATACTTTTATCTGCTAGCTAACGATATTTGAACTAAACATACAAGGACGCACGAAATCGACATGTGATATGAACTGCGTCAAAGATTTTCATTGTTCGCAACAGAAATATTTTCCATTTCTGAACGGTATGTTATTGAAAACTAACATTTTTGCCACCTCGTAGATAAAAGCAATTTAATTTTTTGTTGGAAAAAACATCCATATCAACTTACTACATTATGCGTTCTTTGAACCGAAATTGCTACATAATCAAAAACGTAAACCAGCCATTAAAACATTCAGTTTTTTGTGTGACTATCTGCTCCACATCTGTGCTAATTATTTAGAGATTAGAGTTTTTTATTGTCATTTATTATGTATTTGTAATCGTCGTGTAATATTAATAACTATTTGATATATTATTATGTATAAAGAAACCAGTTCCTATTAAAACTATTTTGGTCGACTATAAATTTAAAATAGGAAATAAACTGGTCCAGTAATTTACAATTTTATATTCCACAAAAAGGTACCTCACCTTCTCCTAGAGTTGTAAGTAAGTTTTGTCATGCATATCTGCCCTTTTTTCCTAAGCTCAAGCATGGATCCTTTCCATCTACATGTGGTAGGATTGTTCATTCCTCTTTTTTGAGGGAGTTGTTTATTGATGACATCGACGAGCTGTTAAAACCATCTTCAATGGTTAGAAATGCTGCAAGGTGTACTACTTTTTGATTGAAACTCCTGTCTTCATCTGAGAAAATCATGTAGGACAGCTTCTCTTGATTTCCCTGCTTTAAAGTCCTGTAATTTGTGTAGATGCATACTCCCAAGAATTCCTTCTTGCAAATGCATTTGTGATAGTGACAGTGTTCAATATAACTTTTAACAAAAAGTAATAGTTCTATTCGAATGCAAACAATACAGACTGAGAAATAATCTCGGTGCCATAGAGCACGACGCGACGGTGCGTCGACGCCTCCGATGCAATGATTACAGTGAAGCAGTTTCGAGCGCGGTTAGTACTTGGATTGGTGACCCCTGGAAAAAACACCGTCGTAGAGCCCCTCCAGTCTGCAGCAAAAACACTTTAGACTACAAGAGTGCACCTTAGACTACTAGGGTGAGTAGCATATCACAGCTCGCGGGCATTATACCAATGCGCACAAGGTATAATGAAGATATGCCGTCTTTCGGAGGAGACGTTAAACCGAGGTCCCGAGTCCATGAATGTTGGGCTCGATAAAGATCCCTACCACTGGTTGGAGTACTAATGGGTTCGGCAGAATTTCAGGTAAGGGCAGCGTTGATTAGCCTCAGTCACGTTAACTAACAAAAGAGAAACACTACTATAATTACTGTATTACAAACCTATTCGACTCAATTTTCAAAAAAATAATATTACCAAGCAGCGCATTTGTCTGGGACTCAGATGAATAAAATATTATGAAATCAGTTACGCAATGAATGGGAGAACCATAATATATACTTTATTTCAGGGTTCTTGGCTTTAGCTTTTGCATTAAGTAGCCTCGACTACTCTTCCTTTTCTAGCCCGTGCACATCAGTCTTAGTTATCAGTTATTCACTACTCGGTTTATCAACTGCCAGTCAAACTTTCGACTATCCTAGCTGCCGCTATCAAGTTAATGTTAACCATAAAATATATAGTTAAACTCGAGAAAGTTCTGCTCCATGATTCTGACTGTCAACTGTGCCAAGATTGTTTGCTCACATTTTGCATCATTTCAATTTTAAATTTCAATGTATTATCATAGTTTGGTGCGAAATCAAAAAGCTTCCATTCTGATTTATATAATAGTAGTTCAGTAGCGCCCAATTAATTTTGAATATTAATTAACGGCTACTTTTATTAATAATAATAATTGTCGCTTTGACACCAACAAAGTAAACAATGTATACATAAAAACAGATCAAATACAATCGATAACTAAAATTAACAGTACCATCACGATTTTGTCACTGACAAGTGACATTACCCACGATATTGCCAGAGTAACTTTGCGGTGAAATAAAAACCAGAACATCTATATTTTTGTTTCAGTGTGTTATAACAAAATATGGAAGTGAAATTTAAAATATGTATATTTCATATAACGGGTTATCCTCCTTACACCAAATTAGAATGAGAAATTAACATTCTGACAACATTACACCAACGTTAATACCACGGACAAGGTTACCAAATGCTCAATTATACCTAGTCTTCAGTTAGCTACCTGTCAGACATGTGGTGCATGGATAAACACCTTCTAATGTAACCGAGACATTGGCTGGAGGCTAGAGATAACTGAGGGCTACGTAGCTGACAGATTCAACGAGGCATTGATAAACCCGGCCTAAGTGAACCTACTTATCAACGACATCGTAACGTAAGGGGATTCCTTGACTTGTGGGGCCTTTCCTGCAATAGAACGCGACCATAATGATTGTGCTACAAACTTATTTGACCTAATTCGAGAGTCTACATAACTGTACGAAACTTCGTTTTTGCCAGAGAGCCTAAAAAGTTTGTTGCATTGTTTTTGACTTTCGAACGCCGCAGCACCTCTGGGCGGCTCGAACTTAAATTAATCTTCCTTGCCGACTTTTTCTTTTGATTAGGCATATGGTGGCATGTGCAGATCAAAGGGAAAAGTTGGCAAGGGAGACGAAAACGTGTTCTTCGCTTCTGTTAATGAATTTGGATGAACTTTTAGTCGTTTAGTTTATAACTCCGGTTAAGGTTCGCATCTTAATTCTGGTAAAAAACAAGAGCTTGTAATATTTCCGAGTACGGAGATCATTCTCCATTTGATGACGTATGTAATGTTCTGGCCTCCCTTTTTTAAAAATAATTAAATTACATTGAACATATTCTTACCACTGACTATGTCTCTATAAGTGTTTATTAGTCAAGATGTCAAAAAAATAAAAAGTGTTTAAAATTGTTATTATAATTAACTAATTTGTTTATGATGTCTGACGTGTTAATTTGTTTATCCCATTGTTGCGAGCACTTTCATAACAGTTATTTCGCTTTAGGCGTTGAACTAACAAATCCAGATAATGTTGTTTGCTTTAATTAGAACTTTATATAAATTCTTGTACTTTGGAAGCTACCAATATTTCTTAAATAGTTGCTTGGTTGAGTGAAAAAACTGGTTCAATTATTGAAATATTTAATTTTTTTTAATCATGCCAGATGCTAATGAAGATGTCTTCAAGTGTAAAAACTCAAATTTATTCTTGTTATAATTGATAGGCAAGTTTTTAAACAGTTTTGATGCGAAAATAACAATATTAAGCTTAGCAACATTGTTAGAAAAAAGGTAGAATTTGTGAAAGAAAAAAAAAACTAATCAATTCAGGCGTTCTGGTCAAAACTTTTTTGAATAAATTTCCTATAGTCTATTTCGGAAAGGTATAGGGTAATAAAATGGGGAATTCCGTCCAGTTTGGCTCAATTTCGGTGTCGGCCATAGGCGTAGGTCTTGAAATAGTATTGTTTGTAATATTAAAATTTCAAATAATTGCGTAAGAGAATTAGGATAAGTATGTTTTCTGGCCTGAAGTGTCAATATCGAAATATTGTGTAGGGATTACTTAGGTAGTAGATTATACAGTTACGTTTTGCGTTTACCAGGTACCGTTTAACCTTCTATTAGTGGCTCTGCCTAATTCCAACCCTATTTCAGATTCGGCTTAACCATGCGCCGCAAGGTGCCTTACCCAAAATTTTTAGACCTTTATAAGTATATCTGTTTAGTTTAACGCATCAGTATTTGCTGTTAAGCCGTAAATAGTGTTCACAGTATTATAAGATTAGTAATAAAATGGCGACGTTTACACCAACGAAAAGATGTTCCAATAATTCTCCACTATCAGTGAATGAAATTATTTTAAATGTTCACGATTGCATAAAATACGATTACCTGAAATTTACTGTACAAGAAACTGTCGACCGATGTTCCCGAATGACTGGAGTTGGAAAGTCCTCCGTTTTTATATTATTCGGGGGACAAAGATAGCAGGCCAAGTGGAGCCTCCCAAGAAAAGTCCAGGCAGACCAGTAAAAGTCCTTGATGAAAGCACCAAAAGTGTAATTCGAAGAAAAGTTCACTCTTTTTATTTTAAAAAAGAAATACCCACCCTAGATAAGATTTTGGCCAGGATGACAGTATTCCGTTGATAACTAAAAAACTTTTATGAAACACTTTGAGAAATATGGAGTTTGCCTGGAAAAAGCATAACCGTAAAGCACTTTTACTGGAAAGCGATGAAATTGCTTGCTTGCGAGGAAAGTACTTAAGAAGTATAAAGCAGTACATAACAGAGCAGAAGAAAATCTTTTATCTTGATGAGACGTGGATTAATTAATGTTATACAGTACCAAAAATGTGGCAAGACAAAAATATAACCAGTGCTCGCCAAGCTTTCATGGAAGGCCTGTCAACGGGTATTAAGGTGCCTCTCCAGGTAAAGGGAAAAGACTAATAATCGTCCATATTGGAAGCGAAGAGGGATTCTTAAAAGAAGGTTTGCTAACCTTTCAGTCGTGCCATACGGGAGATTACCACGAAGACATGGATTCGGATGTTTTTGAAGACTATTTTGGTGAAATGATAAAATATCTTCCGGCTGATTCAGTAGTAGTTATGGATAACGCAAGTTATCATTCTCGACTCATAGAGAAGACTCCAACTTCATCTTGGATAAAACAAGAAATTATTGACTGGTTAACCACCAAAAGTATTGAATTTGAAGATAATTTAATAAAAAAAGAACTATTAGCTATATCAAATTTACACAAACATCGTTTTATGAAATACGCCGTGGAAGATATAGCAGAAAAACATAGTGTAACTGTGCTGCGCACACCGCCATATCATTGCGAACTAAATCCTATAGAACTTATATGGGCGCAAGTGAAAGCATTTGTGGCAAGACACAACACGACATTCAAAATGAAAGACGTTCAGCTACTGTTTCATCAAGCAATTAAGGAGGTGACACCAGAGAACTGGCGAAAAGCAGTCCAGCATGTCAAGAAGAGGAGAAAATGTGGGATCTTGACTACTTGATCGATCGGACCGTCGACCCGTTAAGGAGATGACAGTTCCTCAGATGACCAAAAATATTATGATTTTTTATAATTTAATTCTTGTATAATGTATTTTTTGTATAGTGTTCAATAAAAAATAAGTGTACCTAATACTATGTACATAATGCCTAGTTTTTAATCTGTTAAAATAAAATTCTTTCCTTTTCACGAGTATCCTACCGGCACGCCTTTGGCACCCTATTTTCAGTGTTTGTGAATGGATAACAATAGGCTAAACCCATATATTGACCCCAGCCCGGGTGGTGCTACCTGCACTTGATAAAAAAAAAGAATTTTACAATGAAATCAATGCCAAACTATGAAAGTGGCCTAAGTATTCGTTGGGTCACTCTGAGCTCCCTTTGCACACCTAATGATGTTTTATTACCCTATGGGCGCGTTGTATCGACCAACTAAACTCAGTTTAATTATAACTGATGTTTAGACTGTGATATATTGATTTATTTATTATCATCAATTACATCAGTCTAAACATCAGTTATAATTAAACCGAGTTTAGGTGTTCGATACAACGCGCCCTATACCTTTCTGAAATAACCTATAGTTATGTGGTCAAAAGCATTTTGTATGTTCATTTTTAGTTGATCTGAGTTTTGTGGAAATGGGTCATAACATTTTTATTTAAGTAAACCCAAACAAAATAATCTAACATTCGAGGGTCTAGGAGGTCACCGTATAGGACTAGCTCTCCCTATTCAAGCGAACAGTTGAAACGGATAATTATAAAACAGCATACATTTATTTCAAGGTTCATCTGTAAGGGGTAATAAATGTTACATTATATTTTCAGTTAACCAAGCATTTGTTCATCATTAAACAAATTCTCATCTGTTATTTGTTTCTTCTAAACATAGATTTATTTATCTTATTTTAATGTGATAGCTAATAATATATCAAACGTCAATATCTATAATCAAATAAATTTGTCGTAATTAACTATTAATTCCATCTTATCTCTAAGAATTTCAGACGAAATTAGACTTGCTAATCTTAAAAAATATGGTGAGATAAATAAAAATAACACAAGACGTGGATTTTACTTAATTCAAGAATAGTCTGCCTTCCCACGACTCCTTTTGCATGTCATTGACACTACAAGAAAATAAGATTCGGGTTACCCAATCGCATGGATTTTAATCAATGAAAAATTATGTAAATTCTTCTAATAGTAAATTCACGCTATTTTCGTTGGTTGAAGATTAATAACTCTATGCGAAAGTGGCGTTGAATTTCATTCATATTACCTACAACGAGTCGATTATATGTTTGAAGTCTCCTCGCAATTAAGTTTGTAATAAATTGTCAATCATTCGTAACTGATTTATTTAACTGAACACTTATTTGTATCGTTGTTAACTAGAGAATTACTCTTTATACTGAAATAAAAAGAGCTGCATCAAGCAAATCCCATGGCAGGTTGAATGCGCTTATCGTCCATTCGTGTCGTTTCTTAAGCAACGGTTAATAAATCCTTAATGGCAGATTGCACCGATTGTTTAATCTTGGTTTAATCCTGAGTTAACCAATAATCATGAGTTAACTCAAAATTTGTCTATGATTATTTCGTAAATCTAGGATTATTTTTAATCTTAGAAAAATGGGTCATTAAATTCGAGTTAAGTATTAGCTCTCGAATCTAAGAAGAAAAAACGAAATGTCTTGCATCAAAACCATCGTCTGTCAATGGTCTGTTAGCGTTAAATACAGATTGCGAAAGGGCTTTTCGAACCGTACGATTAACACAAGCACTACAAGGAAAATATGAGGAAAACAGCTTGAAAGAGAGAGAAAGAACAACTGTGCGTGGACAGCGAGGGCGTGTATTTAGTTCCAGAGGCCGGCCGAATGTCCACTGCCCCCCCATTTCAACCGCATGCCATTGTATTTGAAGATGACACTGTTGCCGGATAGAGGTGTTTGGTTTTGCCTAATAGTACATAAGCTCGAAAAGGTGTCAACGATGACGAGACAAAAATATCATTTGTACAAATAAGTCTGCGCTTCTGGCAACAGCGGTTGAAATGGGGGGCAGTGGACATTCGGCCGGCCTTTGGAACTAAATACACGCCCTCGCTGGCCACGCACAGTTTTTCTTTCTCTCTCTTTCAAGCTGTTTTTCTCATATTTTCCTTGTCGTGCCTGTGTAAATCGTACGGTTCGGAAAGCCCTTTCGCAATCTGTATATTCACTGACTTTGCATTTCACCTTACTATTAAGTTTTTCTTATGCATTATGATAAGGCAGATACTATAGATAGGTAGGTACTTGCAGATGAAGAAGATGAATATAAAGGCTTTTACATATTAATAACGACAATGTTTGAATTATTATTAGATGTGGAAGGTAAATAGTTCATGTTTGTCAAATCCATATTACATCACTATCATGTGGATTTATAAGTCCATTTATTGACTTCTTATTCACTATGGTAAGTAATTTGTTCTTCAGTTGTTGTGAGTTCTGGAGGAGCTGGATCTCCCCCTGTGAGGTAAAGTTCATTTTTATATTCAGCTATTCACTTTAAGTTTTTTTTTTCAAATTTTTGTAAAATGTTTTTAAAGTTTCAGTGGTTCTATAGGTATTACTGCTTTGAGCATTAAATGAATAAGTGATTTTTTTCCATGCTTTTTCTTTCTCTCCGTTAGTTGTACTATCTGTTTTTTTGTTTTTTATGATCGTTTTAAAAGTATCAACTTATGAGACAAAATTTTCTTTTTCTTCATGATTAAAATTGGAACCCCTTTGCCGTTTACGGCTTATTTCTTTTTCTTCCATTGCGAGAAAATCACGTAAAGTAATATGATAAATAATATGGAAAAAATGATTAAAATAATTATCCAGAAAGAAAACAATAACCTATAACCGAAAATTACAAAAAGTAACAAATTTTATAACTGTCAGATTGCCAACTACAAGACTACAACCAATTGAACAAAAACTCCCCAGAAAAAACGCTGTTGCCGTATAATGTTGTCGCTTTTATCTGGGATTACCTAATCCGACTTGCTTTGGCTACCGTGCAAATCAGAAGCAGTTAATCCACGAGTAAAATTTAACTCTGAGTTAACTAATCCTAGATTAAATTAAAATCGGTGCAATTGGGCATAAGAAATCGTTAAAAAGGGTACGAAAAAAGTAATAGTAATAACACATGGTCTGAAAAGTCCTGGGCCTGACACATAGATGGCGTGACTTTTATTGCAATCGCCTGTTTTTCAGTTAGTACTAACCTTAAAAAGACAGCTGCCAAAATTTCATGATATTTTATTTATTAGTTCGTAAGTTTTTGTGCTAAGAGTGACGCTACTTTTAATATTTTCAAAACAATGGATCAAAACTTTTTCCTGTTTTAATTTTACACTGCTTCTTGATGGGACTTCACTCCATCAGAAACAAGAATAAAACGATGGTTTGCTGACTTCAAACGTGGGCGTAGAGACACCGATGATGCGGAACGCAGTTTACGTCCAAGTGAAGTGGTAACACCAGAAAACATCAAAAAAACCCACAAAATAATTTTGAATGATCGAATGCTTGTGAAATAAAAAAAGCGAGTTTGCAGTAAATCATTTATTACTGCAGTGCTCTAGCTTTTTAAGAGAGAGAGAGAGAGAGTTTCTGGACAACCTTGCGATAAAACTTATGGGTTCACGTTACCAACATGTTACACGCTAATGTGACGTATTGAGTCTCGTCTGTATCATAGGCGTGCAATAAAATTTGTATTTGGGGTTGATCTACTTGAATAAAATTCCATTTCACCTTCTCAGTGCTGCCTATTTTTGTTACATCTTGCCTCTAACCTAATTTTAGCTATGTATTATATCAGTTTGAGAGGAAGTGAAAAAATAACAAATCACTACAATTATTCAACACTAATCTCTGTCATTTAAAATAAATTGTACAGTGTAAATTCTACACAAATAATTTTATCAACATCGAAGTGTTAGAAAAACTAAAGTCATTAAGTATTTTAATGCTCTGAAACATTTCAGTTAACTAATCCTGACATGCACGCAGTAGAACAATTTTTTATTCGAAACATTCTTTTACATGAAAAACCACATTTTTTTGTTTCGTGTTTTTATATCATTATTTCCTTCCTATGTCAAATATGAATTTTAAGTGGAAAAATTATTTAACAACTGTCTTCTTAGCTGTCAGCAGTTTTTCCGGAATAAATTATTGAAAAAATTTCATGCAAAATTGACATGTTATATTAATTGTAATTCAAAATGAGTTTGGAGTAATTACCTTTCCTAGCTTGAAAGTTATATTGTTCTTATTAATTATTGTTCTTATTTTTTTATTTAAAATAAAATAATTATTTAACTCAGGAAATAATCTTACCAAATATCCCTCGTGCATCTAATTTTTCCTGTGGAAAAATTGGAACACTCGTTTCAAAGTACAAGTGGGACTCAGCATCAACCCCACCAAAACCATCTTGATAGCCTTCACTAAGAAAAGAAAACTCAACCTCAAAACCATTAAACTTGATGGGAACGACGTTGAATGGAGACAAGAAGTCAAGTATCTAGGTTTGACTCTAGACATCTAACTCCTGTGGAACAAACACGAGAAGGAGATTACATACAAAGCAAAAATGGCTCTGATGGTGTGCAGGAATCTGGCAGAGAGAAACTGGGGCTGTAACCCAAAAATCCTGAGCAGGATGTACGCCATAGTGAGACCAATTATCACTTATAAAGCCATTGCGTGGAGTAGTAGAACTAGCCTCTTGACGACGAGAGAAAACCTCTCCAAAATTCAAAGACTAGCCTGTATATGCATAACAGGAGGAATGAGTACATGCCCAACGGCAGCAATGGAAGTGATTCTCAACCTCACACCATTACATATGGTGGTGGAGAGTGTTGCAGAAAGAACAAGATACAGACTAAGTAGAGAGGGAATCATTAAAAAGAAAACCACCTCTTCACTTCTTAGAAATCAGACAACCTGGGACATGCCACAAGATGGTATGATGAAAAAGTATAACTTTTCAAAGAAATTCGTTACGGAATTAAGCAACAAGAAGGAATGGGATCCAAATACCATTACCAAATTTGGAAAGAATGCCATTCAATGGTACACAGACGGCTCTAAAGCAATAGAAGGAACTGGGATAGGAGTGAACGGGCCCGGAACCAAACACTCTGAAAGCTTGGAAAAAGCCCCAAGTATCTTTCAAACGGAAATTCACGCAATAAGAAAGTGTGCCCAGTTCAATATTGACAAAGGATATAGAAGGCAGAGGATAAGCATAATGTCTGATAGTCAAGCAGCCATTAAAGCGCTGAGTTTTTATGTAATCAGTTCCAAAATGTTGTGGGAATGCCTAGGCAAACTTAATGAACTAGGCGAGAACAATATAGTCACCTTACTGTGGATTCCAGGACACACTGGAATAGAAGGAAATGAAATAGCAGATAAACTAGCGAAGAGGGGGACTGAAATACCCTCTTGGGGGCCGGAACCCTTTTGCGGAATCAGCTCCAATGTAATATTGGAAGAAATAGGTAAAGCCGAAGAAAAGAGAAGATCTGACAATTGGAAAGATCTAGTAGGGCTTAGGCAATCAAAGATTCTTCTGGGTGACTACAACCTGTTGAGATAAAATGAATGCATAAGTCAAAGCAAAACTGCACTAAGAGTTTTAACAGGAATCCTAACGGGACATTGTCGCCTGAATGGGCACCTTAAAAAGCTCGAAATAGTGGAGGAAGAAGATTGTAGGTTTTGTGGAATGGAAGAAGAATCCTCCATCCACATACTTGCGAACTGCACAGCAATTCAGAATCCTAGGGCACAGCACCTGGGAGACTACTGGATAGAAGAGGGACAGTTACTTAAGTTGAAGCCTGCAGATATCCTAAAATTCCTCGGGGAAATAGGACTAAAGGAGCTACTAGTCTCTGAGACTGTCCTCAGGAACTAAGTAGAAGTAAGGGGGCACAATAGATCTTTTAGGTCTCAGTGAATGTTATCCCGAAATACATACATACATACATACAATTCAAAGTAATACGTTTTAACAAATAGCATTTGCGAAAGTGGAAAAATCCTTGTTAAAACAAATTAGTGAGAAACTCGTTTTTCCGAATTTTTCTAGAAAAATTAAACGCACTAGGGATATAACCCCCGAAAATTTCACACCACTACTTTTCAACCAATGAGATTCCTTACTTTGACTAGTTACCGTGGCAACTAAAGAAATTACCGGAAATTTTTTCGAGACGCCACTATATTTAAGTGGACATTTTTTGACAGTTGGAGAGGTAAACATATGGTCTACAACCATTAAATAATATGGATATACCTGTGAATAATGCAAAATCTCTTGTCTAATTACTTGTTGATTTTCTTTAATAAATCGCAACATTTCGCTATACAACATACAGACTTTTTAAACTAGTAATTATTAAGCTTTGTGACAGAACCGGTTAAACAAAAATGACAAATCAGTATATTATGTCAAATTAGAAAACAACAATGCCCTGTCCAACTTGACAAGCAGTTAAATTAATTTAATGTCTTTCGGAATACCAAGCAAGCTCAAATTATTTCCGGAAATTTTCTTTCGGGCACGAAATAATTTAAGCTCTTTTGATATTATAAGTGAAAGAGTGTAAGAGGTAGACTGCATATGTATTTATTAAATTATAATAATTATAGATTGTTTAGTAAATATTTAACACGTAAAGTACCGTGGTGGGTGTAAGGAGCCTACCATTTTTTGACATCAAAATATTTCGGAGGGGTCGTGGTGGGCCTATGTAAGGCAGCATACCAAATTTAGCTTCTGGCCTCGGTGGATAATACTGTCCCACCGAATCAATGTAAACTATATTGGGATAGATTCCTAAATGTTTTGGCTACATTTTAGTCTATTTGGCCTGTATGTGGTGGACTTATGTGGCCCATCATGGCCCGAAATGGATAATTCTATATAATTGAAGGACCCGATTTTTTTTTATCAATGCGGCATTTTACGTGTTGAAGACCGAACATTCGTCTACAAGCATAATTTAGTTGATCGATTTGAAGATTAGACGAATTCCAACATCTCAAAAAAATCATTATTTGCTCGTTTATGCAAGTCTAGATACATACGATGAATTTAATTACTCTTGGTGAGCTTGGAGTGCATAATAATACACATTTCGTAACTGATTAATTCTACAAGTTCTCTGGAATAAGTATGATATAATCATTGCGGTTGGGGGAGATCTCAATTAGAGCAGGCGTCAACGTCATCCTCGCAGAAAGTAACTCACTTTTCACCCTCCATCAACGTTGACGGGTTTAATTGGCAAGAAGAGAAATATGAAACTTCTGACGACTGGTTGGTAGCCAGACAAATAGTTGACAAAGACAACAGCAGTATGTGGCGTCTTTAGTTTTGCATCTTTTAAATCTCCAGAAATGGATACATTTATCAAGAACTACTACAATGAGGATTGAATATAAAGGGTCTCCAGAAACTCTCCTGATAAATGCGAAATACTGATACGAGACGTAATTTTATGTCGGTCTAACCTAATTTAAGGCGTTGGCTCAGCACTGTAGTGGAGCGCTTCTGATGCGATAATTGAGGTGAAGCAGTAAGTACTTGGATGGGTGACCACTTGGCAAACACCGTCGTGGAGCCCGTACATCACGCAGCAAAACACTTTAGACTACAAAGGTGCACTCACAGGCATTATACCAATGAGCATAAGGTATAATTTATATACACCGTCTTTCGGAGACGTAAAACCGAGGTCCCGAATCCATGGATGTTGGGGTCCATAAAAATCCCTACCGCTGGTCAGTCGCAGAAATAACAAAGGAAAAAAACAACCTAATTTACCATTATTCAAAAGATCCTTATAAGAGAGGTAGCGCACTTTGAAGATGACGTTGTTAAGTCAGTTTTTCAATTATTGTCTCATAAAAAATAAAAAATTGTTTCAAAAACCAGCAAAAAAAAAATTAAAAAAACAAACAAACGAAAATAAGTTTACAACGCGCCAATCCTAAGCCTGGATAAAGGGTAAAGGAGAATTACGAGAAATTTGGAACACAAATGTTATAAAGTGCAAGCTTTTACACTTTTAAACACTTGTCGCATATATATATATATATATATTTTTTTTTACGCGACATTTTGGCGTGACACCAAATTTATTTTCGCACCATGATAAAGTATAATCTCAAAAGGCCATGATAGTTAACAAATTTCTGGCAAAACCTCAACAGATCTCATCGGACAACTACCGTATTGACCTAATATGCCTGTATTGTTTCTTTTTGTGTTTGTTGCAAATATGGAAGTACTAGGTTGAGGCGTTATAGAACTGTATAGTTTATTTGCAGTATGTATCTCATTCCTTTCGGAACTATCAATGTAACCCTCAGTAACAGTAGTCGATCGCCATCCACCATGGGGTTTTAGTGACGTTATATCCCCTCCAGCATCCACTTATAAACCTGCCAACGAGCGGAGAAGACAATGCCTTGTATATGAATTATTATCTTATAATTTCAAAAATGTAGCATTACCTTCCCTCATTTTTCCAAATTTGTTAATGCCAATGCTTTGTGCATCCGTTCAGAACTTCAAAGAATAATACCGTTTGTGTATACGGAATTGGGATGAAGTATAGAACCAAGTAAAGATCTTTTAAACGAAAAGAACGTTATTTATGAAAATTTGCAGTTAAGTGCAATCGAACAAAATGCATCTGATGTACATTTTTTGTTAATAATATACTTTCGGTTTAACCAGAAACACCATCAACTCCTTTAGTTTAAATGGGACACCCTATATATTTCTACAGATTTTGAAAAAACTTGCTATTTTGAATTCATACATACTGAGTTTAGTGTGAAAAAATTTGTAAAAAAGAGGGATATAGCACTTTAATCAACCTATTTAAAGGTTTTTGCATTAGAGCAAAACACTTTTTAGATAAACAAATTGATGTTGTTTGTATGCATAGAAATGAATGAACGAGTACTGTTCAGTACGTCTTCTGTTCTCCAAGTGTCAAATTCTAATTGACGAAACGAGGAATGTAGCACTTTAATCAACCTCTTTTAAGTTTTTTGTATCAGAGCAAAAAACTATTTAGATAATCTAATTGATGTTGTTTGTATGCATAGAAATAAATAAATGAGTACTGTTCAGTACGTCTTTTGTTCTCCAAGTGTCAAATTCTAATTGACGAAAATAAATTTTACAATTTAGAATGGTTCAATTAAGTGAAAAAGGGCGTATTGAAATTTTAATGATGATTGGTGTCATATTTTCAATAATTTGCATCCGGAGAGAAATCCTATATCACGCTCAACAGTAACTAAAACATTACAACGTTTTAATACAACTGGGATGGCAAAAAATTTGCTAAAACTTAGAGGACCGCGGACTGCAACGAACGAAACTGTTAAACAAAATATTGCAATCGATTAAGAAGAATCACCTCAAACTTCCACCACAAATTTGGCACTAAACCATGGTATCAGTCGACGTTCTGTAGGAAAGATATTAAAAAGTGAAAAGTATCATCCGTATGAGGTACAGTTGGTTCAGGAATTGTCAGACGATGATTTTGACCGACGGCTTTGCTTCTAACATAGTTTTTTGTTTACATGGAACAGTTAATCGCCATAACTCAAGGTATTAGTCAAATGAGAATCCTCATTGGATTCATGAATCACATAGCCAGCAGCCGCAAAAATTAAATGATTGGATGGGAATTGTCGAAAATAGGCTTATAGGACCATTTTTTATCGACGGAAACTTGAATGGTGACAAGTATTTGGATCTACTAAATAACGAAATTATTCCTACACTTCAACAGAATGGGCAATTACCACAAAATGTTTGGTTTCAACAAGATGGAGCACCTCCCCACTATGATAGACGGGTAAGGGATTTTCTGGATGCGAATTTTCCAAATCGATGGATTGGACGTAGAGGATTCATAGAGTGGCCTGCTCGTTCTCCAGATCTTAGCCCGTTAGATTTTTTTCTTTGGGGGTTATCTAAAATCACGTGTTTACGTTAGACGACCAGCGTCAGTCTTGGAAATAGTGACTCTAGAATTTGTTAATAGGATGGCATAATTTTGTTTCTCATTATTCTAAAATAATGAAATGTACACCTATTGTACAACTAACAGTGAGTTATTCCTCGTTTTAACAATTTTTTTTACACTAAACTCAGTATGTGTATATTCAAAATAACAAGCTCTTCCAAAATCTGCAAAAATATATAGGGTGTCCCATTTAAATTAAAGAAGTTGATGGTATTTCCGGTTAAACCGGAAGTATATTATTAACAAAAAAATGTACATCAGATGCATTTCGTTCCATTGCACTTACCTGCAAATTTTCATAAATATCGTTCTTTTCGTTTAAAAGATATTTACTTGGTTCCATACTTTATCCCAACCACGTATATATAGGGAGAAGATTTAAATATTTCTCAACCGTAGCATGAAAATTTCATGTAAGAGTGATTATTTTGGAAATTTTCTTGCATGTGAATTTTTTTGGAAATTCTCGTGTTTGTATTTGGTACGCTGACCATAAAAATATTTCCATGATCTCCTAAATCTGTAATTTGCATAGAATACAGTCCTGCTGCGTGACCTGTACCCATAATGCCCGTTATAAGAACAATCTTGAATAAATTACAGTCAACCAAAGAATATAAAAACTAAACTAGCATAGCCTTTATTGATAACATTAGAAAGTTGTTCTGGCGTGAATATTGTGAAGCAGAAAGTCCATAGGGACGATGCTTTATATTTTTTGCTTGAAACATGTCAAAATTACATATTCTACAAACTAGTTTACGTTCTTACTGTTACTTCAATCATAGAATAACTTACTAGTAAGTCTTTACATCTCACGTTGTGTTATCCACGCAATCATTTATAATCAGACTTCATCAAAAAGTGATTCGACATTTCATTCTGACAGCAGCTGAAACATCAAAAATACATCGTAATTTTCATTATTCCACTAGTGAATAAAGTAGTTCTTTATATGCTTCATGAGTGTGAATAAAACTCCAATTATAAAGTGATTGCGGATAATAGTATATTATTAAACGAGTGAACGTCACCCTTCGTGAAAAATGTCTATCATAAATTGCTAGTAGAATACTATACTTTGTCCACGACTCTTGATTTCTTCACTCTAGTGAATTATGTACCATAATTCACTTTAGTATACCTTTTGTTAGGAGGTAAAATATTGACTTATTATTAAGTGGTCGAGGATAAATAAAATTATACTTGTGTAAAGGTAGCTTTAAGGCACTCGCAATAAGGGATTCTCCCCATCCAGTTAAATTTCAAAAACAATCAAACTGTCAAAATCTTTTTTAATTCCTTTTTTATTTTGGGATCTACTCATGCTCCTGATATGATTATATAATTATCCTTGCATCCTGAATATTCCATCGCGGTATATGAAAAATTGTTCCTGCAAGCATAATTAATATTGACACTTGACGCTCTATTAAAATAGCAGTTGATGTATCGAAATCTATTAGTCACTTGTTTATTTTTGCAGTGAACGATAATAGTGACACGTGAGTGAATGACCACCATAATAAACTTTCACCCGTCAACCCAACATTATTCATGTCAGTTTACTCAGAAAATGAAAAACGTTTCACTTTAACGACATTTGATTCGAATAATTTATATTTGTATGCAAATCGAAAAATGGATACAATTAATTTAAAAATAATAAAAAAAGTAGGTTGAATCAATACACAACGTTTCTGAAATCGACAATATTAATGGGTGTATTTATTTTTACTTTTTGAAAACTTGAATTGATTGCCTCTCGACGATTTGTAGATATCTGTATTTATATAAATGGCAGTTTAAATAATCATCCCGAAAATACGGTCATAAGTTCGATCTGTCAAATATAAACTGATGAGATATGGCAAGGTTCCAAACAAAATTAGATTCATTTTGTTACATTAAATAAAATACAGCAATTGAATGAGAATATTCATGAAGACAAAGCCAATCAAATGCGAACGCTCAATTTATATTGCTCTTGTTTCCTACATTTTCTTCAACATTTTTTCCATTGTCTTGATTTATCCTAGGAGTATTCGCTATTTTTATGACATCTTCTATCCAGCGAACCAACGACTGGTAAGTCTAAAGGTACAATTTCATGGTGACACTCGACGCTGGCCGAGAGCGTCAAATAAGGTCACGTGATTCAATTTCGACCGGAGCGCCATCTTAAATCAATGCAGCATTAAATATAAGAGCGTCAAGCTTCAGACCAGGTGCATAGAATAACAAACATTATTGAACGTGCTTTAGAAGAAAAACAAGTCTGCTCTGCCGTCTTTTTGAAAGTCGCACAAGCGTTCGACAAAGTATGGCACGAAGGCTTGATATACAAAGTGAACAAAATGCTACCAGAACAATACGTTGACATCCTAACCTCATATATATCCGACAGATTGTTTAGAATCAAGCACGAAGAGGAATACTCCGACCTGAAAGAGATAAAGGCGGGTGTGCCACAGGGTACCTTCCATGGACTCATACTGTACTTGCTATATACCAGCAAGCTACCATCATTAGAAGATATATTTATTGCTGCATTCGCTGACGACACTGCTCTACTTGCTGTAGATCAAAACCAAGAAAACTCTGTTAGAAAACTGCAGATAGCAACCAATGAATTAGTAGACTGGACTAAATAATGGAAAATTAAGTTTCATGAGCTTAAATCTATTCAAGTAAAGTTTACCAACAAAAGAGTACCAGAAGCATATCGTCTAAATATTAACGAAACGATTGTACCGTATTCGATGAATGCCAAATACCTCGGCATGACTCTTGATGCCAAAGTCAGGTGGAAAGAACCTGTCCAAAAGAAAACAACCGAATTAGGCCTAAAATACAGACAGCACTACTGGCTGATTGGAAGAAACTCCAAGCTTTCAATCTACAAGTTATTGATTTGTTTTCAGATTTTGAACCCGTGTCGCTTTATGGTATCCAACTTTGGGGCGATTCCAATATCAAGTGCATTCGAACATTCTAGAACAAAGTGTTACGATATTTACAGAGATTTTCAAATACCAACCGTCAAGGAAAATATTGGAGGGATAGCCGACAAGCATGAAGCCAGGCTCCATCAACATGTGAATGCAGAATCTCTTCAGCTGCTGGACGAATAACATCATGTCCGAAGATTGAAAAGAACCATTAAGCTAATCGATCTTGTGTAGTGTGTTTTGTGTAAAGCAGAGTAAAGTGCATGAGTGTAGTGTATACTGAAGAATAGAAAAATCTGAAAGACATAATTGGATTGACTCTAGATGATAAGTGCCTAGTTTTAAGAATAGATACATGCAAATTAATGGTTAGTTTTCTAAAACTCGTTTCAATTACAGGAAGATACTACAAGGAATATCTTTTAATAAAAAAAGCTTCAAATTGCTGGAAAAAGCAAAAATAATAAAATTTATATTGCCTGTCAATAATCTGTTTACATTAGAAGTTATTAATAATACTATAGAATAGTTACCTCGAAGCCAATTGCGTTTATCAAAACTGTCAAAAAACTAGCAAACAGCTGATAATAGAGGTTAAGCTTTTTCGCTATAATACCCGATATAAAAAGCTGAGCAATGTTTAGCTTTGTCGGTGCGTTGATTTAAGTCGCTCTGGTCAAAAGTAAACCATGTGTCCTCGAGCTCGAGCTCGTGCGTCACTGTGAAAAAACAGCTCATTTTCTGCCCTTGTGACACAATATACTATGAAATGTTTATATTTTTGCTCTTTACGTTATTATCGCAAGAAAAATGTTGTTGTGTGAGTAACATTTTGGCTTCAGTAATAGGTAAACACAACTCAATTCGACGATTCGCGTTGAACCCGTTATATCAAGTATTGAATAAGTAGCTACTGAAGAAAACAAGTTTTTACCTATATAAGTAATTGTAATTAACTTTTTAGAAGCAAATTCAAAAAGTAGATGCAACAAAAAGCATATTTATCCAACCGTAGTGGTAAGACAATCTAGTTCATCGGCTTTTTACAATTAAGGTGCACATAAACTATTTTTTGTTTGAGTTTGCGGTCGAAGTCAAAATTGATGTTTGAATTTCTAAATATGTTTTTATCATAATTGAGTGGATATGGTTACCAAGAAAAGAGTGCAAGTTGTGAGTTTTAGTTTATTCCACCACAACTTAGACTTTCTTGGTAATCAATTTAAATTTGAAGAGTGTAGGTTGACATAACGAAAAAACTATTGTAGTTCGGAGAACAGTAACCTTCACCAAGTGTAATTTCTTCAAATTTGATTAGTTTTAATCCATTCAGATGCTGTACTACTAGCACCAATTAGAATAATGGCTATTTTTCCCCCTTTCCCCCTTTTGGGAGCCGTTCTCATGCTGGGACTAACTAACTAACCTGTTGACTTATTGTACTCTACCCCCACATTCAGTCCACCCAACCAGTTATCTTCGTACCTTTGAGTAGACGATATAGGTCCACTGGATGTGTGCCATATATTTCAGGTGTCACCTTGGCCTTTACTTAAATTGTTTGTCTCCTAGAGTTCAGTGCCTCACAGTCAGATAAAATATAGGTCACGGTTTCAGTCCCATTTGATGCAGGTGATCTTTCAACCCATAAGATAACCTGTAATGATTTTTAGCTGATTTCTACTGATGTTCAGTAGTTATTCGGCCCGTTTAACATATGTTACTGTGTATCTACTTTGGAGTGTTCCTCTACTGTAGCCTATGTGAGCTTTGTACCCATTTTTGTATTTGTCCTGTCAACTTTCTTTGTGGTCCCAATAGTAGATGGAAAAACTTCAAGAATGTATGTTAAAGTAGTTCGTCAGCTGTTCAACATTAGAATGTAGATTTATTAAATGGTTATGAGAGTCAGCAAATAGTTACGAAAAATTTGTACTATAGTGAGTATTCAAGTCTGAGAGTGTGGGTGAAAGTGATTCGTAAGGAAGTTTTGGTTACGACAAGAAATTGGGGAAACTATTTTTATTGACTTAGATTTGATAATATTCAGGGCTCAATATTTTCAGAACTATCGGAGCTAAAACTTCTGAAAACCGTTGGAGAGTTAACCGTTACCTTTGATAAAATAGATACATAAAAAATGAAATAAAAAAACTGAGATACGGGAAGAAAATTTAGGTATTTGACTGTTTGAAAATAAATGTATATCTTTTTTATAAAGCCACCAAATAAAAGCTTGTTAATATCGTAAATCAGAGCCGGAGATGAGAAATCTATCAATAATGTAGAAATTTAAATATTTTTATTAAAAACCGTTGCCGGTAGAGGCCAGATATATTTTGAAGTTTTGATAACGAAGAGTTTCCAGTGAAAGCTGCTTGGCACTTGAAAAATATCTGTATTGGAATGTAAAAGAATATCAAGTGTTAAATTTAATTATTCAATTAAGTAGGTTCTTGCTAAATTGATTTTAATTTAGAAATAACAATGCCACTTCTCAGGACTTTGGTACCTGTGAAATTTAGTTATAAAAATCTGATAAATATTCATATAAACGTCGCCATTGATTGTATTTCTGCACTGAGGTAAACTAAACTTCTGTTTCTGTGTGATGAATAAAACTTACTATATGAAAAAATAAATAAATATTTAATGGTCAAAATAGACTGAAAATAGGAATAAATGGGTTGGTAATTAAAATAGAAAATAAGAAATTACAAAATTGAAAACTTATGAATTAAGCAAATTATTTTCAATGTTGAAAATCCGGAAAACGAATCCAGGGAAATTTAATTCAGGGAAGTTACTTCAGGAAACTGTGCATTCCAGTAAATGTGTATCCCAGGACATGTGCATTTCAGGAACTCACTACAGGAAACTATATCTTGAGGGAATTGAATATTCTAAAAAGTGTACATTACAGAAACTTTACATTTTACGTACAACAATATTGGATGGAAGTGTGTGAGTCTGCACACGTTCTGTACTGGAACTGACAAATGTGTGACAATTCAACAGAAAATTCGATACATAAGCCGGAAGATTTTGTTCATTTTGTATGCGTTTCCAAAGCTCGCATACTGAATTTAGACTGTGAATCCACATCTTAAAGGAGTCGAATTTTTGTAATGTAGGACATAGGAACATAGGATTAATGACCGTACTAACAACCATTTTCAAATAGACTATAGTTTGTTCCAACAAGTACATACAGATTGCGAAAGGGCTTTTCGAACCGTACGACTTACACGAGCACGACAAGGAAAATATGAGAAAAACAGCTTGAAAGAGAGAGAAAGAACAACTGTGTGTGGCCAGCGAGGGCGTGTATTTAGTTCTAGAGGCCGGCCGAATGTCCACGGCCCTCCCATTTCAACCGCTCTTGCCAGAAACGCAAGCTAATTTGTACAAATGATATTTTTGTCTCGTCATCGTTGAATCCTTTTCGAGCTCATGCACTATAAGGCAAAACCAAACAACTCCATTCGGCAACAGTGTCCTTTACAGAGGGAATTCACATTTAAATTGCTATTCCTAGGTCTTTTCGCTACAAACGTTGATCACGTTGGAAGCGCATGCCATTGTATTTGAAAATGACACTGTTGCCGGATGGAGGTGTTTGGTTTTGCCTAATAGTGCATGAGGCCGGCCTCTGGAACTAAATACACGCCCTCGATGTTTTTCTCATATTTTCCTTGTCGTGCTTGTGTAAATCGTACGGTTCGAAAAGCCCTTTCGCAATCTGTAGAATATTGGAATGCAATAATCCCCTAAAAGGTGTTTATCGGATATTACAAAGTTACAAAGTTACACATAATTCAATGGTAGCTATAGGTAGGTACTATTGCAGAATAAATAATATTTGGTGCCATAATTTTTGAGTTTATAAAAGAAAACGTGTGGGGGATCACTTCAAATATAAAATTATGTACTTTATGAAATATTATAGCCTCCTTAACCATTGCAAATCGAATTGACATGTTATGAATGAACGCAGAAAGATTATATATTGTTCTCTAATTCGCTGGTTGACAACCAAAAACCTAGGTACCGATTTATTTGAGAAATATTAAAGTACAGTTTCTTCATTATGACCTGAAAGTGTGCCAATGTTGACAAAGGATATAGAAGGCAAAATATTATCATAATGTCGGATAGTCAAGCAGCCATTAAAGCACTGAGCTCTCGTGAAATCAGTTCCAAAATGGTGTGGGAATACCTAGGCATATTCAATGAACTAGGCAAAAACAATATAGCAACCTTACTGTAGATTCCATGACACACTGGAATAGAAGGAAATGAGATAGCAGATGGACTAGCAAAGAGGGGGACTGAAATACCTTTTTAGGGGCAGTATCAGACGTTTCTCAGGAACTAAGTAGAAGTAAGGAGGCACAATAGATATTTTAGGTCACAGTGAATCATACATACATATATTCGTTATAACCTATAGGTACTTATACACTGTGTCCGTAAAGTATGGAACAAATTCATTTTTAGCTTAACAGGCCATTTTAAGAAATAATCCTGAAACACGTCGATTTTTGATTTTAATTTACCTTATTTTAAAATAATATTCTAATATACAGGGTGAATTACTTTCGGGTAATGACGTCACTGTCATTTTTTTTAAATGCAACACCCCCATTTTGTCTCAATTTTCGGATTACTCTAGCTGAGCTGATTCCAAAAATGTACCACATGTTGATTCCAATTGGTACAGGGTGGGCACAAATACAATAGTTTTGTGTGTGCTCATAAAGTAATCCTGGAGGTTTTGATGGAAGTTTATGGTTTCAACAGGATGGTGCACCTCCACATTATGCTGTGGATGTTAGAAGGTACCTAGATGAAATTTTTCCGAACAGGTGGTCACCAGATTTCAATCCTTTGGATTATTTAATGTGGGGCCATCTGAAGAATGTTGTGTATCAAATTAAACCAGCAAATATTAAGTTAAAAGAGAGAATTCGGACAGCAATGAACAATATTTCTCCAGACACAATAAACAAGGTTCAACAAGATTTTGTACACCGTTTGGGTTACTGTCAAATACAGTAAGGGCTGCAGTTCGAACATTTATAAAGTCATGTATTTCATAAATTTCTGTCCGCTAGACAACAAGTAATTTTGATAATATTATCAATTTAACCAATGAAGAATGTTACGCGTTACTTTATGAGCACACAAAACTATTGTATTTTTGTCCACCCTGTACCAATTGGAATCAACATGTGATACATTTTTGGAATCAGCTCAGCTAGAGTAATCCGATAATTGAGACAAAATGGGGATGTTGCATTTAAAAAAAATGACAGTGACGTCATTACCCGAAAGTAATTCACCCTGTATATTAGAATATTATTTTAAAATACGGTAAAATAAAATCAAAAATCGACGTGTTTCAGAATTATTTCTCAAAATGGCCTGTTTAGCTAAAAATGAATTTGTTCCATACTTCACAGACACAGTGTATAAGTTTTAGTTATGGTTTTATTTCTGTAATAACCGTCTTTGAGAGTTGTATTTGTAAAAGTTTCGTCAAAATGGGTGAACGTTGCACTAAACGCACGAAATTTTAAATATTAAGTCGATTACTTTAAACGTATTTCGGTATGTACAGAAAGAAAATCGCATGTCGTTAAACACGCCTTCTCCTAGTAAGTGCTTACTGTTTGCGAAGCAGGGTTGACTGTATTATAGAAAAATGTGCACAGATGTGGGAAAATCGACTATTTACAAAGTAGTACGTGAACAAAAAACAAATCAGGTTTTAAAGAGAAACTTGAACGAAAAGTGAAGAAAGCCAATGAGTGTATGAACAACGCAATTAGAAAATGCAACCTTTCATTTCGTATGAAAAATAGCTTTAAATAAAATAGAAAAATTAATAAAAATGCAGATTTGACGCATATAAGTGAAACAACGTTGTGGTGCATTATGCATAAAATAGGTTTTAAATGTAAACAACGGAGTAGCAGTTTTTTGACACCAATTGACTCTAGCTGCTTTCTGTTCTTCGGTATCCAACGAGAAACTAAATTTTTCGCAGATAATTCTACTTGTAAATTTTTTTGAATTGTCTTTGAAATACCCAATGATCCCCAATTTAGTAATATGTGACATGTCGATCTTCTTGGATCAGCTTCGACATTTTCCTGGGTGACTGATGTGGTGCTTCATCGCCGAAAACATAAACCAACTAAAAAAGGCATTCTTGCTCTCGGTTTAATTTCATTTATCGACTGACTCATCAACCTTAAAAATTAATTTCAGGTACAGCTTTAAAGGATGGGGCTTGGAACATTGGCGTTAAGTTTATTGAACATTGGATCAATTCTAAAGAAGTGTTTAAAAATTAACGGCTCGCCGTTATATTTGACGCTACTAGAAATATTTTAGTCCATACATCCTCATCACCTTAACGTCTACTGATATAAGCTCTCAACTACCTCAGTGTCACGTGTCTGAGGAAGCATCTCTGTCATCGGTACACCTGTATGTAAATCTCCCAAATGCAGAAACCTGTGGTGAGGTTCCGTGACCCGAGAAGCACGAACTGGGAGAAATACAGGAATGACCTTGAACTCCTACTAGGGAATGTTTTTTTTAAAGGACCGTCCCTTCGCTGGCACCACCTCAGCCTCCTGGGCTTATTGTGGATCATCCTAGTGTTCTGACTACAGCCTATTCAGCCAATCCATTCCCTGTATTAGCTCATACAGGTTCATTACTGGTTGGTTGTAGAAGTCTTCTGGAGTCATTTGGGTCTTCCATAAAGCTTCTGCCTCCTGTGGTCCAGCGTCTCACAATTGGATAATATGTGCAGAGCTGTTTCGGTGTCCTTACTAGGGAATGTTAAAAGGAAAATAAAAACCAGTGATGATAAAGAGATGCCTCCGAACAGCTTAGCGAAGCCATCGAACTCTCTTATCACAACAACTGCTCTGAGGTAAACCGTTCCACTAGGAATAAATTAACCTGGTGGAACAAGGAGCTTACCAAACTTAAAACAAGAACTCGGAAACAGTGCGAAAAGGACAGGAGAGTGGGAAGAATATTGCTCCACTCTGACTGCTTACAACAAACATATCAGGAAGGCAAAAAGGGAGTTCTGCGGGAAATTCTGTGGTGAGGTGGAAACAACCTCAGAAACGGCTCGAGTCCAGAAAACCCTTGCCAAAGTTCACGGAAGAGGAGGAAACAGCCTCTCACATTATCTTCGATTGTGAAGTATTATCTCATTGGAGATATAGGCTCCAAGGGAGGATTTCTCCAAGAAGGACCTAGTGAAAAGTCTGTTAAGCCTGATAAGGGCTACTGATCTCTTAACATAAACTGCACAACCAAGAGCACAAAAAGCCTGAAGGCTAAGGTGCCGAGGACTCTAAGTCTCTGCCTGGTGGTGCTGAACCAATTAATACATCCTCAAGATTAGGATATAAATTTTAACAGGTTTGGTGTCCAATTAAGAGTTTTCCGTTGATATTTTAAAGTAAAATAGAGTTAACAATGTCTAATTTTTAACAATTTAACATTTGCTTAAAGACTTGCTGCTTATAGGGTCAATTCTATAAGAAGTGGTTAAAAATTAAATTGCACCTATTGACGGTTAATTTTAATATTTTATATTTAATGATTGGCGCCAACTATGTTGTTATATGCAACGCTTCAAAGACAATCCTCGTATCTTCGATTACTTCACCCTCGTATCTTTGATGACTTCTAAAAACATTATTTGGTGGAATGGTTAATACTATCGAATAAACTCAATTGCTTATAAGAAATGAACCCGATTGCTTGTAGTTTGTTATTCTATGAAAAACTCACCAATTTGGCACCGAGTGATCAGTCATTTGATTATGGCTAAATGACCAAGAAATAAGCTAAGTGTATTCTACGAATATTATTCACCAATAATGTTTCGACAAGACAATGGAATACTTTAATTAATTTGATCATATAATCTGAACTACCATGATTTAAAGAAAATTTTTAATTTTTTATACCATAAAAGAAAAAAAATAATTTAACGTTATTTAAATATTTTCATCATTCAATTAACCAAAGCTATTATTGTTACTAGGAATTGTCATACACTGTGTCCGTAAAGTATGGAACAAATTCATTTTTAGCTAAACAGGCCATTTTAAGAAATAATCCTGAAACACGTTGATTTTTTATGTTAATTTACCGTATTTTGAAATAATATTCTAATATACAGGGTGAATTACTTTCGAGTAATGACGTCACCGTCATTTTTTTAAATGGAACACCCCCATTTTGTCTCAATTTTCGGATTACTTTAGCTGAGCTGATTCTAAAAATGTATCACATGTTGATTCCAATTGGTACAGGATGGACAAAAATACAATAGTTTTGTGTGTGCTCATAAAGTAACGCGTAACATTCTTCATTGGTTAAATTGCTCAGCTCAGCTCAGCTAGAGTAATCCGAAAATTGAGACAAAATGGGGGTGTTCCATTTAAAAAAAAATGACGGTTACGTCATTACCCGAAAGTAATTCACCCTGTATATTAGATTATTATTTTAAAATACGGTAAATTAAAATTAAAAATCGACGTTGTACAAACATGGTTCAGTAGCAGCTCTACTAAACCTATATTTGCAAATGTTGGTAGAACTTATCTCGAACTGACGCATGCGTATGAAGTAAATTCGTCAAAATATGTTTGTCAAATGAAGATGTCACCAAACTAATTTGGGATTTGGGGGAATTGTTCGTATTTTAAACAATAATTATAGCATCATTGTGTGCCTATTGAAAAAGTTTATATGATACATTTTTATTAAGAATTGTAACTTGATTTGTCTTTGAGCAATTGGTAAGTACAAAATAAATCTAGTGGTTTAAGTGGTATTGTTGAAGGTGGTGGATTATTTTTTGAAGATATGGGTTTGCAAAAGAGGAAGCGTTCGTTTAATTTTGGCAGCAGTAAAACCTCAGAGTTAATAACAGCATTTCTTCTGGGGATAGGTAGAGCATGATTCCTACAATACACAATCATTGGATACGTTATGATTTACCTATTAGTTAGGTTAATACGTTACCTATTAGTTTTGCAAGAAATTTCCTGATATACAATCTGTCTCAAAGCGAACGGTCTCTTCAGAAAGACGAAATCTTTGAATAAACCCATGATCCCTCCAACATTCAAAGTGATTTATACTCTCTCTATACACCCGAGGTCTTCTCGCGTGTTGTACGATTTCAATAAGTTCCAAAAAATCCTCATCATCGGTTAAAATATTCATATTTAATTTTGATAACCTCTTCTTTTGAAAATAAATTAAGTACAGGTTATGTTTGCATAAAGTTTATTTACATTTAAGCCACGGAACATGATAACAATTTATGGTCCATGCTTAAGCTTATATTAAACCTACCGTCTTGAAGGCTTTACTAAGCTTAAGGTTTAAATCAAGCTCAACCGTAAGCTTTGTACAACAGCAATCTGACGCTGAACCTGAGTTCACGCTTGAGCCTTCACTAAGCTACAATTGTACAACCGGGCCTAAATGAATACTGTAACTACCTTTGGAACAAAAATACACAAATTCCATACTTAGGTAGGGGAATTATCACTTATAATCTCCCTAGAGCACGAATTATTTCCGGAAATTTTCTCGAAGTGCGAATTTTTTGAAAATTTTCTTAAAAAATTCGCAACTGATGAAAATTTTCGGAATATTAATTCATGCTCTAGGAAGATTCGGTGAGAAAATTTTATACCAAAACATATTTAAAATAGAAATTAAATTGGTGACATACTTAGGTGACATATTATTATCCATCCTTCATTTATTAACCTTTTATTTTATGTCAAATATCGTAATTTCCCTATGCTCTAGTAAAACTAGGTTTAAATAATAATCTAAAATAAATATTAGTCTTTATACTTTTCCTAATTATATACTACTAGAAACAAGGGCAGGTATTAAAAGAATTAAAAATAATAACGCATAAAAAATAAATGATAATTTTATGTGTTTATGACAGCTGTCAAGCCAGACGGAAATTTCCGGAGAAATTAGGTTATTGTCATAGCAGCATGTCAAAATGCAGGCATCTGATTGGCTAAAATTAACTGGTATAATATTTTCTCTGGAATTATAATCCCACCCCGTCTGCCTGAAGTCATTAAAACTCGCAATAGTTCTTGAAAATTGTTCCAACAATAATAACATGGAAATCGTTTATATGTTCATAAAAAAAATTACAACCGAATATACCAAAATAATATAGGCATTCAATAATGTTCGTAATAAATATTTCAGTAATCCGAATGTCTTTACACCCTAAAAATAATAATAGGTACCCACCCCTGAAATCACCTGTTCCGACAGTTTTATTTTATTTTTATTTCACTTATAGATTTGACCGTTTTTTTGCTACTCTAGCTATTATCTCATTAAATTCATGACATTTTTTCTAGGTTACAAGAAAACGAAAATTATAAATAATTATATCAGAAATAAAACAACATTCAATAAACGACAAGCAGACTTCTCAAAAAAAGACCGGAGGAATATTTTTTTCTTCTACAGCGACATTTTTATTGATAACTAGTTTGGTATAATTTTTTTTCCACATCTTTGGTGCACTCCTAGCGATAAATATATTCAAGTCTTTGAATATTTAATAACTGGTTGATAATTAAAAGTGGCCTCTAAAGGTTCATTCACAAGTGGGTTCCCACAGTATAAGTTGTGGGTAAAAGACGGAGACAGATACATGTTAATCTTTGCTTATGGAGTGGAGCATCGTTTTGCTCTGTAGGTAAACAGTGGCGGGTTTTCTATTTTTAGTAACATGTAATTAAATTTAATTTATTTTGACGTCTGATGTTTAAAATAAAATACCTGTACATGGTTCGTGGGATGTTTTATACATTATATGCATCACTTATGTGTCATCTATAATCTAGAAATTTGTTTGATAGATAATGATTTTATGTATCTTATTAATATTTAGGCGGACAAAAATTTGAGAAAATTTAGCAGTGGCATTGTTGGATTTTGATATTATTAAAATAATGAATAACATTTATTTTAAATACATTTTTTTGAATACAAATTTGTTTTGCTATTTTTGCTTTTAAAATATACAAAAACTGCTATTTTTATAGTGTTCAGTCTATGGCTATACCAGCATAAATTATAGATTATTAAACGCAATAAATAATAGAAGTAGCAATTAACTTGATTGAAAAATAATACTTTCTTAAAAAAAAACGATAAACAAAAAGTGGTAATACAGACGGAACTAATGAATATTTTCAAATAAATAAACACAAAGCTGACAAATGTAATTGTCACTTGTATCAAAGAGATGTGTGAATCTTACCTCTAGCTAGGTAGCAGGAATGCCAACTTAAATTAAAATCACTCCTCTTAGTTTAAAAACAAGGTATATAGAGGGAATGGGAACAACAGATCGTTCATATCTCAGGATACCCAATTTACATACATAAGGGGTGTTTCTAAATTCATTCCACAAAAGGAGGTGATTGCTCGTATGAAACTGAGACGGGTCTTTCCTATAACAAAATTTCCTCAGCCCACCCCTTTTCGTGCACTAGCAAAGGACTAACCACGGGTATTTTTTTCAATTTTCTGTTACATTATACGGGGGTGAAATTAGCAACCCTTACTTTATTTCATATCAAAACTTTTTTTCGAGATGAAGTTTTATGAAATATAATTTCACTTGAAATCCTTATTTTATTTCAATTTTGTTTTATTCTTAAATAGCTGCAGAGAAAAAAAATTAACACCATCATTTATAATTTTTTTAATAAATTGAGTGGAAAACAGTAAAGATGTAAAATGTAATAAGATTCATAATAAATGCTGGAAATGACCACTTGTTTTCAATTACAAAGTTTTAGAATAGTTTCTAGCTTTACTGAAATTTTAGAAAAAAAAAATAAAAACTTAATTTTAGTCACCACCTTTTAAGGGTGATATATAGGAAAGGGGTGGGCTGAGGAAATTTTGTTATAGGAAAGACCCATCTTAATTTGATACGATCATTTACCTCCAGAATTTTTTCGCATAAATTTAGAAACACCCTGTACATATTAATTTCTTCATTCAATTTGGGTTGTACTCAACGGCCCAGGCACTTGAACTGAATCTTTGTACCATTTCCCATGATATCTACTTCCATTCCAGAAGCTTCGTGTCATCTATATAGGCCACGAGACTGGGGGATTTTCAGTAGTTGTAATGGTTGTATAATTTCCTCTCCAAAGTGCTTCCGTCTAAAACCTTGTAAGTTCTGGAAGAATCAGAGTATGTAAGTAGGTGTTTCATCATAGAGTTCACATTTCCTGCACATAGGTTTACTAATGCATACGATTCCTCAGGGTACAGTGTCCAGTCACCAGGTCGGTAACTGTCTCCAAATGTCCCTTACCCAATTTCAATAGCATGGTTGAGAATTCCTTTTCTACCTTGTTCAAAAAACACTTTGTATGGAGGTGTTCTTGTGTCCACCACCAATTGAGTTGGTATTTCTTATCTAGCTAGTTCCCGATTTTCCCTTTTATGTAATCCTTCGTGATTCCAGAAAACGGGTTCCGGACCTTCTTTTATTACCTGCAATCGCCTCATGTTCCGGCATCCATATTAAAGAGACTTTGTTGTCCCTGTCAGTCATTCTTCATAGTTTCTCAACATACATACAATATATCCTCGCATCAATCAGAAAATATAATGAATAAAACTCCTTTTGCATTTCGGTACAAAGCGAATTACCCGGTTTCAAAGCTCTTGGAACAGAGTAAATCCCAGCTCAATTTCAGTGTTTTCCGGACACATTCGAACCAATTTTAAAGCTCTATCACTTGTGGCTGGAATTTAAAAGTGAAGACATAGTCCTTGATAAGATATTTTGGATAGCATTTTATAGATAAAGCATATTTCACTAAAGTTAAGAAAGCCAGTCTGTCAAGTACGTATGGATAATATTGGCCTATTATTAATGGGATATATAAGCTAAATATTCTGAAAATTGAAAAAGCGAAACCACCGGGACTCGAACCCGGGACCCCTTAGTTACAAACACTTACGCTAAGCCCTGCGCTACACCGGTTCCTACCTATCAATGTTCTGTTTGGTATTATATGCTACAATTCAACCGCGACTGCGTCTTACATTCGGCCATCCTTGCTCCGCTCCTCGTCCTCGAGGTACCTAGAGTGCTGGACCTGACGTTTTTGCGTACACCTATCTCACCTACTCGTTCGTGAGCCTGATGCCTTGCCTGCCTACGCCTATCTCACTCTCCTAGCGAGACTGACGCCTGCACGCCCATTCCAGTCACCCTCTCTCACTATCACATCTGATATATAAGCTAAATATTCTGAAAATTGAAAAAGCGAAACCACCGGGACTCGAACCCGGCACCCCTTAGTTACAAGCCCTTACGCTAAGCCCTGCGCTACAGCAGTTCCTAATCATCAATGTTCTGTTCGGTATTATAAGCTACCATTCAACCGCGACTGCGTCTTACAGATATCTCAAACAGCAAGCTAAGCAAGAATTATTAGAAGTGAATTAAACAATGAATGGCTTCAAAATAAACCTTCTCATTTGTATACACTCAGCGGCTTATGTCTACTGTTCTTGTTTATTGGAGTGCTAGCGTCTATGTCTGTGCAGCTGGCTTCATATATAGAGCAAATAAAACTTGATTATGCTTATAAAGTATAACGTGTAACCACATAAATGGATTTAAATATATAAATAAGGTTTCACTCCGCGTGATACATATAAAGGGTGTGAATCTCGCTTCAGTTAAGTACTCTTCAAGTAAATATAAAATTGCTGGTTAAGCGTTTTCGACCAGATATATGTGATATATGATATTATGATAAATATTACCAATTTAAACGCATCCTCGGTAATTGATTTTGTCAAAACATAACATACCGCTTTTTTTTAAAGCTGTGTGAAAAATATAGCCGATGACGCGTTGATGGGTGAGCTTTGTCACACTCGATGCAAAAAAATTACTTTCGTGTTATTTTGTTGTGCTTTGGAAGCTTTTCCCCATGTCGTGTCGCGGTTATTAACCTTCAATTAGAGAATTTCGAACAAAACAATTAATACTAGAAAAAAAAACCTCTACTGATAAACATTTGAATTTATTGTATGCATTGTAATGGTACATTTTTAAAAGGTATTTTTTCAAATAAACTATTACCGATACTTGAGTACAAAGCTATATTTTTTGTTATATTTATTATACTCTTTATCAACTTGTAAGCCTGTTCTATTTGCTAAGCTAGTGAAAGAAGCTACTAATTATAAAAGTAAACTGGGGAAATGCTCAGGGGATTACTGTTTCCAAAAATGAACGAAAATGAGATATAAATTTCAACGTTTTTAAAAGTTGATTGATAAATGCAGATATTGGGAAAAAATTAGATGAAACATTTGATAAAATCCAAAATAAGAATGGAAGACAGTTTCAAGATCATATACCTAATTGTTTTAATTGTGGATAATTGTGTCATATCTAAAAATTGTAGTAAGCCCCAAATTGAATGTAACCATTGTGTAATATTGCGACTTCACAAAGATAAATGCTCTTTTTATAAAATTTGTAAAAACACCAGAATAACTAAAAATTATGCCGAGGTATTCGAATCTATTAACTACATCCTATGTGTCTATCATTATAATACAAGTTGTAGCTATTTTTGTTGAAGCCACCCTTGGAAAAACTAACAATTTTGGTTTTCACAACATTGACTTTTAAGTTCACAAGCTAGTTTCCGTTTTAAATCAATTTCGCGATTGAAACCTTCTGCATAAATAAAGAAGAATATCATTCAAGATTTATATTTAGACCCACATGACCACTGTCCCTGAAAAAGGATTCTATGTCCGATACAGAAAAATAATAAAGTATTTAACGATTCCCTTGTAAAACTCCTTCAGTAACATCGAAACTACGTGAAAGATTATGGTTTACCCGAATTTCAAAAACTGCTGTGTGTATTTTTTCAATAATTCGTATTAGTGGAATACTAACACCTAAATTATTCAGTGTTGACCATAGCAATGGGTGGTTTATAGAATTAAAAGATCGTTGAAAATCAACAAAAGCAGTAAATACTCTCCCACCTTTTAAAGCAGTTAAAGCATGAGTTCCTTTTCACTTCATCTGTTCTATCTCATTGGTTCGAAATAGGCGAGAACAGTATGATAACCTTACTTTGGCTTCCAGGACACACTAGAAAAAAAAGGTAATGGAATAGCAGATGGACTAGCAAAGAGGGTGGCAGAACGACCCTTTTGCGGTATTAGCCCCAACGTAAAATTTGGAAGAAATAGGCAAAGCCGAAGAAAAGAGAAGAGCTGACCATTGAAATATCTAGTAGGGCTTAGACAATTAAAGATTCTGATAGGGGACTACAACCCGTTGAAATCAAATGAATGCATAAGTCAAGGTAAAACTGCACTAAGAGTTTTAACAGGGATCCTAACTGGACATTGTCGCCTGAACGGGCACCTGAAAAAGCTCAAAATAGTGGAGGAAGAAGAATGTAGATTCTGTGGCATGAAAGAAGAAACCTCCATCCACATACTTGCGAATTGCACTGCAATTCAGAATCCTAGGGCGCAGCACCTAGGAGATTATTGGATAGAAGTGGGACATTTACCCAAGTTGAAGCCTGCAGATATCCTAAAATTCCTCCGAGAAATAGGACTAAAGGAGCTGCTAGTCTCTGAGACGTTCCTCAGGAACTAATTAGAAGTAAGGGGGCACAATAGATTTTTTAGGTCACAGTGAATGTCACCCCATCATACATACATATACATACATCTCATCGGTCCGTTTTTTTTCTTATACCTCTGCAGCTAGCAAGTTGTGAGCTCACTTGTTTGTCAGCTCTCCAGTTCTTGTTCCAGCTGTGCAAGTACCCCCACAAAGCTAATTGAACCACCGTTTCGAGTATCTACCTTCAATAACCACTTAAAGCCACAAGTGCTTAGCACTTAAGAGTAAGTTCCTTTGCCTTATTTTTTTTTAATCGCTGTTGTTTCAATATATACGTTTGGTTCTTTGCTGCATAATCAATGATTAAAGATTTTGATATAATGAAATAGGTAATTATGGGGGGTAGTTTAGGTTTTGAATGTTTTGTAAAATAGCTATACGTTAATGTTTAAGGTATTTCCAGTTTTTCACATTTTGCTTTCATTTCAATTGCTTCCGTTCATTTCATTCAAAAGTTGGTTGCGTCAAATTCAATATTAATTGTACACCCCATCTCAGTTATTTTGTACAAAGTTACTCAATTCCACTCCCTGAAGTAGAGTGACTTAGCCGAAACAAACATTATTACAAATTGGCGTTGTAACGAATAAATGTAAATAGACCCATCAACACACTTTTGGAAAATCCTACTAAATACAATTTTACCAAGACCATTCAAATGTCTTACCATTTGGCAACAGTGCAATGTAAAATATAGAAATGTTCGGAAAAAAATTACAATGTCACTTACCCAGTTGTAGCTTCATTGGCTGACAGGAGAAATGAACAGCTGAAACAAAAAAAAGTAATTCAGATGGTTAAACTACAGAAAGGACAAAGAGAGTTACTCAAAACTAACTTGGAGTATAGGGGTTTTACAAAAATAGTTACATTAGCATATCACTGTGCAACGGTAGAAGATTTTGGTCGTGAATGGAAGCTCATTAAAATGTCACTGGTATTTCATATTTCAACTCAACGCATTATCTTTGTTACAATGACCTCTGGTCAGCATGAGATGTCCCCCATCGAGTTTTAATATGATTAACTTGATACTAATTGAGTGTGATTTATAACATCATCTCCATTCTCCATACAAACATTTTAGCTTACAAATCACTTTGCATGTTTTGTTGATAAACATATCTGATTAATATTGTTAATTTTAAAGATGTGTAACTATTCGCCGACTCTACTGTTACTTAATAAACTACATTTTTATGTTGAATAACTGATGATCTTTTTAATCATATGGGGGACTATGCGGCAGGTTGAGTTTGCAATCTTCATCTCACTGGAATTATCTATTCCTAATACTTCAACTCACTCACATATACTGAACATAATTCCAATATATCTCTAACCTAACAATTATTACTGACTGAAACTCTTCCGTGATCCTCAAAATGTATTATTAATATTCAATCGTCAAATATAGTTTATACTGGCAAACACTCGACACCTGCAGTGTGAAAGAAGTTGCAAGCTTTTGGTGGAATTCAATAGAATCACTCTATTGCAAAGCTTGTGCTTAACCTTCGAAAACAATTACCAAGCAATTGTTAGACCACAATAGGAAAAGTCTATATCGTTCAACACTACTACCAAGAAGTCACTATCGTCCAAATCATCATATAAGATGAATAAACCTTGTACCAGTCTCGTTACAAATTAGGTTTTCGATGTTTGGAAGTACTTCAGTCTTCCCCTTGTTCTAAAAAAATTAATTGCAGTAAAATAAGGTATTTTTCCCATTTTCGATGAAATTCAGAAGATTGTCTGCTTCCAATAGCTATCAAACAATAATTAAACTACGCAGCTTGCCCACGCACAGTCTATTTTTAATAAATGGCAGTTGAAAAAGTCACTGACTTATCAAACTCCTATATTTTTTTATATATCAGTACGATACAAAATGGACCTGTAGACCAATCAAAAATTAATATATTATGTTTCCTTTATGTAACTCCTTAAATTATCCAATTTTATCATTGACGTATTAACCAAATGGCACTGGTTTATCTTCTGTAGGTGTACTTAATTATTGTGCCTTCGTGGGAATATTTATTTCTCACATATTAGATTTAGCTTCTTCAAAACGGATTCTTCGGAATTGGTAAAGAGACACCACTGTTGGTGTGTATGCAACGAGATCTGTATCAGGTCCGTATTTGCAGAAATTGGACCCAGCAATGACGAACACTTAAAACTAGAAAACAAAGTTTTTCATCAAATTTTCATATTATATGAAAGAAACACGAATTACATGGCACGCCATAAGAGAAAACAAAGTTGATAACGTCTAGATCATCTTTCCTTTTATTAACAAAACAAAAAGATAGAATATACGGATTTATTCATTGGAATATTTGACCGTTATACCCAGTCAAGGTTTCTAGTACTCGGTAGCTCAGCTTTCTGTCTTCTTGTGCTTTTGGTTGCACTGTTGATGTGTGCCCAGCACAATTACTGGGGGACCAACAATTTATAAAAATGAAGCATTTACTTTCAAGTGAAAGGTAGAAGCGAAAGGTAGAAGTACAAGGTTTGACTCTAGTTCGTATTCATAATATCTACCTTTTCCTTGGAAGGGAATATTTCTGATAAATAAAGTAAAGGGTACAACTCGCTCTGTTGTAAGCAGCCTGTTGAAGGCTATCTGATATTACTCGTGGGGGTTGGGGTAGGGAGTCATAAGACACTGCATTATACCATACCCACTGTCTCCTAGTAGGATAGTCCTTCTTGTCCTTTTCATGACTTCATACTCTGCCGAATTCTTCCATATACGAGAATCATGAACTGATCCTGGCCAACTTGCATCTATACTAGTTAAGACACAATTCTGGTCGCATGTAGCCTGCTAAAACCTTTTCGATTTACATATTCGTCTCCAAATTGGGCTGGCTTTTAAATACGAATATGCATGCAGTCAATAGCCCCAATAGCTGTTGGGAAATTGAACCTGGTCAACCACTTCTCTTTGGCCTGCATGATTTGATTTTCTGTGTTTGGGAACCGGATCCATTCACCGGCCTGTTGTACAATCCGCTCAAGCACCTCATGAAATACTCTGGACACTGTGGGCTGCGTACATCCCAATTTTTCAGCAATTCCGCTCTGGAATCCAGGGTTCGCACAATAACGCAGAAATAGTTTCATTTGCTGTACAGGTGACAGGGCAGCTCCACGAGTTTCGTGATCCACGCCAAGAAAGTGGTCCGCCAACCACACCACATTCTCCTCGTCAAATCTAAATAACGTTTTGAAATCTGATTCACGTGCCGTACGTCTTGGTTTTTAGTATTTTCTTGTACGTAAATAGCCATAACAAACACAACCAAGGATACAAGCCCTTCCAGATAGAGTTCAACACAAGAAAACACTCCTACAAATATTTTCACGATACAAGCTGTGTGTTAGCCGGGCAACTACTGGGAAAGTTCTTGTGTACCTAGATTCCTTTTTTAGAAGCAAATCCTTTAGTTTTTGAGCAAATGCTTTTTTTTATAAATACGAAAAACGTAAAACCTTCCACTTTAAAGCAAAGCCTTCGAAGCAAAACCTTTTCCTTCACTTTTTTTTATGCATATGCCTTGAAGGAATTGCTTTATTTTTTGAAAGCAAAAGGTAAGGCTTCTTTTTATAAATACGGCCTATTGAGGCTGGCGTAGTTTATCATAAATGAAAGTCCGTTTAATTATAAATGAATTATATAACTTATTGATTCTACTATAAACATAAGACTTTACGCTGATAAAAATGGAGAAACTCGACGAATGTGATTGATATGAAGTCATGGCAATCAGGGGATATCCAGATAAATGGCAACTTTATTATGAGGCAGTGTATAACACTCTAACTGGAGGCACTGCAAAAAACGTTCCGTTCAATTTAATGTGAATTGAATCTGAACAATGAACAGTGATGGATATAGGCACTAGGCCCGGGCCTCACGGGCCTAGGCAGCATAATTTGAGGGGCGGCATTCTACGTTGCAAGTACTAATTCCTTCTCACATCGTTGAAAGATAAGATTATTTCTCAAACTAGTTGGTCTGCTTGACATGATGCATGTTACGCATTAGAAAAGTAGTAGTCTGCAATAATTTATGCACTGGAATTCATTGTCGAGAGCAGAAAAGAGAAACCGACAACGCCATCTGAAGCTACAGGATTGCAGCGAAAATTACAGCATGTAGAAACAGCAATTCTAGAATTTGTTTGGAGTGTAATTTTAGATCGTTTTGATACTGATAGTAAGAAGCTTCCACTCTAAGGAAGGCGCATCAAACCGGGCCTAAGCCTAAATCCGTCACTGATAATCAGACTTATCAGTCTTACCAGAGGGTCTTTCTTGGAGGAATTCCTTGAGACCACTAGTTTCAGAAATTTATATCCCCTGTGAGTCAGTTCTCCGCACTTGAGGCTCTTCTTCCATGCACAACCGACAAAGTGGTTCATCCCTATAAATGCCAATCAGATGCGAGTGCCACTTTAGGATTTAATGGTCAGCGAATAATCCTGTCACTATCTTCATTTGTCTCCTACTCAGTTTCCAATTTCATTGGTCAGCTGTACTTCTGTATAAAACGAGATATACACCTCCGTGCTGCAGTTTTCGATATACCAAATGTTGGTTCAGGACTAGTGAACTCAAACCCCTGTCTGCCGCTTCATTGCCTACAATATCTCTGTACCCGCGAACGACTCAAGTGTTACTTTACTGTAGTTTGACAGGGTTAAGAGTTTTCGTAGAAATCTCAAACAAGTCTAGGAATGTTTTTGGAGATTGTTAAGGATTTCAGCTCGGATTTTTGTGCAGCCCACCATCTAAATGGATGGGTATTGTGAAAGTTTTTTGTCATTCAATTTTTGGAGTAAACGATATCAAAACGTATTATATCTAAGAGGAAAATCAGCCAAAAAAATAACTAACAATGCAGAAAACAATTATACTTCTCTGGAATTTTGAAAAGAAAATAAATACAAACCATCAACAAAATATTTAAAAGCATCGAAAACAATGGAAATTCTAAGAATTTTTTTTATTTTGAAAATGTATAAACTTTAACGAATCTAATTATTTTATTAATAGCCATAATAAATTTACAAGATAATGTATAGAACGACCCTGGCCTCAGCATCGTAGGTACATACGGCTTCCAAGTTGAATTCTCTCGATGTATCAGACGTGAATCAACACCGCTATGCTCTGGGTTCGCTGACCAATCATTTTCCTTTTTTTTATTAGAAGTATATTCACCGGAAGCCCGTGGGATTATTAATAATAACGTATTACAAAATCATAGTTCATTCATTAAATCTACGTCCATGTTCTGTTTACGAGATTCTACATTTTTACAACACATGATTTTAATTACGAGCTTTCATGGATACCACTTTTTATAATGTCATAATTATTCCGATTCCCACATGTCTCGTCGTTTCCGAAAGGTAAGATAAATACCCATTTTTAGTTGTGCTTATACAGTGCGTGTTAAAAGTTTTTTCTTTAGCTTTATAGCAAAACTGAATCGAAATATTTGGTAACGGAGATTTTCGAGATTGTATGTAAAAAATTTAAAACTAGTCGATCACGAGGTCGATCATTATTTTACGAAAAGTATTATTCGTCTGTAATTTGTTCAACTGATTTATGTTTGCTCACTTTAAAAACTAATTCTAATAACGGTCCCAAAGATATTTGTCTAATAATAATATAATCGTAATTTAATAACTACACATAACTATGAAATAAAACAATAAAAATTTTTGTTTAAACCTTCATTATAATTGAACTATGTTCAAATACAATTTGTGACGCGTTTCGCTACACAGTAGCTTTATCAAACGAATGGAGGTATCATGAAAAGTTTTTAATTTATATACAGTGCATTGATAAGGAATTTTACGGATAAAAGTATTATAATCTATTTACTTGAAAATAAAAAGCAAAAAATATGGGATTAACTAAAGTATTAAACAAGTTTACCTGGAAATTCATTCACAACAATCGTACAGGAAGTTTCTAAGTAAAAAGGTTTAATAAGGGAGAATTGTTGATATCTATTTGGTCGTTAAGAAGGTTATCTGAATATTTATTTTTATTTATCTCAAGAGCTTCTAAAAGATTTAATTTCAAGGATTTAGGTTCTACATGCAAAATTTCAAAATTTGAGTCGAAAGTGTGTTGGTTTGCTAATAAATGATTTGAGTAGTTGGAATCTAATTTTTGTTTATCATAGCTACGTTTGTGTTCTGAAATTCTAGTTTTAAAATTCCTAAAAGTTCTACCTATATAAATTTTATCACAATTGTCATTACCACATTTTAATTTATAAACTCCTGATTTGTTTAATTTTGAAGATTTAGATTTGTTGTTTTTAATGAATTTGGATAATTTGTTATCGGTTTTAAAGCAAATATTTAAGTCTAAAGTTTCTAAAAATGATTTGGTTTTTAAGGATGGTATTCCAAAATATGTTAAGCTTTTAAATTGGTTATTTTTGTTTTTATCAGAAGGAAATACTTGGTCTAGAGTATGTTTTCGTATCTTTTTATTTATGATATTGTCTATTAAATTTGGATAGTAATTATTATTAACTGCTATTTGTTTTATGATATTTAGTTCTTTGTTGTAATTGTCAGTATTTAATGGAACTGTTAAAAGTCTGTGTATCATACTATTAAAAGCTGCTAATTTATGACTGTATGGGTGGACCGAACTGTTATGAATTGTAATGTCTGTTTGTGATGGTTTGTGAAATATAGAAAAATCATGTGTATTATTTATATTTGTAATTGTAAGATCTAAAAAGTTTATAGACTTGTTTTGTTCAATTTCTACGGTAAATTTGATATTTTTATGAATTGAGTTGATGAAAGTAATAAAGTTATCTAATTGTCTAGTTGTGCCGGTGAAGCAAGCTAAAATGTCATCTACATGTCGGTGCCAGTACACGAATTTTTTACAAAGGGGGTGTCTATGAATTATTTTTTCTATATTATCCATGAAAATTTCTGCTAATAGGGGACTGAGAGGGTTGCCCATAATTAAACCGTCTTTACTGCTATAAATCTCTCCATTGAAATGAAAATAATTTTGATTTAAACAAACACTTAATAAATTTATGATATCAGAATGAATTATAGGATTAACATTATTGTGTGTGAGCAAGTTATTGACCAGGGGTATAGTTTCATTAGGAGGTATACTAGGGAATAGATTTGTTACATTGAACGATATGAATTTAGAAGTATGAGTAAGTTTTATATCTTGAATATTATTAATTAATTCTATTGAGTTTTTAATTGAAAATTGAGGTTTAAATGAGCAATATTTAGAAATGATATGTATGAGGATCTTTGAAATTTTAAATGACGGTCTGTGAAAAAAGAAACAACCGGTCTAATTGAGGACCCTTCTTTATGGAGTTTAATTAATGAATACAGTTCAGGGTGTTGTGGATTGGGTAAAAATAATTCATATTTTTCTTCATCGTTAATTTTGATTTGGCGTTATTTACTGCTGATTTTATTTCCTTCTGAAATTTAATAGTTGGGTCTTTTTTAAGAATCTCAAAATTTCCTGCATGTATAAAATTGTTGGTCTTTGATATATAATCATCTTTGGGTAAAACTATTACTGTATTTCCTTTATCTGCTTTTGTAAAAATAAGATTATTTGAATTTAATTTTTGTTGGATTGACTTGACGACTGATGATTCGAAATTGGGTTTGTTAATCTATTCAACTACACATATGTCAAAAGTTTGGAATACGTATTAATAATATATCTACGCCTATGGTGGTTTAAAAACTGTTGTTGATATTTATTCTAGAGCGTTTTTAATGAAAATGATCAAAAATTTGATTCGGTTTTGTAGCAATTTGGTCACATTAAACTGATTTTGGTATTTACACATTATTTCAGTTCTTGTTTAAATTTCATTCGAGCCGTTTAAAAATGCCTAGAAACATGATATCTCATTTCGACAGATCTAGAGTAATTGCATTGTTACAACATGGTTTTATTTAAAGTGATATCGCCAATATCATTAGCGTCACTCAGAGTGCTGTATCGAAAATTGAAAAAAAATTCCAAGACACAAAGGACGTGAAGGATCGAACCAGAAGTGGCACAAATCGATGTACAACAGCTGCGCAAGACCGGCAGATAACATTGGTAGCTCGAAGAAATCGTCTGGTATCTCCAGAGAAATTGTTAGACTTGAAGGACTGAATATTTCACGGCAAACAATAACACGCAGACTAAATGCAGTAAAATTGTATCGTAGAAGACCCTTACGTGTTCCCAAACAAACCTATCAACACAAAATTGTAAGGTTGCAATGGGCTCGAGAAATGGTACATCATGGTCCTAACTGGAGTAACGTGATGTTCTCTGATGAATCAAAAATTGGTTTGGTTTCTGATTCGCGAAGAATACTAGTTTGGAGGGCCTCAGGACGACAATCCTGACTAGAAACAGCCCAACTGCGTGTCCAATTTGAAGGTGGGAGTATTATGGTTTGGGGTGGTATTATGAGTGGCACACGGACGCCTCTACTGGTTCTGGAGAGAAGAGTCACTGGTGCTGTATACATCGAGGTTTTAAATCCTGTCGTGCGTATATTCCGAGGGGCAGTAGGTGATGGATTTGTGTTTATGCATGAGAACGCACCTCCGCATCGAACAGCAGCAGTACAAAATTTTCTGGAAGAAGAAGGAATATCCACAATATGGTGGCCCTCGAATTCCCCTGACATGAACATCATTGAACATGCCTGATACATTCTCAAAACACGCATTAAGAAAAGAAACAATCCCCCTATTACACTGCGAGAACTAAAAGATGCTGCTCGTAAAGAATGGGAGAAAATTCCGCAAGCCCAGCTCGACCATTTAATCGACAGCATGCCAAATCGCCCACAGTCATGCATACAGGCCAATGGAGAAAATACTGATTATTAATAGTATAAAACAATATTTTTTCTATACTTATTTAATTTTAAATGTTAAATTTTTCACTCCAAAAGAATAAATCAGTTTTTTGCATATTGTTTATCTGGCTTTGAGGTTTATTTAGTATTGATGGAAGTTGTAGCAAAATGATGTTTAATTGTTAGATAATTTTTTATATAATAATCAAAAAAAAAATGAAATATTCCAATATTCCAAACTTTTGTGTATGAAAGAGTATAACCTAAATTACCTGTTAGAAAATAAGTGTTAGATTTACTGTGTCAATAATTCAGTGTTCAAGAAATCTTATGTGCTTTTACGGCACTACAATAAACCGGTTCGGTGGTGCCCAAACGTACTGAAACTGGTAGGCAACCGTATGTTACAGAGTTGTACGAAAATAATATTTTGGATGAACTAGAACAGAATCCGTAGTTTAGTATTAAAAGACAGTGGCTATGTATCCTACAATTTCTAAATCTTCCATATGGACTATTATTCATGAAGAAAACCTCTATCCTTTCCACTTTCAAAAAGTTCATGCGATGCTGGATGGTGATTTCCTTGCTCGAGTAGTTTTTGCAAACTGGTTACTGGACAAAACGAACTAAGATCCGCGATGAAGTTACGTTCACTCCAAACACCATTTTTAATTGACATAACGCACATACTTATCACTGTATTGGTAAAAATCCACACGCCATCAAAGACACACCAGCGAAGAAATAGCATACATGTCTGGATAGGTGTAATCGGCAATCAACTTCTTGGACAAGTGGAGTTACCTGGCCGTTAAACACCTCTGGATGACCTCAACTTTCTGCAGAATAATTTACATGATTCAATGGACGTTATGTGATGCCTTTTGGCCCAATATAATAGTAAATATTTAAAATAAGAATTAAATTCCCTTGGTCTTATTCCAACAAAACGTTCGAACGTTTCATTATTATATAAATATAAATAAAGAAGGTTATTGCCAAGTTCAAGCGTGGTGCAAGACAAAAACAATTATATGTTTATCTGTTTTGCTCGAACTTTACCGGTTATATAAATATACATGCAGTATTGATCAAAAGAGAAGTCGATGCAGAATACTTGAAGAAGACTATTTGATATAGTTGAATAGTCACCTACTAGTAATTATTAACCATTACGTATAAGTATACTATACGGCTAGGTACTTATGCATAGTATTAGTTTAGTAAGTAATGTAATGGATTTAGTAAATAAATCAAACATATCCCAGTGCTAAAGGTAGTTGTTTCATTCCTCTTGAGATGATCCTCCAAGTGACCCGCAGCACCACCTATTCAGAGGCCCTTCCACACCTATAATCTACCAAAGTATACATCGACGATACACCCATTACAGCTGCCCAAAGGACACGGCAATGTTAATGAAATTTAAAATGATTCCTGAATCGTTTCAAAAACTAGACAATTCTCACAGAAACTGATACACAAAAATTTTCACAAAATTTACGTTGTCCTCCCACGTTGACCGCAATAAAAAACGTGGGACCGCAGTAAACAATCAATCACAGCAGATTTATAAGATGTACCAAGTTTTAAATTTGCAGGTAGCGGTTTTTTCAAAATATGCTTTGAAAAAGTGACTTCACAGCATCACCTTCAAACTCAAACTCGAAGACTGGGGAAGGGACAGAAGCAGGGGTGTATATGAAATAAGGAATACAAGATATTCCTTCTCACATATCTATGTATTTCAGGCGGAGATTTATGCTATCCTAGAATGTGTCAGAATTAAAAAACATAGGACTGTCACTCAAAGGATGAACATATTAACTGACAGCCAGGCAGCCCTTGCAATGATGGGTAAACTACAATGAAGGAACGCTACAAAGCAGGTACACAGTATGATGACATATGGGTTAAACGGGCTGAAGAACTACTGAATATCAGTAGGAATAAGCTAAAAATTATTACAGGTTATCTAATAGATCATGTCCTGGTTAAAGATCACCTGTGTAAAATGGGGTTGTATCACGGGGATCTCAGCTGGTTGCTTTGTGGCGTGGAGACCAAGACCGTAACCCATATATTGTCTGACTGTGAGGCATTGGACTCAAAAAGACAGACAATCTTCAGAGAGGTCAATGTGCCGCCTGAAGTATATGACACACATGCAATTGTCCTATGTCGTTTGCTCGAAGGTGCAGGAATGGCCGGGTGGGTGGAATAAATGTGGGAGTAGAGTACAATAAAAGCTAACAGGCTGTAGTGTTCCCTGCACAAGAGGGAAAAAATCATCTTCAAAGGGAGCTAGCTACCATAGGAGGAACTTTTGTATTATAGAGAATAGAGAAGAATAATATGAGAGGATAGGAGAAGTGAGAGAAAACCAGGCAAGAAAGGGTTAAGAGAGCCCCTAGCGCAATTCAGTTCATTATATTGCAAACCCTGAAAAGTACTTAATCTAATAACAGAAGCTTGTTAACAGTTACTTTTGCTTGAAGTATGGAAGTTGTAAGTTAAGATAGTAGATGTCTAGGGAGTGGGACAAGAAGATTAGGAAGCTGAGAATGGGGATTATTTTCTAGTTTTGTCGTTTCTGCTATACTTTATATATTATATTATAGTATCGTTCTTGGGACGGTACAAAAACTACATTCTGGTGATAAAGTTGATGTGTCCCTCTCTCTCTACTAATTATTATACAGCACTCGATACGATTCCAGAACGGTTCCTAAATGCCTGTTGGAGCGAGCCTTTCATTATTCAAATCATTTATTTATATGTTGTGACTTCCTTAAACCATTTTGCACTAAAGTTTATAAATCTCAATATTTTCCAAAGTAGTACTAGTATTAATACAGTTGTTTGTTTTTGTGTATGCTGAGAACATTCCAAAATGTATTTGTGGTGATTTTTTTTTCAGTTACACACGCGTGTTAACACTAATGAGGAGTCAACAGCACGGACACTTTTCAGGGAACCGCCTACATACAATTTCGTGAAAGACGAAATACTAATTAGTACCTATAGCTTAGATAGTAGGTACAACGAGAATAATTTATATCAGGCATGTAAAGTTGACAATTTTCGTAATGATATTTTTTCAGTTTCAAACTCGATACCTACAACATTATCATCAATTTCAAATATAAGAATATTATGAAATTAATTAAATGATTCCTTCCAAATTAAAAAAAATGGTTGATTGAAAGTATTTATAATTTACAGAGCCCTGTATGTGACAAGAATTATTGCCATTTTAGATAAATGTATTTTTTTTATTGTTTGGAAAAGTTTCCGCATCAAATATTGGAGAAAAAAGTTTAAAATGTCTTCTGGAAACACTCTCGTATTAGAAAAGTTTCCTTTTATGCTTGACAGTCTAATATTCCTAATGGAACATCCTGATATATTTAAAGCCTAAGTATATATACGTGAAATTGTCAATATTTGCTTGGCATCTCTAGAGAATGATGTGGAAAATTATATTTAATAATTGTTATATGGAATATTAAAGTTAAGAAGAGGATTTGATAATAATTCACATTTTGACTGTTGGCAAATCTCCAGGACGTTGTCATATCCATTTTGAAATAAATTAATGATAAAAAAAAGTTTTTGAGAACTAGCTTTTATTCAATTGCCACTAAAAGAAGATAATCAACTTTTTGCACGATCGTTAATCGTTAATAAGTTACTTACGGCTCTAGTGCCTTTTATAAGTAAAAATTTGGAATTCTTGCAAAAACCTTTTTCAGAATTAAAAAATACTCATATAACAAAATATCAAAATGAACAAATCCATTTAACTTTAAATTAATGCATATTAAAATTAATAGAACAGTTTGAAGCAAAATTATTAAGAATAAAAGGCTTCTCACTTTGTTGGTGATGTACTACTTGATCTATGTGATTGGAAATAAACGGAGCTTTACTTGGTATGGAACTACTTTGAGTGGAAGTAGCAGCTGACGTTGGAGCTGGCATTTCTTCGATATTCATATATACATCGTAATTATGTAGAATTTGATTGGCCAATTACACTTTATTTTCAATCGATTCCTGCACGTAACTCTCGGCTGTAGTGGAACTTTTCCAACCCCCATACTTCTTCAGTGTCAGAACATCAACTTCTTTATTAGCCAACAAGATTGTAGAGGTCCTTAACAATGCATGTCCGGTGTATGTTCTAGGATTATCTTTCTTTAAATATGTTGCAGTTTCAAATGGAAAACTTCCAAATGAATTTTTCCCCACACTTGATCAAAACATTTGCAATTTTGGTTAGGTTAAAATCTTCTGCTACTGGCATTTTTCGTAAACTGGAATATTTTCTATAGACTTCCAAAAAGTGAACTTTTTTTTCTCTAGATTTACAATAGTGAAAGTGCACTGTATTGCAGTTTTTGTGTTTAGTATTCTTACAATAATTAAATCTCCTCTGTCCTCTATATTATCAATTGTTAAATCGCATATTTCCGCTCTTCTGCAACCGCTGACAATTTCAAATTAATATCATTGCTACCTAAAAGTATCAAAGTGATAGGGTTCATCGTCGGGAGGTTCGTTCAAAAATCGATTCATATCATTTCCAGTAACTACTTCAGACTTTTTGCGCGATAGTCGGAATTTTTGGAATTTGGAAATATCAACTGCATCATTCCAATTTAGAGTCGCTCTCAGTATTGAATATTCTGCCCACTTGCTATTGGGAGATTTCAGGCATTCACTTCGTTGAACAAAGAGAAACATGTTTTTCCACTCACCACTTTTTAAATGTGGCATATGCGGTTTCGTATCTCACTTTTGACTTTTCCGGTATAATTGAATTATATCCAATATTATAAAATTCTTCAACTTCAGCATCTTCGCCGTTTCTCGATAACATTATCAATGTTAACATTCAAACCTGATAAATATTTAAAAGACATAATTCATTCAAGCGATCTTCCGTCATTCTTGAGCTTTACCAAGTTTTTAATCTTTGCAAAGACGAAAAAGATCTTTCAGCATTTGCAACACTTACTAATAGGCTGACAAAAATGAGCACCAATGCATAAATTATTAGAGAAACATCCTGATCGCATTTATCAATGGCTTCCATCACATCAGTTGAAAAAGGATTCTCTATTCTCAGTCCCTCATTCGGATCCTTTACATAGCGATCCTGCCAGGATTATAGTTTCTATTCGTCATACAACATAGTCCGTTACAGATCTATTACATCGGCACGCTTTTTCCTCAATATCAAAAATGTATCTACTCAAAATAAAGATAAAATATCAACACTTTACAAAAAATATTAATATTTATTTTTATATCTGAAATTCGGCTTCTGGAATTCTCTCACACGATGAAATATGGCTGGTGTGAAATTAATTAATTCTAAATACTACATTTTTTCTTACGATGCATGAGCCTTTTAAAGTATAATTACTATATTATTCTCATAATGCAATAAAATTTAATTATTGTTTACTGTTTATAACAGGGTTCGTCTTTTAAAATACACGTTTTCTTCTACGGCCATTAATGATAATTGAAAGTCGGAATTAATTATCCTAATTTGGATGCACACGAAAGGTACGTAATCTGAGGCTATTCAAAAAAATCATTCGAATTGTATAAATAGAAAACAGAATTAGAAATTATATTTGGTATATGTACAGGTGGTAGTAATTTTGTTGAGGAGAGTATAATTTGAATAGAGGTCAGTACTAGGAACATGTTGCTTGTTCCTTATTATTATTTTTTGTTATTTTTGTGAATTTAACCACAAATTTTCTAATATTTGGGGAAAAGAAATAGTAATTATATGAAATTTTTTTTGTGAATGATTGATTTATTTTATCCGTACATCCAACCGTCAGCACCTCAGCCTTTTGGCTTTTTGTATACTCTTGGTTGGACTGTTTATGTAAAGGGACCACTTGTCTGTATCAAGCATGAACGTATTTTTGGGTTTTTAGGTTTTTCTTACGTAAATCCTCCGCTAAAAATTCCTCCAGAGAAACTTAGTCTGTAATGAATGATTTATGGAACAAAACTCGTTCATCAAACTTTATTGAGCTCGATCCCGATGAACTTATTTCTTAAACGTTAGTGGGAATATCAGCTCTAAAATATCTCGCAAGTCTTTCCTCGTTCCTTCTAAAAGAATCACTGATTATCTACAAGAGAAGATCAAGATCTCTCTAAGCCTAGGGAAACATGCCACTGCCTTTCAGGCAGGGGTAATGGCGGCGCAATGCTGTGCAGAAGAGTTGATGAGACGGGAGGTGGGTAACCAAACAATCGTCATCTACTCCGACAGCCAAGCTGCACTAAATGCGATAAGCTCATATCGGACAATGCAAAACTGGTGTGGGAGTGTCGCAAGGCCCTTAACAGACTAGGAAGTCATAACAGAGTGACTCTAGCCCTAGCCTGGGTGCCAGGTCACCAAGGAATAAAAGGGCAATGAAAAGGCCGATGAATTAGCCAAGCAGGGCAGGGATAGGGCCAGAACCTTCCTGTGGAATTGCAAAAAAACCTCACTAAGGAGAGCATCCACCAATGGATAAACAATCAGGCGCTGTGCTGGTGGCATAAAACCCCAGGACAAAGGCACGCTAAACTATTCCTTAAAAGCACTTCGGCCAAACTGTCACGTGACCTACTATGTCAGAGTCGTGAAACGACGAGGATGATAGTGGGAATGTTCACCGGACATTGTAGGCCGAGGAAGCATAAGCACACAATTGGCCTAGCATATGACAGCCTATGCAGGAAGAACAAGAAACCGCGTAGCACATACTCTGTGAGAGCGAAGGCCTAGTATGGGTGCGGTTTCACCTATTCGGAGAAGAAAAACAGAGGGCAGAGAGCTACGCAAGGGAGGCGGTATCCAGACTAATAGGTCTAACAAAAAGAATAAAGCTAGATATCGAGCTCTAAGGATAGGGAGGACCACAATAGATCTGCAAAGGTCGCAGTGAGATCGGACAAAGAGCCACTCCACTTCTAATTTAATCTTATCTCTTCCTTAGACCTGTGAATAGATTTCAACTAGTGCAAACCAGCGTACAAAAAAAAACTTCCTGTGGCATTGATGGGTTATCAGCCAAGTTATTTTTAAATATTCCAGATGTGACCATGATGTTCTCTAATCAATGAATATTTTGAAAAAGGTCTCTTCCCTAACTATCTAGAAACAGCTATAATCATTCCCATGCACAAGGGTGGCGGAAAAAATAATACTGGTAGCTATCGTCCTTATCCCAAATCTTATCGAAACCGTCTACTTACCTCCCTTTTCAAACATAAAATTTTGAAATTTCAACAATTTGTTTCCTTACCTAGTAAATGTATTAATGACGTATTGTTCTTTGAACTTAATAATACGCTTTTTACGGCTCCGGTTTTTTCGCGAATGCCTTCGATTGTGTTGATCATGAAATTTTTATAAATAAACTGGACTATTACGACATCCGTGGTAATCCTTCAAAGCGGTTAAAATCTTACCAAAAGTGTAGAAATGAACTGGTACGAGCAAATGGTAGAGTTTTGGAAAATTTGCCAGTTATCAACGTACTGCCCCAGGGCTCCGTTTTAGGTACAATTGAGTTTCTTGGTCTCCACATTGGCCGATATTTATACAACAATGTCTACCTCTGATCTGATTAAAAATTCCATCACCTTCAATGCCAAACAATTCAATCAGCAACCTTTAGAATTAAAAATGGCAAATACATTTGATAAGAGCTGAGAGGTTTTGTAGGCAGTCCTAGATAGGTCTGGATTTGATCAGGGGGCATGGTGAGGATTTCGGAGCTGCCTCTCTATTGGAAAGTATGATGATCTTTTGGTCCCTATACCCCATTTTGATGTATGCTCATTTGCAGACACGTGTCTTTAACATGGCACCAGGGTCATTGTTCTTTGTGTGTTTTGTCCAGATGTAAATTTCAGGTTAGTTCAGTTTTCATAGCTATTCTCAGATACTCAGATACTCTTCACTCCGGGACTAGAGATTCTCGGACGGACACCACATACCTTGTACTGATGAGGCGCAAATACGCTGAAACCGGTCTACAAGTTGTGTTGTCCCTTCTAATTGCAAACCAGAAAGGTTGGTTTTAAAATATCTTGTAAATTTACCAACCCCGTTTGACTTTGGGGTGTAATTCAATATCCGGCGGTGCATATGCACGGGAAGTAGTTGTTGCTCCTTAGTTGAACGGTCACTGTTTTTGAAAAATATTATTTTTCAAAAAATTCATAGAGTGTTGAATATTTATAATTATTCCTTTCGACATCTGTTGATACATTCACTCTATTAAATACGACAATATTACAGGAAACTGTAATAAGATTTATTCTCAGATACTTGACCTCCTGGTTTAGTCATAACTTCACGTTGGCAGTTTTGATCTTTCTAGTTCCCATTAACTGGTGAAGGAAATGGACGCACTTTTTGCAGTTTTCAGAACTTCTTGCATTACGTAGGATATAACATTAGGTTGTTCCCCATCACAAGTATTATTAGATCATTTCGATACCCTTGGGCGGTTTAGTTCCTCCAGGAGTTCAGGACTTTTAAGGGTGAAAAATCATTATAATGAGCAAAGCCTAGCAGAAACATTCGTTCGATATAATAATTGAGTTTTTCCAACAAAATGGTAAAATGTCACTTCCCAGTTAATAATAAAACTTCAACCTGGAAAGCACGTTTTTAACATGATCTTAAAGAAAAAAAATATAAAATAGGTGATTTCTAAAGACGAACCGAGCTTGGATTTTTGAAAGAATATTTATAAATAAATTTTACTACTTAATAACTTTGTGTTCTAGCATGTTAAAATATACCTGTGCCAAATTTGTAGTGAATTGTTATAAGAAATTAGAAGTTGAGAATATTTTCCTCTATTATTTTGAGTTATTCATTTATTATTTCTTTAGATTGTTGACTACGGAAAGTTTTCCCTCGCCTTAACTGATTTCTATATTATCAATTTATTTTTTCTTCTCTTTATTTTATCAAAATTATTGAAAGAAAATGACCAATTATAATATCACAAAAACGAATTACAATTAACATGAACAGAAAGAAGCATTGATTCCAAAAAATATCAATTATCATTCCAAATTCGCGAAAAAAGCAGACAATGCTCATCTGACAGCGAAAGTACAAATCGTCGAGGAAAAACCCGAATAAAAATGGAGCGAGTGGGTGTAGCTATTTTTTTAAATAATGAAAAAGGAAAAAAACTGTTAGGATGTTGAATTCTGTAAAATTTCTTTTTTTTTTCTCTCGCTCTGGAATTGGCAAGGAAACCCCAACATTTTTATAGCAATGTTTTACATTTTATATTTAACAAAAATGTCACTTCAGACCAAAAATTCAATTTTTTTTTCCAATGATGAAATATTTAACGTTTATGTGTCTCAGTTTACAAAAAACATGTGGAACTTTCAGTATGTCTATTCCGAACAATATACTTACTTAACAAAACAAAATAACATAAAATGTTGTCTATACTTGAGTAATTATAACCATCATGTTATATCGACATTGGAACTTGAGTCTATGAATAAAATAGAATCATTAGAAATGTTGGAATATCGAAGGATCTTGGAAATTTCCTAAGACTTCACGTAATAGTGATGAATGAGCTTAAGCCATCCACACAAAGTACCATATTTAATTGTAACGGATCGGGTTATGGTATAATTGAAAATAGTATCAAGCAATAATTGTATGTTATACATATAATGCACATTAACAAGTATATAATTAAAGCAATTCTTGTCCGCACACGCTGACCTTATTCGAATCAGTTCAATAATAGTTGATTACACTCACATATATCCTGTCGATCAAAGCTTCTATTTTGCTCACGAATCACTTTCACTTGTATTTGTTCACAATTTTATAATCAATATTATTGAAGTGATTCGTAATCTATACCGTTGAATAATAAAACTACTTCTCCGCCTATACACCACGACAGACATTTAATTACAGTTCTAAGTTAAACGGGGTTGGGATATCAGCACGATACAACCAACCATTCTGGTTTGTAATTACAAGGGACAACATCACTCGTAGAGAAGTAGTTGTTGTGGCTTCCCGGTCTTTGAAAAGTATTTTTCGAAAACTTTGTAAGGCGTTATAATAGTATTTACTAACCTAACTATTTTTTTTGACATCTAGGTCGTGAGAAGCTGTCGTGATTAAAAAATATTGGACACTGGATCGGAATAAAAGAACAGCAATTTTTTCGAAGAGTAGGAGTTTGTTACGAGGGTGATTCATTAAAGAACCTCGCCACTAATACTAATAATTAAGACAACACAAAACCTTTTAACAAATAAAGTCATAGCTTTGACTAGCTCTAAATTGTGGGGTTGTTCTATTCAGACCGGTAGAGTGGGTCGTGGGGGTAGCCAGATATAAAAGAAATAAATGATTTCCAGGGTTCTTTATATTCCTTACACTGGACAGCTTATTTCTCAACTTGTCTAGATACTTAGATATTTACAGATAATATGGCCCCATGTAGTACTACACAGTGTACATCGTGCTATAGATATAAGGTGATTCCAAATGATATGTTGGAAGCAAACTGGAAAAAATGGAAAACTCTTACTTTCTACTCTAGGTGGAGCGACTCTACCTTTACCGCAGGTGGTATGATGTATGGGGGTATATAATTCGTAATAGTATTAGATGTTACCAGAACTAACGTAGTTGGCAAGTTGCTGATGAATAGTTGGCAGCTAATTATTTAACTGATTATCCAAATATTTGCTTAAAATTGCGAATATTTATGATTAGATGAGCATCTCTGGAAATCATGGTATCTTACCGAATATGAGCAGCGGACTTATAGAGAAAGGTACGTATATCCACAGATTGTGTGCATCAACTGATGTAAATCGTACTCTCTCTTTGATTTGATGTTACTTTCTTTGTAATAGGGCTCTCTAGATCCGAAATAAAATTCGATTTCATTTAAACCACGTGGTCTGATTCGGACCAGAAAAAAAGGAAAAATACAAAAGACAGAAGGAACAGAGAAACAACTTGGTAATTTCCTTGGCTAGGCAATTTTTGGTTATATCCAATCCCATAGTACTAGAGTAAGGTTTATGTTTTATATTTAAGGAGGACTTTAGTCCAAGTTCAATTGAAATTGAACAATGTAAACAATGACTACAGGTTATTTCAATAAATAATTAGCTAATCTTTGTTAAAATTTATAATCAATTGTAAGTGTTATTTTATTAATTCTCTATTCAGAAAAAAATATAATGAGCCCGTAACAAGTTACAGAACTGTTCCAAAAAATTATTATGAATATAGCGAACAGTTGAGAATAAACAAGGCACCACAAGAAGGACAGCTACAACTATCAAGAGAATATTGTCATTATTTTGATGAAGAATTTGAATCCTTGAATAACTGTTTTACAAGCGATTTTTGAATGGTTCTATAAAATTCGTGCTATCAATAATTGTTTTCAAAATATTAAAAATCACTTTGATTGGTCTTAGAATCGAAAGCTGAAGTTGTTACCTTAAAATTCTTATACAGTGCTATTCAAAAGTCCCCTCCCCCCTCGTATCTTTTGAACGGCTACACTTACATTAATAAAATTTGGAGCGTGAAAATAAAGTGTTGTAAACTTTTCTACGAATGGTAACAGGTGACGTAATAGTAATAGATGACGTCACAGAGCCACTCTGGCCAATAATTTTAAATAGGACCTTATGGCAAGTGATATCTCGTTTGAAAGGCATTGACATCGGCTACATAGCCATATTAATTTTGTTTGGGTTTAAACTAATTTTGACGGATAAATTAAATAAATACCAAAATTATTATTTCACATTTAAATATTGAAGATTTTTCAGTCCGCCTCTGGTTAGTTGTCAAAAAAATTGACGTTTTTAATTTAATAGTATTTGTTGCTTTGCTAAGTTTTCCTAAATACCTTAAATATTTAATTTTATTATTGTTTAACGAGACGTTTAAGAGTTTACATAGGCAAAATGGTACGTACTCAAGCCCACAAAGTAGCAGCTATCTTAATAATTGGTGAATCTGGTAAGAATCTCCATGAAGCGGAACGTTTATTCAATGAGTGATACCCAGATCGCCCTATCTCGAGAACTTATTTGGGGGAGCTTCTTCACAAGTTTGAAGCAACAGATAGTGTTCAAGATGCCAAACGATCTGGTCGACCAACATTTAGTGATGATAAGAAAATTGATCTTAGTTGCTGAAATGGTAGTAAACCCTACTTCCTCTTTAACTAAAGTTGCGTCTATCTGTGAAGTAAGTAGAAGTACAGTACAGAGAGTGTTGGCTAAAAATAAATTTCATCCATACAATTTAAAAATGATGCACCACCTTTCGGATGACGACCCCGACAGAAGACTCGAATTCTGTGAATGTATGACAAATAAAATTAGTCAAAACCCCCATTACACCAAAAAAAAATTTGTTTTAGTGACGAAAGAACTTTTTGCCTCAATGGAAATGTGAATACACAAAATGTAAGGTATTGGGGTGAAACAAATCGTTACACCTTTCGTGAACAACATACCCAATTTCCAGAAAATGTCCATGTTTGTGCAGGTATTTTGGGAAACCACATAGTTGGTCCTGTTTTCCTAAATTCAAATTTAAGCGGTGAAGTGTATCTGGAGATGTAACAAAATGCAATTGAGCCATTAATTCTTGAAATTCTGGAAGATAATCCAGATGAATTCGGCCATCTGGAAATAACATTTCAACAAGATGGTGCTCCTGCACATTATTATGGTGCGTTACCTGGATGAAGAATATCGAGGTAGATGGATCAGCCGGCGAGGTCCTATAGAATGGCCACCTTGGTCACCAGATCTGACACCATTAGATTTTTTCCTATGGGGGTACTTGAAATCCAAGGTTTATACTACGGCACCAGATAGCATTGGCGTTTTGAAAGAAAGAATTATTGAAGAATGCAATGCAATTTCAGCTGACACATTCGAACGAGTACGACAAGAGTTTACTAATAGGATGTACTACTGTCAGGAAGTAGACGGAGCACATTTCGAACACTTGCTATAAGAATCCATTGTTGATATTTGATTAATTAAATTTAAAAAAATAATTTCAATAATTTTGGTATTTATTTAATTTATCCGTCAAAATTAGTTTAAACCCAAACAAAATTAATATGGCTATGTAGCCAATGTCAATGCTTTTCAAACGAGATATCACTTGCCATGAGGTCCTATTTAAAATTATTGGCCAGAGTGGCACTGTGACGTCATCTATTACTATTACGTCACATGTTACCATCCGTAGAGAAGTTTACAACATTTTATTTTCACCCTCCAAATTTTATTAATGTAAGTGTAGCCGTTCAAAAGATACGAGGGGTGGAGGGGACTTTTGAATAGCACTGTAGAATTTGAACGTTGTAAAATTGTATTTACTTTTTTCCAAACTAAGACTAGATTTCGAGTTTCCTCGTATTATTACTCTTTGAACTCGACAAGAATAAACTGCATATATTTCGTTAGGAACGTAAATACCCTCCAGCGTAGTGGAAAAAGTTCAGCATGATCAGGTTTTTTCTGTCTACACCGGATACTCGACTTTTTCCTTTTGGATGGCTTAATTGGTGTAATTTCCGCAGAACTCTTAAAGGCTCTTTTCGTTCCGTTACGGAAAAATCAGGATACGATTAGAAACGGAACTTGCTAAAGTAGGTACTACGAAAAAATAATGACGAAATAAAAACTACTTTCAGGTAGCGACGTGGCGGTTCAAATTGTGTAAATTGAAAAGTAAATAAACGCTGTTGATTTATTACATGACATTGTCTGTATACACTGTTAAAAAGAAGAATTTCTTCTTATTCGCCAAGCTTTGTATGTATACAGTATGATGCAAAAGTATGGAATAAATTCATTATTTCAGAAACAGACGACTTTTAAAAAAAATCTTAAAACACGTCAATTTTAATTTTTGAATGGCCATCAACTGCTATAGATGTGTTGGACATTACGTCATTAGTGATGGCGTAATGACGTCATCGACGATTTTTTTAAATACAAACCGAGGTCACGTGACAGCTCATTTGAAAGGTCTCCTTATCGCCTTTGCAACAATGTAATCATTTAAATATTTATTTCTACAGGGTTAACCAAAACTGTTGGTTTATTAATACAATTAACTTGGAATAAATGTTTACTTACATACAATTAAATTACAACAAATGTTCAAATTGCCGACCTTCAGCAATGATACAATGAGAAAGGCGAGCAGTAAATTCTTTCGTAACGTTTTCGAGGACTTCAGGTGTTATTTGTGCAATTTCCGTTCGGATTCGCTCCCTCAACTCTTCTACATTATTCGGTCGACTTTGATATACTCTGCTCTTTAAATATCCCCACAAAAAAAAGTCTAACGGAGTCAAATCTGGAGACCTTGGTGGCCATTCGATAGGCCCCCTTCTTCCTATCCACCTTCCTGGGAAAACGTTATTAAGGTAATTTCGTACCTCAACGCCATAGTGTGGGGGAGCCCCATCCTGTTGGTACCATAAATCATTTCTATTTGGAAATAGCTGATTCAGCTGTGGCAACAGATAATTTTGAAGAAATTCCAGATAACTAGCAGCAGTTAGGTTTTCCTCAAAAAAATATGGCCCTACAATTTGATTATTTATAATGCCGGCCCAAACATTCACCTTCTCGGGATATTGTGTCCTATACTCTTCCATCCAATGTGGATTTTCACTTGCCCAATATCGACATGTCTGGCGATTTACGTGACCGTTCAGCATAAAAGACGCTTCATCTGAAAAAAGTACCTTTTGTATGAAACCCGGATCTCTGTTACATTGTTCCATAACGATTTCGCAGAATTCGATTCTTCTATCAAAGTCATCTTCTAATAGCTCCTGGACCAGATGTACTTTGTATGGATGCCACTTCTCCTTTTTTAGCACTCTTACAACAGTTGATTGGTGGACATTCATATCTAGTGCGACCTGCCTAGAACTTGTATGAGGATTTTCTTGAAACGCCAGTACAACGTCCAGTTTTTTGGCTTCGGATATTGAAGTTCTACCGCTTCTGGGAAGATCTTTAACATGGCCCGTTTCTCTAAATTTTTTTTCAATTTTACTTACTGCTGATTGAGTAATTGGATCGCGATTGGGGTATTTGGCATTAAATAAATTACGAACTTCTGCTTGAGTCCTCACTCTATCTCCATAACCAATCATGGTTAAAATCTCGATTCGTTCTGTTTCTGTTAGTTTCATTTTTGTAAATGCTGTTATTAATGTCGCAAAAAATTCGAAGAGTAAAAATTTGACGTCTATTATTTGACAGATTCACAGATCATTGACGAATAAAGACGAGTCAATGACAATATTGATTTAAATATTTTTGTAAAAATAATTCCGAGCACTTACTACAATAATTAATTTCAAATTATAATGTAGCATTGTTTTTATCAATGTATTTTTTTTCGGAACCAACAATAAACACTATTTTGTTTTATTCCCAGTGGCGGTCCTTAGTGTATTATAGTTCAGTGAATGAATATTTATTGTAATTCCATGTTACTTAACAAAGTTCATAATTTTGGTTAACCCTGTAGAAATAAATATTTAAATGATTACATTGTTGCAAAGGCGATAAGGAGACCTTTCAAATGAGCTGTCACGTGACCTCGGTTTGTATTTAAAAAAATCGTCGATGACGTCATTACGCCATCACTAATGACGTAATGTCCAACACATCTATAGCAGTTGATGGCCATTCAAAAATTAAAATTGACGTGTTTTAAGATTTTTTTTAAAAGTCGTCTGTTTCTGAAATAATGAATTTATTCCATACTTTTGCATCATACTGTATGTATGTATATATTTTGGGGTACCATTCACTGAGACCAAAAATATCTATTGTGACCCCTTACTTCTACTTAGTTCCTGAGGAGAGTCTCAGAGACTAGTAGCTCCTTTAGTTCTATTTCCCTGAGGAATTTTAAAATATCTGCAGGCTTCAACTTAGGTAACTGTCCCTCTTCTATCCAGTAGTCTCCCAGGTGCTGTGCCCTAGGATTCTGAAATGCTGTACAGTTCGCATGTATGTGGATGGAGGTTTCTTTTTCCATTTCACAAAATCTACTATCTTCTTCCTCCACTATTTTGAGCTTTTTAAGGTGTCCATTCAGGCGACAATGTCCCGTTAAAACTCTTAGTGCAGTTTTACTTTGACTTATGCATTCATTCGATCTCAACAGGTTGTAGTCACCCAGAAGAATCTTAGATTGCCTAAGCCCTACTAGATATTTCCAATAGTCAGATCTTCTCTTTTCTTCGGCTTTACCTATTTCTTCCACTATTACATTGGAGCTGATTCCGCAAAAGGGTTCCGGCCATCAAAAGGGTATTTCAGTTCCCCTCTTCGCTAGTTCATCTGCTATTTCATTTCCTTTTATTCTAGTGTGTCCTGGAATCCACAGTAAGGTATATTGTTCTCGCCTAGTTCATTAAGTTTGCCTAGGCATTCCCACACCATTTTGGAACTGATTCAACCAAGCTTTAGGAGAGTCTATTAAAAATTGAGTATCTTATGTGACAAAGTTTTGGAGGAAGAAGAAAAAGTTGGTAATAATCTATTATTTCTAATGTCAATGTGAAGAATAAATAAATAAACTTTGAAATTGTTTATGTTGGCATAGAATAATACGTCAGAGTACTAGTATATTCATTGTTCGAAGCCTACAACAATATCTTCCTCTTCGAATGGTCGCCCAAAAGTCATAATTTTGATTACTACCATCAAAATAGTTAGTCAATAAAACAAAATCTCAATCACAGCAACATGTAAGAACAGAATATCTCGTAAATAACAGAAATGAACTGAACCCACCCTGGGACGCTAAGAGCCATGTGGACTAACAATCCAAGTAAATTTTTTATAGGCCAATCGGAAGCGACATTGCACCAATGAGAATCAATTGTTCGTTTGTGGTAGGTCAAGACTAGAAATGATTTATGGCTTTTTAATTCTCAAAGAGACCTTGCCGCATACTGTTATTTTCATTCTACTCACAACTATATGTACCGGACGAACTGGTCACTTAGATACGACGTTAAAAAAGGCAATCTCTTACATGTTAGAGAACTGGGTATTCACGATTTTATTGACTTAAAGGAGTTGAGCAATCATATTGGCTTTAGTGTTCAAAGAAAGTATTATGGTGAAGAAATCAAGTTCTGGGAACTTAAAATGATACGCTTTGTAAAAGAGAGTAAAGTATATTTTTACAAGTCGATTGGAAGCAGGCCAAATGCAGAAAAATAGGGACCAGATGGTCCTAGGCAGTAAAGAATATAAATGGTATTCTTAAAACACCTGCCTACAGTTCACCGATTCCCAGTGCCGCTAATAAAATAAAAGATTTAAAAAGTCTATGGGCGTCTAATGTATTTCCAAATTATTATGAATCGTTTTTCAATACCTTACCTTAAGTTTCTTTTTGTTTTGCTATTTTATTTTTGTCATTTATTTTTGAAAGTTGAATTCAATCTAATGGCTTCCAATGAAAGTTTTAACTATTTAACAAAGTCAAATAAAAATATATTACTTACGCATAAAAGGGTTTTACTTGCATACAGAGTGATATATTTACTTCGTATAATTCCGTAGTTTCTGGGCAATTAATTTAATTTAAAGTAGACAAGTTGATATTTTTTTCAAAAGAAAAAATATAGTTGTTGATTCTTAATCTCACTATTCATTACTCACAAACAAAAGACAATTAATTCAGAACAATGAACTGTCAACAAACGTTTCACGTACCGGATGTCCCACCTCAATTGTTTTATGCTACTTAAAAAAATTCAATTACTTATTTGTTCTTTTTTTCTTTTAAAATATTCAGACAAAATAAATTTGTTAAAACGATTTTCATCCAAGTCAGTATAAAATATTTTGGCAGATCAAGTTATGAATCGTAGTAGCACTTCATATTTACCTGCTATCAAGATGTGACTTTTCATTTTTGATAAAAATGGCTAATTATTCTGTTGATAAGCATTATACCCAGGTAGCAGGGTGACGTTGGAATGACGTCAACAACTGGTGATTTCTCGACCAAACACGTCATTCGACGTGAACATCACGTTACCTAAAAGACATCTAATTGTCGTCATAAAGTGACGTCTAAATATCGTGTATTCCAGGTAGTTATGTTGTTTAAATTTTATTGGGAATCAGAAATAAACAAATGGGTTGATATAATTCAATCTAGGCAATAAAAGTCTCGAATGGTGACAATAAAAAAGTAAGTAGAAATACAGTGTAAGTAATAAAATGTCTCCAAGTTGGGTACACGACTCGATATTTTACTTGGAATAATATATAATTTAAAATATCATTAAATGCAGCATAAAAGTTGTTAATGAATATAATCTTTAAAATTCCCGGGAGCGGCCTTTCTATTGGCACTTATATCAGTAGCGGTGAACCAATCGCTACAGCAGCCAACCCATGCGCGCGCAGTCCATGTTCATTCCTGCCCATGACAGCCTGACGAGTGACGACCATCTTTTATCTGGTTTATCTTTTCGCACTTTCTGTTTGGTTACGGCATATCTGTTTCTGTGATCTGTTTTAGGAATTAAGTATACTCATTTGTAAGTATAGTTCATTTGTTGTATGTTTTTAATTGTGTTTTCTGCTTATGTGGTAAATAATAAATAACAGAAGACTTCCATTATTTGTAGTGTGTCAAAGGCTGGATAAATATATGACAGAATTAATATTTCATGCAAGTATCTGGATGAGCATAATTCAATGTTCATATTTATATATACTGCGAAGTATTTTGTTTTGTTTCTGGTTATAATAATATAATGTACCTATCAATCTAGGAAGTGTTATAAAAAGTAAGTTTGTAAATAAAGTTTTTTTTTTAATATATGCATGTTTTTTATTTATTTTAATATTACCATATTTCGTATTTTTCCCCATCATAAGACGTCATTAAACCGAGACATTTTTCGTCATATTCACGTCATCAGACTCGTCAGGCTGGTCGCATTGTGACCAGATTTTCACGTCATCTTCACATGTCTCTGCTACCTGGGAATATATGGTAAGGTGCAACGTAACCCTTGTGCAGTCGAAAGAAGACAAGCGGAACAATATCGTAACAAACGACATCCCAATCGATCAACATTTACCGCTCTCCAGCAACGCCTGAGAAAGACCGGCACTGTAGTACCTACCCAAAAGTACTGAAACTGGTAGGCACCCGAATGTTTGCAAATGCTTTTTGAACGAAATAGAATAGAATCCAAAGTTTGGTACTAGAAGACTCGTATTGTATTCTACAATTTCTAAATTCTTCACGTGGAATATTATTCATAAAGGAAATCTATAGCTGTTCCACTTTTGAAAACTCCATGCGATGCTGGATGATGATTTCCTTGCTCGAGCATTTTTTGCAAACTAGACTGAACAAAAAGAACTAACATCCTGATTTTGGTAAAAATCCACACGCTTTAAAAGAGACGAAGCACCTGGGAAGATTTAGCATAAATATCTGGATAGTTGTCATCGGAAATAAACCACTGGGTCCAGTAAGTTACCTGGTCGCTTAAGAGAACAGGATTACTTTGATTTTTGCGCAATATTTTACCCGAATTAAGGTACTAAGTTTCCCCAAGAACACGAAAAAATGTATGTATGGTTCGTACACGATGGTTGTCTTGCTCATTTTGATAGAGTAGTTCGTCAATATCTTAACACTATGGATGAAAATCGATGGATGCGATTTTTGTTTTTGGGGCTACTCCAAATCATTGGCTAGAACTGTTCCAATACAAAATCGTATTCAGTGTTGTGGAATTTGAAATGAATTAGAGTTAGACGATCCTTACAGAAACAATTTGATTACTACCTACTTATTTATTATATAAATTAAGGCTCCAGCGTTTATAAATAGTTATTTATTATACGAGGAAAAAAAGTATTAGATTTCAGCTCGAGGCAAAAAACCGAGAGCTAAAATCTAATATTTTTTTAGGGTATAATACACTATTTTTTTCTGTCACTGGAAAAATGATGATATAATATTCAAATAATGTTTTATTTTGGTTGCTCTAAATGAATTTAAAATGGCGTGGATTTGAATGTACGCTGTAGAAAAATGTCAGATGAGTGCAATAATATATCTAAATATATGCGGGAAAAAAATACTCATTTTTTTCCCGGGAAAAAAGTAATTTTATAAAAAGTGATATTTTGTTACCGGGCAACAATGATAAAATGTCAAACTTTTTTCCCGTCGCAGAAAAAACATAATATAATAATTACAATTTGGTGTCTTAGTAAAAAAAATGTTATTTTTGATCCGTCATATTCTTTGTTTTTCCATATTCTAATTTTTTGTAGTAGTTATGGAATGTTGTTGGTACCCATTTTAGGAGTTTTTGTAGATGGCTATACTTTTTAGCTGAAATTTGTTTAGGACCCTCCCTAATCGGTGGAATCACTAAAGGAGTGTAGTCATTTAGTTTGTTTCTTTTGTGAAAGTGGACTTCTGAAAAATCCTTACCAAAATCGGTTTTGTAGTAGAGAATTCCTGGGTTACTTCTTCTAACTTGTAAGTGAACTGCAACTGCAATTTTGTATGTGTTAGTCGTATCTGTAAGATATTGATCGTATTCAGTTTGTAGTTTCTTCCGTGAATCATGCGAATCCGCCTCACTAATCTGAAGCTGAATTTGGTCACATAAGCCACAGGTATCGTTGTCTGGGCTCTTGAATAAATAGTTATATTCATAGTTGAAAATCTCCGAGTACAGCCACTCTTTGCAATGTTTTCGTATCCCAAACCACTTTCTTTACATCCTTATAAGTAAAGTCTGTACATTCTACTTATATTTTAATGATTTCCCAGATACTTCTTTTTGGTTCTTTCCCGAGAATAATGGGATTCCTACGTTGGAAATTTTGAAATGTGGTTTCGATGCATTTGTCGAACTTCTTTAAGATCATGAACAGAAAGTTGAGTATGGAGTCCCACAGGGCACTGTCCTTGGACCAATTCTATTTTCAGTTTATATAAACAGTCTACTTACTATTGAGAGCAGTGGAAAGATTTACAGTTTTGCCGACGACACAGCAATATTATATTCATCAAAAACTTGGGACGATCTGAAAAATAAAGCTCAAAACGATTTATCTCACGTATTAAACTGGTTTAATCACATGCAACTTACCATAAATTTTGACAAAACACATTTTATACACTTTGCAAATTATACATCAACACTACCCCATTATCAAACTTTAAGCATACAAAACCAGGATGAAGAAATTGAGATAAATTCCGCAAAATGTATTAAATATCTTGGTGTAATTGTGGACAACATTTAAAATGGGATGAGCAGATGAGTGCGGTAGCGAAAACTTTAAGATACATGCTATTTAAATTTAAATGTTTAAAAAAACTCTTAAGTATAAACTATTTAAAAATAATCTACTATTCACTTGTAGAATCTCGATTGCAATACGGAATTCTGGGTTGGGGAGGGATTCTTCCAACTCACTTAAATAAGATAAAAGTATTGCAAAAAAAGGTTCTGAAAATAATTTTTAATAAACCATACATATATTCTACAATTCAATTATTTAAGGAAAGTGGTGTTATGACTATTCGACAACTGTATATCTATAATATTGCTAAGTATGTGTACAATCATAAAAATATGCTCAATAAAATAGAACACAAATATGAAACGCGCCACAAGATTAACAAAAACATTCAAATGCCCCTAACAAACAAATCAGTCGGCCAAAGAAGTTTTTCATACATAGCTGCCAAACTATATAATTCTTTGCCACAAATGTACAAATCATATATTTTTTCACTAAATAATATAAACCTCTTTAAGAAAAGGATTAAACGTTTTATAATTGGTTTGGATATATATGAAGTGAATAAGTTGATTGAGGGGTGAGCTCTGTACATTTCCCCTACAACCTATTGATTTTGGTTCTCTTTTTTAGTTTTATTCGTACTCTGTATATTTTTGCTATAAAGAAACTCAAATTTTTGGATAAACTCTCAAATAGTGTACTACAAGATATCGTTTAAATAAACAAAAGAGTCAGCTCCCGTCACTTGAATATAAAACATATAACTAAGATATCTATTAAATAAATTTTTTTTTTCTTTTAACAAACCCTCGCATATTGTATGAATCATTGTACTCCGATTCTTGTATTATTTTAACACAGACAAGTATTTGAAATACTTTTGTGTCTTTTTCATGTTTATTTGTATATTTTGTATTTTTTGTATTTTGGTGTTACTACATTGTAAATGTTTTCCTTTCTTTTGCAAATAAACGTTATTATTATTATTATCTTCTTTAGAGGCTGGTGCCTCCCTCTTTTATCAGGCGTTACAATACCCCCTTCCTTTTTCTTTTTAACTGCAGTGTCCACTGTTTGCTCGGAGATACTTAGGGTATTTGAAAAGAACTTCTTACAAACTGTTTATTTTTTTCCTTCTGTTTCGAAGCTATAACAATTGGTAAAAATTCTTTCTTCTTTCCTCTTCTTTCGCCAGTCTTTTCTCTGCGTCTTTTTATTGGTACCTGTGTAACTATGGATGCTATGTACTGTCTTCTCATATCTACTGTTTTTGCTGGACTCTAAAAATTAGAATGTATAGTCTGCCGAAGTTCGGAAATCTATTTTTACATGAGAGTTGAGTAACAGGCATATTAAAAAAAATGTGCCGAACAAAACACGCGAGAGGTTAGGTATGTTAACCAGTGGAGTTGACATTCCAAGCTGGACGCGAATCCAGAGGCAAACAAGGTTAGTTTTGCTTAAGGTGACCTCTGGACTTAACGCAGTTTAAAATCAGCTATTTTCGTTAGAATATACGCCACAATGGAAAATACCATAAAATGTGCAACAAAATTTTAAGTGACTTAACATATTAGGTATTGAGCTAAAATTTGACAAATTTGGACTTAACATAGTGTGGCTCTGGGGTACGGTAAATAGAATATCAACTCAATTACTTCATAGTACAAAAATTAACTTCCAATCGTGTAGTGTGAGAGTATAAAATATGTGATTACTGCTTTCATCAAAGGCATCACTAGGTAAAAAACACAGTCAACTATTGACTTTCTGGAAAATCATAATTTGAGAAATCATTTCCATGTGATTTACAAAAAGGAAAAAGAAGATTGTAGATCATTATTTCCAATTTTTTGAAGACATGGGAATGGTAAAATAGGCATGATGACAGTCACTAAGAAATACAGAAATAATCATTTCAAATAATTGTAAAGATTCCAATGTTTCTGAGACAATCATTTATTTTTACAGTACAACTGTGATTATATTTATTTTAATAAAAATATAAATACAAAATATGATAATCCGCCATCTTATCTAAAACACCGATTACAAAAGTGTGACGTCAATCTTTTGCATATCGTTCGAAGTTTTATCGTATTTTCTGGTTTTGCATCGCTTAAATGATATTTTTAATCCTTATAGATTTCATGACTTCACACGAAATAATTCAAATTGGTAATAAAAACAAATTTTGTATTTGCAAACAGTGTGGAATATTTGAAGTATTTACAGATGTGCGATGTCATAGAGACGCCATTACTATTCTGTCGTTTTGGTACGAAATTTGAACTGTATTTTGAAAACGTAAATTTCTCCTATAAAAACCTTAATTTTTTCAAGAAACAACATTTTTTTGGATAAAGCTTATGCGTACCAATATCGTGGAGCAGTTTTTCAAAATCAGTCATCATGCCTATTATTTTGCTCTACTTCTCAGCGTTCACAATAGCGAAGACCCATTAAAAACTATTTTATATATAAAAAATTCATAAAAAAAAACTCCTACCTATAGTAAGTTTATAATATAGGTTATATTTAAGTCGAAAAATGTATTTAGATTCCAGCATAATATGTGTTGTTATGCACACGACTACGTGCCTACGTTTATGACGTACAAAAACCGCTGCTAGCTGAACAACTTGCTTCTCTCCACCTGCTCCTTTTCAATTTTTCTTTTTATTCCATTCCATTCATATTCTTCTCGCATCTTGGTATGATGTTAATGGTGTACATAAACAGAATCGGATCAGATGATTTGTTTTGAAATATTGATATGAATATTAATGGTACTTTCAAACAATATATAAGGATTTTGACAAAAATGAGAATTTCCAAAACATATTACTGAAGGTGATGGTGGATGAAAATTGTGGATATATCACGCCACTGCCAATATAGTCAACACGAGTCTTTGAATTATTGTTAGGTTCGAATTTATAATCCTTAAAGGATGTATTTTGGAGTGAACATTCACAGAGTTCTGAAATATCTACTGCGCCTGTTTTTCGTAAGCAGTTCCTGAGGAAAGTCTTAGTAGTAGTAGATCTGCATTTCACAAGTATGTGAATGGAGGTTTATTCTTCCAATCCACAGAATCCTCGTTATCCCTTCACTAGTTTGAGCTTTTTTAGGTGCCCATTAAGTCAGCAGTATCCTGTTAGCAGCCATGCCAGAACTCTAAGTAGTGTAGTCTGGCTACGTATGGATTGATTGATTGGTTCGGCACCATCAGTCAGAGACTTAGAGGCCTCGGCACCTCAGCCTTTAGGCTTTTTGTACTACTGGTTGTGCCGTTTATGTGAAGAGACCAGTAGCCCTTATCAGGCTCAACAGTCCTTTCACTGGGTGCTTCTTGGAGAAATCCTCCCCTGGGTGCTCTTATCCTAGGATTATATATCTCCAATGAGATAATGAATCACAATCGAAGATATTGTGAGAGGCTGTTTTCTTTTCTTTCATGCACAACCGACATATAGGCTCCTGCTTATATATGCCGATTGAATGCATGTGCTTCCTTAGGGTAGAGTAAACCAATCACTTTTCTTATCTGGCCCCTGCTGAGTTTAATATTTCATTAGTCAGCGTCTCCTAGGGTTTTTTTACCAGTAGTTGGCTGTGTTTCGGTTTTGGCACGTGTACGACTGATTTTTGCAGTCAAATTCACTAAAAATGATGAACTTCCGGGCAAAAACGTGATTGTCAAACAAAGTTTAGAAATATCAGAATGAAATTTATGAGTTCTTGAAACAGATATTTTTTCACAAAAATAGAATTGGATAATTCCAAAGAACAAATAGCAGTTGAATCTTCTAGCAAGAGTGGGTAACATTGAAATTAATTTTCTTTGGTTTGACCTCTCTATTAACACAATAGCCAAAGATGTGGCAAATTTTGCTACCCATGCCCAATCTAAAAACACCCATTTAAGCAAAGTAATTACTGCATAGGTTTTCTATCACTTGGTGGTTAACTGATCCAGTGCCTCTAATGCCTCGTTGCATATTATATCACCGTTTGGGTCTTTACTCTTCGCTGAATTCAAATTTTTGCTGGCGGTCTAGCTTCATTGTGTATACCAACTGATTTCCACATAAAGCTGAAAATTCTGCTGATTTTTTCTGACCCAGTTTTCAAATGAATCTCACTGTAACTGTTACTGCTTCCTTTTCAAATCGAAAGGAATTACTCTGTAGATCCTTCTTTACAAAACATTTTGTGACAATTTCTTCAGCCTAAATTCTCCGATCTGAGGCGATTTTATTGAATTTGCCTTAGAAGATTTTTTTTGGCAATCCTCAAGTTCCTCCAGATGGAGTGTATCTAAGTTGAATAGATGAGGCTTTTACTTGATGAAGATTCATACTTAACTATGAAATAAAACAATAAACTACACAGTAGCGAAACGCGTCACAAGTTGTATTTGAACATAGTTCAATTGTAATGAAGGTTTAAACAAAAATTTTGTATCTAAGTGATTTGGTTATGAAATTATTGTAAAAATAATATCCAAGAAGGCACAATTACCTTAATGCTCGATTTCACCAACCATTTCCTAGAGTTAGGTAATACCTAAATCGAATTTAGAAATTTTTTTTCTTTGTTATTTAACGTTGGTCCATTTCTCCGACTGAGGCTTATCACCGGCGCCAGAAGCACACTACCACTAATCGGAAATTTGAACAAACCCACTTATATTCCAACCAGTGGTAGGGATCTTCATCGAGCCCAACATCCATGGACTGGACTTACGTCTGGGGAGTTCGGTACACAATTATCTTATGTCTTCCTGTGTTGCCAATTTTCACAATTACGTCTCGGGAGAGGCCACTGAGGATCGGAAAAAGTTGCGCGCGCTGTTCGAGCGCTTGGAGATCCTTTAACCTTCTATACGATATCATTAATGTGTGCAGAGATTAGCCCAGCGTAAGCGTGCTGGGCTCTTAACACAGAGGAGTACCAGGTTCGAGTCGTGTCCGAGTCAAGATATTTTTATTTTCTTATTGTTTTTTTCAAAAATTGACTAAGAATACGAAGAATTTTTCGATTCGGATTAGGGTAGGGGGTAAGGTAGGGTGGTTTTGGTTGGGTTATTATTGAAAATTATTATAATAATCTGTCAATTACACAATTCAATTTTTCGATTCGGATTAGGGTAGGGGGTAAGGTAGGGTGGTTTTGGTTGGGTTATTATTGAAAATTATTATAATAATCTGTCAATTACACAATTCAATTTTTCGATTCGGATTAGGGTAGGGGGTAAGGTAGGGTGGTTTTGGTTGGGTTATTATTGAAAATTATTATAATAATCTGTCAATTACACAATTCAATTTTTCGATTCGGATTAGGGTAGGGGGTAAGGTAGGGTGGTTTTGGTTGGGTTATTATTGAAAATTATTATAATAATCTGTCAATTACACTCGCTACACTCGCTCGAACAGCGCGCGCAACTTTTTCCGATCCTCAGTGGCCTCTCCCGAGACGCAAGGTAAAATAGGAACCATCTGGCAACGCCGGCTCTCGCTAGACGACGTCCCCACTATTATTTTAATTTGTGTACCGAACTCCCCAGACGCAAGTATGGACTGGGCATTATACCTCGAGCTCATTGGTATATTGCCAGCGAGCTGTGATGTGCTACTCACCCTAGTAGTCTAAAGTACAACCCAGTAATCTGAAGTGATTCGCTGCAGGCTGTATGGGCTCAACGACAGTGTTTCTCAATGGAGACCCATCCAAATACTAACCGCGTTCGACGCTGCTTCACTGTAATTATCGCATCAGAGGCGCTCCATTAGAATGCTGGGTCGACGCCCAATTTAGGAATTTCTAAATGTAATTTAGGTTTCACCACGCGCTATTTTCTAACTTCAGGAAATGGTTGGTGAAATCGGGCATTAGCGTTGCTATTCAAGATTTGTAATACTGTGAAGCAGTTTCTTCCAGTTTCTAAAACAACTGACGTACGATCCGGTTCTGTTTTTCATCGAAGTTGGCTGTGTATATACTCCAAGAGTGTCTGATAATAATAACATAATGAATCAAGATTATAGTCTAAACATCAATTGTTTCGTACAGTGTAATTTAGCAAATGAGAAATGTTATTTCGATCATATCAGTCGACCCACCCAGTAGTTGATAGGCTACTGAATTTTTATCCGCGAAAGATTCCTCAATTATCGTCTGACATGGAAATGATAAACTGCAAATACGTGTAATCTTTTTCGGGTTATTTTGCATTTCGGGCCGGTTATTGAAGATTTTTTAAATAATTCTTTAAGCTTCAATGGAAACACCAAGTCGAGTTGAACGATGTACAACATAATTTATTCAAATAAGCTGATTTTACTCGATGTATTTGTTGACGATGCAATTTTCACGTTTAAAAAGTTAAATAGCCACAAACCTTTTCTAGAATATCGAGCGCATTTTGATTACTTATTAAAGGAAAAACTTCTTCAGCCACACTGAGCGATTGTTGGTAGGGGCAAAAATTGTGGGTGGGTAACGTCACCGCCTATCAGAGGCGTACAATTAAGGGGTTCCATTTATTTGTAAAAATTTCCATTCACGGTGAGCGTATCAAAATTTTTTCAAAAATGAATAGTTTATCTGTAAAACTTTTCTTATTAAAGGTTGTACCATGACTATGTTTTTCTGTTTTTACTAAAAACTGTTGCATGTGTTTTCACACAATTCAAAAATTGTGCTTTCTTTTTCTTGGTTCCGAAGTTGAATCTCAGAGTTAATTATTTCCTGGAGGATATTCAGGATATCCACAGAGTCGATATGGAGCCAAGAATAATTGATAGATATTATTTATGAATTCAATTTAATGATGAATAAGCGCAAGTCCCGCATGATCTATTAATTATATTCAGTGATATGTAAGCAATACGTTTTCTTTTGATGTTCATTACAGTTTTTTTGTTTTTTCTTCCCATTCTTCGTAGACTGTTATGTTAACAAGAAAAAAGTAATTCTTTGTATTATTTTTTCTCCAGAGGATAGCGGATGTAACATGATGTTCAGACTGTTACGTTTTTCGTTTTAAAAACTATTTTATTTAGTTAATTTTTGTAGCTAATTAATAACTTCCTCCCAAATTTTTACTAAATCTCTAAATATGCCGTTTCCTTGTCGCATTGGTCACTCCAAAATAAAACATTAATTTTTATCAAATTCCCCTTCCAATTTTTGACTTTAGATATTCCAAATTTTAAGTTTCGTTTGGAACTCTTTTCTTCCTCTTACTGCGAGTAAGAAGGGAACATTTCAATATATTTTTTAAATTCATTATTGGTGAACAATAATTTTTATCGTCTGGTTGCCCTGCAGCCGGCAAGTTTACGTCTCAAGTTGACCACAACTTAAAGTATAGGCAAGATTCAGCCAACCACAATTTTTCTGTTCTCGTTCCCGTTCAAGAGGTCCACAGCCTGCTGAAGTCATCGCCCCATCGCTGCAAATCATTCCCATCCCTCTAAAGCCGGTCTTAGACACTACGTGTATTTGGCGAATAGGCGAATAGGCGAATAGGCCAATATTTATCATTTGCACGAATGTTTGCTTGCTCTCCCACACGGTGCCGTAGTATAGCAAAGGTACACGTAGTTTAATTCGCCGCACTACGGCGTCCTTTTCTTCGTGCTAGTTTCCGACCAGCGCTGGGAAAATGACGAAGGACGAATATTTGCCAAAAATAACTTCCCACACGCTACGCGAATAAGTCCGAATACCAAATGTTTGCCAAATACACGTAGTGTCTGGGACCGGCTTAAGATAAGTTCCTTCGTCTTATCTTTAGCGTGTGTAGGATTTGAACTTGGCGGGTTATATTACAATTTGGTATCCTATTAGTTTGGTTTTTTTGAATATTCTATTTATGTGGATTTTTAGATAATTCAATAAATATCTAATATCTTCAATGTTTGTATTGATTATTCTATATTCATTAAATTGGATGAACGTGTTAGTTTCATTTTAGTTTTTTGTTCGTAGCTTTACGTTAATTTTTACAAGGTATTTCCAGCTTTCCAACTTTTGCTTTCGTTTTTCATCACTATCGTTTGATTTAAAAAGCTGGTGTCGTCCAATTTAATATTAATTGTACACCCCATCCCGCATAAAATAGTTTACCGGTGCCGAATTCCACTTCCTCTAGCTTGGAGCCTTTAAAGTTTCAACTTTATCATGAAGGATGTAACAAAAAAATTGACGTTAAATCATACCACCCAATCTGTGGTAAAGAATTGATCGGTTGAATCTCATTTACCCACATACAGTGTACACAAAAAAAGTTATAAGGTACTGAAGATAAAAATATGAATACATTTTTCAACGTTATCAATGAATATTCTTTTACGAAATTCTATTATAGCCTGAGCTTACAATAGGTAAACCTGGGTAGAAGCAGTACCACACTTTTGACAGCACCATTTTTTGGTAGCATAAAATGTAATCAAAAATGAAACATTCATTTTGAAACACTTTGGCCTCAGTATTTCTTTGTTAAATGCTAGATATTCTAGATATTCATACATTGACAACTCCATAATTATCAGAAGTCGATATATAATGTTTTTTGTATTTTAGTTCTTTTAAAAAAATTGTTTGAGGAAGCAAAAATTTCGGTTTTTTGAAGAATTGAGACTCTGGACAAATAAGTCTCCAGAATTCTCCATATTCAAATTTTTATTTTGAATATATCGTAGTCATCTAATATTGAAATGTTTTTTGATAATTTAAAAGCATACATTTACTGTCCATTGTGCACCATCAGGTCCGGACACGATCTCTCTGACGGACGAGGACTCTGACTGTGAAAAAGCACTTTTATGTCGATAAGAATTCAAAAACTTATTTATATATCAAAAAACATTGAAAAAAATAATGCCCCAAAGACGCAGGTATTAAATTGATTTGTTGGCCCTGTATTTAACCCTTATTTAACAGCAGTTTTAATCACTGTGAAGTTTAACGTTCCATGAGTGCATCCTACGTTTCAATTGGTTGCATACTAACGAAAGATGATTCTTCAATTTATGGATTAAACGAAATTGAAAGGAGCACGAGTAGTTTTTAATTAAAGCTTACTTCAAGATGGTCCAAGAAAGTGATTAAAGGGAATCTTTTTTTTACAAATGGATAATTTCTTAATTAAAGTAAAAGTACGAATGGTGGACTGATTTAGTGTAATTTGCATTTAATGCAGCATTTTATTTGTTTTGTTACAAGGTTAATTCGAGATCTTAAATTCGTGCTCATTAGGCAATTTTATTGAAGGTAAAAATTAATTGATTGCTTGGAGAAAAATTATCTTAACGGGTATTCTAAGAGTTTTCTTCTAAAATTAAAATTTCTGCTTATACAACTCAAGCTAATAACCAAAAATTTTCCAGGATAATATTAAAATTGTCGAACAAACATCTCCAAAATAATACACATCCAGTAGAATGATTATTTTATAGAAAAAAAACCTAAAATAAGATCATCAGGACAAATAATCAGCATGGAAATTGGCATATCAAAGATTTTATGATTCGGAGGGAGCTAAACTTAAACATCAAATCTTTGAACTTTTGGAAATTTAATTGAAGATAATTTTTGGGAAATTGCGGCCAAGTGAAATCAAAGAAAGGTCAGAGTAATACTGCACTTAAAGTTTTGACAGATGTGCCAACAGTTGCTACCACCGCCTGAATGAACATCTCAATAAGCTCAATCTTGTGAAGAATGTAGATTTTGTGGAATGGAAAATGGACTAAAAAGACTCATACTTTTCTCAGGAGCAGATTGAAAAAAGAGCACATAATTGATCTTCAAGATCTTAGTGAATGTTTACTCTGAGAAAAAATGCTTACTTCTGCGTGTAAAATTGAGGCAATTCGTGGAAACTGAAAGTCGGCGTATTTGATGTCTTCAAATAAGACAGCTCATCAAATAAGGCAGCTCATCAAATATCTCCAATTTGCGGTATCAGTGAACCAGATTGGATCTAACTTTTGGTAATCTATTGTTCAAGTATTGCAAAATTTTCTTGGAAATCGTAAGGCAGAGAGTTAGTAGAAACTTAATGTGTAATCATACTACTATCACAATCATCTAAACCTATAAAGGAAAATGGGGTAAGGATTGCATCAGAACATTAAAACTATGGAAGATCGATGTCAATGGCGATAGCATACTTACCAGATGGTCCACTATTTTTGTGGTCTTCAGTGAGACTGTCCAAGTTAACTTCATGCTATCCTCCCTTGGATGTTTTAGTCCTAGGAGTCTATATCTCCCATGAGATAATGCTTCACAATCGAAGATAATGTGAGAGGCTGTTTCCTCCTCTTCCATGCACAACCGACAGATAGGTTCCTCCCTATATATGCCGATTGTATGCATGCGGTGAGTAAACCCGACACTATCCTTATCTGGCCCCTGCTAAGTTTTAGTATTAGTCAGCGTCTCTGACGGTTGTTTGACCAGTAGTTTGCTGTGTTCCTGTTTTGGCACGTGTCTCCAGTACGACTGGTGTTTAGTTTGAGTCCACCGAGATATACAACCACGTGCAGCAGTTTTAGATATCCCAAATACTGGTTCAGGACCAGTGAATGCAGTCTCAGACCCTAGCTTTGCTAGGATGTCTCCCTTTTCGTTTCCTACAATGCCCTTGTGCCCCGGGAACCACTTAAGAGTAACTCTATTGTGGTTAGCCAGGGTTAGTAGTTTTTGTAGACAGTCCCAGACCAGTCTATATCTGATCTGAGGACATGCTAAAGATTTTAGTGCTGTCTGACTGTCGGAGAGAATAAGGATATTTTGGCCTCTATACCCCCTTTCAATGTTCAGTTGCAAACACATGTCGATAGCGTAGATTTCTGCCTGGAATACAAAAGCAAGATTCCCCAACGATGTTGCACCTGGGTCTAGCACCATGGACTCCAGCACCAGTTCCAATGTTAGTCTTAGATCCGTCTGTGTACCACACCAACGATCCTTCCTGAATGCATGCTTTCAACCCATCCCAGTAGAGTTTTAGACTTGGTATAATTTATCGGGACTAATTCATTCAAAGGCTTTATTGCACCACTCGAAGAATGCCTCCAAACCAGTGCTGCTCTATAAAAGGCATGATTTACTAACAGGCCACTATCATCTGGATAATCATATGAAGAGACTGAAATTTCATCCAACAAATAAACTAATCGGCTTTGTTAAGAAGCTGAATTTGTTAGGTGGAATACGAATAGGCGTGAGTCACAATAGACCATTGCGAAACGTTGTCGAAATACCTTATGTAGAATACAATATACTGAACTATTTTTGTATAAAGGATATTGCTCCAAATAGCGGTGAAAATTGTAGTTCATCGGACCTGGATGGTTGTTTTGAAAACTAAACACTCTGTAATAAATTTGATTATTTTCTAAATTTGAACGAAATTCAATAAATATGTATTTTTGCCCAATCGAATGAATTTAAGGGAAAAGTGGGAGACAAATAAGTTCTATCTGTGAGAAGTGTCTGAAAATTAAGGATCAAAACGTTCGGAGGGTGAAAAATTCAGCATTAGAAGACGGATATGGAATAAAAGAAATGAGTTAGGTTTCCAGCTACATTCTCGAAACTTTTCTGTCCAGGCGACAAATTTGATTTGATTTACTTTTTTATTTTTTTTAGAGATATATTCTCGATTATAAATAGGATCGATTCAGCAGATTCCCAGTTCGTGTTGACATTAGTTTTCCTGTTTACTGTGGCTATTTTGTTCAACATGTTTTGTTTATTTTCGGTTCAGCTGCATTTGAGGCTGCAAATTAATGAAACCACTGTTGTTTATTCTGTCCAAAATTATAAATTGTATATAATATTTTGTAATGTTACATATGCGACTGCATTTATTCCATTCAATCTAAAATATTTATGATATTCGCGCATCAAACATGAATTTTTAGCATGCAAATCCGTGGAAAATTGAATAATAAAAATTTTCCGAGTTCGGAAATGAGTTGCGTACATATGTATATGTGTATTTCGCTGTTTTGCTTATTTTTGAATGCCGCAAGCTGCTTTCTTGTCGACATTTCTGTTTACCCGCTATAGAGATTTACTACGTTAACGTATTTTGAATGTTATTAAATATGTCGAAACTTTGAATATAAATCTTACATCGACGATTACAAAAAAAGTTGCAGAGCAGTTATATTAACGTTTTATCCTTTTTACTGCTGGGAAAATTTTTGAATAAATGGAAGATTGTAAACGAAAATTGCTTGTTGATATTTACGTTCAAATGGCTAAAGAAATCTAGAAGGAAATAACGATAGGTATAACTATTTCAGCTTCCACAAAAGAAACATTAAACGAATTATAAAAAATATGGTAGAACACAATTATTAGTGAAATGAAATGCAAAAGACACGACATACCGTCTATGGTAATGTTTTTTGGGAAAGTCTCAGAGACTATAAGTTCCTTCATATCTATTCATTGAAGGAATTTCAAGGTATTCGGACACTTCATATACAGATACATGCAATGAGAAACGGAACATAGGGATTTCAAGCATTGTATCAGAACTGCTTTTGAACTAGTCGACCAATATCAAGCTTCAACAGATTGAAAACACGATTATCAAAATCGTTCATTTGGCCACCTACAATATATCGTACAATTCCCACCACTCCGTAGTCTCAACTGTGCCTTCACAGTCTACAGTTGATCGAATAATTGAAACATTTCGTAAATGTGGATGTTTACAAAACTACAACAAACGCAGTAATCTAGGTCAACCACCTGTAAGGCAAATGAATGAACAACGAATAAAAACAGAAATTGATGTTTGTGCAGTGGTTGAAAATAGTGAACCATGTTCGAGCAGCAGAGAAGTTGCTGAAAAAGTAAACATAAATCAAAGTAAAGTTTGACGTATTTTAAAAAGAAATGGGTATCTGTGCTATAAGGTGCAAAGTACACAGGAGCTATAAAGTGCAAAGTAGACAAGAGCTATAAGGTGCAAAGTACACAAGAGCTATAAGGTGAAAAGTACACAAGAGCTATAAGGTGCAAAGTACACAAGAGCTATAAGGTGCAAAGTACACTAGAGCTATAAGGTGCAAAGTACACTAGAGCTATAAGGTGCAAAGTACACAAGAGCTATAAGGTGCAAAGTACACAAGAGATATAAGGAACAAAGTACACAAAAGCTATTTCCCGACGACAATATTAAACGGATTGAGTTCTGTGAAGAAATTATGGAGAAAGAAAATTGGAATGAAATTTTTTCAAATAACATTTTATTTACGCACATAACCACATAACTAACAAATATTGGAGGGAGAAGTGGCGGGGGTTCTTACAGTGGTTCTGAATTCAGCTGTACAGCTAAATACTTGATATTTATTGAAGTAAATTTATAGGAATTTTCAGTTGGTGGACTATTTAGATCGGAAAATACATTAAATCCCTACGTTCCGTTTTTCATTGCATGTATCTGCATACGTCAGTACTGAAGGCTGTGGAGGTCTAAGGCTTGATTGATTATTATTTCCCAGCTTATTCAATGCTTTAATTTTATCTGTCAATTATTAATCTTCAGTTCAAGTAGTCCTTTGGTCCTAATTTACCATTTTTTTTCTTCGTCCTGATTTGTGACCAGGTCACCTGAGTCGTTTTGATTTCATTACTGATGTTACGATGGAATATAACTCAATCGAGAAATTATTAACTTTTCTTGTCCACGTTTCTCCAACTATTATGTCCCTATAAATATATGACAGTATTACCCTCTCTTCATTTGGTTCAAGGTACAGAGTTCCGAACTATATGAAGCAACTGGTCTGGTAGAGCGCTTCCCATAGAGAACAGATTGGGAGGGAAAACAATATAATAATTTTATTCTTTATCAAATAATAAACTAGTTATTGAGAGTGTGAATCAGTTAAGATATAAAATGTAAGAATAAAATACGATCATTAATATACCAGGTGTCCACAGATATTATTTACAAGAAATATCTCCCTTAATTTAAAAGATAATCCAATACCGTAAAAACTGTTGCGAATTGCATCAAAACTCCTTTCTAATGACGTATCACAAATTTTATTTTACTTAACAGTCTTTTGACCGCCACCCATCACTTTCTATTTTCAAATGGCAACACCACAAAATCTTTGAGCAGCACCGTCTGATACGTTAAAAATAAACCCACGCAATATCTACGACATTATTCAAGACACTTGATAACACTTCAACAACTTTAGTAGTCGATATTATCTCTATTAATGTGAAAGTACCATTAAATAAACATTTCGTTGTCTTCTGGGCTTTATTAATAGTCTTATATTAAAACATTAACGCTTACAGACATGCATCAACCAATACCCCATGTGAACAAATTTCATTATCCAGCTTTTATCAGTTGGCTGCTCTATGTAGGTGCTTATAACTTCTAATAGGCTGTACTAAAGTTCGGGTTAATTCAAACAAGACTTGATAAGGAAATAATATGTGAGTGCTTGGTTAATGTTATTATATCGACGACGTACATAAACAAGATGATATTTGAATTTGTTGATCATATTCATATATTATGTTTTGTTATTTTTTAGTAATTATTTACCTTTCGAGTTTCAAGGGTTGGTGAAAATTGTTCATACCAATTTTGAATTTGTCATGAAATACTCACTCTTCAGTCAGTTGAAATTTTTATTTATGAACCTAACGTTGAAGTAACATTCATAATACATTTTTCTCAGAATACTAGATGTATGTATGTATGTATATATGTATACTGGGGTGACCTAAAAGATGTATTGTGCCCCTTACTTTTACTTAGTTCCTGAGGAAAGACTCAGAGACTAGTAGCACCTTTAGTCCTATTTCCGGGAGGGATTTAAGGATATCTGCAGGCTTTAACTTAGGTAAATGTCTCTCTTCTATCCAATAATCCCCTAGGAGTTGTGCCCTGGGAATCGGGAATACAGCATATACAAGATGTTGTTGAAATTACAGGAATAATTTGAATACGATAGATTTCAACATTTACAACTTAAAATATGAGGGAGGGAAGTATTCACTAAGGTGGGAAATATGATTTGAGGGAGCAGAGTGTATACTTTCTACAGGGATCTGAGGAAATAGTATGTTGCGTCACAATGGCAGAAGACGAGCTTTAGCAGCCCGAGACTATTAGATGCACGAGCGAGCGTAGCGAAGCGAGAGCAGCTGATAGTTAAGGACTGCTAAAGCGTTTTCTACATGTGTGACATACAACTGTTTTTCGTCTATTAATGCCCACGTGCACCATATTCGCTAACTCACTGTTTAAAATAACACACTGTTAAAATTTAAACAATCGATTAAATTGCAATCACTTGCACCGTAATTTCAGGGTTCTTAGTTAAAATAAACTAATAAATCTGGGGAAGTTTTGCTAAATTGCAATCGGTTGGTATAAACACCTAACTTCAGTCTCAATCAGACAATGATATTTTGAGGTTAGAAAAATTATTTATTTTTATTTCGCATATTATTTGTTTGACAGTCGCCGGTATTTCCTATTTTTGTGAAGTTTATGCTTCAGTTTACCGAAATAAAGTGTTCCTAATTTCTGGAGAACAAGGGTAGGCGTAGCCCTATAAGTAATGATTATTGTTCTGGTTTGGTGCACTTACAAATCATGAGGAAACTCCAGGTCCTCCTCAATTATTTCTAATATGTCAAGAACGTTGGGTTCAAGAGACGAAATCTCTTGAATAATGTGAGATTTTACATGTCGTGGAAGTGATTGGCTCTATCATATACCCTTCGTGGAAAACCCATATCAATTATATCCAATATATACCTATTATCCTCAAGGAATATGTCGTCTTTCCAAAAATCCATTTTTTAGTAACTAACTCGGAATACTAGCGCACAGAGTACTTTTTTGAGGTTAGACACATCTGTTTATTGTGTTTTTTAGGTTAGAATTCATACTACTGTGGATATAAGATTTAAGCCTTCAAAATCAGTGGCTTAGTTAAACAGTGGTTTAGAAGAGTTTAACCGTGGCTTAAATCGCGATGAAAGCCAAAATTCAAAATTAACTAATAGTTTAATTTTAAACTCCTGTTATAATGACGGTGCAAGTGGCTATAAATGAACCAAAACATAGGAAAATTTAACAAGAAACCTTGACAGATGGTGAGAAAATTCAAAACCCGTGACGTCAAGAATATTCCGTCCTTGGGTTGCTAAACAATACTTTCCGCCCGATTTTTGCTGTTGATAATTGGTTTTACGGTGAGGTAGGTGAAATAGTATATTGTGTCACAAGGGCCGAAAATGAGCTTTAGCAGCCGAGACTATCAGATTTGATAGTTAAGGGCTGTTTAAGCGTTTCTTGCATGTGTGGACACACAGCTGTTATCGCCTACCGAAAAAACCAAAAAATAGAAAAGTATCGGTTTTTTTCCGCTCCAAGTAGTTCCATACCAAGTGAAGTCCCGTTGATGTCCAATAATATAGATCAAGAAGTACATCACCAACAAAGTAAAAGCCTTTTATTTTTAATAATTATGCTTCAAACCGTTCTATTAAGTTTAATATGCATTAATTTGAAGTTAAATTGATTTGTTTATTTTATTATTTTGAATAAAATGTTTGCAAAAATCCTAAATTTTTACTTATAAAAGGCCCGATGGACTTACTCACGGCCCTACTTTTGTTGTAACAATGTTCGTGAATTAAAAAAAAAACGATCGTGCAGAAAATATGTTTTCTTCCCTTTCCAATGGATGTGACGGGACATACGATTCAATGATGAACTATACCTTCACTTCAATCGACTATTTAAACAGTTTCACGAGATAATAATACATTTTATTAAAATTAGAAGATAGAAGAGATCAAAGTGTGAATGTAAATTAACTTTATAAATTTGAAACAATATCAGCTAAAATTGATTTTCATATAATATGTAACTGAATTAGTTAAGAACTGAAAAATAAAGGTTAATATAATTTATTGGAATACATCGAAACTTGAATAGATGAGGCTTTTACTTGATGAAGATCCATACTAAGGGATGTAATAAAACAATTTAATTTGTTCAAATCATCATTATATAGATAAAGTAGCTCTAATATAATGAAGATTTGAACAAATTAAATGGTTTTATTTCATCGTTTATATATCGAGAATATTGCAAAACCAGATTATTTAATAGGATGTGAGTATGTTGTTTTTTTTTTAAATCAATATTTCTCTCAACATTGTTATATTTTCTTTTAATGGAATTAATAATAGTTCCAATCAGTGGTAGGGATCTTCATCGAGCCAAACATGGACTCTGGACCTCGGTTTTACGTCTCCTTCCAAAGCCGGCATATCTACATTATACCTCGTGCGCATTGGTATAATGCCTGCGAGGTATGATATGCTACTCACCCTAGTGATTCGCTGCAGTCTGTAGGGGATCTAAACAACAGTGATCACCCGTCCGCGTTCGACACTGTTTCACCGTAATTATAGCATCAAAGGCGTTACACTACAGTGCTGGGTCGACTCCCAAATAATAGTTTAAAAAAGTGGAAAGCACGCTTTCAAAGCATAATTATCAAAATGTTATCCGACAGGTATAAAAAGTCAACCAACTCAATAAAATCGAATAATTCTAAGAAAGTTTAAATAATGGTATAGTGATAAACAAAAGTGAAATTTTTGATGGAAAAATCCTTGTTTTCAAAACTAACCATAGAAACATAAACAACACAATAATTTTTTGATAATTGATAGCAGGATCGTCCAATCTGGGCTGACGTGCATTTTGCTAGGCCCATGATCGAAATCTATTGATACCAATCGCTTGATTGATACATTTCTCTTATCATATGGTAAGAAAACTCGCACTGTTCTTACATTTTAGGAGCGCGATTATAAATCTGGGCTCTTCAGTTTAGTGATAAGCAAAGCAAGACCAAAACCAAGACTCAGATATTCTTGGTCTGGCTCAAATTGTCTTGGTGTTGGTTTGGACTACTATACCCTAGTGACGAGAAAAGCAAGACCAATTTTGCTCATCACTGCTTCAGTTTGAGTTCCAATGTCATACCCAAAGATTTTGCAGTATTTGCATATTATGTTAATCATATATTCCAGTATGCATAAATTGACCCCAGCCATTGCGTAGTCCAACTATTGATTTGAAATCTGCTGCTTTTACGTGATTTTTGCCTTCAGCCATTAAATGAGATAAGATAAGATGAATTTATTATGTATCAGAATTACATCTTTTCACAAAGAGTACTACTATACAATATATTGTGAAATAGGAGAATTATTCATTAATTATAAAAGCTTGCCCTTTTAACATACTAAGAATACTATAAACAAGTTTTTTTGTATATTTAAATCAAGCGAGTCTAGAAGTAGCACCAATTCATTTAAATTCTACAAATTTGAAAGCAACTGCGTGTCCAGAACAGCAATGGGCATTCAAGCAATACATGAGTAAAGCTGCGTCCTCACCGAGTCGACACTGTCGGGATTCCAAAACTGATAATTATAAAAACAGAAACATGAGGCACGATGCCTTTTTGGAAATTGCTAATGAATCTTCGTCAGATATGTTGATTTGTCTGATCGATATCATTTCTGCCAACTCTGGTGTGGACGGATGCAGTTTTGTCGACTTGTTGATCGACCATGTCGATCGACAGTGTCGACTCGGTGCGGACGCAGCTTTAGAGATTCAGTATACCTAGGCATACTCAATGAACTAGGCGAGAACTATATAGTAACTTTACTGTGGATTCCAGGGCACACAGGAATAGAAGCAAATGAAATAGCAGATGGACTAGCAAGGGGAGTGACCGAAATATCTTTTTGGGGGCCGGAAACCTTTTGCAGTATCAGCCCCAATGTAATATTGGAAGAAATAGGCAGAGCCGAAAAAAAGAGACAATTAAATATTCTGATGGGTGACTACAACCCTATGAGATCAAATTAATGCATAGGTCAAAGTAAAACTGCACTAAGAGTTTTAACAGGGACATTGCCGCCTAAACGGGCACCTGAAAAAGCTGAAAATAGTGGAGGAAGAAGAATGTAGATTCTGTGGCATAGAAAAAGAAACCTCCATCCACATACTTGCGAATTCCACTGCAATTCAGAATCCTAGGGCACAGATAGAAGAGGGACATTTACCTAAATTGAACCTGCAGATATCCTAAAATTCCTCAGGGAAATAGGACTAAAGGAGATACTAGTCTGAGACGTTCCTCAGGAACTAAGTAGGTAAGTAAAGGGACACAATAGATCTTTTAGGTCTCAGTGAATATCACCCCATCATACATACATACATACAAGAGATTCAGCAACATGTAGATTGCAGATTGTCCAGATATCCACAGTTGACACAGAATACAAAACACATTTCTCTTATCATTTGCTTCAGATGGTCAGAAACTATTTCTGGTTCTTCTAAGAATAATTTATAATAATTTTCCAATGTTTTTAACAATTTCACGTGTCTATAGACAACTCTCATAACGACAACACAACAATTGTCAATTATCTGTTGCCATATTGCTATCCGATTCGAAGTTAGTAGAATCGATTATATTTTGGATGGAGGTTCGCAAACAACTTCGTAGATACGATAACTCCTTTTAATTGAGTCGAGTCTCGTGATCTCACAGCTATTACTAAATTTAAAAAAAGTTTATGCTGCCCCAAACATGAAGTTCGATACGCAACCCTATTTGATCAGAAACGTAAAATTACCGTTCTCAAACTGAATGATGCGCTGTCAAAAGGAAAATGGTTGCCCTCGGGTGCGCTGGTAATTGATGTTGACCTTTGCTAAATATACTCGGGTGTTATCGAGTATGAATTTAAACAGTCAAGGGGAAAAGGCGATTCCATTTTTATATTATCGTAGACCATTTCGAAAACGGCCAAAACAAATTCCCTCTCTACCTGTTTACTAAATATATTAATATAAGCGTTATAATCATAAGGGACGAGATTTCAATGCTGCCAGATTGTTCAAACTGTCAATGTTTGTTGTTACTATTTCATTGTTAATTCAACTGACATTTACAGTTATAGATTGAATATAAATAGAATTTAATAGCTTTGATGGCGGAAATATGAAAGTGTAGTTTTTCTAACTCAAAAGCAGATCACGTTCAACAAGTTCCAAGTTGCGCAGCTGGTCGGCACTTTAGGTTTTTTTCGCATATTCTAATTTTACTTAGCAAGAACGTGCATGTCAAGTGGAATTATTTATTGATCTTAATTATGGTTGGTATAGGAAATATGCTGTGGTTTGTTTATTTTATTTCATTTTTAATGTTTAATGAGAGGAAAATAATTATAAAATTCATTACCATAATCACGAAATCCTCCAAAAAGTTGTTTGGAATCTTTTATAAGCAGTTTCCAATTATTGCTTCTATTCATACACAGCCTATATTTATGTACAGGGTGAGTTTTTCAAGCATATCTTTAACCCTACTGTGATAAATTATCCATAGATATATAGATAGATTTATTTCATCACATTAAATATAAATGTACAATAGTGACAAGGCTAACTGACAAAGTAAAAACAAACAAACAATAGTTACAATTAATAAAGAATACGTTTAAAATAGTTATTTCTAAAATTAAAACAAAAACATAGGGGAAGGGTGTACAAAATGACATACATTTTAAAAAAATAGAATATTCTTATTAAAAAAAAAACATTTTTTCAACTTAATTTTGGACAAAACATAAGCTCACGTATTTGCAACACTTCAATAAGGTTTCAACAAATTAGGACAAAATATAGACTTTAAGCAAAACATTTAAAAATTAACAAAAAAAGTTCATTTTACCCCACCTAGAGGGGCAAAATGACACATCAATACTGTTTAATGATTTTTAGTTGGTACAAAGCCCACAAACAAAAATTTTTGTTTTCTTGTCTACCCGGGCACACTCAGCATGTGCCCACTTTTGACACGAACAACAGCATAGCCATAGCTCACCGTTTTTAGAAAATTTGTACAGTTCTATACAATAAATGCATGCAGCATCATCATCTTCTTCATTAGCAGAAAAAGGGTCTCTTGTCTTAGTATAAACAGTTGTGTAGAAAGTTTTTTGCACAAACCAGCAATATGTGCTTCTCAATTTAACATGTCATCAATTTTAAAACCCAATAAATCTACATGATGCTTCGTTGTTCTTTGTCGATTTGATGATATTATAATTTTCTGTGTCTTATCCCTGTTTAGTTTAAGATAATTTGAAGTAAACCTCAGCGTAAGCATCTGCTCTAGAACATAGGTCCATTAAGTCGTCAATATTTGAGTCAGCTTCTACTGTTGATACATCATCTGCATAGCAAGATGATAAGCTTGAAAATAAGAAATTGAAAATGTCATTAATATATACCACAAAAAGAGTTGGTCCCAGTATGGAACCTTGTGGTACACCATACGAAATGGATCTACATGTGCTAGAATTTCCAGATGTATAAACAACTTGCTTTCTACCACATAAGTAGGTTTTCATTAGCTCTAAAGCTGTGCCACGTATACCATAATATTCCAGTTTACCTAGTAGGACCTGTCAAAAGCCTTACCTAGATCACATAAAGTTAGAGCAGACACTAGGCCCTTTTCTATAGTCTCTACTATTGACTCAACTATAGCCATCACAGCTTGGGTTGTTGATTTGTTAGACCTAAATCCGAATTGACTTTTGCTAAGCATTGTCTGAGCATTTAAAAAATAAATTAAGCGGTCTTTAGTTAGCATCTCAAAAATTTTACCAAAGATAGGAATGATAGATATGGGTCTATAGTTATCTGGAATATTAGCATCGCCCTTTTTTAAATATGGGAATAACTTTACTTGTTTTAAAGATGACTGGAAATAGTCCTTCACAGAGGCAACGATTGAAAAGAACAGTCAATGTACCAGAAACAAGGTGTATGGTTTCTTTAATCATTCTACTGTTTAAGTTGTATATGTCCAAGGAAGCAGAGTTTTTTTATTTAATTATTACTTGTTTGACTTCAACCTCAGTAACTGGACTGAGGAAGATAGAAGTGCTTGGTTTGAGGAGTGTAAAAAGATAGGTTAGGGCATTCATGTTGCAGGAGGGTAGAGATGTTACAATTTTCTCATCTACATTTGTTAAAAAGATGTTATATTCATCAGGGGAAATACTGCTTGGGGCTGAAAGTTTTTTATTTAAATTAATTAAAATAAAAATCGTACAATCCGTTACAAGATCATTGATGCGTTCCATAATTAAAACTCACTCTATATGTTATTGGCAAGACAAGGCTAGGCTAGGCTCCAGTCTCCTAAACAGTTGGACCGATTTTAATTACGGTGTCTCGGAAAATTTCAGGAGAATCTAGAAAAATCCAATTTTCAGGTTCTGCTTTTCTTAAAAAAATAACATAATCATTGGTAAGTGTAAGAGAGCGAAGCTGCAGGCACGAAACATGTAGGTATTCATAAAAAATTGACAGATAAAATTGTTGTTACTATTTACATCAATTATTACGTCAATAAAAATATCTAAATTGTTATATTGGTGATTTTTTTGCGACAGACCTAATAATAAAGGAATGCCTGAAGTAATTGGAATGAGTAATAATACCCTTTTATTTATGTAAATTGCTAGTTAAAAGGTGTGGTAAGTTTTCATTCATGTTTGCTTTCAAGTGTATCCGGTTAAAGTATCAATCAAATCGAATTTTGTATAATTTTGAGTAAACGTTAAGTATCAAGCTAGGTTATAATTTAATCTTGAACCTATAATTTCAGAATAAGATGTTAACATATTTTTTTAAAGTGTATTGTAGTAAGTTGTTATTTGAATAGCATGTGATAGCTTTTATTTATTTTCTTGATAAAATTTAAGATTCAGGAGATTGACAGCACAGATTGGGAAAATAATGTGTGGAAAATGTAGGTACTAAACAGTGTCTTAAAGAGAGCAATGTCCGCTACATTCCAGAAGTAAGTGTTTCAAATTGTACAAGGTAGAACACGGATTTGACAAAATATTACAAACTTCACGTGAAGATAATTTGATAAAAAAAGAACTATTAGCTATAGCAAATTTACACAAACATCGTTTTATGAAATACGCCGTGGAAGATATAGCAGAAAAACATAGTGTACCTAACTGTGCTGCGCCCACCGCCATATCATTGCGAACTAAATACTGTAGAACTTATGTGGGCGCAAGTGGAAGGATTTGTGGCAAGACACAACACGACATTCAAAATGAAAGACGTTAAGATACTGTTTCATCAAGCCATTAAGGAGGTGACACCAGAGAACTGGCGAAAAGCAGTCCAGCATGTCATTAAAGAAGAGGAGAAAATGTGGGATCTTGACTACTTGACCGTCGACCCGTTAATTAAAACGTCAAGAGGAGATGACAGTTCCTCAGATGACGAAGAATATTATGATTTTTTATAATTTAATTTCTATATAATGTATTTTTTGTATAATGTTCAATAAAAAATAAGTGTACCTAATACTATGTACATAATGCCTAATTTTTATTCTGTTAAAATAAAATTCTTCCCTTTTTACGAGTATCCTACCGGCACGCCTTTGGCACACTGTTTTCAGTGTTTGTGAATGGATAACAATAGGCTAAACCCATATATTGACCCCAACCCAGGTGGTGCTACCTGCACTTGATAAAAAGAAAGAATTTTACAATGAAATCAATGCCAAACTATGAAAGTGGCTTAAATATTCGTTGGGTCACTCTGTGCTCCCTTTGCATACCTAATGAGGTTTTGCCAGTTTCGATTTTTTCCCTTTTTTGAAATTCTTTTTGAATCCCACAAAACGGTCCCGAACCTGTGAAGTCTCCTTTCGATCCTTACCTGGCTAACTGGTCCGCTGTTACCTGCAATCCCCCCGTGTCACGGAGTCCATATTAGAAACACTGTTGTCTTTTGCTAGCCTATTAAGAGATAATTTAAAGTTTTTCACCATTGCAGACTTATTGGCTGAAGCAGAACTTAGCTGTTAGTAAATATTTCAAGTTTATGTTCAGTATATCCTCTCCTGATGCTTCCGTCAGTACAGGCTATGGCGGCAATTGCCTCTGCATGAACCATAGTCGTATATCGCCCAGGACTGAATAATATTCTCTTTCTAGGTCCATTTGTACCATCTCCAGTGCTATGGTTTGTTTTGGAACCATCTGTGAACCAGATAATGTGTTCTGGATTATCTGGGTATGTCTTAGGCCGAAATAAATACAGCATTTAGTATTTAATGCGAAAAAACGCTAGGTATAAATACCATGATCTGCTAAAAAATGTCCCTCAATTTTCTTTGTTCATAAAGGCTAGATATTTTTCTCCGTAAAATTTTGAAATATATAATAAATAAAATAAAAAATTCTGTAAAGCATAATCCCACGAGGTGATAAATCTTTGGTGGAAACCTTGATTGTCATCAAAGGCTTAATAGTAAAATATGTGCTTAAAAAAACTTTTCTACAAGTAATTAATTCCAGTTGTAGCACAAGCACCGAGAGATACTTATTTTCGTATGATTTTAATAAAACCTCTTGCTATAAGTCGGTGTTGTTGAGATTTAAGTTTGTGAAAAGTCTGGAGTTAATTCAAACGGATAATTAATTAATTCAACTGAAAAACGAAAACTTTACGGGAAAAGCTTATATCGCTTCATGCCCTGCTTTCAACTGGGAAATTGAGTTTTCTTTTTTCAATCAGGTTTAACTGAATTTCTAAACAATCAATCGTATTTGTTGGATTGGAAATTTTTTTTTCAGCCTTTAAAGGTATCTGAGTAAAGAATTGACTTTGAATTCCAGATTTCACGAGGTTCGGAGAATTCGACAGGCTCGTATAAAGAATGACATCAAATCAATGACACAAACAGGCGAATAAAAAAATTTACTTCTCTTTCTTAATTACTATGATTACCTTTGAATTAATAATATTTTTCTCGCAAACATATCAATTGTCAAACAAGAAGAAGGTTCGACCTTGTTCAACAATTTTATCTTTAAATGGTTTTAAAAACTGGAAATTTTCTCCCCTTTTTCAAGGAATAATCCTTTATTCTCAATATAACATTATCATGTTCACTAAATCTCAGTTAAAGTTCTCTTTGTGCTTCTCTGATATAAACTTATTTGATAAATATAGAAACCTGATCATTATAGCACTCTAAAAATGTGTAATGGTGCCTCCACTACTCGATTTGGCCGCAAATTGGGCCCTGGTCAGCAACTGCAAACCAAAACACGTTCTTTTTAACAACCTCTGACTTGACTTATCATTTAATAGTATATTACGTAACAAGAGTTGTAAGTAACCCATTACGCACGAAACCGCGCAGCGGCAAGTTCGTAAATTTCGCAAGTGCGTAATGGGATAACTATACTATACTTTTTCTACGCCCATCTATTTTCTTCTGAGTGCTCATAATTTCATCTTTTTCATTACTAACAGTCATATTCAGAGGTAAAGTTGAGAAAATGTTCGGATACTATAATTTGTTACCAAAATTGACAGCATAAATGAGATGACGTTTTTTTTTCATATCAATAAAAAGCGAATTATTTTTTTGGAAATTGTAAAATGTGTTGCCGACATTTAGGGGCATCCCTCTTTTAATCTAAAATGTATTTCACTAATGCTAAGAGCAGTTTTTCAATTGATTAAAAGTATGTAAATAAACCAAATAAAGTATACTCGATTTGAAATTGGTTGATAGTAATAAATCATTAAAATCCGTCAAACACGTATACAAAGTGGTCCACCTAAATTGCCAAGTTTTAAATAGTATATGCATTGAAAGTATAGACCCTTTTGCATTTATTAAACTTTCCATTCCTATAGATCTGATAAGGGCGTCGAATACAAAGCTTAACCCGAGGCTCGAACAATAAGGATTCTACCTGTTATGTTTTGCACTCATGCACGTGCTTTCGGGTGGGTTTAAGTTTATATTAAACACAATAATTATATAATTTAGTGAACATTCGGATGTGTGGCATAATTTGTTACCCTTGTATTTGAATAAATATAATACTAATAACAATAAAGCAACCAATAAACAAGTAAATTTGGAAAAATGTTTCTATTTGAAATTCTATAAAATTTATAGTAAGTCATTACATTTCTTCGCTTTAAATTAATCATCATCAGAAAATGAAATATCTGAGGGACTGTCTTCTTCCCCTAAATTGATAATAAGTGGTTCGACCGTTTTCTCCAGTAAACTATCCAATTGCCACATTTTTTCCTCCTCCTTTATTACATGCTCTATACATCTTTGCCACTTCCCCGCGTTGACTTCTTGAAGCGCTTCTTCAAAGAGTTTTTGAACATCACTCATTTTATAAGTGGTATTTTTTCTAGCCACATAACCTTTCACATGAGCCCATACCAGTTCGATCGGATTTAATTCGCAATGGTAGGGGGGGAGCCGAAGCACTATTATATTTTGTTTTTTGGCCATTTCGTCAACAACATATTTTTGAAACCGATGTTTATGGGTGTTTACAATTGATAGCAACTCCTTTTTAACCATATTGTCCTCAAACTGTATTTGTTTCTCCACAAGCCACTCGATAATTTTTGCTTTTCGCCAAGCAGTTGTAGGCATCTTCTCCAATCTTCTGGAGTGATACGGAGCGTTATCTAACACAATGACGGAGCCAGGTGGAATCAGCTCTATCATTTGTTCGAAATACTCCTCAAAAACATCAGCATTCATATCCTCGTGGTAATCGCCTGTACGAACTGATTGGAATGATAATAGTCCACCTTCTAAAAAGCCATTGGAGCTACCGATGTGAGTTATAATTAATCGTTTTCCTTTTCCAGAGGGCGGATTTATTCCTGTTGATAGACCGTCTAAAAATGCTTGCCGGTGTCCATATTTTTCCAACTGTGTAGCCTTCGTTCAGCCATGTTTCGTCCAAATAGAAAATTGTTTTGTTTTCATTGCGAAATTGTCTTATTTTTCTCAAATAATTACGTCTCCAACACACTATTTCATCTTTTTCGAGCAAATGAGACTTCCGACTATGTTTTTCCCATCTAAAATTCATTTCTCTTAGAACTTTCCATAGTTTATCTCTCTTGATTGCAGGAAAGTCTTCTTTTACTGCCCCTAAAACTCTATCCAAAGTAGGGATCTCCTTATTGAAATAGAATGAATGCACCTTTCGTCTTATGATGGCCTTTTCGTCCTCATCGATCGGTATTGTTCGCCTTCCTGGAGATGGTTTTGGTGGCGTCACGGTTCCTGTCTTTTCTTCCCGCATCAGCCAGAAGATGGTTGCTTTTCCAATACCTGTCATCTTTGAACAAAGTTCCACTGTAGAATCGATACTTATTGCACTTTTTTGATATCTAAGTGCATTAAATACATTAAGCACAATAATCTTTTCATTAATGCTTAGCGCTGATTTCGCAGCTCGCTTAACTGGAATAAATCCTGAAAGACTCTCCATTTTCAAAAATTACCCAAATGTGTGTCCTAGAATACTCGCATTAGGTTTGTTCGCTCTTAAAATGACTCACAGTTTTATACCAATAAGTACCTACCTACCTACCTAATTTTTCGTAACAACCTGAAGTAACATTGTGTATTAATTGTTCCCGGACTTCTTGGCATAATTATTTTTACCTGTTATGACAATAATGATTACTAAATTATTCGGATAAGTAAATAGGGTTCAAACCGGCACGTCAGGTAGGTGCGCCTATGGAATCGGCTGCTAAAAATGATTTATTACTATCAACCAATTTCAAATCGAGTATAGTACGTAAATAAAAATTTGATTGCAATTTGATTCAACAAAGAAATCTAAGTTTTTCTATCTAAACGCACATGTATGTTATGAGATTCTCATTACGTGCATGTTATCATTAAATGTCACTTACAAGGAATGTTGTCAGTGCGATTTTTGACAATTACAGACATAGGCGTAGAAAAAATGTTTTACCTACGACCACCCCTGTAAGCGGTCAATAATACACAGTCGGCAATCAATGTAAGATGTTTATAATGCACGGTAAAAAAACGCACAGCTGTAAACTAAATCACACGGCTTCCCTAGCAACCACTTAGCAACTGTCAATAGACGTCGCAATTTTATTCAAAATTTACTATTCACATCTTGTCAAAAAACTTCGCATCCTTATAACTGGTTTGTGTGTGTGTAAAGTTTTCGATTGAAAAATGTCGAGTGACAGTGAAATGGACTTAACTCCACCCAATATAACGAAAATCGCTAAAATAGCCAAATGCAACTTATTACCGGCGAAATCTGAGAGTCGGTACATACATACTTACCAAAAATTGATGGAATGTAGGTTAAAAAACAGCGTAAGCTCATTTTCCGAAAATATCTATTGTTGATGTTGTTAAAGTATTAATACAAGTACAAGTAGGTCGTAGGTAAAGTATAGTACGTAACTTGTATTGTAAAGCATTTTACGCACTCATGTCATGACTGGATTAATGAAAAGATATGATCTGATAAATTGGGATACACAGCTACTAACTCGCATCTATGCATAATTTTTTGGATCACCTGGGAAGCAGAAAGTTCCTCCAAAACAATCTGTCTTTTTTAAGATATTATTTTTTAATGGAAAATAATTCCAAATAAAAATTTCGAGTTGCCCCAAATTCATTTTTTAAATTTTTTTTGCAAAATATTTTTGCACGCGTCTGACAATGATACAAGCCTACGGCTCGGGACGCAAAAGTCACCCAGGTTGAATAATAGCTATCATAAATTGCTCGTTTAATAATGTACTATTAGAGTTATTCAATCAGATGAAGAGGAGTATAGTTTTGAATGTTTATCTGAAGCTACGCGGCATCGGTAAGGGGCGAGGAAAAATGGCGGATATCTGTCAAAAACGTACCAATGGCTTACGGTACCTATTTTAATAAAACTATATAATTATTATTATATAATAATTATATATAGAAACTGATTTTTGCTTTGCTTTAAAGGTGAGGTATTTTTCAAAACACTGTATTTGTTAAAAACTAATAATGTTAAGAATCGTACTTGATTTCAACATGGATACGAAATAGTTCCAAATCTGACACTGACAATACCAACGACACTGGATAATCAATGTAAGTCAATTGAAAAAGTGAGAGGAAAGAACACTCGAACGCGTTTGCCAATAGGGAGTCAGCTGGTCGCTAAGCAACGAATGCCTTTCGATAAATTTCACCAATTGAGTTAGTTCGGAGGGCGTAAAAATTATGGTTTTCGCACAACGCTGCCAGAGCTTGAAGAAGCCCATAACAAATTTGGAAAAGTGTTCATCTTTTGATATCTACATAAATTGATAAAATAATGTTAATAGACATAATCCAAGGAAACAAGCACGTTAAAAAATTAACGTTCGATCATATTGTTAATAATAAAAAGTCCATTTTCTAATTATTATCACTACATACTTAGCACTTTAGCTTTTTCATAGTTACACGTGGCAATATCGAATGTTTTCGACTGCACGGCTTCAGATAAACTTTCCAAACTATAGATATTAATGATTAAATGTCATGCGTCATGCTCTCTACTGTTAAAATTTTCCACCCGTTCGTAGAACAAAAATTGCCAATCGATTCATAACGAATCACAAACGGAATGTAAGAGTTTGAGAAACTTCCAATCGATTGGAAATTCCTTTCTACGGACAACCTAATATATATATATATATATATATATATATTATGTGAAATAGTTATGAAGATATAAAATACAACTGATATATGAGAGTTTTGATTAACAACACCCGGTCCTTTTTATCCCTATTTTTCCATCAAAATTTAACAGGAGAATTGTATCTGGATTTTCTGCGAATTAGATTATTCTTTTTTCCAGTTCTGCCAATTAGATTATTTTTATTCCAGTGCTGGGCGAGTACGATGCTGTAACAAAAAGTAGCCATGTCTGTGGCCCTGAGCTACGTTCCTTTCTCTTTTACTCCGTTAGTTCCGTTAATTAGATAAATTGTAATGAGTTTGGAATAGTGAATGAAACTTACGCGGAGGCTTGTTTTATCTTATCCAAGAGGCAAACAAACTGCACGTTAATAACAATTTTAAAAAGTATCCGCTCCTTCATTAGGCCAATAAAAGTGTACTTAACGTTCCTCACAAGCGAATTAAACGAAACGAAATTAAACTGTTAACCCCACTGTGCTTGCTGAACACCACTTTTATATTATCGCTTTTATATTATGTATACAGTGTAGCTGAAAAGACTCGCACCAAGAGATTATCTTTGACATCAGCGTTTAGCGTACGGTTGCAATCTTGAATTTTTTAAAATGGTAACCTACAGTAAGAGTCACGAATGTGTCTCGTTACGTCATAACTCATAAACACCCGAATCAAATCAATAACACAGTTTTCACCAGCGGCGCATGTATGTATTTCTGGTGATCTAATAATTTAAGATATCACATATCCAGCGAAATTTTTGTTCTAATTTGCTTTATTTAAAGTAAGCTATCAAACAAAATCAAAATTAACATAAAATTCCGAGGATCGCGAAGTCGACCAGAACCAAAGTTCATTTACAATTATTGTGATATTTTTCGACAAAATGACAGGTAAATGTTTGGGCGAAAGTAAACGTGAGTGTATTAGAAAATAACGTGAAAATTTCAAAAAGAATTGGCTAATGGCCGACCACTTTTGCCGTTAAATGACATTCAAGAGGTAACTTTTCTGACAATTTATTTATAGAATTTCAAATTGTAGTATAACTATGGGTTCTGGTCGACTACGCGACCCTCGGAATTTTATGTTAATTTTGATTTTGTTTGATAGCTTACTTTAAATAAAGCAGATTAGAACAAAAATGTCGCTGGATTATTCAGAAATTAGAGAGTTATTGAAGATCTGTACTAAAGGCTGATTTTATTAAAAGTTCCTTTATTAAAGTATCCTTAAATGTGACTTTTGATAGAGTTATTGAAAGTAACAAATACAAGACCAAAAACTTTATTTTATTATGACATTTTTATTATGACATTTATGTTATATGCTGCTTATTTATGTGGATCTATTTATTGTAATATTAATTTATATTATGGAAGAACAATTAGAAATAGCAATTTTAGCGGGAGCGAATGCTGAAGAGATAGAGATGTTTATTTTGTGTTTGCAAATACTTTTGACTGTAAAATCTTTTTTAGTGAGCACAAACATACTATGTTTGATATCATCCCATATGTATGTTTGCCATTTTTAAATGGATTCTGGGAAACCACTTCTCTTAAGGTACGTTTTCCTCCACATTCGCCAGTCGCTAGTAGCCGCGAAAAAGTAGCGACGACTTATTCGTCAAGACACCTATTCATGTATTTAAACGGGAGTGTTTCCCTACGCGTACTGAGTAGCTGCTACCCAAATTCGCTGCGAATGTGGAGGAAAACGTACCTTTAGCATAATAATATCATCCTCATAGGAGAAACGAAGACGGTTTTTCAACAGTTTTGATGATAGTTTCATAATTATATAAAAAATATAGCAAATCCAACGAAAAATTGTGCAATTTAAAATATTTCTCTCGACAAAACAATTATTTTCTGTAACATATTGACAAAAGTATGTCAAACTTCTCAAAATTAAAAAGCTTTAACTAAAATTTTCCTTTCCTGTATTTAATTCAAATATAGGATATCCTTTATTTACATAAAAATCTTTAGGATAAAACTTAGGAAATGCGCATGCGTATATGTCAAAATAGAGGAATCTTTTAATAAAGGAAATCCCAAAAGACGTTTCAATAACTCTCTATTACTTCAAAAATCGAGAATTTTGTTTCAAAAATGGTACTTTTTCAACACTAATTAATGCTATTTTACTATAAATATTTGCACTTTAAACTGTAAAGGTTATTATCTTGAACTAAATGTGAGTCTGTTTCACAAAAAAAAACCTAAAGAAAATATTTAAATTTTGCCAATTTTTAGAAATTTTCTTAATCATAATTATTTTCAGTTGACACTTTAGGGTTATAAGATTACACACTAGTCTGACACTAGAATCTCATGTCTAGGTAGCCTAGGTTCACAATTTAGGACCAGCTGACACATTTAGCGGCGTTGTCGAATGGTATTTATTTTCTTTCAGTTGACTTAAGTATGCATTGTAATCGATTACATGAATGTAACATGAGAATAAAAAACTATTTGCATTTATAATTGAAATATTAAACATCCTTACAATGTAATGTTTATCTTAGATTTGTTCTATACAAAAATAAAAGAGATTAAAACAAACTAACTACTGGACCACATCAGAGTATTTTTCTTTAATCACGAATTTTAGTTCACTATGATAGGGGTAATTTTTTTTACTAACAAACTGTCCAGTGCTACAAGCTAAAATATGTATACTATCAGGAATAAATACACAATTTGCAAATACAAAATTGAATGAACCGCCATCAACAGATTATGAAAAATGCGCGCCTGGTCGACGTTTCGCAATTCGCGCACGTCGACCAGGCGCGCTCGCGATATTAGTCTGCTTTAGTATTTTAAACCGAAATCCAATCTTATCTAGATCTTTGAATTAGAAAATATATTCATAAACATATTAACTTTTCAAATTGACGAGTCAAATTGAATGAACACAGTCATCAAAACATTGTGAAAAATGCTCGCCGGGTCGCCTTTAATTTTCAGCAATATGTTCGTGATAGGGCGAATATTTATAAACTTATCGGGGACATTTAACGTTTAAGTATTTCCGTCTTATATGGGAAAGATCTAGAATCTTGTGTAAAGTATTTCCAAGCCGTAACGAGTTACGGAAATGAAAACTGGCAACATTGTCCATCAACCGCTCCTTCTAAAATTTGTGACCACCTGCTATCTAGACATAATTGTCAAACATTAAAAAAAATGGCGGATTTTTAGAACTTTCAATGGCGATTTTCTCTTTCAAAAGTGAATGATTCAATAATTTTTTTACATTACCGGACCATGAACTTTAACTATGACAATGACGACGAACTTCAATGGTGACAGAATGATTTCCGCATAAAGTGACGTTTCGCTTTTTAAGTACAATCGTTGTCACAACACAAGACAGAGTGACAAACCGATGAAGACGTAATGGCGTAGCTTAATTCAGGCACAAAAGACATATGTACCTTTCCATTTGTTTTAATTGGACATACGCGGTGATATCCACATAAAATTAAAGTGTCTTTGATACATTCATGGAAGTATGACGTAACGAGAAAAACTCGTGACTTTTACTGTAGGTCGAGTGACGTATCACAAAGAAGCTTGTCTTCAAAGCCTCCTGTTGACAACAGTTTTCGCAGCTTTTATCGATAAGAGATTATAAGCTAGAAAAGCATTCTCCAGCCGAGGAATAAGCAAAAATTATGGAAGATTATGCTTACAATATGAAAAAAAACTAGAAGACTACAAAGAGTCAGTTTCAAACATTTTATTCTTTTTTGTCTTTCTCTTGAAATAGTCAATTTGAATACCTTTCGAGAAAAAGTAAAATTGTTCTCAAGATTTTATTCATGTTTGTTGCTTTTCGGCAATTTCCTACTTCTAGAAAATTTTGCCAACAAAAATTTTTCCCTTGTGATAATATAATATATGACAATAATTCCTATTTCCCTCTCTTTTTGACAACAAACCGAATTAAATCAAGTAATATGCTGTTTTAGTTCAAACATCATTCCGTTTAAAATTAACAAATTGCATAGAGGCTGAAACAATCACTATAATTTTGTTTAACGTTGTAATTTACGTTAACAATATTAGCGGTGTAGATTAAAACAAACTTGTCGAATGCAATTCACCCAGCTAGCTCCATTCATGGGAAAGGTAACAGTAGCTGGCCTGAAGGAGATTTTTAATTAAATTTAAAATGCTGAAAATAATTCAATCTGCTCTTAGTTCGAATTTGTTTTTGTTGTACCTAAACTAATATTAAATGAGAAAACTTTGTGCGAATACTTACTAGAGACAAAACTAATTTTGTAGAATAATAATTATTATCCACTTGCGCAGATATCGTGGCAATGGCCGACGGTTTTGGACGCTGAGTGAAAAGAGTTATTTATTCATTTTGCTTTTATCAAAATGGAAATGAATAATGGAGCTTTAATTGCTAACAGAATGTTTGTTACTAATTATATGCTTCTTTTTTAGTGAACATTTTATTTAGAATGCATATATGTATATTAAAATCACAGTCAGTTATTTGCAAATCTAAAGCGTGGCTCACAGCCAGCAAAAACACCCATGTATGATTGAATCGAAATCGTACATAATCTCCTTGATCTTCATCGTTCTTATTCGACAAGGTCGAATTTCGCTTGTTGCTTAACGATTATAAACGAGTTCCAGGGACATCGTGACATGAAGTAAAAATTGGCTGAAAAATGGGAGTGTAGATAAAAAGGGGTTATATATAGCCCGATTTATTTTGTATTTCACCATGGTATTGGCATTGATATGGACGTCATGCCACGTTTTAAAATAACTGATATTAAAATATGGATATTACTCATCACTAATACAAAAGTATCTGCTACGTCTGGAACGAACGATATTCCGATATAGAAAGGGAAGTGAAAATAGGACACTCGTAACTCCCATAAGACAAAAAATGAATACAATGAAGCAAGTCGCTGTAGAATAAGGACCCTTGACATAGTACTAGAAAAATTAAACGAGCCGAAACATTTCCAAACGTTTCCTAATTAATCGTTGGCTAATATTGGAACTACCAATAGTCAAGTTTGGCAAAATACAACAATAAAAAATCCACGTCAGACTTTTGTGAATGGATGACATTGAATCTAATATAATGTTGTTAAGATTACTATGAGGATTAACGAGTTTATGAATGAAGATCAGTAACGAAATTAATTGAAATTGAAGTACTGGTGTTTTCTTGAACTACTTTCATCATAAAGAGTGTAAATTTTAAAACTCACAATGAACTGTACCTCGTGAAAGAAAAGAGATATCAAAATTTAAAAACCTTGGAGTAATACTACACACAGAGTCCGCAAGTCATTCATAAAACTATCCGAAAAAGCGGCTAACATTCTATCGCCATACATATGTTTTCATCAATGACTTTCAAGAAGTGGGGAGAAATTGTCGGAGCAGTCGGACAGTGACACTGGCCAATAGAACTATTTACTTACAGGTGAAAAGAGAGGTTAGGAAAATTCCGACTGTGCAAATTTGGCACTGACGAACCATGATTTTCACAAAAAAATATTGTTTTAATTATATCTGTACGCACACACACAAATATCAGTTGAAAAGACGAAAACAAAAGCTTCAATAAACTACGAACGTTGAAACTTCGTAGTAAAATCAGGTAAAATTTATAGTAAAATGGTTTCCGCCCTTTTCTCGGTGTTGCCATATTTCAGACGGACAAAATTATTAACACACATTTGTTTCGCTTAAACCTCAAAACTTTTAAACAAAAACATATTTTTCTACAAAAACTTATTAGAATAATTATTTTAAAGTCGTTTTTATATAATTTCTTAAAAGTACATTTTTATTTTGTACGTTTCTATCGTGTCAGTTGTCGCAATTCAAAGGAAAAGTTAGACATCCGACAAAGGGTCGGCAAGTTAACTTATAATGTGATGTAGTGTTGGGTTCACTTTTAAATGTAAACAAATGTATTAATCTTAGTTCAAAACTGTATCTAGGGTAGAGAGGGGGAACTAAAATGACATGAGAGAGAACCGCCTATGCCCCACCGACAAAAATTTAAATGGCAACCCCTCACTGGTGATACGACGTTGAGAAGCTCGTAGGAAATGCTTTTCAACTGTCCAAGTTTTAATTATACTGGGTGTAACAATGAAGCATTTATTTGACAACAAAATAAAAAAGTGTTAAATGTCGAACTACAAAAATGTTAATTATTTTAGTAAATGTTTACAATGGTTGCCATTGTTTTCTAAACAGTAGTAGAACCTATTCACAAACTATCGGGATTCGGGATTATTTTAGTCAAATTAACGTACAAAATGTACCAAAATATTTTCGGACCAAACGTATAAAATAAACCAATAATTTGAGTACAGAAAGGAAATGCGGAAAAGAATAACAAAATGTGTTGTTTAAAAACTGCAAGGAAAACAATTTTTTTTTGGAATACAATTAAAAGAACATTAATTTAACACTTAAATAGGGACCGTACTTGCACCTCATTTGGAGGTATTCAAAGCGATGTATCGTTCCACAATTAATTGCTATTTTTGTTGCCAAATCATTTTTTCTGTTTCATTATTACACCCTGTATAATTACGGCTTAGACCGTTGGAAAGCATTTTCTACGGGCTTTCCAACGACGTATCCCAAGTAGGATTCTCTATTATTTTAGTTCCCCCTTTCTACCGTAGAAACGTTTTTGATATTTTTTTGATATCTCTCTTCGTTCACGAAGTACAGCCCCCGTTGTAAGTTTGGAAATTGACACCCTGTATATTAATAGATGTTTACGAAAGGTATCTGTTATTGAAAATATCACCAGAGCGAGATCAAACCGATATCAGATCTATGAAAAATTGTGATCGTCATTGTAGTGTGTATCCGTCCTGAATGTATGGAAAATAAAATTTTCTACGCCTAAGAAACTAGTTCTAGTGTTTTTTGTTGAAGCTATCACAGAATCAAAACCAATGACAAATTTGAAATGAAAGTTAAGGAGTATTTTCGCTTTCACAAATCAGTTACATAAAATCAAACGATACAAAGTTGAGCCTTGCTTGGATCTGACGTTAAATTGCAATAATGTCAGCGTAAAACCGTTTCTTGCCACTGGAATGTTTTCTAAATTAGGTGGGAGAAACTATTACAGAACCGAAAATAACGTTTTACAGTTCGAGAAGCACCATGCGGTCATCTCTGAACTTTGATAATAGGGGTTAGAGCAGAGTGGCCAATATTAAAATAATTTGAAGGGATTGCTTATCGAAATTGTATTTCTCGACCTATTTCTACACTTTGTTCGAAGTTTAATGAACTAATAGATCCAATGTAACAGGGCAATTTCTAGTAGGCTGTTAAGCATTATGGAAATGTTAATCATGAACAATTGAGATAATATTTTAATTATTATTTCATTAGATTTTCATTAGAATGAAAAAATACAACTAAGGGAATTTTATGAATCAGTGGATAAAAACCAAATAATTAATTATTATGTTGGTTTTATACCTAGCTACTCTCTAGTCTTTGGAGGTCTTGGGTTGTTGGCATAAAATGTGCCAAACAATGGGCGGAAAATTATTCAAAACAGGAAAAAACAACGGAGAGATCTACTTGATTTACTATCGTTTTTGTACTTGGATTAGAATCATGTTTTTTTTTATCCGTATCATTAGTATCACATCCCTTTTATCTACTCTTATTATACAGGAAACAACTTAACTATTGGTTGTACATGAAAGAGATGAAGACAAGTAGTCTCTTCCTTTAAGCGGTGCAGCCAAAAATACTGAAAGCCTAAATGCCTAGGACTTGGAAGCTTCATTGAAAACATACTCAACTTTTCAAAAAAAGGGGAGTTTCATCATTAGGTCATAAACTTTTTGTACATATTCAAAGGTGAGCTAAGCATGGAGTACTTTTTTAATAATGACGATCAGGCTAATTCCAAGTCCAAGAGCGATTTGAACTTTTCAGTTGTTGGCGGAATGTTGTATCCCACTCACGTGTTCCATTTCACTTGACTGATGGCATCACGTGATTTATTTTCCACAGTAATATACACTCTGGTACTATAAATAACTATCAAATGCCAATTTCACTAGATCCTCACACAAGCTTCAGTCGCTATGTTCTTTGCCAATTGCTTAGTATGTCTATATACACAATAAGAGTATTTAATACGATGATACAATTGTTCATACTAATTAATTTTCCTGGCTAGTGTATTGGAATAAGCATATTAAATTATTGTATTGTCATCGGACTTCCATATGTATGCAAAAATTCAATTTAATCTAAAGGTGCGTATTCAAGAAAACACTCCGAACGTACTAAACGAGCCGCGCGCGCTGTATCAAATTCGTCTAGACAGTACGGTGCGACGAACAGAACAAAACGCAGAACGTTTGTCAGTAAACGGGACTTGCTCAAAGAGAATTTATTCGTTCCCAGTATTCAGCGAATACGGCAGATTTGAATGGTCCTTGCGTTTGTGGTGTTTTTGAACTGTGCCTAGCTATGGAGTGGAGCAGGGAAAAGTTAATTGATGAGTTGGAAAGGCAGCATATTTTATGGGATCCGATAAATGACATATTATAAGAGAGTAAAGAAGCATGATGCTTGAGTGGCAATTGCTAGTAATATAGCACCGTATCGGACGTGAAAAAAAATGGAAAGTCATCTATCGAGTTTTAGAAGAGAGAAAGCGAAAAAGAGGCGTCTTGCTCACATTTTTCGTTCTTTCATTTTCTCTTTTCCATTACCCGCTAATGCTTCTATAATTAAAAAAGCACAGTTGGCTATGGTAATATCAGATGCATCTATGACGACAAACACACATACAAACACGGACTGATTACTGGTGGGAACGCAGCTCCGCGCATTATGTTTCCTTGCGGGTTGTTCAGAGCGCGCTCGAAAATGTTTGTTGCAGATCGTTTGTAGTGCGCGTTTGGTTCGTTCGGAGTGTTTGGTTGCAAGTGAATACGCACCTTAACGTATTAAAATAAAATTCCATTATCTACATTAAATAATGCATATATAGAGGTGAAGCTAACACAAAAATGATGAATATTCAATCAGCTACGTTGTTTTAGTTTTTACTTCGTTCTGGTTGGATGTATCCTCAACAATAGTACGATTAATGAATATTTTTGTGAAGGTAATTGAGATTAAAGACTTTTTGCTAAACTCTAATTTTTAACCAGATCACTGATAACACTAATACGTATTAAATAATAGTAAGCTCGTTGAAGACTCTCACAGTCTGCCATCTATCGAAAATTAATAAAATAAAATGAATAATTCAAATATGTGTTTAGTGCCCTTAGGTGATTATGTAATTTTTTAGAAACGTCTAATGGCCGGTTGTCGTAGAAAGCTCTGTATTTAAGTTGAATATCCACCCAAAACTTCTCTTCCTCTTCACTTAGTTATCGAGGAAAGTGTTTGAGTCTAAAATTCAATTGAGGTTTATTTGTTCTAGAAATTTTAGGATATCCACTCTATTTTAGGCTTCTTTTATCCAGTAGTCTCCAGGTGTTGTAAATTAAGATTCTGCAGTCCTTGGTATTCAGCAAGTATGTTAATAGGAGTCTCTTTTTCGATTCTACAGAATCTTAATTCTTCCTCCCCCACTATTGGTGCCGTTTTTGGCGGCACTGCATTGTCAAAAATCTCACATTCTCAATCTAGCTTGGATATTAATCTTATTTCTCCTGATCGCAACTCCTTTTAGACTACTAGATTTTTCTAATGGATCAACCTTTTCGTTGTGCCCATAACGTTCCAGAACTGATTACATATTAACTCATTGCTTCAATGACTGTTTGATAATCCGAAAGGTTTGAGTTCTATACACAGTGAGGTCTAAGTATCGAACGCATTAATTATCTCAGAAAAGTCCTTGTACGATTTTTATAGATTTTGGTTTGTAAGGACAAACATTCAAAGGTCTGAAAGATGCCTAAGGTGATTCCAAAACTTTCAAGGTGTTTAATTCCTGGTCCATATACTTCTATTTTTTTTGTGACATTAGTAAATAATCATGGAAACTGCCCTGGAAGATGTGGATCTTTTGAAGCTTCTTCTACTGCTCTTCGTTTTCCATGAAGTGCTTCGTTAGACGGTAGAATTTAACAAAATACTAAAACCGATGTGCAACTTACACTACATTACACTCCACCTTCAAAATATTCTAAAAATTATTCACAAGAAGTGAGGTTAATTAGTAGTGGTTATTCCAAAATACACGAAAAGCCCTGTAAGCTCCCGGCGACTAGATATTGCTGTCAAGACAAAATTTCGAATGACTGAAATTAAAGTTTTTCATGTATCGATTGAAAATGGTCAAGTGCTTCGAGTATATAAATTTAAATCAACAAAACTATTAAAGTCTTCAATGTATATGTTTCTTCCTACACCATTTTCAGTAGAATCAATTTCAATTTTTTTTCAACTTCTTGGCTCAGCACAAGGTTCCAAATATATCATACGAGTCATCAAAATAGCGTCCGGTTTATTATAAGGGATAAAGAGACCCTCGGAGGATTTTAAACCAACAAAAAAATAACCGCAACGGATATAAAATCAATTTCAGCTAACCTGATGCTTCACTAGATATATTTTGTAAAACTGTACAATGTTAAAATTCCATTCGAAACTTATTGTTCCAGTTTCAGCACGTATCCAGAAATTATTGTGGGGATTTGATACACGGCGAAATCCAGTCGGTTTTTATACCTTCCTGAGCAAGGGGAGTTTGTAGTTACATGTTTACGTTTTGTGTTTGGATATAAATTATATTCGACTTTGTGCTAGAAATAGGTTTTGAATTATAAAATCAACAAAATGTGTAGATTACGGTTTAGTATTACTTTTAAAAATCATGGAATACAATAGAGGACAGCTTGGAGGATTTCATTCTTTATTAATAATAGGAAATAAAAATCCTCAAGAATGGGATTGTTTGAAACTCAGATTAATGCATTATGCCAGATGTCTTCTTTTTTCTTCGAATTGCGACAACTGAATTACAGGACACAATAGAAACGTACAAAATAAAAATGTACTTAAGAAATTACATAAAAACGACTTTAAAATAATGCGACCTTTTCAGATCTATTGTAGTCCTCTGAATCTGAAAGCTATAGGTAGATATTTATCCATAAAAACATTCCCACTTTCCTTCGCACCCTTCATTCGAAGAAAATAGGGGAAAATCATACTCAATAAAATTTGTACGAAGCTTATGACTTTATTTTTTTAGAACAACAAATTTAAATAAGCATATTCTAAGGAAAACTCGTTGAAACATTTTTCTTAATAGAATATACCCTTTAGCAGTCAAGCCAGAAAATTAAAAGCCCCTTTCAGATATTTCTCCTAGCCACTTTTGCTAAGAAATGTTTTCCCTAAAGCTGGATGGATGTATGTACACGCAACGAAAAAGTCTTGGGATATTTTTGTAAAGTCCTGAAACTAATGAAAGAAATGATCGTGTTCATATAAATTTGCTTCGACTGTAACTGTTAGTCTAAATACTTACTTTTTTATATAAAAAATATTGCAAAAGAGATACAGTATTCGCCAACTAACTTGATGTCCCAGAAATAACCAACTAAGAGAGACAGAGTAAAAGTGACCTGCCTATTCGACTGCTATTGATGGTAAAATTTTGACAATTGCATCGAACCTTATCAGGTGTTAAGATTTCCAGTAGCGTAGCGTCACACAGTTATTGTTTCTGCTTTGTACAATAAAGTGTTTGTAAAAATGTCAGCTGTTAATGAAGAAAATCGTAAATGTACTGAAGGACAAACTTGTCAAGTGATATATAGAGTGTTTAATTATTTTAAGACATTAAAAGTGATGAGGATTCCTTAATAAACGTGAAAATTAAAACATCTCAGGCAACATGTAAGCCAGCTAGCTAGCAAGCCATTACAAGCAAGTTAGCACAGCTTATTTTATTTATCTGCAAATTCAATGATCCTACGAATAAAATGTTACGTGCCAAATTAAACCTTAATTTTTTGGAGTAGGTAGTTGGTTTTTTAGTTAAACATTAGCTTTCAACCTAATCTAGAATAATACGTGTTTTAGAACGTTTTTCACAAGAGACGAGAAAATTGACATTTCAATGTTTTATTTATTTCCGATTTTAGTCATTTCACACTGTTCTTGCTTAGTAGGTGTATTGAAGATAGTGTGTTTTCATGGAACGACAACATTTAACGTTGGATGAGATGAATAGTGCGGTGGGCATCCTTCAAGCTAGTGTGCGACAAACCCAAGTAGCAGAACAGTTGGAAGTCTCGCAAAGCGTCTTAAGTCGATTATGGCGTCGGTTTAGAGACACTGGGAGTCCAGCCAAGCAACATCCAGGACGTGGTTGTTCTACAACCGCCGCTCAAGACCGGTATTAAGTTTTATCCGCTGGAATGCAACGGATGAGTCTAGATTTGGATTTCATCCAGATTCTCGTCGGACGATAATAAAGTTTTCAATACAACCTTTGAGTTACCCATCGTATTTTATGGCACACACGCGCGCCGTAATGATCCCGTCCCTTCCAGAAGTACCCCTCAAAGAGCAATGTATCCCGGTGAGAACCTTCCATCTACCCCATCTCATCCGATAGGTCCCCATCGTCGTCGTTCGCATTTTTCGCATACAGCTCGTCTCTAGCGGAAATTTCTGTTGGCTGGCGTCGAGATGTCGTCTTCCCTGGCCATGTAACCGCGGTGGTTATATCTTCAGCGGTTTTCTCGCTTGTTTCTTATCTTCTGTTGTGTGTGTTTTTTTTCACTGTCTCTATAAGCGGCAAATCCTTAGTCGACGGACTGCAACTACAGACGACATTATAAAGTGGATCCACTTGTTTTTGCTGACTTAGTTGAAATCCCGACTCATCTTTCTATGCATGTGTCGGGCCTTCTCGTAGGCGGATCTTCTCGAGATTCTCTATGGATGACTTTAGCTGCGCTGATAGCATTTTCACCTGTTCAAGAATCTCTTGTTCCTTCGGGGTGGTCGTCGTCTTCTTGGATGTCGCTTCGGCGTAGCTGACTCATGTCTTCGTTTCTTTTGGGGGTGGTTTTCCCGTCTTCCTGTTGTTTGGAGCCTGTGGGCATCCGTTGTAGTTCGATGGGTGTTCTCCCTGGCAGTTTGCGCAGGTGACTGGCTTATCCCTCGGGCTTGTGCACTGGCTGGAGCGCTGGTATTTTATGGGTAATTTTATTGCAAATTTATATTTTAACTTCTTACCTTTTTAGTCCAAATCGTGTAAAGTTGAAAAATAACACGGCATCAAATTGAAAATTGCTCTATAAATGTAAATAAAAAACAATAAATTCCAAAAAAGGCGGATACAGAAGACCGCGAGTTATTTTATTGTTTACCTAGAAGCATAAAACCATACTATTTTCAAATGAAAACATTCTTATTTTCAAATTACCATTTTTATGTTAAACATTAGTTCAACCTCTAAGCTGCTTTCCTGAAGATCTGCATTTTCGCAAAATCCAGGTACGTGATTTCGAATTGCATTTGTATGCAGTTCGAGCTAAAAATTTATTATAAGAGAAGTTTATTCGCGGAGAGAAAACCGTTATCGTTTTCCCTCCAAATGATACGAGGGAGAGATGACATGAACGAAAACTGAAGATACATTTTCAGACGAAAAATTTCACTATTCTCATTAACCCGTAACCTTAGACTAGAATTCAAAATCACTTAGTGTAGAGTACAATCTTCGGTGTAAACTGTCTTTTAGGACATGCACCTGTATGGTTTGGTAATGTTTGTACAGAATGAATTGTGGGAGGTGAAGCGTGAGTGCCCTTGTCTTTGATTTACATTTATATTACATTCAGGAGACAGTTTCCTGTCAAAGCTCTTCTTTTGTACGCCAAAAAGCACCCAATATGGTGTTTCAGCCCCTTATATCACTAATTCATCTGCTATTCCATCTCCTCCTATTCCAGTGTGTTCTGTTTCTTTGAGGAAGGTGACGATGCTTTTTTCACCGAATTCATTTAGTTTTCCTAGGCATTACCATGCTATTTTAGAACTGATTACGCAGGAACTCAAAGCTTCTTGGCTATCCACAAACATTTTGATAATTTTTTGCCTTCTATAATATTTTATCAACACTAAACTGAGACTTTCTCATGTCATAAATTTTTGCCCGTACACTACTATCCTAGTCCCAGTTGAGACATAATTTAGAATTTAAATCATAAAATGCTGTTACTGGTTTTTCTCTTGAACATCCCTGACTTTTTTTTATTCATTGGATCGTTAGCAAATATCTTATCCGGAGTTTTGGTCGATGTTTTCTCACATTGTAGAACCGCACTCCATCGATACACATTATAATCTACGACTATCGCCCAAAATAATTTAAATTATGTATTAAAATTAACTTTCACAAGCTGTCAAGTGTTTGAAGTGTTTACGAAAGCGTGATGTCATAGACAGACGCCATTGCCTTTTTAGCGTTTTGACGCAAAATTTCAATTGTATTTTGTCCTTCAAAACCCTCATTTTTTGCAGAAACAATATATATCTCGCAACCGACCTCAAGTTTCAATTCAAAAACTTTATACAAGAATCTTGGCGATATCTATGGCGCAATAGCACGACAACACTTCATGAAATCCATCAATCTACTTCTCCTCTCTCCCTTACATTTTTAACCAGGAGAGTGGCTGCTATAATCAGAAGAATACGAATCAGCCACACCAAACTGACACTCACGGATATCTGATGTCTTCAGGAAATCGTCCCGTTTGCCATAGCTGTAATGCTATATTGACCCTTAAGCACATACTGACTGACTGACTGCAAACAATTTTCCGCTACACGTCAACGATTTGACGTAAGGCTTCAAGAAAACGCTGAAAATGTTTCTGAAAGTTACTCATCTCTACCATAAAATGTAATTTAAAAATTGTAATAGTAGTTATTTAACTATGAAAATATTTGTTATTAGATATTCTTTTCTGTGCCAATGACCAGCCCTGTCGAGGTACGTTCAGCTAAAATGAAAAAAAATCTATTTCGGATAAACGGTATGCCTGCAATCCTCATGGAGCAGTCATCCGACAAACACAGTAGCCGTGAATCTCTAATCACACCGGAGCAGTTACTACGCTTTATTAACTTTCTTAAAAATATTCATGTATATAACAAACTTCGATATGTTTTTATGTAATCCTATTGCTTATATCAAATTGATTGAATGTACTTAAAACCATGTGAAATGGAATTGATATTGATGAATAAATCATTAATTTTCGACAAAAATTAAAAGTCAACTTTGCTTTTGAACAGCCCTCGTATATGGTTTCGGTATATTCTCAAAGAAAACTAACTTATCGGCTGCACGTCAGCTAAAATATCTCTACTGAAACATTTTTCAGCATTGCTCTCGAAGAAATCGTTTTAAAATCGAACTTCACAAAAAGTATTTGATTTTTCCACAATATAGTATGGTTTATTTACGATAAAAAGACGATGACGTTACAAAACAAAATTTTGTGATGTTGCCAGCATGTAGATTTTTCTTTATTCAAAGGAAACTGGAACAGCCAATGTGGCAGTTCTTCTTCTTAATTCACCTGTACCTAGTAAGGCATACATTGAAGGTGTTTATTTATAAATAAAAGGCTTGTATGATATTCTCAGATTTATTTATGAGTATATATTTATGTGAAAGTTGTGGATAAAATACAAAATACAGTAACCAATCATTCTATATTTCAATTACCATTTGATATTTATTATTTTTCATTGAGAATAGACTGACAAACTCTAGAACCATCTTCAAAAACACTGGAAGAAATAAATCAAAGCGACAATCGTCTTGAGGAAATTGAAATATAAATATAATTCAATTTCAAGTTTTAATAATCTAACCTATCATTAAAAACACTCAACTGAATGAATTTAAATAAAATATATTATGATTTGTATTGATAATAATTAAAGGAAATGGTGTTACTCACCACAGATAACATATTACTCGCGTCTCTCACAGCAGTAAGCAAGGCCCATTATGGCATTCTCATCAAAAATAACTTATCAAGGATATAACGAACGCTCGGCATTTACTGTTCCTTTTCTAGTGCATTTTAATGCTTATAACTACACACTGCAGATTTGACTAATTAATTAGTAACGAAAATAACGATTTTCCCAACATTGGAGAAAAAATGAATTAAAGAGTACTAGAAAAACTTGTAAAGACGATTATCGATGTCAATAAACAATAAATACATACTAAACCTAACCTCAATTGTGTGAAAACTGCTGAATTTTCCACTCGTTTGAGAAAGCTACTGTGTTAGCGAAACGCGTCAGGAATATATATTGAACGTAGTTCTAATATAATAAAGATTTGAACAAATAAAATTGTTTTATTTCATCGTTTAGTATGGATATTCATTAAGTAAAAGCCTTCATCTATAAAATCATAATTATTTTTCTCATAGGATTCTATAAATAAAATTAATTATTCGATGTTAAATACAATTAAAATCTACACACAACTCGAGGCTCATAACCACAGGCTAGTCCAAGAAAATAGAGATTTTAATGCGAATTTGAAGGTGAGTTTTTAATATGTTACTTTAAAATATCTAAAAGCCAAATCTGACAAACAATTTTTTTTCAATTAGAAAGAAATTGATCTACCCAAAAAAATACTGACATAGAAATATGACAGCTGACAAAGAACTATGACAACTGACAACTGTGTCGGGTGTCTGATGAGGAGAGGTAACCTGTATCTCAGATACTGTAATAAATGTACCGTTATAGTATCACAAAATTTAGATATTCGTAATCCTCAGATCGTTTCACGTAAGTTTGCTTCAGTACTTTTTCATTTATCTTGTAAAATAACTGGTAGGTTAGACTTAATGAAAATTTTACTCTGCTTTATGTATTTTGACAAACTTAGTATCATTTGATAGGGAATTAAATGCATAATAAAATATATTATCGTTTCACTTGAGTGGTTGTAAAGGTCGCTAGGTGGCGGTAATTAACACTTGTTTTGTTCTCAGCTTTTTTTGGGAATATTCAAATGCGAAGCAATATTTATTTATACACTTTAGGCGACTAGATTTATAGTATGTACATTTTTATCACAACTCCATTTTTTAAATAAATAGTAGACCAATTCAGCACAACAGGCCTATCTGGCTTCGGAATCTTTCACTCTCTCTTTCCATTTTTTCTGTTCCTCGCATCGTTTTGCCAGTCCATTTCCCCCACTGTTCTCAGGACTCTCCTATCTTCCTTCAACTATTTTTTCCTTGGTTTTCCTCTTCTCTTTTTACCACCTTCTCCACCTTTTAGCACTCGTTTCACCCATCTATCTTCTGTCATTCTACCTATATGTCCCAACCATCTGGCTCTCTGTGCTTTGATTATATGGGTTATACTTGCGTGCTTATACAATTTTGATATTTCTCTGTTTGCTCGTTTTCCCTCTTCTTCAATTACACCATAAATCTTTCTGAGCATTTAACGTTCCCATATCTCTAGTTTATTCTGCTCTTTTTTGTTAATTTTCCAGGTTTCGCAAGCATAGGTAACTGACGGTCTTATTATTGTTTGGTACATTTCAGTTTCAGCTGTTGGTGATGTGTCTTTTGAGTTTAACATCTTTGATACTATTCCTGCTGGTTTACTGCCTTTTGTTAACCTTTTTTCTATTTCCCTTTCTTCGTTATTTGTGATAGTGAATCCCAAATATTCGATTTGTTCCACTTTTTTTATTCTGTAGGTATCTATTATTTCCATTACAATTTATAATAATATCGGTTTCCTAATTGCCCTTCATTACCATGTATTTTATTTTTTTCTCGTTGGTCACTAGACCATGTTCTCTTGCATTCTCTTCCAGTATTCTTAGTTCCTGGATATTGCCATGTCGCCCGCATATGGTAGACAATGATGTTTATTCCCATAAATTAAACCTCGGGTTTTTATACCACTTTCCTTTAGTAAGTATGATTTATTGAACTAGGTCAAAGAAGGTTGTGGATAATTATTAGTCTCCTTGTCTCTCCTGACTTAACCGGCCATAATTCATAAGTGGCCGCTTCAGTAGATTCACTTATCTTATGTGGACTTATTTTAGCATCTTGTGGATTTGAAAATTGCCATAACAATTTCAGTTTTTTCCGTCAGACAACGTCAACATGCTCATTGACCAGTAGCTGGTTTGTCTTGTGACAGCTCCAGAAATTCTAGCACTCTCTCATTACACCTTGCAAATAGACTAGAGACTGAACAAGTCCGCAATTGTGCGGTAAGCAGCACAAACATTGGCGCCAACTTGTGTAGCAAAAGCTGACAGTCGTCGCAAACACTTCAACATTTGTGCAACTTAGCCTTCCAAAAGTGGAGCCGACCCAAGATAAATACATTTTAGCAATAATCGCGTTCGAAACATAAAGGAACGGAAGCACCTTTGAAGGTATAGTATAATAAATATATAACATCTAATAAACCCAATTTATACACCAAATTTCATATCATTACCGACTCACAAAGTCAGAATGTTTGTATAAAGTTTGTTTGATTTATATCTCAAGGCACTAAATAGTTTTATTGTTTGTTTATTTCAGATCTCCAAGTTAATCTTATAGAGACGTTGCAGTCGAATGGGTTAATCTAAAAAAAGATACGTTTGTCTAAAAAAAGGCTTATATCGTTTTCCGGGTTAAAAAAAGAGAACCATTCTTATTCGAGACTTTCGGTTGACAACAAATGTCACTGAAATAAAACAAAATAACTTCAGGATTATTGAAACTGGAGAAAAAAAGAAATTGTTGGAATATTGCAAACATTCAAATTTAAATTTTAAAATCACTTGTGGTTTAAATATTTCTCAAATATACACGAAGGTCCAGAATTAGATATTTCAATTGCTTGAGCTTATAGTACTTACATTGAAAAATATTTTAATAAAGAAACGAAATAATGAGAAAAAGGGAATAGTCCAAAGTTAGGGACACATTTTGCAAAGTATTCTCCTAAGAAACAGTTTTTCTAGTATTAAAATGTTTTAAGTTGTGTCGTAATAACTATACTACCAATTACTTTTAAAACCTGAACTCATTTATCAAAAGCTTTTGGAAAATTTTCAAAAACGCGTTTTTTATTTCGCATATAATTTCTAGCGTTGATTCTAGTTTTCATTCAACGTTTCTAGTAATCCTAAGGTACTGGCAATAAAGTGCGAGTTAGTAAATATACTTACATCCCGAGTGGTATAAAAGATTTTTTCTCCTCCCCACAGAATTTATTCTTGGATTTTTATTAAATTATTTCTACATTTTTCGCATGAAATTATGGACAACTTTGACCGGGTTCTATAGATAGATAGATTTATTTTATCACTTTAAATACAAATGTACAATAGTGACAAGTCAAACTGACAAAGTAAAAAACCAACAAACAATAGTTACAATTAATACACAATACGTCTAAAATAGTTATTTCTAAAATTAAAACAAAAAAACAAAAACTAACATTAAAAGATTATTGCCTCATAATTTAAATACTCTTCGATGGAATAGAAACAGTGCCTTAATAGTGAGTGCTTAACTCTAACCTTAAAATGGTTGTAACCCAAACCAGTAATGTCTGCTGGTATTTTATTGTACAAATGTATGTTGGGTGAATTTCGAGCTGATAGATCCAGTCGATAAAATTGAGGCCACAGTTGTGCACCTCTTAGAGTTGGGTAATTATGAAAGTCAGCGTTTGAAAGATATTATTTTTGTGTATTTCTAAAACATTGTAAAGTATGAAAATACATGGCAAGGGTAGAATTTTAAGTTTTTGAAATAAAGGACGACAGTGTTCTCTGCGAGAAAAATTGGCTATGATCCTGATTGCTTTAATTGCATGTGAAGACTGCCCCCATGAAAGTAAGCCATATGTTAGGTGGCTCTTAAAAAGAGAAAAGTATATCTGTAATGCCATACTAAGACTAAGACACATTTTCAGTTGTCTTAGTATGAACAGTTGTGTAGATAGTCTTTTGCACAAACCAGCAATATGTGCTTCCCAATTTAACATGTCATCAATTTTAAAACCCAATAAATCTACTTGATGCTTCGTTGTTACTTGTCGGTTTGATGATACTATAATTTTCTGTGTCTTATCCCTGTTCAATTTGAGTTAATTTGAAGTGAACCAAGTTCCAGCGTTATCATCTGCTCTAGAACGTAGGTCCATTAAGTCAATATTTTACTCTGCTTCTACTGTTGATACATCATCTGCATAGCAAAATGATAAGCTTGGAAGTAAGAAATTGGAAATGTCATTAATATATACCACAAAAAGAGTTGGTCCCAGTATGGAACCTTGTGGTACACCATACGAAAAGGATCTACATGTGCGAGAATTTCCAGATGTATAAACAACTTGCTTTTCACCACATAAGTAGGTTTTCATTAGCTCTAAAGCTGTGCCACGTATACCATAATATTCCAGTTTACCTAGTAGGGGCTCATGGTTCACGCTATCAAAAGCCTTACTTAGATCACATAAAGTTAGAGCAGACACTAGGCCCTTTTCTATACTCTCTAATATTGACTCAACTATAGCCATCACAGCTTGGGTTGTTGATTTGTTACCTAAATCTGAATTGATTTTTGTTATGCACTGTCTGAGCATTTAAAAAAGAAATTAACCGGTCTTTACCAAATTTTACCAAAGATAGGAATTATAGATATTGGTCCATAGTTATCTGGAATATTTGGATCGCCGATTTGGTATCGTTATGGAACCGGTTCAAGAACGATGATTTCGATACTTGACTGAAAGCAGGTATCAAGGGAACTGACTTGCACAGTACATATATCCATATCTAGTTAGATCAGTTGCCTTGATTTGTTGTTTTTGTATTTGCTGAATTTTGTGGGAGCGAACTTATTTACATTTGTGCTATCAGTTTTTTAATTATCACCATATAAACATAAAAGTATGGTTATGTTTGATACGTTCCAGATTTATGATTCGAGTCAGTAACCGAACCGTTCCAACCATGATTTATTTTGGAATCGTTATTAAAACGGAAGACACTTGGCGACTGCGTAACAAATCCCTAAGAACGATGTCGATAACGATTCAGGAACGACTACAATTTGTGTGTTGGAACAAACCTTACAATCAACGACGCAGAAAAAATAATGTATAGAAGCATGTGTACACTTCTTACCCAAGCCTATTTCACATTAAATACATTAGTGAAGTTAGTTTTCCACTATTAGACATCACAGAATTTATTTCATGATATTCAGTGGGTATATGGGAATGAATTTTTTAAGAATAAAAAACTTAGTGGGCTCTTTCACGAACTAATTAATTTACAAAGTTTCTGCAGTATAAACAACTACAAAAACTTGTCAAAGTTACAAAATTGTGGCAAACTTTTAACTAGGATACTTAAAACTTTCATTAGCAAGCAAGTTGCGTAAAACATTTTCTAAAATGTTACCGTATTGAGAAACATAATAGAGTTTGAGTATGACTCGAAAGCAGTCAGAAATAAATTTATAATTATTTGAAAATTCATGTTTAATTTTACAATCTCTCCATAGTTGGTGACAGGTTTTGTAAAAATATTTAAAATGAACTACAAGGTGAACATTTTCACTGAAACTAGCAATCATGATTCAGTTGTACCTGCAACCATGTCATTTATGGAAGGCAAGAATTGTACTTCAAAGCAAATAGAAGAGCTGCATATATGAAATACTAGAACACCAAGAGCTTGAAAATCCTCTCTAGGGCACATAGAGTTATTGAGAAACGTCCCTGTTTGGGTAACGGAGATTGGTCTGCTTAGGAAATTTCAACTTAATCGGTCCAGTAGATTCGGAGTAATTTTTCTGTAACATGAAGAGATAGACTCAAAAGCCCTTAATACCGATTCTAGTGAGAGAAAAAAATCAAATGCGCATTTTTCATCCCACAAGTTTTGGACTGTCATCTTGAATAAGAGTGGGAGACTTGTTATGGTAAAACTCCTGTGAGCCTAGTTCTGCTAAATCGATCTTTGCAGACTTGGTCTTGTTGAGGGAAGTTTATTTCCAACAATCTTTTAGCTACTTAAGGGTGAACATGGGGACTCTATCTAGTTTACAACTCGACCAAATTCATTTCAACTGTGAGATTCAGATGAGCGTCGATCACGCGTACGATACTGTCGGCAGATACAAGTCCTAGGCAGAACGTTGCAATGTAAAGATCCATTTGAACTTATAATGGTACAATCCGCATAGGAATTTTAATATGGAATTTAGGTCGCTAAAACACAAGATTTTGTGTGCACTAAGTCGTGAAATAGTGCATTGTTTTCAATGTATGACATTGGAGGCACAGTTAATAACTAAAATGGAATTTATTGCCAAATTTCTCAGGATTTTATTTAGGAAATTATTGAACTAACTAAACTTTCTCCGCCGAGTGTACATGCGTTTATTCTGCGGCGCTGTCGTAGTACTGTCTCGCTTCTTTGTTTGCGCATCTCAGAGTTGAAATGAATTTGGTCGAGGTGTACGATCGTCTTCACTCTACTGACCGATTTACAGCAAATTGGACCAGCAAAAATTCGACTAATCTAACCTTTCGACATGTCCATGAGAAATACATTGTGACTAAGGTGATTCTGATTTGACATTGATGACAATATCGGCATCTTTCAGGTACTGAGAAAACTTTTGTAAGAAAGTTTTCTCAGCAAAATAGTTAAGTGAAAACCACGTGAAAATCCTCTAGAGATGATTACCAAAATGGCAAATTCAATGGGGCCATTTAGGTCAATTAAATTTTTCATTATTGGTTAAAATTCCAATAAATCCGCTCCATTTATAGTTACCCTGAAAAAATTAAATCGATTGAATCAAAACTATCTGAGAAATTAGAATGTAAAGTTAGCTCCGCCCCTTGAACGAAAGACGTCACATCAGCCGTGGAGTTCGTTAGTATCGAGGTTACAGGCGTAGAGACTAGTGTAATAATTAATTTGTAGAATGGATTTGTACGCAAATCTAATCATCCGAAATGGTCTTGTTAGAAAAAGGTTTTTTAAAAGGCGACTCTGACAATTTGCCGATGGTGGATGTAATAATGGTTATGCAGTATTTTAACCAAAATAAGGACTATATCAGTGCAGAATTAAGAGGTGTGAAAATGGAAAAGGAAGTATTCGCAATCGTATTCGTTATCGTGAACGTAAATGGATTTATTAGCAGGCGAATAAAATTTAAAAAATAAAGACGTGAGGTCGTATACAGGGTAGGGTGGTGATAAAATTGGAATATAAAGAATATCTGTGAAGGTGGAATAACCTAAATATCACTTGCGCGCTTCAATTTGCATATTCATTTCTGATATTTTAATATAATCCTAGAACACATTCTAACATACAAATTAGTTAGAGTTATCATTTGGTTGTCCATATCACTGCTTTTTTGGCGTGAACTCAGGGTTTTTCTAAGAATAAACAAACACAAAAGTCAGTCTTATCAAATCATGTGAAGCTATTTTTTTTATGTACCTACTTGGATATAGTTGTTTTTAGGGTGAATTTCATTTCAGATCTGCAAGAACGACTTATAGTGATAACGCCATTGGTTATGTTCAAGTGAAACACGACCAATCTTATTATTTTGTTAAAGCAAAGATCACTCCAGAACATAAAATAAAATCTAGAAATTATAATGTTTCGTGTAAAATTCATACGATTAAAAATTGTGTGCAAGAAGTTTTATGCCACGATTGTCCTGCGTCTGAGGGGTCCTGCAAGCATGCTGTGGTATCCTTAATGTGGCTACACCGAAGAACAGAGGATCCTTCTCCTACGGAAAAAGCTTGCTACTGGAGAAAGTCTAACTTGGCTGCAGCATCAACAACGAGAAAATTCTTCACAACAACACTTTGATCCCTTATTAGAAACAAATGTAGTACGGCGCATAGCTTTCTGCCAAAGTTTTCTAACCTTCAAATCGTTAGGTAACGAAATAAAAAGTTTTTCAGTTGTTTTTACGGTTGTACTTTGACAAACTGGTACTATGCAATACTTGTATTTGCTCTCTATGTCACTCATTTCATAATTATTATTGATTATAAACAAACATAAACGTCAACTAACATGCAAAATTCGCCGAAAATACCGAATTAAACCAACATTCACACGTTAAGTGTACTCGGCTATATTATGAAGCCGCCGCCGCGGGGCTCGTCGCCAGTAGGCTGATTTGACGTCACAGCTTGAACACGCCCCGTTTCAAAGCTGGTCATATTTTAACACTGAATTTGAGGGTGAAATCAGTTGGATAAAACTGTGATTTTTTGCCAATTGTCTTTTCGAGTTGAGAACTTTTTAAAACTAAAATAATAAAATCATCGAAATTGGCCCCATTCACACCCACTTACGCTTCATTTAATAAATCAATAAATTGCGCAAACCTACACTATAATATACAATATTCAATTATTGAGTGAATTTTCCATCGAATATAATATGAACAAATCGCAAAAAAAACACACACTTTAAAAAATGTACATATAATCATTATATAATCATTAACGGTACCGAAACGTTGAAATAAAAACATAAAAAAGGTTGTGGTTCAATTTCCCATAAAATAACAAACACTATTCGTATTAAGCTCACATACTTATGGAAAGCTTTATACAATTTTTATCACCATTGAAAAACATCGCCACTGCCATTCGAGTACTTTTACAGAATAAACATATTTCCTACATATGAGATTGTAGACTCAAGTATTAGATCATGAAAATGGCCAATAAAACGCAAAGAATACGATCGGGCTGTCGTAAATGGGTCGACCATCAAAACCCCATTCTCCATTTTAAAACTCGTTTGTTACAATGTTGTTTTCAATAGCAACTGGTAGGAGAGATAAATAACCCTCCTTAAATTATCTTAAATTACTTTTAGGTCAATTTAGTGTATACAAAGAATAAGTTGTGCCGGAGGAGATGATAAAAATGTGAAATTGGCTGTGACAAAATAGGGAAAATATGGTTTTACTTTTTATTACAGAGTCTTTATCTATTGCATATTATGCTACAATGTTTTATCTCCCTTTAAATGCATAAAATGATGAATGAAAATTCCAATGTATGTCGATAAAGTTCAAAATTTAAATTTCAGAACACAGCACCATTGATTGGCTAGAGCCGATGTTTGTAATATTAGAGTCAGCGAACAGTTCCAAATTACTTCAACAATAATTAGATATAGTTTATCAACAAAAAATGCAAAGTGATTTGCGAGAAAACATAATGTTTGGATGATGATTTTAAATGACAATAAATAAGAATTAAGTTAATCCAGCTTTTGCTGAGCAGAGCTCATTGTAACCTATAATGTTATAAATATTGCATTAAGTTGAGCTATGAAATACAAGTGACATTTGCTAACAGTTTCATGCCGATCCTGCCAGGATATGATTTATATCATAGTACATATTTTCAAACACACTACTTTTTTGAACTGCCTCTTAGGTACAACTTTATAGATGTTAAATGTTTGAGCTTCAGGTAAAGGATAGCTTTTGGCATTTGATCTTATTACTATCATTATTATTATCTTCACTTCAAATAATGGAAGATATGACAACTGTGTACTGCGTGGTATAAGACAGAAAATAAAGATAAAATGAAATACTTCCTAACATAGTTGTATTAGTTTGTGGCAAAACCAGTTATTAACTTTTTACTCTACTTATACGGCTTGCTCATTAATGTTATGTTTTCTCACATCCTCAGTTAATTCAGCGAGGATCGGGTTTATCATAAGAATTTCGATTAAAGTCCGCGTTTCTTATTTTTTATCTCCGCAACGGATGCAATAAGCTTATTCTTTAAATTGTGGGATCTAAATCTAAAAATAATAGCATCAAAATCGACTTTGGTGTGTTCCGTGTTGATATTTTTGTTAGTATTGTGATTTATTAATACCATATATTATCATGAGTCGTATTTTATATGGGGTATGCTTTATTTAGAAATGATTGATAGCATAAATTTTATAGGGCTGCCCAAAAATCGCTTGAACCCTACTGTATAAAATTAAACGGTGCTGTCAAGGTCCTACCCATTGGACGTGATGGCTAGAGCCAGACAAAATGTACAAGAATGGATGGAGGAGGAAATGGAGAGAAGGTGGGAGGAGTATGAGGGAGAGCTGAAAGGAGAGATTGGATGGACCGGAAATTCGGTGAGGTGAACTACGTCTTGACACAGGTGCTTACTGGATTTAGGTCGAGTTGGTACCTCCACAAGATTGGGAAAAGAGATACTGGTGTGCGAGAGGTGTGAAGTGGAGGATAATGTGGGACATGTGTTCGGATGCTATAAGAACGAGGAATTGCTGGAGAAGTTGAAGAGGAAGCTAGGGGAGGCAATGTATTGGGAGAACATGGTGGAGATAATGTTGACGGGGGAGAACGAATGGATGGAAATTATTGGCGTGATGGAGAGCATGATAAGGGGGAGGAAAGGACTCGAAATGGCATGAGAGAGGTGCGAGTGTTAGAAGGAAGTCTTGAATTATGCTAGGGTAGTGATTCCAAGGCGGGAGTACTAGCGAGTTTGAGGTGGGTTTGGTTGGTAGGCATTTTATTGAGGATGAGTCCAACACAGTCTTTGTCCTGGGTAGGACCCATTCGAACATGAGTTTCCCATCTCGACACGGAAAAAAAATATGATGAGTCGTATCTTATATGCGGTATGTTTTCTTTGGAGATTATTAATAGCATACATTTTATAGCTTGAACCCTACTGTGTAAAATAAACGAGATAAAATAAACATCTAGGCTTTATAATTACAAAAAAATCGCAATTAGGACTCATGAATTGGACATAATTTGCACAGAATAAGAGCAATGGTTTCATTGAAATCGGTTGATAATTAAAATAAGTTGTGAGTTTAGACAACTTTTAATAGAAAGTGCATATAGCTTAGTAGACAAAACCGTATGAATTACACATAATTTGAACAGAATAAATTATAGTTTAAGAAAAACAAAGAAACACGCTTTGTAGGTAATCGAACCAAAAAGTGAGAGGTAGTTCAAGAATAAAATGAGAAAATGAATATCGTTGTGGTAAAAGCGTAGGGTAATTGATTTAATTTAAAGTTCATTTTCTTCTTTTTATTGCGATTGAATGGAAGCTTGTTTTTAAAACTTTTCAACCATTAATTTATTACTACTATATTGTATTATAAAAGGTCCTTGACAAGTACTCGAAAAATTATTTTGAATTTATCGAGAATTTATCGAACACCCTATATTTTATTAGATTGGATTAGATTAGAAATGGAGTGGCTCTTTGTCCTATCCCACTGCGACCTTTGCAGATCTATTGTGGTCCTCCCTATCCCTAGAGCTCGATATCCAGCTTTATTCTTTCTGTTAGACCTATTAGCCTGGATACCGCCTACCTTGCGTAGCTCTCTGCCCTCGGTTTTTTCTTCTCCGAATAGGTGAAACCGCACCCTTACTAGGCCTTCGCACTCACAAAGTATGTGCTCCGCGGTTTCGTCTTCTTCCTGGCAAAACCTACATAGGCTGTCATCTGCTAGGCCAATTGTGTGCATATGCTTCCTCAGCCTACAATGTCCGGTCAGCATTCCCACCATCATCCTCGTCGTTTCTCGACTTTGACATAGTAGGTCGCGTGACAGTTTGGCCGAAGGGCTGTTAAGGAATAGTTTAGCGTGCATTTGTTCTGGGGTTTTATGCCACAAGCACAGCGCCTGATTGTTTATCCATTGGTGGATGCTCTCCTTAGTGAGGTTTTTTGCAATTCCACAGGAAGGTTCTGGCCCTATCATGACTTCAGTCGCTCCCTGCTTGGCTAATTCATCGGCCTTTTCATTTCCTTTTATTCCTTGGTGACCTGGCACCCAGGCTAGGGTCACTCTATTATGACTGCCTAGTCTGTTGAGTGCCTTGCGACACTCCCACACCAGATTTGACGTTGCCCGATATGAGCTTATCGCCTTTAGTGCAGCTTGGCTGTCGGAGTAGATGACGATTCTTTGGTTATGCCGCAAAAGACAGAAATTCTTAGAATTTATTTTCATCCTGGAAGAAGAATTACTAAACCTACCGATCAGGGGCTTGATCGACTTTGTCAATGACATAGATCTCTCCTGAATCCAACAAGAGGGGGGCACAAAAGATCTTATTTGGTCGCAGTGCAGGAGGTTGCGAAAACACTCACCCTGTTCTTATTATTAATATTAATAATAAATATCCACCTCCAGTCTCATCAACTCTTCTGCACAGCATTGCACCGCCATTACCTCTGCCTGAAAGACAGTGGCATGTTTCCCTAGGCTTAGAGAGATCGTGATCTTCTCTTGTACCCCATATATTCCGGCTCCTACTCCAGAGTTTGTTTTAGAGCCATCAGTGTACCAGTTGAGATTCACTGTTATAGGAGGCCCTGTCTCCCAGTCCTTTCTCTCTGGAATTACTACTATGTATTCATTTTTTGAAGCTATATTGTGGGGCAATCTGATCTATTGGCATTCCCAGTATTGGAACTGCCTTTATTCCTCCATACAGCTTTTTATAGCCCTTGCCGTGTCCTTGACTTATCGGAGGAGTCCCCTGTAATAATCTGTGACTAACAGATCTTGCATTTCCCTGAATGAAGATATGCAGTGGCGGAAGGTTTATTATCACCTCCAGGGCTGCAGTCGGCGTTGTTCTCATGGTATTTTATTACTATATTGTATTGTCATTGCTTCTTGACAAGTGTACAAAGTTGAATTGAAACTGTTCGTTTAAAGTGGGCGAAAATCGAGTCCAAAGGAGTCGGTTAGAAACATACATACATATTCACAGGTGGAGCTTATAAGAGCATATTAAAAACAGTTGTTTATAGTAATCGGACGATAATTGTAAAAGTTGTCCTAGCTTGTGGTAGCAGAATTATAAAAAAAAATATGTCCACATGACTCGTGATTAGTGCACAGAAAATTAACATAATTTGCACAAAAAAATCGATTTATTCCTGGAATTGTTGATCTCACTTTATATATCTGATATATAATTAACTAACAAATAACTGCAAATATCTTCTAAATTTAAAATTTTGAAAATACCAAAATGTACTATTATCTGGAATATTCAAATATTTAAAATTCCTTTTAGTATCGAATCGTTAGTATTGGTCGTGATTTGCGATCTTCGTACCTCCCAAATAATTGAATTTCGACACTTTTTGTTATCTACTGTCAGTTTGCATCTAATAGGGTCATCATAGAAATACCGTCACGTGCACTAAATAATACGTCAAGGACGCTGTTGCTCATTCTGAGTCCTGCATTGACCTTATTCTCGATGATCTGATCCGCGTTAACGTTAAATTAGGTCTGAGATTGTCTTCTGCAGAAATATTCGTGAAAAATCCAATTTCAAAAATGTTATGCACTTGTTACTAATATCGGAAGTTTTTTTTTCTAGAAAGGAGTCTTTGTGAATATACAGCATTAGAAATATAGTTATTTTGGAGGTGGCTGAGATCGAAAAGAAATCAATGTAACATTGTTCGTTGGAAGTCTGAAGAGAATAAACAAAAAAAGTTTTAATCTCGCCTAAACCAAGATAAAGCGTGAAAGGAGGTTTGCCTTTGTAGATGAATTTTTTATTTGTCGAATTATTTTCTGGTTGGGAAGTTTTTCCTCGACGAACGGTTGTCAAAGAATATTCCGTCGGTGAATTGTTTTCTTGGAATTTCCCCAGACGTAAAAAATCAGACAGCACTGACGAAAATGGCTGGAAATTGTTTGGCGAGCAAGAGATAATGGAGTGATAAAAAACAATAATAATTTAAAAAGAAGCTGTAGGCAGACGACAGATAATCTAATTCAACGATATTGGCGGATATTAACATGGAAAGAGTAATTGAAGAATAAAGAAAAAAAATTAGTATAGTCTAAATAAATTGATGTCAAACTTGGCTAAGGATGACAGTTGCAAGTACGGTGTGGTTTAAACAGAGTGCTAGAAGCAATTGTATAGTTTGTCTCAAAGTATATCGTCTTCGCTTTTGCCATCTAAATACGACGTTCTTGAGAGAATTCTACCTGAAATGAAACCCAAGAACAGTCGAGTAACAAGGCAAGGACGGACCATCAGGTGTAAATGAGTTTTGTATCGGGTGTATGATGGCTGCATTGAATTCAAATAGCTTTCTTTACGGGTATTATAAGTTATCAATAATTTTTTTCGCAATGTTGCGTCTAAAACACTTGTCATTAGATGCAAAGCAAATTGTGGAAAATGTGTATGATTGTTTTGTAAGTAGAGCTTTTGTAACCTGCTTATTTACAAAGACACCAATATCATCTATAAATGATATTATTAACAGTGAAAAATTAAGTGGAAGAAAAAAACGCAGTGATTTTTAATTTCACCGTCTGGATAATGGCCAGCAGGATATATTGAGAAGAAAAATATATTCCCTCTATAAAAGCCAGATTGTTCCTACTTTGGACAATCTGAAAAGAATGCTAGAATAAGATAAATATTAGTCGGACCAGCAGAACTTTTTGTAAACTGGTTTCAAAATCATCATATGGAAAATATTCCCGCCCACTGTAATTGCAATGGATAGGCTCAACCTCCTCAACAATTTATCCAGCAAATAGCACCAGACATATTTTGTTGATTATTCTTCATTTTATTTCCTGTTTATCTAGTATTTTTCAAATTTTACAATTAATTCCCCGTTTTCACTAGTTATTTTTGAATCTGACAACAGTGCCCTGAGGCTAGATTCTACAAACATCCAAATACCGAAACATGTGTTGCTCAACAGAGTTGCCGTTTTTAGGACCAGTCCAATTGCTAATACCGTAAAAAATAGCGGAAATGGCAACACTCTCAGGAGGCTTGCCTCTAGCGGTCGCGATGATACACGAAGGCACATCGTGTTGCGTGTGTACTCGACTGTTTGACAGTCACCATTCCTGTCACGTCGGCATAGATGGAGAGATCATTTTCTACTCTCAAACGAATTAAAACTTGCGAAATACAATGGGCCAAAATATTTTGTAAAACGCTTAAAACAAAATAATATATTTTTTGATAATATTATTGATCATTTTTCGCAAACTAAAGACCGTAGGATTCCGTTAATATATAAAAAAAGTTAATAAAATTAATAAAAAAAAACAAAATATGAAAAATTCCAAAATTAAAAAATTAAGAATCCAAAAAAAAACAAAAAACGAACAAAAAAATTTTTGGGCAAAAGAAACTCTATACCTCCACGTTGGTTCTTGCTGGACAACAGGTAATTTTGTCACTGAAGTAGCTAGCTGGTACGGTCGCTGCGCAAAGGTTAAGTGAATTGGCTGAATAGAGTATATTTTTACAAAAACGTTTTATGTCCAGCCTCCTCTCTTAAAAAGTTCACGAGCCGCCACTGAACGCAGGCAGTAAATTTATTTAATATTCGATTGCTATGTGAGCTGTAAATGTGAAGACATTTAAACTGAAAACTTGCAGACTAAATGATATCCAAATATGTGAAGAATACCGGAAACTTGGTATATTCAAGTAAAACTTTACACATTTTCACGAATTTGTGGAGTCAAGTGATGTCCCTTTATCTAATTCGTTCTTGATAAAAGGGAGAAAGCGTTATGTGTGTGCGAAATGTTGAAACAATGATTAAATGTTATAAAAGTAGGTCATCAACTAAGATGTATAACGAAAAAAAAGAATAAATCAATGGGTGTTTTTTGCTAGTGATAAATGGATATATAAGAATGCGAATACAAACATTATTGGTGAAAATCAGAAATATTAAATGTGTGGTAGGTAGAGGAAGCTGAATAGTTGAAGCTTATTGACCAGCATCACCAAACCTTAGTGTCGAAAATCATCAAAGTTGTTGGGTTTTAGTCTCGTTATAATTTTGAAACAAAAAAAACTAAGAAAACAGTTCAAAAGAGACTAGTTCCCAAAGTTATTTGCTCATTGTAGATCTGGCAGATATTCCTTCACTCTCCATTCTTCCATAACAAATTGCCATGAAATTTCTAGATTAGATGTTATGAGGTGCGAAATTTTTAGATCCATTGTGGTCTTCTCCATCTAGATTACCTACTTTTCTCAACCCAATTCTCTTTATGCAGTGCAACAGTCTTGATCATAAACTGATGAGCCGGACTTTGTTCTGGAAAGAATGTCTATCATTTCATGAATTTGTGAGGTACCTACTTCCCTGTTTTTACAATGCCGCAGAAGAAATCGGGTCCAACGAATTGTATTAACGAGCATAGTCTGGCGTTTTTATCTGCTTTTTGTTGCCGAGCAACCGTAACCTTGCTACGGTCTCCCAGTACAATCAAAGCACGCATATACAATTCCATACTAGCTTAGAATTCACCTCTATGGAAACGAGTGCATTAAGAGCTTGTGAAGAAGGAGATTGAGCGGTATGATCCAGCCAATCAATTTTTATTACACAGTGATGGAGTGCCGTCATTTCTTGATGGATTACTGGAAAAGCTATTTCCTGATTAGCATCCTATCATTTCTGTTAATTATGTAAAATGTTGTTACGAAGTAACATGTTTGAAATTTGATTATAATTCCACAATTTCACATTAATAAATAGAAATATAAAAAAATACGTAACGTACGTAAAGCCACTTCGAGCGAAGAATTGAAATGTTGGTATAGAGTTAAGCGAAACGATTGCTAGTCTTCCTACAACCAGTAGAGGAATATTCTTAAAAATTGAGTTCGATTGCTGTAGGCAGATCTTTGAAATTATATAATTTGGGATTTTTTGGTTAATATAATTTTGTATACGTGTATACAGTTGTTGTTAACAAAGAAATATAAAAAACTTCTCTAACAATAAGGACAACTGTGCGAGAGGTCAGTATTTTGGATTTTAACTTCAAGTTTAGCATAATGCATTTTCCTTTCTTAAGGCGTTTTTTTATATATTATATGGTTGAATAATGAAATGGATTTCAATCTCAGGTCTGTACTCAAGTCTCTCCTAACCTCCTCCAACCATTTCTTCCTTGGTCTTCCTTTTCTCTTTTTACCACCTTCTCCACCTTTTAGCACTCGCTTTACCCATCTTCTGCCATTCTACCTAATGTCCCAACCATCCCGCTCTTTGTGCTTTAACTGTATAGTTATGCTTGTGTGGTTATACAATTCTGATAATTCTCTATTTGTTCTTCTTCTCTACATTCCATCTTCTTTAATTCCACCATAAATCTTTCTGAGCATTTCACGTTCCCATATCTCTAGTTTATTTTGCTTTTTTGTTCATTGTCCAGGTTTCACAAGCGTAGGTAACTGACGGTCTTATTATTGTTTGGTACATTCTTATTTTAGCTTTTCGTGATATGTCTTTTGAGTTTAACATCTTTGATACCATTCCTGCTGTTTTACTGCCTATTATTAACCTTTTTTCTATTTCTCTTCCTTTGTCTCCTTCATTTGTGATAGTGACTCCCAAATATTCGATTTGTTCCACTTTTTCTATTCTGTACCTGCTATTCCCATTAGAATTTATAATAATATCAGTTTCCTCATTGTCCTTCATTACCATGTATTTTGATTTTTTCTCGTTGATCAATAGACCATATTTTTTCCAGACAATCAGGGATGAGTACATTTTCGAAGCAATAATTTCTTAAACGTAACTCACCACATCCATAAATAAATGAGAGATAAATGCTAGAGAAGGATTTGTTTTGAATGTTCGGTATGGTTTGCACTAGGTCAAATTTATCTGCTGGTCTTAAGAAGAAACTATCAGCAACTTTTTTAGAAGCAACGCGAAGAGAAATAGCATCACGACGTTGAGATAGTACTGGAGCTAATATTCTTGCTCACACTAACAAAATAATTATTTCGTTATATAAGTTGTTATTATCATAGCCTAATCAAAATACACATAAAACCTCACAAACATTTAATATAAACCCTATAACGCCAATTAAGGTTAAATTTTTATTTCAATTAAACTGTCTAAATATTTTATCAACCATGTGGTCAATTTATTATTTGTTAATGATATGTAAATTATGCACAATCTTTACGCAATATTATAAAAATGGCAATTTCGTCGGTGGCAGGTGCCGTACTTGATAAATGGATATATCAACAGGAAATATTTATTATTTGAACATACATATCCTTTTTTTTAATTTTGAAACTAAATACAGACTTCCAACAGGGTTTAATCTCACCAACAGCTTTTTTCTACGATAACTATTCAAAGTGCGGCAAGTTCTTGCAGATGATGAATCTTGCATGCAATTCTCTTGTCATGGCAACATTGCTGCCAACGCAAACAAGATTAGAACGAAAAAAGTTGATAATTTATTCAAATATAATGTATAAAGTTATTTTATTATTATTTAAAATAAAGATATAGCCTAATCAAAGTACACATGAAAACTTGAAAATTCAAAATTGGGTATTTAAAAGGGTGGTGTTTAGCATGAGAAAAAGTTTACGATGTTATGCATGCAATTTTCTGGAAAATCGTCGAGTGAAAATTTTTGTTTTTTAGCTCTAATTGTTTAAATAATAAATATACAGAAGAACTTCCAAATTAAAATTTGTAGCTGATGCATTTATCTACAAATTTTGTTAAAAAAGTTTTTCTGTAAATTGAAAAGGTTACGAGATAAAATTAATTTCAGTGGTAATCAATTCTTGGTTACGAGCCAAATTTATTAACCGCTCGACTTAAAAGTTGATAATTTTGGGCTTATAACATTCTGAAAAAAAAATAAACCCATGTAAAATGTAAAGAAAGATCTCAACTTTTAGATAGAAATATGTACTTTCAAATTTGAAAAAATAGATTTTCTGACTGTAATATCAGTTTATTATAATTCCTATTTAATTAATACTTATCCCAGCGAAAATTCCTTTTAAATTTAGCATTGCAAATGAGCATAAAACATTATTATTATAAAAGCAAAACCATCAATATTTAGAATTTTACACGAATGCTTCTTAAAAATCTGTGTTTTTGTATGCTTCATTTTACTTGTTTTTTTAGACTTCATTCAATTATATCTTTTTTCGAAATTAATATAATTCAATGAAACTTTACTACTAAACACTTTGAATCATCTACTTTCGAAACTACTATACAGTTTTCCTATAAATATCAAATTTTTTAAATAATAAACAATTGTTTAAAATAAATACTTAAATCAGAGGTCTGTCAGCAAACCTTCTATAACTTTTTATACCGTTTATGATATCATCTAAAAATTTGTGAACTTTATAATGAACCTATTAACAAGTGATCGCGATACAAAAGAACACACCTATGGCTCAGGTAAGAAAGAGAAGGGAGCACAAATAAAGGTGAAAAAGAAGGTGAGAGAGCGTGGAAAGTCGATGATAATACATTAAAAAATTAAAAAAAAAATGTTTTCAATGTATTTGTGAATACCCCATTTTAGAACACATTTCATATGAAAATTTTTTTTTCTAAATGTCATTGTTTATTTACTATTATAAAATTAAAAACATGAAAATTGATGATGTTCAAAAATACTACTATGGAAATTTCGTATATATTTTAAAAACTAATGCAGATACAAAAAAAATGTTCAGACAAATTTTGTAGATAAATGTATTGGCTACAATTTTTGATTCGAACATTTTTCTGTGTTTTCATTATTTTAACAATTAGAGCGAAAAAACAAGAACAAACATTTTCACTGGACGATTTTCCGGAAAATCGCATGCCTAGCATTGTAAAGTTTTTCTCATGTTAATCACAACTCTTTTTTAAATACTCAATTTTGAATTTGCAAGTTTTTTGCGGCATTTTACGGATATTTTGTGTACTTTGACTAGGTACGCTATCAGGAAAAGTAAATAACACCAATAAAAAATAAATTATTTTGAATAAGAAAATGTACTTTTTCATTTTTTGTCGCACTAAATATTCTGATGGAAGCAATATATTCTTTTTTGCTTCTAAAATGACGAAAAAAAAGTAATCCTCACTTGCTCATAACGTTTATATTGTGGTTTTTCATCTCGTATCTGTTAAGTGATTATTTAAATTGATATAGCATGTCGATATACTGTTTAAATGAATCATTATTATTGAATTACGGTTAATGAAATGTCAGTTTAATTGAAAACTTTGGTCTGGCAAATTCACAAATTAATTGTTAGCTATTTTTAGCTTCTTTTTGAAATTAATTTGATGATGAAAATTAATTAATTAGTGCTGTATAAATTGGAAGCGAGTGGGAAGAAAATAATAGTCTCCTGGTAAACACTACAATTTGGTTGTTTTTTTTGGAGCTTAATAGAGAATTTGCACGGAATAAATATTGACTATGTATATAGTTTACACGAATATTATTTGGGTTATCGTAATTTTTAAATTGCTATGTATTTTTATCATTTAAGTAGATTACGTATACCAACCTATATTATTGTTAGCCACTATATATTTGACAAATAGGCATTACATATATTTATTCACAAAATCCATAAGTTCAAGATCATTAATAATCCTTTGTTAGTATCAACTAATATGAATCTATTTATTTTGTGAATTGGATGAGTTAGTGGAAAATATTTCAAATTTAAATGATGTGTTGTATTTTGATAGAAACGAATATGATTAAGCGCATAACAATTCGATCACAGAAAAAATACTTAAGGTATTAGATATGTTTAAGCCGGTATTATATTGAATTACGGCGAGTTCGAAGCGCCAATTGAAAATAATAAATGGTGGTTCATGGAAAATATTGGAATTATTCCAACACCCTTGTAATGAAATGTTTAAAAAATGAATGAAACATAAACAAACCCACGTGACTTAAAACGCGTCACGACGTCAAAGTTCATTCGTTTGGGCTTAACAGCTAAGGAACTTAAATATTTGTACCATTTCCCACATTTCTAACTTCCATTCCAGAAGTATGTAGGCCACCAGTTTAAGTGGGAGGGTTATGAGTAGTTATAATGGCTGTCTCCAAAGTGTTTCTGGAACTTTGTTAGTACTCATAGAAGCGGAAAATATGAATAGGTGGTTCATCCCTTAGCTCACATACTCGTAGGTTCACAGACTTTCTCATTGCATGTAGATATTGCGAACTCACTACTGACTCAACATTTCTGTTATTGATAGTAACTCCCAGGAAATTTATTTGGTTTGTATTCTTAATAGTGTACCCTTTATTGTCTAAAATACTTCGGAAAGTCAAATATCTATCCAGTTATTTGTTATAGTTATTCAAATGTTAATGTAATAACCCATATTTTCAATCCCTTTGAAGAAAGCATATAATTTTTTTTATAAATTCGAATATTGTGAAATAATGTTAATCTACTATATTAATTTCGTTTCAAATGGTCTCCAAAATGTCATTCTAATTAATTATATTATAAAACTTACCCTAATATCTACGAACAAATAAATATTATATTAATATCAATTCACTGACGCCACTTAACCACTAATCCATCAAATAGGTATTATATTAATGATACTTTTCTATACACTAGATCATCTACACTTTCCTATATAACAATTCCCTAAACTCACTCAACCAAGAAATAGATATTATATTAAATATTCCCTAAACTCACTCAACCAAGAAATAGATATTATATTAAATATTTCTTTAAAACAAAATTCACACCCGACACTGAATGAAAATAATGGATTATAAGCTGAACTCCCTCAATACCGTAAAATTTTTTTTGACAAAGTGGCCCTGGTGAGTATATACCGGCTATTTTTTTATATTACGATAAATACTGTAGTTGATAATTGGATTCTTTGGAAGTATTGAGAACACCTGCCAACTCTTTAAAATTTTCTTAAATACAGTAACATATATAAAGTGGTTTTTCTTTTTTCAGCAATTTCAAGCGACTTTTAATGCTTACTAATAAATTTATATCATGTATTTCTTTTAAATATTTCCAAACTAGCTTTCTAAGAACATCACGAGCTAACAGTTTACTGAAGTAAGGGGAACATTTGTGTAGTTAGCCTAAGAATTTTACAAAATATATCTGACAACATTGCTTTATTTGATGGTCATTACAGTGACAGTAGTTACACTATACCAGTTCTCATTATCATGTATTTTACTTTATTGTCATTTAACTAGAGGCCCTTTTTTCTCGCTTTATTTTCCAGACGTTTTATAACTTTTATTAGTAAATTCCTAGACCTTTTTATTATTACTCAGTCGTCAGTGTAGGCCAGACATTGATTTTTGTGAATATATACAATATATATACATATAGTTTCTTTTGTGTAAATATAGCTCTCTTTTAATATGTTTTCTAGTATGAAGTTGAATAAAGCTCTGGATATTGGGTTTCCCTGGCGTATTCTGGTTTTTGTTATGAAGCTATTTGTTTGATGTCCGTTTATTGAAACAGTGTTTGTTGTATCTGATAGTGTTAATTTTGTTATCCTGTTTTTAATACTTTTTGCAAATATTTCATATACAGCATCAAACAGTGAGATTTCTCTGTAGTTTTCGCAGACAGTTGGGTCTCTTTTTTTTTTGGAAAATTGGTATTGCTTTTCTCCATCGTTTGGCTTCTTTTTGCCAGATCTGATCTGATAAATTTGTTCCTCGAGTAAGTTATCTTCTTCTTTTATTGGTTCTGATATAATTCCATTTTTACCACTTCTGTATTATTTTTCATTTCTCTTACTTCTTATCTGTTCGGTATTGCTGTATGTTCACCTTTTACAATTGGCACTGTGTTATAATTCCTGTTTACTTGATTGGTTGCTTCTTGATTTTTGTAGGTGCTTTCAAAACATTGTTTCCGCCGATTTCTTATTTCCTCCTCATTTTCGATTAGTAGACCACTATTGTCTTCACAGAATGAAATCCTTCGTTTCCTTTTTCAACTTTTTGGTAGAAGTTTCGAATGTCATTATTGGTAAATTTTCCTCCCAAATCAGCAAGTTTTCGCTCCATATATTTTCTCTTCCTTTTTCTACATAGATATTCCACATAGTGTAGTATATTCCAGCATATTCTCATCTGTTTTTGTTTGGCTTCGTTTTTTTTCTCTATTAGGTTTTTGCAACCTTGGGTATACCAACGTTTCATGTAAGTAAGTGATCTATTTGATTTTTTGTAATATCACCAGAAGATATCCATGTTTCTTTGTGAATGTGTTTGTGTTAAAAGTCCAATTGTTGGTCTATACCCTTGTCCTTTGCCTATTTTTGCATTGCAGTCTCCCAACACTATTTTTTATGTCACAACAAGGTATTTTCCTTGTACTTGTTTTTACGTCTGTGTTTTTATCAACTATGGTGTCTGTCCGTACTTTGATGTCACGCAGCATATTTGGAGGCAGGACCAAATATAATATTGAAGATTCATTTTTTCACTCATAAATTGATTGATTCTTCTAATTTTACCGCTAATATACTTCATGAAAATTCCACATCAAACCACTGAATCATTACAGTGAGATAATATCGTTTCGGAGCACATTCAATAATGTAAGAGGTTTGTTAAAAAGTCGATTAATCCGAGGGTTAGAATTAATAAATTACGTATTTAGTTGCTCCATCGCGTTTCATACTCTGCACATGCGACTACTGGCTTTATGCAGACATAAAAAATATGTGATAGGGAAATAAATTTGGCTCAATTGAAGAGATGATTGCCAAAACTGGGACCTATTGTGAAAGCAAAGACAAATCGTTTTATAAAAAAGCATGGAAAAGTTAAAGGTGCGTTGGAAAGGATGTATTATTCTTGAATGAGAGTATGTTGATGAATGGAGTGGAGTTTCGAGAAAAAAGGTGTTTTCAAGTAAGATAGAAGACATCGAATAATAATGGGAGAAAATTCAATTATTTAAATTTTCCATAGAAGTTAGCCGCGACATTCTAGCCACAAAAAGTTTAAGGCGATTGAAAAAAAATCGTGCAACTTGACGTGTTTCGCCTCAAACTTTTTCCTGCCACCTCTAATCATGCTCTAATATTTTTTATTGAATAGCTAAAGACCTATATTATAGAAAAAATTATGCCCGACCCCGCCAGGCTGCGGAAAACTTTTTTATCAAAGATTTTTTTCCAAACGCGGCTAGATTTTTGTGAAGAAAAGAGGATTCAGATTTCATTTACGCCCAATACAAACAGAAGCTCGTTTCACATTTTGTAAATAAATATAATGAACCTAGCTGTACACTTCAGGGAACTCTGATCAGCTGATCAGATTGAAGTAAGGTTTTTTTGCAGCTTTAATGACTTTTTCAGGATTTTTGGGGAACTGGCAAGCCATATTCTCTATGGTTTGCTTAAATTCAATCTTCAGAACCTGGAAACTGGTCATAAGTTGATGGAACTGTACAGGGACTCTTTCTTCCGCTACACCTTTGCTCCATTCTACAAGTATTTCTTCTTGTTCCTATGAGATGTAAGGGTTGATAACCCATTTTCCTTTTTGGTAGTACTACACCTTTCAATTTATACAATAATATCAGTCTGGGGATATTGAATCTTTTAGTTGCTTGTCCTATTAGGACTTTTCCTTTTCCCTTCTCTATATCCTCTCCACTGAATCTGAATATTTGTCCCGTTACAGGTGGCATACCTAACCCAATATTTCAAGTTTTAGTAGATGATAACCTAAATTCTGTTAAATGACATTACTTACAGTTCCAATTAACCTGGTGTAGTTTTATCCATGAAAAAATGTCTTTTTATTTCAAAAAATAAAATAATGTTAAAAAAGTATTAAAATCCACTAGAAAAGGTATTTTGTTTGTGTTTGACTCCCAGATTATTCCTTCCTCATTTAAAGGTTAGAACATTGATTTCTCCTTTATCTACATATTAAAATGGCACAACTAAAATCTCAATCACGCAATTCTACAATTTGTGATTTTTTTTATAAACCAACCTTCTTATCGCAAAATCGGAATAAAAACAACGTCAAACTAAGGCTGCGAAACCCAACAATACCAAAATGTATTTCAATTATCTGTTTTGAAAGATTTAAATCGAAAATTTCAATTACTAATACCTACGTAAAGACTAGTGGTGCCTCTTCTGGCAATTTTGTGAGTTCATACGTGAAATCAAGTTGTTTACATAATAACATATTAATTCACTAGTACGTGTTTAGTTTTTTGTTATTTCTTTCAATTTGTGGAAGTTTAATTTGAAGTAAGTTAATTGAAACAATAAATATTAGTATTATAAACAAAATAAAGTGATAATGAGTATGAATAATGTTAAAAATAAGTCAAGATCTGGAAATACAAATTGTTGTGCTGTGGTTGTGTCACAATAGTAAAACGGATAAAATATAAATTTTTATTCTTCTCCATTAAAATCACATTTATTGAACCGTCGACAGAAATGGATACAAGCAATAAATTGTATGACAAGTTTATATGTGCTAATAATAAATGTATCTAGGTTTAAAAACATGTTAACTCTTGATAAAGCTCCTAAAAATATAAATGGTAGCTCATTCGATTCGGAATAACATCTAGAAAAATGTATCGAAAGTATAACATTTAGAGCCCTTTCAGACTAGGATACTGTATCTGAGATACGCGTATCCAAGATACAGAAAATACATTTGTTTGAATGCAGTGTGAATACCTACATTTAGACACATGTATCTTCTGTATCTTGGATACGCGTATCTCAGATACAGTATCCTAGTCTGAAAGGGCTCTAAAGAAGAGGAAATCTACCACCAGGTGTGTTCGAGGTGATCGGAAAATCAAGTGCGGGAGAGGGAAAAAGCACTCCGCGCTCATAGCAATAGCTTGGACAGGTTTTCAAGACGTAACTATTTACATAATCAGCGATTAACCGCTAATGACGTCAAAAACTAACTACGCGAAGAAATAAGTTTAGTAGTTTAAATTTAACCCGTGAATTTGTTTATAAGTAACCTCGGCAGATCTTATAATTATAATTTTCTTTATATTATATTATTATCCCTGGCTATTTAATTATACATTTAGATACGATAACGACCCTAAATAATGTTTTTGTTTCATATACATATTTGATTTTCAATAAACTTGTGTTAAATATCTGATAGATGAAATGCAGATAAAGTGTCAAAATTCTGGTAAACCAATTATTGCAAAAACAACAGTTCCGAATCTCATGCAAGCGTACAATTAAAACAGCAGCTATCTGAATGTTGTTTGCGACAACAGTCAAAAAACATAATATATGAATTTCAAATATGCGAATAGAAATTGGTTAAAAAAATACGATTCCAATCGCAGACTAGAATTTTATACAAACCAACATAATAAAAGAAGAAACAAGATATATCTAAAAACATTCGCTTTAGCTTCGAATCTGTATTTTATCTTAATGGTAAGATCTTCATAGGAACATACATAATATCCTGAAAAAAAAGGTATGGTAGAGGCAGGGATCCTGGATAACCGCTTATTTTATTAATAGAAACTCAACAAGATCTGTAAAGTAACGGGAAATACTAATCAGGCGAATTATTCGTTTTTCTCTGAATTTTTTTAGAAATTATTCTTCCTCCGTGGGTTATTAACTTATTCAGAAATAAAAAAAAAACTTCATTATGCACAATATTATACAATGCGGTCCATGTGTATGGAATAAATTCAATTTTAGCGTTATTATGTATGGAAAAAACCTGAAACAGGTCGATTTTTATCCTAAAATTGACAATTTACAGTATGAAAATATTATCCTCCTCCAGCACCCCCTCTGAATTATAAGCAACCCCTCGAAAATTGTGGTACATAATCGTTGATTGCGTATTACATGAATTTGTAATTGTAAAACGTACAGAAATAAAAATGAATATAAAAACGGGGATATTAAGATAATTGAAATCGACGTATGTAGTAAGTTTGAATGAAAAGTAATGTAGATGTTAGGATCAAACACCGATTTCAGCCAATGGTCGAAAAATACGCCCAAAACGCGTTCTGGCCCTCAGCATATTGCCAAAATCCGAAATTACGCTTTCCGGCCGCTTAATGTAGACCAGAACGCATTCGGGACCTTTTGCGATTGCCATAACGCGTCTAACACACAATTAAACCGTCCAAAAACCGATTTTGTGCATGTGTCAGCTTGCAAACGACACATACTTAAAACATCTACTTGTTTTTACACGAACTATTGTTATGACACTTGCTGTTACATAGTACTCTTACACTTACCCTTATTTTTACAAGCATTTTGCTACCTTTACCTCTGTAAGTGAGGGTAAGTAACGGTAAGGGTACTATGTAACAGCAAGTGTCATAACAATAGTTCGTGTAAAAACAAATAGATGTTTTAAGTGTGCCACTAAGTCACCAGAATTATACGTAGACGAATAACAAAATTCTTTCAGACTAACTTGGGAAAGTCAATACACATTCTGGCAATTGCAAAGGCTCCAGAACGCGTTCTGGTCTACACTAAACGACTGGAAAACGATATTTCTGACATTGGCAATATACTAGTGGCCAGAACGCGTTTTGGCCGTATTTTTCGACCATTGGCCGATATCGGTGTTTGATCCTAACATAGACATTGAACTATTATAAGAGCTTAGCAGATTCGAATAGTTCACAAAATCAATTAGATTAAGAGTAGAAAAATCTATGGAAGTTCTGAACAATTCAATTTAATCAATCTTCTAAACATAATTGAATGTACTAGGTGAATTTTCATCATTGTAAATATACGAAAATGGAAGAGTTAAATTTAATGAAACAACAATAATTTCGTTAGCACTTAATATCGTGGTTATCCACTTTTAGCGACTAAATTTAAAAATCAAATGTAGGTTTTCGGCAAATAACTGGCAATATTTTGAATTTGGCAACGTTGCTTCAAATAGTTTGCTGTCAATTTAAGCTGTTTTATAATTTATTTGAAGTAATTTGATTCGAACTCCGCATTGGTTGATAATTTTATTTTGACTATTATTTAAAACAAATTTTGAACTAATACGATTAATTTATTATTGAGAATTATATAAAACATGTGGTAAAAGTATAACGTTAGATACTCGAAGAAGAAGAAGAATAAAACTAATTCAGTATATTACAGTCTTATGTGACATTACCTTTAGAGATGACATCTGGTAAATTACTGGATGAACTACAATTGAAATATGGAGTGAGTAGGAAATTCAAAAAATGAATGATTTCGTTTCAGACCGTTTGGACAAAATAAGAGACAAATATTACATTTTATTGAACGAATGACGACAAATTTTTATGTAGAATGTGACCTGTACATTCGTTTCCGGAGTTCTTACAGTAAAATAATTAGGGTTATTGTGATTCAATACACTATTAATACATTTGTATATGCAGGTTATAATCTGTGTGTCTAACTTATTCTCTTACAAATTGGTTCACATTATATGATTCTTCCATCATTAATAAAGTGTGAATTAAGAAATTTATATTAAAAAGTTCTGCCATTGCCAAATTGTGAAGCCTTAGGAGAATCGTAATTCTGGGCCATTTTTCATTGATGGCAACTTAAATGGAGAAACAATTATTAGAGGAGGCTATTAATCCTGCTCTCTCAGATATGTATAATCGAAAATGATAACAGGTACTTAAATAGTAGATTGTGCAACGAGTGAGAAAAGTACTTTCCCCACCTGTTGCACACTATAGTTTTTCTACAACTGCACAAATTCAAAAGTACAAGTAAAGTAGCTTAATATTTATTTTTATGGTTAGTGAAACAAAAATAACACTTTTCTCTTGAAATTTCCAGCAACAAATCCAAAGTTACTTTTGCAGCTTTTTCCAACATCTCTGGCGGAGTATTATTAAAATCGTCACTACTGACAGATTTATTATAAATAAGTATATGACTTGTTAAACTAATATTTAATGGAAATTGGGATTTTTATCAAAGCACGATTGAAACTACCTTTTAGAATTTAAAAACCCGTAATATAATCTGACAGTTCTGTGACAACTAAGTAGGTATTTAAAGATGACAGTAGCCTACTAAGTTTTTGTTGTTTTTATTTGATTCTCCATATAAATGTATGTGGCGTGTGCAAAGTGCCGTGAGAAATAATATTTCTCACAGTATGAGCAATATTTGGTTTTTAAATTAAGTAAGGTATTAGAAATACGTCACTTTTCATAGCAATTGTAGAAAAAGAATATTGCAGCACCAGCATAAGTACAATTCCGCAAAAACCGAGCAGGGAAAATACTGTTAACCGACGATATATCAACTATGCAAATTATTACGAATTCAAATTTTTTTTTCACGCATAGGCACTTACTTTTGTTAACAAAAACTCATTTGTGGCTGAGGTACGGTATTTCGTCCGACACAAAACGATAAAAAATTATTTATATTGTAGAACGATTCGTGCTCGCGCATTTATATAAGATTTTTCCCACATTTATAGAATATAGACTCATAATTCACCATAAAACACTGCAGGGTTATTCCGGCAATTTTGCTTCAGCCCGGGCATTTATTTGAAAATACATTAATGGGATTTATTTGTTTGTACAAAAGAATTTAATTTAACTGGATTCATTGGAGCTTTATAATAATTATCTGGCTGAAATTTTCACTTTGAGATAAATATTTCGCAAATATAGACCTGTTTTGGATTAAGTACGATGACATCGACTATATACGGGGTTGGGATAAAGTATGGAACCCCTTTTAAACGAGAAGAACGATATTTATGAAAATTTACAGGTAAGTGCAATGGAACAAAATGCATCTGATGTACATTTCTTTGTTAATAATATACTTCCGGTTCAACCAGAAATGCCTTCAACTTCTTCAATTTAAATGGGAAAACCTATATATTTTTACAGATTTTGAAAGAGCTTGTTATTTTGAATTCATATATACTGAGTTTAGTGTGAAAAAATTTGTAAAAACGAGGAATATAGCACTTTAATCAACCTCCTTTGAGTTTTTTGTATTAGTGTGTCATATTTTTAATAATTTGCATCCGGAGAGAAATCCTATATCACGCCTCAACAGTAACTAAAACATTACAACGTTTTAATACAACTGGGATAGTAAAAAATTTGCCAAAACCTGGAAGACCGCGGACTGCAACGAACGAAACTGTTAAACAAAATATTGCAATCGATTTAGAAGAATCGCCTCAAACTTCCACTACAAATTTGGCACTAAACCTATCAGTCGACGTTCTGTAGGAAAGATATTAAAAAGTAAAAAGTATCATCCGTGTAAGGTACAGTTGGTTCAAGAATGTCATCTGTAATGTCGACCACAATTTTGCTTCTAACATAGTTTTTCCGATGAGGCAAGTTTTTGTTTAAATGGAACAGTTAATCGCCATAACTCAAGGTATTGGTCAAATGAGAATCCTCATTGGATTCATGAAGCACATTCCCAGCATCCGCAGAAGTTAAATGATTGGATGGGAATTGTCGAAAATAGGCTTATAGGCCCATTTTTTATCAACGGAAACTTGAATGGTGACAAGTATTTGGATCTACTAAATAACGAAATTATTCCTGCACTTCAACAGAATGGGCAATTACCACAAAATGTTTGGTTTCAACAAGATGGAGCACCTCCCCACTATGATAGACGGGCTAGGGATTTTCTGGATGCGAATTTTCCAAATCGATGGATTGGACGTAGAGGATTCATAGAGTGGCCTGCTCGTTCTCCGGATCTTAGCCATTCAGATTTTTTTCTTTTGGGGTTATCTAAAATCACATGTTTACGTTAGACGACCAACAAACTTACAGGAATTGAGACAAAGAATTATTGATGAATGTGAACTAATAGGTGGAGAAGTCTTGGAAAGAGTGACTCAATAATTTGTTAATAGGAAGGCATATTGTCAGCAAGTAAACGGCGAGCATTTCGAACATTTGAAGTAATTTTGTTTCTTATTATTCTAAAATAATGAAATGTACACCTATTGTTCAACTAACAGTGAGTTATTCCTCGTTTTTACAAATTTTTTTACACTAAACTCTGTATGTATGAATTCAAAATAACAAACTCTTTCAAAATCTAAAAAAGTATATAGAGTGTCCCATTTAAATTAAAGAAGTTGATGGCATTTCCGTTTGAACAACATTGGCACTGCAGTTTCCCCCCCAAATTTAGGGGGTAAAAAAGTCAAATGGGTGTTATATTTTTAGGGTTTTTTATAAGTTCGAATATTTATTTTTTTCAACTTAAAAAAATTTAGGTGTGATATTATAAGCACAGTAATAACCAAAATTAGCAAATCACACTTATTTCTGATATAGCGGATTAGTGACATGTATAGTACCAACGAATAAAGACGCTCATAAAAGGACAGGACTGACCGTTATATTTTTATTGTTTTCATTTTATTATTAAGTTGATGATACTTAAATTTTTATTAATTATTTATAATTAAATATATCGTATTTTTTTTCGTTTTAACCCAATATTTATTTTCTCGTAACTTGTTGAAAATAGAAATACACAATTTTTTGATAAAGCCCCTAATATAATAATTGAAAATAGATACATGGCATCTAGTGTTTTGATTCGTTTCGATTTAGGTACCATATGGAAACAGCAAAATATCTTGGAATAACTCTGGATGCTAAGCTAAGATGGAAGGAAATAAATAAATAAATAATAAATTGCTCATATATAAGCAGATTCTGAAACCAATTTGGACATACGGACTACAGTTTTGGGGCTGTGCCAGTCCAACCAACATAGCACCCATACAAAGATTTCAAAACAAAGTACTCCGTACTATTGTGAACGCTTCATACTATTTTCGCACAGAGACCTCAATGTACCAACAGTTAAGGAAGAAATTATGAGATATGCCCAAAAACCATGAAGACAGGTTACATGTTAAGATCGAAATGCTCCAGCTACTCGATCAACACAACCTAAAGAGAAGATTGAAAAGGACGGAACCTTCAGACCTGAAAGTGTTGAAAGCAGAGCACAGTGATAAGTGAAAGCTCACAGTGAAGAACTGAGTGACATCAATGAGTTTTAAGGATTGTAGGCATATATAATTTAGGATAAGACAAAATTGCTGGTTGGTCGTTGTTCTCGACCAGGGGGTCTATTCTCAAACAGTGACATTTTTTGTCGCATGCGAGATTGTACTTTTTTGTATTCATTCTTGATTGACAAAAGTATAATCTCGCATGCGGCAGAAAATGTCACTATTTGAGAATAGGCCCCCAGGTGTAATACTACTCTCCATATATAAAAGAAAAACCTAATAACCAAATTACTCGATTAATTTTAATAATGTACGAGATAATTTTTGACACATCCAGACCTTATTCATCGTATAACATATTATTCGATTATAATTATCAGACAATTGCAAAAAACGTTTGAAATTTTAAGTCGGACGAGACCATATTAATAGTAGGTTATAGTAGATACTATAAATATAATAATAATTAAAATAATTCCTACCTCAAATCCATACTTTAAGGATATATTATATGTTACCATATTTCACCAACGACACCATTGTTAATTAACCACAATTGGAAACTATTGTTCAATACAATTTATTTACGAAAACACTTTAAAAAATCGAAATTTTTAGCAAACTACATTAATATCTCCGCGATCCGCTCCCGAATGTCTGTCTATGCCTTGAAGCAATGGAGCGTTTGTTTTATGACACACGTTTACCTACAAAGCCTGCTTGAACGTATAAAAGTGATAAAAACAACCTTTTTTTGTCAAATACGTAGCAGTTCTTGATAATTTGGATGTAAAATTTAACATTGAATAAAAATATTTGAGGATAATAATTAAAATTGATAAATATTTTCTTGATTGTTATTTCTATTTATTAACTAGAGTTAAATATTGGCTAGAATTTCAAATATACAGGGTATAGCAGAATTAATTATTCATTTAATATGATTTAATTATTGTAAAGATTAATTAATGTGGGATTTTAAGTTTGGTGAAAGTTGTTTCGAAAAAAAATGGTAAATGTATGTGTATTATACCGGAAAATGTTACTTTGGGGCTGGAGATAAAAAGTTGCAACGTGACTCGTTAACGGGATTTACGTTCGAATTATAAAAAATATTTTTCCACGATAAACCAATATATACAGATGAATTTCGATAGGTACATTCAAAACAGCAACAGAATCACACATTGCTCAATGAAAAATATTCTTCGTCAGGCACATTGCAGCTCCTCTACGTTTTCTCTGGATAATATTGTTTCCAAAAATGCAATTAATTTTGCATAGTTAATAGATATTGGAATAAGTCAAAAAAACAAAATTTCCAGAATTAATTAGTGTTTCCAATCATTTGCAAGGAAAGAATGTGTAGCTTTCAGTTCAACCTAGAGGATGTTTAAAATTCACGGTATATAAATATTAGTTCATTCCATCCGGTATAAATAAATTATCAAATTGATTTTTACAAAAATTCAAAATGCATGTGATTATTTCAGTAAATTATCCACAATAAGTCAGAAAAATCATTTTAATCGGTAGAAAATTAGCAACATTTCCGTTCACCATTAGAAATTATGAATTCAGGGAATATTTGTATGAAACTGAAATTCCCAATATTAATATCAGTATTCGACAACCACTTGTGCCCTTTCGGACTTCCTCAAAAAAAAATAATAATGTAGCTACGACCTTTTCAACTGTCACAATTTTTCTCTTTTTCACTTGTGATAAATTCATCTATAACTAAATAGTTAGTATCCTAACATCGAGAGAAGTTATGAGAGTCGTATATCAAGCTGACAGAGTTTTTCCGCATGTAGGGAATAAGAATGGAAGAATGATCTCACGCATTTGTATCAAATAAAATTGAAATTCTCCTTAGTCCTTTTTCGAGAGTCGGATCGTCCTTGAACTTTTAGTTGACAAGCAACTACATTCATCTTTTTTCGTAAATTGTATTTGGACAGGTGGCGTATTAGTGTCGAATAAGTTCTTTTTGGTCTCTAATAGATTCTAACTTACAAAATAGTATAAATATTACAGTACGAGTGCGGAAAGTAATACACGAGTGGGAAATATTGTACCACGATGCAGACGCCAAGTGCGACAATTAATCGAGTATGAAAAATCACTTTCGCACGAGTAATGTACCGTATTATTCCTTCGAAAATCTCCCCAAATAATGTGTAATCAATAACTATTATTATTAACAAAAATTCAAGTAGTTTATTACTATTATAGTTTATTTCAGAAAGGTATAGGGTAATAAAACCTCATTAGGTATGCAAAGGGAGCACAGAGTGACTCAACGAATATATAAGCCACTTTCATAGTTTGGCATTGATTTCATTGTAAAATTCTTTCTTTTTATCAAGTGCAGGTAGTACCACCTGAGTTGGGGTCAATATATGGGTTTAGCCTATTGTTATCCATTCACAAACACTGAAAATAGTGTGCCAAAGGCGTGCTGGTAGGATACTCGTAAAAAGGAAAGAATTTTATTTCAACAGAATAAAAATTAGGCATTATGTACATAGTATTAGGTACACTAATTTTTTATTGAACATTATACAAAAAATACATTATACAGAAATTAAATACGTTATAATTAACGGGTCGACGGTCCGATCGATCAAGTAGTCAAGATCCCACATTTTCTCCAGAAATCCATTCTACGATCTGGATCGTCTTCTGTTAAGTCCTGCACAAAAGTCAATTTGTAGGGATGAAGTTTTTCTTCATGAAGACATCTTAGAACAGCTGTATGACTAACATTATTTTCACGAGCAATTTGACGTGTACTTGAAGTTGGATTCTCTTCGACACTTAACAAAATATCCACTTTCACATCATCTTCAACGACGTGTGGTTTTCTTTTCAATGGTTTGACATGTCCAAGTTCTCTGAATTGTGCATGAATTTTAGACACAGTACTTTGTGAAATATTAGGCAATTCGGGATACCTGTGATTAAATAAGTTTGCCACTTCAACTTGACTTCTGCAGTTATCCCCGTACCCGATCATCATTAAAATCTCAATTTGGTGAGTCTCAGTTGAATATTTCATTGTTATGTCGACAAGGAAAGAGTGTTTGACAAATATTTTACTTTTACAGTATAAACTGTCAACACATCAACAACTGACAGAATAGAAAACAATCCACATTATTTACCGATTTTGTCTAATTATTTGCGTTTTTAGGCAATTTTTAGGTATTTATGATAACATTCATGGGCGTAGCAGGTTTTGTTTAATATACAAATATGTCTAATAATTAGTTAGTTCAGATTTTTGATAAATCCATATTTAGCTAATTTAAAAAAGTACCAATATTTCAAGTGTAATAAATTATTAATTTTAAAATTTCACACTATATAATTCATAATTGACCATACATTATTCATTTTGTTGGAATCGGTTCATTAAGAGGATTTCAAAAATATGCAAATATACAGGGTGTTTTATTAAAAAAAAACAACACCGACTATGGCATACTTGCGTGAATCACCCTGTACATTTAAATTTATGTTTACTTAATGCACAACTCAATTCAAAAGTTGACGTGTCTCGGCATTTTTTATAATTTTCTAAAATAATGACATAAAGAATTTTATTCCATAAGTGGTTTTCAGACTGTATAATAATAATTATTATTTTTAATGCTTTTATAAAAATAGGTACCGTACGCCATTGGTACGTTTTTGACAGATATCCGCCATATTTCCTCGCCCCTTACCGATGCCGCGTAGCTTCAGATAAACTTACCAAACTATAAAGTTTTAGGAATCGCCTTTAAAGAACTTCTACCTGGTTAATTCTCGTATCAGTAGCACTACCCCATGCCACTATTTCATATCTTAAATGACTTTTAACTAACGAATAATATAATTGTTTGAGAGTTTGGAATGGTAATGTAAATGCAAATGATTTCAATATTGTAATTCCGGTGTTCACCATCTCATAGATCACTGTACACTATTAACATGTATCGGATGTCTGATTGAGAGAGGTAAGCCACTGTATCTCAGATACTATTTATCGTACAGCTTAGAGAAACAAATCTGTATTAAAGACTCGCATACGATGATCTGCTCGAAATTATTTTCCTACTCCACTACTTGAGGGCATAGTTCACAATAATATACCATATAACAATTTCCGAAACAGAGTTGCCTTTTGTAGCCAAAGGCTTCTGTTGGAATGATCGGCTTAGCCAAGGTTTTTATACAGTCAAAATACATTACTGTGGGGTCATTATCCGATGTTGCTGCTCCGTTTCTCATGCTTCCTCTGACATCTTCAGATTTTTCTGGTGCACTTCCTGTCCTATTTCAATACTGACTGAATACATTAGTAGCCCAGAAGTGGATTAGGCCAGTCTTGCTTTGGAAAATATCTGCATGATTTCGGTATTTTTCAATATTACCATTTATTTACATAATAATATTCTTATGTCACTTTATGGACGCTCTATATACAAATGTAAGTAAATATAATTGGAATCTGGAAGATAATACAAAAGAACGAAGTCTCAGCAACTAAAAGCAATCTTTAGATTGCTCTGAATGATTTTGTGTTTCGCTGATTTTCTAAAATTCATTATATCGCAGCTTTCATTCTATAGACTTGAGTTCAATTGAATTATTTCTCTAAAAAGTCTATTAACGTAACATCCATTCAATTGTTTGCCAACTAGGCAGCTACCAATTCACCTATCTCGATTGTTTGAACGATTTCTTGATGTCTTTTAAAAGTGTACAGAAAAACGCCATCCAACTGAATCTACTATTAACTTTTTTACAAGATCTTTAATTCACTTGATAAACGTTTACTTTCCGTTTCAGGGTTTTCTTAAGGTTTTCTCGAACTTTCGGTCGCGAACAGCGGACATTCCGTCGACCGTCGCGATTTGACGATTTTATCCAATCAGAGTATTTAAATGAGACTGGTTTTCCCGAATCTGCTTAGCTGAACGACTTTGTTCCATTCCGCAGTTTTGATGCAACTGTCGGTTTATATCTATCGAGTTTGATTCCAGCTAGTTCTGTAGACACTCTAAAATATTCCCTAAACTTTGTTTTATTTCCAAAAAGCCTTTTTTGTACGGTAACCGCAGGCACCCTCAGTATCAGTAGACAAAAACAACTTATGAACTGGCTTATTGGATAATTTGAGGGCTGCAATTTTTTTTTAAAAGGAGCCGTCCCTTTGCCGGCACCACCTCAGCCTCCTGGGCTTATTGTGGTTCCTCCTAGTGTTCTGACTACAGCCTATTCAGCCAATCCGTTCCCTGTATTAGCTCATACAAGTTCTTTACTGGTTGGTTGTAGAAGTCTTCTGGAGTCATTGGGGGTCTTCCATAAAGTTTCTGTCTCCTGTGGTCCAGCGTCTCACAGTTGCATAATATGTGCAGAGCTGTTTCGGTGTCCTTTTTGCATCTTCTGCATGTAAGGTCTCCGTTATACAGCCCTATTTTGTTCAGGTGCTCCTTTGCGTAGTTTGTTCCTGCTCATTAAGAGCAGTTCTTTCGCTAGTTTTTCTGATGGTTCTTTTATATATTTCTTCCCATGTGTTTGCCTGGGCGTATTCTTCCAGTAATTTTTGTGTTGTTCTTTTACCCACCCTTTTAACCATAACCTAGTGGAGGATGCCCACAGATGGTTCGGGTCCGTTCATCAGGGATGACGATCCTGCTCTTGCCAGTTCGTCAGCTTTTTCATTGCCAGCGATTCCTTTGTGACCTGGGACCCACTCCAGTGTTACACTGTTCCGATTGGCCAGTCTTCTAAGTTCTTCGCCGCATTCCCATACCAGCCGAGATGTTACTTTAGAGCTCTGAAGTGCTTCAAGGGCAACTTGACTGTCACTGTAGATCCTGATCTCCCTGTTCTTGTAGGCTCTCATGTTATTTGCCCTTGCACATGCAAGTATTACATATTTACCAAGCGAGACGATTCCTTCATATTTGCTCGACTTGCTGTATATACCCGCTCCGGTGCCGAGCTCATTCCTTGATCCGTCTGCGTACCAGATCAGTTCATTCGCTCCGCTGAGTGGTGGTGCGTCCTCTTTCTCAAGCTCCTTTCGATCTTTGCGAAAGATATATCTGGCGGTCATGTGATCCATCTACGTGCCTTATTTCTGTGTGTCCTTTCCCATGTGCAACGTCATGGTCTGATGCTTTTTACAGTTGGGTTAGAGCTGCTCTTGCTTCGCACATTATGACACAATGTAGCGGAGGAAGCTCTAGCATTGTTTCCAGCACTGCTGTAGGAGTCGTCCTCATTGCATCTGTCATTACCAGTTCCTCTTTTTCCTCCTCTTCGAGCAATAATAACGCTAACATTTTCTTTACTATTTGTTTTGATTTTTATAAATATTCGTTATTATTTCGTAGCAAACACAGTACCTGCAACGTAGTGGATAACGTAACTATCAATTTTACATTTCGATGGAACCACCTTGAGCAGAAATCGCTATCCTCGGCAGTCGACGGACTGTCCGCTACCAAAAGTTCGAGGAAACTAGGCCTTTAGTTGTCTCCCATCGTTAACCTACTTTTATGAAGGCAAATTACGTTTGTTAACAATCATGTTGGCTACGAGTTTGCATTGGATTAATATTATTTAAAAGTTTAACATACTTTTCTCGTATAAACAGTCTTTCCCTAAAATATATTAAGGACATTTCAAAGTACGACAAAAACTGGGCCGACGCAATCCTGAACTTAATTAAACAGAAACCTATTTTGAGGGTTAAAAGTGGTTATTTAATGCGACAAGGAATCTAGAACAGCGCGCTACTACGGTTTTCGATCCTCGTGTATTATTCCTTAGTGGCCATTACGAGTCGATTTATATCTAATGATTCTACTAGAATGGACGACTATAATAACAATATGGCAAAAACAGATTAATTAGTAATCTTACACAAGAACCCATGCTTGTGACCGGTGGAAACATGATAACGCGCAATTTCTAAAATCTTCTTTTGATGCAGATTATTTCTTTAATGGGGTGGACACTGAACAGTTCAGGACACTACCACTATTTTCTATAGAAACTGAAGGTGAACAGGGTGTGTCTGTTCACTAAGTGAATAGCGTTTAAAACTTTCAAGATACTTCCTGAATCTCAATCTGGTTTTCGTAAAGAACGTGGTGGCTACGATAATGTTTATACTCTCACATCTCTCATTCAATTTCGTCTACGATTAAAAAAGTCCAAGATATTTGTGTTATTTGTTGATTTTAAACGGGCTCTTGATTGTATTAATCATTCGTTGCTCTGGTCGAAACTTTTTGTTTTAGGTATCAGTTCTAAAATTGTACATCTACTAAAATCTTTTTATTCTAACGCTACTTTTTGGGTTAAGTCTGGCGAACATTACACTAAATCCTTTAAAATTTGCGAGGGAGTGTTACAGGGTGAAGTACTCAGTCCCTTGCTATTTGCCTTATTTCTAGAGGACATCGAAGACTTCTTCAAAAACCGTGGAGCTGAAGGTATCAATGCTGGTAACGTGAATGAAATTCGTATGCTTTAAAATGCCGATGATCTGGTAATTTTAGCTCACTCCGAGGTCGATATGTCACGAAAATTAAAAATCTTGGAGGAATATTGCACACAAAACCAACTTACCGTCAACAATGTCAAAACCAAAATTATGTGTTATTCTAGAGGTCATTATAACGTAAAAAATAACATTAAATTCACATTCAAACACCACCACATTGAGTTAACTAACACCTACAATTACCTTGGTGTTACTTTCACCTCCTCATCTCTATTCCGTGAAATGGCAGATACAAGTAGCGCGAAAGTAAAACAAGCAACGGGAGCTCTAATACCTGTTTTAGCTAATCTTAGAATTGACTGCTGTAAACAAGGTTACAACTTTTTGACGCACTAGTTACAAGCACAATGTCCAACTGTATTTCTGTTTGGGCCCTTCGTTATGCTGATATTCTTGAGCAAGTCCAAGTTCAATTTTTAAAACGTTTCCTCATGTTACCAGTGTCAACACCCAGCTATATAGTAAGAGTAGAGTGCGGTAGGAGCAAAATTTTATATAGCATATTCAAATGGACGTTAAACTGGTTAACGAAAATTCTTATGATGGATGACTTCCGTTACCCCAAAGTGTGCTTCTTCCGTCAATTGCATCTGATGGAATGTGATAGCAAGTATAACTGGGCAGCTCAGGTAAAAGCACTTTTTACTTTTATTGATACCAATCTTACTTGGAATAACCTCTCCCTTCGCTTTTTACAGATTAATAGAAAATCTTTCTTACTTAAATTCAAAAATAAACTTTTAGAACTAGATATTTCTCTCTGCCAACAGTCATCTGTCCTTCCCATATACAAACATTTAGCAGCATCTACGTCACGACAAAAATATCTGTGCCTAAAAATGCCCATCCAAGTTACAAGAATGATCGCGCAACTTCGGTTATGTAATACATCCTCCTTAAAGTTTACATACAAAGGGTGTACCTATCAGATAAATCCTAGTGAAATCTGCACTATTTGTAACCAAAAGGAGTTAGAAACGATTGAGCACATACTTTTGGATTGTCCAATATATTGTTGTATGAAACGATCCACATTAAATTACCTAGCCGACATCAATGTTGCATCTGATTCACTAAACAATATTACAATACATTCAGCTAAAGCAATTGCTAGCTATATTTCTAATGTCCTAAAACCCTGAGCCTTTATTATAAATGAATAACCAATATTTATTTCATCATTGTAATTAGGTTTATACATTGTTCTCACCCTTTCCATAAAATTGTAAAGATGTTAAAAGGTAATAAACTATCTATCTATCTATATATCTAAGAAGTGAGAAGTCCTGGTATGCTGAGTTTGAACTTATTCACCTTGAGACAAACTGTATAATACATACAATTAATTGCACGAGCTTCATGGTGAAAAAATTGCGAATAGTAAAATACATTTTTATCTCAACGTTTTATGAGATAAAATGGAAGCTGAACCTCACCCTAGTACCTACCAGTAGATAAACATGTACTGGTCAGCATCCGGTTGTCGCTTTTTTGCCCGTCCTTCTTTTTCTTTTTTGCTTTTATATCCTACCTCTCATAACCTCTTTCGTTCGTACGACTAGATCACAGAATCTCAAGTGCGCAGAGGTGTACGCTACAAAATTTGCCAAGGTGTCGAATAAATATATCATATTTCAAATTTTCCAGTCTTACAAATGATAAACTCGATTAAGTTCCGTGGTTTCCATATTCATGGTTCCTTTAAATGGTCTAGAAACTTTAGCAAAAATATTATCTGCTGTTTCTTTTTGCCATTAAATGTTTAAACAGCTTTATTCCTCCACTGCTTTAACAACTTACTACTATTTGTTCGAATCGCATCTTCGCTATTTTAATATTTATTAGACAATGCCCACCTTTGATCTGGTAAAAAATTCCATCACCTTCAATTGCAAAAAATAATTCAAACAGCTACCTTTAGAATTAAAAATGGCATAAATATTTAATAGTTCCGAAAATCGACAAAGGTATTTCTGCTTGAAATACCTTATTATTCAGTGGCAGAGCTCCACAATCTACCCTAGTGCTAGACTTTTGGGTTACATTGGCATAATTAAATATTTGTCCACGACCATTTAATAATAAGTCAATATTTTACCTCCTAACAAAAGGTATATGGTACCCATATATCTACTTGAGTGAATTATGGTTCCATAATTCACGATTCTGCATTTAAATAACATGCACCATTACAATCCAACACTCACAAAATTTTGGTACTTAGGTGACTAGAGATGGGAGTACAATATGAAATAAACTATTAAATCTACGTATTGTATTTTGTTTAGGAAATTTTTAGTATTGATACTTTTCATAACGGTATTTTTTAATATTGATATTTTTAAAACAATATATTTATAACGGTACGGAGTATCGATACTTTACACAGTATCGACCATCTCTATATGTCACATTTGACGTACTCCTGAAATTTATTAATTTTGACGTTAGAATTGTCAATAATACCAAATTATTACTTTCCGTTCCACACTCGCCTTATTTAATGAAGAAATCAAGGGTCGTGGTCAAAGTATAGTATTATACTCGCAATTTATGGCCATTATTCACTCGGGTGACTTGCGTGTCACCCTGCGTGATTAATATGGCTATCATAAATTGCTCGTTTAATAATATACTATTAGTAGGGTGTACGATGTTATACTATTGTATTAGGATATATTAAATTCGTATATTATTTATGTTTTGTGTTAGTATAGTACTTAGGTATAATCAGTAATTTTTTAAAAAATTTGTTAATTTTATATTTTGGATTCTATCTATTTTAAAATTATGTCGCTTTTGTCCAAAAAAATGTATAATTTCTCCTCTCTCTGTTTCAATTTTAAATAGAAAGATAAAAGAATTGGGGAGCTAGGAGTGTCGTGAAGTTTTGTATAAGAAAGATTATTGTGTATTTTCCATGTGAAAGGTATTAAATATAATAGAGAGTGTCACTTTTCTTTGAGGTGATGCTTTAAATTGTTGTGAGTAATAGTTATTTAATAATAAATTAACTAGACAAAATATTGTTGAGGATACAATATCCAAGAGAAGTATAAGCTTTAACATTATTTAATAGTCTTTGATTTTAGCAAGAGAAAAATCGATTTTATTCAACATTATGTGTCTGAGCAAGCGAAACTCTCCTCTTTTTGTTCTGTTTTTCCAGATAATCTCCAGGGGCTAACCTTTTCTTTTCTTTTTTTTTTTTTTTTTTTTATTTTTTTATTTAACATATACTGCGTCAACCACTAGGGTTATTGGCAGTTTAGAATTTACAAAGGTAAGGGTAACAGTAAAATTATAAATTGAACATGTTTATGGTTTTTAAAAAACTCAAGGAATCGTTAATTTGGTCTCTTAGAGCTAACTGTAATGTATTGGGAATTCTATGTTGTCTTCGCTGGTTTGCAAACTGGTGACATTCTAAAATGACGTGTTTGATGGACATATTCTCATTACATTGGGCACATTGAGGAGGGTCTTCTTTACTTATTAGAAATTTGTGCGTTAGGGCTGTGTGTCCAATCCTTAAACGGGTAGCTTTAATTTGTTCCGCTCTTGAAATCGGTAGTGAAGGGGTTTCTCTCACATTGGCCACTATTTCATGCATTTTGTTATGGATCTCGAGGTTCCATTTATGTTGCCACTTATCCATAACAAAATTCTTGACAGTCACCTTGTGGTCTTGGTGCGGTATCAGCTCTAATTTTGGGGTATGACTATAGCTGACTGATTCTTGAGCTGAGATATCGGCGTCTTCGTTACCCTGTATACCGGTATGTGATGGTACCCATAAGAAGGATACATTCCTACTATCAGACTGGAGTTTGAAAAGTTGGTTCTTGATTTTGAGAATAACTAACCTTTTCTTTATTTTGTTGGAACTTACATTTGTCCGTCGATATTGCTAGATTTTGTAGATCGACTCTCCCACAATGCACCCATAGCAATTTTCACATGATCATAATGAACGAAAACTAATGTTACCGATAAAAATAACGAAAGTCTCAGAGACCCTAAACTCAGTGCGTGTGTATTGAGTGTCCCTCTTCCATCCAGTAGGATCCTAGGTGTGTATTCCTCCATGTCTCAATTGCAGTTATTTGACATTTATTGATACTTTTATTTGGAAATCTATACCGACAAAATAGTGTCGTACTTACCTCTCACTGATTAGTGCATGCAGTATTCAGGTACTGGTCTAAACTTTCTGTAGTTATAAATACGTATTTAAATCCCTCTTCAGACCCTTGTAGGATTTTGTAGAATAACATCCTTTCAAGTAGTACGATTAATTTAGTTGATTTTAAAGATCGCCTGCAAATATAGTTTGGCAAGTTTATCTGAAGTTACGCGGCATCGGTAAGGGGCGAGGAAACATGGCAGATATCTGTCACAAACGTACCTACGGCGTAGGGTACCTATTTTTATAAAAGTATTAAAAATTATAAATAATAATTATATATATACAAACTGATTTTTGCTTTGCTTTAAAGGTAAGGTATTTTTCAAAACACAGTATTTGTTAAAAACAAATAATGTTAAGAATTGTACTTGAATTTAATATGGATACGAAATAGTTTAAAATCTGACACTGACAATACCAACGCCAGTGGATAATCAATGTCAGTCAATTGACAAAGTGAGAGAGAAGAACACAAGCACGCGCATGCCAATAGCAAGTCAGCAGGTCGCTAAGCAACGAAGGCCTTTCGATAAATTTCCCCAATTGAGTTAGTTCGGAGGGCGTGAAAATTATGGTTTTCGCACAACGCTGCCAGAGCTTGAAGAAGTCCATAACAAATTTGGAAACGTGTTCATCTTTTAATATTCATAAATTGAAAAAATAATGTTAATAGACAAAATCCAAGAAACAAGCACATTAGAGAATTAACTTTCAATCATATTATCATATTGTTAATAATAAAAAGTCCATTTTCTGATCATTATCACTACATACTTAGCACTTAATCTTTTTCATAGTAAAACGTGGCAATATAGAAAGTATTCGACTGCATTCCTTTCACGGCTTCAGATAAACTTGCCAAACTATACGTTTCATACAATTTATTTGTTTCGTAATAACTATTGGAGCCAACATCTAGAAAGGGAGCCTATGATCCATATTTGAGTTAGCTTGTGGTTTACTTCTGCTGCTGTTAACGCCTTATTTTATTGTGGCTGGTTCAACCCGGATGGTGCAGCTCGGTTGTACAGGTTGAATATGAAACGCATTGTCATAAACTGGTTGATAAGTTTGTACCCGCTCGACTCTTGGCCGTTCCTGCTTCGATTGTACATATTTGCATTTATAAGCAGCACCAGCTATGCATATAAACAATCAATACTATCTTGTCCTTCAGTACCACGTGGGCTGCACGCTGAGAGTATAGAGAAGCCCAGTATGTGCATCGCATGCTTTTTCCAGCCAGCCCCAGTGAAATACGGGCTTTAATCGTAGCGAGCCGGCGATAGTTCTTCGAGACTCCTGTTTACTGCTTTACTTACCCACGTGCTGATTTGGTACCTTTGTTCTTAAAGTACCAAACAACAGAATATTATCACGTAATTATCGCTACCGGTAAATCAAAAACGTCTTAATAACATCCACATTCTAGGAAGCATCCTCATATATTGCTATACATTATTTCTTGCTATTTTTTCCACGTATAGAAGTTTAAAAAAGAATGTCCGCTGGTTACATAGAAATAACTTTAACTGATGACAGTTAATTTCTGATTCGTTATCGTACGTAAAAAGTTATCTCTCAGAAAAATATATCTAGTCCACTACTGTAATTACTATGAGCTAGAGCACCTTTTATCGAAGAATTATGTAGGTAGACTAATTGCAAAAACAGTAGAAATAACAAGAATTGTGAGAAACGTAATTAAGGCTGGAATCGCAAATATAATCAGAAATTTATGTTCGTTTTAACCGGTTTGGTGGTGTTGACATTTCTTAGGACGGATTTCGCTCATTACTGTAAAATTTTTACTTTGCTCCATTTTGTTTTGAAACACCAGGAGTGATTTTAATCTAAGCTGGCAGTAATGTACGGAATTTTTTGTAGACGACACTGATATTATTTAATAACTGACATTACTGACAGTTCTGATATTGTTTTATTTTGATTACTGTCATTGTCTTGTCACCGTTGATTTCAATTAAATTTGTTTGAAAAGTTTGGAAGCAGCTGAAGATTTTGTTGAACTTTGTTCTGAAAATTCTAAATGATCAAATAACTTCAGTTATTCTGAGGATGATATTTCACATATAATAATTTTGAATTTTCATATATACTTATTTATTCATTAAAGTGGAATTATTTAGAAACAGTAATATGTGTAGATTTTACAAAGTGAATTCAATTCTTATTTTAATAGAGTTGTTTTATAACATACAATAAATTTGTCACCCCTTTCACCCCCTACACTTAAAGATCTCAATGTAATACATTATTTTTTATTAATCGATTGTTTTATTCAAAATTTAAAAATTATAGATTTTTGAGTTCTGCTTTTCAACCCTTTTCCAAGGAGATATGGCACGACACCCATTGCTATTTAAAATATCTGATGTAGTAGCTGTCAAGTGCAGGGGGTGAAAGGGGTAACACCTCGATTAAAATAAATATTAATGGTCTCGAGGATTTTTCATATTTGTATTAAATAATTAAGTTTACTAGGGGGGGTGAGACTAAATATCCGCACCGAACAGTACAGGCCACTCAAGTGCGAACTCAGGGATTATGATTTCAGTGAGTCCACTATCGTTCGCAAGGCGACCTTACATTATGCTATTTAGGTGCAATTTCAAAGCCACGCTAATTTGAAGGAATTTATGGCTTCGTTTTACACTAAGCTATTTGAGTTTCGGCTCCAATATTTTTAGGGTTGGTAGCAGAATTATTAATAAAAAAATAACTAAAATTGCCCACAAATTTCATGAAAATAGAACCTGTTCTAATTATTTTTCTTGCTTAAAAATTGCCACAAACTAGCACACGCACACGCACATGCGCTTTGTTTATTTTGTTATAGCATGCAACTTGCATTGCACCTAAATAGCATAATGTAAGGTCGCCTTTACACTACCCACCGATCTACAGCACATTGAACCAGCAAAAAAGTAAATCATGTGCTCGAGTATTTATTTACAGAAGTAGGAAACCATTTTTTGTATAATGAGCTTGGCAGTTTTAAAAAATATATCTGACAACCTTACTTTTTTCTCATGTCTATACAACCGTTGAATTTCTTTTCGATAGATTTATCCAAAAACGTGTTATTATAAAGGTCGCATGTAAAAAAAATTAGGTCACGTAACCGGAAGTGAGAGGAAAGTCTTTTTATAGTAAATAGTAAATAATTTTCGAGATGTTGGACAGTCAAAACGTCCTGGGACATCCGGTATATCAATTTTTTTAAATTAATGTCAAGTAAATTCCATATAAACAAATATAACAAAAATCAAAACCGATCAATCTGACATGGTATGATCAACAGCTGATATTAATAAATCAAATTACACGTAAGGTAACATGTCAGATTGTAATTTTCTCGTTAATGGTAGTTACGTGGTGAGTGAGTCAATTTTTCGAAGTTCCAAGTTATTTAATTCGTAGTCGTTAGTGTATCATCAAAGCAGACGGTGAAAAAACCAAGAAATTCTTGGGTATTTAGTAACTCATTGCGTTTGAGAAAGTGCGATTTATCATTGAATGCGTATTGAATTGTTAACAAAGAGGGAAAAAAATTGTTTGGTTTTATGAAACCATTATGCAAATGGAACTCTTAATATTAAAATTGGAAAATGGGAAATCAAGATATTGAACAATAAATTTTGATTTCAATCTGCGTATTGTAAAACAAAATACCTACATAATAAATACAATCATTCAACTGATAGGCGCATGTTTAATATTGAGAACAGTATTCATTCCATTGAATCGTTTTGAACTTCATTCTATCAATAACTTCATCTTCGCATTGAGTCTCACAGTCTATAGATATAACAAATATTTTTTCTTCATACCTTGGTCGAAAGTACGCACTTTCGTCCCTTATAGCAGGGACGAAAGTTCAACATTTACTCCCTGTGAAAAGTACACGCGTTTCCTCTATAACAGCGGGAGGAAAGAGTTTCTTCCGACCGGCTATGAAGAAAAATAGTTCCACGGGCCGAAAGTTGAAATCTCGGTCCTGCGCGTCATGATGCCCTCGGCGAATTTCGGCCCTGCGCGTCATGATGCCCTCGGCTTCGCCTCGGAGCATCATGACGCGCAGGGCCGAAATTCGCTTCGGAGCATCATGACGCGCAGGGCCGAAAATTCAACTTTCGGCCCTTGGAGTGTAATATACTATATAGTACCTAACTGAAATAAGTGAACAAAGTTATCAGAGAAAACCAGAGACGTCCAAGTACATGTGAAGTTTTTGTTCTACAATAAAAAATTGGTCCATTGGACTATGCAGTGCAGAACATCAAACAAACTTTGTTTTCTAAGGTTTGACGTTGTGTTAAAAATGCCATACTCCTACGCTTACTTGGCGAAAATAAGACAAAGATGTGACATGCCCTAAGCTTAGGAGCTAAACAAGAATAGAGCTAGCAGGACTATTTCATTTGCCAATCAAACAATAATTCCCAAGCACTTGGCCGTCTCTTGGTTGTCTCTGCTTACATCTTATTTTTCCTATATATCTAGAAAAAACCGCATCGATCGTAGTACCATATCTTGTGGTTTCTATCATTTTTAATTTCAAGATTAAATACTTTTCTCAAGTATTAAGTAACTGCAGCAGATTCATCTCTTGTCTACTATTGGTTTCCCATCATCATTCTCATTTTCTAATTATCGTTGAGATAAAAAATATTGGTAATAACCGAACTACACTGCCGAACGAAAAATGTACGTATCTTTTAATAATTTAAGAAATTGCAATTAATTTTGAAAATAAAACTAATCGGGGAGTCATAGGTTTATCAAACAACAAAAAATAGTCCTATATAACACTTTCTTATATTTCGTTGTTTATTTTTCAATTGAATGTAATTTTTTTCTCTAAAACCTTTCACAAATATAATGTTTATTGTCTTCTAAATCTTCACTTTCTCCTTTTTTTTATCCTGACTAAAGATATCCTACTGTTGGGCCTTGGTACCCCAATGGTTAGAGTTTACTGTTCTCGTTTCTTAGACGATACATCTCTCACTTTACTCTTCAAGGAATCGAAAGGAATAATGCAATATGAACGAACTTGATATTGATATAATATAATGGATCATAACAATACTTATTAATAACCAATATAGTAGTTTGTAAGCCAATTTTTTTTTTTAAATTAATAAATTTTCTATCGAAAACACTACAATACTTGAAGATTCGCGATGACCTAAGAATTCAACGTAAATTAACGGGTACCAATGCCATTTTAATTGTCAATTATCAATTTTCATAAAAAACTTACAATTCCGCTATGACGGTACGATAGAGATGCTACTAATTTCCACACACCTCATTATCTTGACAAGAATGCTGAAAATAGTACATTTACAAATGTCACATTGTGATAAACTCTATACTTTTTCACAGTGTAGGAATAAATAAAAATAATATCTGGATCTTTTAAATCAGTTTCAGATAACTTTGGATAATAGAAAAAACAATTTCCGTTTTCTGAAACTGAATCGACAGAAGAGACATCTATCTCTCTATCTGAAAATGGGAAAAGTAGAAGAGTTATCACAGTAGCAGCTTTTACACCAGACACTCTCAAAAGCACAGGACTAAAAAAATACACTGGAATTACTTTACACGCAGAAACATTATTTCATTTAATAGAAACTCTTGATAGTCCCTCTTCATCATTTCAACCTGAATAACTAATAGAGCTCAGTAAAATTGAGTTTTATAAATTGTGGAGATACAAGACAATTTTCAACCATATTAAAATTTGGGTTTCAACATTGAAAACGTTATCATGCCAGGCACTGGAAGATGCGTGCTACTTGCATGTGTGACTCTTGTTGTATGTGAAAAAGTACTCCAGAAGGTAGCAAGCACATTAGTAAATCGCAAAATGATTTTTTTCTACATTCATGCAAAAAACAACACTTTTGTGAAACACATTTAATGGAAAAAGTGGTTCTTTTTTGCACTAGTGCAACAAAATCTTTGTTGCACTCATCTGTCATTCTTGTCAGTTTTGTGATGATTTATGACAAACATAAACATTTAAATAAAATAAAAATCCAGAGCAAGTGTCTGCTCCTGCTCTAATACAGCAATAATATATGTATATCTTACTACTTAGTCTCAACGAGTTACAATTATTGCAAAAATCTTTGATTATTTAAAATTTAAATGGTCAAAGCGAAAACCAGATGAGATTAAGTACTGACAAGGTGGAGACCATAAAGATACAAAAAAAAGAAGAACGGTTAAAATACATTCTGAGTTCTTACATGGTAAATGATATTTATTAAATATCAGAGTAATATTATAAACTAACATCTTTTAAGTTGTATTGAATATTATCAAGAAAATATTATATTAATAATAACTAAGAAAATGAGTAATAGCGATGAAGAAGAATTTATTGGGATCCCATCAGAAATAAGTGAAATTGCAAATGAAGCATCATTAAACTTATTACCTAATAAATCTAGAAAGAAATATGAGATATGTTATAATCGGTTACTTTTAATATTAATCAAGTTTGAGTTCCTAACATATTATATTCTAATTTTCCAGTTTTTGCATAAATGTAGAAAAAATATTGTATGCAACTCGTGCAAAACGTGTTCTTTGCACTCGACGTGTTGTCCAACTCGGCCTAAAGGACTCGTTGGGCAATTTCACGTCGCGTGCAAAAAACACTCACTTTTTGCACTTGTTGCATAAATAACTATTCTGTGTAAAGAGCGCGTTTTTATCCAGCGGATGAGGTAAAAAGCAGGCAAGTCGTGTCGGAATGCCAGAACTCTAAAGCCTACCAAGTAGACGAATTTATAAATTGGCGTGTCCACAATCAGCTTGTGTATTTTAGTTTTAGTAGTTTATTTAGGATGCAAGTTACTGGTCACTGTCATGGGATTTTAGTAGAATGAATATGCATAGATACACATGTTACAATATTTCTTCATTCAAATTACAATAAAGGCACAGTTACACGAAGCATCTTGATTATTTGCAATCTTTGTCGGTAAGTATTCATTCTTCCTATGTAGACTGGATAACAGATTTGGTTTTTATACACACGAACTTTTGAATCGTCTGTTACGTTCTGACTTGTCGCAGGAAAAATGCAAGCCAAGACATTGCGAATCGCGAGTTACGAGCCACGAATCACGCTCCATGTAATTGTTCCTTAAGAAGTAATTGACAACCAATCAAGTGTTTCATGAGGTTAATTGACGTTTTGGTTTTGGTAACGATTGGCTGAGCATTTGAATCAATGCTGGACTCACGGCTACAGCTAGATGAGGTGGCCAGTGCTGGTTGTTTCCAAACAAAACTTCCACGATTATGCTGTTGCTGAGAGTACTGAGATGATACCTAAATATAGAAACGACAAACTACAAAATACTTCAATGTTATCATATATAAAGCGCAGTCGCGGTAATGGCAGTTTATAATATCTAACAGAACATTGAATGGTAGGAACCGTCAGTAACGCAGGGGCTACGTAAGAGTTTTGTGGCTGAAATGCCCACATAAGGTCATAATGTGATGTAATAGTGAGAGGGGGTGACTGGAATGGGCGTGCAGGTGTCAATCTAGCCAGGAGAGCGTAGGCAGGTGAGCCATCAGGCTCATGTGCGAGTGCTATTGGTGTTAACACAAACGTCAAGTCGAGTACTCTAGGAACCTTGAGGAGAAGGAGCGGAGCAGGATGGCCGAATTTAAGACGCAGACGCGGTGAGGGTAGTTTATAGTATTGAACAGAACATTGAATGGTAGAAACTGTCTCTAGCATTCTAGTCATGGCTACAGTCCAAGACTTGACACATTATCGAGCCGTATCCCGAATACTACTTGTAACTTGTTTCCAGCGTTGGACAGTTCTTTGACGTGGGTCAAAAATACCGACGGTAATCGTTTAAAGGCGCGTCCACATTATGTCGATCGCCCTTGTGGATCGACAGGGGCGACATTTGTCTCGTCCCATCTTAACATTTTGCGTCCAATTCGTTTGACAATTTTTTTGCAGGAGAGGGACAAAGTCGATTTCCTATCGGTCCACCGACATAGGATCTATTGCAGGTTGTGTATTTGACTAAATTGGTCAGGTTAGTGCAATAAACAAAAAAGTGCTTTTTTTGACATACGACCTATTGCATTTACCACGACGATATTTAAGTTGTCTGAACGCAAAATGAGTGACGATGAAGATGCGCTTTCAGCTACTGCTACTGACATTTTAATGGCCGCTATTGTGAAGCCACATGTAACATGTACATCGTTCGAGAAGGTTTTGGATTCGATCCAGCCTTGTTAATGGGGGAAAAAATTACAGCACACCTGAATATATGAAGGATTTATTGTTGGATGAAGCAGATCCGATAAATTCAGAATACAGATGCGATGTTGGATTCAGAAATCTTTTCCACATGAAGAGTACTGGTTTTGAAAAATTATTGCGGTCTCTGTATATTTCGATAAATGTTAAAGTTTGTTCTTTGGCGAAGTTTAAGCTTATTTGCTTAAGCACAAAACAAACATATTCATAGTTTCAATTCTCCAGGTGGACTGATCTGGTTTCGACAAAACGTTCGATACGTCCACACTTGTCGATTACTTAATGTTGACTGTCAATTGTCGACAGAAAAATTCAATTCGTTCGGTTTGCACTCGACTCGACGAATGTCGATCGACATTAACATTTGTCGATCGATACGTGGGTGACAGCTACATGATATGTGTCAAACTATCGTGTGGCCAACGTTTGAAGGTATCCTTTTTAGCACTGGCTTTAGCCAAATGGACTGACCATTTCGTGGCCATCGTTCAGAGTTTGCACTTTTCAGTTAAAAACATTAAATCGTTATTTTTCCTTTTGTGCAGATAACCTACATGTTTTGGAAATGAAAGTTGTTTAAAGAAAATCTTCTTCCGGATGTACATTTTCAATAACTGAAGTGTAAAGTTCATAACACTAATTCATAGAAGGTAAGAACGTTTTGAAATCGATTAATTTAAAAATGTCAAGGCTTTCGAAATATTAAACATAACAATTTATCAAATTTATAACAAAATAAAAATCAGTTTAACATTCTTCATAATAAATAAAATATTTACGGTCAACATTTATTAAATTTATCGAATAATAAAATATGACGCATAAATATTTAAACCGATCTAAAATTATTACCAAAAACCACAAAACTATTTTAACGATTCTATTCACCTATTTTCACTTCGTAACCGAACAGAATTATTCCAAACAAAACGAACATAACATCTAATAATTCCGACCAATGCAGTCATTTCAGTTATATTTCTGTAACATCGTAAATAAATTTTGAGGCACTTTTGAATCGGTATGCCGAGTATGTTTCTAAACACGGATTGATAAAGGGCGTAGCGGTATCTGGGAACCATAGACCATATGGTCACAGTTGGCATGTATCGAAATTTGAGAATGTTTGGGATGAAGATAAACAACGTTTTTGTTTATTGTTTTGAGCGTTTATATTTTATGCCGTCATCGTATAGGATAACGATTATTTGTGAGACTACCGTTGGTTTGAATCAATATTTTCATCAAACATGTAATTTCATTTAAATTTTATTTATTTACTGGTATTGAAACAAGACTAGGAAGTAAATTATGGAAGATGTGTAACAGTTCTGTGGTCGGCGCTTAAAAGGTAATAACGTCGCCGGGCTGTGAATACCTCCAATGTGATAAAAAGTCAATTTTACAGGAGAACCAAAAAAAATGTCTATCACTAGATATTGAACTAATATCGTAATTTTCTCATGATTTGTAATATATAGCAATGCATTTATCAAGTTATACTCGATTCCTTGCTGATTGGTGATATTTTCAATGAAAATCGGAGAAAGTGTTACTTTGGAGATATTGCTCATTCCCGACCAGAACACTTTGGAGATATTCCAGCTCACATAGAATTATTATCACATACTGCAAATTAGCTTGAAGGTATCTACCTGCACAGTACACACTGCTTGCCGAATCAATTAAAAATTAAATTAAAGTGAGGTTAGCAGTTTGACATTTGTGGTAATATCTCCTACGTGCATACATGTTATGTCGAAATATCTTCAATGTGCTATTATGAATCTGATATAAACACATGGGATATATTTCCAAAGGAATACCTACCTAAAATTTGAATTCTGTTACATTGGAGAAATGTATTTAATTTTTTTCTGCAAGTTTGGCGATTCCACATCATTTTGGATATATTACGAACTTTGAGGAATACTAATAGAATTCTAAATGTGTATTTATCTCATTTCACATATTTTTGTTACATTGGAGGTATTCGCAGCCCGGCGACGATAAGTTGATATTGATTAAGTTTGGAATATGGCGCCTGAAACTTTCGCACACTAACAATGTAAATCTATTTAAGATTTTTCGTGCCTTATTTTCAATATCTTAAGGCACATGTAGACTTAAACCATTTTACTTGTTCAAAATATACAGTCTTGTGAGTAATTATTAATAAAAATTCTTTTTCGTAAAAAAAAGACTTATGCCGACCACAGAGTTGTAGACTAGGAGCCAGGTACATTTTCGGTCAATCATTTCCTCTTGAGAGAAACTTCGTAAAATGCATCAGGGACTTATAGTATGAACAATCGCGACCGTCAGCTGCGACTCCGTGGCAGCGTTCCCCGCATGGAGGCAAAACATTTTTTTCAGAAATTTCCTCCCATTTGAAAATTTATCAGATTATAGTTTATCTAGTATTTTGAAAGAAAAATAAAGTCAGCTGACCATAACACGGTGGATTATACGTCAGCTGGCTGCTTGAACATGAAAAAAAAAATTATATTTTCAATGATTTCCTCTAAATTAAAAATCTACCTGGTGGTCGTTTATATGCTACTATGAATGAAAAAAGCAGATGTCTGGCTTTCCACAACAAATCTAAATCCATGCATTTTTCTTCTATCCCCTCCATTGTAAAAATAACATAAAGCCATCAAAATGAAGAAAAACTAAAAAAATCACTTCACTGAGGCTCACTAACAAATTTCGGATCGCCGTTTCATATAAACCCGTCCAAACCTGCAAACATATTATCGCGTATTTTCTTTAATGTCGGAGAAAAAACCGACGAGAGATGGGAACACTGCAAACTGTTTTCCGAATGGTCAGGATTTGCAAACGCTATCGTAGCCCCGTCCAAACTACTGTTCTGATTGCCGTTCTGTACGTGGTTCTGCTTGTTGTTCGGCGTAATGTTCAGGTCTGTACGAAGCTTCAGGTTTGTTCTAACAACAATTAGAAACTGTCAGAGAATAGTCGACCATTGCAATCAGTGATAGGAACTATGCGAAATTAAACTCGTTGTTTGCTATGACCAGTTACTTTCTGATCGTTGCTGACAATTTTCGAATAAAATATAACAATAGCCCAGAAACCAGTGACGGATTTTCATGACCAAGTTCCTCCCAATTGAAAATTCGTGAAATGCATCAGGGATTTATACTACGAATACTCGCGACCGTCAGCTGCGACTCCGTGGGTGGGGCGGGCAGTGGCAGCCTCCCACGCATGGAGAAAAAAACGTTTTTTCAGTCATTTCCTCTCATTTGAAAATTTATCAGATTATAGTTTATCTAGTATTTTGAAAGAAACATAAAGTCAGCTGACCATAACACGGTGGATTATACGTCAGCTAGCTGCTTGAACATGAAAAAAAAATTATATTTTCAATGATTTTATCTATACTAAAGATTTACCTGGTGATCGTTTATATGCTACTATGAATGAAAATTAATGTCAGCTTGCTGTATCTCAGTGGAAAGTTTGTCAGCTGGTACCTTGAAAGGTGTAACGCTACAGCATCTATCACCTACTGAATCTTATCAGCTGACGACTTTTCCCTTGACTTACAGTTAGCTGTTTTTTTCATTATTTACTAGAGTATTTTAACAATCCTCATCCGGGAGGAAATAACGTTTCTTAAGTTATTCGGCAATTATGCTTGATTTGAGAGTTTTGATAACAAATATGAAGTTTAATAATGGAGGAAATGTTGGCATGAGTAAATTAATTAATGAATAATTTATTGTAGCATATTTTTTTAATTGATTAGTTTTTTTGCAAAAGACATAGAAAGGTATATTACGTTCGACACGTTTATTTTACACTGAACTGTTACTACACTAACTCTCCTTTCGACTAAACACGTTTAACTTCAAATTTTGCATGTAGAATCTAAATCCATTGAATTAAATATTTTAGAAGCTCTTGAGATGAATGAGAACAAATATTTAAGTAATCTTCTTAACGACCAGAAAGATATCAACCATTCTCCTTTATCAAACCTTTTTACCTAGAAAGGTTCCGGTATGATTGTTTCGAATGAATTTCCAGGTAAACTTGTTCAATACTTTTGTTGGCCGGATACGAAATGCCTCCCGAAAAAGGGTTTCTTACCTGTCGCTAAAAGGGTCACATACGAATTGCCTCCTAAGCTCTAAATAAATTACCAGCTTCTAATCTTTGTACGAAGGTGAGACGTTGCCAAACTTTCGTCCTTTTATAGAATTTCGTTAATAACTCAATATTAACCATTATTTTTTGGTTTTAATATTTTGATTATTTTGATCAAAAACATAAAGACATGATAAGTATTTTATACATTTATTAAAACAAATCATCAGCAGAAACTTACAAAATTACATAATATTATCATCGCAGAAAATTTAAAAACACCAATTTTTAAGAAAATTACGACTCAAACAATAAAATTCAGTCTGCAGACTGAACTATTCAATTTTATATACAAATCATCAGAAGAAATTTACAAACTTACAAATTATTTTTCCTAAATTTGTATGACACTAGTTTCACAAATTCTAATTTATTTATTGTACCTTCTCTTAATTGTAATATTTTTTCATTTACAAAATTGATTTTTGCTGTACTTTCCTCAACAATTCTTTTTGGTACCGAGACAGAATTTATTTTAATATAGGTATTTATTTGAAATTGTAAAATAATCTCAATAAAATTATTTATATTTGGATGAGGGCAGTAGAAAGACGAGTTATACTTGGAATGGAAACTTTCACATGGGTTTGTGGTTCTTTCTAAAGATGAAGAGTGCTCAGCCCAGAGATGTGGCGGAAATTTCGAATTTTCCGATATATAATTATCCACAAGATAATCACAAAACTGAGTGACCCTTTCATCGACTGGTTTAATTTCGGACAAATCTATTGCAAAAAAATCGCCAACTTCTTCAGGATCTAAGAATGATAGGCCAAAAATATATGACAGAAAATGGGTAATTTCACTTGAGTCAGCACCTTTTTTCTGGTATTCTGGAGCTAAGCCCAGTGCTTGAAGCTTTCTATACCAAGCCTGACCCAAATGAAAACGACATCCACGAAGATCTGCTTCAGGGAATGCCTTACGGATACCATTATGTATAGAAATTTCAAAGTCTGAAGTTATTACTTTAGGGGATACAGGGCAATTGAGTTTAATACATTCTTCTATGATATATTTAAACACGAGATAATAAGAAGATGACTTTTTATCTTCAAGTAAACAGAAGACGAGAGGAATATAATGTCCATTTTTTAAGCCATGTATAGTGAACAATTGGGTGAAAAAGCGAGGACAGTACTCAAAAGTTCCGTCGACATACCAATTGGAAACAGTCGAAAGAAAAGAAAGATTTGAAGAACAGGATAATATAACAATGTGATTATCTTTGTCATTTTTAATTATAAAATTTTCGTTCCTATTTGTAATAATCGAAGTTGAATCGATAGCAATATGAAATTCAGATATACTTTTAGGAAGTTTAATTAAAGAATTAGTTGTTCTAGCGTAATATAAATTCTGTCTCACCCTATAGATATCGTTGGTAGTAAATGTCTCTATATTCGTCTTCTTAAGTTCTTTACATATGAGCTTCATTGGTTTTTCGTTGATATCTTCCACGGCTGCTCTTTTTATCGAATTGCTTACGGCTTTCCTATTGGACACTTCGGCAGACAACTTCTCGTGATTGTGATCTAATATCGACTCAATTATCGAATTGTCACATCCCTGCGTTTTCACAAATGCTTTGCAGGTTTTCTTAGTACATGTCCATCGCTTTACCGTATCTTTGGCCAACATTTTTTGAAAACCGAATGTGAAACCATCAATTGATATTAAAGGTTTGCCCTTTTGACTCGAACACATCGTTGATTCCATTATTTCGAATATTATAACTTAATCCACTTAAACACAATTTGAACTTAAAATTGACAAACTGATACAAGCTTTAAATCGACAAAACTGAGACAAGAACTAATAAACTTGAAGTATTTATACAAAAATTAAGTGATCACATAATTATAGAAAGAATATTTATTATAAACAACTAATTACCAGATTTAGTAGGTGCAAACTACCCTATTCATGGAATAGATTAGAGATTAGAATCGTGTTAGATCAAAACAATTAGAATACTTAGTGTAGGTACATCGGCTTTATTTTTAATGGTAAACAATTTTATTTTCTAAACAAAAATGTACACTGATTAAGTAATCACATCATTATAGAAAGGATATTTATTATAAACAACTATAAACAATTGGAATACTAAGTGTACTTCGGCTTTGTTTTTAATTGTAAACAATTTTATTTTCTAAACAAAAATGTCGTACTCTGAAATATTTTGTTAACAGATTTTATGTACAGTGCATAAGAATTAGAAAAATAAAAATAGATATATATTTACCTATTCAAATTATAATTTGGCAACATTGTGTCATTATACAAAGATTAAGCACACAAAATATTACCATAAATGATTAAGGACCCGGAGGCATTTCGATTGTACCCGGGAGGCATTTCATCTATGAAAATAGGTACCTGAAAAAACGGGAGGCATTTCGATAACACCGCTTTTGTTAATATTATTAAAATTCCATATTGAGGCACTTTTTGCATTTTATTTACATTTAAACAGATTATAATACTTTTGTCAATTCCGTATTAATGCACTGTATACATTAAACATTTTTCATAATACCTCCAATCGTTTTTGAAAGCTACAGTGTTAGCGAAACGCGTCACGAATTTATATTAAACGTTGTATAATTATGGACCTGCCATTATAAGGGTCATTGTTATATTATGGTTAATAAATAAAATAAATAAATATTTTCTCCCAGACGAAAATATTTTTTTCATGTTCAAGCAGCCAGCTGACGTATAATCCACCGTGTTATGGTCAGCTGACTTTCTTTCTTTTTTTCTTTTTTCTTTCAATATACTAGATAACTCATAATCTGACAAATTTTCAAATGAGAGGAAATGACTTTTTTTTTCTCCATGCGTGGGAGGCCCCACCCACGGAGTCGCAACTGACGGTCGCGAGTATTTATAGTATAAATCCCTGATGCATTTTACGGATTTTCGATTGGGAGGAACTTGGTCATAAAAATCCGTCACTGGCTCCTGGGCTATTGTTATATTTTATTCAAAAATTATATAATAGGTTTGCTCCAGCAACAATCAGAAACTGTCAGCAACGATCAGAAAGTAACTGGTCATAGTAAACAACGAGTGTACTTTCGCATAGTTCCTATCACTGATTGCAATGGTCGACTATTTTCTGACAGTTTCTGATTGTTGTTGGAACAAACCTGAAGCTTCGTACAGACCTGAACATTACACCGAACAACAAGCAGAACCACGTACAAAACGGCAATCAGAACACTAGTTTGGACGGGGCTACGATAGCGTTTGCAAATCCTGACCATTCGGAAAACGGTTTGCAGTGTTCCCGTCTCTTATCGGTTTTTTCTCCGACATCAAAGAAAATACGCGCTAATGTGTTTGCAGGTTTGGACGGGTTTATACGAAACGGCGAACCGAAATTTGTTAGTGAGCTTCAGTGAAGTGATTTTTTCAGTTTTTCCCCATTTTGAGTGCTTTATGTTATTTTTACAATGGAGTGGACAGAAGAAAAATGCATGGAACTAGATTTGTTGTGGAAAGATACACATCTACTTCATTATAATAAAATTAAAAAGCTAGAAGCCTGTGTAGAAATTTCCCAAGGTTTAAATAATGTTGATGTAGAAGAGTGTCAAAAAAATTGTATCCTTATTATCCTCAGTTCGGCGGGAAATTTCTAAAATTAATAGGTTGAAAAGGTACTTCACTCAATTGTTGAAGAAACTGGTAGCATAACTCAATATTTACTGATCGTGTCAGTTATACATCTTCATTTCTTTGGTATGTTCCTTGTGGTGTATTCATTATTCTTTTCATTTTTAATTTTGGAAAGTCAAACCACAATCTTTTCGTCGACGACTTTATATTGTGAGTGTCTTAAGTGTCTTCTAATTTCTAAGTCTTGTTCTTTATCACAAATACTGTTGTAATGAATGTTTGGTGTTTAAATAATTATGCTTTAAAATATTATTAGAAATATTACCAGCATATGATGGTTTTGTAATTTATTCAGGTTTTCCAGAAAAAATATTTTTCTCTCTCCTTAATTAATTAATTTATTACATGTTAGGGATTATCGTTGAATATGGCTATTTGTTTGAGCCAGGACCTAAAAATTACAATCGAAATCTCGGCAGACGGGATGTTTTACATCTTATAATGGCGGTGGATCAGGACCCGGCATCCGGGACCTGAAAATTACAATCGAAACTCCAGCAGCCGGGATTTATAAGATACAATTAAACTCCCGATAACCGGGTTTTCCTACATTTTGTAAGAAATCTCTTTAATTTGCTTCAAAAAGTTTAAATAGCACTTGGAAGGTCTGTTTTTAATCGAATTCCTACATAAAAATTATACTTATATTTGTCTTAGAAAACGGAAAAAATAGCTTTTCACCACTTTTTATTAGAAAATATCACCGAAACCTTCATAAAACGGCAGATTTTGCTTTAAGACGTTCAAATAAATAACACTAAAAGGGGCAGCTTTTAATCAAATACATACAAATTAAATAGAATACAGAATCTGTCGGTTTTTGAGGGTGAAGACAAATGAATATCATTTGTATCGATTAGAACAATTTATTTTAGAAACAGATGTCAAAGAATAATTATTTAGATTCACACTTTATGAATTTTTGAAAAATAATATTTTTCAAAAAAAAAGTGACCGTTCTACTAAGGAGCAACAACTACTTCCCGTGCAATATGCACCGCTGGATATTGAATTACACTCCAAAGTCAAACGGGGTTGGTATATCTACAAGATATTTTAAAACCAACCATTCTGGTTTGCGATTAGAAGGGACAATACAACTTGCAGACCGGTTTCGGCGTATTTGCGCCTCATCAGTACAAGGTATGTGCTGTCCGTCCGAGAATCCGTAATCCTGGACTGAAGAGTACAGTTCAATCACAATCAATACATGTCTTCCAGTAACGGAAATGTAAAGATTGTGACAGTAGCGGCATCTTCACTTCCAATCGCAAACCAAAATTCGATAAATCTGTTAATAAATAACTTTATTAAATACGACAATATTACAGGAAGCTGTAATAAGCTTAATTGTTTTTAGTGTTATTTGAATGTTTTAAAGCAAAATCTGTCGTTTTATAAATGCAGACAATTTTTATTTATGAACATTTTTGGTTTATGAATATTAAAATCAAGTACGAGGACTTCTATATTCCATTTACAGGCTACAAACTTTAATTATTAATTCAATGGCATATAATTATTTATATGTAGAATTATTACTTTGTCTTTCTCTTACTTTTTTTCTCTTAAATCCTTAGCTGTTATGAATACAACAGTATTTGATGTAGTAATCATTTAAATTTGCATCAGCTTTCTCTTTAATATGTGGAACACTTTTTCTGGCAGAATTAAAAGTTCTATTATCTCTCATCCTGTATTCGGTTGATGTTTTCTTTTTGTGCACTTCTAGTCCCTTTGCGAAATTCCAAATGAATAAAACTTATCTCCAAGCTTCATTTTCACCAGTAAGTCAAAACTACAAACACGAAAGGTAAACACGGGATTTCTAACAAAATGTAAATAATCCCGTTTGTCGGCAGTTCAATTTTATTTTATAAATCCCGGCTACCGGGATTTCTAAATAAAATGTAAAAAATCCGGGCTGCCGGGATTTCGATTCTAATTTTCAGGTCCCGGCTGCCGAAAAACAAACCGAAAGCTCGTGTAAATTATCAAGAAATTTTTAACCTTACCTTGCAGATTTTCTTGTAAAAACGTCTCCAACTGATCTCTTTTTACTTATTTCTAACAACGATCACTATTATTTATAACTATATTAATAGCAAACCGCAAATTAAAAATCTCTTATGACGTTTTACAAGCGTTATCGATTTGTTGTGACGTCAGAGCTTAGGCAGTCCATTGAATGTTAAGCTGAAATGTCATTTTTCGTTTGACGTTTAAAGTTTAAAGGTTTCATATTCATAACCAAATTAGCAATGTGTGAATTTTCAACAGGAGAATTATTTGACTGAAACTTTGAAGCTATTTCTGATTCTATAGCTAAAATTTGCTTAATATTATTTATAGATTTTGGCGGTATGCAGTATTTTAAGTCTTCATTTAAAAATGCTTTTTCACTATTTATTTTGTAACGTTGGTTTCTGGAAGGTTTTCGAATCGTGGTGCAAAGTGTATTGGTATGTAGACTCCGTTTCACATAAGAAGAGGCGACGTGAAGTTGCAGTCGTACTTGTTGTCAAAACCAGCGCCGCACTGTAAAATTGATATTCGACTTAAAATCAGTAGCGTAACGTTCTCACATTTTGTAGGTTAACACAAAATTAGAATCTGTCGGCCTTGACTGTGGATAATTTTTCCTTTAACATCAACAAGTTTCTTAGGAAGCATAGTTTTAGATGGAATAAAACACACAACTAGCTAAATGTCTTGAAATATTCATAAAATCAACAATATTCAACAGTAAATGATTGATTCAAATGCAACCAAAATCTCAATAATAAAATTACTGTCGGCATGAAACATCGATTGTAACGCCAATGGCATGAAACGATCGTTACGAGGCAACATAGATTAACAAGACCAATTTTGGTTTCTGCGCAAGAGTTGGCCAACTTCACGTACCTTCTTTCAAAATATTGAATGCTATGTTGCATGTATTCAAGTTGTTTAAGTGTTTGTACCATTTTTTGTACTGACACTTTCTCTGATTTTGTTATCTACCTAAACAGTGAAATCCTACTGGATGTAATTGGAACGTGAGTGTACATTTTTTAAGTAGATGTATTCTAAACCAATTTCTACTTTTCTCTTTTGTCAGACTCGTTGAGCACATCTCACGGCTTTTTGGGGTCGAGATGTTTTCGTATGGCATTTTATGTTTACATAATTTGGTATTATTCCTTTTTTAAGGCATTTTCGGTTACACCTGGAGCCCAATTCTTGACATCACTCGCTATCGAGCGAATTCGCGGCATAACGAGCAGTAGTTAGCGAAGACTAAACTACTATGCAATTCTTGAGGTGATTCGTTAAAGGGCGTCCTGAGAAATTTGGCAATACCGTAAATAAAGTGTTCACTTATCTTGACGCTGTCAAATTATTCCAATTTTATGGTTATGTTTTATATATATATATATCCAGTTAAAAATGTTTTACTAAATGGATCCAAACACTTTAAATAATGAATTGAAAAGCAAAGAAATATGATGGCGAAATATTTGCAAGGGAAGGATGAAATGATTAGTGGGAAATTCACAAAAAACTTTACTACTAAATGCTTCGAAAAACGAAATTTTTTAATAAAAGCCGCTTCGTTCATTGTCGTGGAGGAATTCGAAGGATTGCGCGGAACCCGGAAATTTTGAACTTCCATTTTTGCCTGCTCTAAATTATCGACTAACATCAAATGCACAAGCTCATCCATAATCGATTTCTCAAACAGAATTACAATTTTAATGTTTTTTAACAAAAATAATATCAACCTATACGCGCGCTGTCACTTATCTATCACTTTCAGTATGAATATGAAGATTATCTGGTTATCACGTACAAAAATGTACTCGCTGCATAACGAACAGTATCAAGCGAATGCGCAAAGCAGAGAGCGCTCAAGAATAGTATTTTAACGAATTCGTTAGGAAGCGAGTAACCTTGAGTGTTGCGAACGGTCAAGAATTGAGATCCAGATGTTTTCCAGCGACTTCTTGTATATAGTTGGGACAAGTCTTCTTTCGAAGATTTCTTAATTTAATGAACTGTTTGGACCCTTACTTTGTGGAATCTACTCATATTAATGTGTCCAATTAATTCCACTAGTTAGTTTCATTCATAACAGTGATTGAAACAATATTGTTCCTAATCTTCAACCACTGAAATACTTTTAAAAAAATCCCTAAGCTTCTTAGTGTACGGCAAACAATGTAGCGGCTTACAAATTAAAACAAATTTGTTAATTTTTTAACCCGTTGATGTAGTGTAGTTTTCCCACTGCCTTTGTAATGGTGAATTTCCACCTCTAAAAGCTAATTACCACAAAGTAGTGTTCTAGAATGCTTTCCATGGGCTTCCATTACCGGATAACTATGCAGTCAAAGAGCTCTCCGGTTTTCCAAGAGTGAAGCATCACAAGAGCAACGGCGAAAAAGCGTATCGAGATTTCTCTCTCGAATGTGATGCTGTTGCGTTATTAATATAGGGCTGATGGTTTTTATCTTCGCTCATAATTTTTTTGTGTGCGGTGTTTTTTTATTTATTCTTTGGTAGTGAGTACATATTAATTATCCGATGCTCATTTGGTTACCGGGTCAAGGCTTTTTTTGCGCGGAAAATATTTTAAATTGAAAAGGAAGTATAGAGAGGAAGCGATTTCTTGAAAATATTCAACACAAAATGTTATCTATTAAAAAGTCGTTATTTGGTGACGTTGAGGAAGTTTTATTGATAAAATAATTAAAAACTGTTAATTAAAACGGATCGTATGTTAAGTAAACGAGATATTTCATACCACAGCTTTTTTCGGGAAAAAATAGTTATTTATATACCAAGGGTATAAATAGATGTTTATGCCTTGAGAGCGACGTCTTACAAACCCTCGGGCCAGAGGGTCCGAGGGTATACACATCTGTTTATGCCCGCGGTACATACAAACTTTCATGTCATACTAGTTCGTCATTGCAATCCAATTTCAATACAAATCAGTTTTCAAAAAATCTGGTTTGAATTAATAACATTGTCGTTGCTAGGTGAATGTTGACAAACGTGAATGTCATAAAATCATAACAATTTTTATATGTGTCAAAAGTTAGAAGTCAAAATGAACGAAGATATTGGAATTCCCGACGAAATTATTGAAAAAGCAAAGAAAGCAACTGAAAATCTAAAGTCTAAAAAAGCTTACGACATGGAATACGGAAAATTATTAAATTGGATGCAAGAAAACTACGTGAAAGATGTTAATGAAACTGTGTTGCTTGGATCCTTGTTCCTTGTGGTCCAAATATTCCATGGTAAAGAAGACTTTAATAGTAAATAAAAATATTAACATTGCTAATTACCATAAGTTAATGGAATATTTGAAGCAAACTTCAAAAGGCTACATACCAAAGAAGTCTAAAATTTTGTCTAGAGATGTTTTAAAATTTATTCATAAGGCACCGAACGAGATGTTTTTAATGAACAAAGTTGCATTAATATTTGGAATATTTGGTGGATGTCGACGGCAAGAACGTGAACATGTTAATTACTCATGTAGAAGATAAAAAATCGGTTTTTGTGGTAAATGTACCAGAGACAAAGACCGATAAAAAACGCATTTTTACCATTATAGATGAGGGTGGAATGAACAGTTTAAAGCTAATAAGAGATTATATGTCACTACGGCCACGTGGCTGCTCAGGCTTTTTCGGACCTATAGACAAGGTCGATGTACTGTACAGCCAGTAGGAAAAAACACGTTTGGAAAAATCCTGTCCATTATTGCGAAATATCTGGGTTTAAGTGATCCTGAGAAATATACAGGTCATTGTATGCCTGCAATAACAGTTAAAGGAAAATTATGATTTGAGGCTGCTAGAAGAAAATACAAACAGACTAAAACTAATTACTATTGCTGTGAAGATCATTTTGATGTAAAAATCTTCAAAAAGCTGAAATTAGATGAGCTGAAGTATGTTCCATTGACTTCCTTCTGGTCTACGGAACTATCCGTTAAAGGGTTTATAGTACGGTGCAATTAGACCTAAACCTCAACTGCTGTTTTAATTAGTCTCAGGTATTCGCCAATATTCTTCCACTCCCGCTCGAGAAGATTGTTCTTCTTATTTAGTCCTTGCTGCACCTCCTGGTGGGTTTCAAATGAATGCTACCTGGAAGCATCTTAAGTGGGGGAAGTGCAAGCCAGCTTAAGCAATGTAATTACAGAATGTTGTGTAATAGACTGGAAGTAGTGATGAGTAAAGCAAGACCAAGACCAAGACCAAGAATCGGATAGCATTGGTCTTGGTCTGGCTTATTTTGTCTTGATCTTGGTCTCACTCAAATCGTCTTGGTCCTGCGTACAAAGTCTTGGTCTTGTTCATTTTACCTGTTACTTTTTTTTTACCTTTGAAGATCATCATGGTTATGAATTATTTATTATTTACAATCTATTATCAACTAGTAATACTAGTGATGACCAAGACTCGGATTGTCTTGGTCTTGGTCTCGGCGAAAATGCAAAACCACGACCAGCAAGTAGCACCGGTAGCGAAAATAATTTTAGTGCCAAGTCCATGAATCGCAATAAAGACATGCTTTACAGTGTGACCAACTGTAATATCCTCAATTCCTCCCTTTTTTGAAACCACCATTTCGCTATTGAAACTATTAATGAGTCAGTGTGTTTTTTATTTGATTGGTTGGATAGATCTTGAAGCTAGTTGCAATATTAAATTGATTACAAAGAATCTGCTTGCAGAACGCCCTAACCACAGCCGCATTCAGTGGTTCTTTGGTTTTTGTGAAAGATCCAGTTTTGTCCGCGCAAGATAGTGAAGCGCATCCAAGTAAATGGAAGTCCAAATTGAACACTTCTTTGATTAGTTGACTCCTGATGGAACGTGTCTATTTGTACGCGTTGTGTAGTTTACTACAGAGAATCCCTAACAAGGTATTTATCCTGATAATAAAAATCTTGTAGTTTGTGAAACCGGTCTAGTAATATATCTTATATATTCCTGGTGCTAAATTTGTTAATTTTACTGATTTTATTTGATAGTTAGGAATAATTCATAATAGCTGGAAGTATCGTCTAAGTTTCCTAAGCTGGGATCGAATAAAGAAAGTGACAGAGTTACTCACTGGTCACTATACGCTAAGAAAACACATGCATTGTTGATTGTGTACATTATCACGGACTCACTAAAGGTACTAGCGCTCCCGTAGGAGACTATCTCCAGGATGGACCTCGTGAAAATACTGTTAAGACTGATAAGAATAACTAGTCTATATACATATTGCAACCAAGAGCACAAAAAGACGAAAGACTGAGGTGCCGAAGTCATAAATGGCTGTACTAATTGAACCAATTAATCATTGTTTAACGGTACAGTGGCGCATAGTTTTATATGAGCACTTTCAGACGACAATTTCGTATACGGATCACGTTTCCATAAAATTTTAGAAACGGCATTCGTCTGAGCACGCTGCAAGTCGTAAAAATGTATTGGTTGTTTAGTTTGGTTTTCAAGATGAATCAAATGAAAGGATGTTTATCGTTCAATAGCTAGTCTACATTTTAAACTATCATTGAAAGCTTAAGCTAGAGCTCATATAATAGCCTTCTTGGTGTGCGTCATCGTTTGCGACGTATATCCGAGTTTTGGTTTATATATTTCTTATTTTGATATATAGCTAATGTTTAATTTGATAAATAAAATCATCAGGATCGTATTCAGCCAAATTCGAAGAGACTATGAAATTAATAATACTTGGGATATTTAAACAAAATAAAACAAATTGTATATTCAATTTACATATCAAAATAATTTCACATTAGTAAATATAGTCCTGCGAAAGAATTATACAGCGTTTTCAATTAAGTCTGCACCATATAAGACCCTATTTTATTCTTAAGTTTTATGGAAAACGTAATTCTTCACTTATAATTCTTATTGTTACTGAATTTTATTGTTTTATTTGTTTAAATGAGGCCACTGTCTCATTGGCGAGCGGCGAGTTGCATCCCAAAAAGTAAAATTTTACCTGAACGAAAAAAGGCAACCGTCGAATTGCATCCGTAATCCAAAAAGGTCTGTTAATCAACCTATCATGGTCAAAGGCTGGTCAAATTTCACAGCAATCTTGCCGAAATATTATTTGAATCATAAATATTTTTATAAAAATTGGAACATATACGTCTGTATGAGATTTGAAAATTGTCATCATACTTTCATACGCTATATTTTAATTTAAAAAAAAACATGAGATATTCTCCGAACTACCCTACCCTAACCCAATCGAAAAATGGAATTTTGAAAATTGTTTAAATTAAATTAATATATTATTCACTATATTGTTATAAAACTGTATTAGTCGCAGTTTCGGAAATAAAATTTAGTATCAATTACGATATCAGAATAAACATGACAACAATGCCCGCTTTCATTTAATTATCTACCAGTTTCAGATACCATATTAAATTTGTTAATGGGATGCAAATCAGCGGTTGGACGGATGCAATTCAGTGGTCAAAAGTTTGTATGTATTTTATGTTCATGACTTTAAACATAATAGATAAAAATGAAATATATAAGCGATCCCGATGAAATACATGGGATTAACTTATTTTATATTAATTTCACTCATTGTTATATAAAAAATACTAACTGAAGTTGAAGGTATCAATGATTTACAAGCTTCTTTTTCTAACTGAAAATACTTGAGAACTTTCACTCTTTTTCCGTATATCTAGGCACAATAAGATTAGTATTCACTTTTCATAAATAACAATTGACCGTAAACAACAAAGTAGAGACCTTACGAGAACTGTCAGTGGAACATTGTCGCTACGAAAGGTACGTCTGCATTGTAAATTGAACGATGTAATTTCGCCCGATTAATAGGTCGTGCTTGCGCGTAATCTAAACATCAACCAATCAAATTTTTGTAAGTCAAATATTAGGGTTAACGTTTGTAATACGTTTAAACGGTTCATTATTGTGATATTTTGATTAGGATTAATCACAGACCTCCCTTTTTTTCTATTTCTCCCAACGTAATATGTTAGAAGGACATAAACAATCAATGACGCACACCAAAAAGGCTATTACATAAACTACAGTATGGAATTTCAAAATACATAACTGTCAAGAAAAAGTGCGAACATCTTCAGAACGATTTGTCTGAATTTATTTCACATAACACTTTCCAAATATTTCGTGATAAATGTTGGTCTGCACTTAATGCTACGTGGAAGATGAGTTTTTTTTAATCGTCCATTTATTTTTCTAGGTCGCCATAAGAGAGCAAAATATGAACGAGTATGTCAACTCTGTGTAAAATCAATTCGTTTCTGCTATGTTCGCGGTTACGATTCCCTTGTGTAAGTAGTTTCGAAACTTTCAAGAAAGAACGGCCATGGAAAGTGAGTTAAAGGTAAAAGAAATAACTTGAGTTTTCTGATTGAAAAAAATCACTTTATCTTCTCTTAGAAGAATTCAATTTATTAAAGGAAACTTCTAATATGACATCTTCAAAGAGACGTCAGTGTTTTACTAGAGAGATAATAACTCAGCAAAAAGTTTTTGAATCTCTAATACTTATATAAAATTCTCATGTCACAGTGTTTGTTACCAAACTCCTCCAAAACGGCTTTACGGATTGTTATGAAATTTTGTGTGTACATTCAGTACGTCTGATAATAATCGGTCGTAAACTATTCTTTAAACCCCAAAATATTCATTTTTCTAGTAACATTTTTGATTTTATTATGATTTGGAATAAAAAAATACATATAACCCTAAATTTTTCCCCTTCCAGTTATTTTGTTGTTGTTTTGCTACCAAACCAAACGCGCTCAATTTCCTATTAGATAAGCCTCCGCAGTGACAATCATTGAGCTAAATGGTGACAATTAATAAGTCGCAAGGCCAAAGGATCTGTTTGCGTTTTAGATTTGGATACACCATGTTTTCCATACGTGGCATGTTTTTGCGTGGGCAAACCATCGAGCCTATTTGCGTTTGCTAAAGACGGACTGACAAAAAATATCGTAAACTCAATTGCTCGTCGAAATTAATATTGATTTTCCTAATTTCATGTCCATATATCAAAATAACAAATACATATCACCTCTTTTTCGTTATGCTTAACTTTTGAGAGATCAAGCAATGAATATGGTCGCTGCGTTAGAGAATTCCATTACATTGAGAAAATAAATGGTTGATGTTTTTTCATCGGTAATCATGATCTTCAGTGCTACATTTTTCTTTCTGTCATAGATCCGATCCTCACACATTCAGAAAACATTGGTTATTCTTCAATAAGCAACCAAAATATTCACTAGATATAAGCTAGATGGCAGAACAACGATTGACGGGTCAGCTAGTTCTTTTATAATATTAAAGAATATAAGTAGATAGTTCTGTTACTTCAGTGTCACTACAAATGGTGGTGGAAAGTGTAGCAGAAAGAACAAGATACAGACTTAGGAGATAATCATTACAAAGAGACCACTTCCTCGCTTCTCTATCTAGCCAGTTCCCGATTTCCCCTCTTAAGCAATCTTTTATGATTTCACAAAACGGTTCCGGACCTATGAAGTTTTCTTTAGAACCTTCTTTAGCTAACTGGTCCGACATTTCATTACCTGCAATCCCCTCATGTGCTGGCACCTATATTAGAGACACTTTGTTGTCTCTTGCCAGCTTGTTAAAGGATTCTTTACAGTTTTTCACCAGTTTAGACATAGTTGTTGGTAGAAATGACTTGGATAGGAGTGTACGGGTCAGGAAGCAAACACTCCGAAAGTTTTCTCAAGCGAAAATTCACGCCATAGGGAATGTGTGTTGGTATTGATAAAAAATATAAAAGGCAAAAGATTATCATCACGTCGGATAGTCAAGCAGCCATTAAAGTTCTTGCGTAATCAGCTTCAAAATGATACAAATCAATGAACTAGAGAGCAGCATCTTTATCTTACTGTTGTTTCCAGGATACCCTGGGATAGAAGAGAATGACATAGTAAATTAACTAGCAGAAAGGGAGGTTAAAACTCTTTGAGGTATCAGCTCCAATGTAATATTCGAAAAAATAGGAATAGGATTCATTGGAAAGATGTAGTACGGCTTAGACAAATAAAGATACTATAACCAGCTGAGAACAAATGAATGCCTGAGCCAGAGTAAAACTGCACTGAGAGGTTTCACAGATTTCCTCACGGGGTACTGTCCCCTGAATTATAAGCTCATAATAGTAAAGCAAGAAAAGTGTAGATTGTGTCGAATGAAAGAAGAAATCTTTATCCACATACTTGTGGATTGCATAACAATACCTAGGATAGAAGAGAGACACTTACCTAAACCAAAGCATGTATATACCTTAAAATTTCAACGGGAAATAGATCTAAAGGAGCAGCCAGTCTTTCCTCAGGAACTAAGTAGAAGAAAGGAGGCACAATAGATATTTTAGGAAACCCCAACATACATACATACTTCAGTGTTTTCAATCGTTCCAAGCAAAAAATGTTATAATCCCTAGTGATCAACCAATCAGTTGAATTTTAAGCTTCAGGAAAACATTTCTTTCCACTCCTTAACTACAGAAATACTAACATTGAAAACAAATGTTAAACTGTAGTTATTGGAGACCCTGTATATATTAATTCGAAAGATGAACTTACTATATGTAGTGATAGTTAGGAAATTTTATAATTACTTGTCAATCTAGTTTACAGTTTCAACCAGCTAAATGAAATGAAACCAAAAAACTGATCTTTCTAGACCTTTCAACGACGACCCATGCTTTTTTTTTAATTAACTCTAGCAGCATACGATGCAACGACATTCCTATTTCAAGGCAAGACTGAATTGAAATAGGTACGTTCTAATTTCTGATGTAATGGTCGTGTGAATCAACAAAAAAATTGTTTTTAACGAGCTGATATATTGTGATACACTTCTATTTTAATTATTACCATTTATCGTAATAGGAGCTAATTAATATAGAAATCGCAAAATGTGAGTACGTACGTACAGTAGACAGAAGCAATCAAGATCCCTGGAAAATGTAGCAACTAAAAGAAAGGTAATCGCAACCAGCCAATAAGGAACCAATGTTAACGATTGTACATCAGCTATTGTAAAAATAATCGAGATAATATGACCGAATTATTTTATCGATATACATTAATTTTCGTGGCTACATCAGTGTTGTCAATGTGAGGATAATTATCCGACTTTTGGACAATGTCGCTAACCGTATAATTTTTAGATCGAATAACTTTTCGAGTGTTTTGCAAAAAGTATATAAAACGGCTGTTGTATTGGGGGATTTTTAATATTAACTAGGTTCGCAGACTTTTATTTATAAAACATAGTGTCTTTTTGGTAATTTCGACAAATTTGGATAATTCTTAACTTTGCATCGGCAACACTGTACTGTATTCTATTTGATGTCGGCTGTCATTTAAAATTTGCTTTTATATAATATTTATACGTTATTTGCTTTATAAATCTATACCTCAGAACCAGACTAACTTAAGTCAATCTAGGCTAAATTTTCAGGAGAGTACAAAAACCGTGAAAATATAACTCTATTTCTAGATACAGAGCTAACACTTGAATTAGCCCTCAAAAAAGTATCGACATTATCAATTTTGTATATACTTAACCCATTTATAAGTATTTTATTTAGAATCAACATCTTATTTAGTCAAGACGGGACTTACGTTTTTTTTTCCTGTACTTATAAATAAATTGATAGTTTCAACCCTTACACTGTGAAATTCATACATGTCAAATGCTATTCCAGCATCTAATGCAGCGTTTAAAACATATAAGTAAGAACATGTTAAAGAGAAGACACCCTCACTTGAGAAATCAGGTGTCTATAAAATCAACTGCTCTGAGTGTGATGCAGTATATATTGGCCAAACAAGAAGAAATCTTAATATAAGGTATAGTGAGCATCTTGGAGCCTACAGAAACAAGCACCCTGACAGATCAAATTACGAAAAACATTTGTTAGAACAAAACCACAAACCAAATTTGAACAATCAAATACAGTTACTACATGACTGTCAGAATTATACTAAACTTAACTATTTAGAGTCTTCAGAGATAAGAAGGTACTCTAATGATCCTCAGTATACTCTTATAAATCAGCAAATAGATACTTTACAATCTCCTTTGTTAGACTGTTTGACCGATATATTTTAATGTGTTTCCACTTATCTTTTCTAAATTCTCCTCTTCGCGAAAATATGTACATACATATTATATACACCTTTTAACTTAGGTAATAATACACTTGTTTACTTTATTTAATTCACTATCTATATGATACCTATTACTATCCTACCCTAAAAGTCCTCCTTTCATTTTCTTAGTTACATAATAAACAATGTTTTCATTCCACCCCATGAAAATGATGTAAAAACATCGAAACCGGTCGGGTCTAAGTTTTTTTTTAAATTTATATTATTAAATATTGTGAAATGAAAATAATGAGTATTTTTGAACATTGACATGTACCTACTTATAAAATCCTTTTTGGACTTAAGACTGGACTTGCGTCATATTGGCCGTACTTATAAAACCAGGTTTAGAACTAACTGAACGCTATGACAAGGTATGTTAATAAACAATACAGAAAAATCATTGTAACAATATTTTTAATATTCAAAGAAATCTGCAAGAAAGAATATCAACATTTTGTGTTATGGTGTTAATGCTAAAAAAATCTACAGATTATTAGCAAAATTACTAATCTAGAGCGGTTGTGTCATCCTCAGGAAAGTTCTTTGTTTTCAAAGAAGGATCTGTTGTACTCTATACAGGAACCCATTTCAATAAATTCATGAGGTCTCTGTATTTTTCATAACTTATCTTTCTTTTGGTTAATCTAATTGGTGGGATTGCTGCCGGCAAATCAACCCCTTTTTCTCTCCGCTTTCTTTAGAGATCGAAAGTTTTAAAAGCATCATCGGGGAAACTGGTCTCGTAGTACAACTTGGTATCCCCTTTACGAAACTGTAACCAAACTGCATGTGATTTCAAAAATGGTTCATTATCAGTGTTCTTCCTTGAAACGAATGGACCGTATTTACTCCTCAGGTAGAGAAAATCTACAAAGTCGTCAAGACGCATCCTTCTCACAACTGGTGTCAGCGAGATCTGGTTCTCAGCTAGTGGTTCATAATGAACCTCTGCATGATCTTTAAAGTTGTCCTCCACATGAACTTTAAAGAGGTCTTCATTATATTGGTTTAAATTATTATCTCTCGCAGTTTCTTGAAACTTCCCAGGCAGGAAAGGTTGTTAAAAAAATCAGAATCCAACAGCTGTACGAATAATTGTATCAATACTTCCTTAATGTTGTCAAACATTGTGTGCGTAATACCAGATCTAGTTGGCCTATTAATAAACGTAAAAAGTTTGTATTTTTGTTGAGTCAACACTTCGTACATAAATGGGCCTGCGCTTGAGAAGGTTACAAAGAGAGAAAGGGTATAACAATATTGTGGTGTGTAGGTGAATAATTAACAAAGCTTACGTTCTGGACTCGATTATTTAGGAGCACTTGAAACTGGATCCTTCTCGTGATTATTATTTTCTAGTAAAGATAAAATAAACTTCTCTCTGCTATATTTATTCATTTTAAATAATTTCTCTCCAACTACAATTAAAACCAATAAAAAACAACAGGTTGCAGTAAACAAGACTGTCATAACAAAACTGATTCTTTTCTACTGAAAAAGGGCGCGTTAATGTGTTGCTATAAACATTCAGCGCCACAATAACGTAAGTGGAGTTACGTTTGTCTGGCTCAACCATAGATTAGGACTTACGTTCTTACAACCCTTAGAAAATACAAAAGGCGAATTTCCAGCGGACTTATGAAGTTGTTATGGCTTAATGTAAAATCAAATTCTACATTTAATGATGGTATAACCTGAAAATTGTTCGTCTGGTTCTGGGAAACAGAAATTACAGAACAATCATTTTTTGTAGAGTGAAACTTAACAATGTTATTGATTAAATAATGGTATATTATGTATAACTGTTTGAAATAGAGCAGCAATCGTTTTGGATTGGACAGTCTAAATCCACAGACCAGAACTATAGATCTGGCCGTAATAACGTGTGGGCAACGTCGATCCATGCGTTCAGTCCAGTACTGTCGATATAGACCGGAATATAGGCCTTTGAACTTTTGTATAGAAAATTAATAATCCTGTACAGTCTGATTCATTTCCTACAAGTGAATGTTGATAGTTGATTTTGGTCTCATTCTAAATAAGATTAAAAGCATCCAATGGCTATTTATTTTGTAAATCTACGAGCTTTCACCTTTACTGGTTTTATGGAAATTATATAAAAAATTTAACCTTGAGTAGCAGAAAAAGAGCCAGCCCTGTACAGTCAACGAAATATAAATCATGCCATTAATCAAGCAATAAAATCTCAGTCCGTTAAGTCCCTTTATATCCTTTCTTATTTCAACAATACTACACTTGATCTGGGCATCATACATAATAATACAAGGTCCTTTGTGATCAGATATACCATTCTATGCGGTGTTTGTCTTTTAATCCTTATATGTAATAATCAGCTATTTTTTCTTTTACGTTTCATATGAAAAAGTCGGTATTTGACTTTGGTATGTATAGCATATAGACTGAATTACACCTGCATTTGTATGTATGTTATTTTTTTTTCTGGTAAATATACGTCTCAGGAGTAATTAATTTGCCAAGTCACAGTAAATAGTTATAATGAGGACCAAGATGCCTACTATTATCGCTAAAATGATGTTCAGGGTTGGAATAATTAGCAATAATGAAGAAATAAATAAATACCGGATGTAATATGAATATTAAGGACTGTTTGGAAGATAAAAAAGCCAACATCTTGATTTAATACAAAAATGTATTTTACTTTCAGCAAACAATAAGTTGGTGAAAAAATGGAAGGATAACTATTGAAATTTAACATCTTCCCTCAATTTATCACTGCACTGATGTATCCATGTACAGTTGTGAGTATAATTAGTTTGCACTGTTCCACAATTTGTCAGCGAGATAGAAAAATCTAAGTAGAAGCAGAACCGGTTTTGTACTCATAATGTGAATTTTCAAAAAATGATTGCCAATGTTTGTATATTGGGGTGACATTCACTGATGCCTAAAAGATCTATTGTACCCCCCTCACTTCTACTCACATCCTGAGAAAAGTCTCAAAGACTAGTAGCTCCTTTAGTCTTATATCCCAGAGGAAGAAGAATCTTTGATTGTCTAAGGCCTACTAGGTCTTTCCAATGATCAGATCTTCTCTTTTCTTCGGCTTTGACTATTTCTTCCAGTATTACATTGGAGTTCCTGATTCCGCAAAAGGGTTCCGGCCCCCAAAAGGGTGTTTCAGTCCCCCTCTTGATTACCAAATGTCGGAAAATATTACAAGAAGCATAATACCGATAATAGTAGAAAAATAAGTTAATCATCTTGTGAGTTTTCTTCCTCACTCGATGTGTCATCCAGCTCAATGACAAATGAATGAACATTTTTCCAGATTAAAAGGAGAAATATTTCCTGACCATATTTACATACCTATAACAATATCTTCCTCTTCAAATGGTCGCCAAAAAGCCATAATTTTGATTATTACCAAAAAATAGTCGCAATCAATGAAAAAGTTTTAATCAAACACTATTTTAATCACAGCAACAGGTAACAGATATTCTTATATAACAAAAATGAGCTAAGCCTACCCTGAGAAGTTCACCGCAGGTGCACCGTATGTGTGGACTGTCCGCAGACGTACATTTTAGATAGACCAATCCGAAGCTACATTGCACCAATGAGATTCAATTGTCCGCTTGTGGGAAGGTCAAGACTCGAAATCATTTATGACTTTTTCATCTTTTCGGCTTTGCCGCATACTGTTATTTTGAAATAGTGCAAGCTAATCTACTCACAACTATATATTGGGGTGACATTCGCTGAGACCTAAAAGATCTATTGTGACCCCTTACTTCTACTTAATTTCTGAAGAATGTCTCAGAGACTAGTAGCTCCTCTAGTACAATTTCTCTGAGGAATTTTAGGATATCTGCAGACTTCAACTTAGGTAACTGTCCCTCTTCTATCCAGTAGTCTCCCAGGTGCTGTGCCCTAGGATTATGAATTGCTGTGCAATTCGCAAGTATGTGGATGGAGCAGCCTTTACAAATGGCACGTAAAATTTTATGTTTGAAATGAAATTTATGTAATTTATTGTATTATTCATATTGTAAAACAAAGAATACTAGATTATACTATAAGGGAGAGAAATGCGTTATTTTGGCAGAGGTGCAATTTGAAGCCCGAGAGCTACAATGCACCGAGTACAAAATAGCATCTCTCCCGAATGGTATATACTATTTTTTCCACGGTCTCATTAACTTGAAAACTGATATTTTGTCATTATGAAGTAAGTAGCACCAAAATTATTGTATTCGGATTTGAGCATTTATTTAGTAGTCGTTATAGTATATAGTATAGTAGTAGTTATGTATTGTCGTAACTACAAAATAAACAAACAAAAAGAATTGTCAAATTGAGGTGCTAGTTTGGTTTAGTTTGAAGTTTGTTTAGTGCACAATGAATAATTATTGTGAGTCGATAGAGATTGTGGAGGCTGCAAATATTGCAATAAGCAATTTGCTGCCTACGAAATCAAGATCTTTATACGATATAGCCTACAATCGGTTCAAAAAGTGGTGCGCCGAGAAAAATGTTCAAGTATACAGCGATATACTATTTTCCATCAAGTGCAGAAGACAAAGAATTCTTGTTGATTAGGGTAAGATTACTTTTGTTGTTAGGTATTTCAATTGTTAAGTATTTTGATTTTTTATACGTAGGATTAATTCTGGGGATTGCCGGAGCTTGTCGAACTGATGAACTAGTCAATTTAACTGTGGATGATATTGAGGATGTAGGCTCTTCCTTGATTGTAAAAATTCCAAACACTAAGACAAACATTCCACGAACCTATGTGGTTACCGATGTGGAAAGTATGCTTAAATTGTTTCGACAATACCTGTCCGTTCGTCCACCCCACGTCAAGCATACGCGCCTTTTTTGTACTACAAAGCAGGACAATGTAGTTCGCAGCCAGTTGGCAAGAGTACCATGGGAAAAATTCCGAGTGTAGTAGCTTCGTATTTAAAATTACCTGATGCTGCATGTTATACTAGTCACTGCTTACGAAGATCTTCAGCGACATTACTGGCAGATGCTGGTGTGAATATCACGACAATAAAGCGTCATGCTGGTTGGAAATCAACGACAGTCGCTGAGGGTTATGTCGAGAACTCCATTGAAAATAAGACCAAAATTGCTAATCAGGTTTTAGTAGGTAGGTACCACTACTAGCGCAATCACAAAAACTGTGTAAGCGAAAGTAATATTTCTTCTAAAATTAATTTTGAAAATTGTAAAAATGTAACATTTAATTTAAATGTCAATAAATAATTTCAATGTTATCTTTTTTTTGCTTGAAAAACGTTCTCCATGATGTAAACTCCCTTGGGAGCATTATACTCCCTTGGGAATAATCGACTACTTTTGTTTCAATTTTGATGTCATAGAAACTTATTTCTACTCCCGACCGTGGAGAAAATATATAATTCATATAGTAGTTTGTTTTTATGCTCAATAACAATAAATTTTGCACCAAAAAACGTAAAAATGTCGATAAATGTTTACCATTCAATTGAATACAGCAAAAAGTAACATTTCACTGTTTTTATTACCACGTGGATCAAATGTTTTTAGCATCTCTAATAACTTAAGCGGCTCATACCGTATCGAATTGTTTATCCAATGAGAAACCGCGAAATACTAAAAGATTTGGGTCAAGTGCAGTCAGTTACAGTGATCAAATGAAGCATTTGGATAATCAAATTAACGAATTAATCTGTGAAACGGTTTGTTTACCGAAAAAAAGATGATCAAATTCTTTAGTTTTTTTTTCCAATAATAGTGCACCGATGTACCAAAAAAAAAACACCAATAGCAAACGAATTGATAAACTATTTTCCACTTAGTTCTTCCTGTTTGAATCCTCTTTTTTGTCTATTCAAATCTGCCAATCTCGAACGTAATAAAAAATTCAATTACTGTGAATGTCTTGTTAATGAAATAAACATGTATTATCTATGATAACAAATCATATTTTTCTCTCTCTCTCTCTCTGTCTCTCGCTCTTTCTCACTATCTCGATTTCTCTCTTTTTTGTTTCATTTGTTGTGTTCATTATTTGTTAGGATTGAGTTTGTAAGTCTATTATTGTCAAGCGTTTAAATTGAGTTCTATGTAATAAAAGGATTTCCAGGAAATGCGTGCTTATATAGTTTTTTCCTTTAATCAGTTTTTTGTCGATTACAGAGGTCTAACAGGTACAGGTAAACTGGTATCTCGTGAGAAGGCGGAGCTTCCAGTACTCAGAGAGAGAACGTATTCGGCCAGACTGGGATGGAATTTACCCGAACATTAGATATTAAAATGTATACAATGTTGTCAATATGTGGATGATCACAGTAATGTTTTTGGTATGATATTTAGAGAAATTGACACAACAATTTAATTACTAAAAGTATGAGGGAATGATTTTTGGTTAGGTATGATATACAGTGTGTCCCAAAAATTTGTATACAAAAGGAGAGGAAGTTTATCTTACATGTCACAAAAAAAATTATTCTTGATAAAAAGCTCTGCATGACTTGTGAATCCATAATCAGGTTAAAGATGTTTAAACTTTGTGTAGAATAGAAGGAGAAAAAAATATTAATTTGATTAAAATATAATATTTACCAAACAATACATAGTAACATTGTGATGTCATTACAATACAATTATATAAGGGACTTTCATTTTAAAAGATCCTACTTGGAAAACTTAATTACTGGTAAGTATCTAACGTTTCAAAATACATATTTGAATAAGGCAATAATTATATGATTCTTACTATCATTTTAATATTTTAAATTATTTTTATTATAACAAATTCTAAAAAATTATTAATTCTGTTTAATTTAAAAAATATAACGTTATTTAAAAAATTACTGAAAATTCTGAAACAATAATAGTAATAATAACGAGTACTTTAAGTAGATATTATCAAATAAATGGGGTTTAAATAAATCAGATTTTTTTGTACCTATGGGGGTTTAGAGATCCTCGGTATCTGACTCTTCATCATCATCATCAGAAGAATCCCATTCCGAATCACTGTCTCTTAAAGTGATGACAAATTTTTTCATATTATTTTCGATTGTTGCTTCTTGAACCAAAAATTGTTGCTCCCATTTGGTTGCAACTGCTTTGCCACTCAGTAGGAGGGAAAGTGGCAAAGAATTGTTCACATAACTCTATCACAATATTTATATTGACTGTGATGCTACATACGATTTTAAGCGGGCCCAGCTCAATTGGATTAAGATCTGGGTGATATGGAGGTTATCTTAAAATTTCGTGTCCATATTTTATTGCGATCTCGTCTATTGCGTAACGTACATATCGTGGTTCATGCATTATTCTTGCCTCTAATCATACCTTTATCTATTCCTTAGTTGATTTTGATGTTGGTGCCTTGTCAATTTAAATACAAAACGTAAGATCACAACAAAATTCACTTTAAATAACGCGAGTAAATGAAACAATGCAACAGTGTGAAAATATCGAATATCGAAAATATCGTCTACCGCACGATTGGCTTTGCTGGATCCCCACTTTCAAATTTGTTACGGCGCATCGTCACCTCATTTCACGAGATACCGGTTGTAGTGTACAGTTGCGGCCAATAAAAAATGGGACAACTCTTATAGCAAATTTTTGTCTAATTCTAGCTGCTTGAATTTGTCATATATTGCAACATTATCATTATATAAATATGAATTGTTGTTTTTTATTGAAAATTAATGATTATTTAGTAGCCTTCGTTATTCAATAATGAAAAACAATATAATTTACACTTTATAGTGTTATTATCATTCAAATATACGACAAAGCTATCCCATTTTTTCCGGAAACGGAAAAGTCACATTCATAGTAGGCAACAACAACTGTCCCATTTTTCTTGGCCGCACTCCTACCGTACTACCGATTGATTTCGTAAGTTTGATTTACACGAGTACTCAACGGTTTTAAGGTAAAATTTCCGGTATTATCACGAGCGGTGTTTCGGAATTCGGTCCGGGTACCTAGCAAAAGGGCTACCTGCTCACAGGGAACTTGTCCAAATCCGAAAGGGTGATTTCGTAATTCGGTCCGCTGTCGAAACAGGTAGATTTCATGTGGGTATTAAAAGATTATTTTTAGCAATTGTTCTTCTGAAGTGCAGGGTGTAAGACGTGTTTATTTGTGTCCATTATTGTGATTTTGTTTGTTTGTTTGACATGGAAAATATTAATTTCACCTCTATGACGAGTGAAAAGGGTAAGCGTTTATTATTAATAGATGGGTTTAAATTTTGTTTTCAAAAATCATTATCTCAAAAATACGAAGGTGGTTTGGTAGGGGTAGGTTTGGTTGGGTTATTATTGAAAATTATTATAATTTATTCTTCAAAAATTGACTAGAAATACGAAGGTGGTTTGGTAGGGGTAGGTTTGGTTGGGTTATTATTGAAAATTATTATAATTTATTCTTCAAAAATTTACTAGAAATACGAAGGTGGTTTGGTAGGGGTAGGTTTGGTTGGGTTATTATTGAAAATTATTATAATTCATTTTACAAAAAAATTGACTAAACATACGAAGGTGGTTTGGTAGGGGTAGGTTTGGTTGGGTTATTATTTCACGTACTGTTTTTATTTTTGACGATACGCATTTAGCGTAAATTTTTAAACATGCCAGTACAACAACAATAAGTGTGTACTGTTGGTCCTAAGCCCAAAAAAATGTGAAGGAAAATAAAAGTCGAATTAAACAAATAGTAGGTACATGGGACCTAATTCCGAAATCGCATTTTCGCTGGTGTGACCACACTTCGAATTTAATCCGTTACAGGTAGTCCCTTCCGCAGGTAGCGGGACCGAATTTCGGTGCGTCCATCACGAGGGAGTAAAAGAGTGGAAATAAATTAACGGATTATCGAAAAATTGTTACCAAAAGACAACAGGATGAGAAAAATCTGGCGAGTTATTTCCTCTTTATTGCCATTCCCATAATGATATTCAGTAGACTATTTCTTTTGTTACAGTAAAGGTATTAAGCGTCCACTAGGCGGATGGGGACTAGTGTGATTTTATTATTCCCAGAATAATAATCGTTTCGTTCATCCCAACGTAGCGCTACCGATTATTTCTAAGTGCTATAGTAACAATAAGCTACGCAACCAATCAATTATAATAAACTTGAAATGACATCACACATTTTGGTTTGAATATATTTAAGAAATTTCTTTCTTGAAAATAAATTAACACCAGCAGGAACTATTAAACTGAATTGAAATCGGAAATGAATGAAATATTTATTGAAGTCATATATCAAATAAAATTGGGTTATGTTGTTATATCAAGATTAGCTCGTTCCGAAGAATTGAGAAACGATGGATTAGGTACTCTAGAAACCGTCAAAAAAGAAATCAACAAAATGTCTCAGTCCATATTTTGTTTTTACTCAATAAACATCTTTATAAAATTTCATTGTCAGAATTGAGTCCGCTTTTGTTTCTTTTCAGTTGAAAGTACCAGTTTTTGTAGGTGTGTGGGATACAAATTATTGCTAGACGGAAAAGGACAATCTTAAGTTTAATGGAACACTGTGACTCATCAAAAAAGGACCACTTTTAAATTTGTCGAGACTATCGAATTCAGTGGCGTTACCTTTAATACAATTACTATAATGAAATTAATTCTGCGGTGAAATTTATTGGTTGACGTTGTAAGAATTGATGAGGTAAGACAAAGTAGAATTATAAAATCGATATTGGAGCGAATAAGGTTAGTTAGCATAATTTTCTTTTGTTGTCGGTGGTTATATATTAATGTTGTTAAGAGGCTTGATGAAAATTAGTAACAGCGTCAAAATATTTAAAATATTGAATTTTAGAATATTCATAGAAAAGTGGCACGGATTAGATGGGAGGGGAGACTAATTGGGTGACATATTATTTACGGTAAAGTTATAAGGAAATTAAGAGAATAACTTAAATAAACTTTGGAAAGGTCTTGATTGCCAGTAGTGGAATAAGAAGATCAGTAGTTATCACAGGATAAAGGGGAGGCCATAAAGTGCACGTAAAAAGCGTAACACACTGGAAATTGGTGCCAATTTTAATAATAGAGTATATTACAATAACCAGTAGTGGATCTAGGTTACTCCTGGTAATTGTTAAGGCGACCTTACATTATGCTATTTAGGTGCAATGCAAGTTGCATGTTATAACAAAATAAACAAAGCGCATGTGAGTGTGCTAGTTTGTGGCGATTTTTAAGCAAGAAAAATAATTAGAACAGTTTCTATTTTCATGAAATTTGTAGGCAATTTTAGTTATTTTTTTAGTAATAATTCTGCTACCAACCCTAAAAATATTAGAGCAGAAAGTCAAACCTCGAATCGTGTTTATATAGAATAACAAAATGGGGAAAAGTAAGTTATCTTGTTTTATCTGGTATAAAATAGATGTAATAATTAATTTTTATTTTAGCAACACACACTTAATTTTATTATATGAAAGCAAGCCCTGTCTTTACGACGTGAGATCAAAAGATTATCACAATAGAAATACAAGAAATAAGGCACATGAAATATGTGCTAGTCTCTCGGAAATGTACCCAAACTCCGATTTATCTGAAAGTATTGTTAAATACCAGAAAATTGTGAAAAAATTTATTTTCATAATTATTTAACATCACCTAAAAATATTTTTTAATTTGCCACACTGAATTGCATTATACAAAATAATCCAAACTATCTCGAAAATAGCTTAGTGTAAATCGAAGCCATAAATTGCTTCAAAATAGCGTGGCTTTAAAATTGCACCTAAATAGCATAATGTAAGGTCGCCTTAAGGTTGAGTTTTACTAAACAAGCAATAAATACCTGAACGGCAGAAAGAGTTTCAGACTTCTCATCATACAGATTTGAAAATCAATCTAATTTTTAATTTTCGGTACTGTTTATTTTGGCAGATTTTGTACTTATGATTTGTATAAATTGGACATCTGCGCGATTAAGTTGACCAAAACACCTTCAAGTTGCCACTTTTTCTGTAATACACATTTATACCACCCAGTACCACTAAACCAGAATACTGTTGAATACCGGTAATATCGAAATATTGAATATGAAATGATTAGAATCATTTTACCACCAGGATGAGAAAATTTAAATCCAAAATTGTTAAATTCGTTTCATTGGAACCGAATTAATTTTTTTTAATTCTACATGGTGGTATACTCAGAATTAATTGAAAAGGTTTGAGAATGTGCTCTTCCGGCTTTCTCCTTTGATTAGGCATATGCAAATCAAAGTAAACATACGGCAAAGGCGACGAACACGTGCCTTAGCTTTTGCAATTAATTTTGGATAAGTTATGTATGAATGTACGTGTACTGGTGGACATTCACTAAGACCCAACAGATCTATTGCGCACAATTTTGAAGTGAGTAGGAACAATGCTAATGTTGCATAGAATCATCTGGCCCTTCACAATTATATCGAACTTGTCTATATTTAACTAGAAAATTGGTTTCAATCAACTATACCTTGTTTTTAAACTAAGAGGAGCGATTTGAATTTAAGTTGGCATTTCTGCTGCCTAGTGATTGGTCAGATTGCCACCAGTTTCACACAGCTCTTTTGATATCACTGACACTGACATTTGTCAGTTTTGTGTATATTCATATAAAAATAGTCACTAGTTCAATCATTACTACGACGTTTGTTGTTTATTGTTTATTTTAACAAAGTATTATATTTTACCCCAGGTATTTGATGTTTTTATTATTTATTCCCTTTCATGGAAAAAATCCATGCTTCTTTTCTGTTGTTAATAATATAAGTTTCACATAAAGTTTTACATACATTGCAGTACTATATTATGGTATTTTTCGATAACAAAACTTCTGTTCACTTTTAATTTGGTATACCAAAGCCTCAAATGTTGAAAAAAAATTTAATCATACAAATGCATTTCTATATTCTCATTTATACTCAAATTCTTAAAACATTTTACATAAACTACTCATTATAACCTCACATCTTTTCACAATAATGTGGCATTTGGTTACTACTTTCGCAATAACCTGTGGCCAATCATCATTCGATATTTAGACATGCCTTGATCCCTCATTGGCCATGACAACAGCGAGCAGTACAATACATATTTCACGTAATTTTCATTTAGTTCAAAAAGTCTGAACACGACCCTTCCTATCCGGAACACACTCCCAATCTAGTAACTTTTAGTGGTGTGGTTGAGGTTCCCTAAAATGCTCTTCCTAGTTTAAAAACAAGGTATAGATATCAACAACTATAAAAAAACTTTGGTAACGCCTATGATAATATTGACGTCTCTTCGTTTGCTCGGCTATATACCTGAAACTAGTCGAGTGTACAGAGAGTTCCGTTAACCTTTCCAGAATAAATAAATAATTTTAATCACCTTGTCCGGTTGATAGGAATAATAACATTTCTATATTATGCAGGAAATTATTGAATTATGTGAATTATACTTTATTTAAAAAGGCGGCAGAGTAAATAATAAATTTTCGTGATCCTTGCAAAACCAATACAGGATGAATCATCCAAGTAATCCACTGAACATTGTTAACAACAAACATTTTACCTTCAGTCTCTGAAGAAGATAACTTGGTTATCAATATTCGCGTAAGATAGTGTAAAGTGTTGGTGTATCGGTAGTGTAAACAGTATTCACTGTCAAATATGGCCAACGATCCCAGAATTCCCAACTTACATCCAAGTAGAATTAAAATATTGTCGTTAATATTGGCATTAATTTTTTTCCTTTTCTTGTGTCGAGCAGGTAGCTTCACCCTGTACCAGGACGAGTTTGGGGTTTTTCCTATTGTGAAGCGATTGAAAACTAAGTAATTACAGTAGTCAGTGATGTGAGTTGAAAATGAAATGAATGTTTTCAACATTTTGAATAAATCTGAATTTTATAATTTGAAAGTAATTGATTATTTCTCTTTTGGCTCATTGTATACATACAACGGAATATGCCTAATTTTTATTTTGATATTGAATATAAAACGTTAAACTTAGATTGAGCCAAAAATTCTTAAACTCTCTGTAGTATATAGACGTTATAGAAATCAAGTAGATTGAGATGTCATATGAAAGTGAATTGTCAGAGATATCAAATAAAGTATTTAACTTATAATCGTATATTTAGATACATCCATCACACAACATGGTGTCAGGTGTTTGGAGGTTCTAATGAAATGTAAAAGTACTACTTGAAAATATCCAAAAGTTGTCATTTAAGAAAAAGAAACTAAAAAAAAAAAATATGGAACAAGAAGTAGAAGCTTTGAAAATACAGATAGCTCAACTGCAAATGGTTATGGCTCAAGAACAAAATCAACCTCAAGTACTGCGTAATGCAATTCCGTCCCCTGAAGTGTTTTCTTTTGACAAAGATGAGTGGTCAGCATGGATTCAACACTATGAGAGGTACCGACTGGCAGCAAAACTAGGACAGACGGAGGAAAAAGTGCAGATGAACAATCTGTTACTATATATGGGCCCCAAAGTATCTAAGTTATTGGAAACCCTTAAGAAAAAAGATACTGATTTTACTTCCTATAAGGAAATGAAAGACTTTTTTGATAAATATTATGCAGGTACGAAAAATATTGTGTACGCCAGAGCAAAATTTAATCTACGTTATCAAAAAGAAGGAGAGTCTGCTCAAGATTATGTCAGTGACCTCATAGTTCTTGCAAAACGGTGCGATTTTCATAATCTTGAAGATGGACTTATTCGAGATCGTTTGGTAGTTGGAATAAAAGATGCCAAGTTAAGCGAAACCTTGCAGATGGATAGTAATTTAACATTGGATAAGGCCATAGATAAAATTACACAGAGCGAGAAAATCAAAGAAGAAAATAGAGAATTAAGAGGAAAAATGGAAAATAGTCTCAGTCGAGTCATGCAAAAAGGTATAAGAAGGAGAAATAGATGGGAGAGTAAACATTCAGATAAAAATAATGACGAAAATACCTGTACAAAATGTGGTAAAACTCCTGGTCATTCAAAGTTCAAATGCCCTGCCAGTAAAGTCAGATGTCGAAAATGTAAAATTATAGGACACTATGCAGTACAATGCCGCACCAGGAATTTCAATGAAATCGTCGACGAAGAGTCCACATCCTCACACTCTGATGATGAATCTAGTAGTGAAGCGGTAGAAGAAATTAGAAATATATGCAGAGTCAAAGAAAATAAACCATGGAAGGTAAAATTGAAAGTTGGGAAAGAAAAGATCAAATTCAAATTGGATACTGGAGCGGATGAGACGGTAATCACACTAAAAGACTACGAGATGAAATTAAAAAATATGTGTGAGCTGAAAAATACTAGAATTAAACTGGTAGGACCTGGATCTGGTAAAAATTGTGAATTGAAGGTTTTTGGTCAAGTAGATATCCCAGTATCATTACAGCACGGTAAGGTACAGAATATCAAATGTTATGTCGTCAATACAAAAGAAAATCTGTTGGGGCGTCCAGCACTGACTGAGCTAGGTTTGGTTACTTGGAAAAATAATCGATTGAATTGCAATATCAATGAAATTGTTAATAGTGTGTCATTAGCTACTTCTGAAAAATTCAAAATTGAAATTTTAGAAAAATATCCAAAAATGTTTGAAGGGTTAGGAAAATTGAAAAATTTTAAACATAAAATATGCCTAATGGATAATGCTATACCTTACGTTTGTGCCACTCCCAGAAGAGTTCCTTTACCTCTACGAAATCAAGTTGAACAAGAATTACAGAAAATGGTTAATGATGGGGTTATAAAAAAAATCGATGAAGCTACAGAATGGTGCTCTCCAATGGTTGTAGTGTCAAAAAAAGACGGTGGCGTACGTGTTTGTAGTGATTATACTGAATTAAATAAGTACATCGTCCGTGAAAGATACCAACTGCCTTCAGTGGAAGAAACTTTAGCCAAACTGAAGGATGCAAAAGTATTTACAAAGCTAGATTTTAATAGTGGCTTTTGGCAGCTACGGTTGAGTAAGAGTTCCTGCATGTATACTACGTTCCTTACTCCTTTTGGACGTTATGCATACCAATGCCTTCCATTCGGTATTACAAGTGGACCTGAAGTATTTCAAAAGACTCTCAGTGAAATAGTAAACGAATTGAATTTGGACTGTGTGCTGGTACATGCAGACGATGTTCTCGTGACAGGTCGGAACATCAAAGAGCACAATGAAAATTTATATCAAGTACTCAACTATTTGGCAAATTGTGGGTTCACATTGAATACAAAAAAATGCGAGTTTCAAACAACTGAAACGAAATATCTGGGATATATTATATGCTCAGATGGAATTAAAGTCGATCCTAAAAGCACAGAAGCTATCATCAAATATAGAGAGCCTCAAAACAAAACAGATATTCGTAGATTTCTTGGACTGGTTAATTATGTGGCAAAATTCGTCAAAAATTTAGCATCAAAAACTCAATCGATGCGTGAGTTATTAAAAAATAATAATGAATTTTTGTGGACCAATAAACATCAACAAGATTTTGAAAAATTGAAGTCTGAAATTGTATCTTATCCTATTTTAGCAAAATATTCAACATCTCGAAAAACTCGTATTTCAGCAGATTCAAGTCAATTTGGACTAGGTGCAGTCTTAGAACAACTTGATGAAGAAGGAAAATGGCGACCAGTTTATTATTGTTCAAAATCATTGAGTGATAGCCAAAAGAGATATGCTCAAATAGAAAAAGAGGCATTAGCTGTAACATGGGCATGTGAAAGACTGGAACAATTTATTTTAGGATCAAAATTTGAAATTCTCACTGATCATAAACCACTAACAGTTATTCTTGCATCCAAAGAGATAGATCAACTCTCCACTCGATTGCAACGTTTCCGGATGAGACTTTTAAAATTCAATTATACCATTACGTATGTCCCTGGAAACACATTTTATGTGCCCGATGCCCTATCCAGAGCTCCCATCTCAGAAGGATCTTTGGATGATGACATTATATACAGCGACAGCAAGGTTTATATAGACGCAATATTATCCGAAATTTCACAATGTATATTGTCTACAAAAACAATACAGTCTGGACAAGATAATGATTTACAGTGTCAGCAAATCAAGAAATACATTGTCGAAGGCTGGCCGGATAAGAAAAAAATTAAAAACTGCGTTCAAGAATACTATAAATATAGAAATGAATTGACCATTATTGAAGATCTTCTCTGCTGTGGTGATCGTTTGCTCATTCCTAAGCCATTGAGAAAACAATGCTTAATTCGTATTCACGATGGGCATTTCGGATTAAATCGTTGTATCCGAAGAGCCAAAGAAACAATATGGTGGCCGTCAATAAATCAGCAAATTGAAGACATTATTATATCTTGTGAAATTTGTTTGAAGAATAAATCTCAACACGTTGAGCCTATGATATATACTGAGGTTCCAACAAGACCATGGTCTGTGATTGCAGCAGATTTAGCTGAGTACAAGGGCAAAATGTTCCTAGTTGTACAAGATTACTATTCAAAATATCCCGAAGTCACGAAATTAAATAAAATAAAAAGTGAATCTATCATCAAAAAATTCAAACAAATTTTTTCCCATCATGGCATACCGGATATAGTAAAAACCGACAATGGTAGACAATTTGCTTGTTATGAATTCAAGGAGTTTGCTAATAAATATGGGTTCAAATGGGAAAGCTCAAGCCCTGAATATCACCAGTCCAACGGCCAGGCGGAATCCGCAGTAAAATTACTCAAGAGAATAATTAAGAAAAATCCAGAAGATATAGATTTGGCTTTATTGGCATATCGTAACACTACTTTAAGTTGTGGTGCATCACCTGCCCAACTTTTATATGGAAGATCGCTGCGAGATAGAATTCCGTCAATAACTGAAAAACTAATTCCAAAGCTACCTGATCATGATAAAATAAAAGAAAAGATGTTAGAAGAGAAAAATAAACAGAAATCGAATTATGATGTCAGACACAGAGTAAGAGAAAAGAAAGAGTCGAAAGCAGGAGATAAAGTTTGGATTACAAACATGCAAAGAGAAGGAGTAATAGAACAAAAATTGGTTGAACCGAGATCTTACTTAGTTAGAACAGACAAAGATAATATAGTCAGAAGAAATAGTCGTCATCTTCAAGTGCTACCGAAACCTTCGACATCAGCTTCAGATAATATACACCAGCCTGAAGATACAAATGGAACTGAAGTAATTAAAAAAGAAAGACCCAAACGAATGCTTAAAACCCCGAAATTTTTGGATGATTATGTTTAACGTTTTTGTTCCGTTTTGTTTTGTTTGTACTTAGTTATGAAATAAAAAAAAGGGCATGTAGTATATAGACGTTATAGAAATCAAGTAGATTGAGATGTCATATGAAAGTGAATTGTCAGAGATATCAAATGAAGTATTTAACTTATAATCGTATATTTAGATACATCCATCACACAACACTCTCAACAAGTACGCTTTTGGAATTTGGCCCATTTATTTATTTATTGCTCTGTCAGATTTATAAATTAACTTCAGAAGAAGAATTATTGTTGTTGCGAAATAAAAGTAACACAATTTCAATTATTTATTAAAATGGTTAAGTATTTATTCGTGTGAAGAATATGCTGATATGTATTTATAAAGAAAACCCCCATTTTCAATTTTAGAAAAGTTCATGCGATGCTAGATGGTGATTTCCCTGCTAGATTCTTTTTTGCAAACTGGTTATTTGACAAAAAGAACTCGGATCCCAATTTATTCTTCGATTCACAATGTAACAAATTTGAAGTTTGTATGAAGCGATTTTTTTGAGATATGCTCAAAAAATTTACTTAACCTGAACCGAACTTACCGAAGCTAGCTCCGTTAGGAAGAATTTTTGGATAAGTCACATAAAATCACATCTAGTGACTCTAGTTCTGGACACCTTTCACATATACGTTTTTTTACAAGTTGGGCTTGAAGATCCTGTCTTAAAACTATCAAGATTCCAATCATTTACATAGCTCATCCGAATTTCGTTATACCAATAAAAAATAAATAATAATAAAATGTAGAGAGAAGTTATGTGCCCTGAGCTGCCATCTCTCAAAAACTTATGTTGTCACTAGCAGAAAACGTAGAGCAGATTTTTCGAAGAAACTAATTTTATACAGTGTGACCCATTTTGTTTGGAAGCACCCCTATAAAATCCGCATTTTTCAACCGATTTGATTTAGTCTTTTTTGTTAGATTCAGTATCAAAAACAGTATTTGAGCACAAATTTTCATACCATAATAGCTATTTTCAAGGCCCTCTACGTTAATTTTTCTTTGCCAAAAAAGACGAAAGTAGGTATATTAGGCATTTTTTTTTCTCAAATATGACTACACCACTGGATTCAGAATCATCACAAATATAAACTATCAAAATTTTATAAAAAAAGTTTTATTAACAACAAAGTTATCACTACATGAATTTGGAAAAAGTTGTTTTTCAATTAATTTTTTACTAAGAATGTAGACACATTTTAAAAATAGCAACATGGTAAACAAAAACTAGGACTCAAACATATTGCACTGTAAAAATTCGAAGCCGATACCTTAACCCGTTCTGGAGTTATAGCTTCTGAAAGTAATGTAAAATTGTGCTGATGTGATGAAAATACAAATTAACTGTTAAACTACTAAATAATAATTTAATTCTACATTTTTGTAGCCTCGACTAGACCTCCTTTAATTTCCACACATTTATTTTTTTTATTTCATGTGGCGTTATTCCAGCACACGCCTGTCGTATTCTGTCACACAGTTCTGCTCTATTCCTTGGACGTGTCTTATACACTTTTAGTGTCAAAAGACCCCAGAGATGAAAATCCAATATCTAGGCCATTCGATCAACTCGCTACCGCGACCTATCCAACCATTTGGAAATTTTGCGTTAAGCCACTGCCTGACAATCCTAGAAGAGTGTACAGAACAACCATCTAACTGAAATATCAAATGTCTTCTTTCTGCTAGTGGCAGTTCGTCAATCACTGCGGATAAGTCACCTTCCAAGAATTCCATGAAGTTATTGGCATTCATGTTACCCTCAAAAAAGAATGACCTATTATCCTGTCTTTTAAAATTCCGCACGAAACATTCACCTTTTCAGAATATTGGCTTTTGCAATTTATTACCCATTTAGGATTTTCAGGTGCCCAATATCTTGCATTTTGTGATGAAACTACGCCATTGGTGGTAAACGTGGCTTCATCACTAAACATAAAACTGGCTAAGAATTTTCTTGAATTAATGTACCTACTCACCTTGAGCCCACAAACAATATTCCATGCGTTTTTCTGTATCACCTGCCCTTAAAGTGTGGGGAAATTTCGGTTTAAATGGTCGTATTGAATTTCTCTTTAAACATCGCCGAATGTTTTCTCTAGGCAAGGCTAAATCTAAACTAGCGACTCTTAAGCTAACATTTGCATTGTTGGCAAAATAGTCTATGACAACACGGTCATTAAAATTTCTTGCTTGCAGATTTTTTTTTAAATACGTTTGGTCACGTTGCTCCAGTCTCAATAAATATTTTTTTTAATTTTGTGCAGAGCAGAGCTGCAAATACGGAGAATATTTCTGTTACTTCTCGTTCACTTCTATCATTGTAACCACACAAACGTACAATCACAACTTTGTCTTGAATAGTTAAAGCAGCCATTGTCAAGTACAGGTAATTATTTACAACATTTAGTACTTACTATTTCATACAAATGTTACTGACTGACATAAATGAAATGTCAAAATCAAAGCCCACTTCCGACTTTTGTTTGAATTTTGTAAAAATGGTTTTAATATCTAATTATGGCCATAATAAAACTGATAACATTACAAAAACTAAGTTGCAAATTTAGAGTTAAATTATTATCCTTTTGATCAAAATGTTATTTTTTAGAGTTGTTAATTTGTATTTTCATCACATCAGCACAATTTTACATTACTTTCAGAAGCTATAACTCCAGAACGGGTTAAGGTATCGGCTTCGAATTTTCACAGTGCAATATGTTTGAACCCTAGTTTTTGTTTACCATGTTGCCATTTTTAAAATGTGTCTACATTCTCAGTAAAAAATTAATTAAAAAACAACTTTATCCAAATTCATGTAGTGATAACTTTGTTGTTAATAAAAATTTTTTTATAAAATTTTGATAGTTTACATTTGTGATGATTCTGAATCCAGTGGTGTAGTCGTATTTGAGAAAAAAAATGCCTAATATACTTTCGTCTTTTTTGGCAAAGAAAAATTAACATAGAGGGCCTTGAAAATAGCTATTATGGTATGAAAATTTGTGCTCAAATACTGTTTTTGATACTGAATCTAACAAAAATGACTAAATCGAAATCGGTTGAAAAATGCGGATTTTATAGGGGTGCTTCCAAACAAAATGGGTCACACTGTATAACTGAAAAACTGTTCACCCATGAAAAATATCTAAGTGCTTGTTTTTTATTTGCACCTTTATAACAAAGGGAAGATACATTTTAAATCATTAATTTATTTAAATCAGTTTGGTACATCCGTCTATCCTATCCACCTTCAGTTATCTAAGTGACGAGTTTAAGTTGATATAACTGGTATTATAAACTTCTGAGATAGATATATTGTCTAGCATAGTGCGCGAAGCGAATTTTTTTGAAATATGCAGGATACACCATAAAACGCATCAGTGCTCTGCGACTCTAGCCGGCTTTATAAATTTGGGTCATAGATAATATATGATAATTCGAGTCGAATTTGTCCCTAGGAATATTATTTTCCCTGAACCGTTATTTCATCTCTTTCTCCGAACGTTAAAGGGGACGTCAGCTAACGGAAACATCCAACCAGCTCTCTAAAATTTAATGACAAGAAAATTGGTTCTTCTTACATTCTCTTTCCTACTATTTTCAGTGTTGGAGTTAATTGTTTAATTTTATCCGTTTTGTTAATTTCTCATACGTTTATTCTGCCACATAATATTTTTAGTTCTTTGATTTTTATTTTTATATAAACGGTAATGTTGATTGGGATGTATCTGAGAATCTGGCAAATGAAAAATTACAGCTGCGAAACAAACATGATTTTTGACATCATTAGGCATTCCGCACATGGGTCGACCGGTTTGCAGCCAGAGTTTGAGACCAGTTTCTAACGAAACGAGTTTGCAACGAACATAAAATCTGACTCCATATACTATGCGACTAAATATGGATCAGTTGTCGATGTATTTTTCTTCACCCATGTTCACACTTGGAACTATGCAACTCAACTGTTTGGTGGCAAGAAAATATGGTTCCATTTCAAACTGGTCGCAGTTCAGTCGACCCGTCTGTTGATTTCTCCAGCACACGTTCAAGGCCATTCTTTTGTGTTTAATTTAGCACCCACGTATCACATCTATGAGTTAATATTGGCCTATATATTGCTTTAAATACTTTTAGCTTGATATTTTCCGCTATTCTTTTCTTCTTTAAGGATGTTTTGTTTATGGGGATTGCAGGTAATTAAATGGCGAACCAGTTAGCTAAAAATGGTTCTTAAGGAGACTTCGTAGGTCCGTAATAGTTGTGTGGAACCAAAAAGATTGCATAAGAGGGGAAATTGGGAACCGGCTAGATAGAGAACACCAACTCAAACGGATGTTGACACAAGGGCACCCATATACAAAGAGTTCACAAAGCAGACAAGGAACTCTCAACCAGGCTATTGAAACTGGGAAAGAGACATTTTAAGACAGTTACCGACCTGGTAACTGGACACTGCACTCTGAGGAAATATCAACATAAAATGGGAAAAAATAGTGAAGCTATGTGTAGAAAATGTGAACTCTATGATGAAACATCTCCTCACATTATGTGCTTCTGTTAGGACTCACAAGGACTCAGACGGAAGCACAACTACTGAACATCCCTCCAGTCAAACTAGCGGCCTATATAGAAGTCACGGACCTTCTGGAATGGAAGTAGATAACATGAGAAATGGTACAAAGATTCAGTTCAAGTGACTGGGCTGTTGAGCAGCCCAAACGAATAAATGAATGAATGAATCTATGCTTCTATTAATTTCTGCTTCTTGTGTTCCTTGTTGATCAATCGATATTTCCAAGTATTGTTCTGACCTGCTCTTCAATTTCTTTATCTATTTTTTCTTCTCCTTCTTCTATAACTATAAATTTCGTTTTTTTTTTATTCATGACACACAGATCTTCTTCAGTTTTCGCAAAAATAACTCAAAAAATGACCCTTCTGATCGATGTTAACCCATTTTGAAGTTTATGTATTTTTCTCACATACCTTGTGAGATTTATAGATTATTGGTTTATATAATATAATAATATTGGTATATTATCTAGTTTATAATATATGCTTGGGAGAAGTGAGGTTTGGTTACGTTTGAGTTTAGTGGGTCTACCAGCCCCTCAAGAGTATACTGTGAACCACACTTATCCATATTCCACCAAACAAATTAAGTTTCCAAACAAAGCCGATTGGTTCATTTGGTAAATGATATTCTAGGTCTGAGGGTGAGAGAGGGAGGACCCTGCCAAACGTCAATCCGACCATCCAACCATATAATGATTGAGACAACAGTGGCATGTTGAGAGGTTTGCAAGAGAATGTCTGCTGTAGTTTGACACTTGTTTGAAGACATTCCTCGAAGAGCTCTGAATGAACCAATTTTGGTAAACTATGCCAGAAACTCTTTTGAGCTTGTCAAGTTACACGATATACAGATACATGCAATGAGCAACGAAACATAGGTATTTAAAGCATTGTATCAGAACTGCTTTTGAACTAGTCGACCAATATCAAGCTTCAACAGATTAAAAACACGATTATTACAATCGTTCATTTGGACACTTACAACATATAGTACAATTCCCACCACTCCGTAGTCTCAACTGTGGGCGGTCCTTAATTAGCGTCAGACAGTCAGTAAACAGCGGTCCGAGTCATAGATAACATGTCCGAGTATTTGTCTCCGAACGATTTCTTCTTATGGGGTTTTTTAAAAAATGAAATTTATCGGCACAATTTGAAAGGGGCCAAAAATTTGATAGAATTAAGGGCGAAAATTGTCCAGCATTGTGCAAACATTAAACCGAATTAGCTCAGAGATACAAAATTATCTTTGTTCAATAGATTCGGTTTTTGTTTGGCTCAGCAAGGAGGACTATTTGAACCTTTAATTCATTAATTTTTTAGTTTTAGCATTTTAAGTTGTTTTTCGGAATTCATTTTCAAGTAGTTTTAATTTAAAGAATCTTATTTTGTTTTATTTACGAATTCATTTTTATTTTGGATGCCGTTATGGCCAAAAGAAATCAAAACATTTATTATCTCAACTCGAAACATTAATTGTTAAAGATAATTTGGCAATTAATTTTTCAATTTGAACAACATAAGACGTAAGCATATCGTTTCAATATGTAGCGAGGTTATCTACTAACGTCAAAAGACAATTTAATACTAAATCGCACGCACAGACGCACATAACTATCAAGTATTGGAAGGAGAAGAGGCGGGGTTTCTTACAGTAGTTCTGAATCCAGCTGTCCAGCTAAATACTTGAAATTTATTGAAGTAAATTCATAGAAATATTTGTTGGTGGACTATTTAGATCGGAGAATACTTTAAATCTCTATGTTCCGTTTCCCATTGCATGTATCAGTTTAATAAATCACGTTGCTGATATTATGAATACAACAATGATAGAACCCAAACAATCACCAGACCTCTTTTTAATTTTTCATTTGATAAAACGTTCGTTGATTAAATAGTTATCGCGTATGGTTTAGTTGTCGAGTGAAAATTAGCTAACATTCAATTAAGCTTCAAACTTTTGCTGTTTCCTTGATATCCTTGAATTTCCAGAACAAAGATTTATTGACAACTCGCAATTCAATTTCGTACCACATAGAAATTGCAAAATGTATTAATTAACTTCATAAAAGGAAAAGCAATCAGTTCAATTACAATATTTGATTGACTGTCATTGGGGTAGAATGAGTGGATAGATTAAAAATACATTCTGATTAAATGTAAGTAACAAAATGCTTCTCCAAATGTACATAAATTATTTAAAGTGTGTTTTATAAATGTGATCGATTAAACATTGCCTATGTAAATTATAATTTAAGGACAAACTATAGTCTATAGTTTAACCTTCTATTAGTGTCTCTGCCTAATTCCAACCCTATTTCAGATTCGACTTCACCATGCGCCGCAAGGTGCCTTACCCAAAATTTTTAGACCTTCATAAGTATATTTGTTTAGTTTAATGCATCAGTATTTGCTGTAAGCCGTAAATAGTGTTCACAGTATAATAAGATTAGTAATAAAATGGCGATATTTACACCAACGAAAATATGTTCCAATAATTCTCCACTATCAGTGAATGAAAAAATTTACTGTACAAGAAACTGTCGACCGATGTTCCCGAATGACTGGAGTAGGAAAGTCCACCGCTTTTATATTATTGCGGGGGAGAAAGATAGCAGGCCAAGTGGAGCCTCCCAAGAAAAGTCCAGGTAGACCAGTAAAAGTCCTTGATGAAAACACCAAAGTGTAATTCGAAGAAAAATTTACTCTTTTTTTTAAAAAAGATGTATCCTACCGGCGCGCCTTTGGTACACTATTTTCAGGTGTTTGAGAATGGACAACAATAAGCACAACCCAACCCAGGTGGTACTACCTGCACTTGATAAAAAAAAGAATTTTACAATGAAATCAATGCCAAACTATGAAAGTAGGGTCACTCTGTGCTCCCTTTGCATACCTAATGAGGTTTTATTACCATATACCTTTCTGAAATAAACTTATAGTACTTTTAATTTGAGATATAAAAAGCCCATTTTACTGAACAGCCGTCAAGGTAAATTATCTACCGTCAATGTAAATAAATTTACTGTTCAGCTGTGAATCGCTCTAACATCACATTATAGTATTTTAAGTAAAGTCCCACTGTGGCCCACTCTGTATATGAAGCAAAAACTAATCATGTTACCATTTATCCAAATGTTCCATTGGACGTGCACATCTTGTTAGGTTACTTGTCTCTGCTGTTTATAAAATAAAAATAATTTCGCTCATGTAAAACTGAGACTTTTAAACACGTTCAAGAAATATCTACCAAACAATATTATATTGACTCACGATTTCTTCTTTGTATATTACCTTGTTTATTTCACTAAGACAACTCATTAAATGTTGTTTAAGTTACGTTACGGAAAACATAGTTTCTCATAAAATCAACATGTTTTCTGTTGAAAGGCAAACTTGGAAATATGTAATATGTCTTTGTAGTATTGTTTATTTTACTGCTCGAACAGGGACTATTTCCATATTTATGGATACGTTACTCAAACAAACAATTATTAAAAGTGGCACAAAGGATCGAAATTCAATATACCTAATAGGAATAAACATACAAAGCTTCACTTCCACTATTCGGGTTTGATATTCATGGTCGTAAAATGTTGGGCCGGGAAACATAAATCGACAATGGCTATTTTCAAAAGGAGAAAAAAACGTTTGAATGGTTGAAAAAACAAAAATTTCGTAGGTTATAGTCCTAGTTTTATTGCTGTAACCAGATTTTTTTTAGGGGTGAGAAGAAGCAAACATTCTGAATTTTATCGCACATTTGCACGATTTTTATACAAAATGATTTCACTGTCCACAAAAAGGAATAAAAAAAATGGGATGGAGAGGTACGATTTGGATGTAAGCAAAAATAAAATAAAGGCAATGATCAGTAATTTTTGTATTGCTTTAAATTGCAGTATTTTATAAAAAAATGTCTCTGTATTTTTTTTTCTATTTCTATCAATATTGTCTGCATATAATAGATTACTTAATCTGACCGGCACCATGTTTCTGTACCCTATTACCATGTCCAGATTTCCACCTTGTCTTTTTATTTCCTTGACAATTTTGTCCATAATAATGACAAACAACAGTGGGCTGAAGCTATCGCCTTGTTTTATACCTTTTTCATTAAAAACTCTTCCGATCTTTGATCTCCTATCTGCACCCTTACTTTTACAGTTTCTTATGTGCTTTTAATTATATTAATTAGAGCTTTCGGTACTTCTAATTCTTCCAATACCTCCCAAATTTTTCTCTTTCTACTATGTCAAAAGCCGCCGTCAAGTCTATAAATGTTAGATACATTTCTTCTTCCGCTTCTATTGTATTATCAATTAGTCTTCTTAAAATGTATATTATTGTCATTCGCTTGTCTTCCTGGTCTAAAAGCTGCTTGTTCCTCTTCTAATTTTGCTTCTATATTTTGCAAAATCAAAAAATAAAATGCAGAAACTAATTAACTTATGGTCAAGAGAAATAGAAAACATGAAAATGACAATAAATACAAAAAAAAACAAAAGTAATGATAGTAAACGGAAAACAGCGAGAGGGGAGTAATGACAATGAATTGAAATGTAATCACAAAACATTAGAAAGAGTAACAACCTATCTGTATCTGTAGAGTAGGGAGGGTGAGTGTAGGCTCACAGCAGTTAGGCCACATGTGACCTATTGTACATCCTACCGAGGAGTTGTCCTTCTAGGTCATCGTCCATCCTGTCCTTCCCAGGAAGGTGGACAGGTCACTAGGAGACATCTCCTTTATATTGGCAGGTGTAGGCCAAGACTCAACGAACACACACTCTTTTATTGACGATAACTCCGGACACTCGCATAGGACATGCCTGACAGTTTCATCTTCCTGTTCACACATCCTGCATAGAGGTGTGTCCACTAGCTCCATAGTATGGAGGTGTTTTATTAGTTGACAGTGGCCAGTCAAGAATCCCACTGTTAAACGTAAGTTTTTCCTGGTCATCACCAAATATTTCTTCGGCGCCAGCTTCCCCAGGGTGATCCTGGCAAAACTGCATCCTTTGATTCCATCCCATCTCTTAAGGGATTGTTCATGGGTGTAACGTTTGGCTAGTTCCGCAATTGTCGAAGTCGTTAGGCCGTAGGAGTCCCTGGGTCCTAAAATTTTCAGTCCAGCCGCTTCCCTGGCTAAAGAATCGGCAATGCGATTTCCTTTACTCCTGTCGTGCCCTTCCACCCACCTAAGGATAATATTGTTATCTACCGAGGCGTTAGCTATAATAACCTAGGAAATATTTCAACAGAAGATGGGAAAATAGATGCAGAATTGATTAACAGAGCAAATAAATCAACAAGATTATATTATTCCTTAAATCGAACATTATTAAGCCATAAACACATTGGTATGGACACAAAGCTGGAAATTTATAACAAAATTACAGTACCAACTACAGGGAAGAAAAGAATGGAAAAAATGGGTTCAGGAAGAACTTCAATCCGACGCCTGAAAAGGCATAAGGATAAGAGAAAGAAAGAAATATATTTCTATCCTAAATAAATTACTAAAAATGTAGAAAGCAAGCGCGATCTTTGATCGTGATGTCACTCTTTCCCCCCTCGTGCTGTCAAAGTGCCTACGACCTTGAGAATGACAGACCGTTATTTCTGTAGGTTTGCTTCCTTGGTTTTTGAATTTTGACAGATCATCTAACCTCGGAATCGTTATAGATATTCTCTTTGTTATTGCTGTTGTTTGGATTATTTGTTTATGCTTCGCTTTTGTGTTTCCAAATGCACAAAGAGTGCTTTGTACCAACCTGCACAAATAACAATATAAATTGCTCAAGCAAAATATTCGTTTACGTTCCAGTAGATAAAAAAGTGAAGGTTCAAAAGAAGTTGACTAAAACCAGAAACATTTATGAATCAATTGAAGGACTTCTGCTTATGAATAATCTAAATTTTATATGTAAACTCGTCCACCTTGCTAAAATCAACTTTCGGCAGATTTTTGATTGATATGTATATTCATAACAGATACATCTCCAATGCATGCTATGTGGGCTATATGTTATAAAGCGAGGTTGAAACTCACATCCAAGGCCACCATAGGGCATGTTCTCATTGCTTATGTAATCTTTGAATTCTGGAGAGGTTGTCTCATCTCACTATGGCTGTGTACATCCAGCTCAGGCTACAACCCAAATTTTTCCATTATTCTTTCTTTTAATTTTTGGCAAATCAAACTACAATCTTTTTTATATTTTCAATTCAACGTTTCGGTAGCGCTCCAGCTACCGTTATAAAGAATAATTAAGTTGTTATATGAAACTCTGGTCCTTACCAGGTTCCTGCACACCATTAAATCCATTTTTAATGATGGAATTGATTGATTAAGCTTTCGTTGATGGTATTGAGAGTTGTGTGTATAGTAAGAAGTAAAGAATTGGGTCTATAGATTGAGTTTGTGTTCTATCAAATATCTTGTAGTTTTATCCATGGAAAAAAATATTCATTGGAATAGCGCTGGTTATTTTGATAGAGAATAACGAATAGCCGTGGTATTATTTACAATGCAGTACTCCATTTAAACCGTTTTAGACCCAATCTGAAATGAAATTATTAAAATTGAATACTTCTAACTGGATTTCCTTTTCTTTTGCGCTAGTTTTTTTAATCACTTACTATGGGAACTAAGCTTAGTTCTGTACCCCAGAGCCAGACTATGTTAAGTCCAAATTTGCCAAATTTTAGCTCAATATGTTGTCATTTGAAATTCTGTGGCACATTTTCTGGTATTTTCCATTGTGATAGCTGATTTTAAGCCGCAGTTGAAAAGAAAAAGGAAGGAGGTACTGTAACGCCTGATAAAAGAGGGAGGCACCAGCCTGTAAACAAGATCTCAGAAGTTCGACAAATGGTTCGAAACCACATATCAAAATTTCCGAATCCCATTATTCTAAGGAAAAAACCAACAAGAATTACCTGGGAAATTATTAAAATATAAGTAGAATGTACAGACTTTACTTAGAATAATGTAAAGAAAGTGGTTAGGGATACGAAACAATTGCAAAGAGTGGCTGAACTCGGAGATTTTCAACTATGAATATAATTAATCATTCAAGAGCCCAGACAACGATACCTGTGACTTATGTGACCAACTTCAGCTCCAGATTAGTGAGGCGGATTCGCATGGTTCACGAAAGAAGCTTCAAACTGAATACGATCAGTATCTTGCAGATACGACTATCAGATACAAAATTAAAAGACAGTGCAGGCAATCATTTTTTAATATCTCTTGTAGTTCACTTAGAAGTTAGAAGAACTAACCCTGGAATCCTCTACTACAAAACCGATTTTAGTAAGGATTTTTCAGAAGTCGACTTTCACAGAAGAAACAAACCAAGTGACAACACTCATTAAGTCTCCTTTGGACTTAACATGAATGTTAATTAAAAAAAAAATGACTTATTGTTTATACAAAACTATATTAAGTAACTTAAATCACTCCTAGGACTAGAATTTCCAAGGGAGGATTCCTCCAAGAAGAACCTAGTGAAAAGTCTGCTGAGCCTGATAAGGGCTACTGGTCTCTTCACATAAACGGCACAACCAAGAGCACAAAAAGCCTTAAGGCTGAGGTGCCGAGGACATCAATCCTTTGACTGGTGTGCTGATCCAATCAATCAATCAACTTAAATCAAAACCAAAAAACGAAACCAAAATTTCCTATTATACCACTTGTTGTTATGCCTAAAACTTATTTAATTATGAAATAGTTACAAGATTTTATAACATTAGTGTTTCATGATATGAAAAAGTCTAATGCGAAATCAATTAAACAGTTCTACTGGAAAACAAAGTTTTTGGACTTAACATAGTCTGGTTCTGGAGTACAGCAGTTACTTCCTTCATCTGAACATTACCTATTTTAATGTTGGAGCAGCTTCACAATTTTATTTGTACAGATTAATCTTCACCTGTCAATTGTTAATGTTTCTAAAATTTTCTCAAATTTATGATTGAAAACAGTTTTACGTTTCACTAGTTTTTTTCTGTTTCCTTCCCCATATGATCGTCTTTTACCATTACACGGATGATAGACAAGTACCTACTTGTTTTTTAAAAATTCAAAAAAGTAAGTTTTAATCTTTTTAAACACATCTAATTAACACTGTTTACATAAACAAATGGTTTAATTTCAGTATTTAATATATTTTTCTCCCATTTCACACGATTAATAGAGTAGTAACTTGATAGCGGGTGTTACAAGCTTTTCAACAACCACTTACTGACCCAATACATTCTTCCTAACAAGCTACACATTATTTCTAATCAGTCACTTAAACGCTTTGAATACATTAACGACTACTAGAATAGAAAAGTTTCCCATGAGTCTAATGGAAACGATATAAATCGTACAACTGACTTTACTTTTCATAACCGGTTTTACAGTGTAACCAACCGTTAAAGTTTTGATTGTTACCGTATTACAATGCTTGCCGTTTATATTTTTATAATATTCATTAAATTAATTCAATTAAATAAAAAATACTAAAACTAGTCATCCCATTCAAAAGTTGATGGAAATAGAGAAGTTCAATATGAAAACAGCTGACTGAAATGTAGATAACCTTAATACTGATTTAGAAGTGAAAATTTAATAATTTTTACTGCACTCGGTAGAAAGCAGTCTTTATAGGTACATCAATTGATAAACAAACCGGTCTTTTACAGTTGAGATCAGTAAGAAGCTAAACTGTTTCTAAATAGCTCCTCGACCAAATTCAAACCAGTTCATTTGAGCAAATATTAACAAAACGACATAAAGTTTCGATTTACTCCTCTAACCACGGTTGGATATATTTTTATTGCTCATGTGATACATATTATACAACCTAGTCTTCGAATTATGGAAAGGTTATCTCCTGTCGTCAATAGTAGCTCTACTAGTGAATTCAATAGCTTCATGAGTGATTTGGTCTCACAAAGACTGTGCAGTAGCGATCACGATGCCTAACATATTAGTCATGGGCATTGCAAACAAGAATTATGACGATGTTGATGACGTTACTGCTTCTCACAGCACCGAATCTGAGCGCTGTAAGCACTCACGGAGTTTACAGCGCTCTAAACACTATTCGGACCGCAGAATTAATAATAAACTATCGGGTTACAGAATTGAAATTACCTTGTATGGTTGGTATTGTTGATGAAATCAAAGACCTTGGAAGATCTTGAAAATTGCGATATTAGAAGATACATTCACACTCCAAATCATTAATGTCAATGCAGTCACAGCATGCTGAAAAACATTGTTCCCAACATCCTTTAATAATTACCGTACAACATATTGAAATAACAAGTAACATTGCTTTCTTAGGATGGTTTTGTAATTTGGATAATAAAATTGTGAAGAACCATGTTGAGTGACAAGTGAGAACTTCATATATCTGGCAACATTGCTGGCCCATCGCTTTTCACCTTGTGCCGGTTTTTCATCTGTCAGTTCTGTTCTTTGTCAAATTTTTTCTTCTCTGTCTGTTATTATATAATTTTACATTCCACTGATTTCATGTTCTTTTTATGCAGAGGAAAATATTGTATCCATTTGTGTTTTTTATCATAGACGTGATAAATAACACTTAATAATAATGCCAAGCGATAAATCAAAACTGAAACCATTATCGTACTAAAAAGGGTGAGTGACTGACGTTTTTTTTACCCTCATATTCTTGGATATTACCAAAATTGATCCATTCAAGATTTCAACAATGTACTGGGTCATGTTTTTGATCAACACTGAAAATAAGATGACGCATCTAGAAATCCACCAAAATGTCATAATTTACGCAAGCGCGACAGAGTTATTCACTAATAATATATATTCCCCGCCGGCCAACGGCGGACAACTCATGTTTAATGATTAAATTGTAATCAATAGTGGATTGAAGTTTATTTTTATGAGAATTCCGTCCGCAATTTGGTCTCGTATTATATTATTTTAAAGGGAAGGATGAACGGAATAATTATATTTCCTCCCCCTTCTTCAAATACACAATTTAAGGGGGCGGATGTAATTTGGGCGCTAAAGGATTAATGCACTTTTTACAATATGTAAACTAGGCGCCAAGACCGAAGGGTCATTTTAATCCTATGTGTATTTTGGGCGCTAGCCGACTGAAGTACGTGATTTCTGAAATACAGTTATTTATTAAATCACCGACATTTATAATAAGATATATTTTTGTGAAGTAAATTATAATAATTTTCAATAATAACCCAACCAAACCTACCCCTACCAAACCACCTTCGTATTTTTAGTCAATTTTTGAAGAATAAATTATAATAATTTTCAATAATAACCCAACCAAACCTACCCATACCAAACCACCTTCGTATTTTTAGTCAATTTTTGAAGAATAAATTATAATAATTTCCAATAATAACCCAACCAAACCTACCCCTACCAAACCACCTTCCTATTTTATTAACATTAGAGTTATTTTATGACTCGAACTACCTGCACTTCTTAGCGGCGAAAATACATGTCGGATTATCTACCCTTTTTGGTCAGACAGGTAAAGAAAGATGGTTAGCGCCTAAATTACACCCGCCGATTTAAGGATATCATTTTTATATAAATTTGTTTATATTTCTATTTATTTCCTTCGGTTTGTAAGTCTGACAGCAAATGGAACTCGGTACTAGTACGGAATTCTTGAAAAAGTAAACTGTAGGTCGTCGTTAGACTGGAAATTAGGTATCAAATGTCAGCGGTCCGCCACTTGGGCCCTCAGTTCCGCCGCGCTTGTGGCGGAATTCTAATTTTAAATTTATAGTTCCTCCGGCGGAACTCTAGTCACACTGTTTAATGGAATTCAGTGTTTCCGAGATTATTAACAAAAATACCTCATAAAGAAAACACATTATAGAACACACTACAGCCTTTAAATATTAAATTTTTTTTCTCAAATACAACCCTGGTTAGACTATTGTTTTTCTTGAAAAAAAAGTGAATTTATTTTTATTCCCATCCACTGAGTGTGAAATTAAATACGCTCATGTTCAGATTAGTTTACTTGTTAACATTATTGCTCCCTTTACTCTAATAAACCTTTATGTCTAGGTAAATTTGAAATTTGGGAGTCTGGCAAATTAAATGTAGTGATGGGGAGATACGGTTTTAATGCGTTATAAAACCTTGTTGAGTTAATTTTATTACTTCATATACCTTAAAAATACTGTAAGTATTTTGTTTTTTGCTGGAAACTTCCACTGAAGGAGTTTCATTAAATTTTCAAATTAAGCAATTGTCTGAATATTTATTTCCCCTGGTGGAATATGGATTTAAGGTTAAGATGTACTGATGTTGCATGTTTTGTTATCGTCACAATAGCTCTCGTTAACTGGACGTTACCTAAATTAAGTTAAGTCAATTTACAATAGTGCCTACAAAAAACAACTAAAATTACAAAAGGGAAACAAAAGCGCACATCCAATTATCGCACTCTTTTACAAAATTCCGATCCATGATTGGTCAAACGACGACCGTTGTAAATAACGGACATTCAAATTGCAATTAAATATCTACTAGACCAAGGGTTTTCTTTTCTGTTTTAGCAAAGAAAATTGCTATTTTTGTAAAAAAAAATTATATATTATATATTTTTTAACAGTGATAGCAAAGAGCTTATTTATAAAAGAAAGATATACGTCTACGGTAGTGAAGTAATGTTTAATAAAAGTGAAAATTTCTGGTATAGGAAAGAATGTTTTGTATTTTATAATAAGTATCTTATAATTTCTGTACAGAGATAAAAGAAAAGTTGATTTTACTGACTCATGAATCAGTTTAATTTCCACAGTAGAAATTCTACTTGCCTTAGCCAAAAAAAGTTTAGGAAAGAACGCTTTGCTGGGAATTTTCTCAGTGTATTCTGTATACTTTGGTATGAAAATTGTTTCTGGGATAGTCAAGCTAGATCTAGTCGTAGGACTCTAAAACATTGTCCTGCCAGAAATCTTGTGTTTGGTGAGAAAAATGTCATAAACCAGCCTTTAGTTCCACGAGAAAAAATCATTCTTCTACCTTTGCACATAAAACTAGGGCTCATGACATAATTTGTCAAAGCTCTTGACCAAAATGGTCAATGCTTCAAATTCCTTTCTCAGAAATTTCCTGGATTGAGTACTGAGAAATTAAAAGCTGGAATTTTTTATTGGCTTCAGATACGTCAACTAATTGAAAGTTCTACGGATTTTGAAGCTTCTATGACTGAAATAGAAAAACTTACGTTGAGATCTTTTGTCGTTGTTGCACCAAACTTTCTTGGTAACATCAAAGCAGATAACTACAAACAGTTAGTCGAAGAAATGCTGAAACATTTAGGCTGTAATAAGAGCTTCAAGGTGCCTGCGTAATCGTATTGATCATTTTGAACATGATTTAGGAGATTTTAGCGATGAAGATCGCTTCCACCAGGATATAAAAACAATGAAGCACAGGTACCAAGGTAGATGGGATATTCATATGATAGTTGATTATTGCGTGATTGTCCTGGACATCTCACTCAAGAAAATCACTAAAAAAAATTTTTCTCGACGTATAATTTCCAAATAAACTAATATTTTTTAAAAAATATGTATTTTTCTTCTTTCTTATGAACAAGAGCTGATATGAAAAATGTGACTAGTTTTCTCGTATCAGCTCATAAAATATACCCAAAATCAGGTCTAAAACCTGAGGCACCAAAATGAGTGTAGGCCAGTGTAATGAACTCTGAACTAACGATATTCCGATATAGTGAAGAAAGTAGAAATGGGACACTCGTAACTCCCTTAAGACAAAAAAGAACTGGTTATTCTGATTCTGATTCTCACTACAAAAAATAGTGTGCAAAGAAGATTTGTAGTAACAGAAGATTGGGTAACATTTGTTAATTGTTATATGCAACTCCGACCAAAAAGGCGCAAGGTGAACGCTTTTTTTTGTCGTTATGAGCGTGGCAAATGTGTAAATCAGGTGGTAGGAAAGCATACAATTTCAAAAATTCCGTACGACATAGCTAAATTTCTTAAAATTACAAACCCAAATCAGTACACCGGCCACTCGTTTCGAAGAACGTCCTCTACATTACTAGCAAATGCCCCAGGTGTGGACATTTTAGATATGAAAAGGCACGGGGGGTGGAAGTCGTCAGTGGTAGCAGATTCAGTAACTCATAAAATAGAAGTTGCTAATAAAATCATGCCCACAAAATCTATATCTATTCAGGAAAGCAAACATTCAGAAGAAGAATTTAATGATCATGTTGCGCAAATCGACAAGCAAGTCAAAATTTCCAGTGACGTTGCTTTCAAACAAGATTTCAATCAACATTTTCCGTTAAATCTTTCAGGAATATACAACAATTGTAATTTCACATTTAATTTCCAATCTAAATAAATATTTGACAAGTAATTTGAAATTTTATTTGTTTGTTGTCCAGGGCAAGAAAGTTTTCATACTTGGCAACCGATTTTATTTGTTCGTTGTCCAGGGCACGAAAGTTTTTCAAACTTAGCTACCGATAACCTAGCATGTTTTACTTTCGCTTTCGCTTGCCTATTTAAGATAAAAAAATATATTTTTCTACGCCCATGTGCGTAAACGTCAAAAATCGCACTGACAACATTCCTTGTAAGTGACATTTAACAATAACATGCACGTAATGAAAATCTCATAACATACATGTGCGTTTAGATTAAAAATCTTAAATTTCTTTGTTGAATCAAATTGTAATAAAATTTTAATTCACGTACTACTTTACTTTGGTTTATTTACATACTTTTGATCAATTGAAAAACATAAAAGCTCTTAGCATTAGTGAAATACATTTTAGATTAAAAGAGTGATGCCCCTAAATGTCGGCTACACATTTTACAAAAAAAAAAAAATTTCTTGATATGGGAATAAACGTCATCTCATTTATGCTGTTAATTTTTGTAACAAATTATAGTATCCGAACATTTTCTCAACTTTACCTACGAATATGTCTGTTAGTAGTGAAAAAGATGAAATTATGAGCACTTAGAAGAAAATATATGGGCGTAGAAAAAGTATAGTACGTTACACGAGTTGTAATCCCATTACGCACTTGTGAAATTTACTTACAACTCTTGTTACGTAATATACTATTTCATAGGGGGGAGAATGAAAACATTATTATAAATCCAATGTAATAATTAATAATATCTTCTTAACCTCTCACTTCTTTTATTCTGTTATACATTTTAAAAATCCTGATAGCTTCTGTGAATTAAAGCAAATCTTTCAGATCAATATTCCTCTATAAAATGTCTGCATACCTTCTTTTTGGTTGTCCTTTCAAATCCCTATTTCCGGCTATTTATCTTTTACAGTTGAAACTTTTTATAAAATATATCGCAGAAATACCTACTTTAGTTATTTCATATATCATCTATATCGTTTTTCTTTTATTTGATGGCTTCAAAAACATATCTCGACGTTTATTATGTATATCATAATTCTTACAAAGAATATATATCTGTATAGAAAGTCGGTAGCATACGTCTGATCTCTTCTATAGTGCATGGATTATTTGATTAGTTCTTTGATCGTTTTCTTTATACTCATATACCTGAGGAGCTGCTGCTTTGTGTTTGATTTTTTGTTGTTCTAGCGATCGCTTCATATATTTATTTTCAGATAAAAATAAAAAATAAATAACAAATAACGTTGGTTATTAACCTGATCCAGGGATATTTGTAGAATCTTCGACGATTGAAATCCTTTGAATTGTCTCTGAAAATAGTTTTTTAATGGGTAGCTATAGAACAAAATGGCAATTGGTTGTTATTTGTCGCTTGGAGGAAGTGATACGAAATGGGGATCAAAGTTGTGATATAAAAAAACAAACAATTTGTGGACCCCTGTCATAATAGTGATGAGAAGTAACTTGAACCAACTCTAAAAAATGCCTATACTAAAATTTTATCGGAAAAGTGAGAAAGAAACTGGAAAAAAAAGTGCCAGGAGATTCATTGATTTCACAGTACGTCCAGTAAAAGACTGCAAGTTATCGGCACCTCATCCTTCATTCTCTTTTTACTCTTAGCTGTACTGTTTATCTGAAGACACTCATCAGGACTACTACTTTTTTAATTAGAAGCTTTTTGGGGACATCCTCTATTGGACACTCTATAGCCCCAGGAGTTTATATATCCAGTTATTCAGATACTTCGCATTGGAAAAAAATGTATGATATTGTTGCTTTCTTTGCACAAGCGAAAAATATGCGTCTCCCTATAATAATAATTAATTTCTAAAAAAACTACATAGGTAGATTCTCAATAAGTGCAAAGCAATGGATCAAATGGATAAAGATAGATGAATAAATAGAATGGATGAAAATTACATAAACAAAACTTAATAAAAGACCTGAAGAGAGACCTGAAAATCACTAATTTCCGGGTGCGTGACGTACAATATTTTTTTTTAAGACAGACACTTCGATATACATTTAATTCTTTATCGGATAATTCAAAATCTGAATTCATATTATTGTTAAATTTGCGCACTCGCAAAATAAGTTTGACATAAACTACAAATTAAAAATCAACGAACTGTCACTTGACAATATATCGAAACGTTGTTGTCATAGTAACGAAATCAAGGGAGATTGTAGTATAAAGCTTTTGCCGGACCCTCACGTCCATTTTCGGGTCTTGATCGGCAAAACGTTATTTACTGGTCGGTCTTAAAAAATTACTATTACGTTACAAGACCGGAAAGTAGTGTTTTTCAGGTCGAGACAAGCAGATTCCAGGGCGAGCCGTGAGCGAAGCAAAGAAGTCTAGATTACTTAATAAAGAGGATAAGCTTTTAGTAGAAGCTTCAGACGAACAATATCTAATGACCAAAGTGTTGTTGATTATGGGTTATACTGGTGCATGTCGACGGGAAATAATCACTAATATATTAATTGACGACATAGAATACAAACAAACTATGCTTTTGGTTAAAATTTCAAACACCAAAACAAAAAAATTAAGATCATTTATTATAAATGGGGAAAAAGAGCTAAATTTGTATAGGAAGTACATAGCGCTACGCCCAACCAACGTTCCTCATCGACGTCTCTTTATTAACTACAATAAAGGAAAATATAATAAACAACCTGTAGGCACACATACTGTAGGTAATGCTTCCTCCAAAACAGCTACATTTTTGAGATTGCCAAACCCAAAGGAATACACAGGGCATTGCTTTAGGCGTAGTTCGGCGACTTTGCTAGCTAACGAAGGTGCTGACATCATAAACTTAAAACGACATGGTGGTTGGAGTTCATCTCAAGTTGCCGAAGGCTACATTGAGGATTCAGTTCAGAATAAGATTGATAAAGCTAACAAAATTCAAAGAGCAGGTAACTCAAACACAGAAATTGTCTCAGAAACTCATTATAATGTAAGCAGTTCAAAAAATCTCACGTCAACGAATAATTTTGAAATACCGTGCTTACAGATAAGTAATGCTAATAATTGTACGTTTAATATAACTATTCAAAAATAATGTTTATATTTGTAAACCAAAAATTGACGATTGTTAAAAAAAAATGTTAAAATTAGTTAATAAAGAGTTCTTGTTATAAAAATGTAAACTGAATAATATGAAGTTTATGGTTCAACAATGCCCGTTTTAACAAAAAGATTGTACGTAATACGTCCCAAAAGTGCTTTTACTGGACTCGCAGACTTGCAGGACTCGCCTGCGGCTCGCCCTGCAATTTGCCCACTCGTCCAGTAAAAGACCACTTTCGGGACTTGTTACGTAAACTACTATTTGGGGAAAGGTACTAAAACGATCATTGGTTTAGAGTTTTTGTTACTGTAGGGAGAATGTGTAATGATCTATTTTATTGTGTGGTATTTGTGGCTTGTTGATTTATGGGTTTTATTGGAGAATAAAAAGTAAAGCTGTCTCACATTCAAAACATTACGTTCCCAGTATAATTTGTTAAAGCTGTATAATCTGCTTCAGGAATGTATACGTTTTTGGAATTGCCTTTGAAGGACTTCTATCTAGTTAATTTGCAAATCAGCAGTACACCTTCGACTTGGTGCATTAGCACCTGGAGGTATTTGTTCACTTAAATCTGTACCCTCATTTGAAAAATGCTTATTAAATTTTGTTATTATTTGTAATCACTTCACCAGTTTTACCAATCGAATCTTTTCAAGTTGTATTTATTTTTAGTTTGCCAGATAAGTTTTTGATGACAATTTATTGTATTTATGTGATTCCTCACGGCGCAGTGACTGGTGAATAGTCCCGTCACTCTTCTAAGGTCAGGAGAGGATATATTCTATCACGATGCTTAGATTCATTGATTTTATTAATGTGGATATTCGGCACATTGAAAAAGCGTAACCATCAAGATTTGAATCCGGTACTCCTCAGCCATGAAACCCTTACGCAACCCCTGCGCTACAGAGGGTTCCTATTTTTTTTTATAAGCTAGGCAAGCTAGCATTAACCGCGACTCCGACTTACTCCAACTGTTGGACGGTTTTCCACTTTTTTCTATATCGTGATATGTGGGTTGAATTGTTATTTCATAATTAACAAAAAAAGTTGATTGATCAATAATTCCTATCATGTTATTCTTTATAATACTAAGAAGTAATGATATTTCAAAATTGTATAAAAGAAAATTGAGATTGGTTAATTACATGTCATGCAGTTTTATATCGTGCACGCAACATAAATTAAATTAATAAGTTCCCTTCAACCTTTATGGCCTCCCTAACCTCTCCGCATAACCTGCGGCTTATACCTATCCACTTGCTTATTAGCCGCATCCCTCTTATATTGTTCCAAACAAATAATGAAAAAACCAACGACTCGAAAGTAGTATAGACGAGGGTACAGAGACGGATTTGTAGACATTTTTATAATAATATTAATATGTTTTATATGAAGTTTTTTAAAGTTATCCAAATTACTTCGAGAAGGCACTACTTCCTAAAGAAATGCTCAGCCTTGGTGATTTGAATACTGATTGATGACGGTTCATGACCTCAACATGTTTCAGGCGAGTTACTTTAGCCTGTGCATAATATTGTGATGATGGAAAAACAGTTTTACCTCAAAGTCAAAACAGGACAAAGAGATAGTGCTGGCCACTTTCTCAGACATCGAGGGAACATTTAACCACGAATTCACTAGTCGATGCAATAGGGGGGTACAACCGACCAATAGGCACATGGATAAAAGTAAGGATATAACGCACCTAAGCCCATTTTGTTTATTTTCCATGATAACTTATATCCCACAAATAAATTTTGTTTTCGTCATTACATCTCAGCGTATAATAAGCTCGTGAGCCGGCCTAGCCTTTTTTACAGTGTATAATAAGGAATTTTGTACCGTCTCCATCAAACGTGCCGACGCTTTGGTTGGCTTCTCATTGTTTGGGTGCTGCGTAAAAATATAACATTGCGACATGAGATATGTTAAGCGATAAATTATATTTGCAGTAAGACTTCTAAACCACTGCGCCACGTATTATAATTTATCAAGTTGTTGTATATAGAGTAGACTGTTTCAAGAAAATCGATAATTTTTTTTTTAAATATACTGAAAATATTGTTGGACATAACAAAAATGAAATACTGTGGAAGTTTGAATCCTTCATATTTATAATTTATATTGGAAGGTGCCGCATTGATTATATCTATTTTCCGTTTAAATAACATGGAAAAAAATTGTCTTTGTGCTTTGGAATTTTGTAGCTCACGTAGGAAGCAATACTGCGAAATCACTGAGATATATTCTTGTGGGAAATTTTACGCTCTACAAAAAAAGGCAACTATAGTTTTTTGATATTGAAACGTTAACTTTGCGTTCAACCTTTCAGCTAATAAGTTTATCGATTAATTTCTTTAGAATTTTGATTTTTGGTGGAATAGAATATATATATTTACTGAAAATTTTTCAATCGAAAAATTCATAAATTATTACATACCTATATTTAATTCTTGGTGGAATTAACTATTGGTTTAAAAATCAATATTCTCGAGATATTTTACCGCGAAATTTAAAATTTTGAAGAGTCTTTAAATAAGAATGGAGAAGGTACCGGCAGGACTTCTCTTATCGTCTGTCGTCGAGTTAACAAGTGTGGAATTGTGCAGTAATCCATAAACTATATTCTTGCTGAATTTGAAAACTAAAATTTGCCGATATATTATCTTATAAGAATCTGGATTACTGGATGCCACATGGATTTACCTTCATATTCCTTTAGCAAAATTTTCCTTATAAATATACAATTTTTTCTTCTTATATTTTGTTTTAAAAATTTTTTTTATATATAAAACGGATATTTGTCCAGGATGAATCCTTTAGCTGAATAAATTGATATACCTATTGAATTTTTTTTATCTGGGCAGATATTCTTGTAAGTTCCAGTTTTTTTTTGTAGTCTTATACCTGTATATCTTTGTAGCACAGTTTCCTGGAATACAGTTTCTTGGAGTAGTTTTCCAGGAGTATCGACAATTTCTTGGAATAGTTTTCCTGGAGTACCTATAAATTCCTGGAGTACCTACAATTTTCTGGAGCATAGTTTCCTAAAGGACAGTTTAAGGATAGTATACTCAATTTTTTTTGTATAAGTCAGAAGGTAAAAAAAACAGTTCTATCCGATCAACGCATCAAGACCAGAATAATAGAAGAAAAAAAAGAGGTTGTATCACTTTAAAGATCTTTTTTTTTTCAATTGTTACAAAATATTGATGTCCATTTTGTATAATATTATCGTACTAACCTTTCTTGTTATAGTTATTTTTTTTTGTACACAGTCAAGTTTTTATGTCAATATATTTACATACATTAATTTTTTTCAATTGGAAGTATTATTTATTAAATCACCTCCTACAGTTTTTATCTTAATTTTAAATTAGCTTAATTAATTTCGAGTAGATTGCAACAGTTTAAAGTTAGCTGATTTTTGTATTTGATTTTTTTTCTAATTTTGTTTTGGGAAACAAAATTAGTGGCGCCCTTGAATTTCTTTTCTTTCCTTAACTATTCTCGTTTCCTAATTTCCGTTAGATAAGTCCTGAGAACTGGCTTTGTTATCTCCAAACATAGAATCAGTTTGTTAAGAATTTACATTAGATTTCCAGCATTTTTTTTTTATTTTCAGTGAATATCAACTATATTTATTCACGGACGCTCAACTTAAATAAAAGTGTTTCATTGTATCCCAACTCAAAATTGTTTCATTGGCGCTCATCATTTTTTTTTTAAAGTCTCATTAGCAATCAACACAATTGTTAAAGTTAAATTGGTAATAAAATTTGCCATTTTTTTGAATGTTTCGACGCTACAATCAATTTTATGAGAAAAATTTATAGGATATTTTTTGTAGAGCGTTTCATTGGCTAAAACTTATATCAATCAAAATTTTTCATATCTGTTATGGGTCGTAAATTATTCGCATCAATCTGCATTAAATAATAATTAAATTCAGGAAGAAATTTCTTAATTGGAATGAAAATATCTCAGTACAATAATTACAATTAATGAAAATATAATTAAAAAACAATTTTCTGATTGAAAATATTATTATTCCATTGATATAATGAATTATAAACAATAAAATTATGATTGAATTTTCAATTTTACGAATAAGTTACGACCCATAAAAGATATAAAAAAACTTTATAAAGATAAATTATAGCCAATAAAACGGTCTACAAAAAATATACAAACTTTTTTCATAAACTTAATTGGAGCGTCGAAAAATTGGAAAAATGTAAAAATCCATTACTAATTTAACTTTGGAAAGAGTGAAAATATAAATTCCTTCTTTGTAGAACGTCAAATTTTCTACAAGGATATATCTCACTCATTTCACGGTATTTACTGTATTTTATTTTAGTCATGTCATATTTTCAGTATATATTTAAGAAAATATTATCGATTTTTTTGAAACAGTCTAAATAGAGCGTATGATAATGTCGAAAGTGACGTTTTATTTAATGCATGGCAGAATGTAAGAATTTTAACTATTAGAGGTACTGAATTTAAATTGAAATTACTAGAAATTATTATATGGAAAGAGAATCACACACTGAAATGTCCCTCCCGCTAAAAAATAGGGAAGCATGATAAATAGTATCCTTAAATTTAGTGCAAGAAAAAATTTAAAAATTATATGAAAGCCTATAGTCCCTTCCTAAGTTGGAAAAAAGAAAAATTCGTTTATAAACAGGTACCTAATTAATAGTAGTCGCCAAAAAATAGTATTCTACTGGCATGTAATGGCTAATGATCATTTCACACATTTTAGAGAATATGGTTGTTGAATAATATACTATTTTGGTCCTTCGTAATCGTCGTCGAATGAATAAAAATTGCTTTTGCAATGAAAGGCTTGTTAACGTAATTATATTTCAAAAATTAAATTCAGTTGCAAACCAAGCTTTGGCTAGCTGTTATACTTTGTGTCGTTAGTGCTGAAAAACGGTAATTATCTATTCTTTTAGCAGAGAAGGAATTTCCTAGTACAGTTGTGCTCTTTTGTGTCCATTGTTGGGAGAATTGTGTTCTTCATAGTCTCGCATGTAATTTGTGTGCGTGGATAACTGTTTTAGCACTGGGTAGAATAATAGGAATACGAGGATATATTGAGAAATTTTTATCCTACTATAGAACCAAACAAAATTTCAATGTCAAAATATTTTATTACCCAACATATTCTTCTCTTAATTGGATACATTTATTACAGCGAACCTGCAACGTCTCTAGACCTTCCAAAAAAAATGTTTCTTCTTGCTCTGCAAACCAGACCTCCACAGCTTTTATTACATCCTCGTTGGAAGAAAATTTACGACCTTTTAAACTTTTTTTCAGTTGAGGAAAGAGATGATAGTCGGACGGAGCGAAATCTGGTGAATAAGGGGGGTGTTTTAGTAATTCAAACCCTAAATCACGAATTTTTTGCATGGCAACATGAGATTTGTGTGCAGTGGCGTTGTCCTGCAAAAACAAAACACCTTTGGGTAGCTTCCCGCGTCTTTTCTCTTTAATTTTTTCCCGTAGAGTGGTCAGTAATGTCGAATAGTAATCTCCAGTTATTGTTCTACCCTTATCCAAAAAATCAATCATGATTACTCCATGGCAATCCCAAAAAACTGAAGCAAGAACTTTTAAAGCAGATTTTTGGACACGAAACTTCTTAGGTCTTGGAGAACCATAGCGTCGCCATTCCATCGATTGTTGCTTTGTTTATGGATCGTAGAAATGTACCCAAGTCTCATCTATAGTAACAATTCGGTTTAAGAAGTCTACATCGTTTTCAAATCGAGCACAGATCGAACGCGATGTTTCTACCCTTGCACGCTTTTGGTCAACATTCAAACATTTGGGGATCCATTTTGCAGAAATTTTTCTCATGTCCAAATTGACGTATACTATATGATGAACGCGTTCGTATGAAATATTCAGTGCTTCAGATATCCGTTTTAGCCCAATTCGACGTTCTGATAAAATCATGTCATGAACTGCATCGATATTTTCGGGGACTGACACAGAACCTGCTTTCCTGTTCGGACATCATCTTTAATGGAAAATTTACCTCTTTTGAAGCTTGCAGTCCAATTTTTCACGGTCGCATACGAAGGACATTGATCACCAAGGGTATTAAGTATATCTTCGTAAATCCGCTTACTTCTTAACCCTTTTAAATACAGGTACTTGATGATGGCTCGATACTCCAATGTTTCAATTTTCACAATTTCGGTGGACATCTTTTTTCTTTTAATTTATTGCGTAACTCTGGTTTACTTTTTTGACGTCAAACTTCACACTGGCACTTCTAAGTTATTGTTCGTTGCTATGGTAACGCAATATTTTGTTTATGCTTGGAACTGGTCTAGACTATCTAGATATCAATACACCCTCGTACAAAGGAAATTGCAAAAGTGAATTGAAAATCATGGTCAAGTTGCAAGGTCGAAGAAAAAAAATCTGATAACTGAAAATAACTAAGACATTGACAAAAGTTTCGGTTGATATAATAGCACAAAGTACTAATCTTAACCTTAACAGGTGTCTTGTGGATATATAAAAGTGTTTTCAATCATTTACATCATAAACCAGAATGTAATCTTTCAATTACTTATAAACGATTTTTTTGCAAACTTTTGGATGCATAATTATTTTCGACTTAATCCACCTCTGTCCTTTTTATTCTTTCATCATTTTAACCTAAAACCAACCATTCACCTGTCTTGGTCTATTGTACCTGAGCTTCCGTTCACAAGTGTCCCCCGCCCTCTCTTCCTCTCTACCGATGATACTCCTCCTGCCGACCCCAAGGAGCAGAGGTTATGTCTTAGAACTGTGGGCCGAACAGCCGTTACACTCTCGTGCTCACAGTGTGAAAAAGTGAACGGTCTCACGATTGTGTTGTAGACGAAACAATAAAAGATATAGATTGTGTTTATGTATGAGTCATTAAGGAAGACCGGAAAGTCGAAAGAGGATGTGAAAACAACTGAAAATAAATAATACGAACGCAATCTCAGACGACTAATGAAATTATTAAGAAATAGGGCTTTGAATTATTGTATTATGGTAGAAGCAAAAAGTAACACTGAAAAGAGAAATTATGCATAATTCATTTTCTACTGTAAGTATAGTTGACGTAAAATATATAGTGCCAACTATCTAATCGTAGGTATATCCCCTTAAACTCTGAAAGGTATTTATATTATTTTCGTCTACATACCAAACATAATTCTATATTGTATTTGTGTTTTGACTCATCAGTCCGTATCGTGTGTATCATACCGAGTTTTATCCAAATGGATAATTGCTAATAAATATATGTATACTTACTTACAATTTCCATACAAAAACACACACACTTTCTTGATGTCAGGCCACCGACTAAGAGAACACCTGCAACAATCTTTCAAAAACAGTTATAGTTCGGTCAAACTATTAAAGGCACTCACTCGCTATCGCTCGATCGTGCTTTAAACAGTTTCGTTTATTAATCGCCTTTATTAACAAACTAATTTATTAAATAACTATTAACGATTATTAGTTGAAATTATAACATTAAATGAATTTATCGTCAACTAAGAAAGCATTTTAAATAATTATAATATTGACTGGGCTATGACGGTATACTCTTAGTCTTGCAAGTCAAACAAAAAGCTGGCAACTTTAAGTTCGCACTATACCTTTTACGTCAACTATACTACGTATGTAAATTAGATTCCGTTTCGCATAAGAAGTAGCCACATGAAGTTTGGGAACTGTCTTGTGCAGAAATCAAAATCGGTCTTGCTTATCCATGTCGCTCCGTAACGCCATTGGCGTTACAAACGAACATTTTCAATCCTTAATTGGAAGTATAAATATTTTACCGATACCAAGTACTTCCATATACCAGTGTCTATTGTATGTGATGATATCTCGATAAGCTTTAAAGAATTCACAAATATGTTCAATTTAAACTTTAAATATCATAAATACATTTTTAATATCCTTATTTTGTATTAACCTACAAAATGTGAAAACGTTACGCTACTGATTTGAAGAAGAATGTCAATTTTACAATATGGCGCTGGTTTTGACAACAACCTTCGCGCATACGACTGCTACTTCACGTGGGTTCTTTTTACGTGAAACGGAGTCTACCTATTTAAATATTTTTTTTTTCATATTTCACTGACGCTTTTGTGCATTCCATTTTCATATTACTGAAAGGACCTTTGTTCTCCTCTGACCTGGTTCAACTCAAAATTAGCACAACCGTCTATCAAGTGAACAATACAGTCACAGTGCTGCATTCACTCGTTAACCAATTTCTAAACAAGTTTGCACTTTCAACAAAACTCTCATCCCCAAAAATACGTATTATTCTCCACTCGATGTTCTCAAGATACTTTTCTATAATCTCCTCTTCCGCATAACGATCTTTCAAAAAAAGATAATATAATACTAAACAAGAGTCAATTCATCACTCACGCATGAAATATTCACTCCTGTCATTTCTGTTCCTCACCCAATTCCCCTTTTTTAGGTCAAGTATTTAGCCGCCAGAAGTTTTTGAATTCATTGTTACAAAATGTTACTCCATTGGATGGAAAAGTTACTGCAGTTTGTTTTTATTGTTGCGAAAGGCTACATGAAATTTAAATTATTTTTAATGAGAGATGGGAGAAAACACCAGGATGTAAGCAGATCTAAATTAGAACTAAATTCAGAAAACCAACAAGTAGATATTATTGGAGAATCGGTAGGAAATCTAATGGAAAGTACATTTTTCTGCAGCCGTCCCGAAAATAGAGCTTTCGGTATGATTTATTAAATCGAAAGTGAAACTTTACACAAATCTTACCGAAAGTAGCTATTTTCGGAATGTTTTTTTTTTTACTTTCAGAATAATTTCTATGTAGGCGGCCTTAGCAATGACATTTACGGAATTTTTATTATGACATGGCTTGTCAAAATAAATTTTTTGATAGTTTCACTGTATTTTCAATTTTCCGATCCAGAAATGGAAATCGACAACGAAAGTGACGAGGAAATAATTATTGCACATGAAATCAGTGAAGCTGCTAAAGCCGCTACTTATGAGCTGTTGCCGGTAAAGTCAAGAGAGAGGAATGAAATGATCCACTACTCCACAGTTTTGGAAATGTTGCCTTCAAAATTGCCGAATATCTTAAATTGCCACACCCCAAAGAATACACCGGCCACTGTTTACGAAGAAGTTCAGCCACTTTATTAGTTGATGGCGGTGGCAGTATAACCAATTTAAAGAGACACGAAGGGTGGAAGTCGACAAATGTGGCAGAAGGATACCTAGAAAATTCTTTAAGAAACTTACTTGACATAGCCTCCAAGATTCAAAATGGCTGTAACGAAATTAATATCTCGAAAGCTAGTACAAGTACTACAACGTCTAGTACTACTACTACTACTACTAATACTATTAATATAAGTAATCGTTATAATTGTACAATTAATGTTCATAAGTAATATTTATAGTATCTTTCCCTATTATTTTATAATATTTTATCTAATAAACGGCTGCAGAAAAAATATTGTACGTAACGATACCCGAAAGTGATTTTACGGGACTGCCTACTCATCCCGTAAAATATCATTTTCGGGACTTGTTACGTAGATAACTATTTTCAGCAACCGCCCGGAAAGTACCCTCTTCCCGGACGCTTTTTCTCTGAGAAAGTAGCTCTTTTCCGGAGTGCCGTATTTCCCTGACTAGGCTGTGAAGAATTATATCGTTGTTGTAATTGTATTTAATAACCAAATAATAGTATGAAAATCTAGATAGCTATGCTTTAGAAGAATGCAGCTATTACCATAGCAAGTAAAAAAATAACGACTTAACAATTTGACATTATCATAGTTGACGTTTTGCAAATTAAAAGTTTCCATGGTTTTTGGTCGTGATTATTGCAATGAATAATAGAAAGCCTCAGTAAAGAAGAGTTTGAAAATCTGTCTGACGGAATTCCCAATGCATCAGCTGCAGCTACAACTCAATGATAACCTAGAAAATCAAGGTTTAGGTACGAAGACGTGTATAATTTGTTCACGAAATGGATGGATATGAAGAAATGCTAAAAAATTTCAGAGGACGTAATTTTGGCTTATTTGGCACAAAAATAGGAAATCGTTAAATCCTCTACCCTGTGGACTCCATGCTAAAAAGTACCACTTTAATGGAGAAAAATGTAAACCTAGCCAAGTTCCCGAAGGTTATCGCATTTCTTAAAAGGAAGAACGTTGGTTATAAAGCAAAGAAATCAGAAGTCTCCAGCAGCGAGCAGATCAACAAGTTCATTAGGGAAGCAGGCAATGGAACCTACCTAATGCTGGAGGTAATTTCAACAAAAAATAACGATTGTAGGAAAAAAGTATCATTTCATTATTGGATTAGCCGGTGAGTGTAGACGAGAAGAACTAACAAAAATGTCAATTTATCATATAAACAACAAGGAAAACGTGTTGTTTATGAAAATACCGGATTCCAAAACACATATTGAGAGAACATTTGTTGTAATTGGGCAAGAAAATTTGGTATTGTATACTCAGGCAAAATTTATCTTTACGGCCATCCCATATACCACACAACAGATTATTTGTGAATTACAAAAAAGGAAAATGTTCAATTCATCCTGTTGGTATTCACAGTTTTGGAAATGTAGGACTCAGGATTGCAGAATTCTTGAAGCTACCCAATCCAGAAACTGCCTTCGTCGCACTTCGGCGACGTTGTTTGCTGATAATGATGGAAATATCACAAATTTAAAGAGACATGGTGGCTGGAAGTCTATCAATGTCGCTGAAGGATATATAGACAATTCACTTACAAAAAAATGAAAATTGCCTAGACCATTCAAAAATTATGACATGAAAACAATCAACATGAATCGGATACCTTACCCTCATGTTATCACTTTAACAAGAGGGATTTAAGTATACCGAACATTTTAAACGAATTGATTCCCTTTAATAATAGCCATTGTTCAAATTTCCATATAAATATTTATATAAACAAGAATTAGATTGTTCCTAATTTTGTTCTAAAAATAAATATTACAAAGAAACATGTTTTATTTATTTGTTATACCACACGGTTTCCGAATAAAAAATGTACACAACACGCCCGGAATTTTGTCTACTCGCCCAAAAAAGAAAATTATTCCTCTCACTTGTTAGGTAATTTACTATTAAAACTACTCGGAATATAATCAATTTATAAATAAAAACAAAAACAGGAAATTTCATTCATTCTAGATCTATTGTTAAAGAATTTCATTATAAAGAAATTCTAGGTTATAAATACACGTGTTTTTAAGTTCTTTTCATGGCTTTTTTATGATTTTTTAGATTAGCCAAACGGGTTTATGTATAGGTTTTATGGGTCTCTACAGTTGTCGATTTTTTATAATTTCATTAGTCTAAAAGCTTCAACCTAATAATCGTAAACTTTATATAACATGTTTACTATACCTAACGTTCAACTTAATTTACTATCATGTATAAATTCGAAGGTTGAAGATAAAAATTATAAATGGAACGTGTAATCATAACTGTACATGCTCTAATTGCTATACCTGAATGACATACGCTTCTTCGGTATGCTGGTCGAATGTTCAGCTGGAAATGACCATGATAAGACTTAAGTAAGATACATGTCTAGGAATCAAGGAGGTCGTGAGGAATACATCGGCAATGGAAGTGCTATTATACTTATTATTCTGATACCTTCGAAAACAGGAAAAGGCAAAAAAATAGGTATCCATAGACTGGAAAACATGATGAGCTGCCTAATCGTAAAATCAGGGCAAATGGATATCGTAATAGTGTTAAGTCCATTTTTCACGGTGCGACTTGACGCTGCAACTCGAACAAATTGCATGCAAAATGGCGTTTTTTTTCGTTGGGCGCGTCGGTCGCATGAATTAGAACTTGCTCTATTTTCGAGCGAGAAGTCTCTGCGACTTGGTAACTTTTCTGGTGGATTTTGTAGCACCAACCCAAAATTTATATTGGCTGCTACGCTCTGACATTGCTGTCACAGGATTTCTCCTACGTTTTCTTCTCGTGGAGCAGCACAGGCCATAACACTTATTAATGTTACTGAAACAATGCCCTCAATGTTTTCCTCATCCATTCTGTTAACATCAAGACTTGATTCTAGAGAAACTACTTTTATTTGCTTTATTTTCAACCGCTAATTTTTTTCACACTGTGAGGTTATGAAACCAGAACTGCCAATTTTTTAACGAACGTTTCCCCTATGCCTGGATGAGTCGCAGCAACAAACCTTCGATGTGCTGATTGTACTCTCGGTCGCAGCGATTTGTCGCAACGATTTGTCGCAACGTGGAAAATATACTTTAAAGGACCTGCAAAGCATAGATATGCAATGATATGCTATTCCTTCGATAGTTCATTATTGGTGTCGATTACAGACAAATAAGAATGGTCTGATGAAAAACTGTGCACCAAGTCACCAGGCTCTTGAGGAATATGAAAAAGCCAGTGAACTGGCAGAAAGGAAGTAATCGAGAATTTACAGCCTGAACTTGGATAAATTCTTGATGTACCAAAAACCATAGTACGAGGAGCAGTATGGAATTGGATTAAGGATTATTTTAAAAGGTACTTGGTGAACATTCCAAGATGCATGCATAAGAGAAGTTCACTAGAAACCATGTCTAAAAAGTACAGTGGAACTACACAGGAGTCGGCTGAGTTTCATGACTGGTTATGCACCAGTAATGAAACACCTGCTCGAATTGAGAGTATACTACGGTAGTCTTATATGCGATCGTAAAAAAGTTACTATTTTTCCAACCTCAAGACCATGATTAAGTATAAAAAAACACCCAACTAAAAACTTATACAAACTGGTGCTGTGGCAACTCAAAAGTCTTCCACATAATAATTTGGAGAGCTTGGAGCTTTAAATTCCAGGTAACTCACCGAACCATCGAAGCATTTAGAAGACATTCCGGAACAGACTACGTCGTAATCGTTTTGTGGTCCCGAACCTCACTCAACACAAAACTATTTTGAGCAGGAACTATTCCTATGAATGAGAAAAACTGAACAAATCAAAAATGAGAAACATTCATTACTACAAGTGATTTCAACCACATATTTTTGTCTCCTAATCTTGCAGGCTAAATCCTATATGGATGTATATGTTTGCTTTTTCTAAGTGTGGTTTTTTCATTTCACTCTAGCTTTAAATCAAAAGTTTTCATTTGGAAAAAACAGCAGGAAAACAATTATATAACATATTTCACCCTGTTTAGCTGTAGCATGAAAATGTGCGTTGTCATTTGGATTAACCACTTGTTTCTTCTTTCGCTAAAACTGGAGATATGATCCACATTTTGGTAAATATTTGTAATCGTGTTTCCTGATCGTGTTAGACGATTACTACAACACTCCACGACCTCGCTCTACTGTTCCTTTCTTTACATTTACTTAGTGTACAAGTAAAAATTCTGCATGAATAGAATACGCTGCGTACAAAAAGTAACGTATAATTCGTTATTACCTGAATAATCAGTAATCTGAAGATGTATTACAAGTTTATGCAAATTAGTACTGGCTGGATAACTTTTTATTTCTAAAATAAGAATAAAGCACACTGCAACAAAAACAAACCGGTGAAAATTAACATTAAATTTTCAAATTGTTCTTCAATGACCTCTGAAGTATAACTTTCCTCCACGACTATATAATAATCTACTGCCGACAATAGTAGTTTGTACAACTAGTGCGCAAAGCGTCACTTTTCCCACGAGCGCAGAAGTTTGCGACACTCGCCATACGGCTCGTGCCACAAACTTCTGCGCTCGTGGGAAAAGTGATTTGCGTACAAGTTGTACACAATATTTTTTCTACAACCACATTTATTAATGAAATAAAGACAGAAATATATATACTTAGGTATTTTATTAAAACTTTGTACAAAAAGAACATACAAAATGAAAATTTAATATAGAAAAATCAGTTGAGTGTATGTTTAGTAGTGAATAGTGAATAATGAATAAATAAATAATCAAATGAATAGTTTACTTATTTTTGGTTTAAATTTAAAATTTTTACACCCAGAAATTCACTAAGTATAATGAATATGTTGAATTGTCAAAAAAAGTTGACAGGTCATAGGTAGCTTTGTTTGACATTTCGGTGCGGAAAAGTGCTATAACGTGTACTTTTCGCATTACTTTTCCAACAGTTATCAAAGAAATTAAGAAAAGGCCTGCTTTGCGTATAGAAATTTGTGTAGAAAAGCGTGTTTTGCATAGTGGTTGTAGGAAAAATATTTGCCTCAAGAGAAGCTCTACCTTGCTTCGGTACATCCATACCATAACATGTCCTAATTCTCATTATTGGAAAATACGGTTGGGATCTGGGTGGAGAAAAAGAGGCACTATAGATATTTTAGTATACAGTATACATACATATAGTTTGGCAAGTTTATCTGAAGCCGCGATAGAAATGCAGTCGAAAACATTCGATATTGCCACGTTTAACGATGAAAAAGCTATAGTGCTAAGTATGTAGTCATAATAACTAGAAAATGGACATTTTATTTCACACAATATTAACAATATGATTAAACGTTAATTCTTCAATGTGTGTTTTTTTGGATTTTGTCTATCAACACTATTTTTTCAGTTTATGAATATTAGAAGATGAACACTTTTCCAAATTTGTTACGGGCTTCTTCAAGCTCTGGCAGCGTTGTGCGAAAACCATAATTTTCACGCCCTTCGAACTAACTCAATTGGTGAAATTTTTCGAAAGGCTTCGTTGCTTAGCGATCAGCCAACTTCCTATTGGCAAGCGAGTGCGTGCGTTCTTCCCTCTCACTTTGTCAATTGACTCACATTAATTATCCAGTGGCATTAGTATTGTCAGTGTCAGATTTTGAACTATTTCGTATCCATATTGAATTCAACTATGATTCTTAACATTATTTAATTTTAACAAATACCGTGTTTTGAAAAATACCTTACCTTTAAAACAAAGCAAAAATAAGTTTCTATATATAATTATTATTTTTTTTTAAACTTTTATAAAAATAGGTACCGACCGCCATTGGTACGATTTTGACAGATATCCGCCATGTTTCCTCGCCCCTTACCGATGCCGCGTAGCTTCAGATAAACTTACCAAAGTATACTTACAAGCGTTGTCCATTGTTAAGAGCCCTATTAACAGTCAGTAAGTTCATACAAAATATCTTCAAATCTACTAATACTATTTTTTTTTGAAATCCTGTTTTATTGGTGATAATTTGTTGTTTTTAGAAAGCATTAGGATATCAATAAGTATTCAAGTTTAAAATCTCAAGTAATTGAATCCTAAAAAAAAAGAATAATTCATTTCCTGAATTATTTCCCTCTTTTGAAATATTCTTAAATTAATTTTCCGGAGTTAAATGCCGCCTTTCTCTGTTTTATAAAATGATTTAATTTTGTACGTTGCTGAATTGATGGAAATTTTATACTTTCTAAATTAATTGCAACCCTTTTCTGAGATATTATTTTCCCTTTTTGAGAGACGTCATTACAAAAACTTCAGAAGTATTAATGTTACGATCATATTTTCTTTTCTTTGAAACCTTTTAATGTTTCTTTCTTTTTAGATTATAAACAGGTAAATTCTGATATAATTTAAAGGGTTTTAGAGAATTTTTTATATTCATGAGATTTTTATTTTGGAACATAAAAGTAGGAAGTAAAACAAATATTAAAGAAAAGAAACAAGTATTTAAAAAGGTCATGATATTATAATTACCACTTTTCATATATTTAGACAGGGTTAATCTTGAGGAAATATACATATCCCTACCTTGTATTCACATATCAATTAATCATTAAAAAGTGCCTCTCTAAACCACTAGACAACGTCGTCTTGATGTTAAGCATGTCCAAAGTTAAAAGACGACGTTATTACAACCTTCACCCAACTGACTACTAGTGGTAAATATTTTAGTAATGGGATAAACATTTTAAAAACGTTTTAGTGACAACTTAAGTTATGTTAAACATTTTCTGTATATGGTGTGTAACTAAGTGAAACGAAAAACGATCTAAAACTGATTTGCTTTCGGATTTAAAATAACAAGAGTTAAGCAGTCAATATAAAAATGTTGTCCTTATGGTTAGTACAGATTTTGGAAATTTATTTCTAATAGTTTGGCCTGGAGTGGCAAAAAAAGAAAGACACTTTAAAAAGACTATACCCGTACAAAATAGATCAGCTGTAACATTTCCATTTTATTTGAAATATCGCATTGTACCAGATGTTTCTTCAAAGGTGAGTGACTAATTCAAACTATATATTACTTTATTTTAAATTTAAAAATATAACTGACTACAGTTATTATAAGTATTAATATTTCGTTGGCTTTTTTACTCATCAGTTTTTTCTTACAAATTTCTCCCGCTGTTCCCATTGGTTTTCTGATCTCATTGCAACTGTCTATCTCGAAATTAATTCATTTGTAATTTATATGTTTTGGATACCATATTATATCATTTTCTTTTTCCTGAAATTTTTCTTTGCAGTCTTCCAAATCCAAATATTTTGACAAGGGATCGTGCACAATACGGGTGCCTATTTCTTCGTCCACATTACAACTAAACATCTCTTTGATAACGCTTTAAAGACCGACCGCACTCGGGTCCCCATCGCGCACTGCAACCGTGCAACGTCTACATTGGTTGCGTTACACGTTGCATTACATGTTTCGTTATACGCTGCATATACAAATGTATATAAAGCTTAAGACCTTGACTGCGTATAACGTGCTGTCAGGGACCTAATTCTTGAAAACCGTGCAGTAGAACAACCGAGGGAAGGGAGGCGTGGTTCTATCGAGAATGGATAATAGTATATTCTTCAACGATTGTAGAATGATGGCTATTATTCACGCGGATGAAGTGAATAATGGCCATTCTACACAAATAGAAGACTATACTTTCTCCACGACTATGCATTAAAAAAAATTCCATCGGGAATTGAACCTCGATCGCCCGCGTTCGAGTCAATTATCTTTACAATTGAGATGTCGACCACATGTATTTATTAAAATGTATAGAACGTAGCTATAAGTAACTCTTATTTTTAATAGAAACATTTACATTTTTAAATGAAATTATCACATTATTAGGAATAACAATAGAGATAACATAAATACACCTAATTAAATATATCAAATCTTCACTATCGCTACTGTTGTCCATTTTGTTTTTTATATATACGTAAAATTATGATTATATTATAATTATTTCAACTGACGCGCTGTCAGAATAGTCGAGGCAATGAAGCATTGTGATAAGAAATCTTTTAGGATTTGACGTATCGGTATGCGTTTTTTTGCATTCGCTTATAAAATTATTTATATCACTCGTACGTACTTTGTACCTATTACAAACCGGAAGTTGCATTGCAGCAGCCAAAAATGTATGCAAAACAAGCATCTTTTGAGAGGCCTTTTGGCAAATTTAATAACTTCGTAAATAAGAGTCAGAATTGGCTCAAGTCGGGTACCCGGGGATTTTCGAGGTCGCTTCGAGAATTTTTCTGGAAATATCGACAATAACGAACCAAAAATCGTTATGGGGGCTTTTTGTGAGCGCTGATTCCGAATTTTATGTTGAAAACGACCACCCGAACCCCTGGTGCGCCCTAACCGGGCTCTGAACGTCATCCCCAAGGGCTTTCCAGTCATAATTGAAAAAAAAAACCGAAAATCGTTACGGGGGTTTTTTGGTTCGCTGAAATCAAATATGGCACCGGCCAACACCCCACGGACACCTGGTGCGCCCTACCCTGGCTCTGACCGCCATCCCCGAGGGGTTTCCAGACAAAATTGAAAAATAACAACCAAAAATCGTCCCATAATTTCATACATTCATTTTTGGTAACTCTCCCCCGGGGCCCTCAAAAAATGTGACTCAGTCCTGTAAAAACGACGAGAATAATCTCCGGCTGGATCTCCGAACCTTGCCGAGCGGCCTTTCACTTTTCTCCCAACGCTCAAAACGCTTCAGTGTAAGTATACAAGTATACACAGATACTTTCCCCTACTTCAGGCTCCGCCCAACCCTCGGGGATGACGTTCAGAACCAGGGTAGGGCAAACCAGGTGTCTGTGGGGTGTGCGTCGTTGCTATATTTGAATTCAGCGACCCGAAAAACCCCCAGTGAAGATTTTTGGTTGGTCTTTTTAAATTGTGTCTGGAAATCCCTCGGGAAAGACGTTCAGAGCCAGGGTAGGGCGTATCAGGTGTCTGTGGGGTATTCGTCGTTGCCATATTTGAATTCAGCGACCCGAAAAACCACCAGTGAAAATTTTTGGTTGGTCTTTTTCAATTGTGTCTGGAAAACCCTCGGGGATGACGATCAGAGCCATGTTAGGGCGCACTGGGTGTTAGGGTGGTCGTTTTCAACATAAAATTCGGATTCAGCGCACACAAAAAGCCCCCATAACGATTTTTGGTTCGTTATTGTCGATATTTCCAGAAAAATTCTCGAAGCGACCTCGAAAATCCCCGGGTACCCGACTTGAGCCAATTCTGACTCTTATTTACGAAGTTATTAAATTTGTTAATGTTAATTAAACAAGTCAATATCTTTCTTGAAAACTCAGTGGAGCAAAAACCATATCAGGTCTTAGAATTCTTATGTAAAAATTCAAACTTGTTACTTTTTTCTGTTATTTCTTCTGAACCCCAAATGCTTCGAGCCAGCGGCGGAGAAGCGGGTGCTTTATTTTATGTAGCTTCTTCGTTTTCATTTCAGTGTTGACAGTACTTTGCTTTCGGTCTTCTTGTGAGATTTTGTTGTTGCGAATAGTGAATTTTTCAGGTCTTGGAACTTTTTGTGTCATGTCTCCCAAGAGAGTGAAACAAGGAAAAGCTTTGCATAGTCAAACAAAGGAAATTATAGATCGGGTTGCTGCATTTATGCAAAAAGAAGCAGATGAAGGTGTTCAAATTCCACTTGAAAACTATAGACAAGTGATAAAAATATGGGCATTAGTCAAAAATTGGGTAGCAGCTTATAATAGTACATTAGTTTTAAAGGATGTTGAAGTATTATCCCGAAAAAGATTCGACGAGTTGCCACTTAGTGAATGCTCGAATATTTGTCGACACGTCAAAGAATATGAAAACTCACAAATAGAACGAGAACACATCCTCGATAATACGTTATGTTTTAACGATAATACTGGCTCTTCTGATGAAAGTTTCTCAGATCTTGATAGCGACAGTAGTACACCTGCACAACCATTACAATCAGCTGATGACTCAGATTAATAATAAGATTATATTTATGATAAGTTTAAGTTGACATGTTAGATACATTTGTGAAAATGTTTAGGTTTGGAATATATTAAGTTTAGATTAGGTGTATTCTTTTCTTTCTTTCTAATTATTTAATGCATTCAAAAAAGGACCAGCTTTAATCCAGTCGCCTACCTGCATAAAGCCAGTGATACCATTAAGTCATTTTCTACAGGTATCCAAAACCATAAAGTTTGATGATATATACTTGGGATAAATTCCTAACAATAAATTTAGTATGAAAATTACACGTGTTGTCTCAAAGTTATTGTGGTCGGACTCTAGGAACTGAGTGGCCCGGCGGTACCAAGGACTATTACTAGTCCCAATTGGGAAAAATGATCATTTTGCTTTTTCCTACCACTTGTCCACGAAAAAACCAGCTCGTATGAAATATTCTTAAGCAAATTTAATGTAAATGTGAAAAATGTTTGAAACATATTTTGTAAATTTATTTATTATAATTTAAAAACCCACCTTTAAAAAATAAATAAAGTAAGACGGTCACTCGCAAAATGTATTGCACTACGTTTGTAAGAGTACTGATACTAGTATAAATAAACTGATGAATGAGTTCATGTGATTACATAAAATCTAACTTAATCATAAAATGGGCTTGTTCGCCCAACTTTTCAACTGACTTTGATAAATGCATTAAGGTATCTTCATATATTTCTTTTTCTATTTTATACTATGAAGAACCAGTTGAAAATCGTCAATATATAAAATGTAACATTATAACGTATTTTCTTTCGTTTCATAGCGTCGTTGTCCGTCGTATTCCCATTCAAGTAGAAACGCTTATATTCCACTAGTTTGATTTATCGTAAAAGCTCCGTATAATTTCAAAACTTTTCAATTTTATGTAGGAAATGCGTTTTAATGTCCAATAAATTGATTCACTACGAAACATTTGTAGTCAATATAGTACATTGTATTTGTGGAGTTTTTAAATTTTATTTTCCAAGAATAAATGGAATAGTAATATTAAGATCAAAATGAAGGTGTAAGTTTGTACGTCAGTTGGAGCCACGAATATTTGTGATACGGTCAGTAATTCTATAGTGAACATTGGAATAAATAGAAACATTTATGACTGATAGTTTAAAACCTCATGGGTGCTACGTCACAGATGTACAGAGTCCTAAAATCGGTACAACGCGTCAAAACCGCATGTATAGCAGTAAAGTTAAAAACATCATCATTTGAAGTTGAGTCGTGCTACCGAACGCATCGTATTTGTTAGATACATAATCGTGTTTCGCAAGTCTTGGGTAGCGCATTTAATTGATAGCTTTGTTAGTTCTTGCACGCAGTTATCAGTATGCATCATACATCATTTACGTTGAATATATCAATTCTAATGTAACCAATGTTCTCAAAATAATAAAATATAGCTTTGCGCTACCCAAAGCAACCACATGAATGAAGTAACCCAACTACCACGGTATATGCGATGTTTTTGGAATTGACGATTGGCCGATTGCCGGCTTCTCTTTGCGCACAGGGTTGCAGTTCCATAACCCATGAGATAATACACTAACTCTACTAATGTCCACTTGCACTGAATGTGTGGCTCAGTATACTTTGTGGTTGATTCGTATTCAGTAGCTTTATTCGGGTATTTGTTTCTGGACAGTCCGTAAACCAATCTGGAATTGCGCAGAACTAGTTGCGTACTTTATTCAGTCCTAAGAACTATTTTCGGACCGTTGAAACTTGAAAACAGTTTGAAAAAACCCGAACATCACACATGATCTATAGAATATAGCTCCCACCCTCCTCCTAGCTCGAGACTGGCTCGGACTGGCTTAGACGGTTTTCGAACCGTCCAAGAATTGCTCTAAAATAAACCCGAACTCCAAACTGCGGGTGTCAGAGCCGTCCTGTTAAAACCCGAACAAGCCAATTTCGACTGCGCAAACTCCGGACAGTAATTACATGAACCCGAATAAAGCTAGTATATTTTGTACGCTATGTGGATATGGATATAATAAGATATTTGTTTTAATTTAAATTGGTTAGATAAATATTGAGCATGTTTTTTTGCTGATCATTTGAATTTGACAATACGGGTATAATCATCTAGTCAGTGAAAAATCCAGAAAAAATTTGAGAGATCGCTTGTAGGTATCTTTGAAGACCGACAAATGGATCTTGATAAATTTTTGTAAGCTTGAATCATGCAATAAGTTCTGACCAGATCTTCTTCTGTGGAGGTCAGTACGTCTTTTATTTTGTCTAATTGAATTGCAGTCAGCATCGCACCGAAAATAAACATGCTGCAGCTTTCTCTTTGGACATGTTTCCAGAAGTCTGTCACATTTCACAATGGGCGTGTCATCGAAATAGTTCGCGTATGTCTCATCATATCTGTACGCACCTTGACGTTGGTTACAATCGAAAATTTATAACGTCTAGGTCGATACACTATTTTAAGTGGAACTTTTCATAAATTCTCCGTTTTCTCTGTAAATTTTCAGTAGCTTTTTAAAAAAGTTCGTTTCCGACTTTCATAATATACAATGTTGCGTATGTCATATTTCAATTTTTACAATAAAATTCCTTTTATATGTGCTACATTGGAGTTTTGGTACACTTTTTTCAAGTGAATATGGAGACTGCATACTTCGGTAAAAAAAGACTATTGCAACTTCATAAACTTTAGAAGACATGAAACATATCAATATACGAATGAACCCTTACTTGAAATGCCATATCGGTTTTAATATTTGTCGTATAATTTATCGAAAATGTATACAGCATTCGTATAGAAAACGTTGATAATATTAATACACATAGGTAGCTGTGCCTTTCATATAGTTGATATTAATGACATACTAAAATACTTAAAAATACTGATAATCCCTAGGAAACTGGCACATTTGGTGGAATTTCAAAAATACAACAGGCAAAGCGAAATTCCAAGAAATATGTATGTATATCTTTTGGGGTGACATTCACTGAGACCTAAACGATCTATTGTGCCCCCTCACTTCTACTTAGTTCCTGGGGAACGTCTAAGAGACTAGTAGCTCCTTTAGTCCTGATGGAATCAGGAATGTTTGGATATCTGCAGGGTTTAACTTGGATAAATGTTCCTCTTCTATCCAATAATCTACTAGATGCTGTGCCCTAGGATTCTGAATTGCGGTGCAATTCGCAAGTATGGGATGGAGGTTTTTTCTTCCATGCCACAGAATCTACATTCTTCTTCCTCCACTATTTTGAGCTTTTTTATGTGCCCGTTCAGGCGCCGATGTCCTGTTAGAATCCCTGTTAAAACTATTAGTGCAGCTTTACTTCAACTTATGCATTCATTTGATCTCAATGGGTTGTAGCCACCCACCATAATCGTTAATTGTCTAAGCCCTACTAGATATTTTCAATGATCAGATCTCCTCTTTTCTTCGGCTTTACCTATTTCTTCCAATATTACATTGGAGCTGAAACCGCAAAAGGGTTCCGGCCACCAAAAGTAAAGTATAAATAATAAATAGTATAATAGTCCGAGAGCTAGCCACGTAAAACGCATGTTACACGGTTCCACCTAGATTTTTTTTTAATCGATGCTCTATGAGCCAAAAAACCCAAAGCCAAATTTCTGCCCACAGGTCGGACTGCAATAGGGTGTGGCGGGGGGGTAAACACGACGTTTTCATTAGGGCGATTGAGCACATGTGGTTCCACTCTGCAAGTTGTTTCTATGTGTAGTCTAGCCCTCCATTAGAACCGGAAAAAAATGGCAAAGCATTTCCGGTCTGCGAAGTGCTCGACAGAGTGATGTAAACACGACGTTTACATTGTGGCGATTGAGGTCATGTGGTTCCACTCTGCAAATTGTTTTTATGTATAGTCTAGCCCTCCACTAGAAGCCAAAAAAAATGGCAGAGCATTTCCGGGCTGCGAAGTACTCTGCTCCTACATTAAGTCCATCCATCCTGTTATTCCCGTACCTTCGTAGGTCCATTTGATGCGTGCCATTTGTTTCAGTTGGCACATTGGCCTATCCAAAAATTGTTTTCCCCTTAAGTGTCTCAAATTCTGATAGGATATGTGGTACGATCTAAATGCCACAGAGTCTGCAGATCCCCGGTCTACATACCCATTTTATGCAGGTGTTTTTTCACCGGGACATGACCTGTTAGAGAACCTATCGTGACTCTTAGCTGATTTCCACCAATATTCAGTAGTTCTACGGTCCATTTAACACATGTATCACCTATGAAGGTCTTACTGTGTACCTGCTTGGAGTGTTCCTCCACAGTAGACTATATATATAGTTGGCTTTGTATCCATTTGAATTCTGTCGAAAATATCAAAAAACATTTTCGACTAGATTCACTTTGACAAACGAATCGTGATTGCTGTTCAAATCCAAGAACACCCGATAGCAATTCGATCGTGAAATAGAATGGGATGATCCGATTCGATCGAATTGAACATCGTATTCGACATTGAACGACTCCATGAAATGAAATGGAATTATTTTTCTTTCCTTTTCGTAACTACGAGAGCTGAGCCCATTCGCCACCTATCGAAATCTATAAGCTGTTCTTTTAAACTCTCTTAAAAAGTTTCTTCATAGTACACAATAGATCAACTAGTTTAATCACAGATCGCTTACATTGAACTGGAAAACTATCAGATGGACATCGGTATCCTGACTTCGCAAAATTTGCAGACTATTAATTCGATCTTATTTATTGGCTTACCGAAAAAAGTATCGTTTTTATCGGTTCTCGAAACTGTAGTTTAAATCGACATGGAAGCAACGTTACACATTACGAATCTTTCCAGGAAAGACAAACGAGTAAAAAGGAAAAATAAATGTTTCAAGATTAATTACTGACAGAAATCGATATCCGAGTATACACTATAAATGTTTTCAGTTGCCAACTGGCTATTTTCTGGAAACAATGGAAGACATACATTATGGACGATTGAATTTTGGACAACACACCAGTAGCGCTTGTAAGAATTACTTCTGGAAGGGATATATAGAAAAAAAAAATATTATATATGGGAACAGCCTGCAAGAAATTGCAGCAATTTCTTGCAAGGTCAGTATATCGCAAATGATGAATCTGGCCCAAACAATGGTAGAAATAAAAAATTGTATAATATCCACAAAAAATAACTTATTGGAACATAATACATGAAGTTTATTATTATTTAAAGCGAAGATAGCGAATCAAATCACAAATGACAAAACATCAGTCCCCACAATCAGCTGATGGGTATCATTCGATTGAAAATAGTTAGTTGGTTGGTAACACAAAAGAAACTAGATTTCTCCCTAGAGTTGCGCCTTGCATGCAATAGAAATGGCACCAAACCGATAAAATTGCAATTGCATCGAATGGACGAGTTCTATAAAAGGGAAATACTGCCAACATAACAAACAAAAAAATACTGAAAAAGGTCAGTCGCATAAGGCAGTGTTTTTTCCAATCAATTTTTGGTTTTTCTTATATGTTTTGAGTCCCTTTACCACCCATGTTGTACCCGAAAAGTTTAGAGATCTTTTTAGTTTGTGATATTTTGCATCTTACAGTTGACGAAAAACTAATGTCAGCTGTCAACACACATTAGTATCATTGAGGTATTAGCCATTGTTTGTGTTTCTGGTATATTATATAATTTATAACCTACTAGCAGAGACAACCAACCTCTGATACTAGTAATTTGTGTGAATCTGATCTGATTTTATTATTGCAAATACCATCCAGAATAGTCATTCTACCCTCATTTGTATCTTCGTTGTGATTATACTACTATGTTACCAATATTATCAAATATTTTTGGTAGTGTGTGCTTTCTTGTAAATTTTGAAAAACCTTGGTTGAATAAAATAGATACTGTTATGAAACATTGTTTGATACCATATTTTGTGGTTTATGCAACTTTTTGAATAATTACCATACCAAATTGCTGAAGAATTTTATACAAAACCAATAATTAAACGTGTACCAAATTAAAATAATATATTGCTTCTGTTAACACTTTATTTTATTTACCTAGTTAAATCATAAATAGAAAAGATAAAAACCTCACTCTATAAATACATATTAGCTTTTATTTATTGTTTTAAGACATTTAACCACAAATAATACACAAGTTTAACTAGAAGCAGGATTTATTACATATAAGTAAGTTTATCCTTCGAAAATTAATGAATCATTAAAGATCGACTGCTACTCTGCACTAAAAATTGTTTCAATTGCACAAATTAATAAATGACACATTGTACTAGTACAATAATAGGCTATTTCTACAGTCTTTGTTGCCAAAAGTAAAAAAGTTATATTATATGCTTAAAGGAAAAGAAAATTAGAGTTTTAAACCAAAGAGATAGGACTTAGCCCCCGAACAACTTTCATGGCAAACATTTCTGGCACAAATACATTTTCATGAAAATTTTCAATTTTGTCAATTATTTGCTTCATTTCATCAGAATATTTTTTACGATTTACAGGAACTATGAGTATCCCACTTGGATTCCAAATTATTAAATTACAATAATAACATTTGATAAGGGAATCATAAATTTGGCTTGGGTGGCCACTGTCCACATATTGTGCACCTCTTCTAAATGGATGTTACTCTTGAATCATTATCCCTTTCAACAACTTCTGGATTTTCATTCACTATATAAGTAAATATATGGCAAGGCAATACTGAGGCAAGGGGCGTGATGGAAATCTTGATCACATCAAATTTTCTTCAAACACATGTTTGAGCTTGGGATTTGAAGAATATTTCTAGAAATGTGGTTAATTCTGAAAAATTCAAATATACGAACAATGAAGTAGTTTCAGCCATTCAACACACCTCTTAATGAGTTCATGCTTAGACCCAGTTTGTTTAAGGGACCTGCACTCCAACCACCTTTCCAATTCCTTGACAGAATGGTCCTCTAAACGTATATTTTATTGCAACATTGCCCCAGGTACATCCGTCGGTAAATAAAAGCACTACTGAATCCATGTCTAATTGTAAACTAATACTAGACTAATACCAGAAACACAAACAAAGCCAAACAAATAATGCTGAACAATGCATAATAGTTCTTATATCTTAATGATACGTATATGTGTTGACAGCTGTCATTAGTTTTTGGTCAACTGTAAGATGTAAAATACCCCAAACTAAATAGACCTGCAAACTTTTCGGGTACAGCATGGGTGGTAAAGGGACTCAAAATATATAAGTATATTTTTGTTCGTTATGTTGGCAGCATTTCCCTTGTATATAACTTGTCCATTGCAGAAACTGACCAGCTGTGCTCCACTGCGCATGCTTTGGATCAAGAAATGTTGCGTCTTGCATTGCATTGCACGATGTTTTGCACCATGTCAAGCGCCCTAATGGCTGCCTAATGCCTAATGCCTAATGGCGATAGGGAACACTTGGGGACTAAATCCACGGATTGTACACTGGCTGTACACAACTGTGGTAAGACCCATGGTTACCTATTGCGCCTTAGTTTGGTGGCCAAAAACAGATCAGAAGAAAGCTGAATTGGAGCTGTCAAAACTTCAGAGGCTTGCCTGTCTGTGCATAACGGGTTCCATGAGAAGCAGCCCGACTGCGGCAATGGAAGCAATTCTCAATATTCCGCCTCTTGCTCTGCATGTTAAGGCGGAAGCGAGGATGGCTGCATACAGACTGGAATGCAATGGGAACTGGCATGAAAGAACCAACACCCACTGTCACTCCAGAATCAAAGAAGTTATCACAAACTCACTCCTTAAAATGAGAAGTGACAACATGTTGGCAAGATGCAACGACACCCAACCATACCAACTCCAGCTAAACTGGGACGGGTTGGAAGAAAACAGTCAGGAAGGAACGTTAATGTGGTACACTGACGGATCAAAGACTGACATTGGAACAGGTGCTGGAGTTCATGGTGCTAGACCCAGGTGCAATTTTCATGCACCGTTGGGGAATCTTGCTTCTGTATTCCAGGCAGAAATCTATGCTATCGATATGTGTTTGCAACTGAATATTGAAAGGGGTTATAGGGGTCAAAAGATCCTAATACTCTCTGATAGTCAGGCAGCATTAAAAGCTTTAGCATGTCCTCAGATCAGATCTAGACTGGTCTGGGATTGTCTACAGAATCTTAAAACCCTGGTTAACCATAATATAGTTACTCTTAAGTGGGTCCCAGGGCATAAGGGCATTGTAGGTAATGAAAAGGCGGACAACCTAGCCAAGCTGGGGTCCGAGACAGCATTCACTGGTCCTGAACCAGTATTTGGGATATCCAAAACTGCTGCACGTGGTTGTATATCTCGGTGGACTAAAACTAAACAACAGTCGTACTGGAGACACGTGCCAAATCAGGAACACAGCAAACTCCTGGTTAAAAAACCCTCGGAGAAGCTGACCAATGAAATACTAAACCTTAGCAGGGCCCAAATAAGGATAGTGACGGGTTTACTTACCGGTCACTGTACTCTAAGGAAGCACATGCATACAATCGGCATATATAGGGAGGAACCTATCTGTCGGTTGTGCATGGAAGAGGAGGAAACAGCCTCTCACATTATCTTTGATTGTGAAGCACTATCTCACTGGAGATATAGACTCCTGGGACTAGAATTTCCAAGGGAGGATTTCTCCAAGAAGAACCTAGTGAAAAGTCTGCTGAGCCTGATAAGGGCTGCTGGTCTCTTCACATAAACGGCACAACCAAGAGCACAAAAAGCCTTAAGGTTGAGGTGCCGAGGACATCAATCCTTTGACTGGTGTGCTGATCCAATCAATCAATCAACACTAAATAATGTTTACACTTTCCACCCAAACCAACAATTTGATGGAATTATTCTCACACTCTACAAAGGGTCGTAATTACTGTCTTATTATAGTCTGTGAGAAAGTAGCATTCTACTTTTCGGTGATAACTTAGTCAATGCCGCCTATTTTGTGAGAGAATGTTGAGACCTAGCTAAGTGTCATCTGTGAAGATTGGATCTGATAGCAGTTCCAAGTGGTGACCAATATGTGAAAAAAACTAAATCAGAAGAAGAATTCAAGAAAGCAAATGGATGTCAGTAGCAAAGGAACCTCTATATCGACTGTAAAGACCAAGACACTATTGGAAGTTGAAATGGGGACACAAATCAACAAAGCTGCCCCAATATCAGGGCATATTAGTGTCTCATGTGAGTCAAGAATATACAAAACATACAAACGACCAGTGACGAAATGTGGTGCAGAGATACGAGCTAAAGCATCAGCAGCTAAAATGTTCCTAAGAACAAATGAGAACTCTAAGGATGATAACGGAATACACGGTAAGCGATAAGCAAAGGAAAAGTGCCAAGTGGACGACGTAGTTAAATGGATAAAGGAAAGAAGAACCAGCATGCTAAACGAATGAGTTCGGAGATAACTGTCAATCAATTTCACAAAAGTTGCTATTACAGACAATTCTGGTACAAATTTTTTAAACAACTGATGCAATTATTTCATCGAAAAACAAAGTCGGTTTGTGGAGGAAATATTTTTTCTAACCGAACAATTAAAATAATTGATACAATTCACTAATTACTTAACAATAAACACCAGGACAATGACATACCGTTAATTCGTCCTCAATACTTCTTAGCGCGTTGATTGCATTCAGAGGTGATGACGTAGCATTTCCTGTCCGGTGAGGATATATATAGGTGGAGATTGATATATAATGGAGAAGTATCTTGTGAAAACTGTTTGATTTAATGCACTTACTATATAGCATTGTTAATAGATTCCCAGATTAAAGTATACAGGGTATATCTACGGTACAAATGAGACTCTTAGGATTCTAAACTTAAAGTTATTAGTAACTATTGACAAATACATCTTGACTTTTCACTATAATATGGAAAAGTTTGTTCTGCTGACTTCCTTGATGTGGCACAGACTTTAGATAAGGTATGGTGATGGACTCTATTATAAATAGGGTTATTGTCTGAACAATTTTCGCATCTTATGAAATCTCATATAACCATGTAGGTATATGAAGTCAGGAGTACCACAAGGCGGTGTATAGATCCAATACTTTATCTGAAAACATTAGAATCAGTTCACGGTATGGTAGCAGCATTTCTTGACTATAAAGGACTATCGCTAGCCTGGAAACTTCTGTTAATAAAAGCAATTGTCTATTAAATTTAATGGGGTCAAAAAATATGTTGATGAATAAAAGAGGTCAATTTATCATTAGAGAATGAATAATACTTAAATATCGTATGTTGATACAGCAAAATATTTGGATGATACATTCGACGCCAAAATAAGCTGAAGAGCGCAAAAAAAACAACTAAATATCCATCTCAAAGAATGTATTGGCTAAGTGGGAGATATTTTAATTTGCCATCATACAATGAAGAACTCCTTCACAAACATATTCTTATACCATCATGGACCTATGGCATTCAGGTGTTGGGTTGTTTTAGCAAAAGCAGCTTAGATATAATCCAGCAGTATTAGAACAAAATACTAAGGTGAAAGCAGGCAGGGAAATCCAAGAGGATCAAACCTCATGACCTTTTGTAATGTATTAGTACAAACACTGAGGGTAGGGATTGTAGTAACAAAATATTAAAAAATATTGAGGAATACTGGCGACTTCAAGTAGTCACGTATAAAAAATGACGTTAAGTATCGATGTTTTAGACAATTAAAAAAAAACACCATGAGATTTACACAAAATTTAGTTTCATTTCCTAGACTGCATTACTTCTGCGCTTTACAAGGAAATATTTGCGATTGTATACTGCATGATGAATGAACTCTTTTGTTAGTGGAAGTTTAATATTGCAGTCGATAGTGAAAACATTGCACTGAAACCGAACGAAGTACAGATAAACTGGTATCTACGAGATACCGGTTGGAGTGTACATATTGGCATATTATATATTATACAGCTGTGTGAGCTGTGGGTTTCAGGTCTTGGCACACAACAGTTATTACCGATTTCTGTAGATCCACGCGTGCTGTTCTTTGTAGAAAGGCATATGATCGACATTATTTGATTATTGAAGAATTGTGGTTGATATTTTCTTACCAAAAGTGTTCAAAAGGAAACAATGTGTTTTATCATGAATAAATTGTATACCTACGAGTTATAAAATGCAAGTTTCCATGGTAAAATGGTCATATAATACAAATTTAGTCCAGTAATAATAATTCTATATACAGGGTATTTTAAAATGACACTCACAACATTTGCATGTAGATACCTCTCGTAAAATTGGACAATACAGGGTGCTGAAGTTATAAAAAATTAAATGTTTTGATTTGATTACTTTTAAATGGATGAATATTTTGATTTGAAATTTGGCAGTTTGTTTTTAAATGTAAATGGGCATATTTTTATGGAGAAACATAATTCAATTCTTGATCCAGTGGTGTATATTTGGAAGAATATTTGTGTTTCAGCCCGCTAAAGAAGTTGGATATTTAGAAAAAAGTGGAGAAGACAAAGGCCACTAGCCACAATAGATCATAATGAGGAAAATCAGGTAGTAGACTTCTCAGATCAATTATCTAGTTATTACACTTTCCTTCAAAATTTCGAACTTGCAATGTATATTTCGTTCCGAAAATGAAAATATTTTAATATTTGTAAACTTGACACTGAATAATATTTTCGAAAGCTCCTATTTTATGCTTATTCTGTTTTAAATACATGTTAAGTGCTGTTTACCCCTCGTATTTTGAATGGAAGTAGTTCGTTTGTTATCTGAATCGAACATTAGCGTGCCCAAGTAGCGGCTCTTCCAATGTCTGGCAATTAGGATGGGTCGACTGATGAAAAGCTCGCAGTTGCTTTACCCGTCGTCGGTTGAAACCCAAATTCCGACATCTCCCTGTGAGTACAAAAGGTGATGCCCCTTCAAAGGAGGCTCTGATGACCAATTGGTAGTAGTTGATAGCAAATATCAATACGTATTCTGCTTTCTGTCGATTAGATAAAGGTTATTGTTTAGAACAATAATCAAGTTAAATGGAATTGTCTATGCTGTTACCGGACTCGATAAGGTACAATATAGTAGAAATGAATGTTTGAAGGTTGAAAGGAAATTCGATTCGACTGTTGAATCTTACGAAATATTTTATTGTTAATATGATTTGTTCATGCAGCGTTCAATATTATTTCTATTTCAAAATCTAGATTGAAATTAGCGATTATTTTACCAAACAATCTCAACTTTACTAACGCGTCACGTCGTATGAGCATCGAGAGGAACTTAAATGCTTAAAAAAAAAAAACCTACAATAATTTCTCGAATCCTTGTAAAATTTGATGTCCCTTAACTATTCATTCGGACCAAGCAATGTGTATGTATGTATGTGTATATATTGGGGCGACATTCACTGAGACCTAAATTATTTATGGTGCCCCCTTACTTCTACCTAGTTCCTGAGGAAAGTTTCAGAGACTTGTAGTTCCTTTGGTCCCATTTCGACTCTAGACAGTAAACGTCCAATACGCAGCCGACTGAATAGATCACGCGTGGTCTTTGTTCTCATACGGTTTTTCTTGGGACCGACCAGTCTATAGTAGCATAATCGAACAAATCAGGATTTGAAACTGCAAACATGTTACTTTAAATTGGGAACTTTTTCACATCAATAGCAGTACAATATTTTTCCCCATCTTTATCTTGGAAAAGAAATCTGTTGCATATGAAATTTGACAAAATATGTCAATAAACTTTTGCGACTGCATGGAGCTCCTTATTAATGATCAGTTTTTCATTGTAAAATAGATAGATTAAACTGGAAGAAAAAGAGAACTGTCGACGGCATCTTCGCTGAGGAAATCTGCATAATTTTATCATTTATCACTACCCATGAAAATGCCGTAAAAATAATGAATATAAATCGTTACTTTACAATGCTGTTAAAGGTAGTTGTTTTTATAAGTGATATTTACTTTACAGTGCAAATATGATCTTGTGTCAATTTTAATTTTGTATATAAAAACTAGCAGCAAAACTCGGCGTTGCCATCGTATGTTTAATGACTTGAGGAGTTCATAGACACCATTTTTTCAACTTAGATATTACAAATTCCTATCTCGGATCTGTTTATCATTAAATATACGGTGTAAATAAAGCATATATGTATATATTCAATTAACTGATCATTAGTTAATTATAAAAGAAAAAAATAGCTGGTCGAAATGAAATATTTGTCTTTTATTGTATAAGATCCTCCTCCAAATTATTATACAAGTCCTTGATTTGATTATTCTAGGTCAGTTAATAAAGTTGAAGAACCTTCTAGAATGTTTAGGACCATTCTGGATAATGATCAACCATTCTGAATCATTTAAGTGGCTCTGAATTAAATTTAATTATTCTAGATCATTCAAGAATTTTGAGGAACATTCTACAACGTTTAGGAACACTCTGGATGATGACCAACCATTCTGAATCATTTTAGAGTTTCTTAATTAAATTGTATTATTATGGATAATTCAAGAATGTTCAAGACCACTCTGAATCATTTAAGGGGCTCTTAATTAAATTTGATTATTCAAAATCATTCAAAAATGTTGAAGAGCATTCTGGATAATGACTAACCATTCCAAATCCTTTAAGGGATTCTGAATTAAATTTGATTATTCAAGAATGTTGAAGAACACTCTAACACGTTTAGGAGCATTCTGGATGAATACCAACTATTCTGAATCATTTTAATGAAATATTTGTCTTTTATTGTATAAGATCATCTTCCGAAAAATTTCAAAGTCCTTAAATTAAATTTGATGATTCTAGGTCATTCAACAATGTTAAAGAACCTTCTAGAATATTTAGGAGCATTCTGGATAATGACCAACCATTCTGAATCATTTGAGGGTCTCTGAATTGAATTTGATTATTCTAGATCATTCAAGAATATTGAATAACATTCTAAAATGCTCAGGACCATTCGGGATAATGACTAACTATTCTGAATCACTTAAAGGGCTCGAAATTGAATTTTTTTATTCAAGATCATTCAAGAATGTTGGAGAATATTCTAGATTGCTTAGCAGCATTCCGGATAATGACTAACCATTCTGAATTTTTTCAAGGGGTCCTGAATTAAATTTGATTATTCAAGTTCATTCAAGAATGTTGAAAAACATTCTAGAACATTTAGGAGAATTCTGGATAATGACCGACTATCCTTAATAATTTTAAAGTCTGAATTAAATTTAATCATTCTAGATTTTCTGGAATTTTTAAAAACATTCAAAATGGTGATACTTCATCATTTTAACAGTTTTTGATGACAACCTTTTTGCCCTCTTTCTATTTTTGGCCTTAACTCAAATGTACCCAAAAGCCCTACAATATTTTCAGGTAGGCAACAATTAAAGCACTTTACATGCAGTGAGGGACACACAAATTTCTTACTTCCAAATTTTTGCCACCCACTTCTAACCCTTCCGACCAAACTCCTTTACTCACAGCAGAAGACCAAGGGGTATCTACCTCCACAAGCGTTTATTCGATTGCGCCATTTCATTGCGGACGGAATTGAAAATATACCATGACTCAAGCGGTCGTTGAGTTATTAAACATTAAAAATGAAGGTTATGTTACTTACATGTTATAGAAGCCATCTGTTGGCTTGGAAGAACATCTGAACATCGTATGTTCTATTGAAGATGCCGTTGTTTGTATACTTATAATTTGGAATCAGTAATAAGAGTACTAATTAGAAGATTCCTGTTTTTGGTTACTTTTATTTTAGGAATTGGCATCGTGCAGTGTGAGCAAAAAATATTGCAGAAACCTGTTGTTTTGTATATTTTTCAATATAATTGTAATCGAAACTCAAGTGACATGTTAACCATAAAAAGTCAACTGTTTAAAATCGTAATCACAATTCCAATCGGAAGGAATTTGAAAAAATTTGAAGCACCTACCGAAAGTTATTATAATTATTAAATAATGAACCAACTGCAATTTGAATTCCGTTTCACTTTTCCTTTGAATATTAATTAATTTTGCGATATTAATATTCCGAAGGGACGAAACTTATTAATCCTCTTCAAATTCAAGTGAGGTATATTACTTTCAAAAACTAATTTTACTTGGTAAGTACTTTTTGGTGTAACAATGCATCTTGAAAACTTTATAACAGTCTGCTGCGAAATAATAAATTAGGAATACAGGAAATATATTTTCAATAAATACTGTGTTCGTATACTGGAGTAATAATAAAAAAATTAATTAGATAGAATAGCTGGACGTAAACTGACAATTGTATTAGTTACTTTCTGGTTATTGATTTATTAACGATTTATTCAAAAAAATACGAATAAAACGGGAAAAAATAATCATCGAATGCAAAAGCATATAGTAGAAGATAGTTACAGTTCTACTTTGATTTTCACTGAGGTGGATATTTTAAGAATTTAATTTCCAATAAGTTCAAATGGGATGTGATGCTGGAACGACAAAAATTTTGATAATAGTGCAAATAACTTTTTTTCCCAACAATTCTGCTCGCAGTGGCAGATTAACGTAGAGGCTAGCCGAGGCTTGAGCCTCGAGCCCCGCGAAACTTCGAGGGGCCCTGTGATATAGAAAATGTGATAAAGAAAAACTAGAGAAAAAGTGAAAAGCTTCATTCCCCTGAACTAAAGTAATGTTTCGAAAACTTTCGCGATGTTTTTTACTTTCAAAGCTCATTCATTAGATTCTCATTAATTCGTATTTAGTCCCGGGCCCCGCAGGAGTTGAATCCGCCACTATCTTGTTTTTTTTAACTTTATGCATTACTTCAAGGGGAGTTCACTTGCATGTAGTGAGTGTTTGCTTAAAAAAGGTGAAACAAGGCATGTTCTTAAATTCGAATCGACTTGTGCTCAGAAGAACCACATATTGAGAAAAAGGCAGTGTTTTATTTGAAAAGAACTGACGCTGACGTCATCACTTTAAAGATAAATCATCCTGTATGATAGACTATTCGTTTAAAAAACAGTAAATTAAAATAAAAAATCGACCGGTTTCGGGATTCTAATAATTCGGTTAACTTAGCTAAAATTGAATTTTTGCGTCTCTTTCTGGACGCACTGTATATGAAAATAAGTTTTTCTTTGTTTGTTTTTTATGCGCTGCCGTACCGATGATTCTATTTAGCCCGTGTTTCGACTTCGAACGTTGCCTAAGTCCTGTTTCCTTTATTTTACGTCGCGATAAGTGACACTCAATATTTTTCATGGCAAATTCAAGGATTTTAAGCTCTATAAGTTTTTGATAAATATGGTAGTTTAATATTAAACGTAATATCACATCACAGACTTAGACAGGGCGGAGGATTAAGCCCATTTCTTTCCATTGTGCTTATGGATGAAATAATAAAGAAAACAAATAATAAATGTAGAAAATATATGGTAGGGCATAAAAACTTGCAAAAAGTTGGATTAACAAATGGAGCATATGCAGACGACATTGTTATATTTGCACAAAGTGACAGAGAACTACAATAAAACATATGGAATGAGACGTTAGAAGAGTATGGTATGAAAATAAGCATGAATGAGACTATAACTATGGTGATTGGCGATAAAACAGAAAAGATAAAAATATATATTGAATATTAAAGTATAGAACAAGTGGAATCATTTCAATATCTTGGAGAAGAATTAGATCTGGACGGAACTCAGGAAGCAGAAATAAATAGAAGAGTTATCTATATTATTCTATGAATAAAAATTTCTTTAAAAAAAGGGGATCTCAAGAAAAACTAAATTAAATGTCTTTAAATCTGTATACAGACCAGTGTTAACGCAGGAGAAACTTGGATGGAAGCTAAAAAACTGGCCACTGACAAAAAGAAGTGGGAAAGATTTATAGTACAGTGAGAATATCACTCTACACCACAATGTGGTGGAAGAGTTGTTTGACTATATACAGATTGCGAAAGGGCTTTTCGAACCAAACGATTTACACAAGCACGACAAGGAAAATATGAGAAAAACAGCTTGAAAGAGAGAGAAAGAACAACTGTGCGTGGCTGTGTGAGGCCGGCCGAATGTCCACTGCCCCCCCATTTCAACTGCTGTTGCCAGAAGCGCAGACTAATTTGTACAAATGATATTTTTGTCTCGTCATCGTTGACTCCAAAACCAAACCACCTCCATCCGGCAACAGTGTCATTTTCAAATACAATGGCATGCGCTTCCAGCGGGATCAACGTTTGTAGCGAAAAGACCTAGGAATAGCAATTTAAATGTGAATTCTCTCTGTAAAGGACACTGTTGCCGGATGGAGGTGTTTTGTTTTGCCTAAATGTGCATGAGCTCGAAAAGGAGTCAACGATGACGAGACAAAAATATCATTTTTTGTACAAATTAGTCTACGCTTCTGGCAACAGCGGTTGAAATGGGGGGGGGGCAGTGGAGATTCGGCCGGCCTCTGGAACTGAATACAAGCCCTCGCTGGCCACGCACAGTTGTTCTTCCTCTCTCTTTCAAGCTGTTTTTCTCATATTTTCCTTGTCGTGCTTGTGTAAATCGTTTGGTTCGAAAAGCCCTTTCGCAATCTGTAGGTATAATATCACAGAACCTTTATTATTCAGGTTGTGTGACTATTCAATAGATGAGTCCGTGTTCCAATTTCAAATGTTTGTTTAGTTTTTTACATATTGGAAATTTGATTTCAATTGAATGGGAGTTTCGCAGGGTTTATTCATCATTTTAATAGTTCTTTATATCGTTTTGCATATTCATTTCGATTTTCAGTGAAATACTGCAAAATTTAAACCTAAATAATATATATACAATTGAATTACAGCAACACCGCACAGTTCGTGGTTATTCACTTTACTATAATATTCCACCTCATACATACTTTTGGTACGTGCCGCTAGATCGCACCACAATCGATCCACCATCAATTGCTTGGCCTTATAGTAATACGTAGTACATTTTTAGCAGAGTACCTACCCTACTACAAAATCCGATTACGAACTTTTTTTACGTCTACACTTTTAATTATAATTACTTCTTTGAACTGACGTAAACTTACCCAAAGGAGCATAGTAGAATATTCCTGAGTAGTTTAAAAAAATTAACAAAATTAAAACACGTAATGCCTTAATTGACTAGCGACTATTCAAATTAAAGCGCGGAGCTTATTAAAAATTTCATGGAAACTCTAGTGTCTACCTACTTTTTTAAAAGGAAAGCTTTAGTTGAATGTGAGAAAGTTAGATATTATCAAAATACTTCAATGAAGCGAGTCTCAAATATTTAAATAGGTAAATTTTCTAATTAGTAATGGCTACCCACGTTGTTAAAGGTAGTTTGGTAGAAAAATTAATTAGTTTTTAACACAAAATAAAAAATACTAATGCTACTAATAACCAACAATTTCTCCAATAATTGTGAAGCTATGTAGGAATTTAAAAGAGCCAATTTATGGATTTTAAAAAGTTATTGGAACAAATAGATTTGCACCTATGAATTAGGATTGAGAAAAACAAAGAAATTAACAGCATGAGTAGACGTGATCTATTTATAGTGGAATACACATTCAGATGGCAGTAAACAGATATAGGATAACAGCGTTGCCAATCCTAAGGTTCTGCTACTTTTCTGAAAGCAGCAACTTTACGGATATTATCGAAATATCTGGTGTGGTAAGAATATGTTTAAGCAGAAAGTGGTCTAAGAGAATATCGGAACTTGTATGGTGAACTCTTCATTCTCGTAATCTCGTTCATCTTCCGAGCCATATGGTTTGCAGAAGTTCATTTTCCAAATTATCTTCTACAAAATAAATACATTTTTTATAGTGCCACTCCTAAGTTTGACGTTTTTGCCATTATTGTTTGAAAAAGCTCAGTTTTCTTAAATTATCAAATGTGGATGATCCATTTTTACTTTCTTCTCCATATCGAAATATCGTTCGTTTAAGGAATTCACTAATTGTTGGGAGAAAGCCATAGCTCTACAAAGAACAGCTTTCACAAGAATTTGTGATAGGTTTAAAGAAGATTTGTCCAACTTTATAGAAATTCAGAATAGTATCAAAGTTTTAGACGATAGAATGCATCAAGTAGCTGAAATGAACGAGTTTATGTTAGATGTGGTAATGGATTTAGAAGTTGAAGAAGCGGATATGGGTTCTGGATACTTGGAAACTTGGATAAATTGGATAACCAAGGAGATGAATCTAAGAAATAAAAGGCAAGAAGCAGAGGCAGAAGCAGAATAAATATTCATATGCTTGAATTCAGGTGGTATGGAGTTGACATAAATGGTTGACTCGGTTTCTGGAGGCAGTTTAGTAAAATTGATGAAGAGTTTGATATAGAAAGAGAAGAAAAACTGCAGTATCTGGTCCAAGCTACTCCAGGTACTCGAGCAAGACAAATAGTTAATAGTTTGCCTGGAGCCGAAGTAAACTATCTGAAAGTAGATAATAGCTCGTAAGAAAGATTTGTTGATAGAGGTTTATGTGAGAGAACTTTTAAAGGAATGCCAAAGAAAAGGTTCACAATTTTGGATAAAATTAAATCAGAGTTAAAAATCCTTGAAAGTTTGGGTGTGGAATCAATCAATATCGCTACATCTGCATTAAGTTTAATTTTTTTGCTTTGTTATTCCCAAGTTTTTTTTATTTAAACTTGGGAAGTTATAGGAATAGCTCATCCCAAACTTCTTTCAAGCCATTTATTCATGGATCAACAATAGATTATTCTTGAAATGAACCTCTTTGTATCATAAAAATACACAGAAATATGTAGAAAATATTTGTTTATTCACAATCGGTCAGTAATATAGACATTTCTTACCTTTAAAACGGTAGGGAAGTGACTCATTACTTACTTTCACTTCCACGCTATAGCTGGAAAAGTACTTTTCCGGCTAGAAGCATGTGCCACTTTTCTGAAGTATAACAATATTGTGTTGAGCTGGTTTTTAAAAAAAGTTAATACCTTTATTTGCTTTTCTACGAAATTATTTCCTCAACCGGTGCTTCTTGGACTTCCGGAGTAGTACAGGTTAAATCAAAATAAGACATTATGTACTTGTTTGACCAAAAAAATTAAAATTTTGTGACAGAAAGAATATTTTATGACATAATTGGCAAAACCAATAAATTGGTAATATTGCCTAGCAACAGATTCATGAAGTTCTAATATTAAATTGTGATAACAAATTTTCTTAAAATTAATGTTTTTAAAAGCTTGTAACTATGCGATTTCGAATAAAATAGTATGAATACCACGCGGAAAGGATCATTCCATCCACGGCTCTTAGCCGCGCCTCGGGTCTCACACAAAGCCAGGGCTATAATGATCTACTTCCCCGCTAGGTATGTAATGTACTATTTCATTTAAAAATTGGATCCGCCACTGACAACATCGTGCAATTTTTTCACAATTATTGTACACTTTATTACGCTAATAAATATAAACTGGATAATAATCGAATCAGGTGGTGCCGCAATTATGCCTTATTAATTTATAGGATGGATCTATTATTATGCAAAACTGCAAAAAAATAATTTTGTGTATTAGTTAACATAGCTTTAGTATTTCACGTTTATTTCACGAATTTACGCCTGTTTCGGATTGGTCATAAAAGCATCGAATGAAATGGTAAACTTTACTGAAAGGTTCGATAGTGAATTCTACCAATATTTGATGCGTTAGAAACCCGAAATTATATTCTTTTTAATCACGTTTTTTCCCTTTTTTTTTATTAATTTTTGCTAATCAGATCTCTTATTTATACGAATACAATAATGGGAAAAATAAAATTGTTTTACATTTGTGTCTAGAAGTGGTACTAGGGCAATTTACTTTCGTCCCTCTTACTGAATTGAACAAGCTAAACACTGCTCGTCGAGTTTTTGCTGATAATCCGAAACTGGCGTAGATTCGTGAAATAAACTTTACTCTTGTTGTGTTTAATCTTGAGTTTAAAGGACCGATTTAGTATTTATTGAAGCTCAGAAGATGGAGCTATACAGGGTCCGTAAAGTATGGAATAAAATTAAATTTTCATTAAACAAAAACATTTGTAACATGTCTATCGACCTGTTTCGATTTGACGAAATAATTTCAATTTTACCGTTTGCCGTCATAGTAACCACTTCCAATAATACACTTCTGTGATCTAAACCCCCACTACCGCTGACCGTTACGATAATTGACATATGATGTCAACGCCCGATTCCATGGGGTAGTTTCATTCGCTTTCCGTTTTCGACCCTCGAGCTGAGGGGATGTATCGCCTACCGTCTCTGAAACTTATCTAAGTTTTTACCTTCAATTGCTGTGGTAAGCACCCCTGCCAGGTTAACCCTGTCAAGCTACATGCCAGGATACCCCTGACAGGCTACAAGCCAGGATACCGTTAATCAGGTTACAGCTACAACCGTCAAGATACTTCAGTTTCAAGACATCTCTAATGTCACCTTCAAGGCATCTCTAGTGTCACCTTCAAGGCATCTCTAATTTCACCTTCAAGACATCTCTAACTTCACTTTCAAGACATCTCTAACTTCACTTTCAAAACATCTCTAATTTCACTTTAAGACATCTCTACTTCCACACCGATAACTTCAGGACCTCTCCACTCCAACTTCAGGACACAAGATAAGTACCTTATAGAAGTACAGGTTTTTCACTTTTCCTCTATGTTACGTCCTGTGGCAGAATAAATTTAATATTTTAAACTTCTTTTTTTAATTTCTTATCTACCCGGCTGTAAGAGCTGTAGGGATTGTGCCCGGGTTCATGTAAGTTTGTAACTTTTTTTATTTGTAACTTAAATTAAATTCTACGAGGTGTTTCTACCTTTTTCACCTTAGTTTCTTTTCTTTAATTTCAATTCATTTTTTGTCGATGTCTAAAAAGGTAGTGGCGCCCTAAGCTTTTATAGTCTGTCAACCCTCTGGCATACCTAGTGTGACATTAACATGGAGTCGATCCACCCTTGAGAGAGTCTCTAGCCGGGACCTGTCTCTTAAGGAGAGAACCAGTGTTACACATTCTTGGGAAAACCTGAAGACCAGCACACTTTTAATGTGATCTCGGGATCAATCTGTTTTTTAATGTCAATATGGTAATAAATTAATAATACATACTATTTAAATTATCCACCTTAGATAACAATAAAACAAAATAACAAAATAGGTATTTAAACAAACATAAGTCACGTCTTACAATTATTATCCAAAAATATCGTTTCGGCGGGAAGCCTGGAATTTTGTCGGGAAACCTAAAATTTGGGCAGAAAACCCCAATTTTGAGCGGAAAAATTGAAATTATTAACAGGAAACCTCAAATTTTAAGCGGGAAACCCGAAATTTTGGCGGGGAACCTGGAATTTTTGGCGAGAAACCTAAAACTTCATTAATTAAAATTAATGACAGAACCTACTACTTTTTGACAAGAAATTTTTTTTTATAATTTTAGATTCATACCAATGTAACTTCGGAATTTTAATGAAGGTAGAATTATGCGGTCTTGACGGTATTTGTAATTTGATAAATTATGAAAAACTGAAAATATATACATGGTGTACTATTTAAAAAAATATGTTAATAAGTTATTTTGGAGCAACGATGCACCCTGTACTTATGCAGATTGTCTGGATTATTTGAAAAAACTTTTATTCAACTTTTTTTTCTAACCCAATGGAAATCGCAATATTAGCAAGTTACGTTACATATACACACTGTGTAAATATTTCAATAGCTAGCATATTTTGCATAGCGTTAGTTTAAAATGATATGCAAAGGACGCTAGAAGCGATAAAAATTTTATTACAAGAGTACTTTGTATATTGCATGCATATGAGATCCCATTTGAGAAAATCATGTCGAATAACTCAAATTGTTCATGAAGAAATCACTGGGTTTGAAATGCTTTGAAAAAATATAGTTCCTAACAACATAAAATAAATAGTATATCTCATGTGCCCCCATAAATGATTATTCTTCAAAACTAACAAAACATTTAGCTTTTAAGACATATTTTTGACTGTTGGATGTGAAGCTGTGCCCACTTTACATTCAATCCCTTGTTAATATTGTATGAAGTGAGGGTTTCTAGTTACTATTTCAGTACAAAGTAAATTGAGAGTTAAGACTTACCAATACCTGGCTTAACCATCATGTGAATGAGTTTTCAAGGGCTCCTCATTTATATCCTGTAACAAAACGAAATATAATAAATATTTATTTAATATATTATCGTACAGATTGCGTACATTACTTTGGAACCCTGGCCTTGGATTACACAAGTACGACAAGGATATATGAAAGAGAGAGAAAAAATAATTGTGCGCGGTCATCACTTTGTTTCATCTTAGGGGTGTATACTTATTTCCCGAGACTGGCCGAATGGTCCTTTACAGAGAGAATTCGCTAGTTGGTGGTATTCAGTATGCTCCCAACATGGAAGGAGTGAGGGTGTTAAAGAAATAAAAAAATACAATCGTTATTACGTAACCTGTACATCTTAAAATTCATTTTTGTCAAAATGATCATTTCAGACCAAGTTGACAATTTCTAACTACAATAGGATATTATTTTAGCCATTGTTACTTGAAAATAAAACAGCATTTCTTGAGAGAGCCATAATTAATAAACTAAAAATCCCTTCCATTAATAAATTAAATTGAGAAACATAAAATATAAACTTACTGAAAAAATAAAAATAAAAATCCATTCTAAAGGTAAACATAATTTTAATGAATTAAGTGCTTAAATAAACCACGTAATGCTGGCACATACGTGCTGTATTTTCACCTTCGAAAAAAAGTCAACGATAACGAGACAAAAATATCATCTGTACGAATTAATCTGCGCTTCTGGCAACAGCGGTTAAAATAGGGGGGCAATGAGCATTCGGACAGTCTCGGGAAATAAGTATACACCCCTAAGGTGAAACAAAGTACACGCCTCAATGACCGCGCATAATTATTCTTTCTCTATCTTTCAGCTGTTTTTCTGTCGTACTTGTGTAATCCGGACGGTTCGGATGTAATTTACGAAATCTGTATATTTTATATAATTTCAATCATTGTAAAGGGAGGTTTGTTTGGAAACAATGAATATAGTCTAGTTTCGTGTATTATTTGTACAAATTTCTGTCCGGTGTCATCGAAAATGATGATAATTTGGTTCGGAATGACATCTGGAAAATATTTAAGAACTTTAAAAAAAACGCATAAGTTATAATTAATTTATTAAAAATGAAAAATAGATTTTTTTCTCTGGAAATATTTCGAAAACTTGCTTATAACGATTTTTCAAATAAAATGAGTGGGACAAAGAAAATTATTTTCTTATGGATTTTCCTAATAAAAAAATTAATTAATCTCTGGAAAATTATAACTTTTTTCAAGTTTCCATTTGTCAATGATGGAAATTCTTGATGAAAAAGTGGGAAATAAACAATTTTCCAAACAGATACCTTTTTTTGAGAACTAGATTCAAAAGTGATAGAAATCCCAGGTTTCTAGTTTGATAATTATTATTATGGTCTTTTGTAAATTTAATTTTGTAAGAATTACGTAATCAAATGAATAAATAGTTGAGAAACTCCAACATACTAGTGTTTATTGAAGTATCTTCATCGTAGTTTAATTATTTTCAACTTCAATATTTGAACTCAAAACGTATTTTTTAGCAAGGAAACGAATTGTCCTGCGCTCACCCGTTTTTATCCTAGTTCAGTTTTCATCATAAATGTGTCAAGTATTTTTGAAGTGATGACCCTGTATTATGTTTTATATTACGGGTTGAGTGGAAAAACGGATCCTTCAGAGGACTCGATGGATCTTTTTTAGATATCTGAACTCTACATTTTGGCTGCCACTATGGTTATAGGATATCTGTTTACATTTTTTGTATTATGTGTAGTCAATAAAGCATTTATTATTATTTTTATTTTTTTTTCAATTGAGCAAAGGTTTTTGGCCCCTTCAAAAACCGCATTAAGAAACGTGAGTACAAAACTTCTCAACACTAAACTGTTAATATTTCAAATTTTTTTATATTGATTTATTTCTTTTAGAAATTCCAACGCCTGCTATATTATAACGTTACTGTTTTCCGCCAACAATTCACACCAGTTGTTTCCAATGCCATGCCGGATTCGGTTATCTCGAAGATGAACACATCTTTCATAAAGATGTTCAATCGTAAGTATTGATCCGCATATTGAACATCTTCACCCAAATCTAGATAAGAATGTGTTAGCCTGGTATGCCCCAGTCGTAGTCGGTGAACTTTCACTCTTTCTGTGTTAGTTGTGGAGAGGGAATCCATGGAGCTATGAATGGTTGGTTTAGTTTTTTCAAACTTATTGGCACTATGATCCTACGAGATTCTTTGTCAATACCTTTTTTGATCCAATTTTTTTGTTTCAGTGAATGTTAGCGTTGTTACATCAAACCTGCAAACAGTTTGCTGCTGCTCGTGCGGCTTGATCGGTTAAATTATTTCCCGTAATACCTGTATGGCTGGGCACTTACATACTATTGATTATTTTACCTTGATTCTTAGATTGACAATTTTGAATTCCTTGAATCACAGAGAAAGAATCGGACACAATTGAAAATCTTTCAGAGAAAGATTTATGGATGCAAAATAGAAGGGCTTACCAGATGGCATACTGCTCGGCCATGTACACCAAAGCATGCTGCAAGATCGACCAATTATGGGAAATCTGATTCATGACTATTGCACACCCAACACCTTTTTCCGATCTCGATCCATTTGTGCATACGACTTTGTCAGAATTTAGATCTGAGACAACCTTATGAAAGTGTTGACTAAAAATAACTAGAGCTACATCTGCTTTTGGACCAAGATGTAACAGATCCGTGAGCATTATCTATCCATGGTGGAGCTTCAGGTAGGTCAATAATAAGTATTTCAGGGGGCTGGAGATTCAGTTCACTAATAATTTCAAGAGCTCTGATTCTTAGCGATCTAGTAATTGTGGGTCTGTTTGCATAATTCATGGGAATTGATAAAAATATGATTTAGCCATTAAGGACATTCTATATGTCAGTATCGCTTTATCTCTTATTAATATTATTATAATTACTTCATTTTCTTATATTTTTATCAATTTATCACATACTTCAATTTCCAAATATAATCAGAAACATTTCATTTTTTATTTCTTTCAATTCCTGACTTTTATTCTACGCCACTGCTTTCCTCTTAAATTGTCGAAAACTTTATGCCGATTAAAAAGTTAAGCGGTTTGACTAGGGATTAAAGGACTCCCTATCAAGAATTATGGAAATGCTTATAGTTTTGCTTAAATCATTTAAAAGTAATAGGCATTTATCTGACACAGATGAATCTACGGATAATTTAACAGATTAATCAAGCGCAGGACTAAATAAATTCACAGTTGCAGTCAAAAAATTATACACGTATTAGAAAGAGACGTCAGCATTATCCTACTAGTGTAAAACCGGTTGGAAATATTGGATGTGAAGGATATAATCAAATTTCATAGGTTTCATAGGTAGAAAGGAAATCATTGGTATTTAGTAGTTAACTATCTAGGATCAGACCTAGACACTTGACTTCTGGTCTCCGTTCAACCTCGCCTGCATGAAGTAGAACTGTTTTGAGGATGAGTTTCCTTCTCTTAGTGAAGGATCATGAGATATCTTAGAATAGACGTCGAAATAATAGTGCAAAACTATTAAAATGCTTTACAGATTATCAAATTAATTTCCAAAGGATAGACCGTTCACCAGGAAGCAACATCTACTTCTCGGGCCAGACAATGAATTACACTTCCAAGATAAACGGGGTTGGTATACGGTGCTATTCAAAAGTCCCCTCCCCCCCTCGTATCTTTTGAACGGCTACACTTACATTAATAAAATTTGGAGGGTGAAAATAAAGTGTTGCAAACTTCTCTACGAATGGTAACAGGTGACGTAATAGTAATAGTAATTCTTTCTTTCGAAACGCCAATGCTATCTGGTGTCGTCGTATAAACCTTGGAATTCAAGTGCCCCCATAGAAAAAAATCTAATGGTGCCAGATCTGGTCTGATCTGTTATTTCCAGATGGCCGAATTCATCTGGATTATCTTCCAGAATTTCAAGAATTCAGGAAAACAGGATCAGCTATGTGGTTTCCCAAAATACCTGCCAAAACATTGACTTTTTCTGGAAATTGGGTATGTTGTTCACGAAAAGTGTGAGGATTTGTGTCACTCCAATACCTTACATTTTGTGTATTCACATTTCCATTGAGGTAAAAAGTACTTTCGTCACTAAAACAAATTGTTTTTGTGTAATGTGGGTTTTGACTAATTGTATTTGTCATACATTCATAGAATTCGAATCTTCTGTCGGGGTCGTCATCCGAAAGGTGGTGCACCATTTTTAACTTGTATGGATGAAATTTATTTTTAGCCAACGCTCTCTGTACTTTACTTTTACTTACTTCACAGATAGACGCAACTTTAGTTGAGGAGGAAGTAGGGTTTACTAGCAATTTAGAAAAACTTTGCAAAGCAACAAATACCATTAAATTAAAAACGTCAATATTTTGACAACTAACCAGAGGCGGACTGAAAAATCTTCAATATTCAAATGAGAAATAATAATTTTGGTATTTATTTAATTTATCCGTCAAAATTAATTTAAACCCAAACAAAATTAATATAGCTATGTAGCCAATGTCAATGCCTTTCAAACGAGATATCACTTGACATAAGGTCCTATTTAAAATTATTGGCCAGAGTGGCACTGTGACGTCATCTATTACTATTACGTCACCTGTTACCATTCGTAGAGAAGTTTACAACACTTTATTTTCACGCTCCAAATTTTATTAATGTAAGTGTAGCCGTTGAAAAGATACGAGGGGGGGAGGGGACTTTTGAATAGCACTGTATATGAAAATATAGAACCATCCACTCTGGTTTATAATTGGAAGGAATAATATCACTTGCAGACCGGTTTCGGCGTATTTGCGCCTCATCAGTACAAGGTAGATATTATTCGTCCAGAAGCTCTAAGAGCATAATCCTGGACTGAAGACATCGCTGAAATCACATTAATACATTAAACCCAGTGAAGGGAATGCCATATATACCAACCCCGTTTATCTTGGAAGTGTAATTCATTGTCTGGCGGGGCATATTGCCCGAGAAGTAGATGTTGCTTCCTGGTGAACGGTCTATCCTTTGGAAATCAATTTTCTGATTTGTAAAGCGTTTTAATAGTTTTACACTATTCATAACACGCTTTACTATGACAATTGATACAGGAGACTGTAATCAAGTAAATAATCTACAAAACCGAGATGAGATACCTTGATTTGGCAAATCCTGGGTTTTGTATGAAAATGTGTTTGGTTTTCACTGATATGTGAATTGTGATTAGCAAAACGGTAGAGAGTGATATACTTATGTCTATGTTTGTTGTGAAATTTATGAATTACAGTATTTTGGGTAACTGTATCAATGAAGCATATTCCTAAATGTATCTTAAAGTTAAGTTTGATAATTTTTTTAGTTGTGATGACTGACGTTCACAATGAAATATTCTATGTAACAATTTAACTCAATTTGGAGACTTCCAGCCATAATGGCGATTTAAACTTGCTGAACTTCCGCTAGAACAATCAGCAATGTGGTCTAAGATCTACCCGAGACAATGACCGATATATTCGGTTTGGTTGTGTAGGTATTTTCTACGGAACGCAGTCTGTTGAACGGAAGCTAGGGGACTGCTTCTGAATAATATACATAACCTGTGTGCTGTGATGTAGTTTCAACGTTGGGTTAAATATTTTAATTAGAAATATCTACTGAAGATAAACTATTATCCAAAATTATGTGGTTAGCAGTTTATACACTATCGAAAGCTATGAACAGGTCACAAATATTATACTCTAATTTATTTTTGGATGGAATAAACCATTAATTTTCCAGAAATTCATAGCACCAAATTATCCCGTTACTAACGGACGGAATATTCAAACCTAAAATATCGATTGAAAGCTTTCTCTGGCGTTTCAGAATCTACTGTCACTTTTGGACCTATACTGTCATTCGTAGTACCAAGACTACCAGCAGCGCCTCAAATACTTTTGAAATCAATAGTATAAATTTATTAAGACACCTTACAAATTAGAAAATTACTTTCCAAAGGGTAAACCGTTCACTAGGACGCAACATCTACTTCTCGGGCTATATGCCCCGCAGACAATGAATTACACTTCCAAGCTAAACGTGGTTGATATACGAGGATGTATTGATATCTAGTTAGCCTAGACCAGTTCCATGCATAAACAAAATATTGCGTTACCATAGCAACGAACAATAACTTATTAGAAGTGTCAGTGTGAAGTTTGACGTCAAAAAAGTAAATCAGAGTTACGCAATAAATTAAAAGAAAAAAGATGTCCACCGAAATTGTGAAAATCGAAGAATTGGAGTATCGAGCCATCATCAAGAACCTGTATTTAAAAGGGTTAAGAGGTAAGCAGATTTAAGAAGATATGCTTAATACCCTTGGTGATCAATGTCCTTCGTATGCCACCGTGAAAAATTAAACTGCAAGCTTCAAAAGAGGTAAATTTTCCATTGAAGATGATGACCAGTTTCTGTGTCAGTCCCCGAAAATATCGATGCAGTTCACGACATGATTTTATCAGAACGTCTAATTGGGCTAAAACGGATATCTGAAGCACTGAATATTTAAACGAACGCGTTCATTATATAGTTCACGTCAATTTGGACATGAGAAAAATTGCTGCAAAATGGATCCCCAAATGTTTGAATGTTGACCAAAAGCTTGCAAGGGTAGAAGCATCGCGTTCGATCTGTGCTCGATTTGAAAACAATGTAGACTTCTTAAGCCGAATTGTTACTATGGATGAGACTTGGGTACATTTCTACGATCCAGAAACAAAGCAACAATTGATGGAATTTCGACTCTCTGGTTCTCCGAGACCTAAGAAGTTTCGTGTCCAAAAATCTGCTGGAAAAGTTCTTGCTTCAGTTTTTTGGGATTGCCATGGAGTAATCATGGCAATCAAGGGTAGAACAATAACTGGAGATTACTATACAACATCACTGGCCACTATACGGGAAAAAATTAAAGAGAAAAGACGCGGAAAGCTATCCAAAGGTGTTCTGTTTTTGCAGGACAACGCCCCTGCACACAAATCTCATGTAGCCATGCAAAAAATTCGTGATTTGGGGTTTGAATTACTAGAACACCCCCCTCATTCACCAGATTTGGCTCCGTCCTACTAGCCTCTTTTTTCTCAACTGAAAAAAAGTTTAAAAGGTCATAAATTTCCTTCCGAGGTCTGGTTTGCAGAGCAAGAAGAAACAATTTTTTTAAAAGGTCTAGAGACGTTGCAGGTTCGCTGTAATAAATGTATCCAATTAAAAGGAGAATATGTTGGGTAATAAAATATTTTGACATTGCACTTTTGTTTGGTTCTATAGTAGGCTAATAATTTTTCAATATATCCTCGTATATGCAATATAGAACCAACCATTCTGGTTTATAATTAGACCGGTTTCGGCGTATTTGCGCCTCATCAGTACAAAGTAGATATTATCCGTCCAGAAGCTCTAAGAGCATAATCCTGGACTGAAGACAACGCTGAAATCACATTAATACATTAAACCCTGTGAAGGGAATGCCAAAAATGCGATAATAGCGACATCTCCACAACTAACCACAATCCAAAATTCTATATTGACAAAAAGCCATCTCGGTTTTGTAGTTATTTATTCAAATATGACAATTATTACAGGAAACTGTAATTAAGTAAATAATTTTTGAAATTGTCAATTCCAATGTTTTGTGAATAATTTTGTATATTTTCGATTATGTGGAGGAGAGTGTTGTATCTTGGAAATTATGTGTTCATTTTACCTAATGTCATATGATTAGAAGATATGAAAGCTATTCACTCCACGACTATATAATAATGCACATATTATTTTTACATATTTGTCCACGACCACTTAGTAATAAGTCAACATTTTACCTCCTAACAAAAGGTATATGGTACCCATATATCTACTATATCTTGTTTTTAAACTAGGAGGAGCATTTTAGGAAACCTCAACCACACCACTAAAAGTTACTAGATTGGGAGTGTGTTCCGAAAGGGTTGTGTTAAGACATTTTGAACTGAATGAAAATTACGCGAAATATGTATTGTACTTCTCGCTGTTGTCGTGGCCAATGAGGGAACAAGGCATGTCTAAATATCGAATGATGGTTGGCCATAGGTCATTGCGAAAGTAGTAACCAAATGTGACATTATTGTGAAAAGATGTATGGTTATAATAAGTAGTTTATGTAAAATGTATTAAGAATTAGGGAATTAATGAGAATATAGAAATGCAATTGTATCATATGATTAAATTTTTTTTTAACATTTGAGGCTTTCGTGTAGCAAAATTAAAACTGAACAGAAGTTTTGTTATAAAAAAATACCATATTATAGTACTGCAATGTATGTAAAACTTGATGTGAAACTTATATTATTAACAAGAAAAAAGAAGCATGGATTTTTTTCATGAAAGGGAATAAATAATAAAAATAGCAAATACCTTGAGTAAAATATAATACTTTTTTGAAAATAAACAATAAACAACAAACGTGGTATTCTAGTGATGATTGAACTAATGACTATTTCTATATAAATAAACACAAAACTGACAAATGTCAGTGTCATTGGTATCAAAAGAGCTGTGTGAAACTGGTGGCAATCTGACCAATCACTAGGCAGCAGAAATGCCAACTTAAATTCAAATCGCTTCTCTTAGTTTGAAAACAAGTTATAGAATGAATTATACTTCATAATTCACGCTTTTGCATTTAAATAACATGCCATGACAATTCAACACTCACATTTCGGTACATAGGTGACTAGGGATGGGGGTACAAAATGGAATATATTATTAAATTTGCGTATTTTGTTTAGGAAATTTGTTTATGAAATATATCGTATCAATAAAATCTCAAAATTTTTAGTATTGATACTTTTCATAACGATAATTCTTATATTGATATTTTTAAAACACTATAACCGTACGGTGTACCGATACTTCACACTCTATCGCCCATCTCCATATGTCACATTATTTGACATACTCAGAAATTTATTAATTTGGAGGTTTGAATTGTCAATAATACCAAACACCAATTTATTACTTTCCGTTCCACACTCGCATTATTAACTTGACTCATTTAATAGGGTCGTGGACAAAGTACAGTATTCTACTCGCAATTTATGACCATTATTTACTCGGGTGACTTGCGCCCCTTGCCTACGGCTTGGGACGCAAACGACACCCTGCGTGAATAATGGCTATCCTAAATTGCTCGTTTAATAATATACTATTCTACATACTTAGCTGTATAATGATATAAATTCTCCAAGCCATTGAAGAATAAAATATTATTCACTCTCATTAGCCAATCACATCCTATGATTATCAGAATTCAGGCGACAATGAACAAATCAAATCGTCTCTTTTAAAACGTCAAATATCTAACTAAGTACCTAAATTGCTTCTGACAGCGCGTCGTTTGAAACGTCAAAATAATTATATAATCTCAATTTTACGTATATATAAAGAACAAAATGGACAACAGTAGCGATAGTAAGACACTAAAGAGATGAGTATTCTCATCCGCCATTTTGGTGCCTGAATTTTATTGTTTTGTGATGTGTCAAGTTGACAAATTGTGTTGAACAATTTTTAATATTGAACAGAACATTTTATTTTACCAACTGTCCTTCAGACTATTAACAACAGAAAATAAGGTAAGTGCAACGTTTGGATGCTGGCCACCAGAAATACCGAATCTCATGCAAAATACTTGACCAACACAACAACGTTAACGTACTGCAAGGCACCAAAATGGCGGACGAGAATACCTATGTCTACAGTGCTCTAGCGAAAGTGAAGATTTAATATGTTTAATTACGTATATTCATGTTATCCCTCTTATTATTTCTAATAATGTGATAATTTCATTAGAAAATTTAAATGTTTCTATCAAAAATATAAGTAACCTATATAAACGTTCTTTACGTTCCAGTAAGTTAATGTGGTTGATAGCTTAGTGGTAGAGTTGCTTGACTTTTACGCGGGCGATCAAGGTTCGATTCCCGATGGAGAGTTTTTCGCTGCGCTCCCTCGTTTTGGAAACTTCAACCGCATTAATAATAGCCATCATTCTACACTAGTTGAAGAATATACTAATAAAGTTGAGATATCTCTAATTACCAATAAAGAACTTGTATAATATCTATTAATTCTCACAATTAACTAGCGTTTTTGAAACAAACATTTCATTCTGTGAAGACAAAGTTGGCGTAGTTTAATTTTTTAGGACTTTTAATATCAGCTAGAACAATCGAACACAACTTATATTGGATTTGTTACAATCAATCTAACAGTAAACTATTCTTATAATGTTTTTTTCAGCAACACGTTCAAATTACAATTTTATGGTTACCTCGTTTTTACTCAGAAACATCTTGTAATTAAAAACAACTGCATTATATTGCTTTTTTATTGCCCATGAGAAAAAAACAGATTCTCTCATAGAGTTATAGAAGTTATAATTAGTTCGGTGGATAACAGCAGTTCACATAGAATAAGCGATGTTAATACAACGCTAATCGCATGTATCTACCGACAGATCTCGTTCTCAAGAAAAGTTCATGCACTGTTACCAACCTTATCGCATGAACTTACAAAGATAATTATGGTCGGTATTTAATTTTTAAAGCGTTCGTTTCCTAGTGCATTTATTATTATTTTATTCAATAAAAATAGATGTCCATTTAAGTAGCAGTACTTAGTATATAACATTAATTGTCTCCATCGATATATAGAAGAAATTACGACCAACAGGACGGAAGTTTATAGTGTTTATGTTTATCACTTCAGTAGTTTGTAGTTTATATATGAAAACAAAAAGTTTACGAAGATATTATGCAACTTATAATGCATATACGTCACTAGTTTAAATGAGAAGTTGGCGATAGTCTTCCTTTGCTAATCCACGTTCCAGCTTCTTCTTCTTTTTTTTTATGTTGACATTTGACATCTATCACTCTGTTATTTACCTTGTTCAACTCGAATTTGAAGCATGTTATTAATAAAAGGCATAAAAGTTAAACTCGACCTAATTGAAAATGAAACCACATGCGAATGCAAACAACTCACTGTCACTTTTATCTCGATTGTTAACACACTAACCCGACATTTGGGTTTAAACCAAAATTGTAATTTAAACCCGGTGACCCGCCGTATGAGTCCCAGTACTACCTACACCCTTCAGCTATGTCAACCAAAGTTTGGTTCTCACATTCTATTGCCGCATATGGGATATAAAAATGCAAGGCCCGATGGCACCAAATTCGTTTTGAGCCTCGAAATTTTTTTTTCGTGGTGCAAGTAAACTGCAAATGAAGTTTTGTTTAAATAACTTTAATTACTTTATCAACTTCAGATCTATGTATGTATTTATTTTGGGGTACCATTCACTGAGATCTAAAATATCTATTGTGCCCCCATACTTCTACTTAGTTTCTGAGGAGAGTCTCGGAGACTAGTTGCTCCTTAAGTCCTATTTCCCGGAGGAATTTTAGGATATCTGCAGGCCTCAACTTAAGTAACTGTCCCTCCTCTATCCAGTAATCTCCCAGGTGCTGTGCCCTAGGATTCTGAATTGCTGTGCAGTTCGCAAGTATTTGGATGGAGGTTTCTTCTTCCATTTCTCAAAATCTACAATCTTCTTCCTCCACTATTTTGAGCTTTTTAAGGTGCCTATACAGGCGACAATGTCCCGTTAGGATTCCTGTTAAAACTCTTTGTGCAGTTTTACTTTGACTTATGCATTCATTTGATCTCAACAGGCTGTAGTCACCCAGAACAATCTTAGATTGCCCAAGCCCTATTAGATCTTTCCAATGGTCAGATCTTCTCTTTTCTTCGGCTTTACCTATTTCTTCCAGTATTACATTGAAGCTGATTCCGCAAAAGGGTTGCGACACCCAATATTTCAGTCCCCCTCTTCGCTGGTTCATCTGATATTTCATTTCCTCCTACTCCAGTGTGTCCTGTAATCCACAGTAAGGTGACTATATTGTTTTCGCTTAGTTCATTAAGTTTGCCTAGGCATTCCTACACCATTTTGGAACTGATTACACAAGAACTCGGCTCTTTAATGGCTGCTTGACTATCCGACTTAGATTCTCATTTTCAAAATAGTTTTTTGGTTCCACAAATGTCAAAAATATTTGTTTTCACTATATGTTGTTACTTTCTGACAGTATACTGGAAATATTTAAAAAAAGTTGGTGCCCCCGGGGACAAACAAAATTTTGTCATAGGGTGGTTGATGTGTTAATACACTTGCTGGTCAAATAACTATTGGTTAATTCCATTGATAATTTTTGCCTTGTAAGCTCTAATGGATTATATCTTACTGCAAGAGTGCCTTCCTCTGTCAGTAATCATCTGTTTCACACTGATGATGGCGTACCTTTGCCGAAACCAGTCTCAAAGTAATGAGACTTCTTCTCATTACAAACAAGAGGGTAATGAATCCCCCGCTTTTCGTTCAAATGTAATGCAATGCTCGTCGGTGCATATAGCCCGTAGAGTAGTTCTACCTTTGTCGTTAAACGGTCATTATTTTGAAAACGGTTTTCAAACTGCGTAAGGTGTTGAAATAGTATATTCAATCGATTGTTATTTTTGTTTTTTTTTTAATTTTTTCGGAAATGAAAATCCAATCTCTTTTGTTTCGATTTCAATGTTTCAGTAGCGCTACAACTACCGTGATAAAAGAATAATTAACTTTAATTAAAACTTTTGTCCTAGACCTAGACAATCAATCATATTATGAAGCTTAAGACTGCAAAAAATTGTTGTCAAATTTTTATTTTTGTGGATGAACCTTATATTACCATTATATTGGCCAGTTCTTGAATTTTTTCATAAGTCTCAGATGGGGAAAATTTTAAAAACATTAATTATTCTTGATAACGGTAGATGGAACGCTACCGCAACGTTGTATTGAAAACAAGGGTTGTGGTCCCAAAAATGATGAAAATAATAATGAATATACAAGGAACATAAAAAATATAGTTATTGTATTGTATAGTTAGCTGGACATTTTCATATTAGATTGAGATACTGAGTAAATGTGGGCATTGTCTTTAGTTTAATCAAGTTAATTTTTTTTTTTGGTTTTTCAATTCAATTATAAAAAGTTAATTGGCATTATTTGTCAAAGTCCCACATGTATTAAAATCGTTATTTTTCAATTCTTCTGATTTTATACATAAACAGTTTATAAAAAAAGTAATAAATTGTTTTAAATACGTAACACTTAATAACATTATTATCAATAATTACCATAGACTCTGAAAATTATATAATAATTCAAATTCAAGTTGGCAGCTGTATTCATTAATATCTATATAAATTACCAAGTTCACTATAAATACTTTATTTATTATATAAGATAATAATTATTTAGTCTTAAACATGGCATGGTAAATTGATTTGATTTGATCATGTTGAGCTGATTAAGGGGTCTATTTTCTAACACATAACGACGTCGTTCGCTGGCGATTATCGTTTATGAACGACTTTCTCTATTTTATAGCCAGCGGTAGTCGTTGTTGGACGACAAAAATGGCTACCAAGTTGTCGTCCACCGACGATACCTTGACAGCTCTCGTTAAGGAAGTAAAAAGTCGTTAACTAACCTGAAATAAGGTGAAGGTCATTGTGCTCGCCTTTATTTATCTGAAGTGTTCGTATTAATAAAAATTATGGCAGGTGAAATAGCTTATTTGGTTTTAGATGAGTTACAAAGGAGGTAATGAATTGGATTGTCAACATAAATATCTATTTAAAATGTTAATTTTTAATAACTTGGTATTTACATTTAGAGAAGAAACCCGAGAAAGTTTACGAACACAGAGATACCAGTAATCGTTTTGAGCTTCCGGAGGAACTTTTTAGGCAGTTATATAATATACTGGATGTTGTATCGGCAAAAGATTTATTTGAGGAAATTTCACCTCATCTATCTACTAACGTTTTTTTAATTGAATCATTATCCTCAATAGAACCCAGAATCAGTCCCAAATTATCAAAATGGACATTAGAAGTGACAGTGGAAACACAAAACATCTAGAAAAATAATATATGACATACGTTTTCTGTCAATTTGATAATACCAACCTTAAAATTTGCCGTTAACCTTGATCACTAAAATAGACACTAAACGATAATGTTACAGAATAGAGATAAGAGAAATTGTCGTTGACAAATAAGTCGTCTGCGTAACAATATCGTCTGGAAACGACGAATTACAAAATAGACCCCTAAATTCCTCACTTGTGCTTTTCTTTGATTTTTTATCAATTTTCATTCACTTTTGAGCATAAGAATAAATTGAAAGTTTGCTTGAAGATTTATTATGTTTTTCATGTGGAGAAATCTTTTCATCGACCTCTAGTCGTCGATACTACTGAATTTCAATTTTACAATATGAAAGAAAATAACACGCTTCCTTAACTATAATTAAAATGATCTGTTTCTGGAATAAAATCTTCTTAGATTTTTCTTGGTTTCAATTGATACGTGTTTTTAATTCTTTCCAAATAGCTAAATTTAGTAGAAGGATTTTAAACTTTGTATACTGTTGAGAATAAGATTTTTGTTTCTGTTTGCACCAATGTCAACTTTTTTAGTAGATTTTCATAAAAATTTAACATCGTGATGTAATTAAGACTCCAAATGTATTCTAATCTCCTTACGTGGTAACTTTTTTCCAAGATTACATATAATTTAACTCTTAAAGCGTTGTTATCACCCGTTTTAAGTGTTTTAGTCTCTTATATTGTGATCATTCTTGACTTTTCTGTGCCTTTTGCTATCAACTCTCCTCAACTTCAACTATCACTTTTCCTCAACTTTAACCATCCAGTTTCCTAATTTTTTGGGAACAATACCTTGACTGTATTTCTTGGAAAACCAGATCAAGATAAGTTTTGCCAATTTGGTGTGTTGATAACAAACACCATCGCAGAAACAACAAAGCTAATTTATCATACCCTTCCAGTTGATTGGAGGGTTTATTTTCATTTCCAGACATTGAGGCTTAGCAAAAATATTCTTGGAAGCGACAGTTTGTTGATATTATTATTTATGTTTTCAGAGGCGTTCGCAAAGTCCTTACACTAGCAGATGGGTTGTACTTTTGAAAATCGACGGTTAGGTGATTTTTTCAAGTCACGTTTACATAGAATACAATGCTTTGTATTGAGACGAAGAATACATGACAAATGTATTGTACCCATTTCATTTCCTGAGTAAAGCCTCAAGGATTAGTATTAGATTAGAAAAGTCTTACTAACTTCGCAGACTTTAGTTGAGATTAGTGACCCCTTTTTATCCAGCAGTCTTCCATGTGTTGTGCCTTGGAATAATGCAGTAACATGTAGATCTTCCCTTCTATTTGCGTTGCCTTTTCCTTCCAATATAACCTTGCACTGCAAGGTGATGTAATGTTCTTGTTTAGTTCATTGAAGTCCACTCCCATGCCACTTGATTACGCAAAAACGCAGTGCTTTAATGGCTTGACTATTGGACGATCTTACTTTGTTTCATATAACTTCAACAATATTAGACTGGGCGTGTAATTGTGCTCAATAGATGCTTGTGGTTTTCCCAATGGTGTTTTCCATCCTTTGGCATGCCTTAGAATGTACTCGTATGAAAACAATATTTGTCACCAGTTTATGTAGTAACGTTAAATTAAAAACCTCTTCCATACCCGTCATCATACGGGGTTGGGATAAAGTATGGAACCAAGTAAATATCTTTTAAACGAAAAGAACGATATTTATGAAAATTTGCAGGTAAGTGCAATGGAACAAAATGCATCTGATGTACATTTTTTTGTTAATAATATACTTCTGGTTTAACCGTAAATGCCATCAACTTCTTTAATTTAAATGGGACACCCTATATATTTTCACAGATTTTGAAAGAGCTTGTTATTTTGAATTCATACATACTGAGTTTAGTGTGAAAAAATTAATTGTAAAAACGAAGAATATAGTACTTTAATCAACCTCCTTTGAGTTTTTTGCATTAGAGCAAAAAACTATCTAGATAAACTAATTGGTGTTGTTTGTATGCATAGTAATGAATGAACGAGAACTGTTTAGTACGTCTTTTGTTCTCCAAGTGTCAAATTCTAATTGACGGAAATAAATTTTACAATTTAGAATGATTCAATTAAGTGAAAAAGAGCGTATTGAAATTTTAATGATGATCGGTTATGGTGATCGTGTTAGAACTCATGAAGAAGTGTGTCATATTTTTAATAATTTGCATCCGGAGAGAAATCCTATATCACGCTCAACAGTAACTGAAACACTACAACGTTTTAATACAACTGGGATGGTAAAAATTTTGCTAAAACCTGGAAGACCGCGGACTGCAACGAACGAAACTGTTAAACAAAATATTGCAATCGATTTAGAAGAATCGCCTCAAACTTACACCACAAATTTGACACTAAACCATGGTATCAGTCGACGTTCTGTAGGAAAGATATTAAAAAGTGAAAAGTATCATCCGTATAAGGTACAGTTGGTTCAAGAATTGTCAGACGATGATTTTGACCGACGGCTGGAGTTTTGCGAACGGCTAATGGACATCTGTAATGTCGACGACAATTTTGCTTTTAACATAGTTTTTTCCGATAAGGCAACTTTTTGTTTAAATGGAACAGTTAATCGCCATAACTCAAGGTATTGGTCAAATGAGAATCCTCATTGGATTCATGAAGCACATATCCAGCATCCACAGAAGTCAAATGTTTGGATGGGAATTGTCGAAAATAGGCTTATAGGCCCATTTTTTATCGACGGAAAGTTGAATGGTGACAAGTATTTGGATCTACTAAATAACGAAATTATTCCTGCACTTCAACAGAATGGGCAATTACCACTAAATGTTTGGTTTCAACAAGATGGAGCACCTCCCCACTATAATAGACTGGTTAGGAATTTTCTGGATGCGAATTTTCCAAATCGATGGATTGGACGTAGAGGATTCATAAAGTGGCCTGCTCGTTCTCCGGATCTTAGCCCGTTAGATTTTTTTCTTTGGGGTTATCTAAAATCACGTGTTTACGTTAGACGACCTACAAACTTACAGGAATTGATACAAAGAATTATTGATGAATGTGAACTAATACGTGGAGAAGTCTTAGAAAAAGTGACTCAAGAATTTTTTAATAGAATGGCATATTGTCAGCAAGTAATCGGCGAGCATTTTGAACATTTGAAGTAATTTTGTTTGCCATTATTCTAAAATGATGAAATGTACACCTATTGTACAACTAACAGTGAGTTATTCCTCGTTTTTCCAATTTTTTTTACACTAAGTCAGTATGTATGAATTCAAAATAACAAGCAATTTCAAAATCTGTAAAAATATATTTGGTGTCTCATTTAAATTAAAGAAGTTGATGGCATTTCCGGTATATCATTAAAAAAAAATGTACATCAGATGCATTCTGTTCCATTGCACCTACCTGCAAATTTTCATAAATATCGTTCTTTTCGTTTAAAAGATATTTACTTGGTTCCATACTTTATCCCAACCCTGTATATCCATGGTAGCTATATTGCACACACAGACTAGTCTCTTGTCCTTTTTCTCCATTCAATGGCTTCCTAACCTAACCTAAAGTCATTGGGCTACAATCCCAATTTTTTCCTACCAGGAGTACTATTGTTCAGCAGGAGTTTACTATTTGGGGTCAGATGTAGATCGTAATTAACCCCCTCGTATAAGAAATTCGTAATATATTCTCCAACTTATATGCCATATATTTCGAGATAAATTTTTTTTCAAGCAAATTTTCAGCAAACAAAGTGAACGGGGGAGTGATTTTCGTAAACACTGGAAGATCGCTATCAAAAATTACTGTTGGGAATAGAAATAGATAAGAACTCTGAGAAAATAAACAAGCCATTTTTCACCGCAGTTTCTTCGGCTATTTCATATCACTGCTGTTCAGGAAGTGGAGCATTTAAGCAGAATGGGATCTTGCAGGGGCTGCTTTCAGTTATAAAAAAAAAATTAGACATGTTTATGTCTTAGGAGTTGGTATTAAAGCCATAAATTCCGCTCTGTCAGATAGAATCGTGTATATACGGAGAGGACGTTTAGGTTGGAAAAAATTAATAAATTCAATATTTTTCTATTTAAAGTTATTATAACAAAACGCTTGCACGGGTCAATTTTCATTTTCAATTGCGCATCGAACTCTATCATTGGATGTACGAATGACGTCACCACTTTAGAAAAGCATTACATCAATGCTATTTTGTCAAATAGAACAATACATTTTTCTCTACATTTTTGAATTGCACAACAAAAAACGATTACAAAAATACATAATACTTATGGTTTGGGAAATAGAGACAAACGTTGTATAAGACATAGTTCATTTTCGGTCTCAGATCCCACGTTTTCCCGAAAAGGCTGCGACACTTCCAGAGAACCCTTGCTGCTTTTGAAGTAGTATGTGCAAGGTGTGCGTTATAGTGACCACAAAAAAAAGTGATAAAACTCCTCCTCAAGGACAGTCTTTTACTGTTGTTTGGAAGTCTCCAGAATTACGTTTGAAGATTCCCATATTCGATATTCACAAACATACATGAAAGTAACAATAATAAAATAGTGATAATAGGAAGGAATCCGTGTAATTCAATTTAAAATCATCCTATAATTATTGGACGATCAAGACACTTCCAACGATAGCTTATTTGTGAAATAATAATAATAAGTAGCTTAGAAGTTATGAGAGAACAGATGAACGTATACAGACACACCTGTCAATATCATATCCCTCGTTTTTGTTCGACGTAGTCGGGTGAAAAATAATAACGGCGGAGAAGTCATTAGGAACGTAATTTCAAAGGACGGGACAGCTTTTCTATCACTTGACCATAACATCTGTCCTCTCCTAAATATTTAAATTTATAAGATTTGTTCCTAGAGCAATCACAAACGGTTTGAAATTGGATGACTCACGCGCAGTAAATAAAATCTGTTCTCAAAGAGACTCTGCGCATGAGTCGCCCAGTTCCCAACCATTTTTAAAAGTTTTACGAACAAACCTATCACATCACCTTGTTGTTCACGAAATTCGCTCATTGCATGTAACAGCTTTGATGATATTTAGTTTCAACAAAATAGTTGCCCGGCCCACGACTACGGTCCTGCTACCAATTATTTAAATGATACTTTTTCAAACCGATTAATTTCTAAGGAACTATCTTATGTACCGCACCATCACCAGATCTGTCTATTTTTGCGTTGCGCATGCAGACCTCCTACTTTGGAATATTTCCGTGCTGGAATTCCACAAATTATTGGAAATATCACACTTACATTGTCGGATGCATCAACCCCATCAAAACCATCTTAATGGCCTTCACTAAAAAAAGAAAACTGAACCTCAAAACCATTAAACTAGATGGAAGCGAAGTTGAATGGAGACAAGAAGTGAAGTATCTAGGTTTGACTATAGGCAGTAAACTCCTGTGGAACAAACACGAAAAGGAGATTACATACAAAGCAAAAATGACTTTAATGGTGTGCAAGAATCTGGCAGGGAAAAATCGGGGCTATAACCCAAAAATCCTGAGCTGGATGTACACTGCCATCATAGTGAGACCAATTCACTTATGGAGCCATTGCGTGGAGTAGTAGAAATAGTCTATGGACGACGAGAGGAAACCTCTCCAAAATTCAAAGACTAGCCTGTATATGCATTACAGGAGCAATGAGAACATGCCCAATGGCAGCCATGAAAGTGATTCTTAACCTCACATTACTACATATGGTGGGGAAAGTGCTGCAGAAAGAACAACATACAGTTGTATATATACAGTATAACTTTTCAAAGAAATTCGTTACGGAAAAGCAACAAGAAGGAATGGGATCCAAATACCATTACAAGACTTGGTAATAATGCCATCCAATAGTACACAGACGACTCAGAAGCAATAGAAGGAACTGGGATAGGTGGAGAAAGCAGAATGTAGATTCTGTGGCATGGAAGAACAAACCTCCATCCACATACTTGGGAGCTGCACATCAATTCAGAATTTCAGGGTACAGCACCTAGGAGATTATTGGATAGAAGAGGGACACTTACCTAAGTTGAGGCCTGCAGATATCCTAAAATTCCTCAGGGAAATAGGACTAAAGAAGGTACTAGTCTTTGAAATGTTCCTCAGGAACTAAGTAGAAGTGAGGAGGCACAATAGATCTCTCAGGTTTCAGTGGATGTCATCCCATTATACAAACATACATACAATATTGCATTGCATGTATCAACATAAATACATTTTTAAAGCTTATCGGCGCTTATAGACAAGTGCGAGAAACCAGCTTTCGTTGTGTTCTCGCCCTAAGACTCGTTTCATTATCCTACACTCCACATCACGACATGTCGACTCCTTCGTTTAACGGGTACTGCTCCATTTTTAGTAGCAATTAATTTTGAAACTAACAAAAGATTGTTCAGAGAATTAACAAAGAAATGTCATAAAACGACATTAAGCTAGGTACCTACTAGATTAGGTATGCATTTTTAGTTTTAAAATCGATTTACCATACAATTTATTGTAAATTGCACGAAAAGTGTAATACCTAGGTATAGGACACCCTTATACCATTCGAAAGAGGACATTTTTTTAAACAAGATGAATTATTAAAATACAAGGTGTTCTATTTGAAATAAGCCCAATATTATGCATTGAATGATCTAATAATGAAACTGAAAATTCTGAACAACCTGTAAAGAGATGTTTAGAACTCAATCGTGGAATACATTCAAGGAATGTCCAACTATTTAGATGTCAGAGAAAATTTGCTAGACTTTGTTATATCAATGAGTAATTAATTCTAATTAATGTTCACTTTTTTGAAAAGTCATCATAACTCGGAACCCTCTGTATAGGGAACCATTATGAAGGAGTTTTTTATTTTTTATGGGCAATCAGAAAATGCAATAAAATATAGGGTGTCCCATAAGAGAAAATATAACTTTGATACGCTACACTTTATTGGAACATCCTGTATATTTCAAAATAATTTTAAAATGTAGCCTATATGAATGTACAAACTACTGAAGTGACAAAAATTTCAAAACTTTTACCGTTTCGCTATAAACCTCCATCCCGTTGGTCGTGATTCACCCCGTATACATATAAACTAAGTTTTTGTAATCTAAAATATGGTTGAGCTTGAGACAAACTCTTGCCGTGATTTGTAATATGAGATTCAGCAGGAATTGTTACGTTTCCAAGTCAGCGAACACCCTAGTGAATATGGAGGGTAGCTCTAAGGGGTGAAAGAACTACCAGCTTAGATATTATGTTTGAAATTTTGTATTGAGTATTTGATTTAAGATAATAATCCCTCCACTGTGTGCAGAAACTATTTATAGTACAGCTTGAAGAAAAATGAGATAAAAAAAATACTGAAAACTATTTCAAAATCTCATCTCTTATTGCTTGAAATATCAGTTCCATGCAACTGTAAGGAAATAGTATAATAATAAGAACACCTGTCATCCTCTGTGATTGTGAACGTGCCCTAAACAAGCTTGAGTGCTGCTTCCCAAAGCTACACCTAAATAGATGAAGTAGGTATAGTGATACTGGAAACATAAAAAATTTAGACGTCAAGATAATAGTATCATACTATTATAACGCCTTACAAATTTGGGTTTCCGATGACTGTCAAGGTCCCTCAAAATATACAAGAATTGCAGTTTTTGCTCAGTTTATAGAACAGCACATAGAAAAAAAAATATAAAAGCCTAGCTATAAGAAATTATAATTTCACAATAACAATAAATAATTCAGGAAATCTTATTGTATTTTCCTCTCATTCCAACTAATTCTCACTATTGAGATTTTGAAGCTGTTTCATATTCTAGAATATAAATATAGTTGTCACTTTGCTGGTCCGTTTACCTCGATACTCTTGTTAGGAAACTCTTCAGACAAAACCCTATTATCGTTGTAAATTTATATTTTATTTTCAATATTTTCACTGTAAACTTCATACATATGCAACAAAAACCGATACCAGTGATTGAGTCTTGGTTAACTGTCAGTGGACCCAGTGAACATAATGAGTCGGTTGAGAATTTCATCAACCACAATAGTTATTTGTATGCTTAGGCCGCGAAATACCTTTTTAACGTACCGAGAGAACAGTTGTCGCCGAGGCCGCTTGCGGCCGAGGCAATGTAATCTTGAGGTCGTTAAAAAGTTGCGCGGCCATGGCATACACACTATTTTTCGTGCAATCGCTAAAATTATTAAACTAGATAATTGTAAATAAATATATTATTGCTCTAAAATCAACAGCAGTTCGATTTATTTAACAATGTGTGCTATGGAAATGATATGTAACAATATATACAAAATATTTTGACAGTTCTTGCTTCAACTTCTGGAGTAAATATAGGTAATAATACAAACTGTACAATTAATGTTAACATTCATCCTAAATAGTATGTATGTATTTGTTGGTATTCAATAAAAAATAATCCTTGTCTTTGTAGTATTTTAGAAATGTCAAATTTGGAAGTGATATTCAAACATTTGGTTTCGCAGCCGTTGCTATGGGTAACGGCCGCAAAATTGAATTTCGCGGACTGTGTTGAGAACGCGAAATACTGACTTCGCGTCCGATAAATAACATATGAACTTTAGTAGTTTTATTGTATACAGTAGACATCAAGATAATAGTATCCAACTATTATAACGCTTCACAAATTTGATAATTACTTTTCAAATAGTGGACCATTCACTAGGAAGCAACATCTACTTCTCGGGCTATATGCCCCGACAGACAATGAGTTATACTTCCAAGTTAAACGGGGTTTTCATGCAATATATAACCAACCATTCAGGTTTGTAATTAGAAGGGACAATATCACTTGTAGACCGGTTTTGGCATATTTGCGCCTCATCAGTACAAGGTAGATATTATCCGTCCAGAATCTCTTTGAAAAGTAATTTTCAAATTTGTGAGGCGTTATTGATAACACTCTTCACTTAAATATGACAATTGTTACAGGAAACTGTAATTAAGTAAATAAAAAATTCACGTATTTAGCTTAGAATTGCCTTCAACTTTCCGTTTCTAAAAAAGGATTATTCATAGAAATTGGTATCTTCAGATCTCCATGTATACTTGAATTAAAGTTTCTCAGTCAGGCCAAACTCAATTAACAACAAAATACACAACAAAAGAGAGGGGGTCGGAAGAATTTATTTTCAGCAGCCGTGAGTGGAAAAAAAACTGAAAAAAAAGGCGAGGCGCTTCTTTGAACTTCGAAATCAACTAAGAAAAGAAAGCGTGAGCTCTTTAAGACTGCGTTTAAAAAGTAGAATACAAACTGATGGAAAAATCCCTTAAACAAAGAAGTCCTCGAGATACCCTGTCCTGTCCAGAATACAAATTTAAAAGGGAGACTGAAAACCTCCATTTTGAGTGATAAAAACCGGTTCAGTTTTCGATCGAAGCTATTTTATGATTATATCTTTGTAATTACATTTTTATTTATGTTTTTTTACGGTTCTTTTTACTCCTGCCTTCTGCCATTTTTTATCAGTAGAAGCTAAGCGGAAAGGTAATTGCATTACGTCTGCTCTAAATACGACCCAAAATAAGATTTACTTCTCTGTAATTTGAATGAAAACAGAGAAAATTTAAATTTCGCTTCGAATATTAAGTTATGTCGAATATGGTAGTCATTGGGAAATACGAATTCGGCAATATTTGTATTTTATATACTTTTCAAGCTATAAAAAGTAAAAAAAATTGATAATGTAGAATATATATTCCAGGAGAATTACTTCTGTTAAGCGAATTCACGTTTTATTTGTTTTTCATTTATTTGGACAAATTTATGACTATAGTGTCCAGAGGTCTGATTAGAAGAACCAGAAAGCAGAATAATCAAGAAAAAAATCTTTCAATGGGGCGTTAAACCGATATCCGGCTTTTGGTATTTTATTAAAGTATGTTGTTGGTACTACTTTGCAAAAATTAATTTACAAATTTTTTAAACCGAATATTTTAGGAGAAAACTAGAAATTAAGAATTCCTAAATGTTTGCAACTTTCACTACAGATACGTCACTTCACTAAATATTTCTGATTCAGATGTTTTATGAACTAATAACCAGTTACAAAAAGGCCATTCGAATTTGAAGTTTGAAGAACTGTCAAAGTCTATAATATATTTGAGTGTTTTGGTTTTGTTTACATTTTATTCAAGCTTGACGTTTCAGTATTATAAAAAAATTGTGTTAATACTTTTTTGGTTGAGTTTAGTTAGTTTTTCTCCATTATTTTTATTGTTTTGTATGATACTGCACGAGCACAACAGTTACAACGCCTGATAAAAAGTTTGTAACTGTGCCTGCAGTAACAGTTAAAAGGAATTTTGGTTTGAGGCTGCTAGAAGCAAATATAAACAGACTAAAACTAATTACTATTTCTGTGAAGATCATTTTTATGTAAGTAATTGTATACGTGTGTGTATGTTTAATTTTTAGTTTGAAAGTGACATGGACAAATTATACTCAACACTCGATGATGGGAGGAAAAAAAACAATTCCTAAGTCACTATAACAGCAATATGACATAAGTATAACCTATAAGTACTTCATCACATCAGAATTGTGGTCCTATGTCAACCCTTATGTAGCTAACTTCTGTTCTAGTGAGCATACGTCACATTATGAATGGCGGATTATTTAAATCGTCCAAAAGTTGAATTTTCAAATCGGCATAAAAACCTTGTGAGAATAAAAATATTAAAAATAATCGATTCCCATTATGATTTTGTCCACCACTAACTATTAACATAGAGAAAACATCATATTTTTGTTAAGTTTAACACCCCATTGTGTCGTGATTCACCCTGTATAACGGTATTATATATTGAGGGTTATAGAAATGTTTACTATAAATCGATCTCTTCTCAAATGGCTGCATGAATTTATTTCTTGTCATATTAAAGCGTAAAGCCATATTGTCAGTTAGTGATCTATAGTATTGTTTTAAATCTTTTTTGATGTAACTCTTTAAAGCTAGCAAGAACCTATTGTATATATTTTCATGAACTCCGTAATTAAGTTTTAAACAAAACCTCGCATTGTAATCGATATATATACTGCCGATGAATTCTTTGTTAAACTATTTCCAAGCTTACTTTGTGTTTCACCTTTTCAAGCATAGTGTTAAAGACTTTACGTTACCTGTTTTCAATTGATTTCAAAGTTCAAAGGAGTCTATTTCCTGCTCGAAATTGAAGTCAATACAGACATAATCTAAGAAAAGGGTTCATTGTGACAATAAGGTAATAATTTAGAATACTGGAAGGAAGTCAAATAATGTATGGAAATGCGATGAATGGTACGACGGAGGTTTATTTGTTTAAGTGGTATAACGACTTGTAGCTAATGCTGCGATAATGTTTGTCGTCAAACAACCAGTGTCGTAATATGAGTGTGTGCAGATCATAAACCAATTATTCTATTAGTTCAATTATCGATATTATAAAGCAAGTGATAATCAGTAAATACGGCTAAAGAGTCTTAATGGAAACATAGAATGTCGCACCTTCTTTAAAAATAGATTTTACATTGATTGAACATTATTTTACTTCGTATAATGTTTATTTTTGAAGTTGTCACGTGAAATCAGACGTTTGGATGAACTAGGAAGAGAGGTGTTATTGGAATTGTAGTGAAAACATTTGTAGAAAATGATAGTACATGTAGCAGAAGTTGTTTCCTAAAATCTACAGACAAAAAACATCGTATAAGAAGAAACTAAAAAACTGTAGCAAATAAAATGGAAATTATAAGAAAATGATTGAAATATTTCCAAGGATTCCAAGCATAAGCACAAGGATTACCAAGAAGCATAAGCCAGTATATACTTGATATTTACAAAAGCCTATTGAAATTTTTCATGAAAATTGATCTGTCACTAATTGAAACTAAAATTAAATCAGAAAAAGGAATTGGACTTTTAGAACCGGTAAGTAAATTCAAAGGTTGTGGAAGTCTTATCAATTGATGGATTTGTACGTTAGCTCTGTTCACTAGTTAAATTTTCCCTTGGACGCTGTAATAAATTAAAAGACCTAAAGGCTTTAATGAACAGAATCTGACAGATATTGACAGTTAAAAACAATCATGACTAGTCCTAATAAATACAACCTAAAACTATAAGACTATAAACTATACTACAGATGCTATAGTCCTACGAGTTTGTATTTCCAAGGAGTCAGTGCTTCACATTCAAAGATAGTGTGTGAGGCTGTTTTCTCTACTTCCACGCACAACCAATCGTCAAGTCCATTTTTATATATGCTAATGTGCTTTCTAAGGCAACAGTGACCGGTGAGTTATTTTGTAGTGCAAGGAGCACCATTCTTCTCGACCTTACTAAAGCCTTTGACTGTATTAGACACTATAAGTCATGAGCTACTTCTGCAATCACTTGAAGATATTGAAATTCAAGGAATATACCTTCACTTATTCAAAAGCTATCAAATCAATATCAGAAGTGGCTATTAGGAAAAGTGGTAGAGACCGGATGAGATGTGGGATTCCGCAAAGAACTGTATTAGGTCCAATACTATCCAATATACATATTACCTCTCTTCGGTTCAATCTAGGGGAGTTGCCATAGGTTTTGTTTATGATACTTCCATTTTTTATGGAGAACCTGGAAACTAGGCGAAAAGGACTTTTCAAATATAAAAAGATAGTTGAATTCTAAGCTATTAGCTGAAAGTCATTTGAGATATGGAATGGTGGCTTGGGGTAGTGCTACTGATCCGCGATACTTATTACAGTAAATATCTTTTAAACGAAAAAAACGATATTTATGAAAATTTGCAGGTAAGTGCAATGGAACAAAATGCATCTGATGTACATTTTTGTGTTAATAATATACTTCCGGTTTAACCGGAAATGCCATCAACTTCTTTAATTTAAATGGGATTAGATTAGATTTTGAAAGAGCTTGTTATTTTGATTTCATACATACTGAGTTTAGTGAAAAAAAATTTGTATAAACGGGGAATAAAGCACTTTGATCAACCTCCTTTGAGTTTTTTGCATTAGAGCAAAAAACTATTTAGATAAACTAATTGATGTTGTTTGTATGCATAGTAATAAATAAACGAGTACTGTTTAGTACGTCTTTTGTTCTCCAAGTGTCAAATTCTAATTGACGGATATAAATTTTAAAAGTTAGAATGGATGATCGGTTATGGTGATGGTGTTAGAACTCATGTTGAAGTGTGTCATATTTTTAATAATTTGCATCCGGAGAGAAATCCGCTCAACAGTAACTAAAACATTACAACGTTTTAATACAACTGGGATGGCGAAAAATTTGCTAAAGCCTGGAAGACCGCGGACTAAAACGAACGAAACTGTTAAACAAAATATTGCAATCGATTTAGGAGAGTCGCCTCAAACTTCCACCACAAATTTGGCACTTAACCATGGTATCAGTCGACGTTCTGTAGGAAAGATATTAAAAAGTAAAAAGTATCATCCGTATAAGGTACAGTTGGTTCAAGAATTGTCAGACGATGATTCTGACCGACGGCTGGAATTTTGTGAACGGCCTAATGGACATCTGTAATGTCGACGACAATCTTGCTTCTAACATAGTTTTTTCCGATGAGGCAACTTTTTGTTTAAATGGAACAGTTATTCGCCAGAACTCAAAGTATTGGTCAGATGAGAATCCTCATTGTTGGATTCATGAAGCACATACCCAGCACCCACAGAAGTTAAATGTTTGGTTGGGAATTGTCGAAAATAGGCTTATAGGCCCTTTTTTTATCGACAGAAACTTGAATGGTGACAAGTATTTGGATCTACTAAATAACGAAATTATTCCTGCACTTCAACAGAATGGGCAATTACCACAAAATGATTGGCTTCAACAAGATGGAGCCCCTCCCCACTATGATAGACGGGCTAGGGATTTTATGGATGCGAATTTTCCAAATCGATGGATTGGACGTAGAGGATTCATAGAGTGGCCTGCTCGTTCTCCGGATCTTAGCCCGTTAGATTTTTTTTGGGGTTATTTTAAGTCACGTGTTTACGTTAGACGACCAACAAACTTACAGGAATTGAGACAAATAATTATTGACGAATGTGAACTAATACGTGGAGAAGTCTTGGAAAGAGTGACTCAAGAATTTTTTAATAGGATGGCATATTGTCAGCAAGTAAACGGCGAGCATTTTGAACATTTGAAGTAATTTTGTTTCTCATGACTCTAAAATATTGAAATGTATACCTATTGTATAACTAACAGTGAGTTATTCCTCGTTTTTACAAATTTTTTTACACTAAACTCAGTATGTATGAATTCAAATTAACAAGCTCTTTCAAAATCTGTATAAATATACAGGGTGTCCCATTCAAATTAAAGAAGTTGATGGCATTTCCGGTTAATTTGGAAGTATATTATTAACAAAAAAATGTACATCAGATGCATTTTGCTCCTGGCACTTACCTGCAAATTTTCATAAATATCGTTGTTTTCGTTTAAAAGATATTTACTTGGTTCCATACTTTATCCCAACCCTGTATGTAGTACTTCTAGTTAGTCTAGTGATAGTTGTTGATTAATGTTTAGTGCCAAGTAGATGTTTTACGTAATGGGATTTAACAATCTGCTTCAATCTGTGTGCTCGCATATATTCATTGTGTCTAATTTCAAAATTTCTACTGGTTTGACCAATATAGACACTATCACACCCTGGACATTCAAGTTTATATATCCGTGTAAAGTGTATACAAATAAAAATTCCAAAATTTCAAACCGGAGAAATATTAACAAAATTATCAACAAATAACTTTCCTTCCTGATGAGGATTCTATTAGCCGATAATCCTGGAACTATGTCATCCAGTAACAAACTGTTGAGATCCTAACATCTTGGAGCTATGCCTTCCAGAAAGTAGAATTTCAAGGTCTAGTCTCATTCAGGGTCTTTGGCCCTATAGGAACTTGACTTATAAACCTGTCCTGTCCAGGAATGGTATGTTGAAGAAAAAGGTATATCTCCGGAATGGTATATCTCCGTAACTACCTATATATCCTCGGAACTGTATCTCACAGGTAGATTCCGAATAAACGACACCAAATATTTTCAAGAAAATTCAACTAATGATACTAGAACTACTGAGTAATTTCTTAACACTTTGTGGCTTCAAAGTCAATGATGAGCACCTCTCTGTTCATACTTATTATGATTGTAGTAAAAATTTGTATAACAAGCAGACCGTTCACAAAGAAGCTACAACTACTTCCCTTGCTATAACCAAGAAAGAACATTGAATTACAAGCGTTAAGCGGTCTGCTCTTTGAAAAGTGATTTTCAAATTTGTAAGGCTCAAATATGACAATTGTTCCAGAAAACTGTTTATAACTTTTACATTATATTTTGAAAATTATTTACGAATGGAAGTATCACCGCAAAATGTATGCCAGTAATGTTTCTATCATCTTTCAAAATTCAAACTCTAATCAGCAAACAAAAATAAATTGTATTTTGTTCCATCTTTACATAAATTTTCAATCCTCGCTTATCAACCCTTAATAAAACTTGAATTTGCATGCCATGTTGTTTTTGATGATAAAGTAGTATTCAAGGAATGCATCCAACTACACGGCATCAATAAATTCATTGTTCTAGTTTCGTTTTTTACATGAAACCTGATGGTGGAAATGGCTTCCATTCGAAATAAAGAAGTCTGCATGAGTCGTTGGCTATACCGGTATATTGATTTGCAGGCTGTTAAATATCTGCAGTATTCACAAACGCCATTACTATTCAAACGTTTTGCAAGTTCAAAACTGAAAAGGTAAATTTCTGCTCCATATCCTTTATTTTTCTAAAGAATAACATTAATTTTGGATGAAGTGATAGAGTGGATACTGGATATTAATATAGTGAAGCGGTTTTACAAAATCACTTATATGGTTTATGAACTTAAATTGTCTTGATATATCGTCGTATCCAATAGCGCTATTAGACAATCCCCTCTCGTAACTTAAAAAGCTTCTTCCGTCCTGTTTCCTTTTTCAATTTTATTTTAATTACCAGGACGCTTTCATTTCTTTGATATCTTCTATCCAGAAAACTAGAATACGAAAAAGTTTTATGAGTTTCTTGAGAGAGATTGTAATTTTTCATTATTTTCCAGATAACGTTTTAGGTTTTCGTTTTATTTTACTCGGGATTTCTATACAGCGAAATTACCACAAAACTCAAAGAGGATCCTAGCCACTACTTTTCAAATATTATCGTTTAGATAAGGCGCATATTATTATACTTCACAGAATGCTATCACGAAACCGCTACTTACTGTCGTGTAGTTACAAGTTTTTAATGTTCTCATTTTTCTGTTGAAATAATCTGCTTCTTTAATTCCAGAATCCTGATTCGGTTTTATAGAACTGGAAAATTATTATTGAAATAAGAAATGGTTGAAATTTCTAAAGATATTTGGAATTCAGCATGGTTTTTGAAATGGTTGAAATTGGAATAAATATTAAACTTTTTCAATTTCTAGGATTTTTTTTGTTCCTAATGTTAGTTTTCTTCAAAGTCATCAATGTTTGTGGTTTAGGTTTAAAAATGTTTATGGATATTTTAGAAAAAAATTCTCAAGCCACAAAAACATTGCAGGACTTCCAGTAATACCAACCAAATTATGTAATAAACATTAAGTATAAAAGTATTGTAGTTAAATTCATCTTGGTACGTGAAAAACCATTTCGTGAAGACATAACTTATTATATAATCGAGAAAAATGTTTTATTCAATTTTTGGTACTAGAACAAACCTCATTTATAGTTGTGAGTAAGGTTAATTTTCACCGTTTCATAATTTGTCGCCGAGATAAAGAAATCTGTAAGCAGAAGCAGAGCCGGTTTCAGACAAATTTTTCATTATTGCAGGATCCCGATGCACTAACGATTTTTGTACTCTCTCTCTCCGATGAATAGCAGTTTTACCGATATAACTGTATTAATGGACATTTTTGAAACTTCTGTAAATTATGTATTCTTTCAGCAGCTCCATGCTTGGACGCATAATTTTCTTGTTTCAGTTGCCTGTACATATTTTATATCATTTTTTGCGTGGATAGCTGGAACATACCAAATTTCTTTCTGTCTATTGTCTCAAATCCCTAATCTCTACTTTCAGAAATCTCAAAACCTTTGGTAAAAAATTTTAATAATAAAATATTCATGTTTCATACATACAACAATCAAACAACTTATATTTAATTTAAGCAGACATTGTTTATGTTGGCATAGAATAGTCTGTTTACTCTTCTAGTACATTCATTGTTCGGAGCCTATAACAATATCTTCCTTTTCGAATGGTCTCCAAAAAGCCATAATTTCAATTATTACCAACAAAAGTGTCAATAAAACAAAATCTCAATCACAGCAACATCGAAGAGCACAATGTCTCGTAAATAACAGAAACGAACTAAACCCACCCTGGGAGTTTAACAGTCCATGTGGACTAATAATTGGAGTGAATTTTTCATAGACCAATCGGAAGCTACATTGCACCAACAAGGATCAATGGTTCGCTTGTGGGTAGGTCAAGTCTCGAAATGAGTTATGGCTTTGTTATCTTTTCGGCTTTTCAATCCGCAAAGAGACCTTGCTGAAACTTGTTATTTTAATGTGAAATAGTGCAAACTAATTTTACTCACAAGTTTACCGGGTGTCCCAGACTAATTTATCCAGGCTATATCTCTTAAACGAATAGTGATTTTAGAATGGGACAAAAACTGATCTGTTCCATTTCAAAATATTCCCTAAATATTCATCCCTTAAATACAACCACTAACTTAAAACTTTTTAATAGCACCCTGTATATTTTTTTATAATTTTCGATGTGGTCTTCCATCGTCTATCCAACAAATTTTTCAAAAATAAAATGGGTTCGTAAATAATCAAGAAAATATCAGTCTATTATTTATTTTTGTTAAATTAATCAAGAAAGCCTTAAAGCATGAAGGAACAATAAAAATAAATGTAATAGAAATTACATTAAAAAAATAAATAAAAATAGCAATTAACAAATTAATATTATTTATTCGAGAAATATGTGTTACAGTAGGTAGACTACAATTCGAACATATAATGTAAATAATAAACTGACATTTTCTTGATTATTTACGAACTCATTTTATTTTTGGAAAATTTGTTGAATAGACGATGGAAGACCACATCCAAAATTATAAAAAAATTTACAGGGTGCTATTAAAAAGTTTGAAGCTAGAGGTAACAAAGGGATGAATATTTACGGGTAGATTTTTTTACTCCATATTAAATTGTATTAGAAATAGAGCAGATCAGTTTTTGTCCCATTCGAAAATCTCTATTCGTTTAAGAGATATAGCCTGGATCAATAATTAGTCTGGGACACCTGGTATACATAAGTGAATGCTTATAAACAGAATGAAGGATTTTGTAACTGCATATTTTTGAGGAAATGTGATAACACGGCTTACATTGAATGTTTACATTTTTTGTCAGATGTTTGTTTGGATTTCGACCAATTTTTTTTATGGCTGTTGTGTTCAGCTGTGGGAGAAATCGAAAGAAATTTGAATGTGATCAATTAGGAATTCTTTATTCATTCGTTGAATTATAAATTAACCGAATCATTGTCTGGTATGGCAAAAAATGTATAAGTGGTGGCGTTTCACAGGAAAGCAGCAGGTTTTGAGCAGTTTTACAGTTCTCAAACTACCAGTGTAAATAATTGACAAAATTCTTCCTTTTAAACACATTTACGATTACTATCTACTTATGAATTTTGGGCTTTTAAAACGTCTCGAGTTTATTAAAAACCATTCAATGCATTCTGTTATTGCTTGTGTTTCTAAATTGTGGTTCAATTTAGTGTTCCGAGAAATTATTGTTTAGTGTTAGAGATTTTGAATTGGTGGGTGATTAAACTGCAAGATATTCAGTGAGTGTTCTTTCTTTATTGTTTTATTACCCTTTATTCATGCTGTAATTATTGATGAGTGTTATTTACCTGTTAAATTTATTGGATATAAAATATCATTGTGTTTTGATAATGATTGAATAATAACTCGCTCTCACATGACAAATATATCTGGAGCGGGCAAATGCGTGTTTAATCCCTTTTGTCCATTGCACTACTCAGATTCGACCATTGGTCAAGCTCTAGTAGCTGGAGCGAGCATGTCGCGAGTCAGCCCTTCATGTTCATTGCGCAACTCAGTACTAGTAGATGTGAAGCGTAATGCGAGTTTAATCTCTTTACGCTTGAGGGGTCTTGGTGGCGCGTTGAATCCCCCCATGTACCATAAAGTAAAGCTCCTAGGAACTAGGTCTCGGTAGATAAATTAGAGATAGAACACAATGCGAGTTAAAGCCCTTTGTGTTCGGTGATTGATCGAATAATTATTTAACTTATCAGTAGAGTTAATGAAGAGAGACACTCACGCATATTTTCTTTGTTATAGGTAAGCCCGACTATGCGCACATGGTAGAGCCTTGACCAATCCACTTTGACTTTCTCAATTAAGTAGAAGTTTTGTTCTAATTAAGTATTTTATTTCAATTAATATTATTATATCATTTGGTTCGTATACCTATTTCTTTATTTCAACAATTACCCCCCTTGCTTTTAAAATCTACATTACACCAGTGTGATATAGTTTGATATATAAATATAAATACCATTCATCTAATGAGAATACAATAACTTTTGCATGGTCTTGTTACGTTGTTTCTGTTGGATTAAAATTTGTGTCCCTCCAGATGCAGATCTACTTCAGCGATTGCGAGAGAGAATATTCCGAAAGAAGCTAGACTATGTTCGAGCAATTTCAATTTAAGTGATATAATGGTTGGTCCAGGGAAAAAATGTCTTAGAGAAGGATCAGAGCATGTATCCAATCTGGGAACTTTATTTATCGAGTAATAAATAAATCTAGGATAAGTAATATGAGTAGATTCCACAAAATAAGGCACCACACAGTAAATTCAATCTATTGAAACTTTTAATATGATGATTATTCAGCCAATCCCTTCTCCACACAGCACGGAAGTGTTGGTGAAAACTGTGACCTGGATTGAAATAGAAGGAAAATTAAGATATTGGTTGAAAAAAAAGTGTGTCTTGAGAATATCGGGTTAATCATCTAGTATGCCTATTGATGGAAGGTCTTCAGTATCAAATATATTGAAAAAGTGAAATTCCACCCTTATAAAGTTCGCCTCATCCATGATTTACAATTGGATCCAATTGGATCCAAGAGTGCTATACTCAGAAACCAAAAAATATCGCTTGGGATGGTTTTGGAAAAAAAAAACAATTGAAGGTCTATATTTGTTGATGAAAATTCAACAAAAGAATTGTAGCCAGTGTCTCTGAAAAATACATTTCTGATTTGATCTAGCTTTTTCCTGTAGAATAGTGATTCAGCAGAAAGACGCACCACCACATTTCGCTTTAGCTCTGCGTCAGTTATTAGACCGAACACTTCCTGATCGGTGGATTGGAAAAGAGGGAACAATGGGTGCTTGCCCTTTGGTCAATCTATTAGTGATTAACCTGGCTTTGCCTTGCATGTAGACATTAAGTGGTGGTAGGTTCAGCAAGACTTCTAGTGAAGCTGTTGGCGTTATTCTCATGGCCTCCGAGGCGCCAGGCCAGCTTGCCGTTGGATGCCACTTTTGTTTTGGATCTCCTCAGCCCAGTCTCTGGCCACCATACCACCGAGTCATATACTATCATAGGTGTGATGACTCTGGTATATGTATAGCAAAATGATCATTTTTGGTTGTAGCCCCCAGTTGTTACCGCACATTCTTGTGGTCATATATGACTCCCAAGTATTTTGCCTATTATGCAATTGTAATTTATATCCTATCAAGAACTTGCGATAGGATTGTCTATATGCTATATTAGTCGTTTGAGAAATTGTAATTTAAAATCAAAAATCCGAAATGTTATCCACTTTTTCCATAATATTATCTGATAATAAGTTCAAGAGTTATGGACGCAGTGTCTAACTGAAAATTATTCTGCCCGCATTTTCTTTTATTCTAAAGAGAAAGCAGCATCTTTTCGTTTCAAGGGATGTATTTTTAATTTTCAATGTTAGTAATTTTTTCTGATTCAAACAGAAAACAATAAAAACTAATTATAGTATTGTTTACGTAAACAGATGCTTTTTGAATTCCTATTAGATGCGAAAAAGGACACAAAACACAACGGGAAATGATACTGTTTATGTCCCACCTTATTTTCTTTAATAAAAAAAACACATAGCTATGTATACATGTCACCATCAAAAGTAATTGAATATGTTCGTTACACATTTGAGCCAAGCCCGGCGCTACTGTATACGAGACATAAAATGTGTCATTTGTTTGAAGTAAGGAACAATTTTCTTTTTTACTTTTTGATGAGATTGTATTCTGGAAACGTTTGCCGGTATAAAAAGGCGAATAGTAAATAGGGCTCGCTGGCTTTTATGGTCGTTTTTTTTTCTCAAAATGTTATATATTTTCACTATAGAGCCGTTGTCAAAAAATATGTAATCTGGAAAGTGTTCAAAGAGAATGTGTGCAAAAGGAGGAATTATTAATAATAGTTGAGGTACCAACGAGTGAATTACTGAGAATGAAAATACCATAGTTTAATAAAGTGGATACTTCTACTGGTCATTTCATACAGTGTGGAACAGCCAAATGGAATAAATTCCATAACGAATAAGTGAGGGCGTGTTGGGAAAAACGATAAGACACGTCGATTTGTATTTTTAAAGGCGCATTTGAAAAAATATGACATATACCTACAAAAAAGTAGTCTAGTGGTATCAGATCAGGATATCGTGCTGGACATACTATCGATCCACGCCTCCCTATTCACTGATTTGGAAAAATTTGGTCCTACATCTTGCTGTAACCATATTGTACTGGCAGGAACTTGTGGGTTTGCTAGATCGGGATATAAGTTTGCCATCAATGAAAAAGGGACCTACGATATAATTTCCAACAATTCCTGCCCAAACATTAACTTTTTCAGGATATTGTGTATTTTCTTCTCTTATCCAGTGAGGATTCTCATTAGACCAATAGCGGCAATTTTGACGATTAACATGACCGTGAAGTGTAAATGTGCTCTCATCAGAAAAAAAACATCTTCTAATTGGATCACACTGTTATCTAACACTGCCATCATTTGTTCACAAAAATACGTTCTCGTCCTCCACGGGCTCCTGAGTTGGCATTCTTTTATAGGGATGCATTTTACATTCCTTTAGTATTCTAAAAATTGATGTGTGGCAGTGTGGCTACCGTTGAACAGTTTCGTATCATCACTTACTGTATGGGCAGCTACTTTTTTTATTTGTCTTACATGACCAAGCCCGCAGAACAGCTTTTCTATTTTGCTAATTGCAATCATTTTTATGATATTATTACGTAGAGTTAACGAAATTCAAACGATTATTTTTTGACGTTTGTTAAAACCAATGGAATGCTTCTTTATTTGTCACAAGGGTAAGTTTCAACCAATTATGTCATTATTATAGTGGGAATAAATCTGTTGAGATTATTCTCGGGAATAATCACTGTGGCTTTTATTTGCCTAGCAAGTGTCAGATAGATGTCAAACTAATTACCTAATTGTGTCAACGCGATATATAAAGTGAAAATTATTGGTTAAGTACCTTTTCTGATGCAGAAATAACAAAAAAGATTTTAGAAACTACTTCGAAAAATACTCTAATAAGTAATCAGTCTATATGGAGACAATTTAAGACCTTCACCAAAGACAGAAATTATATTATTTTTCAATAATTTTATGATAGTTTCATTGATCTTTTTTATTGTGAAAATTTGTGAACAAAAAAATAATCTAGTCAAATATAACTCGACGATAACGAGTTCCATAAATTAGAAAATAATTTGACAGATTTTGTTCAAACTTGTTGCCATTTAGAAGTAGCCACTCGAGCCCTGCGGGCTCCACAAAAACAACAACCATTTTATATATCAATTCCGCAAAATATTCGAAAAACTATTGGATCCAAATCAGCGAAATTGTCTAAAAATCGGATAATTATCCTCGCATTGACAACACTGATACAGACACTAAAATTGATGTATGTTGATGAAATCACTCGGTCATATTATGTCGATTATGCAGTTAATGCAGTTAACAATTACTAATGTACAATCGTTAACATTAGTTCCTGATTGGCTCGTTGCAATGACCTTTCTTTTAGTTCGCATATTTTCCGGGGCTCATGTTTGCTTATGTTAACAGTATTGAGTGTAATGTAGCGAGTTTGTGAAATAAAATATTTTTTTTAATGTTAATTTTTGTGATAAATCTAAAAACACTTAATATTTTTGAAACATTTGAAGACAGGTATAGGACATTGTACATGAAATATGTATAACATTTTCTGAAGAATCCAAAAAACAAATATTATACAGGGGGTTGCATTTCAAATAAGAAAATTGGTATTGGCCACCGTCACATGACATAGGTACCCGATATAATCTTTTTTAAATGCGCATTCAAAAATACAAATCGACATGTCCAAGCGTTCTTCCCAACACGACCTCATCTATTCGTTATCGAATTTATTCCATTTGGCTGATCCACACTGTATAATTGGAACTTTGTGAGCAATTTTTGATTAGTTTTTATAAAAATAGCAACTCGTGTATAAGTATCTGAGCTCGTATAATCAAATGCTTATAAAAAGTTTTATGTAGGAAATAACGAATTCAAAACTTCATTCTCGAGTAAATTTTGTTGATCCTTGTCAAAGTCGTAAATGTTAGTCATGAAGACGACAACAGATAAGTAACTAGTTCTATCTTTTATTAAAGTTCCTTGCCAAAACTTAATTGGATTTTGAGCGGCGTCTAAAAATAGAGCTGTAAAATATTTTCGGTATTTCTCTGATAATCGTTATGAAAAGTTTGAGGCGAGACATCTACAATAAAATATAGTGATAATAATAACAGTAGTTACAAGACTACTGATTTTTTGGTTAATATTTCTTGTATATCTTGTAAAAGTCACGCTTTCACTGGTGTATTTTAAGAAAACTGCTGATTGCAACGATAGCATATTATACATCCTTACCTATGAATACCTGTTTCAGTTGTTAACAATCTTGTTAGATTGTTTTTTGTGTCTCATATAGCTAACATCATAATTTAATTAAAGCCTATGTAAAATTTATTAATTTGTGAAAATAAATCTTTTGAAAAATAACTTCGGTATTCTCGATAAGTTATTAATGCCCGTTTTCACCAACCATTTCCTAAAGTTAGGGAATACCTGAATCGGATTTAGGAATTCCTAAGAGAAATAGGACAGCTTGCTCGGTCTGCCTAAACAGTTTAAGAAAAACCTAACTTGACACTTCTCGGTTGTCATTTTGATTGATAGCGAGTCGAGAGAAATTTTCAATTATTAATTACTATTTTTAAAATAATGCGAGCTGTAAGTTTTGTAGAACGTCTCGAAAGGTTCGATAGCTCATCCAGAGTCTGAAAATGCAAGACCCCAAAAACAAGTAATTCGTTTGCGAAACAATTATTTTGAAACTCTTGGACAAAACAGATTTCTTGAGGTGTTTTCGGTTAGATACAAAAACGACGTTACAAATATTAGAGAAAATTGATTATATTGTTGAATTTGAAAGTGATAGGGAAATTACTACTATCTTAAGACTATTTAATCTAATAATTTATTGAGTACAGCTATTACTTTTAAGTTTTTTGTGGCTCTAAGGTTCTAAAACCAAATATGTTATACCTTACCCTTCCCAAAGCTGGGCATGAGCATAATATATTGTGCTCCACAGTTTCGTTTCGTCCTCCAAATTACAGAACCAACAATCCGAGGCCTGAACCAGACTCATCTTCTTTAGGTGGTCATTTAGTCGACAATGTCTGTCCCGACAGAATGCGTAGTTTTGTTTCACTCCATTCCAGGATATGCTTATTTTTTGTACTCGAAGGGTTGTATATGAACGACTTCGAGTGAGAGAGCCCCGTTAGGTCTGCCCAGTACGTGAAGGTTTCCCTCTCCGCCCAGGTAGCTGATCTAGCAGTGCTTTCCACAATGCCAAAAAATGGTTCGGGTCCGATAAATAGATGCTCTGATCCCTTTTTTGCCAGAATGTCGGCCTTCTCGTTGCCCTCCACCCTGGCACCCAGGTCAAAACGACTCTGTTCTCCTTGCCTAGTATTTCAAGGGATTGTAGACAGTTAAGTACCAGCTGCTTAGATTTTATCCTGTTCGAACTCAGTGCTTCAAGAGCAGCCTGGTTATTTGACAGGATGTGTATGTTCTTTTTTACAACAGGTTGATTCGTCAGCTCTCTTGCTGTCAGTTCAATGGCGTATACTTCAGCCTGAAAGACGAATAGAATAATTTCAGCTTTTTTTCTTCCGTGAAATTAGCACTTCTATTTTTTTTCCTTCCATTATGATCAATATATATTAATTCAAAAATCAAAAAATCCAACAAGAATAAACAAAACACAAATACATTTGACATGAACTATCAAATTTTATTATATTTGTTAGTTATCATCTCCACCCATTCGGTTTTCAGGATAATATTAGACAGTGGTACCAATTTTATGTAGAAAACTCTCCAAATCGAATTTTTAGTTAGGTATTTCTTAACTAAGAAATTCTTAGGTTGGTGAAATCCGATTCAGGTATAAGTGACTTACAGCATTCATGTGATTGAATCAGCACCAGTTTTCTTAAATCAAAAACTTCCCTTATGTCCAATTTGTAAATTTCCCTTGCTGATTTCGAAAATATATCACAAATTGATTCAAATTGGTACAGAGTAGACAAAAATGTCAAAGCTGTTGATTATTCACATAAATCATTGATCAATGATAAATGTATACTTTATTTAATATAAATTTACTTGGACGTAATCAATGTGGAAAAATCAGGCTGTTCGTTTGACTCAGTTCATTCGTTTGCTGCTGTCAATCAGTAAGTTTTGTCACAGTAAACTTGGTAAATATTGAAATTTATAGGTCGCTTATTGAATAATTAAATATCAAATTGAAACTAAAAATTTTATATGTTGGCTGAAATGCGCGCTGTTGCCGCGATAAAATTGGTTTATCATTCTTAATTTGACGTCTACTCTTGATTTGAGGTTATGTTTTGAGAATTTCAATTTGTTCATTTAATTTTTCGATTCTTCAATTTGCCAGTTACTAAAAAACTGCAAAGAACTGTGAATAATATTTCAGAGGCCGTGATGAGTTATCAAAGTTAAGGGTGCCTCCAAAAAAACGTATAAATAGAACTGTTAAGGACACTGCAATAGTCGATGCATTTGCTATTCATTATACTATTTACAGCAGACCTAATATGAATTTTATTTGTATTTTAAATGAAACTAACAGTTTCTATTTAACTCCACTGATACTAAAAAAAATATATGAAAAATCTAAATCGGATTGATAATTATTTCGAGATATATGTATTTGATTTAATAAATATTTGCGGAATAATACGTGTTTGGGAAGTTTGATAATCATTGAAAATCTCTTCAATATATTATTATTCTTTTACTTATACAGGGCGTTGAACTTATTACGATTTCGACGGAAAATTTTTCACAACTTTTAAAATACCCTTTATAGCAAATTACAACCTTATTACCCTTTTTAATGGGTAACTGTAGTAAATTTCAGTTTAAATGTGAAATTTAGTGTGTTCCATTTAAAAAACCATAACTTCTATTTAGCACTGAGCTATGAAACATCCTGTAACAATTTTATAATCAACTTTTTTTGGTATCTTCCATGATAACAGACCTAGTTTTTATCACACTAATCTGTCACCATTTGGAAATGTTTATTATGATTATTTATGAATATTGTAATAATTAATATGAAGCAAACGCAAACTGAACAGATCAACAACCGTTCGTGAATAGTTGTAAGCTGCTGATGGAATAGTTATTAATTTGATCCGTTTATTTGACAGTAGGCTTTTGCTTAATCTACGTACTGTTGAATATAGAGTTTAAATCTACAGAATCCCTTGAACAAATACAATTATTATATGAATTAAGAAAATACAGTTACTAATTAATAAGGCAAATCTGCAGTGTGTAGTTAACACTTTGAAATGCACAAGGAGCTGAACAATAAATGCCAAGAAATTTAATCCGATTTATGCCTTACGTGGTTCATACAAAACATCGCTAAGTTGCCACAAAAGATGGAAAAAATGTATGCATGGTCGAAATTGAATTTTTGGTTGAAATTTTTTTCTCAATCTTCCTTTGAAATTATTTTTTGACGACGCGATGTATCATGTTATTAAATTTTTGTGAAGTCATGCTTTTAAATAACAAGGGTGGCGCCGCTTTGGTGTCGTAAATATATAATTAGCACCTGCATGACGATATTACACACCAAAGAAAAAACTCATTATTTATAATAAGCTAGCAGAAATATGGCAATTTTAAAAAGTGTGCGTGGTTTGCTGTGGTTTCAGTTTTATACTAAACACCAAATGATGGGATTTTGGTGATATACTGGGATAAGATTAAAGCGAAAAACAAAATCTTTTTTTAATCTCATCTGGTATTAATATATTATTATTAAAACGGGTATTTTTAGGAATATTTATTTGTTTGGATTCCAAGATAAATGGGAAAGCCACTTATTTAAAAACAGTATGATCGTGATCTCCATGTCTAGCAACTTCTATGACATTAGGTTTGTTCTCACAGAAAATCTCTGACAAATAATAGACAGTTTTCAAACTAATGTTAACACACAACTGTTTTTGATCGATCCGGAACAGTTTCTATGAACAGTTGACAATTGACAATATATGGGTTAGCCTAGCAGGTAGGTGATCTTTGGCAAGAAAAGGAATATAACCTCAATTAACTTCAAATTTTGTTTACGAGTTCTGAATCATCAGATGTCTCAAAATCACTAATTGTTACATATAAACTCCAACAAAAAATCACAACACAAATATGACAATCAAAATTTAGTTGATGTTAAAAAAACACTGCGCATGATCCGGACATATTACTTGTAGAAGATTGCAGACTATCCATAAAACGTGTATGAACTTCGGATTTCCAATCAGTCAGAAATCTTTGTAGGAACGCTTTCGAGGCTGTGCGCCGAATCCGAACTGTCTGTGATGCTTATGAGAACAAACCTATTGTGAAGTAATACTCGACCAAGTTCATTTCAACCGTGAGATTCGGATGCGCGTAGATCACGCGTACGACAATGTCGGCAGCTACCAGTCCTAGGCAGAACGTTGCACTGTAAATATCCAATTGAACTGATAGTGGTACAATCCGCGTAGAAATTTTAATATGGAATTTAAGTCGCTTGTAAAACACAAGATTTTGAGTGCACAAAGTCGTGAAATAGTGCATAATGTTTTTAAACTACTTATGCCATTGGAGGCACAACAAAATTCTCACGATTTTATTTAGGAAATATTTAACTGAGTAAACTTTGTCCGAGTATACATGCGTTTATTCCGCGGGACTGACATCTGTCCCTCTCGCTTCTTTGTTTGCGCATCTCAGGGTTAAAATGAATTTGGTCGAGGTGTACATCTTCTGATATGCCCTATGTATGGATAATTCTCAAATCCGAAAGATAATAAAAATAATATAATAATAATTTATCCAATAAAAATAGATACATTGATACATAGAAATTAGTTAGCCTAAATTGAATAAACAGTTTAGGTCGCAGAAGTAGTTTTTATTACTATTTGTATTGTGACCGGAACACATGAACAAATCTGTTTTTTGTCAAATCCAGTAAATTGTCAAATCCGGTAATAAGACAAATCCACTAAATCGACGAATTCTATAATATACTATTAAGGGGTACCATATTAACTGTTAGACACCTAAATATTTCTGAAATGAATACTTCTAATTATGATAGAGTTTGATTTACTATTATGCCAAAGAATCGTTTGTCTATTTCCATAATCCATTTTTTTATTCGCTTTTTAAATAAATTGTAAGTTTTTGAACTTTTTATATCATCAAACAACAATACGTTAATTCTTGGTGCTAAATAATTAGCATTTATTTGCCCTTCATATCTACTAGTTTTGGAGGATTGCTCATGATGTACGAATTTTATTTTACTTTGAAATATAAACAACAATATTTTTTGAATGAAAAGTTGACGTACATCTTTTACCTGGGCATCTATATACAGTTGAATCGATGGATATAAAATATTTTTTTGAAAGATAATTCTTAAAAATCTATTTTGTAAAATATTCAGATAATTTAAATGTTTAATTCACCTCAAACGATATCTCGGTATTAAAAAAGCTATTTAAATTTCTCAACGAGGGGAAGAAGTTGAGATCGTTTATCATAAATGAATAACTGAAGGCACCTCAATCTGTGCCTCAATCACTTTAATTTTTAACGATATATACAGGGTGAACTTTTGTAACAAAGAAATACCAAAAAAAGTTATTAGAAAAATAGGAGGCAGCTGTAGGCTTCACATTTTTAAATTAGTTAAAAGTATACAGGGTCTTCCATAACACTTTACCGCATCGAACATATGATTTTTTAAATGAAACACCCTGTCTTTTATTTTAAATTTAAAAACCACTTCACCTCCTCGTTACAAGAATAGAACGTTGTTATGTGTTATACAGGGTATTTAAAAAGTTATTACTAAATTTCTATGAAAATCGTAGCAAGTTCAACGTCTTGTATAAAAGAAAAGGGGTAAAAGAGCAATGATGTGCTCTAGCCATAGTTTTTAAATGATTTTCAAACTTCATAAAAATGATTGATTTTGCTAATAATGTTTCAATTTAATACAGGGTACGTCAAAACAGAAATTCATTATTTGCTCAATTTTTGTAAATGCACCACCCTGTATTTTCTATCACCATCATAAACTACAGTCAATGTAGTTCAATTTATACCAAGTATTCCCTACACCTAAACTTAATAGTTTTGGAGATATTTTAAATTGTATTGGAAAAAGGGATATTTCATGAATTAAATTTATTATTTTTATGTACCTATTTCCAATTATCAACAAACATAAAACAATTAAACAAAACATAAGATTAAAAAATTGTTATTTTCATTGTGGAAGGTGTTCGAAATGAGCTTCTATATTATTAAAATCAAGGTTGCTATGAAGGTATGTCTCACAAATTGACAATAAAGTTTTAGATCATATTGTTTTGACATTGTCTTGAATTTTGATTATTTCGCAACAGTTATCAATGAATTTAGGAAGGAAAGAACTGGTAGACATGGTATGGATCTTAGGTGAATGTAATAAGAATTGTTTACTTGCAACAAGAGTTTATCATGCGCGATATCCAGATCGTCGGCAACCGAATAAGAGAGCATTTCAAAAGGTAATGGATAGATACAATCGCAATGGTTCAGTGTTACATGAGACTGAAGAAAAAACAAAAACAGTTACAAGAGATGAAACCGAACCGGCCGTTACACAAGATCCTCATTCAAGTATAAAAAATATTTTACGAGAGCAAGACATTAGTTACGTTACGGATCTGTTCAGAAAATTCTCTGGAGACACCACATGCACCCATACCACATTCAGCTACACCAAGAGCTAACTGCAAATGATTTTGAAAGAAGGATAGCTTTTTGTAAATGGGCACAACAATAAATAGTTGTACGAAAATTTTTTTTCGATTTTGTTTTATTCTCAGATGAAGCAACGTTTCTATGTGTCTATCGGCACCATCTCCACTATTACTCTACAACAAACCCGTACCACAAAATTACAACGAGTCAAACTAGGTGGTCCTTGAACGTTTGGGGTGGTATTCTAGGTAATTATGTGATAGACCCTTTCTTCTTTGAGGAAACCGTGAACAGAGAGGTTTATCATGCGTCAACAGATATGATGGGACAAATTAGCTGAGATATACAAAAGCCAATTATGAGTAGCTTTGACTACGGTGTTCAGACGATATATAATAAAAGCAGACAGAGACAGATAATGTTAGGGGTTAGTAGGTCATAACACCGCCAACGTGTTCCAGATATTCTTCAATTTTGAAATAATATGTTGATTTCAAAACGCCTTCCCATTGCTTGATCACAGCTTGTACATTTTAACAAGTATTCTTAGATTATCTCACATGAATAATGTCTCTTCTTGATCCCTTGATTATTTTAGATTGCGACAAAAGTTAATAAGCAACTCAAATTCCCGCTGTTATGTTCTGACCCGTATAATTGACTATTATGAATAAAAACTCAAGATCCTTCAACTTTGTTCGCAACTCCTAACTATTTAGAGTTAGGAAAAGGGATATGAAAAAGTTTCTTTGTTTTCGCTCTCCCTTTTTTCTTGTTTGGTAGGGTCGGGGGGTCCGGATGGATTCGTGCACGCAAGAAAAAGGGCTCTTAAAGTAACCACCTTTCTGGAGAAAACATTTTGTTCTTTGATCAGTGAATCGTGTACGATTTGTGAGAAAAAAGGCGGATTTTTCTAATACGGAATGTTTTTTATACAAAATACAGATTTAATAAAAAAAGCAAGAAAGTGCCTAAACTTTCAACATAAAACATAGCACGGGTATTGATTAAAGTGATGTCTGTCTTATTTTAAGGATTTTCTTAAACAAATAGCAAAAACTCGACAAAATCTCGGAAATTAAACGATTTACACTTCTCACTTTGAATCAGGAAAAGTTTTTGTTTGTTCACAAAGTAAATATTCTTCGTCCGAGAGCCTAACCCCGGAAAGAAGATGACTCTGAAATTACAATCAATACATATACCCAAGTAAAAACTCAACTTTAGTGTAACTAGTACTACTTTAATAGGTTTCTATTCATTTTATGTATTCCATCTAAGTTTGTCTCTTTGCGACATACAACTTCTTTCGGAGTATCTCTGTTTTACTCATACAATCTCCGTAAGCGATTTTAAAAATAATATCATAATTGTGAATTAATTATAAAAGTCACAACATTGGCGCAATGTTATCAAATGTTCTATTTTTCAAGACGAATATGTTGGTATCAAAACATACGCATTTAAGTGGTCTTTTATTCTCCATAAGATGGAAGCATAGTCCTTTAACTGTAGTTAAAACGATGTCCAGCGACGAAGGAGATCTACCATGCATCTGGTATACTTCGTTCCAAGATATTTCGTTTCGACTTACACTACAACACAATAGTATCGTACTCTTTTCTGCGAAAAGTGAAAAGATAATGCCTAATAGTATAATTATTTTCCCACTGAAATATTTGGTTGGTAGAATAATATTGAATATTAATCTTTCAATTTATCCATCTTTCTATTATTTATTGGTGCTTCGGAAGATATATTCCCAGATTTTTATTTTCATGTCAAAGGTATTTTTTATGATAAACCTTATCTATAAATATTTTAATCTGATTGTGTAAGTGAAATCAGAACATTCATTGCTTGTTTGCCTTTGTCTCACCTGTAATGCACCTACCTATCTCTCTGTGCACCTGAATTTGCTGCTCTTGAATTTGATGGAATCACATAACTCCTCTGCTGATTGCTTTTTTCGTCGCCTCGATGTTTTATTTGTTATTTAATTCAATTTAGAGACAGTTTACTGACTGCGCCATGTGTTATTTGTAGTTTTTATTATTTAAATAAATAAATACGAAGTCTGTCTGACAACCATCTGAGTTACACCACATGTCAAAGCAAACAAACTTCAACTCCACCAGATTGGAGGACTCAGCACAATATTGCCAACCTGCCAAAGTAAAGTGTTCTGGAATGGTCTATGGAAATGATGTAGCAACAAGTGGCTCCATATAATGATGTCAGGGTAAAGCTGCGTCCTCACCAAGTCGACAGTGTCGACTTGGTGTGTACGTTGCAATCGACGGTGTCTGACAACCATCTGAGTTACACCACATGTCAAAACAAACAAACTTCAACTCCACCAGATTGGAGGACTCAGCACAATATTGCCAACCTGCCAAAGTAAAGTGTTCTGGAATGGTCTATGGAAATGATGTAGCAACAAGTGGCTCCATATAATGATGTCAGGGTAAAGCTGCGTCCTCACCAAGTCGACAGTGTCGACTTGGTGTGTACGTTGCAATCGACGGTGTCGATTGACATGTCGAATTGTTTTCCATCGACTGTCGGTAAACATGAAAGAGCCGACGTTCGACATTCGACAAATTGAGTACTCAATGACGTCTTGACGTTGACGTTGACATCATTGTCGTGTATTTTCGTTGGAAATGGAATCAGAACAAGACAAAGTCATAGCTTGAGTACCTTTATATAGTCTTGTAGTACATAAATAAGGGCATCACACACCTCCACAACAATTTTGGAAATCGCCTGTTTTGAAAATTTAAAAAAAAAAACATAAGTGGTACGATTCTCCAGTTGATAAAAATCGCCACGTTACAGCAAGACGCTCCGTTATGTTGATGACAAGTATATAATTGGTGTCTTCTTTACAAATGTTTGATCCGATTTTTTGTAATAAATATTCAAATTCAGTTTCCGACATTCAAGAAAAATTTCTAAAACCACCGTTACACATGTATTCGAGGCTCAATATGTTAATCTTGTTTTAATTCTTCTATCAAATTACTGGCGTTGTATCTAGTTCTACTTTGAAGACTTGGTCAAACCGAAAATCTTTTACTGCGGACAGTTTTTCTTTGTTTAGTCGCGATAAAAATATATGCACAAGCAACTACGACATCTTCGTCAGACATGTTGATTAGACTGATCGATAATATTTCTGTCAACTCTGGTGTGGACGGATGCAGTTTTGTCGACTTGTTGATCGACCATGTCGATCGATAGTGTCGACTCGGTGAGGACGCAGCTTAACGCAGACCTAACACTTTCTTTGTGTTTTTTGTCTTTTATGTTAGAGTTGAATGTGGAGACGGGCATTTTTTCTATAAAGTCCATAAAAATACAGAGGAAAATTATTATCTGTTGACACTTCAAGAGACAAACTTGTAATGGTGATATTTACAGTAAAAACGATCTATCATTAGCACCCTATTTCTTGTGAGTTTAAACTCTAGAATTGGGTTTCTCTTGATATATTTAGAGAAGCTTACTTGGCGGTGTCATTTTTCAAGGGAACAAAAGACAGTTGATGTTAAGTCAACATAAAAAGGGCTTGTAGTTTTCGTATCGCAGGAGTTGAGGAATTTTTTCACTTTATCAAAAAGTCACAGCTGAGCTCTTAGAAAAGCAGAACTTTACTATATTAATTTCCTTTGAATGAAAAATTATTCACATTTCCTAAATATTACAATGAAATCCATACACGACTATTGTATATTATATGCATTGTTGGTAACTAGATAAAGGATTGATAGTATTTGGCAAGTTTACAAAAGTCGTCTACAACTTCATCCGGTTGCAATTTTTAATAAATAATCTCCATAAAATGGGGATACTTGACAAACTATATTTTGAGAAGGGAGTAAAGAGGGACGAATTACTTGTGGCAACATCTAAATTCGAGGAATGTCAGTCTCTGTGACGTTAAGCAATATGAATTTAAGAAACAAATTGTTTCCAGACAAGCATGGTAGTAAAACTTTGATGTATATGCAAGTTACAAGTTAATTGGGAAGTAAAAATAGATAAAACTATGAATTATATACCATACTAGCTTATAAAATGACAGTACTTACGTTCAATAAATGCTCAAACTGCTTACCTGGAACAAAAAAAAATTATTAAAACTATTAAATTGTAGTATGTCTGAGTAAACAGTCCATTAATAATAAAAAAATGTTAATAGCTCTCTAAACTCTCTTCGGTATTCGTATAAACAGTTAAATGATATTCATCTTTATGGGAATTTTGGAAAAAAACGAATTAGAAAGTTTTGTTTGATTATAGGATCTAATGAAAAACTACACCGAAGCTACTGTTTTGATTTTCAATGATGTTCATTGGTATCCATGTTTTACAAGCTGTAGTTGTATGGTGTACGTATCGCGGATATTTACCGTTTTGACTGATAGAAAGACTAATAACTTATAAATTTCAGAGAAATTCGTTACGAAATTAAGCAACAAGAAGGAATGGGATACAAATACAATTACCAGACTTGGAAAGAATGTCATTCAATGGTACACAGACGGCTCAAAAGCAATAGAAGGAACTGCGATAGGAGTGTACGGGCCAGGAACCAAACACTCTGGAAGCTTGGGAAAAACCACAAGTATCTTTCAAGCGGAAATTCATGCAATAAGAAGGTGTGTCCAGTTCAATATTGACAAAGGATATGGAAGGCAAAGTATTATCATAATGTCTGATAGTCAAGCAGTCATTAGAGCGCTGAGTTCTTGTGTAATCAGTTCCAAAATGGTGTGGGAATGCCTAGGCAAACTTAATGAACTAGGCGAGAGCAATATAGTTACCTTACTGTGAATTCCAGGACACACTGGAATAGAAGGAAACGAAATACCAGATGAACTAGCGAAGAGCTTTTGTGGGCCGGAACCCTTTTGCGGAATCAGCTCCAATGTAATATTGGAAGAAATAGGTAAAGCGGAAGAGAAGAGAAGATCTGACTATTGGAAAGATCTAGCAGGGCTTAGGCAATCTAGGATTCTTCTGGGTGACTACAACCTGTTGAGATCAAAATGAATGCATAAGTCAAAGTACAATTGCACTAAGTGTTTTAACAGGGATCCTAACGGGACATTGTCACCTGAATGGGCACCTTAAAAAGCTCAAAATAGTGGAGGAAGAAAGTTGTAGATTTTGTGGAATGGAAGAAGAATCCTCCATCCACAAACTTGCGAACTGTACAGCAATTCAGAATCCTAGGGCACAGCACCTGGAAGAATACTGGATAGAAGAGGGACAGTTACCTAAGTTGAAGCCTGCAGATAACCTTACATTCCTCCGGGAAATAGAAACTCAGAAACTAAGTAGAAGTAAGGGGGCACAATAGATATTTTAGGTCTCAGTGAATGTTACTCCAAAATACATACATACATAAATGCGGTCCGAAATCCTAAATAAAACCGTTCGATGAACGAAAATATTAGAATATTTTACAAGAAGGTGAAATACACAAACTGAATTTGTAATTTATCCTACAATTTTAAAGACTTTTCTCATTACTCTTTTCGCATGTTTCCCTTGAATTGTAGGAATTAACTGTTGCGTGTCCAAAAAGGCAGTTCTATTGTATTTCCCTGCAAAAGTGGCTTATTTCAACTATCAAGATAAGAAGGAAACTACTGGTATAACAACATGGAACCAAATCGATTTCTCCATGTCTTTTTATCCAGAACAAAATTCAATTTGTATGTACTGGTTGTCTCAAATTATTTTCCGTATAATATTTTATGTTACATATTTCGGAAAAACGTACTAAGTTTGTCTCACAAGAAGTATGAAAGAATTTTGATATTCTGTATATTGGAAGCAATACACAAAAACATTATAAAATTAACATTTTAACTACTAGACAGGATACGATATAGATATTCTACCTTTACTATAGTAATTTATTGTTCATTATAACTAGTCGAAGAAAAAGTTAATTTTCGGACCGATTAAAAGAATTGTTACATTATTAAGACTTCACAATGTTTACCTATATATTTGTTTTCAAATTAAATGTATACTATACAGTTTCAAATTGGTGACATTTTATATTAGTTAATAATTTGTGAAATGAAACCCCCAAAAATGAAAAGCAAAAATAAGTTTTTCTCGTACAAAAGCTGTGTTCCAGAAAATCTGATCACCAACGGAATTGGTTTTCTTCTTTCTGTATATGGAGTTCTAAGAAATCATTTGCAAAGATAAGTTACTTTACTTACCTATCCCATTTGGACAAACGGACTACAGCTTTGGGGCTGTGCCAGTTCAACCAACATAGCACCCATACAAAGATTTCAAAACAAAGTACTCCATACTATTGTGAACACTCCATAGTATATTCGAAATGCAAATCTGCACAGAGGCCTCAATGTACCAACAGTTGGGGAAAAAATTATGACATATGCCCAAAACCACGAAGGCAGGTTACATAATCATGTTAACATCGAGATGCTCCAACTACTCGATCAACACAACCTAAAGAGAAGATTGAAAAGGACGAAACCTTCAGACCTGGTGTAAGTGATAAGTGAAAGTGCTGAAAGAAGAGCACAGTGATGAGTGAAAGCTCACAGTTAAGAACTGAGTGACATCAATAGATTATATTTTAGTTTGAAGGATTGTATATACAGTGCTATGCAAATGTCCCCTCCCCCCCTCGTATCTTTTGAACGGCTTCACTTACATTAATTAAATTTTCGAGTGTGAAAATAAAGTGTTGTAAACTTCTCCACGAATGGTAACAGGTGACGTAATAGTAATAGATGGCTACATAGCCATATTAATTTTGTTTGGGTTTAAACTAAGTTTGACGGATAAATTAAATAAATACAGAAATTATTTTTTTAAATTTAATCAACCAAATATCAACAATGGATTCTTATAGCAAGTGTTCGAAATGTGCTCCGTCTAATTCCTGACAGTGATACATCCTATTAGTAAACTATTGTCGTACTCGTTCGAATGTGTCAGCTGAAATTGCATTGCATTCTTCAATAATTCTTTTTTTCAAAACGCCAATGCTATCTGGTGCCGTAGTATAAACCTTGGATTTCAAGTTCCCCCATAGAAAAAAATCTAATGATGTCAGATCTGGTGACCGATGTGGCCATTCTATTGGACCTCGCTGGCCGATCCATCTACCTTGTTATTCTTCATCCAGGTAACGTCTTACTGCACCATAATAATGTGCAGGAGCACCATCTTGTTGAAATGTTATTTCCAGATGGCCGAATTCATCTGGATTATCTTCCAGAATTTCAAGAATTAACGGCTCAATTGCAATTTGTAACATCTCCAGATACACTTCACCACTTAAATTTGAATTTAGGGAAACAGGACCAACTATGTGGTTTCCCAAAATACCTGCCCAAACCTTGACTTTTTCTGGAAATTGGGTATGTTGTTCACGAAAGGTGTGAGGATTTGTGTCACTCCAATACCTTACATTTTGTGTATTCACATTTCCATTGAGGCAAAAAGTACTTTCGTCACTAAAACAAATTGTTTTTGTGTAATTTGGGTTTTGACTAATTTTATTTGCCATACATTCACAGAATTCGAGTCTTCTGTCGGGGTCGTCATCCGAAAGGTGGTGCACCATTTTTAACTTGTATGGATGAAATTTATTTTAGCCAACACTCTCTGTACTGTACTTTTACTTACTTCACAGATAGACGCAACTTTAGTTGAAGAGGAAGTAGGGTTTACTACCATTTCAGCAACTATATCAATTTTTTTATCATCACTAAATATTGGTCGACCAGATCGTTTGGCATCTTGAACACTACCTGTTGCTTCAAACTTGTGAAGAAGCTCTCTCAAATAAGTTCTCGAGATAGGGCGATCTGGGTATCTCTCATTAAATAAACGTTCCGCTTCATGGAGATTCTTTCCAGATTCACCAATTATTAAGATAGCTGCTACTTTGTCGGCTTCAGTACGTACCATTTTGCCTATGTTAACTCTTAAACGTCTCGTTAAACAATAATAAAATTAAATATTCAAGCTATTTATAAAAACTTTGCAAAGCAACAAATACCATTAAATTAAAAACGTCAACGACAACTAACCAGAGGCGGACTGAAAAATCTTCAATATTTAAATGTGAAATAATAATTTTGGTATTTATTTAATTTATCCGTCAAAATTAGTTTAAACCCAAACAAAATTTATATGGCTATGTAGCCAATGTTAATGCCTTTCAAACGAAATATCACTTGACATAGGTCCTATTTAAAATTATTGGCAAGAGTGGCACTGTGACGTCATCTATTACTATCACGTCACCTGTTACCATTCGTAGAGAAGTTTACAACACTTTATTTTCACGCTCCAAATTTTATTAATGTAAGTGTAGCCGTTCAAAAGATGCGAAGAGGGGAGGGGACTTTTGAATAGCACTGTACTATAATTTAGGATAAGACAAAATTGCTGGTTGGTCGTTGTTCTCGACCAGGTGTAATACAACTTCCCATATAAAAAGAAATAAAAAAATCTTTCGCAAAACATACACGTGATAAAAAACGTATTTAATTAGCTTGTCTTTCTCCAACCACGGCTTCTGTTCTCAAAAATTTTTATGACGTATATTAGCAGGTTCAAGTGTGGCTTGGTCATCAACAAGACCCAGAGCATTGGGGTTGGAAGTCAATGAATAATGTATTGCAACCAATCCAGACTTAATTTCCAACTGCACCAGAATAGTTTCTCAATACTTTTTTTGCCAACTACGAAAAAGGGTGTACTTCAAAATGCTGCTTTAAAAAAGTTGGTTTAGCTTGTTCACCAGCATGCAGCGAATGAATGGCTTATTCTCAGAAATAGTGAATCTGGAGAGAAAAATTGGGGGACAATCTTTGTAGGGAATTGCATGATCTATAATTTTTGTTGGAGCAATTTTTATTATAAAATCAACCGTTTCGCTAAACAATCCAAAATACCTATTTTATAGAACTTTGACTTTGCTAAAAATTTTTTGCAATCACGTGATCGTTGAGGACTTTTAACAATTTCATTACAATGGTGTCCCCAACGTTCATAAAAGCTTTCAGCTGGCAAGGTTACCCCTATTTTTTGTACTAACGACTTACTCTCTCTCGTCTTTTGTGTACGCGCTCCATTGCAGGCCATGCACCTCGATCATGTATCTGTTTACATGTGCAATATAAAACGAATTATTTTTAAAACTATAAATATGAATAGCTACTTATCTGATGCCAAAACTCTTATAACACACATCTCGTTTAAACAGAGGACTTTTGTATTTTAAATGTAAATATCGAAATGGCTTCGTTCCCTCGACGCTATTGTACACAGTACATTCAGTGCGGAAAACTTTCAACTTCACAAACTACTTATGTAGAATTGTTTAATACCGAGATCAATTGTGGGATCTTGATGGGGTCTCTCCAAGTGAATGGGATGAAGCTGAATACGTTTTGATAGCCTATATTAATTTTGTAGATGAAAGGGTTGAAGAGTGAAATGAGTAACCCTCATTAACGCTACCCGCAACACATCCTACAATGAGTAAGCGTTCATAAAATATATGTAATAGTATATTACATTATGAGTGCGGAACGTGACATTTTTCACACCAGTGGGTAATATTGTAGTACGAAGCATAAGCCGAGTGTGAAAAATAACTTTTGCATGGGTAATGTACAGTATTTTTCCTACGACCACGTGGTAATTTCACCAAATAGTGTGTAATCAATATCTGACATATTTTTTTTTCGGACCGAGATGGGAAACTCATGTTCGAATGGGCCATATCCCATGACCCAAACAGTGTTGGACTCATCCCAAAGGATACCTACCAACCAAACCCACCTCAAAAACTCGCCGTTACTCCCGCCTCGGAAACACTACACTAGCATACTTCGAGACGGGCGGCGGTCCCTCACACACACTATCACTCCTACCTCTTATGTCATACCAATTCCTTCTCTCGCCCTAATCATTCTCTCCACTACGCCACTTACCTCTATCCATTTCTCCTCACCCCTCAACATTATCTTCACCATGCTCTCCCAATACACCACCTCCCCAAGTTTCTTCTCCAATGTTTTCAATTCGTCCTCGTTTTTCCATCATCTAAACACATGCCCCACATCATCCTCCACTTCACACGTCTCGCACACTCCAGTCTCTCTTTTTCCAATCTTGTGGAGGTACCCTACTCTTGACCCATGCCCAGGGAGCATCTGTGCCAAGAAGTAGTTCACCTCCCCAAATTTCCGGTCCCTCCATTCTATCCTACTCTCAATCGCTCCTTTTAGCGCGCCCTCATACCTCTCCCATCTTCTCTCCATTTCCTCCTCCAACAATTCCTGCATTTCCCTACAGCGTTTGTTCTTGGCTCTAGCCTCTAGGTCCAATGAGTAGGACCTTGACAGCACCACTGCTGCCAGTCCACCCACTGTCCTGTATAAATAATAATTTGAATAGTTTGGCATTTCTTATGTAGAGTATTTTCTCAAGTTTACCTTCAATTATACTGCCCCCATAGATGAGAACGCCCTATCTCCCAAAAACAAAATTTTACAGGAGAGCAGGATAACTGTTTTTTACATCTGCATCAAAGTTTTAATACTTATGAATGCTTTAGATGTGTACAAGTAGTTGTTTAAATATATAAAATATTGTATTCGTTTGATTTTTTTATTAAATGATTTCTTTTTCAGGAAAAAGGAGATAGGGCTTTTTAAGTTAAAGTTGTGAGCTTTCTGGATGCTAATGAAAAGGCCCTAACTCCCTGCAGAGGAGTTAGGGCTTTTCATCATCATATTCATCTGTTATAAATATTAATACTTTGCAATAATAAACTTGTTTTTTTCTGTAGTCAATAATGTAACTCAACACTTTGCTTAAGAACGTACACTTTATTTTTACAATATTAGTATTAAATTATATTTTACTCTTACACTTTACTTTTTTTACTTTAGCTTATACAAAATAATACAAAATAACACAACGAATTGGCTTAAAACTTACACTTTACATTTAGTATTAGGCCTTCATTATAACTCACTGTTACACTTGATTATTTTTTTTTCATTGGCTTATAATAAAATATACTTAACAACTTGTTTTTAAAGTGTTTTTTATTCGTCATTTGACAGTAAGTCTGGCTGGTCTGACTCTGGAAGACTTAACCAAAACCCCCGGCGGTTAGCAGGCATGAGTGGGCAAAGCTTCTCTACAATGTCTTTCTTTTTAGCTTTGTTGAAACCTCGCACTTTGTTTATTCTATCAGGCATTGGAAATTTTTTCACACACTTAGCTTGTAAGAAGTTTAACTCTTCGGAGGCTGGTTGGTCATAGTTTGTTGAGTACATGAGCGATGTTTTGCCCCGTTCAGCTGTTAATGTAACAATATCCTTGAGGTAGGGCATACTATCACCACGTGTTTTCAGCTTTTGTTTGGATGTGAAGTCCTTCCAAGCAAACAGATCATCAGCACTAATTTCTTTAACATCAACTTTTCCCGCATTTGCTTTTTTTACACAGTTAACAAAGTCTTGGAAATCGCACACTTTTCCACTATGTTTCATACTTAGCTCAACTTGGTGGTGGAACGAGTCGGCTGCCATAAAAGTATGGCCTGGTTCAAAGTAAAAAATGTCAACTTTGTTAATTGAAATGTCGATGCAATAGTTCAGAAGGTACACAAAAAAGGTAAAAAGAGTCCAATTTTTATTCTGACTAGAACAATTGTCGAGCCAAATACAAATGTGATTGACATCTCTAAAATGGCAAAAGAAGGAGAAGAATGCATTTATGATATCTTCCTTTTTCCTTCCACTTACTGCCTCGTGCCATAATACTGCTAGAGGCCTATGCTTTGATTTTATGCCGACAGGTACAAAGCTTTCATTGAAAGCCACCATTCGTCTGGTGAAAATTACTTCCTTAAAAGTGTCCATCCTAGGGAGCATAATAACTTTTTGTAGATCAGCACAAAAAAACAAGCTATCTTCAGCAGAAGACTGCAGATTTGCATGTTCTTTATATAAATGTCTGGACTTTTCTGCCCGCTCAATATGGCTTTTCCAATAGATACAAGTCTCACAGTCTGGTGACAAATTTTCTTGGTTATGGTTGCTGTCATGTTCCTTGAACTTGTAGCACATGCCACATTCTTCGTGGCCCAGCTTAGTGAACGATATATTTAACTCGTTAATAACCTTCCTGTAAAGATCATAAGAACAATCGCAAGATGTCTCACTTTTTACAAAATCATTGTACATTCTTTGAATCGTCACATCACTTGGGAGGTAACGGCGATTTGGTGCGTGCTCCCTTCGGTAATGAGCTACACTTGGGTTATAGCTTTCAATATGCGTAGTGATAATGTTTCTATCAAATTTTGTACGGTTAGGGTGTTTTCCTCTTTTGTCAGTTGAACATGACGCCATTCCAGTCATTATACTTTTGTCAATGGTTGTCAAAGAGTCGTAAACAACGGAGTTATTTTCTTTGGAAAACCCAAGCGTTGTAAGAAAGAACGTTTTGCACACTCTTATTCGTTCGCCTTCTGTGTCATTGAAAAAATAACGAAAAGAATTTTGTTTTTTTTCAGAATCAGAACGTCGCCTTTTTACTGGAAGTTTTGTGGCACATAATACAATAAAGTTCCGTCTTTCGGAAAAGTTTTTGTTCCAGAATTCGGTGTTACATTGGTTTCGCCAGTCTTCAGAAAACTTTGTGCTGCATTTGTATCGGCACTTGTTATCACAGGGATCACGTGTGGAATGATCGTCTTTTAACTTTTTAATTTGTTTTTGTGCTCGTTCGGTTGGATTGGTGCTTTTTTTCTTCCTTACTCTTTTAGTTCCTCTTTTTGTGACACCAAGATTTTCTCCTCCGTCTTCTTCTATTTCATTTACAATGTTGTTTGGATTTGTCCCACTGTTTGCGTTTTCAGTTCCATTCAATGGCGGGTCATGTTCAGTGTGAGCCAGCTCTTCAAAAGGTGCAGGTTCAGCCAGCTCAATTACCCCCTGGGAATTTTCAGCGTCATCAATAAAAAACTCCATTTGTAGTGTATTTTCAACTTCAGATTGCTCATCCAACAATGTGTTTTCAGGTAGACCTTCCAAGTTTGAAGGAACAACATTCTCAAGTGTTGTAAAAGTCATTGCAGGGCTACTTTCATCGATTATGTTTTTATTATTTGTAACTAGAGTATCAGTTGATTCAAAAAGAGCCAGCACTGATTGCTGTCTACCGTTATCAAAAAACAACCCGTCTTCACTAATAGCATGGTATAATTCTACTTCTTTTTGTTGTAGGCCTCCATCATTAAAGGTATTTTCCAGATCTTGATTGTTTAGAGGAAGGACTTGTAGTGTTGAAGTACTATCCCTTTCTTCATTAGTGTAGTTTTTCGAACAGAGAGGTGTGCTTGATTCAACAATGTTCAATTTTGATTGCTGCACGCCATTTACGAACAATCCGTCTTCTCTTCCGCCATTGTGTTGGGTTATGTTTGTTCCTTTTATAGAAACATTGTTTAGTTGTTGATTATCTTCAGACAGCATTGATAATATAAGCAATCCCCTTGATAAACTCTTCTTTGACATGTTTGTTTTATACATCGAACCTAAAAATAACACACTACTGTCAAAAGTTTTGTTAACGGTTAACTACCATAATGAGTTTTTGTAATACTCATTACATGTGCAGCACTTTATAACACATATTTTATAATTTTATAATACTATTTTGTGTAATAAATTATAAATTATTTTATACCAATACTTACATAGGAAAATACAGTGTATCATTACAAAGTGTGTTATTATAGGCTAAATAGTTTTGAATAGAACAGTGTTACTAACACAAAGTTTGTTGTTTTGAGGTTAAGCCATTTTGCAGTTCTAGGTCTAAAATCAACAAAAAATAAGTAAGTGGAGTATTACCTGAAGTGCTTTTTCAAAACAAGCAAAAGAAATATCTTCTTGTAACAGAGTAAAACCACACTACTGTATTATAATTACTTCGCTAATTGTAATAATAATTAGAAACTTCCTCTCTAAAAGCATACACAACCTACAATATTCACAGTGAAGCAATGTAATTTACTGTTGCTTGCTGCAGTACTACTGCTGAATATTGCAGTTTAAAACGTAAACAAAACTGGAGTTGTTGGTGTAGTAGCAAAACAGCTGGTCAGTCACATTGACTGGTATGATAGAAGAATGCCCTAACTCCACTCTCCTGTGCTAAGAAAAAAGGCCCCAGATCCTTGACTCTTTGGGTTGGTCCGGCTTACTTGATGAATAAAGGCCCTAAGTACAAATCCACATGTATTTAGGGTGTTCTTACTTATTAATTGCTACATAGGGCCATCTTATATCAAAAACAACAGCAAACTGGAGTTAGGGCCAAAATAAAATACACAATAACTAACCTCTGAATTGGATTTAGTGCCTTTTAATGTCATAAAAAGGTGTATTTTTCCACAAAGAATTGAAAACTGCAAAAAAAAGCACTAAAATAAATTTGGGAGTTAGGGCCTTTTAATTTATGGGGGCAGTATAGTAAAAATGCTGATTAGTTTGTTGAGCTGTTTTCGGTTCGCCAGTAGCGATAGTTACGTGATAATATTATCTTGTTTACAGCCTAAAGAGCAAAGGTACTAAATCAGCACGTGGCTTAGCTAAACAGGAGTCACACCAAAGCTAGCTCAAACATAGTTCTTAGGAACGGGTTAAAAATATGCACAATTTCCCTTTCTAGGATATAGGTATATTAAACAATCTTAAGCCCATGTCTTAAGTCTTAAGCCCATGTCTCACGGTCAAATGTTTGATCAAATTAGTTTGAGCAAACCAAAAAATTGACAGCATATGACGTCATCTTCTTAGTTTGATCAAACCTGTAAAAATAGAGGCGTTTCTATTTTTCAAGGTCAGTTTGAGCAAACTCTCCTTTTGATTGGTGGAAAAAGAATATTTACGGTTGACGTGAGTGCCATAAATGTCATTGTAAAAATGTAAATAAAAATATTGCTATGACTGGTTTCGTTTCGTCGAAGAAGCCAAGATCTAGGCCACATTCTTCGTTTTTCCTTTTCTATTTTTCCAGCCCGGTATGCCAGAACAATAGCTATACTTAAAAGACCCAAAACAGATTTAATTTTTTTTATTTTCATTGTGGAAAATACAAAAAAATTGCAGTTCAATCACATTAAAACAACACCAACAATTTTTAGTTTGACAAATGACAGACGCCAGTTAGACATCCGTCAATAAATTTGGTCAAATTTTGAATGATGGTGTGACAGACAGTTTCTTAAAATTTGAACAAACTATAGGTATGACGTCAATACGTCACTTTGGTCAAACTAATTTGATCAAAAATTTGACCGTGAGACACGGGCTTTAGATGCTGGCTCGAATAGGTATTACGGAAAAAATAAATTATGTGAATGAAGACAATAAAACGCATATGCAGGCGATCTTTAAAATCAAATAAATAAATCGAACTACTTGAAAGGATGTCTACAAAATCCTACAATGGTCTAATAAAGGAATAATACTACTCATCTGTTTTATTTCAGCAGACTGTCAACAGGGTGGTGGTTTTCTGGCTTAAAAAGCAGGAGGATCGTCACCATAAAACACCAGTTATTCGCTATTAAGGTCAAGTATGAATAATATTCCCAAAGATTCTCCAACTACCATACCACGGCAAACCAAGTCTGTTTCAGTAAATATGGGGTTTGTTGAAAGGAGAGATAGATTCCAAGGTAAGTACCAAACTGATTTATACTCTCTTAGATATTATTAAGAAGTGAATTAAGAAAATGAAGAAAAAGAAGAGAAAGAGGCTGAAACAATAATACCATGTAGGTATCCACTTGATAGGAGGGCGCAACTAGAACTTACCACAGATAGTACGGAGCCTAAAAGTGGTCTCGGCCGAAGTAAATTTTTAAATGCCAAACTCCTGTAGTAATTTACTGGAAAACACAATTCCTCGAATGCACAGTTAGTAAGTTTTATTAATCAAACAGTAACCAACCTTACCTTTACTTCAGTGTACCTTAGTATCTTTTTAAAATCCAGAGGCAGATGACAATATAGTAAAAGTTACGAATGTTTCCCATTACGTCGTAACTCATGAACATCCGAATCAAATTAACAAGACAGTTTATTACAAAACTGACCTATTGAATGTCAGAAGTGGTCCGCCATTAGCCAATTCCTTTTGGAAATATTCATGTACTTTTCTAATGCACTCTCGTTTAGTTTCGTCCAAACGTACCGGGCATTTTGTCGAAAAATATCACAATAAATGTAAATGAACTTTACCTGTTTAAAATAATGACAATGACGACGAACTTCAATGGTGACAGAATGATTTCCGCATAAAGTGACGTTTACTTTTTAAGTACAATCGTTGTCACAACACAAGACAGAGTGACAAACCGATAAAGACGTAATGGCGTAGCTCAATTCAGGCACAAAAGACGTATGTACCTTTCCATTCGTTTTAATTGGACATACGCTGTTAGTGATATCCACATAAAATGTCTTTGATACATTCAGGGAAGTATGACATAACGAGAAACATTCGTAACTTTTACTGTAGTTAAATATTAGCTGATTTAAAGTTTGAATTTTTTCTAATTTCTTTTCAAAAAATAAAATCAGTGGTGTCCTTTTTTCATATAAATCAGTGAGATTTTTATAATATCTAAATTCCACAGGTAACGAAGCCCTGAGGACTGGCTTTGTTATCTCCAAGTTTAAAACCAGTTGGGCAAGTACCTTCGTAATTAAAAAAAAATGTAACATTTTCACATCTTTTGAGTACCAAGCATTTTTTGATTAATTAACCCCTAATGCCTAGAGTTATTTTTGTTTCAGAAAGTAGAAAGACAATTTGTTGGCATGTATTATAGTGACTGGTATAAGTTCATTTTTCCACGGTCGGGAGTAGAAATCAGTTTCTATGACATCAAAATTGAAACAGAAGTAGTCGATTATTCCCATGTGAGTATAATGAAAAACGTTGTCCATAATGTAAACTCCCTTGGGAGCATTATACTCACTTGGGAATAATCGACTACTTCTGTTTCAATTTTGATGTCAAACAAACTGATTTCTATTCCCGACCGTGGAAAAAATAGTATATACCATTCGGGAGAGATGCTATTTTGTCCTCGGTGCATTGTAGCCCACGGGCACCTCTGCCAAAATAACGCACTCCTCTCCCTTATAGTATAATGTACTATTAATGCTTTATCGAAAATTTTGTACAATTGATTTGTTTCAAAACAATTTATAGTATTTATATTTCAAATAATAGGGGGCCAGTATCTTCGTGTAATATCCTCTACATCATCCATTGTGATCCCAATCGATAATCGTTATCGCTCCGAAGTAAACATATGCCTGCATCACCAAATTTAACCGGTCGCACAATGAATCTTAGAAATTATCAGCCATTAAACTATTCATAAGTGACGTTAGCATTAGTTCAGCCATTCAGTTGATACCTGTATCTGACAATGCACATACAACGTCGAAAGGACTATTTGTCAAGTCAACCCTCCGGAATAGGATCCAAGATATCTTGGAAAGAGCGTTCTGTGTAATCTCACCTCTTTTGTCTTACCCAAATTCATCACTGGATTTTCTCTCCCTCCGTCTCTTCTTATATATGAATCGTTTCTGGTGAAAATGTCGATATACCATTCAACATAGATTAAGGTTTATATAGTGCCGTATATTCGTGAAAAGTGTCTGGTAATTTCAATAAAGATTATTCGATTGGCAGAGTCGGGAAATGAGAACGGAATTTATGTGGAAAGCGGCAAACGGTACAACTGCACTGACGCTACGTCGGCACCTGATTTATAAAAGGCTACCTATATCTTTCTTCAAGCGTAGTTCTGGTGTTTATTGATGTAATTCCCATTAGCCTCGCCGCTTCAATTATGTCTTGCTAGTGAAATGAAAAATATACCATAATATACTAGATATTACAAATCCTTTTGTCGATTTTACCTTAAATTAAGCAAAATTTGTTCCAGATCATTTTTAATTTTCAAAACAATTCACTCTACCAGCAAAAAGTATAACACCATTTTTTTGAATATAATACATAAAAGGATGATCAACATTAATTTCTTCTCGAGCAAATTTGTTTTCAATAGCAATAGTTACTGCTGCAGCTTCCGTACCAGTTTCAGTAACATTAATAAACGCTTTTTGAACGATATCTGTAATGTGAAGTCTACTACCAGCAAGGTTGTCCAATTCGGCTTCATTGGTAAATAATTTTGTTATTCCCAAATTTTTCAAAATATTCGCAAAATGGAAAGTTGATTCTATTTCAAACCTTGGAAGGGTGATATCCAGAGACATTTCACTCCAGTTTGGAGTCTCGTATAAGGCGCGGACGTTTGTTTCAATCGATTTTAATCCATCGTTGTTGGTTGGTAGAATTATTACCATACTGAGATTTACACCTAAAATTGCGAAAACAACATTCAATACTTCAGTTTTCCAGGAGTTAAGCAACATATTTTTGGAGATATTTATGAAAAAAATTATCATGAATATTCAAATTCTGGAGACAGTTAGTTACAGACTTATGAATTATCAAACATAATACTTACTACAACCCAAGGACACACTGGAATAGTAGGAGATGAAATAGCAGATAGACTAGCAAAGAGGGGGACTGAAATACCCTTTTGGGGGACAATACTTTTGATACGGATACATTTATCGGTGAAATCCAAAATTCCCGTCATCGCGCAACCAAAAGTGGATGTATCCAAAGCGATCGTGCCTTCCTACGTCTTCTTCTTCTCCTTACAATATAAGAAGTAGCTAGTAGTGCTTCTTCTTCAAAATCCATATGGTCTCTGGCAGGTGATACCACAAAATATAGGACTAAACAATTTACCCTGTTATGTGTAGTCGCTTCAACTACGCGTGCGGTTCATATGACTGCAAGTCGACCACAAAAATGTCGCTGGGTCAATCACGAGGTGCAGTTGACGTGACCACATTTTTGTGGTTGTCTCATCTGCAAATATGTGGTCCATGTACGGCCGCTCTAACAAGACATTGCCGTCTGAACGGGCACCTAAAAAAGCTCAAAGTGGTGAAGAAAGAAGAATGTAGATCATTGAAGATTAAATCTCCATCCACATACTTGCAAATTGCACAGCAATTCAGAATCCTAGGGCACAGCACCTAGGAGATTATTGGATAGAAGAGAGACATTTACCTAAGTTGAAACCTGCAGGATTGGCACTCTGTGACAAAACAGCGATAAAGATGCGATAGCGAAGCGAGTGATAGCGACAACTTCAAGGGTCTTTCTACTTAAAAGATCGTTCTGTCTTATTCTACTCAATATGTGAGATTTTCGATCTCTGTTCGATGAAAAAAGAAAGGGGGTTATGCTGTTGTTCAAATTTGTAGGGTTAGTTGTGTCAAAGGTTGTGTTTATGGAATAATATTATACTTGCCTGAAAAAACCTATCATTCAATGTTTTTGATTTCATTTACAAAAAATCATTATACTGGCAAGATTTCCAACAAAATCCAATAAATTAACAAAACAGAATGTCTAGTCTTTGCCACAGCTATTAAAAAAAATCACTAAACAATATTATTAATTATGCACCAAGTGAGGTTACCAAATCTAACAGATAACAGATAAATGTCAAATTTCTTGTTCTTTTTTATTTTTATCCTGAAATATTCAAATTTGCATAATGTTTTCTGAATTATAAGTAGATTATTCTCTATCCGATTGATTATCCTGAATCTTGTCGAACTATAGCCGAGGCGATAAAGATTCGCTTATACAGTACCACTAACCAAGTATAGCGATTCTTTTCGTTTGCTTATTCTTTATCTCTTTCCTTAAAATACAAATTACAGAGTGCCAGCCCAGATATCCTGAAATTCATCAGGGAAATTGGACTAAAGGAACTACTAGTCTCTGATATGTTCCTCAGAAGTAAGGGGGCACAATAGACCTTTTATGTCTCAGTGAATGTGACCCCTTCATACATACTACAACACAAACATATCAGAGAGGACTGCAAGCTTAGCAGTAAGCTATTCCAGCTCACCGAGATGCAAAAACTAGATATCTATATAAAGTGGAGGTAATCGTTGTAAGCAAAAAGTAGACAAGCAATAACGGAGAATCTAACCTAACAGACAAAATTAAAACGAAGCTGATAAAAACAGTTGTAAGACTAAAAATGGTTTACTGTGCAGAAGGAATACTATCTAACCAACCAATAAAAACTAGACGTTCTTGAAACAATAAAAAAGATACATAAAAATTGCAGAATTTGTTCAGTTATTTTGCCAAGGCAGGATGAAGCAGTTTTACAAAAAACTACATCCATCGGGAAAATTCTAAGCTATACATATTTTTAATAAATTTATAATATTCCCACCTTTGTAAGGAAGTTCTATGAAACTAACATCAAGTTCATCATCCGTATAATAGTTAAATGAGTTACTGGTTCCCATAACAGGTATCTGTATTGGATCCTTGCCATAATTATAAAATGTTCGACTAGACGTTTCAGAAAATTGGTGTTCCCAAGCGGCATTAAAGTAAATAGCATTTACTAACAACATACTCACATCTGTAGCGATATCACTAGCTGACACCAACCTGCTAATTTTGTGATTGGTTTGATCATCAACCCATTTATTTATAATATTAGCACTTTCAACACTATCTGCAAAATTTAAGTTTTGGAATTCGGCACGGTAAACTTCCGAAGCAATTTGTTGGAAGTTGGAATTGGGAGTGACACCGATGTTGGCAAAAATAGTATTTGTACTTTTCAAGTCAACTCCATTATTAGAATCCACGTTTTGTAGTATAATTTTCAAAGCGTTTTGTATCTCGACTATTGAGTCTGGCAAAAACAATCCATTTATCAATTCTGTTCTTGTTTCACCTTGAGCTCCTTCATTTACTAGTGCTAAGATGGTTTGGACAGAAAATGGACTAAAAATAAAATTATCTGAATACTTTACTGCAATGGACTGATAAAGTTCAGCGGTTAACATCCGACTGCTCCGTATAAAATCTTCAATTCCATCTTGTTTAGATTGTTTAATAAAAAAACAATAAAAAAAGAAACTACCTATCACCAAATAATTCATTATAACAAGTTGTATCAATCACCTGTGAATGAGATCATTTTGATTCAATGCTTATAATATATTTTTTCAATCAATACTGCATGTGATAAACAACAAAGCAATAAATTTTCTTATACGCCTATACTCACTCGTTTTCAATTATGTTGAATTAAACAATGTGTAAGAATTATTAAGCGATATCGTGCTGTTTCACTATAGGCTCATTTAACATATTTTTTATTCCAATTTTCGAGAGACCACCAATTTGGGTATGCAAAATTTCCTGGTAGTATGAAATCAAGATCCGTAAAAACAAAGTTCAAACTGTTTTTAGCTTAAGCGATAAAGAATTATAACAAACGGATGAATTCAAATATCTAGGTGTCTTGATAAACAAAGACGGGAAAAACAAAGCGGAGATTAACAACAGGATAGAAAATGCAACCAAACTATACTATCCGTTAAGTAACACGCTTGCAAGGAAGAAAGACGTGTCGACGAGGACAAAGCTTCGTCTACTAAACCATACTCAACCCTATCTTAATCTATGGTTGTGAAAGCTGGGTACTCACGGAAATACAAGCTATAGAAATAAAATTTCTTCGGGGCATAAAGAGTGAGAAATGATGTAACTTGAAAGGAATTAGAGGTCGAGCCGATCATAGACAGAATAGAACGTCAACAACTTAAGTGGTATGGACATATGGAAAGAATGGACAAGTCAAGTCTATATGGCAAACTAAATAAAAAAATTGAAGATCTAGAGGCAGGTCTAGAAGGAAATGAGATGATGTAATAGCTGAATACCTGGGAAAAAATAGCAAGAGCTGGAAGGAAAGGGGAAGAGGTTGCATAAAATAGAAGGAGCTGGGCAAAATTTGTATATCAAACTGTATGTATATCCCAAAAGTACAAATCCTCAGCCAACGTACTGCGACTAAAGTCGACCTTAAAGAGTGGATCACTTGCTAAAGCTGGTCTTACTAGCTTTCCTGTCGATTGCTTCCATGAACAAACAGGATCTCTAGATGAATAATCTTCTTCTGCTCACATGTCGTTGTTGTCTTGTCTTCACTGCTGTCCATATTCCAGCTGTTTTCTTGGTCGTGAGTGTTTGGTTGTGTACTCAGTTTCTTTAACATTCTTCTGGCTCTGGCTTCCATGACTTCGAGGATCTTCTTCTGATCTAATTCATGATAGAGCTGATCGTTACTGACGTAGTATGGTGCGTCAGAAGCTTGTGTCAGGCAGATGTTTTGCTAAGATTGGATCTTATTTTATTTGGTGGACGCAGCGCGCTATGTTTCCCCAAGCTACGTCAATAATTCTATATGAATCAGTATAAACTTTCCACTCAGCTTTTTTCCGACACTTAAGTCATATTCCTCAAACCACCAGAGGGTACCTAACTTGTATTGGTTATATTTTAAGAGGAGGAAATCCCACATCCGAATTTCAGAAATCACGGTTATCGCTTGTTGAACGACCTTGGAATTTTGAAAGTGAGTTAAATAATAATTTTATGAATGTATTTGACGGAACAGACTTGTGCTTAATCTAAATGAAGTTGTGAACACATAATAATCCAATGAGGTGAAAGAAATTTTAAATAATACCTAAATATTTTCACACTCGGTGACTTACTAACCTAATCACAAAGGAAGTTAGGTGCAGTTGATTTTATGATTCTTGAAACTTGTTTAAATGAATACGCATCTTTGAAAGTAATTTAAAAAACACAGAAATAGAACATTGACGTTTTCTTTATTAATGATTACCAGTTTGATATACTTCCTTCTTTAAAACTAATGATTAATTTCCTTGGAATTGTTTTTTCCTCGATACATATTAGTAGATTTGTTACTAATTAATTACTTGAATCATTCATCACATTCATATCAGAAGTAGGTCTCACCTCGAATAACCGAGACATGATGAGAGAGGATATTTTCTAAAATATTCTAGGCTATACCGAGACCACATATGGTAGCCAACTACAGAAGACAAAAATATAAAAATAGAAGCATTAGTAATCAGTTTTCCTTTCTTCCAAATATTATAAGATTTTTTAGCGCAAAAATGCTCTTGTTTTTAATGAAAATAGTGTTGGAATGGTAAGACTGGGACTAAATTTTGATACAGTTGAGGAGAATGTAATAGCTCTTGTAGTTGGTTGGATAAGTTTAAAAAATTATTATCAACCAGTTATTTTGAGAGCATAGTTTGGTATGAAATCAAAGGTGAGCAAATCGACCTTAACCTTCTTATTAACCTAATGGGTCACAGTATGATGCCTATTTATATATGCTCTACAGGCTTTGAAGACCCAGAGCAGTTAGTTTTTTCATTTTTAGCTTCCTCTTTCCAATTTTCAGTTCACTTACATCAGAAACCACACTTTCGAATTACCTTTTTCTCGGCCATCCTCTTCTTATTTCTCCAATTAGAGTCCTATTGAGTGCCATATTTGTCATGCTTCCTTTGCCTAATCTTTTTATGTGTAGCAACCACCTTAACCTCTGCCTTTACTTCTTAGGTTTTGCTAGTCATTAGTACTCCTAGATAAACAAATTCGTTCACGAATATGGAAAAAGTACTCGTTCTCCCTTGTCGTTTCACTACATATTTTCTTCGATACTTCCAGTGTCTCCTAGCATCCTATATTTTGCTTTTGATTGATTTTCAGTCCATAATTTCTACGAGATTTTTTGTAATTTTGTTGAATTCTTTGGTTTTGCCAGAACCATCAAATCATCTGCATACGCAATACACAGTTTATCGTTATTATAGTTTGTACTAACCGTTTTCACTATATATCTTCTAATAATGACTTCTAGCGCTGTGATGTGTATACATGACATTATTTCTGGGAACAATTTGAATTTTGGTTAGGTTAGGTTACTACCTAATTTGTCAATTCTGTTTTCGGAAACTGAGCAAAAAAAGTTTATTTTATCAATAGATTATATTTATATTCATGTTGATAAATTTCCATTTGTATAGGTACCAGAGATTACCAGAGATGAATCAGACAGTTTATTGGAGCATCCAATTAATTTACACCAACAGTCACAATTTCCTGAAGTTTCTTTTCTTAATATTTTGTATTCAGTTTGTTGGCTCCTGGGTTATGTCTATCGCGGCTTGACATATGAGCATATTACATCTTTTTCGTCTACTTATTTCAATATATAATTTTATTAAATCCCTCTTTTACGTCTCTATCTATGAAAAATACCTGTTCGCATCTCCGGAAACCAAACCGAAAGTTCTCAAGGTTATTCTCATCAAATGTTTCAAGTAAAACTTCACTAATACTTTAAAACAAAATCGCAACAATAAAACTAACTGAGTAATTAATGAAGTTATCTATATTCATATTATCGCTTTTTTATATTCCCTGCATTAATAGGTGTCTGAGACTAGTCGTCAGCATAGGACGTGTCAAGTGAATAAGATCCGGGCAAAAACATTGGGAAAAATGGAAATATCGATTCAAGCCTGTGAATTTCCCCAAACACCTGATAAGTGGATATGTACTTGAACTATTGGGAAAACTCCATGTATAGTAAGAAAATTCAGATAATAGGCTATTAACAATTCATAACAATTTTGATTACTTCTAAATCATTTATCGGATGGTCATCTGTGAAAATCTCAACTGTCTAACTATCACGGTTCATACAGCTTGGTGACAGGCAGATAGATAGACAAACGGACAGCGAAGTCTTAGTAATAGTGTCCGTTTTTCACCAACTGGGTACAGAGACCTAATAAAAAGTATGACCGAGACCAGCACTCGAAACCTATGCCTACTTAACAAGTTGTTGTAGATAGAACGTATAATGATATTAAAAATGAAAAAGTGACGTTTTAAATAATTTATATCAAATTGCAGAAATTTTGATTATTATTCTGAATTTAAACTGAAATCACTAGAAAACATAATACGGAAAGCGAATCTGACACTGAAATGAATGTTACCGCGCCAACTGTGAGAAAATAAATAGTATCCTTGAATTTAATGCCAGAAAAATCATATATGAAAGCCTGTAATACTGTCCTTAATTTGATGTATATCTCGGTGGATTCGAATAAAACATCAGATCTACTGGAGCCACGTTCCAAAGCAAGAACACACTCTTGGTCGAAAAAACCTTACTCACCGTATGACTAACCCCAGTAGGAATCAAATAAGAACAGAATTGAATAACGTTGATAACTAAAACTCGCATTTTCTATTATGAATATCACAAATTTTAAATGTTTAGTCAGTAAAATAGTTTAAAATAAATTGTACCATAAAATGTAAGTGGTGACGAAATACAATAAAAAAATGTATCGTTGATAGAATTCATGATCGCATCAATACATTTTTATTGGGTATTCCTGCAAACTTACTAACCATTTAAGTTTGTTCAACATCTGCTTTCATTTTTTCGAGTGACACATTTTTCTTTCCCTTTTGGGAGGTGTCCTCATACCGGAGAAACTGCAGCCTGTTGGCTTATATTATTCCACTCCCACATTCACCTACCCAGTTATCCCCGGACTATCGAATAAACGATATAAGTCCATTTGGATGCGTGCTATAGGTTTCAGGTGGCAGCCTGTTAACTTCCAAAAATATCGTATGCCCCGGAAACTACACTAGTCTCAATTTTGAGCAATCTGTCAGTTTAATTAGTTCCATCTGGCATTCCTCTACCAGTCTGGATGTGAACTCGCAACTATTTAAAGCAGCAGTGGCTTCAATATATGGGGGTGTCTGGGTATCCTCACCGTCCGATTCTTTGGAGCTAGTCTTATAGTTCCAGCTATGTTGAATAGTGTAGTGATCCAGCCTTAATTTAATCTTTTTTTAACGAAGAATTGGCTCAGAATGTTTATCAAATTTGATTCGACAATCTCATCTCAAAAAAAAACGAAGTTTGTATCAGATTATTTTTAATTTTTAAAACAATTTACTCTACCAGCAAAAAGTATAACACCATCTTTTTGAATATAATACATAAATGGATGATCAACATTAACTTTAATTTTTTTAATTCGAGAACCATAAACAATACTAGCAGCTGCAGCTTCCGCACCACTTTCAGTAACATTGATGAATGCCTTTTGAACGATGTTCTGAACGTACTGTACACTGTCAGCAAGGTTGTCCAGCTCGGCCCCCTTACTAAATAATTTTTTTATTCCCAAATTGTTCAAAATTTCCACGAAATGAAAAGTTGATTCAACTTCAAACCTTGGAAGTGTGATTATGATATTCCTTTTAATCCAGTTTGGTGTCTCGTATAAGGCGTGGACGTTAGTTTCAATGGATTCCAAGCCATCGTTGATGTCTGGTAAAATTATAACCATACTAAGGCTTTTACCTAAAATGTCAAAAACAATATTTAATGCTGCAAATTTTGTAAAGTAGTTACCATGAAGTGTTTAAATTTTGAGTCAGAGGTTTATTAGGCATCAAATAAGACAATACCAATCACTACACAAACAAGTTCACTCTTTTCAACATGATGTGGTTTATTTAAATATCATAGACAAAGCGGATAAAGATACAGTATCGAGTTTGGGGTGATGTGGTTCTTCTTATTAGTTTGACACGAAAATAACGGTTTTACATTGCAGTATGTCAAATTTAAGAGAACTTCACTAAATAAAGAATGGATGGAAGCCAACAAATGAAATAAATCTTACACAAAAAGCAAGTGTATCGCTAACAGAGGGTGTCCTGAAACTCTACTACAACCAAACGCAAACTAGATATACTGGATATGATTTCATTCCCACCAAACCTTTTATTTGGTAGGATGGAACGCTGATTCTGCCTGGGTACTGCTTCTGCTGTTCCCCAAATACTGTTGGACTCTGCATAGCTCATGAATACACATCCAATCAAAACCACCTCCATTCTAAGTTTTTTCAACTAACACTTCCCGAAATAATCTATATGACGTCACATCAGGAAGGTTATTGTATCCATTTGCTGGAAACTATTATATTTCTAAGCACTAGATTGCCATATTCATTTCTCCTCATTTTCAATTCCAATTATCTGTTTAATTATGATCGGATATCATCTGTCCTTGAAATATGGAATGGTGATGTTTTTAGGTGAAATGTTTCAAGTGGGCTTATGAACAATGTACTAATTTCGATAAAATAGAACGTATATATGTGACTTTTGCTTGGAATAATACATATTTTGTTACTGGGAAAACTGGTGCCTCGATTTCGGATATGGGTGCCCAAATTCAAATTGCGCAAAAATTACAGCTAGAACAACTTTCCTTTTTTGAAATTTTTTTTTAATTAAAATGTGTTGATATTGAAGATGGAGTATAAAAAATGTCGACAAAATTATTTCGAACAGTTATCCGAAATGAGGCACATTTCCTTTATACATATTCTTGTTAAATTTGAAATGTTCTTACCTACGTGAGGGATTTCGATGAAACTAACTTTAAGTTCTTCGTCCTTATGATAATTATATGAGTGCACGGCGGTCATAAAAGGTATTTCAATGGAATCTCTACCATAGTTATAAAATCGTTTTCCTAGTATATTCTCAAAAAAAGGGTGTTTCCAAGGGGCATTGAAGTAAATAGCATTGATTAATAACATATTCGCATCTTGGATCTCACTGGGTTTCACCAATTTTGTAATTTTGTGATTTGTTTGGTCATCAACCCATTTATTTATACTATTAGCACTTTCAACACTATCCGCAAACTTTAAATTTTGGAATTCGGCTCCATAAATTTCCGAAGCGATTTGTTTGAAATTGGAATTAACAGTGACACCGATATTGGCAAAAATAGAATTGGTAGTTTTTAAATCAACTCCATTGCTAGAATCGATGATTTTTAATGCGTTTTGTAACGCGACTGTTGAATTTGGCAAAAACAATCCATTCATCAACTCTGTTTTTGTTTCCCCTACAGCTCCTTCGCTCACTAGTGCTAAGATGGTTTCAAGTGAAAATGGACTGAAAATAAAATTCTCTCTGTTTTCTACTGCGATGGACTGATAAAGTTCAGCGCTAAACTTTCGACTGCTTCGTATGAAATCTTCATCTCTATCTTGTTTTGACTGTTGAATGAAAAAACAATACAAAAAGAAACTACATACCACCAAGAACTTCATTATAATAAGTATTATTAATTAAACACCAATGCTCAAAACGACTCTGATCCAATAATGTGCTTATATAATATTGTTTTATTTATTGTTTTCAATTAATATTTCCTGGAAATTAACAAAGTAATCAATTTTATTTTTGCATACGCCTATACTCATTCGTTTTTAATTAAGTCGCAACATTAAAAAACACAGGTGTAGTAATTAATATGAAACGAGCTTGGGCTAAGTCATATAAGCACCTCCATGGAAGTTTTCAAATTTTCCCTGATACCTGCTCAATTAGACAAACTCCTTGTGTCATAGGGACAATTAAAAATTGCAATTAACATTTTAAGGATAAACAACAATGTTGAAAATGAGTGCTACAATTATTGTTTCAATAAATGTAATATATATGTAACCATTAGACTAAAGATAGGCTCACACAACGCCACTCTACTAATTTTTTGCATGTTTCAAACGGAAGGTCCAATTTGGATGATTTAAAAAGAAATTTAATCATATATGTAAATATAACTTCTCCTCCTCGTGCGTTGCTGCTCGCGGAGTTCCAACCTACCTATAGAGAGAGTTTTCCATTGGTAAGAAGTGAGTCAATTTAACAGTGAAATGGGAAAAGAAAAAAATACAATTGGGAATACTTTATCTATCTCGAGGTATAGTATTTCTTCCAAATCATGCAACTACCTATGGCCAAGTCTACATTCCTACTGAAGTACAGAAAACCTATAAAAAAAAAATAAAGAACAGTCCCCAAATATTACCAGAGTTTATTGAATTTCACCAAAATGTCACAATAAACAATTTCAAAGAAACGTAATGTAATAGTATAATTGCAGCCGTGTTTAACGTCACAAGATATAACAAACGGCGGGTTTTTTGTTTAAATGGAAAAACTTGTCGGAATGACAGCAAGCTTTTTATTCATGAGCCATCCCCACTTTTGATAGTCTGCGCGAATAAAATAACAAAATTCCAAACTCCTACGCTGATTTGAAATCAATTATCGTCACCCAGAACATCTGGATTTTCTTTGCAAAATTAATGATACATTTCAGAAAAGGTTCTATACCAACCAAAGTAAACGGAAATTTCAAATAATCTAAAAATGTTTCACAGCGTTACCTAGCTGGACTTTTTTTTCAGGTGAATTACAGAAATTTGAATTTAAATCTTTGAAAATAATAACAGGAAATGTGACTTTGTTATAAACTTTGGGTAATATATTGAAAGACAATAAGCATGGAGGCTTGGAAGTCCTTCAATTGATGCAAAAATAACCTGCTACACAGATGGGTCAAAACCAAAAAGGATTCAGGAGATCTACTAAGGCAAACAGGTTAACAATCCTGGTTGGACCCATGACGGGACACTATGAGCTCAAGAAACACTTCAACAATATCCGATTGAAAGACACATAGGCTGGTTTTCCAAATAAGACGTGAAAACCTCAGCGCAAATTTTCTGATACCGTAAAAAAGGAACTAGGTAGACGTTTTCGAGGATAGTGGAAGAAGCATAACAACATTTCCAATATATGGATTATCTGAGGTCTGGCCTATGGAGTGTGGCAATAGGAACATGCCTTAACAAAGAACTCCAGCAGCTATCCAGACAGTATCGTTCTATTAGGACCACTGACAAAACCTAATTAAAAAAATGTCCTACTATATCTTATAGCTCGACATATACAGATACATGCAATGAGAAACGGAACATAGGGATTTAATGTATTCTCCGATCTAAATGGTCCACCAACTAAAAATTTCTATAAACTTACTTCAATAAATATCAAGTATTTAGCTTGACAGCTGGATTCAGCAGTAAGATACCCCGCCTCTTCTCCTTCCAATATTTGTTGGTACGTGGTTATGTGCGTTTCAGTATTCAAGTTGCTTTTGATTTATTTTGGCCATAACGGCTTCCAAAATAAAAATAAATTCGTAAGTAAAAATCCGATAAGTAAATTTTAGTGTACAAAAATGATATAAATGATATCAGTTTAGGGTAACAGTTATTAGGCATAATGTTTCCCAATCACATTTCACGGTTCAATGCTGGTAATTAGAAAATATATCACTTATTTTTATTTATATGAATCAAAAACGTATCATAATATACAAATTGCTATATTGTTATTGATTGAATCAACACCTTCTCGATCTGTTTTAGAATGGAAAAATATAAGATTTTGTTCACTTTCTTGAATTTTTAGTGTACTATAAAATTAACGACATCCGGTAAGTATTCATACTGATTCTCGGTTTTTTGAAGTTTTTGTCATTTGAACTATCATAGATAGATTGATAGACAGAGCTGATCATCAAATGTTTCCAGTAAAACTTCACTAATACGTTAAAACAAAATCGCAACAATAAAACTACTCGAGTAATTAATGAAGACACTTAAATTCAGTTATCTATATTCATATTACTGCTTTTTTATATTTCCTGCTTTAATAAGTGTCTGAGAATAGGACGTGTCAAATGGATAATATCCGGACAAAAACAATTCAAACCTGTGGGTTTCCCCTAACACCTGATACGTGCATATGTACTTGAACGATTGGGAAAATTCCATGTAGAGTAAGAAAATTCAGATAATAGGCTATTAATAATCTCAACTGTCTAAATATCACGGTTCATGAGATACAGCAGATAGATAGACAAACGGACAGCGAAGTCTTAGTAATAGTGTCCGTCTTTCACCAACTGGGTACAGAGCCCTAATAAAAAGTATGACCGAGCCCAGCACTCGAAACCTATGCCTACTTAACAAGTTTTTGTATAATGATGTCAAAACTGAGAAAGTGACGTTTTGAATAATTTATATCTAATTGCAGAAATTTCCATTATTATTCTGAATTTAAACTGAAATCGCTAGAAAACATAATATGGAAAGCGAATCTGACACTGAAATTAATGTTACAGCGCCAACTATAAAGAAATAAATAGAATCCTTGAATGTTATGCCGGAAAAATGATATATGAAAGCCTATAATACTGTCCTTAATTTGATGTATATCTCGGTGGATTCGAATAATACATCAGATCTACTGGAGCCACGTTCCAAAGCAAGAACACACTCTTGGTCGAAAAAACCTTACTCACCGTATGACTAACCCCAGTAGGAATCAAATAAGAACAGAATTGAATAACGTTGATAACTAAAACTCGCATTTTCTATTATGAATATCACAAATTATAAATGTTTAGTCAGTAAAATAGTTTAAAATAAATTGTACCATAAATGTAAGCGATTATCATTGCTGACGAAATACAATAAAAAAATGTATCGGTGATACAATTCATGATAACTTCAATAAATTTTTATTGGGTATTCCAGCAAAAATTTTCTTTCCTTCTTGGGAGCCTGTTGGCTTATTTTACTCCTCTCCCACATTTAGTCCACCTACCCAGTTATCCCCGGACTATTGAATAGACGATAAAGTCCATTTAGATGCGTGCTATAGGTTTCAGGTGGCACATTGGATTGGCCGAATTGTTTGAGTCCAGTGCATCACAATAAGATAAGATATGAGTTACGTTCTCGATCCCCATGCTACAAGTCTGCAGCTGATATCCCCTTTATACAGCCCTATTCTCTGCAGGTGCTCTTTTCCCGGGGATGATCCTTTATATAACCGGTAATAATTATCAGGCTTCTGATATTCAGTAGTTCCTTGGTCCCTTTAACACATGTATCTCCAAAAATGGTCTTACCTTTGTACCCACTTTTGGAATTGTTTCTGGACCACATTCTTTGTGATCCAAAGGAGTGGTTCTGATACATCATACACTGTTACTGAATCTATTTTAGAGATTTTATCAGCTTGTTCATTTCCAAAAATATCGGATATACCGAATACCACACTATTCTTAATTTTGAGCAATCTGTCAGTTTAATTAGTTCCATCTGGCATTCCTCTACCAGTCTGGATGTAAACATGCGACTATTTAAAGTGGCAGTGGTTTCACTATATGGGGGTGTCTGGGTATTCTCAGCGTAAGATCAGAATAATAATCTGCATTTGTTACTGATTATTTTGTAGCCGGTCTTATAGTTCCAGCTATGTTAAATAGTGTAGTGATCCAGCCTTACTTTTTTTTTAAGCGAAAAAGCTCTGAATGTTTATCAAATCTGATTGCTTCTTCAACTAGCTTCAACGCTTCAATAATGCTGTTCTACCAACTTTATTCCTTTATAGACGATTATGGAAACAATTTTATCTCAAAGAAAACGAAGTTTGTATCAGATTATTTTTAATTTTTAAAACAATTTACTCTGCCAGCGAAAAGTATAATACCATCTTTTTGAATATAATACATAAATGGATGATCAACATTAACTTCAATTCTTCCAATAGCAGAAATAGCAGAAAGTGGGAAAGCATTAGCCATACTAGCAGCTGCAGCTTCCGTACCACTTTTAGTAACATTGATGAATGCCTTTTGAACGATGTCCTGAACGTACTGACTACTGTCTGAAAGGTTGTCCAGCTCGGCACCCGCACTAAATAATTTTTGTATTCCCAAATTGCTCAAAATTTCCACAAAATGAAAAGTTGATTCAACTTCAAACCTTGGAAGTGTGATTATAATATTCCTTTTAAACCAGTTTGGTGTCTCGTATAAGGCGTGGACGTTAGTTTCAATGGATTCCAAGCCATCGTTGTTGTCTGGTAAAATTATAACCATACTAAGGCTTTCACCTAAAATTTCAAAAACAATATTCAATGCTGCAATTTTTGTAATGTAGTTACCATAAAGTGTTGAAATATTGAGTTAGATGTTTATGAGGCATCAAATAATACAATACCAATCACTACACACACAAGTTCACTCTTTTCAACATGATGTGGTTTATTTAGATATCATAGACAAAGCGGATAAAGATACAGTATCGAGTTTGGGGTGATGTGGTTCTTCTTATTAGTTTGACACTAAAATAATGGTTTTACATTGCAGTGTGTCAAACGTAAGAGAACTGCACTGAATAAAGAATGGATGGAAGCCAACAAATGAAAATTTACTAGATACTAGATAGGATTTTATTCCCATCAAAACTTTTATTTTGTAGGATGGAACGATGATTCTGTCTGGGTACTGCTTCTGCTGTTCCCCAAATATTGTTGGACTCTACATAGCTCATGACTACACATCCAATCAAAACCACCCCCAGAGTTTTTTCAATTATTACTTCCCGGAATAATCTATATGACGTCAAATAAGGAAGGATATTGTATCTATTTGCTGGAAACTATTACATTTCTACGCACTAGATTACCATATTTATTTCTCCTCATTTCCATTCCATTTATCTGTTTTATTATGATCAACATATCATCGGTCCTTGATTTATGCAGTTGGTGATGTTTTCAGGTTTTAGTACTCTACCTATTTTAAAATTGATTCCAGTCTTCTCCTTCTCGAATTTAAGATATCAAAACAGGGTATGCTCTGCATCATCCCTTTCGCAAAAGTAAATGCATTCATCATCCACTCGTTTCCTTATTTTTTGTCAGTATGCTAAAAATGCACCGTGCCTGTTTAGAGTTGAGTGGAGAGATAGTTAACTCTCTTATGTTGACAGTCCAAGGGAATCCTACAAGAAAATGGAGGTACGAAGGATCGACAAGGCTCTAGTTGGGTGATAACCTTATAAAAACCAGCTTGAAGAAAGTTTGCGAGAGCAGGAAGGAAACAAAATTGAGCTCGGAATGAACATAAGACAATAGAGAAAAAGACTGCATCAGCACTAACAAAAGGCAATAAAAATAAGTCTCTAGCACGAAAAAAGGGAGGATGGAAAATTCGCTGCAATAGTGATGTTTTCCGATTCTGAAAGTAGTCTTATCCTAGATAAAAACTCGGATATGGGTACGAAAGACAAGAAGAAGGACGCGAAAAGCATGTTTTGTAGCGGTTTGTATTCTGAGGATTGGCAAGGAGAGCAGTGGATGAAGTGAGGGAAATGTTTCAAGTGGGCTCATGAGCAATGCACTTATTCCGATAAAATAGAACGTATAAATGCGAATTTTGCTTGGAATAATAAATATTTTGTTACTGAGAAAATGGGTGCCTCGATTTCGGATATGGATGCCCAAATTCAAATTGCGCAAAAATTACAGCTAGAACAACTTTCCTTTTTTGAAATTTTTTGTTTTAATTAAAATGTGTTGATATTGTAGATGGAGTATAAAAAAAATGTCGACAAAATTATTTTGAAGAGTTATCCGAAATGAGGCACATTTCCTGTATACATATTATTGGTAAATTTTAAGTGTTCTTACCTTCGTGAGGGATTTCGATGAAACTAACTTTAAGTTCTTCGTCCGTATAATAATTATATGAGTGCACGGCGGTCATAAAAGGTATTTCAATGGAATCTCTACCATAGTTATAAAATCGTTTTCCTAGTATATTCTCAAAAAAAGGGTGTTTCCAAGGGGCATTGAAGTAAATAGCATTGATTAATAACATATTCGCATCTTGGATCTCACTGGGTTTCACCAATTTTGTAATTTTGTGATTTGTTTGGTCATCAACCCATTTATTTATACTATTAGCACTTTCAACACTATCCGCAAACTTTAAATTTTGGAATTCGGCTCCATAAATTTCCGAAGCGATTTGTTTGAAATTGGAATTAACAGTGACACCGATATTGGCAAAAATAGAATTGGTAGTTTTTAAATCAACTCCATTGCTAGAATCGATGATTTTTAATGCGTTTTGTAACGCGACTGTTGAATTTGGCAAAAACAATCCATTCATCAACTCTGTTTTTGTTTCCCCTACAGCTCCTTCGCTCACTAGTGCTAAGATGGTTTCAAGTGAAAATGGACTGAAAATAAAATTCTCTCTGTTTTCTACTGCGATGGACTGATAAAGTTCAGCGCTAAACTTTCGACTGCTTCGTATGAAATCTTCATCTCTATCTTGTTTTGACTGTTGAATGAAAAAACAATACAAAAAGAAACTACATACCACCAAGAACTTCATTATAATAAGTATTATTAATTAAACACCAATGCTCAAAACGACTCTGATCCAATAATGTGCTTATATAATATTGTTTTATTTATTGTTTTCAATTAATATTTCCTGGAAATTAACAAAGTAATCAATTTTATTTTTGCATACGCCTATACTCATTCGTTTTTAATTAAGTCGCAACATTAAAAAACACAGGTGTAGTAATTAATATGAAACGAGCTTGGGCTAAGTCATATAAGCACCTCCATGGAAGTTTTCAAATTTTCCCTGATACCTGCTCAATTAGACAAACTCCTTGTGTCATAGGGACAATTAAAAATTGCAATTAACATTTTAAGGATAAACAACAATGTTGAAAATGAGTGCTACAATTATTGTTTCAATAAATGTAATATATATGTAACCATTAGACTAAAGATAGGCTCACACAACGCCACTCTACTAATTTTTTGCATGTTTCAAACGGAAGGTCCAATTTGGATGATTTAAAAAGAAATTTAATCATATATGTAAATATAACTTCTCCTCCTCGTGCGTTGCTGCTCGCGGAGTTCCAACCTACCTATAGAGAGAGTTTTCCATTGGTAAGAAGTGAGTCAATTTAACAGTGAAATGGGAAAAGAAAAAAATACAATTGGGAATACTTTATCTATCTCGAGGTATAGTATTTCTTCCAAATCATGCAACTACCTATGGCCAAGTCTACATTCCTACTGAAGTACAGAAAACCTATAAAAAAAAAATAAAGAACAGTCCCCAAATATTACCAGAGTTTATTGAATTTCACCAAAATGTCACAATAAACAATTTCAAAGAAACGTAATGTAATAGTATAATTGCAGCCGTGTTTAACGTCACAAGATATAACAAACGGCGGGTTTTTTGTTTAAATGGAAAAACTTGTCGGAATGACAGCAAGCTTTGCATTCATGAGCCATCCCCACTTTTGATAGTCTGCGCGAATAAAATAACAAAATTCCAAACTCCTTCGCTGATTTGAAATCAATTATCGTCACCCAGATTATCTGGATTTTCTTTGCAAAATTAATGATACATTTCAGAAAAGGTTCTATACCAACCAAAGTAAACGGAAATTTTAAATAATCTAAAAATGTTTCACAGCGTTACCTAGCTGGACTTTTTTTTCAGGTGAATTACAGAAATTTGAATTTAAATCTTTGAAAATAATAACAGGAAATGTGACTTTGTTATAAACTTTGGGAAATATATTGAAAGACAACAAGCATGGAGGCTTGGAAGTCCTTCAATTGATGCAAAAATAACCTGCTACACAGATGGGTCAAAACCAAAAAGGATTCAGGAGATCTACTACGGCAAAACAGGTTAACAGTCCTGGTTGGACCCATGACGGGACACTGTGAGCTCAAGAAACACTTCAACAACATCCGATTGAAAGACACATAGGCTGGTTTTCCAAAGAAGACGTGAAAACCTCAGCGCAAATTTTCTGATACCGTAAAAAAGGAACTAGGTAGATGTTTTCGAGGATAGTGGAGGAAGCAAAACAACATTTCCAATATATGGATTATCTGAGGTCTGGCCTATGGAGTGTGGCAATAGGAACATGCCTTAACAAAGAACTCCAGCAGCTATCCAGACAGTATCGTTCTATTAGGACCACTGACAAAACCTAATTAAAAAAATGTCCTTTTAAATTATCTACTATATCTTATGGCTCGACATATACAGATACATGCAATGAGAAACGGAACATAGGGATTTAATGTATTCTCCGATCTAAATAGTCCACCAACTAAAAATTTCTATAAATTCACTTCAATAAATATCAAGTATTTAGCTTGACAGCTGGATTCAGCAGTAAGAAACCCCGCCTCTTCTCCCTCCAATATTTGTTGGTACGTGGTTATGTGCGTTTCAGTATTCAAGTTGCTTTTGATTTATTTTGGCCATAACGGCTTCCAAAATAAAATAAATTCGTAAGTAAAAATCCGATAAGTAAATTTTAGTGTACAAAAATGATATAAATGATATCAGTTTAGGGTAACAGTTATTAGGCATAATGTTTCCCAATCATATTTCACGGTTCAATGCTGGTAATTAGAAAATATATCACATATTTTTATTTATATGAATCAAAAACGTATCATAATATACAAATTGCTATATTGTTATTGATTGAATCAACACCTTCTCGATCTGTTTTAAAATGGAAAAATATAAGATTTTGTTCACTTCCTTGAGTTTTTAGTGTACTATAAAATTAACGACATCCGGTAAGTATTCATACTGCTTCTCGGTTTTTGGTAGTTTTTGTCATTTGAACTATCATAGATAGATTGATAGTGTAATAAGTACCAAGGGTGGAATGATGGAAAACATCACCCAGTATAACAAATTTCAATTATATTCATTACAAAATTAATTTCATAAAAATATAATTTATATTTAGGTAGCGTAGCAAATTTCAATCAGACTAAACAATGCGGACAATAAACATTGACGCAAGTACAAAGTAACCCAAAAAGGTAACCTAGTTTTGAATACACGAGTTCGCTGAGTAAGGAAAGCGATCGTGGGTCACAAAGTACACGTGTGTCCAATAAGAAAACAAGAAGCGTAAAAAGTGGTGAAAAGCCGACTGGGCAAAAATTGCCAAAATATGGAGGCGACAGAAAAAAAACGACAAGGCAGTTGGGTCCCGAGCACGGTTGCGAGCGGTTGCCTCATAGTATTCGCGGTTAGCGGTCATCTGGAAAAATCCAGAGTTATATTTTGACTTGTAAGACGAAAGTAGCGCGGAGTCAAAATAATTTTCGTTTCGACACCGGAGTAATTGCTTCGAGAGAGCGTCTACTGTAGCGCTTAAAGGGTAATTCGGTAAAGAGGGTAGCGAACGGCCAAGTAAGATTTGCTAGAGGCGAACAGGCTTCGATAAAAAGTCTACCCTATCCGATACAGTGTTGGTGTCAGTTAATAAGCCGGATAAGAAGTCTCCAGCATCATTGGAGAGCATCCTACCTGCATTTGGTGAGTCTGATTGATATTATACTAACTGTGAAACAAATATTTTTGTAGTTTGGTTAGCCCGTATTTTATTGCCGCCTCATGCACATATTAATTTTTATAATTTATTTTGGAACTTTATTTTTACTCGATATTTACTGTTATAAAGGATTCAGTGGTAATCCCCAAAACTGAGGTGTGAGGAGCATTTAGCCCACACCGAAAAGTTTGAAAATAGAGGATTCATATTTCTATGAAAGTTATTTAGTTTTCATACGTAACCTATAATTACGATTCTCGCCCATTCTCAATTAACTGAATTTATAAGCATAACTATATTTTTTTTATATATTATCAGTATTTAATATTATTAGTATTATCATTATTAAGTTTCTATTAAGTATTTAATATTATAGTTCATTATTTATTTTCTATTCTTGGTTGTCTTCTTTTTATAATAAACCCATTTAAATTCTATAACGCTTAGTTTGCTTTCATACATAGCAGTATTACCTTATCCTGAACTTTATGCCAGACGTAACCCTACACACAAAGACCTCTCATTATCAACAACAACTGATAGCAGCGGAGGCCGGATCTATCCTTTCGGACTTTTCTTACAGGAGTCGTTGATTCCTGTTTCCCACGTACTCGTGGGTGGTGACAGCCAGCTACGCTGCCTTCTTGTTATTTTCAGGGACACACCAGGAGAAATTTTACTTTTTTTAGGTTCCGGCTCGCGAAATTCGGCACCAAGGTGTTCTCTGAAGTAGCAGCATTTACGGTGGACCAGTCGTTTTTAGTCTCTCTATTACTGGTTATTTACATAGGTTGTCTTTACCGGTTATTACATTGGTTATTATATTGGTGACTAACGGCCGCCGGTATTACATTGGTGACAGCGGTTTTCGGATTTTTTTTTATTTTTTTTTCAGTATTAATTTGGTAGATGGAAGAACAAAGGGTTACGTCATTACCACATTCCTCCGCTCCCATAGATAAATTTCAGTTTTAATTTAAAATCTATTAATTTTTTTTAAGAAAATAATATTTGATAAAATTACCATAACAATACAGCTAAATATAAATAATAAATTGCGAAAAAATTTGCATATACAACGTTATTTCATAAGAAAAATAACTAGCTTTGTTTTGTCACAGTAATTTCGCTGAGTAGATGTCCTATACTATTTTCGGTGAAATACTTATGGGTGCAAGGTCACTAGAAATATAAAGAGAGTGAAATCATATTAGTAGACAGGGCCGTCTTTTAGAATTTATTTAATTATTAAAATAATTATATGCAATTTTTTTTTATTAAGATATGAAAGGAAATTTTATTATATTGAAAGTTACAATAATTAGGCACAAATAAATAAGTAGTAAATTACTATGTTATTAGCAAAATAGTTTTTTTAATAAGTAATTAGTTAATTTTATTCTATTTTTTTTTTTTTTGCACAATTGCAAAGGAATGAACTTTTACTAGAGGTACATAATCTCAAACCGCAGAATCAAAAAAAATCCAGCTCACAACCATCCCCAACTCGCAACCGACCCAACTCAACCCCCTCCCCCCAAGAGTTTTGTCTGTTTTGATTTTTTTTTCAGAAGAGTCTACAAAAGGTAAGCTAGTTTAGAGCTGTGTGCTTATTAGAGTTAAATATACCAAACTACAGAAATGCCTACTAACACTAATATAGGTGCTAATCAACAAACGTCCGGTACAGCCGTCACATTTGCAGCTGAAGCTTCAACGGCTTCTGGACCATTGGTGGTGCAATTGCCGCCACAACCACTAGGGGTAATTGAAAGAAAATACTTATATGGTAACTAGAGCACAGACAAAGCTAGCAAATAAAAATATTGTTGGTAGTCTTGATTCTAATACAAGGATAGATACTAAATTGCAGAACAAGAAACTACAGAGTACAGTGTCTGCTGAAAATTTAGTTAAAAGAGGGTACCCATTTTGCTTCCAACGAGAGGCCAGCAAATAAGCTGAACGTGTAAATACACGTGTTACGAGGTATCAAAGAAGAAATAATAATTGCAAGTTTAATATTGTAATAAATACCCCATGAAGGGAAGTGCTAAACGCAAAAGAAAAGAAGAATAAAGGAAATAGAATTGCCAAAATTAGGCAGATAAAGGAATAAATACCCCAGAAAGGAAAGTGCTAAATGCAGGAAAAAAGGAAGAATTAAAGATGATAAAGTTGCCAAAACTAGGCAAATAAAGGAGTAAATACCCCATAAAGGGAAGTGCTAAATGCAGGAGAAAAAAATTATTAAAGGAAATGAAGTTGCCAAACTAGGCAAATAATGGAATAATAAACCCAAAAGGGGATGTGCACAATAGGTAATGCTAAATGCAGGAGAAAAAAATTATTAAAGGAAATGAAGTTGCCAAACTAGGCAAATAATGGAATAATAAACCCATAAAGGGGATGTGCACAATAGGTAAATAAAAAGTTATAGAAAGCGTACAATAAAGGCCAAACAAGGCTAACAAAAAAGTTGTACAGGAGATAGTATAAGAGTAGGTAGGGAGAAGAAAAAAAATAAATTTTATACATTTACACTGCAGGTAAAGTAAAATTTTTTTTTTACGTATTTGAAGCAAAACCTACGACAACAAATGTTTATATATCGCTTGCATACCGATACATGGTGAAGTTCAAGTTCAAGGACACAAAAGCAGCTGATATTTGAATAAACAATTACTGATGCTCCAGTGACAAAATGCGAGATTACGATTAACGTAAGTCCGCCAGGACCGGACTGGCATGAAGGTATACTAATTAAAATGTCGAAAGCGACATAGGTGAATATTTCTATAACGAAATATCAAAGGAAAAGAGTTTGAAAAAAAACACGGATCAGTGAATCCAAATTAAAAGGTGCACAATATGGAGAAAACTACTAGGAGGGTAGATAAAAAGGAAAATTTATAGCGGAAAGTGTCTGCTACAACAGAGAAACGCATTAACCCACCCTCACGACACAGAAATGGCAATCAAAACAAACGTATCCGTAGTAGGTCGACGCTCTACCTACCAGAATTAAGGGGAACTGTCAACATGAAGTACGAGGGTTAGTTTAACGTACCTGCGCGATGCCCTATGGTTACTGTGGATACTAACAGGCAACATCCCTGGACCACGTTGAATTGACACTCTACTACATTAAGGCAAGCACCCAAGATAAGGTAACGCTAGTAGCAAGGACAACCGGTTCATTATCTTAATGAGATATTTTGATCATCTGTACAAAGGGGTTTCGCAAAGCGAAAAATTGGGGTTCTCGGCAGTTGTCTCTAGATAGGTTCCCTCGTACATGGGGGAAGCAAATAATTTCAAAGAGAAAAATCGGAGCAGGAGATCTTGGAAAATTAATAGATAAAATATGTTATTAAATCCGAGTTGAAAACTAAAAAAACAAATAGACTATACATATAGCAAGGGTAACAGAATACAGAGTGAAGCAGATCTGTTAGATAAATCTAGAAAGGGTTTATCTCATGTAAGTAAGAAAGCAACGAACAATTTTTTTTATTTTTTTAATTTTTCTTAGTTTTGTAAATTATCTACTTAGAGAAAGCTAGAAGGGGTTATTCAACGTAGATAAGTAAGGTTATAGGGAACCAAGGACATTCTTCTTACTTAATTTATTTTAAATTAGTAGTAAGTGAAATTGGAAGGGGTCATTCAACTTAGATAAGGTTACAGGAAGCCAGGAATTTTTTTTATTATAAACTTTTTTTAGTCAGCTATTGACAGTACACATTAAGGGGATTATTTAATTCAGATAAGACCACAAGAAGACACTAATAGTTTCAAGGTTTTTTTTATAATTTTTTAAGGCAATCATTGACATTGCATCCAAAAGATTTTATATAATTTGAACAGGGCTACAAGAAGCCATTAATATCTCACTGAAAAAGAAATCTTACTACACATAGGACTTATAAAAGCAAATAATTACAATTATGTAATGTGATTATAAGTACCAACCGACAGATTAATATTATGTTAGGTAATATTATTGACCTCTATTACCTTATTTAACATTGTAAATATTTTTTTTTATATATTTTTGTCGTATTTAGAATAAGAAAGTGCGTAGTGAATCGGAACTCATTAAATTAAAATTTTATCGAACGAGAGAAAACTAATCCACGACAAGGAGAAGAAAATGGTCAACCGACACAATACCATGACTACCCTAACGCTAATCTTCGCCATACTACATGGAACACATGGTTTAATAGCCTACGATTGCACGGACGCGAAAACCAACGCAACGGTAATATCGCTAAGAGACATTCAACCGTGCGCGCCCCCGGAAATGACGTACGTGAGTGAAACCGTGACAGTACAAGTAATTCAACGTAACGAATTTAGTACACAAAAAGTTTGGAGCTGCAACGTCGAAGTGACAAGATTATTTTTTCACTGTGGCATGCACAGCCACACATCCATAGTCAGTGACGGACTAGACACATACATAGAAAAATTAGGAACAGAAGAGTGCAGGAATATGCACAGATACAAATCAATAAATCTATACCATAGAAACATGGGGAATATAGTTATGAATGGTACGACAACGGTGTCCACAACCCTCTATGGAACCTTACAAGATGATGGAAGCCGTAAAGGTACAGAGTCACGAGGATGTTCAGCGAAAAGGAACTAAAAGAACTCGCCCATTCCACCATAAGTCATATATGGGTATGGTTCTCAGAACTTGGTTCATTCGTAAGTGGACTTATAGGATTCTACGTTGTATATAAAACTTTACATTATCTATGTGGAGTAATAATAAATAGTTTAAGAATTTATCAAACCATAGGCTGCGGAGTAGCTATATTCGCAGGCATATGGTCAAGCCTAACGTCATGGGTACTACACAGGAACGACCTGAAGAAGAAATCCAAAGAAGAGATTGAACTCACTAAACACGACGAGGAAAACTCTCAAGAAACTCATGGACAAGCATCCAGCACTGCTCACTGGACTGACTCGCGCGACAGTATAAACTCTCCATAAAAAGTGCGCGGAACAAACTTTTAGTACCATAGTTTTAAGTTAATAATAAACAAAAACACTTTAAAGTCAAGTGCAAACAGAGTGCGTGGCAAACAAAAATCGCAATCGTACGGCTAACAACAACTAAAAAGGAGTCAACATTACAAGGAAATGTAAATCCCACTAGAACTTGGTGCAACAAGCAACTTATCACACTTTCGGTCCTTAGACCACCCTAAATTATTCAGACAACTGTTTGCCAAATCTCAAATCGTCCTCGCCCCATTCCACGGGCACAGTATTGAAACCATAATGGTTTCCCCCCCAATGTTTCCGCCAAACTAGTAACGCACTAGCAGCATTGTACTTCACAGTACGAATTATTTTTCAACCACCAAAAAGATATATCACATTACAATACTAAAGATGGATGAGGCCAATGGTAAAATGGCCCAACCACCCAGCAGAGCCGAGGAGCAGCAAAGCGCAACAGGGGAGTCATAGGTATTACATCAAGACATAAGGAAAAGACTGTGCGGACGAACAATGAAAAAGTGTATCAGTGCCACGGTGAATTCGCGGTATTATGTAACGCAGTGGCGCAACTTTGTACTTAGATAAGTTTAGCGTAAGGGGAGCACGTAAAAGGTGTTGGACAGGTAAGTCCAACACTTTTTCAAAGGGGGTGGCAATGTAATAAGTACCAAGGGTGGAATGATGGAAAACATCACCCAGTATAACAAATTTCAATTATATTCATTACAAAATTAATTTCATAAAAATATAATTTATATTTAGGTAGCGTAGCAAATTTCAATCAGACTAAACAATGCGGACAATAAACATTGACGCAAGTACAAAGTAACCCAAAAAGGTAACCTAGTTTTGAATACACGAGTTCGCTGAGTAAGGAAAGCGATCGTGGGTCACAAAGTACACGTGTGTCCAATAAGAAAACAAGAAGCGTAAAAAGTGGTGAAAAGCCGACTGGGCAAAAATTGCCAAAATATGGAGGCGACAGAAAAAAAACGACAAGGCAGTTGGGTCCCGAGCACGGTTGCGAGCGGTTGCCTCATAGTATTCGCGGTTAGCGGTCATCTGGAAAAATCCAGAGTTATATTTTGACTTGTAAGACGAAAGTAGCGCGGAGTCAAAATAATTTTCGTTTCGACACCGGAGTAATTGCTTCGAGAGAGCGTCTACTGTAGCGCTTAAAGGGTAATTCGGTAAAGAGGGTAGCGAACGGCCAAGTAAGATTTGCTAGAGGCGAACAGGCTTCGATAAAAAGTCTACCCTATCCGATACAGTGTTGGTGTCAGTTAATAAGCCGGATAAGAAGTCTCCAGCATCATTGGAGAGCATCCTACCTGCATTTGGTGAGTCTGATTGATATTATACTAACTGTGAAACAAATATTTTTGTAGTTTGGTTAGCCCGTATTTTATTGCCGCCTCATGCACATATTAATTTTTATAATTTATTTTGGAACTTTATTTTTACTCGATATTTACTGTTATAAAGGATTCAGTGGTAATCCCCAAAACTGAGGTGTGAGGAGCATTTAGCCCACACCGAAAAGTTTGAAAATAGAGGATTCATATTTCTATGAAAGTTATTTAGTTTTCATACGTAACCTATAATTACGATTCTCGCCCATTCTCAATTAACTGAATTTATAAGCATAACTATATTTTTTTTATATATTATCAGTATTTAATATTATTAGTATTATCATTATTAAGTTTCTATTAAGTATTTAATATTATAGTTCATTATTTATTTTCTATTCTTGGTTGTCTTCTTTTTATAATAAACCCATTTAAATTCTATAACGCTTAGTTTGCTTTCATACATAGCAGTATTACCTTATCCTGAACTTTATGCCAGACGTAACCCTACACACAAAGACCTCTCATTATCAACAACAACTGATAGCAGCGGAGGCCGGATCTATCCTTTCGGACTTTTCTTACAGGAGTCGTTGATTCCTGTTTCCCACGTACTCGTGGGTGGTGACAGCCAGCTACGCTGCCTTCTTGTTATTTTCAGGGACACACCAGGAGAAATTTTACTTTTTTTAGGTTCCGGCTCGCGAAATTCGGCACCAAGGTGTTCTCTGAAGTAGCAGCATTTACGGTGGACCAGTCGTTTTTAGTCTCTCTATTACTGGTTATTTACATAGGTTGTCTTTACCGGTTATTACATTGGTTATTATATTGGTGACTAACGGCCGCCGGTATTACAATAGACAGAGCTGATCATCAAATGTTTCCAGTAAAACTTCACTAATACGTTAAAACAAAATCGCAACAATAAAACTACTCGAGTAATTAATGAAGACATTTAAATTCAGTTATCTATATTCATATTACTGCTTTTTTATATTTCCTGCTTTAATAGGTGTCTGAGAATAGGATGTGTCAAATGGATAATATCCGGACAAAAACAATTCAAACCTGTGGGTTTCCCCTAACACCTGATACGTGCATATGTACTTGAAAGATTGGGAAAACTCCATGTAGAGTAAGAAAATTCAGATAATAGGCTATTAATAATTTCAACTGTCTAAATATCACGGTTCATGAGATACAGCAGATAGATAGACAAACGGACAGCGAAGTCTTAGTAATAGTGTCCGTCTTTCACCAACTGGGTACAGAGCCCTAATAAACAGTATGACCGAGCCCAGCACTCGAAACCTATGCCTACCTAACAAGTTTTTGTATAATGATGTCAAAACTGAGAAAGTGACGTTTTGAATAATTTATATCTAATTGCAGAAATTTCCATTATTATTCTGAATTTAAACTGAAATCGCTAGAAAACATAATATGGAAAGCGAATCTGACACTGAAATTAATGTTACAGCGCCAACTATAAAGAAATAAATAGAATCCTTGAATGTAATGCCAGAAAAATGATATATGAAAGCCTATAATACTGTCCTTAATTTGATGTATATCTCGGTGGATTCGAATAATACATCAGATCTACTGGAGCCACGTTCCAAAGCAAGAACACACTCTTGGTCGAAAAAACCTTACTCACCGTATGACTAACCCCAGTAGGAATCAAATAAGAACAGAATTGAATAACGTTGATAACTAAAACTCGCATTTTCTATTATGAATATCACAAATTATAAATGTTTAGTCAGTAAAATAGTTTAAAATAAATTGTACCATAAATGTAAGCGATTATCCTTGCTGACGAAATACAATAAATAAATGTATCGGTGATACAATTCATGATAACTTCAATAAATTTTTATTGGGTATTCCAGCAAAATTTTTCTTTCCCTTTTGGGAGCCTGTTGGCTTATTTCACTCCTCTCCCACATTTAGTCCACCTACCCAGTTATCCCCGGACTATCGAATAGACGATATAAGTCCATTTGGATGCATGCTATAGATTTCAGGTGGCACATTGGATTGTCCGAATTGTTTAAGTCCAGTGCATCACAATAAGATAAGATATGAGTTACGTTCTCGATCCCCATGCTACAAGTCTGCAGCTGATATCCCCTTTATACAGCCCCATTCTCTGCAGGTGTTCTTTTACCGGGGCATGATCCTTTATATAACCGATAATAATTATCAGGCTCCTGTTATTCAGTAGTTTCTCGGTCCGTTTAACACATGTATCTCCAAAAATGGCCTCACCTTTGTACCCATTTTTGGAATTGTTTTTGGACCAAATTCTTTGTGATCCCAAGGACTGGTTCTGATACATCATACACACTGTTACTAAATCTATTTTCGAGAGTTTATCAGCTTGTTCATTTCCAAAAATATCGGATGTACCGGAAACCACACTAGTCTTAATTTTGAGCAATCTGTCAGTTTAATTAACTCCATCTGGCATTCCTCTACCAGTCTGGATGTAAACATGCGACTATTTAAAGTGGCAGTGGTTTCACTATATGGGGGAGTCTGGGTATTCTCAGCGTGAGATCAGAATAGTAATCTGCATTTGTTACTGATTATTTTGTAGCCGGTCTTATAGTTCCAGCTTTGTTAAATAGTGTAGTGATTCAGCCTTACTTTTTTTTAAGCGAAGATTTAGCTCTGAATGTTTATCAAATCTGATTGCTTCTTCAACTAGCTTCAACGCTTCAATCATGCTGTTCTACTAACTTAATTCCTTTATAGACGATTATAAAAACTATCGATAATTTTATCTCAAAGAAAACGAAGTTTGTATCAGATTATTTTTAATTTTTAAAACAATTTACTCTGCCAGCAAAAAGTATAATACCATCTTTTTGAATATAATACATAAATGGATGATCAACATTAACTTCAATTCTTCCAATAGCAGGAATAGCAGAAATTCCGACAGCATAAGCATTACTAGCAGCTGCAGCTTCCGTACCACTTTCAGTAACATTGATGAATGCCTTTTGAACGATGTCCTGAACGTACTGACTACTGTCAGCAAGGTTGTCCAGCTCGGCACCTGGTCTAAATAATTTTTTTATTCCCAAATTGTTCAAAATGTCCACGAAATGGAAAGTTGATTCAACTTCAAACCTTGGAAGTGTGATTATGATATTCCTTTCAAACCAGTTTGGTGTCTCGTATAAGGCGTGGACGTTAGTTTCAATGGATTCCAAGCCATCGTTGTTTTCTGGTAAAATTATAACCATACTAAGGCTTTTACCTAAAATTTCAAAAACAATATTTAATGCTGCAATTTTTGTTATGTTGTTACCATAAAGTGTTGAAATATTGAGTTAGAGGTTTATGAGGCATCAAATAATACAATACTAATCACTACACAAATCACTCTTTTCAACATGATGTGGTTTATTTAGACATCATACACAAAGCGGATAAAGATACAGTATCAAGTTTGATGTGATGTGATTCTTCTTATTAGTTTGACACTAAAATAACGGTTTTACATTGCAGTGTGTCAAACGTAAGAGAACTGCACTAAATAAAGAATGGATGGAAGCTAACAAATGAAAATAATCTTACACAAAAAGCAACTATATCGCTAATAGAAGGTATCCTGAAACTCTACTACAACCAAACGCAAACTACAGATTCTAAATAGGATTTTATTCCCATAAAATCTTTTATTTTGTAGGATGGAAGGCTGATTCTGTCTGGGTACTGCTTCTGCTGATCCCCAAATACTTTTGGACTCTGCATAGCTCATGACTACACACCCAATCAAAACCACCTCCATTTATTTTCTGAGTTTTGCAATTAACACTTGCCGGAATAATCTATATGACGTCACATTAGGAAGGATATTGTATCCATTTGCTGGAAACTATTACATTTCTATGCACCAGATTACCATATTTATTTCTCCTCATTTCCATTCCATTAATCTGTTTTATTATGATCAGATATCATCTGTCCTTGATATATGCAGCTGGTGATGTTTTCAGGTGTTAGTACTCTACCTATTTTAAGATTGATTTCAGTCCTCTCCTCCTCGAATTTAAGATATCAAAACAGGGTATGCTCTGCGTCATCCCGTTCGAAAAAGTGAATGCATTTATCATCCACTCGTTTCCTTATTTTTTGTCAGTCAGTTTAGAGTTGAGTGGAGAGATAGTTAACTCTCTTATGTTGACAGTCCAGGGGAATCCTACAAGAAAATGGAGGTAGGAAGGATCGACAAGGCTCTAGTTTGGTGATAACCTCATAAAAACCAGCTTGAAGAAAGTTTGCGAGAGCAGGAAGGAAACAAAATTGAGCTAGGAATGAACATAATACAAAAGAGAAAAAGACTGCATCAGCACTAATAAAAGGCAATAAAAACAAGTCTCTAGAATGAAAAAAGGAAGAAAGGAAAATTCGCTGCAATAGTGATAAGTCTTCCGATTCTAAAAGTAGTCTTATCCTAGATGAAAACTCGGATATGGGTACGAACGACAAGGAGAACGACGCGAAAAGCATGTTTGTATTCTGAGGATTGGCAAGGAGAGCAGTGGATGAAGTAAGGGAATTGTTCCAAGTGGGCTCATGAGCAATGTACTAATTCCGATAAAATAGAACGTATAAATGTGACTTTTGCTTGGAATAATAAATATTTTGTTACTGAGAAAATTGGTGCCTCGATTTCGGATATGGATGGACAAATTCAAATTGCGCAAAATTACAGCTAAAACAACTTTCCCTTTTTGAAATTTTTTGTTTTAATTAAAATGTGTTGATATTGAAGATGGAGTATGGAAAAAATGTCGACAAGATTATTTTAAAATGGAATCCGAAATGAGGCACATTTCCTTTATACATATTCTTGTTAAATTTGAAATGTTCTTACCTACGTGAGGGATTTCGATGAAACTAACTTTAAGTTCTTCGTCCGTATAATAATTATATGAGTGCACGGCAGTCATAAAAGGTATTTCAATGGAATCTCCACCATAGTTATGAAATCGTTTTCCTAGTATATTCTCAAAAAAAGGGTGTTTCCAAGGGGCATTGAAGTAAATAGCATTGATTAACAACATATTTGCATCTTGGATCTCTTCGGGAGTCACCAAATTAGTAATTTTGTGATTTGTTTGGTCATCCACCCATTTATTAATACTATCAGCACTTTCAACACTATCCGCAAAATTTAAATTTTGGAATTCGGCTCCATAAATTTCCGAAGCGATTTGTTTGAAATTGGAATTAACAGTAACACCGATATTGGCAAAAATAGAATTGGTAGTTTTCAAATCAACTCCATTGCTAGAATCGATGATTTTTAATGCGTTTTGTAACGCGACTGTTGAATTTGGCAAAAACAATCCATTCATCAACTCTGTTTTTGTTTCCCCTACAGCTCCTTCGCTCACTAGTGCTAAGATGGTTTCAAGTGAAAATGGACTGAAAATAAAATTCTCTTTGTTTTCTACTGCGATGGACTGATAAAGTTCAGCGGTAAACTTTCGACTGCTTTGTATGAAATCTTCATCTCTATCTTGTTTTGACTGTTGGATGAAAATACAATAAAAAAATAAACTACATACCACCAAGAACTTCATTATAATAAGTAATATTAATTAAACACAAATGCTCAAAACAACTCTGATCCAATAATGTGCTTATATAATATTGTTTTATTTATTGTTTTCAATTAATATTCCCTGAAAATCAACAAAGTAATCAATTTTATTTTCGCATACGCCTATACTCATTCGTTTTTAATTAAGTCGCAACATTAAAAAACACGGGTGTAGTAATTAATATGAAACGATACCAAGCTCACTCATATTAGCACCTCCATGGAATTAAAGAATACCTCCGACAGAAAAAATGCTGCTTTATAGTATGTAACAACTTCATCGACAGGTCATTGTGTCCTGGTTAAGTATTCCAACGTGCTTATCACTAACTGCCCTTAAATTAAACATACTGAGATATCTAAAGCTTTCTCAAATAGTGCAACTTTATTTATAATACTCTCATGATAATTTGAATCGATTATATCCAATCATTACGCTGACAGATTTGTTAGCTGATGTTTTCCAAATCACTCAGTTTTTCTTCAAATATTCCATTTTCAATTTGCGCTAAATTTGGGCGTTACTTAATTTCAGTTTTCCTTCCAAGTATGAAAACTCAGCATGATCCCCATTGCACCTACAGAATTTCTTGTTAGATCAAGTTTTAAAAGAGTCTTAAACATTCGTTCTCGGACAAACCTTCCTTTTTTCTTAACATAATGATATTTTTTTGTTTTCATGTTCTATTTATATTTAATTGTCTTGATGCTGTCAGTATGTTATATTTGTATTTGGTTAGCATCATTTTTATTTCCTCGATAGAAGCTTTTTGGTTACATTCAACCTCAAACCAAGACATTGAGATCTGCTTGGTAAAGTAGATGCAACTTCCCATTAGTCATTGACCATCAAGTCAATGGGCCGGCGATGCCTATAGTTTTCAAAAGACGTTGGACTCCTATATCGACATTTGAACATTCAGTTATCGTTTAACAAAAAGCCAAGAAAGCTCGCAATTGGGTGTGGAAAAACGTTGGTAGAAGTCGAATTGGATTCGGTTGCTCAATAAAGTCCACCATTTTGGAATGTAAATTTACATTTTCCACATCATACGAGACCAATTCAGACAAGTCTGACTGGTTGGACATAAATATGCACTCACAGTACACAATTTAAAGTTTTGATGTGGTTTTGGTATATAGTAACCTCAATAGTTTCGTCACAATAAAAATTGAAGCGGGAAAGTCATTAAGCAAAAAGGGAAAAAAGCGGTACAAGACAATCCAAAAATGTTCCAAATGTCACAGGTTATTGCAGAAAACAAGAAATAATATTTTAGGTTGGTACTAATTTTTTTATATCTGATAAAAATCAAATTTAGATCAAGTTATTCGGACTATAGCTTATGGAACTTTTCCAACAATAAAAATGTAATCTACAACAACAATTCAAAATCAAATTCAATTACGTATGGAATATTATCACACAAATAATTGTTACTATAAAATACTCTATGTGACTGAAAATATCTATTGTTATTCTCAGCAAATATATACATTCATTAATTTTTATCATTTTCATCTAGTTTTTCATTTTTTTCGAAACTGTAAACAAAAAGTGAGTAGACACCTATTAAGCAATTTCGTTGTTAAAAATTCTTCGCTCTCTACTTTTCCCCTTAAAACCCATTTGCAGGTTCGGTACATGGGAACATGAAAATTTTGATAATTTACATTGTTTGGGAATCACAAATTTAGGGAAAAGGAAGTAGTTAACACAATTCATGTGCAAATATAGAGGTTAATAATTAACAAGTTGGAGGCTACTATTTTACTACTTCATAATGGAATCCCGAAAAAAATGAAATTTCGAAGAAAACTCTCCTGATCAAAGTTTCGAAGAGGATAATACCTATTCATTTGCAATTGACGCAGCCATCTAAATATTATATAAACTGCACCATAGCTTTGATGTGAATACTGTACCGGATGGGCAAATAAGAACGGCCTTCGACCACATCTTACAATCTCTAAGTGTAGTACAAGTTCTTATTTGCACATCCAATAAAATATATTTATGTCAGAATGGTCGGTGGCACTCGGACTAACCATTTAAATATCCTTTGATGGTTAGCAGCTACAATAGATATAGTGTTAATGATTGTATATGATTTCACGTACTACTTTTTGAAATTATCAGTTGAAACACAATCCAATTCAAATTTCACAAAAAACTGTATGTACCAAGTAGTCACTTCACTCCTGAATTCAATCACTTCTTTCATTATTATCATTCATAATCATAGTTATCCAAGATTTAGAATTTGAATATATCAAATCGGTACTAAACAATATTTATATTTGTTGTTGATATTCATTTCCGGCACGAATATGGACTGTGAATTGTGGTGTGGTATTTTTTCTATATTATCCATGAAAATTTCTGCTAATAGGGGACTGAGAGGGTTGCCCATAATTAAACCGTCTTTACTGCTATAAATCTCTCCATTGAAATGAAAATAATTTTGATTTAAACAAACACTTAATAAATTTATGATATCAGAATGAATTAGAGGATTAACATTATTGTGTGTGAGCAAGTTATTGACCAGGGGTACAGTTTCATTAGGAGGTATACTAGGGAATAGATTTGTTACATCGAACGATATGAATTTAGAAGTATGAGTAAGTTTTATATCTTGAATATTATTAATTAGTTCTATTGAGTTTTTAATTGAAAATTGAGGTTTAAATGAGCAATATTTAGAAATGATATCTATGAGGATCTTTGAAATTTTAAATGACGGTGCTGTGAAAAAAGAAACAACCGGTCTAATTGGGGACCCTTCTTTATGGAGTTTAATTAATGAATACAGTTCAGGGTGTTGTGGATTGGGTAAAAATAATTCATATTTTTCTTCATCGTTAATTTTGATTTGGCGTTATTTACTGCTGATTTTATTTCCTTCTGAAATTTAATAGTTGGGTCTTTTTTAAGAATCTCAAAATTTCCTGCCTGTATAAAATTGTTGGTCTTTGATATATAATAATCATCTTTGGGTAATACTATAACTGTATATCCTTTATCTGCTTTTGTAAAAATGAGATTATTTGAATTTGATTTTTGTTGGATTGACTTGACGACTGATGATTCGAAATTGGGTTTGTTAAACTTGACAAATTCTTTTTTAATAATATCGGAAGCTATATGTTTCAGATTAGAGTTGTTTGGAAAATTATACAAGTTAATTTCTGTTTCTATGCCTAGTTTGTTGAAGTTATCAAATGAACATGTGGGTTGAATATTATGGTTCAAACCTTTTTGTAATATTTGAACTTCTTTATTTGAAAAAACTGTATTTGAAAGATTTACAAATCTGTGAAAAAATATATGGTCTGAAAATTTGGTTTGTGGGTTTTTTGATACTGGTTTATTATTCAATAGTGACTTCAATTTACGTTTTTGTACTTGGTAGTTTTTGTGAATTATTAATATATTTTATCTCTTATATCACGATATAAAATGTCAAACTGGGGTGTAATACATGTGATAGTTGTGAATGAATAACCTTAACATAAATATTAAAATTATATCTTTTACTATACTGTGTCTTCTTTTCTTCTTTTAACCATCTTTCTTTACCATATATACTTGATTTGATTGCTGCGTTGCTATTGTTGTCAGTTTTTACAATTATTACAAAAAGGTTTGAACCATAATTTTCAACCCACATGTTCATTCGATAACTTTAACAAACTAGGCATAGAAACAGAAATTAACTTGTATAATTTTCCAAACAACTCTAATCTAAAACATATAGCTTCCGATATTATTAAAAAATAATTTGTCAAGTTTAACAAACCCAATTTCGAATCATCAGTCGTCATGTCGATCCAACAAAAATCAAATTCAAATAATCTTATTTTTACAAAAGCAGATAAAGGAAATACAGTAATAGTATTACCCAAAGATGATTATATATCAAAGACCAACAATTTTATACAGGCAGGAAATTTTGAGATTCTTAAAAAAGACCCAACTATTAAATTTCAGAAGGAAATAAAATCAGCAGTAAATAACGCCAAATCAATATTTAACGATAAAGAAAAATATAAATTATTTTTACCCAATCCACAACACCCTGAACTGTATTCATTAATTAAACTCCATCAAGAAGGGTCCCCAATTAGACCGGTTGTTTCTTTTTTCACAGCACCGTCATTTAAAATTTCAAAGATCCTCATAGATACCATTTCTAAATATTGCTCATTTAAACCTCAATTTTCAATTGAAAACTCAATAGAATTAATTAATAATATTGCATAATAATGCTTTTATTCGTAAAATTCCTTATCAATGCACTGTATATAAATTAAAAACTTTTCATGACACCTCCATTCGTTTGAGAAAGCTACTGTGTAGCGAAACGCGTCACAAGTTGTATTTGAACATAGTTCAATTGTAATGAAGGTTTAAACAAAAAAATTTATTGTTTCATTTCATAGTTAATTCATGATCACTTCAATAAATTTTCATTTGGTATTCCAGCAAAATTTTTCTTTACTTTTTGGGAGCCTGTTGGCTTATTTCACTCCACTCCCACATTTAGTCCACTACCCAGTTATCCCCGGACTATTGAATAGACGATTTAAGTCCATTTGGATTCGTGCTATAGGTTTCAGGTGGCACATTGGATTGTCCGAATTGTTTGAGTACAGTGCATCATCACAATAAGATAAGATATAAGTTACGTTCTCGATCCCCATGCTACAAGTCTGCAGCTGATATCCCCTTTATACAGCCCCATTTTCTGCAGGTGTTCTTTTACCGGGGCATGATCCTTTATATAACCGATAATAATTATCAGGCTTCTGATATTCAGTAGTTCCTTGGTCCGTTTAACACATGTATCTCTAAAAATGGTCTTACCTTTGTACCCATTTTTGGAATTGTCTTTTAACCACATTCTTTGTGATCCCAAGGACTGGTTCTGATACATCATACACTGTTACTGAATCTATTTTCGAGAGATTATCAGCTTGTTCATTTCCAAAAATATCGGATGTACCGAAAACCACACTTGTCTTAATTTTGAGCAATCTGTCAGTTTAATTAGCTCCATCTGGCATTCCTCTACCAGTCTGGATGTAAACATGCGACTATTTAAAGTGGCAGTGGTTTCACTATATGGGGGAGTCTGGGTATTCTCAGCGTGAGATCAGAATAATAATCTGCATTTGTTACTGATTATTTTGTAGCCGGTCTTATAGTTCCAGCTATGTTAAATAGTGTAGTGATCCAGCCTTACTTTATTTTTTTTAAGCGAAGATTTGGCTCTGAATGTTTATCAAATATAATTGCTTCTTCAACTAGCTTCAACGCTTCAATCATGCTGTTCTACTAACTTAATTCCTTTATAGACGATTATAGAAACTATCGACAATTTTATCTCAAAGAAAACGAAGTTTGTATCAGATTATTTTTAATTTTTAAAACAGTTTACTCTGCCAGCAAAAAGTATAATACCATCTTTTTGAATATAATACATAAATGGATGATCAACATTAACTTCAATTCTTCCAATAGCAGAAATAGCAGAAACTGGGACAGTATAAGCATAACTAGCAGCTGCAGCTTCCGTACCACTTTCAGTAACATTGATGAATGCCTTTTGAACGATGTCCTGAACGTACTGATTACTGTCAGCAAGGTTGTCCAGCTCGGCACCTGGTCTAAATAATTTTTTTATTCCCAAATTGTTCAAAATGTCCACGAAATGAAAAGTTGATTCAACTTCAAACCTTGGAAGTGTGATTATGATATTCCTTTTAAACCAGTTTGGTGTCTCGTATAAGGCGTGGACGTTAGTTTCAATGGATTCCAAGCCATCGTTGTTGTCTGGTAAAATTATAACCATACTAAGGCTTTTACCTAAAATTTTAAAAACAATATTTAATGCTGCAATTTTTGTAATGTAGTTACCATAAAGTGTTGAAATATTGAGTTAGAGGTTTATGAGGCATCAAATAATACAATACCAATCACTACACAAACAAGTTCACTCTTTTTAGATATCATAGACAAAGCGAATAAAGATACAGTATCGAGTTTGGTGTGATGTGGTTCTTCTTATTAGTTTGACACTAAAATAACGGTTTTACATTGCAGTATGTCAAATGTAAGAGAACTGCACCAAATAAAGAATGGATGGAAGCCAACAAATGAAAATAATCTTACACAAAAAGCAACTGTATCGCTAATGGAAGGTGTCCTGAAACTCTGGGTACTGCTTCTGCTGTTCCCCAAATATTGTTGGACTCTGCATAGCTCATGACTACACATCCAATCAAAACCACCTCCATTTGCTGGAAACTATTACATTTCTATGCACTAGATTACCATATTTATTTCTCCTCATTTCCATTCCATTTATCGGTTTTATTATGATCAGATATCATCTGTCCTTGACCTATGCAGTTGGTGATGTTTTCAGGTGTTAGTACTCTACCTATTTTGAGATTGATTTCAGTCCTCTCCTTCTCGAATTTAAGATACCAAAACAGGGTATGCTCTGCATCATCCCTTTCGCAAAAGTAAATGCATTCATCATCCACTCGTTTCCTTATTTTTTGTCAGTATGCTAAAAATGCACCGCGCCTGTTTAGAGTTAAGTGGAGAGATAGTTAACTCTCTTATGTTGACAGTCCAGGGCTGTTAAGTCTTAAGTTTTTTCCCAGTTTTTTGTAACCTATATTTTTGAAATAAAAAAAGAGGTTGATTGTCAAGATGAGATATGATGTCAGAAGAAAATTGTACCAATTAAAAATGTCACCAAAAAACTAAAAAATAAAGTTTCAAGTAAAATTATTGAATTTTCGTCACGAACCAAAAGATCGAAGCTATCATATAAGTTCCTTCATCCACACAGCCATATATTTATTGCTTTCCTGGAGCTGGTCCTTCATAGCAGTTGTTTAACCGAGAAGAGAAAAACAACAAGGGGAATCCTACAAGAAATTGGAGGTAGGAAGGATCGACAAGGCTCTAGTTGGGTGATAACCTTATAAAAACCAGCTTGAAGAAAGTTTGCGAGAGCAGGAAGGAAACAAAATTGAGCTCGGAATGAACATAAGACAATAGAGAAAAAGACTGCATCAGCACTAACAAAAGGCAATAAAAACAAGTCTCTAGCACGAAAAAAGGAAGAAAGGAAAATTCGCTGCAATAGTGATAAGTCTTCCGATTCTGAAGCATGTTTGTATTATGAGGATTGGCAAGGAGAGCAGTGGATGAAATGAGTGAAATGTTTTAAGTGGGCTCATGAGCAATATACTAATTCCGATAAAATAGAACGTATAAATGAAATTTTTGCTTGGAATAATAAATATTTTATTACTGAGAAAATTGGTGCCTTGATTCCGGATATGGATGCCCAAATTCAAATTGCGCAAAAATTACAGCTAGAACAACTTTCCTTTTTTTAAATTTTTTTTTTAATTAAAATGTGTTGATATTGAAGAAAGATGAAGTAGTATAAAAAAAATGTCGACAAAATTATTTTGAAAAGTTATCCGAAATGAGGCACATTTCTCTTATACATATTCTTGTTAAATTTGAAATGTTCTTACCTTCGTGAGGGATTTCGATGAAACTAACTTTAAGTTCTTCGTCCGTATAATAATTATATGAGTGCACGGCGGTCATAAAAGGTATTTCAATGGAATCTCTACCATAGTTGTGAAATCGTTTCCCTAGTATATTCTCAAAAAAAGGGTGTTTCCAAGGGGCATTGAAGTAAATAGCATTGATTAAGAACATATTTGCATCTTCGATCTCTTCGGGAGTCACCAAATTAGTAATTTTGTGATTTGTTTGGTCATCCACCCATTTATTCATACTATCAGCACTTTCAACACTATCCGCAAAATTTAAATTTTGGAATTCGGCTCCATAAATTTCCGAAGCGATTTGTTTGAAATTGGAATTAACAGTAACACTGATATTGGCAAAAATAGAGTTGGTAGTTTTTAAATTAACTCCATTGCTAGAATCGATGATTTTTAATGCGTTTTGTAACGCGACTGTTGAATTTGGCAAAAACAATCCATTCATCAACTCTGCTTTTGTTTCCCCTACAGCTCCTTCGCTCACTAGTGCTAAGATGGTTTCAAGTGAAAATGGACTGTAAATAAAATTCTCTTTGTTTTCTACTGCGATGGACTGATAAAGTTCAGCGGTAAACTTTCGACTGCTTCGTATGAAATCTTCACCTCTATCTTGTTCTGACTGTTGAATGAAAAAACAATAAAAAAAGAAACTATATACCACCAAGAACTTCATTATAATAAGTAGTATTAATTAAACACCAATGCTCAAAACAACTCTGATCCAATAATTTGCTTATATAATATTGTTTTATTTATTGTTTTCAATTAATATTTCCTGAAAATCAACAAAGTAATCAATTTTATTTTCGCATACGCCTATACTCATTCGTTTTTAATTAAGTCGCAATATTAAAAAACACGGGTGTAGTAATTAATATAAAACGATACCAAGCTCACTCATATTAGCACCTCCATGGAATTAAAGAATACCTCCGACAGAAAAAATGCTGCTTTATAGTATGTAACAACTTCATCGACAGGTCATTGTGTCCTGGTTAAGTATTCCAACGTGCTTATCACTAACTGCCCTTAAATTAAACATACTGAGATATCTAAAGCTTTCTTAAATAGTGCAACTTTATTTATAATACTCTCATGATAATTTGAATCGATTAAATTCAATAATTTCACTGACACATTTGTTAGCTGATGTTTTCCAAATCACTTAGTTTTTTTTCAAATATTCCATTTTCAATTTGCGCTGAATTTGGGGGTTACTTAATTTCAGTTTTCCTTCCAAGTATGAAAACTCAGCATGATCCCCATTGCACGTACAGAATTTCTTGTTAGATCAAGTTTTAAAAGAGTCTCAAACATTCGTCCTCTGACAAACCTTCCTTTTTTCTTAACATTATGATATTTTTTTGTTCTCATGTTCTATTTATATTTGATTGTCTTGATGCTGTCAGTATATTATATTTGTATTTGGTTAGCATCATTTTTATTTCCTCAATAGAAGCTTTTTGGTTACATTCAACCTCAAACCAAGATATTGAGATCTGCTTGAGCAAATAGATGCGGCTTCCCATTAGTCATTGACCATCAAGTCAATGGGCCGTCGATGGCTATAGTTTTCAAAAGACGTTGGACTTCTATATCGACATTTAAACATTCAGTAATCGTCTTACAAAAATCCAAGAAAGCTCGCAATTGGGTGTGGAAAAACGTTGGTAGAAGTCGGATTGGATTCGGTTGCTCAATAAAGTCCACCATTTTGGAATGTAAATTTACATTTTCCACATCATACGAGACCAATTTAGACAAGTCTGACTGGTTGGACATAAATACGCACTAACAGTACACAATTTAAAGTTTTGATGTGGTTCTGGTATAAAGTAACCTCAATAGTTTCGTAACAATTAAAATTGAAGAGGGAAAGTCGTTGAAGCAAGAAGGGAAAAAAGCGGTACAAGACAAATTTTTCAAATGTCACAGGTTATTGCAGAAAACAAGAAATAATATTTTAGGTTGGCACTAATTTTTTTATATCTGATAAAAATCAAATTTAGATCAAGTTATTCGGGCTATAGCTTATGGAACTTTTCCAACAATAAAAATGTAATTCACAACAACAATTCAAAATCAAATTTTATTACGTATCAAATATTATCACACAAAAGAATTGTTACTATAAAAAAATACTCTATGTGACTGAAAATATCTATTGTTATTCTCAGCAAATATATACATTCATCAATTTTTATCATTTTCATCTAGGTTTTTATTTTCAGCGAAACTGTAAGCAAAAAGTGAGTAGACACCTATTAAGCAATTTCGTTGTTAAAAATTCTTCGCTCCGTAATTTTCCTCTTAGAACATACCCATTTGCAGGTTCGGTACGTGGGGAAATGAAAATTTTGATAATTCACATTGTTTGGGAATCACAAATTGAGGGAAAAAAGGTAGTTGACACAATTCATGAGCAAATATAGAGGTTAATAATTAACAAGTTGGAGGCTACTATTTTACTACTTCATAATGGAATCCCGAAAAAAATGAAATTTCGAAGAAAACTCGCCTGATTAAAGTTTCGAAGAGGATAATACCCATTCATTCGCAATTGACGCAGCCATCTAAATATTATATAAACTGCACCATAGCTTTAATGTGAATACTGTATTAGGAGGGCAAGTAAGATTGGCATTCGACCACATCTTACAATCTCTAAGTGTGGTACAAGTTCTCATTTAACATCCAATGAAATATATTTTTTGTAGAATAGTCGGTGGCACTCGAACTAACCATTTAAATATCCTTTTATAGTAAGCAGCTACAATAGATATAGTGTTAATGATTGTATATAATTTGACGTACTACTTTTTAAAATTATTAGTTGAATCACAATCCAATTATTTTGACGGCGGGTCTTTGTATAAAGAAACCCAACTACGTATATCAACTAATCTATTTTAGACACCATATTCAACAATTTTTCTAATTTATAATTCAATTCACAAATTCTGCTCAAATCACTTATACATTAATAAAATTATACAGGGTGCGGCAGGTAAACGGTCAATTAAAAATATCTCGAGAACTAAAGGTATCCGAATTATGAAAATTGGCATAAAGGGGTTTTCAATAATTAGCTATTTAATGAAAATATTGCCGTCACCATTCTACTTCCGGTTATACCGGAAGTTGCACATAGCTTTGTAATTTTTAATGAAAGACCCTGCATATTTTTCAATTTTAGAAATATTTACATTTTTTGTTAATACTTCCCTATACCTATTTTGAACCGTTTTTGAGTTATAATGTTTTTTATATGAAAATTACACTTTTTTACCATGTACACAAAATTCAATATCCTCTAATGTAATTTGAATAAAAGATTAAATTTCTTAGGAACCATTTACCACATATCGCTTTATCGTTTACACTGTAAAGTTACCTTTTCTATTATACAGGACACCCTTTATGTGATTATTTATTTTAGAAGAATACGTTGCCCACTATCGATATGTATTACTATTCCCTATACCTATCTCCTGCAGTTTTCAAATAAATCAGCTTTATACATTTTTGTCACAAAAAATTAATTTTTTTATAGGCTATGTGGTATTAATTTATTAAGTTTAACATTTAACAATTATACAGATACTATCAAATATAATAAGGCACTAGCTTGTTAATGCAACAAATGTTCAAAATGTTGCCCATCAACTTCCAAACATCTATGGACTCTTTTAATCAGATTTTCATTAGTAGCTCTTGATAGTGATTCTCCATCTATTTCGTTAAAAACATGAAGGACTTTGTTTATCATATTTTCCTTAGTAGTGACAGGTTCAGAAAATACCTTATTTTTAACATATCCCCAAACATGGTAATCTAATGGTGACAATTGTGGGGATCTTGGTGGCCAGAGAAACGGACCTTTATCAGCTATACATCTATCGTTAAATACTTCATCAAGCAATGTGCCTACTCCTCGAAGATTGTGAGCCGGTGCACCATCTTGTTGAAACCAAGCTTCGTTAGCCTCATTATTAGGTAAAGCGTGCATTGCTGGTACAATTACTTGCCGTAAGATGTTACAGTAACGCTTTCCGTTTAAATTTTCGTCATAAATCATGAGAGCGAATATCTTATTATTTTTCACAGCACAAAAAACATTAAACGAAAAGGAAACTTGAAATTTACTATTCCATGTGACTTGAGGATTTTCGTCACTCCACAAGTGACTGTTATGGCGGTTAAACAAACCAAATAATTTTTTTTGTAAAATCTTCATCTTCTTGGCATTTCTTTAAAATCCATTCACAAAATTCTACACGTCTCACATAATCTCCAGGATGTAAATGCTGAGCTAGTGTATACGAATAAGGGGTCCAATGATGTTTTTTTTCAAATTCTGTGAATTGTTCTAGTCGACACCTCTAACAGTTTCTCACATTCTCTTAAGGATGAATTTGGATGAGCTGCAAAATATCCCAGGATGTCTATTTGTAAATCCTCATTATCGACATGGGTCTTGGGCTTATTTCTTTTACTTTTAAACTGACCAAACTGGGAACAGTTGTGCAGCAAACGTTTTACAGTTTTATGATTTGGACGAGGCTTTTCAGGATATCTCTCAGCAAACACACGGCAAGTTCTGGATACTATTCTGTTATACTCACCGTGAATCATAATTAAATTTAAAAAATCATCATTTGTATATCCTAAATGTGCCATTATTATTTTGTCAAGAAAATTAAAGGCAAACTATTATTATACTTTTCACACAACGGCATACAACAAGGTGACTACTAAACATTAACAATAACTGACATTTGTCAGAATATTCCATAGGCGACTTGGTGAATTAATTTTTTGTGACAAAAGCTGATTTATTTGAAAAGTGCAGGAGATAGGTATAGGGAATAGTGATACATATCGATAGTGGGCAACGTATTTTTCATTCCAATTGGCAACAATAATTTGTCAAGATCACACTTGTGGAGTAGGTACTGAAAAGTATTCCAGCAACGAGTTTAAGAAAAGTGGAAGCTACAGTTGAAGCCTGCAAATTTCCCCTGATACCTGCTCAATTAGAAGAACTCCATGTGTCATAAGGACATTTAAAAATGGTCATTTAACAATTGATTTTGAGGCAATATAACAACTTTGAGAATGTCTGCAAAGTTTAACAAAAAGTGATTGAAATAAGTGCTTCAATTATTGTTCGAGTCCACACTGAACTACTCCTAAACTGCTGGGCCGATTTCGATGAAATGTTTCTGAGTGAGAGGGTCTATTAGGTGGCGTTAAAACATTGCTCTAAATTACTAAACAAATTGTGTGTGAGTGTTTGAGTGAGTATCTGAAAAGTTTAGATTCAAAATTTGTTTTGGTAGGTGGCGCTGCAACCGTGCTCACATTTAATTCCTACTGAACCCCTGGAGTTATTTTGATGAAACTTTGCAGGGGGAGGGTTTTTGATACTGTCATTCCAAAAAAATGGATCAAACTTGCAGACAATATTTGCTTGCTCTGAAAATTGGAGGGAAGTTGACGAAAATCTGATTTTCAGAAAAAAATAGAGTAAGGACAGTCAGGTCCTCTAGTAGCATAATCCATTTTTAAATTTCAATCATTAATAAGCTCAAGGTTACAAATAAAATCACATTCATTGATTTATCCCACATTTTAACATTAAGCACTTCATTTATGTATTTACTGAAAATTGAATATGGCTGCAGGTCCAATAGTATACAATCCTCAGTAAAAAGTAAAAACTTCTTTTCTGTGTTGACCAGCACATAGCAAAATATGTCTGCCTGGGTATGTATTCCACTATTCCACTCCCTAGCTTGATCTTTTATGATCTTAGTATTTGTATGTATTGAAAATTGTATTTACTCTTTTCCTTCAAAAACTTTATGACCAAGTATACATAAATCTATGATGTATAATTCAGAAGCTCACTAAGAACAACATTAATACTGTTTAGGGAGACTCTGGTGCACCATTGTTGATAGACGGTATTCAATATTATGGAATTATTAGTTTTGGAGACTTTGCAGTTATTAATGCCAGTTTGGGTTTCCGATTACTGTCTAGGTTCCTCAAAATATACAAGAACTGCAGCTTTTGCTAAGTTTATAGAGCATCACATGGAAAATAAAATATAAAGGCTTAGCTATAGGTAGTAATAATTTCACAATAACAATAAATGATTCAGGAAATATTATTATATTTTCCTCTCATTCCAACCCTTTCTTATTAATGAGATTTTAAATAAGTTGTTTTATATTCTGGAAAAGAAATATGGTTGTTACTTTGCTGGTCCGTTAGCTTCAATACTATTATTAGGAAACTTCAGACAAAACAACCCTATTATCGTTGTCAATTTTTATTTTAGTTTCAATATATTCACTGCAAACTTAATACATGCAACAAAAACCGCTACCAGATTGAGTCTTGGACCCACACCAAGAAAAAAAATTCATCCTCACAGCAAGTCTTTTCGCTATTCCAGCCAAAAAATCTATTAAAATAGGCGCTAAGAGAGATATGTGCTTTGGCAGTAAAAATTGCTTTACTAAAATATCTTTAGTGTAGTAGAAAAGTATTTTTATAAAGTACCTTTACTAAACCAAAATATAAGTTTTACGAAAGTAACAGAGTATTATTGTAGAAATGGTAAAATTATTTACTGATATCAAAAAGTGATTTGGTTCTCCTAGAAATCTAAGCCAGCTGTTTTAGATGATGATTATTTTAAAGTAGTAAAGTCGGGTTTTGGTCTAGACAGGATTTTATTCTTCTATTGGAAGCTAAATTACTAATTTAGAATTTATATTTTTTAGATGCTAGTCATTTGTTTGCTATCGCGGCAATATTCATTAGTTCTATAGACAAGCTTATTTTCTGTCTTAGAAAAATCCTTGTTAAACGCAGGAACATTATATTCCCATATCATTCAACTTATTTCCCGCATTTGATAATATTTATGATGCTACACATTATATCTTTCCAGGAATTTTTTTTTGACTGGAGATTTTGCCGCATAATACTGGAAATAACATTAGTGGGTGGTTATTTGATAGTCCACAATATGCCAGATCAGAACTGCAAATACACTATATATAGGTGTTTTGTTCAAAATCGCACATCTAATAACAATAATAAATACATAAGAATATCGATAGGTATTTGCCAAAGTAACGTACCTAAGTCACCAAAAATGATTAGTAGAAAAAACGTGTTTCTTTTACGTGTATGATTAAAAAAATTATTAACATTCGTTTTTAAAGTAGTTAAAAATAAAGTTTAAACTATAACTTAGGCTTAGGTACTACATTTTGGCAGTACCTTCTTAACAATAGGAGTTTTACGTTAATAAAAAACATGAATTTCACCAGAAATGTTACTTTGGCAAAAATGCATCGATATATAGAAAATGCCCAACTTTAAACCAAATAACTTATGTATTCTATGTATTATTTGGTACATCACAACATTTTATAATATGGCTTGGCTATCAAATAATTACCCACTAACCTGCACCCTGCACACGCATGTTTCAACAAACCTACGCAGTATATCGGGATCAATTTCAAGCTTCAATAGAAATATAAATTTTAACTAAGTTGAAAATTCTACTTGTCTTAGCCAAAAAAAGGAAAGAACGCTTTGCTGGGAATTTTCTCAGTGCAGTGAACATTAGGCTGATTAGTATTACAGGAATGAAGACACACTACCAATGAGTCGGTTGACAATTACGTCAACAACAAAAATATAATGTGGTATTCTTCTGCCACAATTATCCACTTGAGTCTCATTGTATACAGTAGAAGTCAAGATAATAGTTTCATTACTTTTCAAAGAGTTGACCGTTCACTAGGAAGCAACATCTACTTTTCGGGTTACATGCCCCGACAGACAATGAATTACACTTCCAAGTTAAACGGGGTTGATATAATCTATGCAATATATAACCAACCGTTTTGGTTTTTAATTAGAAGGGACAATATCACTTGCCGACCGGTCTCGTCGTATTTGCGCCTCATCAGTACATGGTAGATATTATCCATCCAGAAGCTCTGAGAGCATAATCCTGGACAACGCTGAAATCACAATAATACATTAACTCCTGTGAAGGAAATGCTGAGAATGCGATAATTTTTGTTGGGTTAATGGGTTATAAGCGTATCAGAGACATATTCAAAGTCTGTTTTGAAAGCTTTTCATACGTTTTTTGTATGTTCTCAACAGCTTTAATGATAAGCTGTTTGGAAGCCAATTTGATAATTCATTAATGAAGGAAAATGTGATAATTCCTATTCCTGACAGTTACCTTATTTGTTATTCAATATTTAAAGACTCGGATCTTTGAGAATTTGAGAATATCTAGTGCAAATAAAGAAAATGTACTGTAATAATAGTGAACGTACTAATATTATGTGAGGATTCCTGAAAGTTTGTTTCGCTGGAAACAAATTCGTATAAAAAACCTTGCCTTAAGCAAAAGGTCACCAGTAGATGCCACTGACTGAAAAGTGCATGGAAAAAGTGTCGACCAACTGACGTCGGTTAGAGAAAAAAAGGAGTCTAACCTTATAATATTCAGTATATTCAAGTTTCTTCACAATAATAGGCTTCTCTGTGTGTAAACAGTAAATTTCATCCGTTGATCGTGAAATTTTCATAATTAAAATTCATGTTCACATGGCAGTATTTTCATTTTTAATGCTGTCCATAAAGTTTATCGTGACTATTAAATGCGTTTAGTTGGTATTGAATGAACTAATATTAAAAAATATTGTTATTTTTAATTACCCAATCAGATATTTGCAAACCAATAAGAGTAGAAAAACTCATTTATTTTCCAACAAAAGCATTTGCTTTATAAATAATATGTCCCAGTTTCCTTGGTGAATGCCTAATCCGCCCGAAGTAGGGTTGCAGAGCGTTCAAATAATGAAAAATATTATTAAAGCTACGAAATAATATCCCACTTGTTTGTAATTCCAATAAATGTTATATAAATTATATGTAACCAATAGACTGAAGATAGGCTCACACAACGTCACTTTACTAATTTTTTGCATTTTTATACTTCTTGCAAACGGAAAGTCGAATTTGGATGATTTAGAGAGGAATTTAATCGTGTATGTAAATATAGCTTTTTCTCCTCGTGCGTTGCTGCTCGCGGCAGGGCACTCCTAACACCCTAAATTCTGGTTCCCAGGTGCCAGATTCTTTACGGGGTTTACTCCACGGCCCCTTGACCCTTATTTCAGGGGTCATGTTGCAAAAAAAGTTCCAACCTACCTATAGACGGAGTTTTCTATTGGTTAAAAGTGAGTCAAATTAACAGGGGAATGGGAAAACGAAACTCCAACTCCAACGTAATTGTTTTTGTTTTAGCTGTTTTGCATTCTGATACAGAACCAAAAGAATACTTAGGAGATGTCGCAATTGAGGATGTTTATAGAAAACTGGATGCTACCATTGAAAAAGGAGATGTTGGTGATCCTTTTATATTAACAAATTTAATTAACGAGGGAAAAATTGAGGAAGCGCAAAAAGCTGCAGAAGTAACATCTGAACTGTTTTCAGAAGTGAAAAGTTATTCTGGCTATCTCCGAGTGGATGATACATACAATACTAGTTTGTTTTTTTGGTTTTTTCCATCTGAATCAAATTATAAAGAAGATCCTCTTTTACTGTGGATTCAAGGTGGACCAGGTGTTACTTCAATGTATGGATTATTTTTAGAAAATGGACCATTTATACTGACCAAAGATGGTAGTTTAACTCTTAGAAATGCATCTTGAAGCCAAAAAAATTCTCTGGTATATCTCGACCAGCCAGCAGGAACCGGTTTCAGCATTACTAATAATGGATATGCTCGAAATCTAACAAAAGTTGGTGATGATATGTACGCAGCTCTGATTCAATTCTTCAAGTTATTTCCAAATTTACGAAAAAATGAGTTTTTTATCACTGGATAGTCTTATGCTGGGAAATTCGTTCCATCTGTAAGTCATGAAATTTTAAGAAGGAATCCTAAGGCAGACCTTAGAATTAATCTGAAAGGGTTGGCTATTGGTAACGGATGGACCGTTCCGGAATATCAACTTAAGTATGCAGAATATTTGTACCAGCTTGGATTGGTAGGCGTATCAGATAGAGATCGTATGATCGATATAGAAAACCAGGGTGAGTTGATGTTTTGTAATTTAAAAATGGTAAAACTCGTGGAGGGTAGAAGTAAATGTGATACGTGCATTACTGAACGACACCGTATGCATCGCAATGGATGCTGATAAATTATTATTCACTGCTTTGATACACTGTGGAACCTCAGATATCCTCTGCGTGAAACTATAGAGATTTCATCCAGGCAATAGAAAAGAACATTTGCAGAACTAAAGGTATAAGTATAATCAACCTAGTTGGCATTAACTATATAATACGATACAGAATAATTATCGAAGCTTAGAGCAGTTTTCGACTTCTGATCAGATCGCGTTTTCAGGGCTCTACGGACGAATTTATAATATGTGAACTACAACTCTTAGACGTGTCGATAGCCTCTGAGCAAATATCTTTCTATATGAACTCACACTGAGGGATTACTCACCAAATTTTCCACAATGCCATTAAATGGTATACAGATGTCCCCAAAGCAATAAAAAGACTAGGTTTAGGGAGGGCAGGCTCAGGAACCAAACTGTATTGCGTCATCAGTTCTAAAATAGTATGGGGTGTCTGGAAAAACTCGATGCCAAACAGCATCGTCATCACATTACTGTGAATTCCCTGGGAGGAAATAAAACGATAGATGAACTGGAGAGGGACTGGAACTTCTTTTTGTGGGTCGGAACCATGTTGCCTTATTGGCCAACAATGTGATAATGGAAAAAATAGGTACCAGAAGAAAATATTAGACCATTTGGATAATCTAGGAAAAATAAAACCAGCAGTGATAAAAAATTCCCAAGCCAAAGTCAAACTACACTAAAAGTTATGACAGAACGATGCTGCCTATGACCTCAAGAAGCTCGAACTAGTGAAAAAAGCGGAATGTGAATTCTGGTGAATAAAAGAAAAAACCTCTTTTCCTTCGCTTGTGCAGTCATTCCAATATATACATCCATATAAGGGATTACTTGAAACAAAATGGTGTTTACTCTATTTGATCTGAGGGGGTATATTTTATACGTATGTATTGTGTATACATTATAGTTAATGTGATTAATCTGGTGATTTCACAAAAATACCAGCGATTATTCATAATCACCAATAAAGTTAGATTTTACGGGTACTTAGAACTTTGAACAACTTTTCACCATAATTCACGATACTTACACCTTTATCATTAGACCTTGGTGATAGGAACAAGTACGAAAATATATCTACCCAGGGAGTGATATTTACGTAAATTTGTGTAAAATCTGTCAAAAGGATTGAAGGTGTTCAAGTAGGGAATTGTTTTTAAGCCAATAATGTTTGAAGACATGTATTTAAGGTGTTAGGTAGACAACATGCAGTCGTAACCTCAGTTTAAATTTTATTAAGACCACTCAACTGGGGCCCCCAGTGTACTGCAGAGTGAAAACTACTATAAGTTTAGAAATTGGATGGTAGGAGAAGTTCATTCAATGTGAACGGATCTAAGACTTGTGCAAGGAAAGCCTGGGCACAGCCAGATGTAAGGTACGGTCGAATCTGCAAAGTTTTTGGTTAGAAAGCAATCAAACTATTTTGGAAGGGTGGCGTTTTTTATAATTCGTGGAAAACAGGGCATATCACGAAGGCATCAAGTCTACTCCTTATGAAAAAATTTTTTTGGGCGCTCGTGAAAGTAGGATTAAAACCATTTTCTTCGCCGAACTATTCTATTGGTATTGGTATAGTTAATAACCCTTCTAAACAAAGCAGCAATAAAATAAAAGATAATTTCAATGAGGACATAAACGATCTATACTTAACGTAATTTTCGGAATTGTAAAAGAGGATGAAGCAATGGTTCCTCCAGTTCAGACAAATATTTTAGGTAAGCGGGAACAAATGAAAAACTTGTGGGTGCTGGAGAAAGTTCAGTTTCACAGGCGAAGGGAATTGTGAAAGTTTCAAACCGTGAATGTCTTGATGGTAAAGTAGGTGATACCGTGAAACTACGAGTACCAAACGTTGACAAAGCAAAAAGTGACCCACAAAGTATGTTATCGGTGATATTCGAAGTTCAAAATTACGAGTTTCATATGTATACCAAAAATGAGTTCACTATTTGTGTTGTACTATTTATTTTGCTTGATCATACTTCAAATATAGTAGCATCACCCCAATAATTTGTTAGAAAATAATATCTTTCAGGAATATCAGCGGTGGCTTAGCGAGGGACAATGCAAATCTTATAATTTGTATTGGTTCTATTCGCTATATCACGCGTATAATACCCAACGAATAATTATCCTTCTGCTTATAATAACTAGACAGTAAGCTGCGCTGACTCTACTGCTTCATAATCAGTCAAGATGTCCATTAAATTCGTTTTTGCGAACTGGGAATTATACAAAGTCACTGATTAAATTAAATATTTTTTAATATGTTATCACATTTACCAGCATTTTTGGGGATTATATTTAATATATAATAATTATATATAATTACCGTAACGTATATATAATAACGATTCGAGTGGCCTATACATTCTTCCCGATATCCAATAATTTCTCTACTAAGTTGTATTTTGGTTAGGTAGTTCGACATACATACAGTATGGTGCAAATGAAAGGAATAAATTCGTTATTTCGTAAACCGGCGACTTTAAGGAAAAATCTTTCAAATAATGTATTACAGCACCCACATTTCCATTTAAAAATTTTAGCGATGACGTCATCACGCTCATATAGATGACGTCAAAAATAAAAAGGTATCCTTACGAATAGCCTGTTTGAAAAATAAAAATCGGCGGGTTTCGGGATTTTTCCTTAAAGTTGCCGGCTTACGAAATAAAGAATTTATTCCTTTCATTTGCACCATACTGTATATTATTCACATAGAAAAGTGATTTCTTTATTTTTGATGTTATCTTCATGTCGACCCCATCAAAAAATTTTGAATTTGTACATGAGCTCACAGAAATCTCAAAAAATAAGTCCTTGATTATAAGAGGGAGGGTGATCATCTCCATTTAAATGTTTTGCCTATTATACCCATAGTAGAATTTACAGTGGAATTTCCATTTTCAGCTGTGACATTAATCCAACAAAAAGATTATGACGGAGCTAGGGAAAAGCTGGAAAATGACCTTAATATATTGAAAGGAGTATTAGGAGAAAACGAATACAGCATTAATGTTTTCAACTATATTAAAGTGGTAGATTTCAACAGTACACTCTTATTAGGTGAATTTTTAAGAAGAAAGAATATTTGAAGAGCTCTTCATGTCGGAAATACCAGTTCCAACAATAAGCGGATGGTTTCAACATCTCTTCGAGAAGACCTGACAAAATCTGTGGCACCCCTTCTCATCGACCTTTTTAACAATTACAGGGTTTTGTTGTATAACGGTCAGCTTGACCTGAAGGTGCCCTATCCAACGACACTTGAATATCTGCAGCATTTAAATTTCAATGGAGCTGAGGATTATAAAAAGGCCAGAAGAACGATTTGGACTGCTGACGATGTATACGGTTATGTCAAGACTGGTGGAAACTTGACTGAAGTTCCAGTGAGAAATGCTGGACATATGGTGCCTGCATATGGTGTTTGCAGCTGATTACGAAATAAACCTCTTTAAACATCTTCATATATATTATTTATACATTAATAATCCATACCATGTATTGTTTGGTATTAAAATGAAGATACATTTATGATTACTATGTATTCCCTGTTACGTGGTTAGAATATGCCCTGTCCTGTGCTTAAAAGTGGAGATGAAGCCATTATTATAAATCGAGAAGGTATCAGTGTATAAGGAAATGTATGATCAAAAATTAAATACCACCAAGCTAACACGGTTTCAGTAGACAGATATCAACTATACTTCCACTTTAATAGAGATGACTTAATATATACCTGAAGCAATGGATAACAAGCACCAAGTAGATGTGTACACTGACTTCTTCAAGGCTTTTGATGAGATAGACCACTCACTACTTATAAACAAGTCGCAGCTTTTTGGTTTTAGTAATTTGCTCCTAAATTTATTAACATCTTATATTTTTAATAGAGACCGGTTTGTTCCTCATAATGGGTTTTCCTCTGCAACCTATTCCCCATCGTGAGGTGCTCCAACCTAGATCTCTTATTGTTTTTGTTATTTATAAATGACATTTTTATTGCGTTATAATTCAAAATTTTATTATTTGCTGACGATTTAAAATATTTCTAGAAGTGAAATCTCAGTTTGATGGTCACTTGCTCCAACTGGAATTGAAAAAGTTAATGAATGGTGTATGAGAAATCGTGTTTTTTTTAAATTAAATGAATGTAGAGTATGAACCTTTAGCCGTAAATCTTATCCCATTTTATGCAAATACCAAATCGATAATGTGGTCTTAACTAGATGTACTGAGGTCAGAGATCTGGGGATAACTTTAGATAATAAATAATTGTTTTTCATTATACATATAAGACAGTATCTGTTTTTAAGCGAGTTAAGCTCTTCGATTTATAATCAGGAACTGCAAATAATTTTCTAATGAAGACCGTTCACAGAAGGTTTGTGAAATTTTTAGTTAGAGGGATCGACGGGACTTACCCCGGAAGTGGAATTGAACAATTGATTTTGCAGCATCGTCTTGGCATTGACTACCTGCACTTAGTTTCTGAGGAGAATCTCAGACACTAGTAGCTCCTTTAGTCCTATTTCCCGGAGGAGTTTTAGCATATCTGCAGGCTTCAACTTAGATATCTCCTTCCTGTGCAATTCGCAAGTATGTGGATGGAGTTTTACTTTGACTTATGTATTCATTTGATCTCAACAGGTTGTAGTCACCCAGGAGAATATTTGATTATCTAAGCCCTATTAGATTTTTCCAATGGTCACATCTTCTGTTTTTTTTTGGCTCCACCTATTTCTTCCAATATTACCTTGGAGCTGATTCCGCAAAAGGTTTTCGGTGCCCAAAAGGTTATTTCAGTACCCCTCTTCACTAGTTCATCTGCTATTTCATTTCCTTCTATTCCTGTGTGTCCTTGACTATCCGACATTATGATAATCCTTTGCCTTCTGTATCCTTTATTCAATATTGAACTGGGCACACTTTTTTATGGCGTGAATTTTCGCTTGAATGATACTTGGGGTTTCTCCCAAGCTTTCATAGTGTTTGGTTCTTGGTCCGTACACTCTTATCCCAGTTCTTTCTATAACTTTTGAGCCGTCTGTGTACCAGTTTCAAGGTATTGATCATTTATTTGTAAACGAAGGTTCGTTCGCCAGTGCTTCATCGATGATTTGAGAAAAGTAACAACTTTGTAAATTTGCAAGACTTTTACAAGCCAGAAATGTGTAACGCTATCGAATGCTTCCCTGCAATTTACGAATGCCGTGTAGATATTGCGCTGTTCCTTTTGAGCTTGTTTTGGTATCACTTAATCGATGATGAGTCTTGCAGCTTTAGTAATCTCGTCTGCACCTTTTCTGTTCTTCCGACATGATGTTGTTTTGGTCCACATTTCTGTAATTGCGGTTAGAAATAAAAGTTGTTAATATTTTTATGGACACGTTATGTTTCAAGATGCACGCCTAAGAATATTTGCTGGCAATTACGCTCAAAATTGGTTTATGGTGAGTGGCTATAATGACAAATGAAAAAAATATCTTTATGAATAGATGAAATAAAAATATCACATGAAGTGGTTTTTTTTTAAACATAAATTATTTCTAAATTGGTGAATTTTCACGTTGAGTATTGTATATAGGATGGAATTTGAAAACAGATTTCCCAGTGTTAGAATAGCATACGTGGAAATTAGCTACCTTCAATAAAATGTAGACCCCGGTTGGTATTTCCTATCAGCCCTACCCAAACAATTACTACTCCAGTAATGGTTTCATTTAGATAAAACGTTCTCACATCCTTTTAAAATCGGTTTCAATTGTAATGGATACATTATAGTGTCCAGTTTCTCTTTGACTGCCGCGGTAAAATAAATGTAATGGTCGGTGAGGCAACGTGCGTTCTTCGTATAAAAGTATTTGAAATGCCTTTATAACAATCTCTTATACATGGATAAGAAGTACAAGTAAATGTTCCCAATAAAAGTTGTTGTATTTGCGCCGAAACATATTTCTGAAATATTTTCAGATATACTTGGTGTTCAGCGTAAGCACAATGTCGAATAGCCAAGCAACCATTAAAAAACAATATAGTTACCTTACCGTGGATTCCAGGACACACTGGAATAGCAGGAAATGAAATAGCAGATAAACTAGCAAAGAGGGGGACTGAACCACCTTTTTGGGGGCCGTAACCCTTTTGCGGTATCAGCTCCAATGTAATACTGGAAGAATGAGGCAAAGCCAGATGCTCTGACCATTGGAAAGATCTAGTAGGACCAGAGTGGGCTCCTGAAAAAGCTCAAAATAGTGGAGGAACGAGAATGTAGATTTTGTGTCATAAAAGAAGACAATCCTAGTGCACAACAGCTATAAAACTATTGGATAGACATTTACCTAAGTTAAAACCTGCAGATATCCTAAAATTCCTCATGGAAATAAAACTAAAGGAGCTACTATTCTCTGACTGACCCTAACTCTCCTCAGGAACTAAGTAGAAGTAAGGGGGCACAATAGATCTTTTAGGTGTCAGTGAATATAACCCCATACACACATACTTACAAGCGAGAAAACTTAAAGTTCACTTTTTTTTTAATAGGATACCTACTCTATATTTTTGTTCACTATCGAATTAAATGTAGAATTATGCATCTAGTTCTATCTATTTCTATTTCCATAAATTGCGACGTTGTCAAGCTGCAGCGATAAATATGAAGATTTGACGAACAGAGTAGAAGTTTCGTATAGTGTTTGGGGTATTTTTTGGATAAGCATTAATTCAGGAGAGTTCAATTAGCAAAATCTCCATTTTTTTATTGAAACGTCCAGTATATTATTTTACCACCTTGTAGAACTATTTGATCCTAAATTATGTTTGTGTAATGTAACCTATAAAATTGAAAATTTGCACTTTCAACTTATAATTTGAAAATATTCCTGTTTTGAACAAGTTTGCTTTAATTCTGTAGTTTAAAATACTTTCATTGTCGTTAATTTCATGTGACAGAATTAAACCAGTCATTTCCTACCTTCGACAACTGTAATAAAATGGATAAGGTATCTACAAAATAGACAATAACTATTTCATTGAATTTTTGAAATGACCACCATTTACTTGTATGCGATCTTCAAATGCTTTACCAGCACGTAATTATATTCTTCAAGTCTTCCGTAGTAGTATCGAAGGACGCTGTACCCTTTTGAAACATCTACACAAAACGAGAAAAGTTAGTCAGTCTTAGTGCAGGAAACGTGAACTACATACATATTTTGCTTTTGTGATAACTTACAAGGTCTCGGACGGAAGCAAGGGAATGATACAACCATTACAGCTACTCAAAATCCCCCTAGTCAAACTAGTGACCTATATAAAAGACACGGAAATTTTGCAATGGAAGTGAATGATATGGGAAATGATACAAAGATATAGTTCAAGTGCATGAACAATAACAACGTGTATGAGGCCGATTTACTTTTAACAATATCACAAGTCGATGGTGACTATCATAGATAACCTATTTAGTGGCTATTCATGAATTAAATTAATCTCGTCTTACCCACCGCGATATCTTTATTATTCAAACATAAGAAAATTACGAAAAATTTTGACATATGCGATAACTACTCTATTTTTAGGGTTCCGTTCCTAGATGTTAAAAATCGGACCACACTACTAAGAGCCTCCACACACGGGTCGATTGGCACTTGAAATGGATGCGACTCGAAGTCGGAGCGGAATGAACGTCACGTACGAACTATGCGATGCAATCGAAAGTTCACCGTACACGGGGCGATTTTCATCTCTCAGTTCGACTATGTCTTCCAACAAGTTCAGTTCACCTTTATTATAATGATTGGTTCAAGTGATGAAGAGGCCGCTGTTATTTTTCATATGTTCTGTCGGATGAAAAAAATGAAATTAGAAATTAAATAAATTTAGAAACTTTATACTTCATTAGATTTATTTAGTAGATAACAGCAAAACAATAATTAGCGATAAAGAAAAAGAACTAAATATCATAAAACAAATAGCAGTTAATAATAGTTACGATCCAAATTTAATAGGCAATATCATAAATAAAAAGTGGCTAAAAAATAAAAATAATTAATTTAAGAACTTAACATACTTCGGAATACCATCCTTTGTTTTATTTCATCGTTCAGTATGGATCTTCATCAAGTAAAAGCCTCATCTATTCAATAGTTAGAAGATTTTTCTTTCAAACTTACATCCATATTGCACTCGAACCTATCGTCACACTCGAACTTTCCCGTTCTCAGCAATCGAACCGTTGGTGGACCTACATTACACTCCAACCGGTATCTCGTGAAATGAGGGGACGAAGCGCCGTAACAAATTTGAAAGTGGGGATCCAGCAACGCCAATCGTGCGGTAGACGTTATGCAGTAGGCAGCTCGCCTTGTCACGAGATACCAGTTTACCTGTACATTATGTACGAAGAATCGTTTCGACTTCGAGTCGCATCCACTTCGAGCGCCAATCGACACGTGTGCGGAGGCTCTTAGACTTCGCTGTCCGTGCATCAAAAGAAACGTGAACGCGGAGCTATACACCTCAGTGCACCGTTAATTCATGTCCGGACTAGCTTGCGAATCTTTTCGATATTCCAGTCTGAGTAGTATGTTATTTTGAATCTGTTTTGAAGTTGAGTGCATCAAGATGGAATGGACGGAGGAGAAAAGCTTATTGCTAATTAAAAATTATCGGGGAAAAGAGAAATGGGATACAAAAAATCCCAGATATTACAACAAAACGAAACAAAAATTATGCGTGATCGAAATTTCAAATCCAAGAGTATATCCATACATCTCCCTGCTTTTATGTATTTGTTTTCGCCACCATCTCCTTTCACGAGTATTTTTCCTTTTAATAATTGCATAACAATATAGGCTGCTGCAGTAACATCCATCAGATACAGATTCAACGCAATTACTGATGGAACGACGAAATGATTGGTACCAGGTACGGAGCGGTGTTCTGTTCGTTACTTATTGCAACAGTGTTGATCGCGTCGCAGAACGCGACGAGGTTCGAGACGGTATTCGCAGAATGTCTGTATTTAGCTTTACAATAGAATATCGCAATATGAATGTTACTTTCAGTGTTTTATAAAATATGTCTTTAAAAACTTCATCTGGTAGGTAATTTGTAAATAATATTCAATTATTAGAACTGAATGGGGTTTCATTGCTTTACGGGAACCAGGTAGACTGAAAATGTCGGGAACCAAATTTCTCATAAACATTAGGTGTACCTGGAATATGGGAACCAAATTGCACATTTTTTCCTGTCCCTTTTTAATAGATATAGGAAGCAAAAGACACGTACCCATTTGAATAAGATCTTCACAAATCAAATTAAACTATAACTATGATTGACCTCATATACTATACACCCTTCATTACTGGTTTGTGGGAACGATGCTGACGGAATTATTTCCTACTTGCGTTACCACTTGTTTTGTTATTAGCTGATTCTGTTGATGACGGCTGCTCGAAGAGAATTCACAACAAGATGTCTTCATTTCTCTACTTTTATTTTGTTCACAATCACGAACAAAATGTAGAAAAACTTTATAACACAAATATCAAACAACGCTTTGTTCAGTGTCTCTCGGGATTCAAGCCACCCTATCATTTTTGGGAAGCGGGAATATAGCAAATTGCGGGGTTGCCGCTAACAAATGATATCACAAGAAGAAATCAAGAGCTGTTGTGGGAGGTACCATTAACAATGAGTTTGTGCGCATGAGGGCGGGCTAGCCATCACGTTTGGCGCTTGCAGTAAATTAACGTACAAAACATACCAAAATATTTTCGGACCAAACGTACAAATAATTAATCTATCACAAATGACAATGTCATTAAGGTGGGTATCAAATAAACCAATAATTTGAGTACAGAAAGAAAATGCAGAAAATAATAACAGAATGTGTTGTTAAAAAAATTCAAAGCAAACAAATTTTTTTTTGGCAAACAATTAAAAGATCATTACACTTAAATAGGGACCGTACTTGCACCCCATTTGGAGGTTTTCGAAGCGATGTATCGTTCCACAATTAACTGCTATTTTTGTTGTCAAATAGTTTTTGTTACACCCCGTATAATTATGGCTTAGACCGTTGAAAAGCATTTCCAACGGGCTTTCCAACGATGTATCCCAAGTAAGATTCTCTCTCATTTTAACTCCCCCTCTCTACCGTAGAAACGCTTTTGATATTTTTTTGATATTTCTTTTCGTTCACGAAGTACAGCCCCCGTTGTAAGTTTTGAAATTGACACCCTGTATATTAATAGATGTTTACTAAAGGTATCTGTTATTGAAAATATTACCAGAGCGAGATCAGATCGATGAAAAATTGTGATCTTCATTGTTGTGCGTATCCGTCCTGAATGTATGGAAAATAAAATTGTAAACTTTTCTACGCCTAAGAAACTAGTTCTAGTGTTTTTTGTTGAAGCTCTCACAGAATCAAAACCAATGACAAATTTGAAATGAAAGTTAAGGAAAATTTTCGCTTTCGCAAATCAGTTACATAAAATCAAACGATACAAAGTTGAGCCTTGCTTGGATCTGACGTTAAATTGCAATAATGTCAGCGTAAAATCGTTTTCTTCATACCTCGGTCGAAAGTACGCACTTTCGTCCCTCATAGCAGGGACGAAAGCTCAACATTTACTCCCTGTGAAAAGTACACGCGTTTCCTCTATAACAGCGGGAAGAAAGAGTTTCTCATGCGTATTTATACTCGTAACTACGACCAGCGGCACTCGCTTCCGACCGGCTATGAAGAAAAATAGTATACACTCCACGGGCCGAAAGTTGAATTTTCGGCCCTGCGCGTCATGATGCTCCGAAGCGAATTTCGGCCCTGCGCGTCATGATGCCCTCAGCCGAGCATCAGCGGAGCATCATGACGCGCAGGGCCGAAAATTCAACTTTCGGCCCTTGGAGTGTAATATACTATTCTTGCCACTGGAATGTTTTCTAAACTAGGTGGGAGAAACTATTACAGAACCAAAAATAACGTTTCACAGTTCGAGAAGCACGATGCGGTCTTCTCTGAACTTTGATAATGGGGGTTGGAGCAGAGTGGCCAATATTAAAAAAATTTGAAGGGATTGCTTATCGAAATTGTATTTCTCGACCTATTTCTACACTTTCTTCGAAGTTCAATGAACTAATAGATCCAATGTAACAGGGCAACTTCTAGCAGGCTGTTAAGCGTTATCGAAATGTTAATCATGAACAATTGAGAGAATATTTTAATTATTATTTCATTAGAATAAAAAAATGCAGCTACGGGAATTTATGAGTCCGTGGATAAAAACCAAATAATTAATTATCAAGTTAGTTTTATACCCAGCTACTTTCTAGTCTTTGGAGGCCTTTGGGAAGTTGGTGTAAAAGGTGCCAAACAATGGGCAAGAATTACAATGAAAAAAAATCTAAATATTTTTTCACCATGTTTTTTTTTAACCCTTAAGTGCTTACTGTTGCAGTAATACAACATCGCATTATTTACCTTGTATTAAATAGTCACGTAAACATTGAGAGACATACATGCATAGTATGATCTTCCTACAACATTGCTCTTTCACTCTTTCGTATAAAAATCTGGTATCACTCTTTCGCACATACGCAATCGGACCAGACTTATCTGGAAACATGAAACGTGGTTACATCGATTTATGATAGTTGGAGCCTGAGTGCAGAAAAATATATATGATGTAGAAGTACAACACTATGCATTAGGCATTATTACGTATGTTGTAGAAATACAACTCTATGTAATGAACTTACATTTTTATTATTTACTTTTTTATGTAAAATGATGATTGAAAAAACACTTATAGTTGGATTTTCTTCAGATTTTATCATGGAAAGAAGAAAACGTTATACCCAACAGGAATTGGATTATTCAGCCGAACATCTAAGCGAAATTAGAGAAGATGGGCTAGACTTTTCAGATACAGATAGTCTGGATGATCCTGAATATATTCCAGAATCAGATCAAGAAGTCAAAGATATAGCTTTGATTGAAAACAAGTAAGATACGGCAAATATTGACATTAGGGAACAAGACCAGGAAGTCATTGGAAATATTGAAAATAACATTACTAAACAGGCTCAAAATAATCAATTACGTTCCAAACCAACAAGTTCAAAGGTGGATAAAGTAAACATTATCTGGAAAAAAAAGAACTTGGTGTTAAGTGATGTTCCGAAAGGATTTTGTGGTAGCGAATCATTATGCAATACAGTTCTAGAGTTGAATACACCATATGATTGTTTTTCTTATTTTTTTACGGATCAGCTTTTTGACAAAATAACCGAAGAATCGTGCTTGTATGCACAACAAATTGATATTGAGAAGCCTTTACATTTGACTAAGGCCGAACTGGAAAAGTATTTTGGAATACTCATTTTCATGTCTAATATTCGTCTTCCTAATACATGTTCTTACTGGAATCATGATGTTGGCTTAGAAATAATAACACAAACAATGACTGTAAATAGGTTCGTGAAAATTAGACAATTTCTACATTTTAACGACAATAAACTACATTTGCCACGAGATAATGAAAAACATGATAGACTTCCTAAGCTCAGACCAGCAATAGACCATTCAAATAATATATTTTCAACTGTTGCCCTTGAATCAAAACTGTCAATTGATGAGCAGTTATGCTCAACAAAATTACGACACTTCATGAAGCAATACTTACCCATGAAACCTCGCAAGTGGGGCTTCAAATTGTTCGTACTGTGTGGTATAAGTGGGTTTGCGTATAATTTCGAAGTTTAGTCTGGACAAGAAAATAATGATATTCACAGACTTACAACAGAACCAGATCTAGTTGTTCGATTAGCCAGAATTATACCAAAAAATCTCAATTACCAATTATTCTTAAAAAATTATTTCACTACTCTCTACGTTTTAGTTTACTTGGCTGAAAATGGAATTTTAAATATGAGAACAGTGCGCCGAAACAGGGTTCCTAATTGCAAGTGTCCCACAGAGAAAGATTTGAAAAAAGAAATACGAGGAACAAGCTATGAATTTGTAGCCACCTATGAAAATATAGATATAAGTTCCATCGTGTGGACAATAGAGTGGTTAATTTACTGTCTACGTTTGGTGGACAACAGCCAATAACTTCTGTGAAAAGATATGACAAAGTATCAAAAGCCAACAAAGAGATATCTTGCCCATACATTATACATGAATATAACAAACATATGGGTGGGGTAGATTTATTAGATGCTAATATAGCTAGGCACAAAATCCTAACAAAAAGTAAGAAATGGTACATACGCATTTTTTACCATTTACTTGACTTGACATTAGCCAGTGCTTGGCTTCTATACAAAAGAATTGGTAAAATGAAACAAGATAATAAAATGGAGAAACTTTCATTTTTTAAGTTTCGGATGGAAGTTGCTAAATGCTTTTGCAAAGTTGGTCAAAGCTACAATATTAAACGTGGACGTCCATCTTCTGCAACAATAGAAGAAATGGTCGCAGCAAAGAGAACAGAAGGACCAACTAAGTATATTCCTCCCAGAGATATACGACTGGATCAAGTGGGTCATTGGATTAGTTCGACAACAAGAAATAGGTGTAAATTCCCAGGTTGTAGTGGATATTCACAGATATCTTGTGAAAAATGTTTAAACTTGTGTTTCAATAAGAAAAATAACTGCACCAAAAAATTTCATACTGAAGCATAACTGAAAAATTTTGTTCCACTGCATGATGTTGCACATATTATGCAATATCAAATTTTTGTCAATTTTGACAACCCCAGAGTTGAAAAAAGATTTTTATGTATTTTTTATGAATAAAGATAGTATAAATATACAACATATATTTTATTTATCACTTTTAAAAAAATCATGCATTAAAGGGTTTTAATGAAAAAGTTTTACATGCAATGGGAAATCTGAAAAATAATTGTAATTAATTTCATCTCGAACATTAATCGAATATCAAATTTTATTGCACGCTGTAGATTGATTCACAAAAGCATGAAACTATAAATAATTCGTTCAAATTAAAAAAAGTAATTCATTATTCCTAGTGAACATGAATCTTAGTAACCACCAGTTTGCAACATTTTTGTTATGTGTGTTATTCATTCTCAAATTGAATGCAGAAGGTAAGTATATATTGCATTGTTCAAAAACTAGAAAGACCGGTAGCCCGTGACACATTTAGGCTTCATTTTTTCGGATGGAAGCCGTTTTTATATGAAAGAAGTAGAATAAGGCTATTCCCAGGGCCCAAACTGGATAATAGAAGCTACAGTGGGCAATGAAAATCTTCACGAATTTAAAGCTGTGAGCCCAAGAGAGTTTAGATTTAGTTATTATAAGCAAAGTATTGAAATTTTTCAAACTTATATGACGTGACCATGTAGAGTATATGTATAGGTAGGGGTCCACGCCGCCAAATGTTTTTAATAAACTTTTTTAACATTTTTCTTAGTTAACAAATAACAAGGGGGTTCAACAACATTCTGTTTGTAGCCTAACTTGTTGAAAAATTAACTTTTAGAATCTTTTCACCGGCAATGAATTCTTTGAAGTGTTCGGAATACCCCATTATCTTTTCAAATTTTTAAATTAACAGTAAATACATTTTAAAAATTACTTAATGCGACCCAAAATGACTCGCGTAGACCTATCTTCGGCGTTGAATTAAAATTATAAATAATAGAGGTGAAGCTCAGAGAATACGAGCTTTTTTATTGAAAATTTCCTCCTCTTTGAAAATCTTTTGTCAAAATTCCTTAAATATTAATAGTTTTTCAGTTATGAACAAAAAACCAAACGCTCTTTTTTCATCTTAATTTGTTAAATAACAATATTGCAATTTTTCCCGTGCTGATACATACTTTTGATACATATTTCTAGACGTCATTCCAAATCGAATGATAGATAAATAGATAGCTTTATTACAATATTACAGTTTATGAAAGTTAACATTTCATAAAATCTTCCCAAACACAACCTGTTGAGACACGTCAACATAATAAAACATATACAAAAATATATATATAAAAACATTTCACATCAAACTGAGCCAGTTACAGTTAAAAACTTGATCCAACGAGTGTTATAGTTATGAACATTTGATCCTATGTTATTTTTTATGTTTGTTTTTATGCACAAATAGTTTCGAAAATAATAATGAGCCATCGCTTATACTTTTAAGAGCTTTATCACCATTCAACACGTTTTTGAACTTGTGTACTAGACTATTATATATATTATGTATTATAATACTAAGCCATTCAACATGACGTCTCTTTTCACGAGCATGTTTGCAAATACCCGACTTATAAAACTCCCTATCTTTAATGTGTTTTTGTGTTCTTTCATTTAAATTTTCATTGGTCTAGATGTTTTACCTAATTACAGGATATTTCACAAGTACAGTTTTTCGAGAATTGTTCTCCATTTTTTGGATTAGATTTTGTTGGGATAGATCTCAAAGTAGATATTGGTAGGATTATTTAGTTTATTACCAACTTTTGTTATTTCATGTGATAAACCCTTGATATATGGTTGTTAAGTTTTTGAAAGCTAGAGTTGCTGAATTGTTATTATTATTGGGTTTGAAAAAAATGTCTTCTACATTTCCAATTTATTTTTTATAGATTCTGTAGGGAGATTATCATTATTCAAAGCAGACTTCACTTACCATGTTTTTTTTGTAAATTATTTATCATTGGAACAACCTATTAGTGCCTTTTAAGTCAAGAAAAACTCGATTTCCGAGGAAATGAATGATTTTGTCACTATTTTTGTTTCAATCTAACATCATTCAACATTGCAATGGAATATCAGGTATAATATTCAAGTAGCTATTACAATAAATTTTGGTTCAAAATTATCAAGGGTAATAAAACAAGACCTTGATAAATAGTCGACTATTTTGTTGCATCTAAATTTCTACTGTATTTTATAACAATTTAGCGAGACATTATTTTGACAATAATAATCTGATGAAAGCCCGAGAGCAAAGCTCGAGGTCTTCCATCTCTGATTATTAATGCCAAAATAATGTCGAGTCAAATTAGTGAATACAAGAGAAATTTAGCAGCAATAAAAATAGTGGACAACAGTGGCGGTTCCTCGAAGGAGGTTCAGCCTCCTCAACAATTTATCCAGCAAATAGCAGCAGAAATATTTTGTTGATTATTCTTCATTTTATTTCCTGTTTATCTAATAATTTTTAAATTTTAAAATTAATTTCCCGTTTTCACTAGTTATTTTTGAATCTGACAACAGTGCCCTGGGGCTAAATTCTACAAACATCTCAATACCGAAACACGTGCTGCTCAAGAGAGTTGCCGTTTTTTCGACCGGTCCAATTGCTAATACCGTAAAAAATAGCGGAAATGGCAACACTCTTAGGAGGCTCGCCTCTAGCGGTCGCGATGATACACGAAGGCACATCGTGTTGCATGCGTGTTCGACTTGACCAATAAAAGCTTTTTCTATTTTCGTGCGGAAAAGTTCACCTTTCCGCACTAGTGCGGAAAAGTATAAATATAAAAAAGTATACACATTTGTCACACAGTATCTTCTATATTGATAATACCAAGTTTAGGCGTGAATAGCTTCGGTAAATATCCGTCCGAAATTGCAGCTTCTCTGAAACTTCCTAACCCCGAATTATATACGGGCCACAGTTTTCGGCGGTCTTCGGCTACCATATCGGTAGATACTGGAGAAGGTATTACCAGTATAAAAAGATTGGGAGGTTGGAAATCGACAGCCGTGGCTGAAGGGTATTTAGAAGAATCAACGGTAATGCGGAGAAAAATGTCTAGCAAAATATTATCCCAAAGAACATGCATATGGGGCTACTTCTTCCAACAACAATTTTGTCACAACCAGTCCCTTGACACAAGAAATCGAAGCAGCAATAAATTCGGTTGGGTTCGATCTTATTGAACCAAAAAAATTAATGGCATCAGCGATCCACTTACAGAATGCATCAAATTGCCAATTTATTATTAATATTATTCATAAGTAGTAGAATAGATTGTAGTTTCTCTTCATGCTTTAATAAAAATTAATAAAACTTCAATATGTTGTTTCCTTATTTTTACATGTTCCGCACGCTCGTAGAAAAAATAGCGTTCCCAACTCGTGCAAAAAGTGTCTTTTCCTCGCTGGATTGCTTGGCCGAACTTCGCTACGCGTCGTTCGGCCAACTGCAATCGCGTGCGGAAAAGTGGAACTTTCCGTACTAATTAGGAAATATACTATATTCGAATGTTTTTCAAAACAGTTTCCCAATACACTTCTAGATAACTTGGTTCTAAAATATCAAATTTTTTGATAAAATAGCACAGCACAATGAATTATGCGTTGTATACTCGGTTAGATATTTTAGGCCAGTACCTACGACAGTCACCCCGATATGATAAAATGTATGATAAATAATGATTTGCAACAAGTTTCACCTCAGTTTTATAAACTACTTTGTTTGACAGTCACCATTCCTGTCACGTCAGCATCGGTGGAGAGATCATTTTCTACTCTCAAACGAATTACAACTTACCTGCTAAATACAATGGGCCAAAATCATTTATACAATGTTAGTTTAATATTTATTGAAAAGGATTTAGTAAAACGCTTAAAACAAAATAATACATTTTTTGATAATATTATTGATCATTTTTCGCAAACTAAAGACCGTAGGACTCCGTTAATATATAAAAAGAGTTAATAAAATAAAAAAAAAAAAAAAAAATATGAAAAATTCCAAAATTAAAAATTAAAAATATTGATATAAATTATTTTCATAATGCTTTTATTTCCAGACGTGGCTTGGAGAGTTGTCGGTGGAATTTGGGTTAACCATGCTCAATATCCGTTTATGGTGAGTTACTATAATAACAAAGGAAACAAATATGTCTGTTTTGAAATAAAATAGAAATATCACAGTTCGTCCGGAAATCAATGAATCATGTTCAGATGAAATCATTTTTTTTTTATTTTATAAACCTTTTTTTGTCCAATTTAACAAAACTGTAACTTTTTATGCTTTTCAATCTACAAACTTGTTAAATTTTATCAGCCGGTTTAGTAGGATGGAATTTTGAACCTAATTTTCCAGTGCTGGAATTAACTTTTGTACGTAGAAATTTAGCTGTTCTGTTACCTCAAATAAAACGAGGTCACAGGTTTGTATTTCCTATCAGCCCAACCCAAACAATTACTTTTTGGGGTTGTTGTGAAAGACTCTTTTGTAGCTAGTGTGTATTATTTGTGCTTATAAATTCTGTCCAGAAATTGTCCCATCGCTATAAATATTGAAATCCTAATTTTAATAAAATCTGAATTTAGTTTTAATTATAGTAGCTACATTATATTCCCCAGTTTCTCATCAAAATCACTAAATAGCTTTTACATGAATTCCACTTTCAACTTTTGAAATTTTTGAAAAATATTTATACCCAATTTGCTGCAGCAAAACAGATTAAATAATATAACAAAACACCATTCTTTTATTTGGTCGACTTCGACCATGTACGGCGGAGTTGAACATTTTGCCGATACCGGAGCTACTCTGACCGCTGCTTTAATATCTATTTAACTCAGTATTTCAAAGATAATTATACTTCCATTACACTCACCATAATATGCTAATTAATTTCAGGTACGAATAATGCCTGTAGATTGTGGTGGTACTATTATTGACGCCAGGACGATTTTAACCGCAGGTCATTGTGTAACGCCCCGCAAGTATGTATGTCAACATGTGAATTTTTAAAACCATATTGAAAAATCAATGATATGAATATTCAATTTTCACATGTTTTGTCATCTCTTTTGTTTAGATAGAACAGTAACTACACCCACGTAATCAAGTAAGCTAATTTAATTAAAAGTAAATTGTGCTATCATAAACTTTAGAGTTTTTTCAGTGAAAATTAGAGATTCATTCAACCATCTGATGTTTTTCCCAACTCTGCATCGGCCGGTCAGAGTTTCAATTGCCTTATATTCCGCGGATATTATTATTTCCTATCGGCAATATTTACTGTCACATTCCATCCACATTCAATGATTTGTTTATAGAAACTCTCGATGTCTAGTTTAGAAGTAACACGCGTCGTTTTTTTCCCTACCTTTTTGCCATCACAAAAAACATCGGCTTCATAAAACCAACTAGGATGAAATGTTTTCTTCTTGGCAGCTTATTCCTCTCGTGAACCGATTCTATTTCTGTGACTGATGCTAATCACCGACGTCGGGAGTACACTACCCCTAACTGGAAATTTTGCCAAACCCACTAGAGTTCCAAACAGTGGTAGCAATCTTTATCGAGCCCAGCATCTATGTACTCGGGACCTAGGTTTTACGTCTCCTCCGAAAGACGGCATATCTAAATTAAAATTATACCTCGTGCTCATTGGTATAATACCAGCGAGCTGTGATATGCTACTCATCCTAGTAGTCTAAGGTGATCTCTAGTATAAAGTGTTTTTGCTGCAGGCCCACAACGGTGTTTTCCAGTGGTCACCCTTCCAAGTACGAACCGCGCACGAGACTTCTTCACTGTGATTATCAGAGGCGTTTCACTACAGCGCTGAGCTTCCACACATTATATCCATACTTTTTCATATTTATCTATTCATAAATTGAACTTATTAACACCAAAAATCCCTAGGTAAGTTTCTGACGCTTACCTCAAAATTTAAAACTACAGGACGCACAAACAGAACTGTGGGCTTGGCGCAAGCGTTGTAATCGCTATCCCTCTCTGCCACGAATCCGTCCGTTTCGTGAAGTCTGAAACAGTTTCCCAGGATAGATAACGTCGTCTACTTCTTGTGCCTTCTATCACTTACAAAGATTGGCAATCAGTAGATCATCTTCACTGTTAAAAGTGCTGTACGGAAGAGACCAGCAGATATCTTCACGAATCAAACAAATTAAGAGATTATTCAGCTAGAAATCTTCTATAAGTTCCTTGTGGCATTACTTATTTTTTTGTCTTATTTTTTTTGGAATCAAACCACAATAATGTTCTCTCTGGGAGTAAATACCACTATATTCCAAGCAGAAATTTACGCAATTGACTCATGTCTGAGAGAAAACATAAGGAAGGGATACAGCGGTAAAAACATTCTTATCTGCTCAGACAGTCAAGCGTCAATTAAATCACTTAATAGTAGTACCATGAAATCCAAACTTGTCTGGGAGTGCTTAGAAAACCTTAAAAAACTCAGTGCCACAAATAAGGTAACCCTGAAATGGGTGCCAGGTCACAAGGGTATTGAAGGGAACGAAAAAGCAGATGCCCTAGCACGAGAAGGATCGGCAACCGGCTACACCGGTCCTGAACCGGCAACCGGTATAACAAAGGCTTCGGTAAGAACCACGTTAAACCAGTGGGTGCACAAACAACACCTCAAATACTGGCAAACAATTCCGAAGCTCAAACACAGTAAAATGATGGTCAAACAACCCATACCAAAACTTACTGAAGAAATTCTGAAGTTAAATAGGAGAGATATCAGGCTGGTAACCGGCCTTATAACCGGACACTGTGGCCTGAGAAAGCACCTTTACACAATGGGGATCTTCCAAGAAGAACCTACATGTAGATTATGTGGCGAGGAGGACGAAACAGCCACCCATATAATTTTCGAATGTGAGGCTCTACGTTGGTGGAGGTATAGACAGATAGGGCCGGATGACCCTATATACAACCTCACCAAAAGAGATACTGTGAAGAGACTTCTAGATCTCATCAAGGTCACAAATCTTCTCACAGACTAGCAGACAGACAGGACAATACAATAAGCCAACGGCTGCAGTGTTGGGGCCCACTAACCCGGCCTGTTTTCGTCTGTCTACCAACCAACCAACCAACCAACAATAATGTTTTTTTATTTTTTATTTCAACGTTTCGGTAGCGTTCCAGTTACCGTTGTCAAGATTAACTATTTAAAGTATCGAAATAATTTTTTGGTCCCTATCTGACACAACGAAAAAATTTGACAACTAGACAATCAATAATATTTTGAAGTTTAAGACTACAAAACTTTGTTGTCAAATTTTATTAAGGTTCATTCATAGTAGATCACACCTCTGGTAAAATGTGAAATAAAATATTTTATTTCATGACATTCTAACGATATGTAGTCCACTAGAAATGAAATCCAGTAAAGTGCACGTTCCAGGAACGGATTTTATTGGGATAGCGCTTTTTTTCTTGCTTATTTTGGAAATTTTGTTAATAAAAACGCGTTTGTTGTTACTATTTTGTGTATGATTATTTTTGTTTTCAAAATATGTATAACTCAGTTTGGTGATTTTGTGTATTGAAGTGTGTATCGATTAACAACCATTCCAAAGATAAATCATAAGAAAACCTGGATAAAAACTTATGATGCTATCCTGATAACTCAGGTAATTGATTATTGGAAATTTCTCTTTCTAACATTGGTAACCAAATTTGACTACATTCGGCTGAAATACTAGCTACACATTTATCTGAATTTAGTTGTATTAAAGCACTTTATTTGATTTTTCGTCTTCTATTATTGGGCTCTTTCAATATTATTTTTGTCGAATTCCATTGAATTTTATGCCCCTCTTCCCAAGCATGTTTGCAAATACCTGACTTAAAGAACTCCCCTTCTTTAATATACTTTTTATGTTCATTTATTCGGACTTCCAATGGTCTAAATGTTTCACCTAAATAGAATTTGTCGCATTCACAAGATATCTGATATATGCAGTTTTTTGAAGATTGTTCTTCATTTCTTGGCTTTGTTTTTGTTAGAATAGATCTCAACGTGTTGTTAGATATGAAGCTAGTTCGAATAAGGAATTGATTACCAATTTTCTCAATTCTTTCTGATAAACCCTTAACATACGGTATTGTCAAGTTTTTAAAAATCATGTTAGCTGAATTATTAAAATTATTGTTATTGTTATGGGGTATTAACAATGAGCCCTTCTCTATATTCTTAATTTCTTTATTTACAAATTCTGCCGGGTAATAATTCTGGCCCTAACGTATAAAGATTTTACTATTCCTTTTTTAAAATAAAATATAGAGAAGGGCTCATTGTTAATACCCCACAACAATAACAATAATATTAATAATTCAGCTAACATAATTTTTGAAAACTTGACAATACCGTATGTTGAGGGTTTATCAGAAAGAATTAAGAAAATTGGTGATCAATTCAATATTCGAACTAGCTTCAAATCTAACAATACGTTGAGATTCATTCTAACAAAAACAAAGCCAAAAAATGAAGAACAATCTTCAAAAAACTGCATATATCAGATATCTTGTGAATGCGACAAATTCTATTTGGGTGAAACATCTAGACCATTGAAAGTCCGAATAAATGAACATAAAAAGTATATCAAAGATAGGGAGCTCTTTAAGTCAGGTATTTGCAAACATGCTTGGGAAGAGGGGCATAAAATTCAATGGGATTCGACAAAGATAATATTGAAAGAGCCCAATAATAAAAGACGAAAAATCAAAGGAAGTGCTTTAATACAACTAAATTCAGATAAATGTGTAGCTAGTATTTCAGCCGAATGTAGTCAAATTTGGTTACCAATGTTAGAAAGAGAAATTTCCAATAATCAATTACCTGAGTTATCTGGATAGCATCATAAGTTTTTATCCAGGTTTTCTTATGATTTATCTTTGGAATGGTTGTTAATCGATACACACTTCAATACACAAAATCACCAAACTGAGTTATACATATTTTGAAAACAAAAATAATCATACACAAAATAGTAACAACAAACGCGTTTTATTAACAAAATTTCCAAAATTAGCAAGAAAAAAAGCGCTATCCCAATAAAAACCGTTCCTGGAACGTGCACTCCATTTCTAGTGGACTACATATCGTTAGAATGTCATGAAATAAAATATTCATTTCACATTTTACCAGAGGTGGGATCTACCATGAATGAACCTTAATAAAATTTGACAACAAAGTTTTGTAGTCTTAAACTTCAAAATATTATTGATTGTCTAGTTGTCAAATTTTTTCGTTGTGTCAGATAGGGACCAAAAAATTATTTCGATACTATAAATAGTTAATCTTGACAACGGTAGCTGGTACGCTACCGAAACGTTGTAATAAAAAATAAAAAAACATGATTGTGGTTTGATTCCCAAAAAAATAAGAAAAAATTCAGCTAGAAGTCTCTTCTTCGTCCAGCTCTTTTTTTTCCTTGATTTCTCCCTGAGCAGTATATACTTAAAGTTTCCCATAATGTAGCAGACGTATTTTTCCAGAAAAAATTGTATTATTTAAAACTTTTTTAGTGAAAATAAACCATCCCAAATGTATAAAATAGATTTAGTTACTTTTGTTGTGATTGACTCGAAGTTTAAATTCATCAAATTGATTCAATATTATATTTCATCTATTTAGTTCTACACAAACCTATGCTGACCTAGTGGTATACTATGGAGGCGACATAAATAGTCAAAATAGTAGATATGTTGTAGTTGCAGAAGCGATTAAGCATCCAGCTCACGTAAATATACTAGAAAATGACATATACATGATTAATGACATTGGGATTTTAAAAGTAAGTGTGAATTACCATTTACCATATTTAGCACGACAATCAAATTAACTGTACAGTTTGGCAAATACAGGAGTGAATGTCGAGAAACGTACAAGAGGCGCGAAGTTGAAATGAGAAAGTATTCGGATGATGAAGACGGTAATATGCGCTTGGTGAATTAGTACGGTAAATAATCAAAGTAGATTAAGTAACATTCTTTTATTATTCAGGAGACGTAGATGAAGGTATTAATAGTATTTATTACTGTTTAATAAAATATTTAATAATATCTGTTAGAACAATACAAGTCTATACGAAATAAGAATGCAGATATTCACTTAAAGAAGCAGGTAGTGGGAATTCTAATATTTTTAACTCAATCCGGATGTATGTCAGATCAGGAATTTAAACCTTTTGAAAGCATTGAAACAATAATTAAAAATGCATAATGAAAGTACAAATCAAATATTCATTCACTAAATTAATTTAAACAATAGATATTTGTACGTCGCTCTCACTATGGTTTATGTCACTTTCACTTTTATCACTTTCTAAATTTAAAGTGTCACTGTCGTCGTCCTGTGGACAAATTATAATTTGGTCTATTGCTACATCAAGGCAAGGTTCCATGTCCATATACATTTTTTTATACTTTATTGCATGGTTACACCGTGACTTCGATTCATTTTCATCGAACGTATTAAAAAATTCGGTACAATGATTTTTTACCTCTCTCAAATTATAATTGACGTTTCTGTCTGCTACATATTGTTTCAATGAAGCCCAAACTAGCTCGATGGGATTCAGGTAAGGGTGGTAAGGCGGAAATCTAACGGTTTCGTGACCACGTTTGTTTAAAATCTGATCTATTCCATACCTTTTAAATTGTGGTTTGGGCTGTTTAATCAAATGGTATAAATCAACTTTTATTATATCCGGTGTAAACATAATGTTTCGCTGTCTAAGCCATTCTTGCATGTCTGCTTTTCTGTTATTATAATTTGGATACTTTCCAATTTCCACATTGTGGTAAAAGGTGCGTTATCAATGACAACAACACTTTTTGGCGGTAAGTTTGGTGTTAATTTTTCCTCGGCCCATTTTTTATAATTACTGTAATTCATCTCTCCGTGATAATCACCAGGTTTGGTTTGAGAGTCAGTACATTGTATATGTTACGTCACAAGCCCGATCTTGTACGGAGTCAAGCTTCGTACAATGAATTTGTACGAAGTCCGATCTGTACAAGCCATTTTGTACGAAGCCGAGATTGGCGGACTTCGGACAGAGATGATTGTACGAAGTCGACTCTGTACAACGCTGGTTGTACGGAGTCGGAGCATCGATACTCACGCGCTATTAAGACTCTCGTCTGTAGCCCGTGTGATGTGATGGCGCGGAGGAGGGTAGGGTAGGGTAGGTTGGGTTGGATTTCCTTCGCTTTTAATGCACTTTACAACATTTTGGAAAATATTCATTAAAAAAGTGTACGGAAAGCTAGCTTTTCTGTGAATTATACAATTCCATTTTTCGATTTGGGTTAGGGTTGGGTAGGTTGGGTGAGTCAGATAATGTTCAAATTATAATAATTTTCAATAATAACCCAACCAAACCTACCCCTACCAAACTACCTTCGTATTTTTAGTCAATTTTTGTAGAATAAATTATAATAATTTTCAATAATAACCCAACCAAACCTACCCCTACCAAACTACCTTCGTATTTTTAGTCAATTTTTGTAAAATAAATTATAATAATTTTCAATAATAACCCAACCAAACCTACCCCTACCAAACCACATCCCTCGCGCGCCTGGCACCAGACGACCAGCCCCGCGAAAAAGCCGATGCTCCGACTCCGTACAACCAGCGTTGTACAGAGTCGACTTCGTACAATCATCTCTGTCCGAAGTCCGCCAATCTCGGCTTCGTACAAAATGGCTTGTACAGATCGGACTTTGTACAAATTCATTGTACGAAGCTCGACTCCGTACAAGATCGGGCTTGGGACGTAACATATACATCAAATTGGTGCGAGGCAATAGTAGCTTCTGTCAGTGTTTTCTGTTAATTGAATATTATTGGGTAAATACAAACCGAGACATTAGATGCCACTAAAATAGCCTGGTGAATGTGCAGCTCTTTGCATAAAGAAAAGCCTTCGGCAAATAACTATACGGGAGATTATATCTCTTTGGTGGACTTCATTGAGATTCTGGCTGGAGAAAGTCAGAAAAGCCAGAAAAGAAGGAAAAGGGGTTTAAGTGGAATAGGCCAGAAACTACCTCATAACATCTAGTCTAATATAATTAGATGAGGCTGAAGTAGACTTTGTCTTGCTTATCCGGTCTTGAGCCTGCTAAAATATAACGCTTGGTATGCGATTCAGTCTTGGATGGATTTGAATTCTCGTATTTGGTTTTGGTCTTGTTTTAGTTCCTTCGGGCTTGGTCTTTATTTATATTACTTATCCTCAAAATTAAATAATTCAGTTTATATTCTCACCTTTGAATTTTAAGATACTGGTAGTAATGATTTTTTTCAACTTTTCTTACTTGGCAACAGATCACATGCTTCAGTTGCAGAGGCGCCTAGTGAATACAGTTTCTATACGAAAGGTTATTCTTGTTTTGTTTGTTGTTGAGTGACTTGAAAGAAAAGCTTTTATGTATTATTCTGTTATTCTTAAAATTCTGTGATAAGATAGTTTTAGTTCGACTTTGACTTTTGGGTAGATATTTTAAGAATTTAATAAGTAGTGAGTAGGTATTTTCAATAAGTTTAAATGGGGTGCTATACTGGAAACAGAATCGATTAGAAATAGATTGATGACGTGCCTGTACTGATCTCTATCACGGTTAATTCTAAATATTGAGCCTTTATTTTTCATGTATGTGCTGTTTCAAAAAAATGAGCTGATTTTGTACTATTATATTGTACTATATTTCAGCTTTCTACGCCCATTATGCTAGAAAGAGGGATAGCAGAACCAGTACGATTGGGACTAGATTATAACGCGACTCAATGGAATAGGCAAGCAATTATAGTTGGATGGGGTGCGATTCGGGTGAGTTGAGAGGTAAATTTAAAAATTGGACCACTGTTACCTTTCTCAAAGGATCTCCAAAACTGCACCCAACTCGTTGAGCTAATATATCACAATAATATCAATCGAAGCAATGTCTTGATCTTCTAGACTTACAGGGTTGTGATTGAAGCATTATGTCACAATTTAAAAGTAGTTGGCAGCGAATTTTTGAATATCTGCAATGAACCTTTTTACTAATTTTTTTTAGCATTAAATTAGAGTTTTTTATCAGAAAAATGTCCTCTTATTCCTTTTTTTGAGCTGGATTTCTATCCTAAAAAAAATTACTGAGAATGCAGAAACCAGACACGAGCTTTGAACGTGATGTCACTCTTCCCTCCTTCGTGACGTCGAAGAGCCTACGACCTTGAAATTAACAGAACGTTATTTCCGTAGTATTTGTGATGTTTGCTTCCTGATTTCTGAATTTTGACACCGCATTTAACCTTGAAATCAATATTGATTTTCTCTTTGTTATTGCTGTTGTTTGGATTATTTGTTTTTGTTTCGCTTTCGTGTTTCCAGAATATTCAAAGAGTGCTTTGTACCAACTTGCACAAATAACAATATAAATTGCGCAAGCAAAATATTCGTTCACGTTCCACGAGATCAAAATCATGGTTCGAAAGAAGTTGACCAAAACCAGTAATATTTGCTGTAGTGAATATTTAGGTATAGATTGAAGGAAAATAAGTTATTACTTATTACTAACCGTTTCGTTTTGTTTCCTGACTTCTGCTGATAAATAATCTAATTTAGGCATGTAAAAGTCGTCCACTATGCTGAAATATACGTTTGGCAGATTGTCTGCACTACCCTTTGAAAATCCTGGATTCATTTCATCCAATAATATACAGAACCAACTCAAAAGTACAACAATAATATTCGAAGAGTAAATCAAATTAAGCTACATAATACACAACCACAACAACAAAATTGTCAGCTAAGGGTCTTCTCCGTTGGATGTTTTGGCCTTGGCTGTAGCAGCAGTTGGCCAGCTACGTTGACAAATACTGCCAACATAATTTCAGACCTTATGACGTCGATTGCGCCAAGGTCAAACGACTGTGTTTGTTTAACTTTTTTTAAAAACTTTGTTACATTTAAATTCGAAACAAAGCTGAACAGGCTGAAAAATTATCAGTAAGCTTCCAAATAAGCATATTTGTTTTGAGATTTAAGCATCTACTGAAAATACACATTGATCACCTTTGTGGTATTTTATCAGAAATCAAAATCAATATAAAAACTATATTAACAGGACAATAAAACTTAGATGAACGTGGGATATTTATTTCCCCAACTAGTGCGAAAAGGACATTCTTAGCACATATTTGGACAATCCTTAAAAATAAGAATCGATACTTTCCAGGTATTTTTCGAAAGGTTTCTGACTCGAAAAATGATTACTTTTAACACAAAGGTTCAATGAAACTGAGTCAAACCACAATATAATATATTTGTTAAATTAGGACCAATCAACCTACCACTAGTTTCCTAGTTGCGGTCCTGATTGTTGATTGGTCCTGATTGGACAAATATATTATATTGTAAAGGATGAAATAAAACAATTTAATTTGTTCAAATCTTCATTATATTAGAATTACGTTCAATATATATTCGTGACGCGTTTCGGTAACACAGTAGTTTTCTCAAACGAGGTCTTGTTACAGATAATTTATACATTTTTATTCACTCTTGGTAGGTAATTGGAGAACCTTATACATATCAAATTATAGAATATGTGCCGTCTCCCACTTTGCAACAAGTAACGGTGCCAGTTCAAGATTGTGGCCCCAACATGAATCCTAATATACACATATGTGCCGGAGAGGAAGGACGAGGTGCTTGTAAAGTAAGTAGAATGAAAAATTATGTTCCTAAATATCTTCTCTAGTGATAAAATAAATTTGTTGCAGAAGGAATAATTAGCCGACGGTAGTTTATTATTCAACATCAGTAGATCTCCTGAACGATATTTCAAAATTAATTACAATGTTATTGATAGCACGGTGTTTTTTGGATGGAACATCCTGTATTTCACTCTAAAACCAAAATCTACTTCACTTCCTTATTACAAAAATATAACGTTGTAATCTGTTATAAGTACAAGGTATTTTAAGAGCGATAACCAATTTTCCGTCAAGTTCAACGCACTGTATAAATGGATAGGAGTGGAAGAATAATAATTTATTGGAGACGAAGATTTTTCAATTTTTATTAAAATTCACGAACACGAATATTCATTAAATCAAATACATGGTTTGTCAAAACTCAAGTACATTATTTTCTTAGTAATTCCAAATGGATTTATATTCCAGAAGGACATCCCTTTGTCCAGTGATATCCACGGAACAACGCAGAGCTCGGCTTGCTTTTGCAAGGGAACCCGACGCCCATTGGAGTAATGTATTGTTCTCGGATGAGTCAAGGTGTTGTTTAAGGACACCAAATGGTAGAGAAATAATCTACAGAAGACAAGGAGAGCGATTCGCCCAATATAACATTGCGGGAAGAATAATTTACCGAGGAGGCTCAGTTATGGTTTGGGCTGGTATAAGTTTCGAGACCCGTATTGACTTGTTTCTTGTATGTGGAGGACAGGAGCAACAAGCATTTTGGATGAGTATGTGGTACCTTTTACTCGATGTATGGGGCATAATTTTATTTGGACAATGGACAACAACGCGCGACCACACTGTGCAAGAATCGTTAATAAATATTTATAAGAAGTCGGGATTGCTCGTATGAATTGGCTTTATTTAAGTCCAGATCTCAATCCTAAAAAACATCCATAAGATATACTTTGAAGGAAAATTCGAACCCGTGCTAACTACTTGGCTGAGCTTAGTGTGACGCTTCAAGCAATATGGGACGAACTGGACCAACTCGATGTCCAACATTTAATTAGCTCTATACCAAAACGTATGTAGACTGTTATAAGAGCCCGGAAAGGGAATAGAAATTATTAATTAAAAAAAAAACACAATAAACATTTAATTATAACCATTGTTTTGATCTTCATTTTCCCTTTATTCGAAAAATGCCAATAATTGTTTTCATAACAACATGATTTTCTTGCAAAATCTGCTCAACATTTGAAACCGCTTTAAAACTTACATGATCCAATTTTTTTCTTCTTTGCCAAAAAATAGTCGTTGATCGAATTTTTTGCACCTGAGTGTATCTCGAGAACTAATAACTCCAGATATGGGCATAACTTGGTGATAGTACTATTCTGCGGTAATATGAAATACAGGGTGATCCATTTAAAATTACTGGAAAAATAATGTACTTGAGCTTTGACTCACCATGTATTGATTCAATAAATATTTGTCATTTGTGTTTTAAAACTTTGATAATCATTAAAAATATTTGGCTTCGATAGATTATTATTCCTTTACTCTAGATTATTATTCCTTTACTCTTCCAAATTATACAGGGGATTCAACTTGTGACGATTTTGGAAGAAAAGTGGTTATAACTCTCCAAGTACCCTGTATAACAGATTAAAAACTTAGATTTTTGAAATGAGGAGGTGGAGCAGATTTGAGTTTAAGAGTGCAATAAAGGGTGTTACATTTAAAAAAAAACATTAAAATGATCTGGTACCGAGTTACGAACACCCTGTAATGTTGAAACTAATTTCGGAATATGCTCATAAATTTCATACTCAACTTCTTTTTTATAATATTAGAGCTACTAAGCTTCATCATCATTATTTACCATTTCGACAATAAACTTTTAGGGAGATTCTGGAGGTCCGTTACTCATAGATGGTGTACAGTATGGGATTGTGAGTGGTGGTATAATTGTACCCATTCAAGGTCAAAATGCACTTGATATGTGTGCAGGATACACAATATGCACAAGAGTTGCAGCTTTTGTTGATTTCATAACATACTACGCGGGATCCTAATGCACACAATCACAGGATATATTACGTAGTATCTAATAATAAAAATCAATAACTACCAAAAATTTGTTTTTATTGATCATCCACTCCAAATATTTGTAAAAGTTGAATCTTGCTTCAAAATGAAACAGACTACTTGTCCCAAGATCCCATTACCTTTATGTTTGTCTCAATTAATATTATAAGTGGTTTGAAGATCCAACTCGTTATAAGATTCCAGATGAAAAGCTATAACTTGACACTGGTAATATTCTAAAAATTAATTGTGCGTTATTAGATTCTGTGGAAATACCTAGATTTTCGAAAGTAAGAAAAACGAAATTATCACACGAAAGATGACTGCATATAATATTAGCTACGCAAGACTGCATCCCTTGATTTCATCCCATCTCTTTAGAGATTGAGCATGGGTGTAACGTTTATCTAGTTCCGGAATTGTCGAATTTGTCAGGCCATAGGTGTCGCCGGGTCCAAGAATTCCTAGTCCAGCCGCTTCCCTGGCTGAAGAGTCAGCAATGCGGTTATCTTCTCTTTTGTCGTGCCCCTTAACCCACCTCAGGATAATATTGTTATCTACCGAGGCGTTAGCTAAATCTCGATGGCACTTTAACACTAGCCCTGATGAAACACGTCTGTTCAAGGCTAGTAGAGCTTGTCTCCTATCAGTGCAGATTAATATGTTTTTGCCAGAAATTCCTCTTCAGGTTAGTTCCTTTGTGGAATTGAAATACCAGCCAGTCCTGTTTGAACCACGCTGGTGTGTTTTTCTCATTCCCCACTTAATCCTTGGGCTAAGTGCCTTTGGTTTTTGAGCCGTCTGTATATATGCTAAACAAAAAGTAAAAATTCATAATATTAAATATGTCTGCTGAAATTTGTAGTAACATTGGTGTACCCCAAGACAGCGTCCTAGGACCACTTTTATTTATTTTATATATGTATGATTTAAACCTCTTTGTTGATTGTGATTTTGCCTATGTATTTGCAGATGACTCTCTAATGGCCTGTGTTGATAATAATTGATAATAATAATTAAATAAATATCAAAATTATTATTTCACATTTTAATATTGAAGATTTTTCAGTCCGCCTCTGGTTAGTTGTCAACAAAATTGACGTTTTTAATTTAATAGTATTTGTTGCTTTGCAAAGTTTTTCTAAATAGCTTGAATATTTAATTTCATTATTGTTTAACGAGACGTTGAAGAACTTACATAGGCAAAATTGTACGTAGTCAAGCCGACAAAGTAGCAGCTATCTTAATAATTGGTGAATCTGGAAAGAATCTCCATGAAGCGAAACGTTTATTTAATGGAAGATACCCAGATCGCCCTATCTCGAAAACTTATTTGAGGGAGCTTCTTCACAAGTTTAAAGCAACAGGTAGTGTTCAAGATGCCAAACGATCTGGTCAACCAACATTTAGTGATGATGAAAAAATTGATATGGTTGCTGAAATGGTAGTAAACTCTACTTCCTCTTTAACTAAAGTTGTGTCTATCTGTGAAGTAAGTAAAAGTACAGTACAGAGAGTGTTGGCTAAAAATAAATTTCATCCATACAAGTTAAAAATGGTGCACCACCTTTCGGATGACGACCCCGACAGAAGACTCGATTTCTGTGAATGTATGACAAATAAAATTAGTCAAAACCCACATTACACAAAAACAATTTGCTTTAGTGACGAAAGTACTTTTTGCCTCAATGGAAAAGTGGATACACAAAATGTAAGGTATTGGCTTGACACAAATCCTCACACCTTTCGTGAACAACATACCCAATTTCCAGAAAAAGTCAATGTTTGGGCAGGTATTTTGGGAAACCACATAGTTGGTCCTGTTTTCCTAAATTCAAATTTAAGCGGTGAAGTGTATCTGGAGATGCAATTGAGCCGTTAATTCTTGAAATTCTGGAAGATAATCCAGATGAATTCGGCCATCTGGAAATAACATTTCAACAAGATGGTGCTCCTGCACATTGTTATGGTGCAGTAAGGCGTTACCTGGATGAAGAATATCGAGGTAAATGGATCGACCAGCAAGGTCCTATAGAATAGCCACCTCGGTCAACAGATCTGACACCATTAGATTTTTTTCTATGGGGGTACTTAAAATCCAAGGTTTATACTATGGCACCGATAGCATTGGCGTTTTGAGAGAAAGAATTATTGAAGAATGCAATGCAATTTCAGCTGACACATTCGAACGAGTACGACAAAAGTTTACTAATAGGAAGTATCACTGTCAGAAAGTAGACGGAGCACATTTCAAACACTTGCTATAAGAATCCATTGTTGATATTTGATTAATTAAATTTTAAAAAATAATTTCAATAATTTTGGTATTTATTTAATTTATTCGTCAACATTAGTTTGAACCCAAACAAAATTAATATGGCTATGTAGCCAATGTCAATGCCTTTCAAACGAGATATCACTTGCCATAAGGTCCTATTCAAAATTATTAGCCAGAGTGGCATCGTGACGTCATCCATTACTATTACGTCACCTGTTACCATTCGTGAAGAAGTTTACAACACTTTATTTTCACACTCCAAATTTTATCAATGTAAGTGTAGCCGTTCAAAAGATACGAGGGGGGAGGGGATTTTTGAATAGCACTGTATATCATTCAAACATAAGAAAATGTTACAAATGACGAAAAATTATGACATATGCGATCACTACTCTATTTTTAGGGTTCCGTACCTAGAGGTTAAAAATCGGACTACATTACTAAGACTTCGCTGTCCATGAATCAAAAGAAACGCGACGCTATAGACCTCAGTGCACCGTGAATTTATGTCCGGACTAGCTTGCGAATCTTTTCGATATTCCAGTCTGAGTAGTATGTTATTTTGAATGTGTTTTGAAGTTGAGTGCATTGGAATGGAAGAAGGAGAAAAACTGATTGCTAATTGAAAATTATCGGGGAAAAGGAAAATGGGATACAAAAAATCCCAGATGCTACAAAAAAACAAAACAAAAATCATGCGTGGGAAGAGATTGCCGCGGAATATATAATAGCTTTTCTCCATCTTGTATCTTTCCAACAAATTTTTGGACCCACTAAGGTTATCAAAAACTGGAAATCGGATGGCGACATCTCTGTGAAAATTTTGGATAATCCACTGATCAAAATTTCAAATCCGAGAGAATATCCATACATCTCCCTGCTTTTATATATTTCATATTTGTGTTCGCCACCATCTCCTTTCACGAGTATTTTTCCTTTTAATAATTGTATAAAAATATAGGCTGCTGCAGTAACATCCATCAGATACAGATTCAACTCAGTTACTGATGGAACGACGAAATGGTTGGTACCAGGATGTTATCTGTGGTACCAGGTACGGAGCGGTGTTCTGTTCGTTGCTTATTGCAGCAGTGTTGATCGCGTCGCAGAACGCGACGAGGTTTAAGACGGTATTCGCAGAATGTCTGTACTTAGCTTTACATGAGAATATCGCAATATGAAAGTTACTTTCAGTGTTTTTATAAAATATTTCTTTAAAAACTTCATCTTGTAGGTAATTTGTAAATAATAAACAATTATTAAAACTGAATGGGGTTTCATTGCTTCACGGGAACCAGGTAGACTGGAAATGTCGGGAACCAAATTACTCATGAACATTAGGTGTACCTGGAATATGGGAACCAAATTGCATATTTATTTTTGTCCCTATTTAATAGATATGGGAAGCAAATGACACGTACCCATTTGAATGAGATTTTCACAAATCAAATTAAACTATAACTATGATTGACCTCATGTACACCCTTCATTACTGGTTTGTGGGAACGATGCTGACGGAATTATTTCCTACTTGCGTTACCACTTGTTTTGTTATTAGCTGATTCTGTTGATGACGGCTGCTCGAAGAGAATTCACAACAAGATGTCTTCATTTCTCTACTTTTATTTTGGTTACAATCACGAACAAAATGTAGAAAAACTTTATCACACAAATATCAAACAACGCTTTGTTCAGTGTCTCGGGTTTCAAGCCACCCTATCATTTTTGGGAAGCGGGAATATAGCAAATTGCGGGGTTGCCGCTAACAAATGATATCACAAGAAGTAATCAAGAGCTGTTGTGGGAGGTAACATTAAAAATGAGTTTGTGCGCATGGGGGCGGGCTGGCCATCACGTTTGGCGCTTGCAGTAAATCAACGTACAAAACATACCAAAATATTTTCGGACCAAACGTACAAATAATTAATCTATCACAAATGACAATGTCATTAAGGTGGGTATCAAATAAACCAATAATTTGAGTACAGAAAGAAAAAGCAGAAAATAATAACAGAATAATCAGTTACATAAAATCAAACGCTACAAAGTTGAGCCTTGCTTGGATCTGACGTTAAATTGCAATAATATCAGCGTAAAACCGTTTCTTGCCACTGGAATGTTTTCTAAACTAGGTGGGAGAAACTATTACAGAACCGAAAATGACGTTTCACAGTTCGAGAAGCACGATGCGGTTATCTCTGAACTTCGATAATGGGGGTTGGAGCAGAGTGGCCAATATTAGAAAAATTTGAAGGGATTGCTTATCGAAATTGTATTTCTCGACCTATTTCTACACTTTCTTCAAAGTTCAATGAACTAATAGATCCAATGTAACAGGGCAACTTCTAGCAGGCTGTTAAGCGTTATCGAAACGTTAATCATGAACAATTGAGAGAATATTTTAATTATTATTTCATTAGAATAAAAAAATGCAACTACGGGAATTTATGAGTCAGTGGATAAAAACCAAATAATTAATTATCAAGTTAGTTTCATACCCAGCTACTCTCTAGTCTTTGGAGGCCTTTGGGAAGTTGGTGTAAAAGGTGCCAAACTATGGGCAAGAATTACAATGAAAAAAAATCTAAATATTTTTCACTACGTTTTTTTTTTAATGAAAGTTTTACATGCAATGGGAAATCTGAAAAATAATTGTAATAAATTTAATCTGGAACATAAATCGAATATCAAATTTTATTGCACGCTGTAGATTGATTCACAAAAGCATGAAACTATAAATAATTCGTTCAAATTGAAAAAAATAATTCATTATTCCTAGTGAATATGAATCTTAGTAACCACCAGTTTGCAACAATTTTGTTATGTGTGTTATTCATTATCAAATTGAATGCAGAAGGTAAGAATATATTACATTATTCAAAAACTAAATAGACCTGTAGCCCGAGACACATTTAGGCTTCATTTTTTCGGATGGAAGCCGCTTTTATATGAAAGAAGTGGAATAAGGTTATTCCCAGGGCCCAAACTGGATAATAGAAGCTACAGTGGGCAATAAAGATCTTCACCAATTTAAAGCTGTGAGCCCAAGAGAGTTTAGATTTAGTTATTATAAGCAAATTATTGAAATGACGTGACCATGTAGAGTATATGTATAGGTAGGGGTCCACGCCGCCAAACATTTTTAATAAACTTTTTTAACATTTTTCTTAGTTAACAAATAACAGGGGGGTTCAAGAACATTCTGTTAATTAAAAATTGCCTAACTTGTTGAAAAATTAACTTTCAGAATCTTTTTCACCGGCAATGAATTCTTTGAAGTTTTCGGAATACCCCATAATCTTTAAAAAAAATTAAATTAACAGTAAATACATTTTAAAAGTTACTTAATGCGACCCAAAATGTCTCGCGTAGACCTATTTTAATAGTTTTTCAGTTATGAACAAAAAACCAAACGCTCTTTTTTCATCTCAATTTGTTAAATAACAATATTGCAATTTTTCCTGTGCTGATACATACTTTTGATACATATTTCTAGACGTCATTCCAAATCGAATGATAGATAGATATATAGCTTTATTGGTCTTACAATATTACAGTTTATGAAAGTTAACATTTCATAAAATCTTCGCAAACACAACCTGTTTAGACACGTCAACATAATAAAACATATACAAACATATATATAAAAACATTTCACATCAAACTCAGCCAGTTACAGTTAAAAACTTCATCCAACGAGTGTTATAGTTATGAACATTCGATCCTATGTTATTATTTATGTTTGTTTCTATGCAGAAATAGTTTCGAAAATAATAATGAGCCATCGCTACATACTTTTAAGAGCTTTATCACCAATCAACACGTTTTTGAAATTGTTTACAAGACTATTATATATATTATGTATTATAACACTAAGCCATTTAACATGACGTCTCTTTTCACGAGCATGTTTGAAAATACCTGACTCATAAAACTCCCTATCTTTAATGTGTTTTTGTGTTCCTTCATTTTAATTTTCATTGGTCTAGATGTTTTACCTAATTACAGGATATTTTATAAATACAGTTTTTCGAGAATTGTTCTCCATTTTTTGGATTAGATTTTGTTGGGATAGATCTCAAAGTAGATATTGGTAGGATTATTTAGTTTATTACCAATTTTTGTTATTACATGTGATAAACCCTTATTATATATGGTTGTTGAATTTTTGAAAGTTAGATTAGCCGAATTGTTATTATTATCGGGTTTTGAAAAATAATATTTTCTCTACATTTCCAATTTATTTGTTATACATTCTGTAGGGTGATTTTCGTTATTCAAAGCAGACTTCACTTACCATGTTTTTTTTTGTAAATTACTTATCATTTGAGCAGCCTTTTAAGTCAAGAAAAACTCAAATGCCGAGGAAACGAATGATTTTGTTAACATTTTTATTTTAATCTACCAACATTGCAATCGAATATCAGGTATAATATTCAAGTAGCTATTATAATAAATTTTGGTTCAAAATTATCAAGGGGAATAAAACAAGACCTTGATAAATAGTCGACTATTTTGTTGCATCTAAATTTCTACTGTATTTTATAACAATTTAGCGAGACATTATTTTGACATTAATAATCTGATGAAAGCCCGAGAGCGAAGCTCGAGGTCTTTCATCTCTGATTATTAATGCCAAAATAATGTCGAGTCAAATTAGTAAATACAAGAGAAATTTAGCAGCAATAAAAATAGTGGACAACAGTGGCGGTTCCTCGAAGGAGGTTCAGCCTCCTCAACAATTTATCCAGCAAATAGCAGCAGAACTATTTTGTTGATTATTCTTCATTTTAATTCCTGTTTATCTAATAATTTTTAAATTTTAAAATTAATTCCCCGTTTTCACTAGTTATTTTTGAATCTGACAACAATGCCCTGAGGCTAGATTCTACAAACATCCCAATACCGAAACACGTGTTGCTCAACAGAGTTGCCGTTTTTTCGACCGGTCCAATTGCTAATACCGTAAAAAATAGCGGAAATTGCAACACTCTCAGGAGGCTTGCCTCTAGCGGTCGCGATGATACACGGAGGCACATCGTGTTGCATGCGTGTTCGACTTGACCAATAAAAGCTTTTTCTATTCGCGTGCAGAAAAGTTCACCTTTCCACACTCGATTTAGTTTAGAAAGTGCCACTTTTCCGCACTAGTGCGTAAAAGTATAAATATAAAAAAGTATACATATTTGTAACACAGTACCTTCTATATTGTTAATACCAAATTTAGGCGTGAATAGCTTCGATAAATATCCGTCCGAAATTGCAGCTTTTCTGAAACAAAGTACATGCATTTGAGGCTACTTCTTCCAACAACAATTTTGTTACAACCAGTCTCTCGACACAAGAAATCGAAGCAGCAATAGATTCGGTTGGGTTCGATCTTATTGAACCAAAAAACTAATAGCCCCACTAAACACAGGATATCCAATGGATATCCATATAATGTCCACGATTGGTTAGGACATGGACACAGAATGGGCATCCAATGGATACTAGTACAATGGATATCCGTTTGGGGCCATTCACTGGACCTTCAGTTCTCGTTCACCACTGGACATGAAGATTTAGTTGAATGATGACGTCCATTGGACATCCATTGTTTATCCCTTTGGTTGAATCGAAATATACACTCATTAAAAATGTACTAGGGCCGCTATATTTTACACTTATACCTTCCATCTGCTACTCGAATAATTTTTGACACTCGTAATGAGTATACACTTATTATATTTTCAGTTTCATGAAATGAAAAAGAAAACTAATTGAAGGTAGCAAAAGCTTAGACCAATGCGGCTAATGGAAATGGCATTACATAAAATGTCTATTTATTTTGTATCTGATTTGGAAGGAGGAAGAGTGAATAAGGCTCAACATCTGTGGTTTCATAAAAATAAATAATAATTTGATGTTAGACTGTGTAGACAGCTCTTGTACAAAATATATCCAGTTCATGTCCTACATGTATGCAGTTCATGTCCTAAATGTCTCCAGTTCATGTCCTATAGTATATTATTCAACAAGCATATAATGATGGCTATTATTCACGATGGTGCGTTTTTGACATACATCTTACACACTAGATAAAAAACTGCATTTGAAACGATTTACTATACTCGTGAATATACAACAACTTGATAAAGTATTACCTACATGTATCTTCATAACATGGTGGTTTACGGCTCTGACTTGCTGAAGTGAGGAATTTTAGACATAGGATCGAATCCCCGTCGAGGTGAAATTTCAATAAAATATTTAGTCATTTTTAGAATTATGAATAATTTTCAAAATATGTGTACGTACTTGAAGAAGCATACGTACAATGTTGAAATCATCAAATATAATAGTCGTGGACAAAACATATAGCTCACGTACATAGCAAGTACATGGAATGACCATAATAAGTACATGGAATGTCCATATCCTATCCAGTTCATGTCCAGAACGTATCCACTTCAAATCCATGAGATGTCCATGGTTTATTCATCATGTCCAGTGAATGTCCATATTTTTACAAGGTATATCCATTCTTAGTACGAAACGGACATCCATTGGATGTCCAATTTTGTGGAAAATGGATGTCCATAGGATATGGACTTGATATCCTATGGATATTCCATATGTCCAATGTGGCTAGGCCAATTGTTTGCATATGCTTCCTCAGCCTATAATGTCCGGCAGCATTCCCATCATCATAATCGTCGTTTCTCGACTTTGACATAGTAGGTCAAGTGACAGTTTGGACGAAGGGCTTTTAAGGAAAAGTTTAGCGTTCCTTTGTCCTGGGGTTTCATGCCACCAGCACAGCACCTCATTGTTTAACCATTGGTGGATGCTCTCCTTATTGAGGTTTTTTGCAATTCCACAGAAAGGTTCTGGCCCTCAGTCGCTCTCTGCTTGGCTAATTCATCGGCCTTTTCATTGCCTTTTATTCCTTGGTGACCTGGTACCCAGGCTAGGGTCACTCTATTATGACTACCTAGTCTGTTGAGGGCCCTGCGACACTCCCACAGCAGATTTGACGTTGTCCGATATGAACTTATCGCCTTTAGTGCCGCCTGGCTGTCGGAGTAGATGACGATTCTTTGGTTATCCACCTCATCAACTCTTCGCCATTACCTCTGCCTGAAAGCATGTTTCTCTAGGCTTAGAGAGATCGTGATTTTCTCTTGTACCCCATATATTCCGGCTCCTACTCAAGAGTCTGTTTTAGAGCCATCAGTGTACCATTTGAGATTCGCTGTTATAGGAGGCCCTGCCTCCCAGTCCTTTCTCTCTTGAATAACTACTATGTTTTAATTTTGGAAGCCGTATTGTGGGGCAATCTGATTAATTGGCATTCCCAGTATGGGATCTGCCTTTTTTTCTCCATAGCTTTTTATAGGCATTGCCGTGTCCTTGACTTATCGGAGGAGGCCCCTGTAATAATTTGTGACTAAGAGGTGAATAATCGAAAAATATTGTTTATGCTCGAGTTGGTATTCGTTACGATTATAATTTATAAAGAATAATCTGGTGTTAAATTTTCAATTCCTTGATCAATTTCACCACTTGAAACGAAACCAAAGCGCTGCATTTTGAAGAATTAACTGACATTTCATTGAGCTTGCCCGTTACTATGGAAATTATCACAATATGGCAGGAGGTCAAACACCAAAACGATTATATCACATCGTCAAGGGGTATATTCACTTATCAATACGTCGTAACTAAGGGAAATTCAAGAATTGTATTGGTTCATTAGAACATGAGTTATATAATCAGACTTATCCATAGTCAAAGTTAGTGGCTGCAAATAACCTATTAATAGAAGTACTTAGCATCATGCCAACGCTATGATTGTTTCAAATATTTAGCAGGGTGCTTGGGTATGTTTAGGTGCGTACTAAATATGACGTAAGCTGCGTCTTTTGACAGGGGGGGGGGGTTAATTTTATGTTAGGTTGATTTAAATAATAAAGTTATTTCAATTAATAATGGCTTTAAATAATGTAAGTAGCCAGTGTACGTATAAAAATGGTTGAGATAATTTTTGTGCTAGTGAAAAAGTGATAAAAGTAATTTTTGTATTAAATATTGTGTAGGCAGTTCATGATACTTTTTAGTTATTAGAATATTGATATAAATAATTTTATTTCCAGACGTGGCTTTGAGAGTTGTCGGTGGAATTTTTGCTGACCATGCTCAATATCCGTTTATGGTGAGTTACTATGATAACAAAGGAAACAAATGTCTGTTTTGAAATAAAATAGAAATATCACAGTTCGTCCGGAAATCAATGAATCATGTTCAGATGAAATCAGTGTTTTTTTATTTTATAAACCTTTTTTTGTCCAACTTAACAAAACTGTAACTCTTCATGTTTTCCAATCTACAAACTTGTTAAATTTTATCAACCGGTTTAGTAGGATGGAATTTGGAAACTAATTTTCCAGTGCTGGAATTAACTTTTGTCCGTAGAAATTGAGCTGTTCTGTTACCTCAAATAAAACGAGGTCACAGGTTTGTATTTCCTATCAGCCCAACCCAAACAATTACTTTTTGGGGTTGTTGTGAAATACCCTTTTGTACCTAGTGTGTATTATTTGTGCTTATAAATTCCGTCCAGAAATTGTCTCATCGCGATAAATATTAAAAACGTAATTTTAGTAAAATTTTAATTTAGTTTTAATTATAGTTATATATATATTTCAGGTACGAATAATGCCTGTAGGATGTGGTGGTACTATTATTGACGCCAGAACGATTTTAACCGCAGGTCATTGTGTAACGCCCCGCAAGTACGTATGTCCGCATGTGAATTTTTAAAACTCTATTGAAAAATCGATGCTATGAATATTCCATTTTCGCATGTTTTGTCACTTCTTTTGTTTGAATAGAACAGTAACTGCTCCCACGTAATCATGTGAGCTAATTTAACTGAAAGTAAATTGTGCTATCATAAACTTTAGAGTTTTTTAGTAAAAATTAGAGATTCATTCAACCATCTGATGTTTTTCCCAACTCTGCATCGGCCGATCAGAATTTCAATTGCCCCATATCCCGCGGATATTATAATCTCCTATCGGCAATATTTACTGTCGCATTCCATCCACATTCAATGATTTGTTTATAGAAACTCTCGCTATCTATTTTAGAAGTAACACGCTTCGTTTTTTTGTCCTGCCTTATTGCCACCACAAAAAATATTGGCTCCATAAAACCAACTTGGATGAAATTTTTTTTTCTTAGCAGATTATTCCTCTCGTTAGCCTATTCTGTTTCTGTGACTGATGCTAATCACTGACGTCGGAAGTATACTACCCCTAACTGGAAATTTTGCCAAATCCACCAGTGTTCCAAACAGTGGTAGGGATCTTTATCTAGCCCAAACTCTATGTACTCGGGACCTCGGTTTTACGTTTCCTCCGAAAGACGGCATATCTAAACTAAAATTATACCTCGTGCTCATTGGTATCATACCAGCGAGCTGTGATATGCTACTCATCCTAGTAGTCTAAGGTGAACTCTAGTACGAAGTGTTTCTGCTGCAGGCCCACGACGGTGTTTTCCAGTGGTCACCCTTCCAAGTACTAACCGAGCTCAAGACTTCTTCACTGTGATTATCAGAGGCGTTCCACTACAGCGCTGTCCTTTCACACATTATATCTATCCTATTTATATCTATCTATGCATAAATTAAACTTATTGAAACCAAAAAACTCAAGGTAACGCTAACGCTTACCTCAAAATTTAAAACTACAGGACGCGGCAAACAGTTCATAAATTGCACATACAGAACTGTGGGCTCGGCGCAAGTGTTGTAATTGCTATCCCTCTCTGCCACGAATCCGTCCGTTTCTTGAAGTCTGAAACAGTTTTCCAGGATAGATAACATCTTCTACTTCTCGTGCCTTCTATACTTACAGACTTGCAATCAGTAGATCATCTTTACTGTTGAAACTGCTGTACGGAAGAGACCAGCAGATATCTTCACGAATCAAACAAACTTCTTCAGCTAGAAGTCTCTTCTTCGTCCAGCTCTTCCTTTTCCACTTAAAGTTTCCCATAATGTAACAGACGTATTTTTCCGGAAAAAATTGTATTATTCAAGACTTTTTTAGTGAAACTAAACCATTTAAAATGTATTAAAAAAGATTTAGTTACTCATGTTGTGATTGACTCGAAGTTCAAATTGATTCAATATTATATTTTATCTATTTAGTTCTGCACAAACCTATGCTGACCTAGTGGTGTACTATGGAGGCGACATAAATAGTCAAAATAGCAGATATGTTGTAGCTGCACAAGCGATTAAGCATCCAGCTTACGTAAATTCACTAGATAATGGCATGAACATGATTAATGACATTGGGATTTTAAAAGTAAGTGTGAATTACCATGACAATCATATTAACTGTACATAGTTGGTTTTTTTCTGTCCTCAGAAATTTTAAATAATAGACTTTGAATCATTCAAAGATTGATATGAACGCGCCGAGGACTTTATCAAAATATTTAGCATCAAAATAATGCTTGCTGTAGGAATGAAATAAAAATTAATTGGGAAGTCAGTACATTGTATAATGTATACATCAAATTGGTGCGAGGCGATAGTAGCTTCTGTCAGCGTTAGTTTTCTGTTAATTGAATATTATTGAGCAAATACATACCAAGACATTAGATGCCACTAAAATGTGCAGCTCTTTGCATGAAGAAAAGCCTTTGGCAAATAACTATACGGGAGATTCTGTCTTAAATTTGGTGAACTTCATTGAGATTCTGGCTGGAGAAAGTCATCCAGCGAAAAGGAGGGAAAGGGGTTTAAGTGAAATAGGCCAGAAACTACCTCATAACATCTAGTCTAATATAATAAGACTGAAGTAGACTTTGTCTTGCCTATCTCTGGTCTTGAGCCTGCTAAAATATGACTCTTGGTATGCGTATTCAGTCTTGGATGGATTTGCATTCTCGGATTTGGTTTTGTTCTTGTTTTAGTTCGTTTGGGCTTGGTCTTGGAAATATTTATATTACTCATCCTTAGAATTAAATAATTCAGTTTATATGAATCTATGAACCTTTGAATTTTAAGATACTGGTAGTAATAGTTGTTTTCAACTTTCACTTACTTGGCAACAGATCACATGTTTCAGTTCCAGAGGCGTCCAGTGAATATCGTTTCTATGCGGAAGCTTATTCTTGTTTGGTTTGTTGTTCAGTGACTTGAATGGAAAGCTCTTGTATTATTCTGTTATTCTGTGATAAGATAGTTTTAGTTCGACTTTGACTTTTAGGTAGATATTTCAAGAATTTAAATAGTAGGCAGTAGGTATTTTCAATAAGTTTAAATGGGGTGCTATACTGGAAACAGAATCGATTAGAAATAGATTGATGAGGTGCCTGTACTGATCTTTATCAGCGTTAATTCTAAATATTGGAGATACAGGATTCCAAATCGTTGATCCTTTATTTTTCATGTATGTGCTGTTTAAAAAAAAATTAGCTGATTCTGTACTGTATTTTGTACTATTTTTCAGCTTTCCACGCCCATTATGCTAGAAAGAGGGATAGCAGAACCAGTACGATTAGGACTAGATTATGACGCAACTCAATGGAATAGGCAAGCAATTATAGTTGGATGGGGTGCGACTCGGGTAAGTTGAGAGGTAAATTTGAAAATTGGACTACTGTTACTTTCTCAAAGGATCTCCAAAACTGCACACAACTCGTTGAGCTAATATATCACAATAATATCAATCGAAGCAACGTCTTGATCTTCTAGACTTACAGGGTTGTGAATGGAGCATTATGTCACAATTTCAAAGAAGTTGGCAGCGAATTTTTGAATATCTGCAATGAACCTTTTCAGTAACTTTTTATAGCGTTACATTGAAGTTTTTTATCAAAAAAATGTCCCCCCCGAGCTTTGAACGTGATGTCACTCTTCCCTCCTTCGTGACGTCGAAGAGCCTACGACCTTGAATTTGACAGAACGTTATTTCCGTAGGATTTGTGATGTTTGCTTCCTGATTTTTGAACTTTGACATCTCATTTAACCTTGAAATCAATATTGATTTCCTTTTTGTTATTGCTGTTGTTTGGATTATTTGTTTTTGTTTCGCTATCGTGTTTTCAGAATATTTAAAGAGTGCTTTGTACCAACTTGCACAAATAACAATATAAATTGCCCAAGCAAAATATTCACGTTCCACGAGTTGAAAACAGACGAAAATATTGGTTCGAATAACCAAAGGTTCAAAAGAAGTTGACGAAGACCTTCAACATTTGCTGTAGTGAACATTTAAGTATAGATTGAAGGAAAATAAGTGATTAGTTATTACTAATCGTTTTGTTCCATTTCCTGACTTCTGCTGATAAATAATCTAATTTAGCCTTGTAAAAGTCGTCCACCATGCTGAAATATACGTTTGGCAGATTGTCTGCACTACCCTTTGAAAATCCTGGATGCATTCCTTCCAAGAATATACACAACCAACACAAAAGTTCACCTATAATATTCGAAGAGTAAATCGAATTAAGCTACAGAATACACAACCACAAAAACAAAATTGTCAGCTAAGGCTCTTCTCCGTTGGATGTTTTGGCCTTGGCCGTAGCAGCAGTTGGCCAGCTTCTTTGACAAATACTGCCAACATCATTCCAGACCTTACTACGTCGATTGCGCCAAAGTCGAACGACTGTATTTGTTTAACTTTTTTAAAAAATTTTGTGACATTTATATTCGAAACAAAGCTGAACAAGGTGAAAAATTATCAGTAAGCTTCCAAATAAACATATTTGTTTTGAGATTTAAGCATCTACTGAAAAGTCCCATTGATCACCAACAAAAATCTTCTTTGGGGTATTTTTTCAGAAATCAAAATCAATATAAAAACTATATTAACAGAACATTAAAAATAAGGTGAACGTGTGATATTTATTTCCCTAACTAGTGCGAAAAAGACATTTTTCGCACATATTTAGACCATCCTAAAAAATAAGAATCGATACTTTTCAGGTATTTATTGAAAGGATTCTGGCTCAATAAATGATGAGTTTTAACAAAAGGTTTCAATTAAACTCATTTGAGATATGGATGAACTCTTGGAGATAATTAATTTATTTTATACTTTACGGAGAGATTGTGTGGAAATTAGGGAACAACATCTTGTTACAGATAATTTATACATTTTTATTCACTTTTGGTAGGTGATTAGCGTTTGTTCAGACCCTTATAATTGTCAAAATATAGAAAATGTGCAGTCTCCCACTTTGCAACAAGTAATGGTGCCAGTTCAAGATTGTGGCCCCAACATGAATCCTAATATACACATATGTGCCGGAGAGGAAGGACGAGGTGCTTGTTATGTAAGTAGAATAAAAAATTATGTTCCCAAATATATTCTCCATAAAATAAATTTGTCGCAGAAGGAATAATTTGCCGAGGGTGGTTTATTATTCATTATCAGTAGATCTCCTGAAAGATATTTCAAAATTAATTACAATGTTATTGATATCACGGTGGTTTTTGGATGGAACATCATGTATTTCACTCTAAAACCAAAATCTACTTCACTTCCTTATTACAAAAATATAACGTTGTAATCTGTTATAAGTACAAGGTATTTTAAGAGCGATAACCAATTTTCCGTCAAGTTCAACGCACTGTATAAATGGATAGGAGTGGAAGAATAATAATTTATTGGAGACGAAGATTTTTCAATTTTTATTAAAATTCACGAACACGAATATTCATTAAATCAAATATATGGTTTGTCAAAACTCAAGTACATCATTTTCTCAGTAATTCCAAATGGATTTATATTCCAGAAGGACATCCCTTTGTCCAGTGATATCCACGGAACAACGCAGAGCTCGGCTTGCTTTTGCAAGGGAACCCGACGCCCATTGGAGTAATGTATTGTCTCGGATGAGTCAAGGTTTTGTTTAAGGACACCAAATGGTAGAGAAATAATCTACAGAAGACAAGGAGAGCGATTCGCCCAATATAACATTGCGGGAAGAGTAATTTACCGAGGAGGTTTAGTTATGGTTTGGGCTGGTATAAGCTTCGAGGCCCGTATTGACTTGGTTCTTGTATATGGTTCTATAACAGGAGCAATAAGCATTTTGGATGAGTATGTGTTACCTTTTTCTCGATTTATAGGGCAAAATTTTATTTGGACAATGGACAATAACGCGCGACCACACTGTGCAAGAATCGTTAATGAATATTCAGAAGAAGTCGAGATAGCCCGTATGAATTGGCCTTATTTAAGTCCAGATCTCAATCCTAAAGAACATCCATGAGATACACTCTGAAGAAGAATCCGACCCCTTGCTAACTACTTGGCTGAGCTTAGTGTGGCACTTCAAGCAATATGGGACGAACTGAACCAACTCGATGTCTAACATTTAATTAGCTCTACACCAAAACGTATGCTGACTGTTATAAAAGCCCGGAAAGGAAATAGAAATTATTAATAAAAAAAACACAATAAACATTTAATTATAACCATTGTTTTGATCTTCATTTTCCCAGTATTCGAAAAATGCCAATAATTGTTTTCATAACAGCATGATTTTCTTGCATAAGCTGTCTTTATTATTTATATTCATGTTTCCTTCAACATTAAAAACCGATCCAAAACTTACATGGTCAAATTTCTTTGGAAAAAAATAGTCGTGGATCGAGTTTTTTGCACCTTAGTGTATCTCGAGAACTAATAACTTCGGATATGGGCACAACTTGGTGATAGTACCATTCTACGGTTATATGAAATACAGGGTGATCAATTTGAAAACACTGGAAAAATAATGTATTTGAGTTTTGACTCACCATGTATTAATTCAATAAATATTTTCAAAGTCATTTGTGTTTTAAAATTTTGATAATCATTAAAAATATTTGGCTTCGATAGATTATTATTCCTTTACTCTAGATTATTATTCCCTTACTATTTCCAATTATACAGGGGATTCAACTTGTGACGATTTTGAAGGAAAAGTGGTTATAACTGTCAAAGTACCCTGTATAACAGATTAAAAACTTAGATTTTTGTAATGAGGAGGTGAACCAGAATTAAGTTTTAAAGTGGAATGTAGGGTATTCCATTTAAAAAAAAACCATTGTAATGATCTGGTACCGAGTTATGAACACCATTTAATTTTGAAACTAATTTCGGAATATGAAGCTTGAAGCTGCTCATAATTTTCATACTCAACTTCTCTTTTATGATAATAGAGCTACTGAGCTTCATCACCCTACTCAATCACCCTGTATATTGAATATCGATACAAGATTCGGGAAATTATTCACCATTTCGACAATAAACTTTTAGGGAGATTCTGGAGGTCCGTTACTCATAGATGGTGTACAGTATGGGATTGTGAGTGATGGTATTGTTGTACCCATTCAAGGTCAAAATGTACTTAATATGTGTCCAGGATTTACAATATTCACAAGAGTTGCAGCTTTTGCTGATTTCATATGGTACTACGCGGGATTTTAATGCACACAATCAGAGGAAATATTACGTAGTATCTAATAATAAAAATCAATAACCAACAAAAATTTGTTTTTATTGATCATCCACGTCATATATTTTTATAGGTTAAATCTTGCTTTAAAATGAAACATACTACTTGTCCCAAGATCCCATTAGCTTTATTTTTGTCTTAATTAATATCATAAGTGGTTTGAAGATTCCAGATGAAAAGCTATAACTTGAGACTAGGAATATTCTAAAAATTAATTGTGCGTTTTTAGATTCTGTGGAAATACCAATACTTTCGAAAGTGGAAGAAACGAAATTATCACATGGAAGATGACTGCATATAATATGCAGTGCCCTACCCTACACAATATTCAATATGGATAGATATTAATAACTTACTGTATATGGCATTAATGATTGCGTCTTGAATTGGTTTACTAATTATCTATTTGGAAGAAAACAAAGAGTATATGTATCTGTAGAGTAGGGAGGGTGAGTTAGGCCCACAGCACTAAGGCCACATGTGACCCATTGTACATCCTCCCGAGGAGTTGTTTTCCTAGGTCATCGTCCATCCTGTCCTTCCCAGGAAGGTGGACAGGTCACTAGGAGACATCTCCTTCATATCTGCAGGTGTAGGCAAAGACTCATCAAACACACACTCTCTTATTGACGATAACTCCGGGCACTCGCATAAGACATGCCTGACAGATTCATCTTCCTGTTCACACATCCTGCATAGAGGTGTGTCTACTAGCCCCATTGTATGGAGGTGTTTCCTTAATTAACAGTTGCCAGTCAGAAATCCTACCGTTAAACGTAGATTTTTCCTGGTCATAGCCAAATATTTTTTCGACTCCAGCTTCCTAGGGTCGCCCAGGGTGATCCTGGCAAGACTGCATCCCTTGATTTCATCCCATCTCTTTAGAGATTGAGTATGGGTGTAACGTTGAGCTAGTTCCGCAATTGTCGAATTCGTCAGACCGTAGGTGTCGCCGGGTTCAAGAATTATTGGTCCAGCAATGCGGTTACCTTTGCTCCTGTCGTGCCCCTCAACCCACCTCAGGATAATATTGTCATCTACCGAGGCGTTAGCTAAATCTCGATGGCACTCTAATACTAGCCCTGATGTAACACGTTGTCTGTTCAAGGCTAGTAGAGCTTGTCTGCTATCAGTGCAGATTATTATGTTTTTGCCAGAAATTCTTCTTCTGGTTAGTTCCTTTGTGGCAATTGAAATACCAGCCAGTTCTATTTGAACCACGCTGGTGTTTTTTCCCATTCCCCACTTAATCCTTAGGCTTAGTGATCTGGAGTAAATTCCACATCCTGAGCCTTCTTTGGTTTTGAACCGACTTTATATATGCTAAACAAAGAGTAAAAATTCATAATATAATAATAAATAGATGTCGAAAGGAATAATTATAAATATTCAACACTCTATGAATTTTTTGAAAAATAATATTTTTCAAAAACAGTGGCCGTTCAACTAAGGAGCAACAACTACTTCCCGTGCATATGCACCGCCGGATATTGAATTACACCCCAAAGTCAAACGGGGTTGGTATATCTACAAGATATTTTAAAACCAACCTTTCTGGTTTGCAATTAGATTTAATAATAAATATTTCTACTGAAATTGGTATTAACATTGGTGTACTCCAAGTCAGCGTCGTAGGACCACTTTTATTTATTTTATATATGTATGATTTAAACCTCTATGTTGATTGTGATTTTGCCAATGTATTTGCAGATGACTCCTTAATGGCATGTGTTGATAATAATTTAGAAAATGCGGTACAAAAAATAAATCGGGCTAATAACTCAATAATTACTTAATGTATAATAAACTTAACGTATTAAAAACAAAAGCTATGATAATAATTACTAAATATAAATATAACAATATAGATTTAAATGAAATTAATATTACAATTTTAACGATGGGAAAATTGATATTGTAGCATCAACTAAATATCTTGGTTTTGGTAATTTTTTATTATTTGGTGATCATTTTAAATATATCAAAAAAACTTTACTTTTTTGCAAGAATTTCAAGAAACCTATCAGCTGAAACTAAAATTACAGTTTATCGTTCAATTATTCAACCACATTTATATTCCTTTTTAACCTAAAACAAACTGCGCAGTTACAAAACTGCAAAATCGTGGTATGTGGATCATCTTAAAATGTAGCAAACATACTTCTGTATCTATTATGCTCAATTCACTGCAATGGATTTCAGTTTACCAGAGATTGTACTATTTGACAATGGTATTTGTATATAAAGTATTAAATACTTTTGGACCACCTCACTTTCAAGAATACATTACTTTTAACAATAATATTCATACTTACTCTACCAGAAATAACAATAACTTACATATAGTTAGAACAATTAAACGTACGTCCATGGATTCACTATTTTTTAAATGCTTCGATCATTATAATAAATTGCCGATTTGTATAAAATCTAGTTCGTCAATAAGAGTTTTTTAAAAAAAATAATGAAACATATTCATAATTAATAATTTCAATGTTTTTGTAGATGTAATAATTTCTGTATATTAAAGTTATCTATTTCAATAAACATTTTCTTCTTCTTCTTCTTCTTCTAAGTGTATTTAATATTTTCACGATATTAACTTTTAGGGAGACTCTGGTGGACCATTACTCATAAACGGTGCTCAATATGGAATTGCGAGCGACAGCACAATTAAATTGATTTCCGGTAACGATGTATATGACAGATGTTCTGGTCTTTCAGTTTATACAAGAATTGCACCTTTTGCTGAGTTTATAAGACAATACGTGGAATATAAGTAGTATTGTCAATCACAGTATTTATTGAAGATTAACAATAAACGATTCAGTGAATGGTTTACGTATTTTGTTTATATAATCTCACGAAGTGTACATGGTCTTCTACTGATGATGGTAATGGTATAGGTCTTGTATGTTAGTATGTATATTGGGGTGATATTTCCTGAGATCTGAAAGATCTATTATACCCCCTTCTTTTACCCAGTTCCCGAGGAAAGTATCAGAGAGTAGTAGTTCTATCAGAACTATTTCTCGGAGAGACTCAACGATATCCCCCTCCATTTTTTCTGGCCTCATTTCTTCTCACCGGGTTAAATTTTCCCAGATTGTCTCAATCCTACTAGATCTTTCCAATGATCAGATTTTCGGTGTTGCTTATTTCTTCCAATATAGCTGATACCACAAGATAATTCCTGCCCCCAAAATGGTGTGTCTTTGCTAGTTTATCTGCTATTCAATTTTCTTCTATTCCAGTGTATCCAGTAAGGTGACAATGCTGCTATCGCTTTGCTTATTGAGTTTTCCTAGTCATTCCCATACCATTCTAGAACTGACTCAAAAATTCAGTGCTTCAATGGATGCTTTACTATCGCCCATGATGACAATCCTTTGCCTTCTATATTCTTTATCAATATTGAACTGGGCACACTATCTTATGTCATGAATTTTCGCTTGGAAAATTCTTGGGGTAATCCCAAGCTTTCGAAGTGTTTGGCTCCTGTCCCGTACATTCCTATCGCAACCGTTTAATTGCTTTTGTGTCGTCTGTATACCATTGAGTGGCATTCTTTCCAAGTCTGATAATGGGGATGGGATACCATTTCCTAGTATATATCTTAGTACTACCCACGAAGGCCAAAAGAGCTTGTCAGATTTATCGGACCAGAGCCTGATGCTGACATCTTATTAAGTTTTAAGAAACAAACACCACGCGACTGGACTGACAGGGTATTTTGAACATTTGGCAAAATTTATCAGCAGTGGTCGATTAGCATTAGCATTAGTTTTCTTTAGATTATGTTTTCGAACAAAGTTCTTACACTGTAACAGCAATTACCTACGTCGTCTAACTAACTATCAGGTCACTGTCATCCGCATTATCGTCTATTAAGTCCTGCAATGTCTGAAGATGCTGCGACTCGTAGTTGGAGGCTCAATAAACCCACTGATCACAAAACCAATCTGACCCTTAGAAGCATTATATTTCACAGCGCTTGATAAGATCTCTCCAGGAATTCTTACAAAAACTGATCTGGAGGACCTCCATTCATAGCTTCAGTAATATTTGGTTGTTCTTTCACTGTGTTTCAAGAAGCTTGATGGCTTTTCCAAACAATTTGCTTACGTGTAATTAGAAGAAAAAATTCAAATATCAATATATCACAATTATCATTATACCATCAACCCGCCCCAGCTTCGCACAGGATCTTTACAAAAAATATAAAATAGCTTATGTAGCTTTCGGTAAAATTGGTTGAATGGATCATAACAAACAAATAAAATTATATTTCCTCGTTATACATTATATCAATTCAGATTATTTTTTTTGAGTAGCAATTATTCATGAGGCAAACAAAGCAGAAAATATTTCTATTAATATGTAGGTATATTGTTTCAAAATTGAAAAAAAAATTTTAAATATATCTTTGTATACGACATTAATAACCTGATTACGTGTAAAAACGAACAAATTTTGTTTCGAAGTAACACGTGATAGGGCAACATACAATTGCCAGTGCTCAGGTTTACTCCCGCAACGTTTAATGTTTGACCCTGCGCTTTATTAGTTGTCATTCCCAACGCTATTTCTACGGGAAATTGTAGCCGTAAAAATTAAAAAGGCAATTCTGAGGGTTCATGGGACTTATACGTATAAAAACAGTTTAACCAGTTTCATTGCCAGTTAATATAGCGAGATGCTTGAATTACATTCTCGCATCCGTAATTTTTTTGCGATTTCTCCTAAAATATCCATTTCAATTATATGGTGTAAAAGAGTGAAATAATGTGCATGAAATGATTGAAGCCTCTCACTTATTTGAAATGGGGATTAATACCGTATTTGTGTGAAAAGCTTTTACATTACCGCATTATAATTGTGGAGTATTAAAATGGATATATATAGTATGTTATCCTTGAGAGATAGACATATGCCATCGCGGACTTTTCTGTAGAGCTATATAATATAATATATAATACACAATTCCACCATAGATTATTTTGATATACTCTAAGGGTTTAGGCAACGTTTTCGTTGAAAGCTCCCACACGGCATATTTTTTTCCGACACTTCCAATAAATATCGTCATATTTCAGCCAATGTATACAAAAACTTAACCAATTATATAAAGCCTTCCTCGACAACTACTCTATACATTGGTGGAAACAGCATGAAAATCGGTACAGTAGTTTTTGAGTTTATCGCGAACAGACAGACAAACAGACGCGGCGGCGGACTTTGTTTTATAATATAACGTAGCGATTCCATGAAACAACACGAATGCTTGGAGTTCATAACAATTGACTGATATGATCGTAGTAATTTGAAATAAATACGCTCAAAACTTTTCAAAAGTTCACAAAAACACAACTTTATCGTTTAATGTGTCAACTTTAACAGTAAGTTAACAATCAAGAAGCAAGAAAGTTTGTTTTCGTATCTGGCAACCGACATAGAAAACAACTCTGAACATTTAATACAGTTTATACCCGGTGAAACTTTTTACAAAGTAATTTAAACAATTAAAAACGGAGTATAATGAGAATGGGTTGTCCTGGTGGAAAATTTGCCGGCTTCAGAAAAATATGTTTTAAGCGTCTTTGGCGTCGTGTTGAAAGGAGCGTAGGGGTTATATTATTATAATGAGGAAATGGGAGTAACAAGTTTTCGTATTATTCATTTAATTACAGTGTCCTGTGAAAAATTGTCATTTTAGTGAAGATGTCAAAGACAATAGTTTAATACTGTTATAGAGCCTTACAAATTTGAAAATCACTTTTCAGAGCAGACCGTTCATTAAGAAGCAGCAACTAGTTCCTGGCTATATGCCACAAAGGACCTTGAATTACACTTCTAAGTTAAACGGAGTTGGAATGCTGAAATTTTTATACTCATACATACTTGTGGATTGCAAAGCTGTACAAATCCTAGTATACTACTGGATAGAAGAGGGTCACTTATTGAAACTACAGCCAGGGGATATTCTTAAATTTCTCCGAGAAATGGGACTGAAGGAACTACTAGTCTCTATTTTCCCCAGGTACTAAGTAGAAGAAAGGGGGCGCGAAAGATCTTTCAAGTCCCAGTGAATGTTCGTAAATCGTTACATACATACAGTGATCGTCCGGTTTTACAATGCATAAAACTCGATGGCTGAGGGACACTGGAGCTCATGACGACTTGACACTGCTCCTGTACCGAAAGCTAACCGTATTTTTGTTGTTCGTACATCTTACAAATTGGAATTTTTTGCTAAATCTACCCGAATTTGTTGAGACCTACTACTACTTATAGAACTCTACAGATTTTTAATTCCAGTTTTATGTGTCATCCACACAGTTGTTCAACGATAGTTGCAGATTCAGTATATCTATTGGATAGCCATGTCCAATTCTTAGAATCTGTTTTTTTTTAATATAACATCAAACCAAATATCTTGCTACAATCAGCAGCCTGAAATCCATCAAGAAACTGTTCCATACAACAAAAACTGTTGTTTCTTGACAGTTCTCTAAATATATATTTTCTCATTTCTTTTTATCGCCCCTTCCAATAGATGTGTGATGCGCCTAAGGTGATGTTTATTAAGTGAAAAAGAAAGCGAGTTGAATTATCGCTACTGTATTTTTTAGCACTTTGGTGGTTTATTTAATCCTTCAGGAGACTTTAACGGCAGCATAAACAGGCTTTATGTGTTTTTGTATGAAACGGTCGTATGTTTATCCAAGCTCGCCAATTTTGAGATTTAGGCGCGGTCAGGACAATTTTCTCTATTGTCTCGAGCTTTAACGTCCCATGCATTGTTCGGTGTTTACTCAGGAATTTGATGATATAACCAGTGGTTTGACTTTGAAGATGTTGTTTTATCACAATTATTCTGTTAGCACTAGTATATTTCATTGATGAGTGATTTAATTTCGAAACTTCAATTTACGTGGAATGTGAAATATTGTTATAAATAATTATTATCAATAAAATATCAATGAGGGGGAGAAATACGGAATATGATTTCCTCCAAAAAAACTTTTGGCAAATTTTAGGCCATGTTTAGTATTTATGTATCCTAGTTATGTTATTCCTAGAGGTTGACAGGTTTGAGTACGCTGGGAAACAGTTTCAGTTTGTCTGCGCAAAGCAGTATCGCCTCTTATTGCAAAACCTTGAGCTGCCGTGCAAAAAAATGTTCTGTGCGGTGCAGTTCCATTTTATTAGAGCACTTTCGACATAGGTATTCTCTTCCGCCATTTTGGTGCCTTGTTGTACGTTGACGTTGTTGTTGTGCTGGTCAAGTATTTGGCATGAGATTCGATCTTTCTACTCAGAGATGTGGCCAGCATCCATTCGTTGCACTTTTTCAATTTTCTGGTGTTAATAGTCTGAAGGAAATTTGGTAAAATAAAATGTTTTGTTCAATATGAAAAATTTTTAAACACAATATGTCAACTCGACACATCACTAAACAATAAAATTCAGGCACCAAAATGGCGGATGAAAATACTCATCTCTTTAGTACCTTAATTTTATTTGGTGCGTTTCCAGTATTGGTAGTTTAATAGTTGCTACGCTGTTAGACGAACGCTTTTTTCTCAGAAGACAAAAATAAATTGTCAATTCATAGTATCGAGAGCAAGGACCGTTATCAACATCTAAAATTGTTCCAATTCTGAATTTAGTACTGACTGGGCCACACAGTCCGAAAATTTCTAAATATGTAACTGATGAGCCTGATGCCATTATTATCATTATCATTATCATTATCATTATCATTATCATTATCATTATCATTATCATTATCATTATCATTATCATTATCATTATCATTATCATTATCATTATCATTATCATTATCATTATCATTATCATTATCATTATCATTATCATTATCATTATCATTATCATTATCATTATCATTATCATTATCATTATCATTATCATTATCATTATCATTATCATTATCATTATCATTATCATTATCATTATCATTATCATTATCATTATCACTAAGGGTGCTTTCAGCAAACTAGTAAAACGTTTTCTGTTGCAACATTGTTTTTATAGTGTGAATGATTTTATTACTTTTTGCAATAACTCTTAATAAGCATAGTTCAGTTTTCCCTACTTTCATGGTTTCTGTTTAATAAGATGTTTACTGTAAAGTATTTTGTCCTAGTTGTGTTTTAATGTTTATTTTTATATTTATTTTCATTTTAATCACATTAGATCAATTTGATGTATCGTATTTTATATATTTAATTTTTACTTTATGTTTTTATGACTGTATGTACTAAATATTGTATTTAAGGTCAATAAACTATCTATCTATCATTATCATTATCATTATCATTATCATTATCATTATCATTATCATTATCATTATCATTATCATTATCATTATCATTATCATTATCATTATCATTATCATTATCATTATCATTATCATTATCATTATCATTATCATTATCATTATCATTATCATTATCATTATCATTATCATTATCATTATCATTATCATTATCATTATCATTATCATTATCATTATCATTATCATTATCATTATCATTATCATTATCATTATCATTATCATTATCATATCATTATTATTATTATTATAACAGTTTGTTTGTTATTATATAAAAAACATCAGTTTCATTTCAAGTTAAAGCTGTATAAACTTTAACGGTGTATTGTTAATTCTCATCAACTCCAGATCTTGTACAAATCGGAGAGATTTTCCAAGTGTTTCCACCGTTTTTAGTTTTGCTCCTCTTTAATCTCGGACATCTAACATCTCAGACACTTCAGTCGCTTCACAAATCTTAATTGGCCTTATTTTCTTCAGCTCCAAATTGGTTGGGTGTGAAAGTAACAAGTAATAATGCGAGAAGTAAGTAAGTAAGTAAAGTTGTGGATGGAAGTTTGAAGTGAGTTTTACGGAAAACTGCTCAGAAAAAAAAATTACTCCGGCAAAGAAAGTTTGTGCTTCCAAGTTCAAAGTTTGACATCCTCTGAATTCCGTAGTGTTAAAGTTATAAAATAATTCTATCAGTACGGAACGACAGAACCTTTCGTGTGGGATGAGCTAAAAAGGGATGAGCTAAAAATATACTAATTTAACCGTATCGAGCTGTATAGAAAAATATAGGAATCTCCGTGACAAGGAACGGCATTTTCATGCAATCAAATCAATGTTTGCATCACAATTATCTAACCAGTATGACTTAATTCACCTGAAAAAACTTACCGTGACCGTATGCAAGTGAAAAGCATGTTCGGCCATGCTAGCCTGCGCCTGCTGGGGTAGTTGAAATTTCGCTCCAAAACAACTAGTAACAGCTCTAAGCACTCCAAGCAAACACCTTTACAGTGGAAAAAAAAATGTAAGAGCACTTTTGGAACGTGTACGTTTTGTGCAATTTTTTAAGTTGTCCGTTGATTAAATTTAAACTGTGTACAGTAAGTAGGTATTGCAAAATTACTCGGTAGACAGTTTCCCGGTTATTTTATGTATAAATTATGATTTATTCTCACACCTCGACATTATTAAAAGCTCTTATAACAACTGTTATTTCAAATTTGTCACCTGCGTGTAGTTATGCTAATATGAATGAAGTTATTCAATCACTATTATTACGTTAAAAGTTTCACACATAACATTTAGGTTTACTCATTTACGTAACAACACTGAGTGGGAGGAGACGTTGGAGTACCTACATAACAAATCACGCTATGAATAATAATTACCAATTGAGAAAATGGTATTCACCTTTTCAAAAACACTTAAAAATTAAATAAATTATGCATCTCGCAGATGGGTCTGGGATTGCGTTGGAGATCGAATAATAAAACGACATTACTTGACGATGAAATTAATATTTGTTATGTGACCAGATATTTTTGTAGTTTCTCTCCTACTTTTGATATGATAATGCATATAAAAGTTGCTAATTTCATATTATTGCCTTTTCGGAGTCTACGTTGAACTTTAATACAAGTGTTTAAACTTTATGAGTTACAAGTCAAGTAAAAGTACTGCAAGCGCCAAACGTCCACATGCTTACAAACTCATTTTCAATGTTATCTCCCACTACAGCTCTTGCAAGACATATAAATGTTCTGTACAGAGGCGTATCATAAGTTGTCCTCCAATTCTGTTGGCATTTGGCATTGTCTGAATAATTTTTGTGTTGTTTCTGAAAAAATGTCATTTTCCACCCCAAGAAAGAAACGGCCTAGAAGAGCATCCGAGTATGAGTGTTACAATAGTCGAATTATTTACGAATATCATAAGACGGAAGGGTGTCGTATTACGGTACAAAAGTTATAACACTAAATTAATGACGTTTTGGGAATTTTAGCTTCCTTCGTAGGATTTTAAAGAAAATAGATTTCAAATGGAGAAGGACTGAAAATAATAGAAACATTTTAATAGAGAAAATGGACATCAGAGCATTGAGGATCAAGTATTTACAAAAAATCAATTATTTTCGTAGCCAACAGCGACCAATTGTGTTTCTTGATGGAACCGGCGGGTGTAATTTAGGCGCTAACCATCCTTCTTTACCTGTCTGACCAAGAAGGGTAGATAATCCGACATGTATTTTCGCCGCTAAGAAGTGCAGGTAGGTCGAGTCATATAATAACTCTTATCTTAATAAAATACGAAGGTGGTTTGGTAGGGGTAGGTTTGGTTGGGTTATTATTGAAAATTATTATAATTTACTTTACAAAAATATATCTTATTATAAATGTCGGTGATTTAATAAATAACTGTATTTCATAAATCACGTACTTCAGTCGGTTAGCTCCCAAAATACACATAGGATTAAAATGGCCCTTCGGTCTTGGCGCCTAGTTCACTTGTTGTAAAAAGTGCATTAATCCTTTAGCGCCCAAATTACATCCGCCCGATGAAACATACATCTTCGAAGAACTGGACGGATGAATCAACCAAAGGGTTATTTGAAAATATTTCGAAGGGACCAAGACTCATTATTGTCCATGCAGGAGGTGACATGGGCTTTATACCCTATTGTCGGCTTATATTTAAAACAGGCAGAAAATCAGGGAATTATCATTTAGAAATGAATTCTGAAAATTGTGGTAAATGGTTACAAGAAAAGTTTATCCCAAATTTACCTGTGAATTCGATAGTCGTGACCGATAATGCTCTATACCATAATATTCAAATTAATCCAGCTCCAAACACAAATTCTAGGAAGGCTGACATGGTGAAGTGACTGCACGAAAAAAAACATTTTGTTCACCCCTAACATGCTCAAACCCGAATTATACGAGTTGAACAAGAGATATAAAAAGGATTATACTAGATACAAATTTGATGAGGTAATACTTGAACTCGGACATGACGTTTTGCGACTTCCAACCTACCATCCGGATTTGAATGCCATTGAGTTCATTTGGGCTATTGTGAAAAACAATGTGTCCCAAAAGAATGTAACTTTCAAGTTGGAAGATGTGAGGAAACTGGCGGAGCATAAGTTTGATCAAATCACTTCCCAGGAATGGCAAAAGCGTTGCAGACATGTAGTAGTATAAATATTGGGGAAATGAAACATTCACAGATGTTCAAACACAAGTGAATCCAGTGATTATAAGTTTTAATGACGATAGCAGCACAAACAGCAGTGAAGATTAAGAAAAAATTTGTATTCAGATAGTGACTGATTAAAGTTTATTTTTTAATAAGTGTATCGTTATATAACATTTTAATGAACTGTACTACTACCTATAATACTGAATAAAATATGAAAAGAAATCATAATCATAGGTAAGTTCGACACTGACCGGCAAGGGGCTTATCGTAGTCCAATAGTAATTTAGTCGGGAGAGTCTATACCTGCGCGATCGCTCGCCATCACGTTTGGCGCTTGCTGTAGAATAATTGAGGCATAACGTTTCTGCGCGTCTTAAGGTAGATTTCCACAGATCCGTCATCCGATGTCCGATTGTTAGTCGTACCACGTCGTGTCGGATGCTTGAAAATGCCAATTTCCATTACTTGGAAAAAATCGTACGTTGTAATTAAAAAGTAGTGACATATCACTCATAACTTTGGTAACTTGGCTGACAACTTCGTGAATATATTTTCTTCCTCCTATTTCTCAACACAATCTGCGCTTTCAATCGTCTTTCATTATAATTATTATTTTTAATACTGGAATAATATCCAAAGAAAAAGCAAAAGAAGAAAAAGTTAGGTTAAATCGGATAAAAGCTAAACAGTTTTCAATTTTTTCTTATGACGCATGCAAGTTAAAACTTTCGAACAAATATTTGGCGGCTTGTCAATTTTGAATTTTTCCACCAATCACAAAACTTTCGGATGACCGTGCAGTCGTGCGAACTTCAAGACTTTTCACATGACCAAAATACAGTATTGGCACAAAACAATTAATCTTTAATTAACAAAAAAAAGCATCATAATCGAATGTGTAGTTCAATATGTAATTTTTGATAGCCTAATTTTTTTGACAGTCAACAAATTTAATTTAATTACTTTATTGTAACTAACTGATTTTTTATCAAATATTGCGGATAGCTAACTTATCAACCTAACAATAGCCGCTTAAACAAAGGATAATTAAAGAGAATTGTACTAACAATTAATTATCCTACCATTGATTTTTTTTGCTAATTATTACACGGTTCACGCACTTCCCTATTAATTAATCTCCGTAGTTGGTTAAATAAATGGTTCGGCTTACAACCCTTCCGAAAAATCTTCTTAGTAATTTAAATGATAGCGGCAGGTGTACTCAAATCTGAGCAAACAGCTTTTGTCTGGACAGACTTGGTTAAATGTTTAAATGACCTCATAATTCAGCGGTTTAAAAGAGTTACACCGGCACTGGAGCGCTGCGATCTTGAAAAATAGCAAGAACCTGGTGGATCCCTAGGGAACTCCTTCTCAATTTATGCGTTAATTTAAGCTTTACTGAAAGTTTATCTTGTCACTGGAAGTTACCCGACGTTACCCTGAATTATGCTCGCGTAGTGCTATCTATTTAGAGTTACGGGTTACGGAATGTAAACCACTTGATTTCTGTGAATTATAAGGGCTTTGTGCATTAGCGGTTTGAATTTTCCAACTATAAATTTCCTATCTCACACTGAGAACATCGGTACTTTTTAACAGGAAACGTTAAAAGTACAATTGTTTATAGTATGGCAAGTTTATCTAAAGCTACGCGGCATCGGTAAGGGGCGAGGAAACATGGCGGATATCTGTCAAAAACGTACCAATGGCGTTCGGTACCTACTTTTATAAAAGTATTAAAAATAATATCGATTATTATATAGAAACTGATTTTTGCTTTGCTTTAAAGGTAAGGTATTTTTCAAAACACAGTATTTGTTAAAAACAAATAATGTTATTGAATTCAATATGGATACGAAATAATTCAAAATCTGACACTGACAATACCAACGCTACTGGATTATCAATGTCAGTCAATTGACAAAGTGGGAGGGAAGAGCACACGCACGGGCTTGCCAATAGGAAGTCAGCTGGTCGCTAAGCAAGGAAGACTTTTCGATAAATTTCACCAATTGAGTTAGTTCGGAGGGCGTGGAAATTATGATTTTCGCACAACGCTGCCAGAGCTTGAAGAAGCCCATAACAAATTTGGAAAAGTGTTTATCTTTTAACATTCATAAATTGAAAAAATAATGTTAATAGACAAAATCCAGGGAAAACAAGCACATTGAAGAATTAACGTTCAATAATACTGTTAATATTGTTAATAATGAAAAGTCCATTTTCTAATTATTATCACTACATTCTTAGCACTTTATCTTTTTCATAGTTAGACGTGGCCATATCGAATGTTTTCGACTGCATTCCTTTCACGGCTTCAGATAAACTTGCCAAACTATAGAGCTAATAGGAAACGATTTACTAAACGACGAAACAACTGAGCATGTTCACTATTTTATACATTGTGTTTCGTGAATGAGTCTCGTGGATTCGTGAAATGGTAGATAGTGAAGAAATGTTCAAAATACCTATACACAATTTTTCTCAAATCTCGTTAGTTTGTGAGATACAGGGTGATGAGATGAAATACGCGTTTTATTGCATTTTATCGGGAGAAATGAATACAAATATAAATTATTTTCATAGGTTATAGTCGCTTCGAAACACATCAACAGTATTTTTTTGTCCAATTCTAATTATCCAGTGACGTGGTACCAGGGGTTAATAAACTTTTAATACAACATATTATTGAAACATGTAATCCGAGCTAAGGACGTGTGTCTGCAATAAATTGTTTATTACTTTTGAACATAAAAGGTAGGTACTGTTTGTTGAACTCGCTACAACACTCCATTTTCTGGTTTCTCAACTTTTTATTGCCATATGCACAACGAGCACTGATCTGACGAAAACCGACTCTCCCTGAAAGTAACAAAACAGCACTAGCACACGTTTGGGCTGGAATAATTGGGGACCAGTTTATCAGGCCTTCCATTCCAATGTCAATTTTCTTGGGACTGTCAATGTGGTCTATGCACGATGGAGCCTCGCCTCATTTAAACCTGCAAGCTAGCCAATGGCCGAATAAAAACTTCACGTGAAAATGGGTAAGCCGTGGAGTAGATTCACCCGTGAAGTGGTTAACACGGTCTCTTATTCCTACTATTTAATTGTGTAGGGTATGGTGTTTTTATTTGTGTACAATTTTTTCTCCACTTCCGTTTTTTAGTTCATTGGTTGCAACTGTCCTCACTAATCACGCCGTGAATTTTAACTTATGCCCAATGATAATCTTACTTCTAGATTTTCTCTGATATCAACATTTTCCAATATTCTTTTCTCAGGTACCCCTTAGATATTTCATATATGTTACGCCCAAACATCGAAAACGCTTTTTGAGCGAAAAAACGGCCGCAACGCGTTGTGGACGATGCCGAACGACGAAATACCCAGATAACATAATTTTTCGCTTTGTGTCTGCTCTTGTTGGCGTCGTGGACAATGCTCAAACGGTCACGAAGCGTTCTAGATGATTTAAAGAGCTCATAAATCGGTCTTTCTCGTCTAAACTTGTCAGTGTGCTTCCGACTACCTTCGAGTGAAGGTATGTCTATGTTATTGAGCGAAGTCGCTACTATTGTAGCTAAAAACTATATTACGAGAGAGGTGTTTAATGGAAAACTTAAAAATATCCTTGATAACAGCAATGATCGGTGTGATTATTTTACGAACGAACGGTATGGAGAGATGACACTCGAAAGTGACCGGGAAGGAGAAGAAAATTAAATCAATGCGGTATCCACTGTGGCAGCATGTTCCATTTACTGGCGCTGTCCCGTGAAAAACTACTTCCTGCTAAGATCGGTTTTAGTCAAAGTTCAAGATGTCGACAGAGGACGCCTTGCCCCTAGGAGTGTTCTAGCTGTAGTTTTAAGCGTCAATGATTCCAGTTGTATAAGAGGGCGTGCTGGAAAGACTTAGTAGTAATGAATTCAACTTCGCTGATTCAAATTTTATAAACGCATCGGATGTTCCAAGTTGTTTAATAAATTTGAGAAAAGCTTTAGCTCTTTTTTCTGGATCAAAACAAGGATTTGTCAAGTGCCATTGTAAGCGATATTGTAATACAAAAAAGTGCAACTGCAGGTCCATTAAAGTGGTGTGCAATTCTAAATACCACAATAATAGTACCTGCGATTCAGTTAACTATTATTGTAAATGAAGTTTCCTGTAGAAATAAGCTTAAATTTACTTAACATATTACAAACGAGGTTGGTTTATGAGCTTTCTCAATCATCCTGAACGCCTCGTGGCCGTTTGAGCATTGTCTACGATGCGTCATGATCAGCAAGAATGGACACAACGTGAAAAATTATAGAATCGGTATTTGGTGATTCGGCACCGTCCACAATGCGTTTCGATCGTTTTTTTCACTCAGTGAGCGTTTTCGATGTTTTGGCGGAACATATATTGTATGTATACTATGTATGTATGTATGTATATTGGGGTGACATTCTCTGAGACCCAAAAGATCTATTGTGCCCCCTTTATTCTACTTAGTTTCTGAGGAGACTAGTAGCTCCTTTAGTCCTACTCATATATATTGCTTCTATCTCAGTTGACTGCTGTTCCTATAGAAAGAACCCAAATGTTTATTTTTGTCTGTTCTCAATTCCCCTTCCTTATTGATAAAATTTGTGTTCATTGCATACTAAAGTTCCGTTGTCTGAATTCTATTGTTAATATGAGCATATTTTCCATCTTCCAATATTGTTTTCGAAATAATTAACTTTTTCCATTTTATTTCATCAATGACGGTGTTAAATTTCTCAGCTTCCTGTAATATTTTCATTACTTCTGATAACAATTTGTTAATTTCCATGCTATTTTCTTTTATTACTGCTGTCTATTCTTCTCATCGTTAACTAAAAATACTAAAGTTCACTAATCACTTCTAATATTGAATAGCAAAAAAGTAGACATATAAAAAATGTAGTTAGCGATTAGCATAACATGCTGTCGGCATGACTTCTATCGTAGTAATGGCACCAATCGGCCGCGAAAGTCGCGAGCTTGAAACAGAAAAAAGACGGTCTTCAAAAGAAACGTAACAAGGTTACCAAATCGGTGAATAGGTGTTTTAAAGTTTTAACAAATTTGTTCCATATATTTATGTTTATTTACAAGTTTTTCTCTTCTCCTCTCAGTATTAAAATATCGACTTCTACTCTGGTTTCTCCTCAGAGCGAAGATCTTCCGCCTTATTATTTTTATTTGCCTATAAATCAACTCGTGAAACATATAGCGGTCAGACTTATTGAAATCTAAAAATATGGATTGTACAATATTGTTGTAGTGTTCAGTGCTCCATCTTGGTTAAAATAATCCAAGGAAAGGGTATATTTATTTATTAGTATAAATTTAGAAACTGTTACTCAGCAAAAAGACCAAGTCCTACCCGTCACAGAAACTTTATTGGGGACTAAACATATTCAGTACATGTGTAGTAAAGCTGAAAGTTCAATTTACCATTTTGTGAAGAATTATAATACCCATGTAAAAACAACCTTAGATTTTGCTAGTACTGTGTAGAATACGGACTGAATGCCAAAATTCAATCGTCTTGAATCGGTGCAGAGATGGACAACAAGAATTCCATATAGACTACGCCGTCTAATTACCGACGCTGGGAGCACACTACCCTTAACCAAAAATTTTGCTGAACCAGTTAGTGTTGCAGCCAGTGGTAGGAGATCTTTATCGAGCCCAACTTTCATGGACTCGGGACCTCGGTTTTACGTCTCCTCCGAAAGACGGCATATCTACATTATACCCAACTAGCAAAATAGACTCCTAAAAGAACGAAATTATTTCATAATGATCGTATAGCGCCGCTTGAAACAATAAAATTATTTTTGAATGCGTCTCAATTTGACAATTTTATCATAAAATAGATGGATTTCTATAATGCTGTTGTATAGACGTTCTTCCAACTCATAACAGTTGCATATTAATGTACTATACAATTGTTGTATAATAGTTTTAAAACAGTGATATTCAGATTATAATACGGTTGCAAAGCTATTGTATTACTTATAATACCGACGTTAAAAGTTGGTTGTAAAGGAAGCTATATAAATAGTTGCATTAGAGTTTCTTAAGAAAAGCAATAAGATTGTTGCTTTACGCAGAAGTAAAACATTACACAATAAATATAAAAGTATTTTATAATCATCCTATAACCACAACAGTATTCTCTCTTACGAAGAGTGTAGAATAAAAATGTAGTTCCCAGGAATAAATCTATTATTAAATCTGGCAACATTCAAAAGTGGTCAAGAATCAAACTGCACCTGACTCCTGAGACTGTCAAAAACAATTTAATAGCGCTGCATTAAACATCATAATAAAACTTTAATATCATATACAGCTCAGAAGAAAACAGAATAATTGTGTAGAAGGTTCGTTCGGCTGTTCAGAATCCGTCGACAAAACATGTGTGTTCTTCCCTCTCGCACTTTGTCAATTGACTGACATTGATTATCCAGTGGCGTTGGTATTGTCAGTGTCAGATTTTGAACTATTTCGTATCCACATTGAATTCAAGTACGATTCTTAACATTATTTGTTTTTAAAAAATACCGTGTTTTGAAATATACCTTACCTTTAAAGCAAAGCAATAATCAGTTTATATAGGTATATAATTATTATACAATAATTATTATTATTTTTAACTTTTATAAAAATAGGTACCGAACGTCATTGGTACGTTTTTGACAAATATACGCCATGTTTCCTCTCCCCTTACCGATGCCTCGTAGCTTTAGATAAACTTGCCAAACTATACTTTGTTCATAGGTAGCATAATTGAGTTTTCAAATATAATTATTCGTTTTTCCCCACTGCTTATATTTTCCTTAAGAGATAATCTGTAATATATATTCTTAGAATGAATGTTACAGTTATATGAATATCACTGGAAATGAGCTTGTTTGGATATTTTCACATAAAAATATCGATATCAATACTTGGGTTTTACTCAAGTCATAAAATATAGAAGATGCTTTTCATCAAATATCGTAATAATTCACTGATATAAAAATCATGATGCTCTCATTATAGCTGTATCTAGTATGATATCAGATTTTACAGACCCAAAACTGGAAGATATTATTTTTACTAGAATACAATTCGTAGGTCCTATAATTTTTTTCTATTATTTTAATTGGCTGAAATGAAGGCTATTAAACTGATGTTAGTTAACACAAAATTAGAATCTGTCGGCAATAAATTGTGGATAGTTTTTCCTTCAACACCAACAAGTGTTTTAGGACGCACGGTTTTAGATCAGTTGAAACACACAACACTCACAGATATAGTAGCTAAACAACTTTAAATATTCAAAAACCAAAAATGTTCGGCAGTAAATGATTGCATCAAACATAACCTCAAATGTCAATGAGAAAATAGCTGTTGGCATGACCGATCGGAATGCGGTTTTCTGCATTCTCTTCCAAATATTATTTGTAAAAAATGTGGTGACATGGAATTTCTGACAAATCGTAAATTGCATTTCTGCAGCTAAAATTCCATTATTTGAGAGGCCTCTTGGAAAATGTCGAAACTTGGTAAATAAGTGTCAGAACCGGCCTAGATCGGGTGTTCAGGGGTTTTGAGGCCGCTGATCACGAATATGATGTTCAAGTTGACCCCCCGAACACCTGGAGCTCAGGACCGCCGATGTACGTCATCTCCGTGGGACTCTCCCACAAATCACGCGGGAAAGAAGAGAAACTCGGCGCCCGGGTTTTTTTTTGGGTCGCTGAATTTGAATCTGGCATCGGCGAACACCCCACGGGCACCTGGTGTACCGGAACCTGAACGCGGACGTCATCTCCGAGAATTCTCCTGAGAAGAGTGCCAAAAACCTCCCGAAAACCATAATAGGGGCGTTTTGTGATGCGTTGAATCCGAATTTCAGGGACCCAAAAAAACCCCGGGCACCGAGTTTCTCTTCTTCCCCGCGTGATTTGTGGGAGAGTCCTACGGAGATGACGTTCTTCGGCGGTCCTGAGCTCCAGGTGTTCGGAGGATCAATTTGAACATCATATTCGTGATCAGCGACCTCTAAAACCCCAAAGTACCGGATCTGGGCCAGTTCTGACATTATTGACATCTTCCAAGAGGACTATCAAATAATGCATTTTTTGAAAGCATTTGTCAGAAATTCCATGTCGCCATATTTTTTACAAATAATTTTTGAAAGAGAATGCAGAAAACCGCATTCCCACTACTGAACCATGTCGTGATGCTTTGATCAATGCTTTCAAACGATAGACCCTCAGTCAAACACAATAACAAATGTTGTGCTTACAACAATCAAATTATTTGGTCGAAAGGACCGATACTGTCCACTATACGATTTTCAGATTATACTGGCACTTCATATCACCACTAAGGGATAAACGATACGGACTTCTAGACATAATTGCTACAATTTTATCAAAATAACAAGAGGAAACTGAATTTTCCAATCAGACATCCGAAAACACACAAGGTTAAACGGCAACTAATCAATTTGGTGGCCCACCTGCACAATATGGCCGACCTGTCAAAGTCACGTGTTCTGGAATGATCTATTGAATTTGCAGTGGCGACGCAGCGGTGGAAAAACAAACTGCCTAGATAGACAAGTGTGAGTACAGGTTTTGTCAATTTTCCCGTATAAGTTCGATTTTCTTATCTAGCCTCCATGGTCAAATGGGAACTTTTGGGAAGCTAGGAGTTTCTGTAACTTCCCCAATGCTTAATATTTGTTCCGACTATGTTCATGGACAATAAATGACTAGGAGATTGAAAAAATAAATGCCCTCCTTTTTAATTATTATTTTAAATATCGCACTGGCCTATAGACTTGTATATTTTTAGATGAAACTAAATTTTTCTATCTATATATTTTGGTTATCAAAGGCACGTGTACATCGTTGTGTCCACCTGGCATATATCCACCTGCCATTAAATTCATACCTTTTCTCTACCATCCATCTGTGTCGGCGAGTGCGCCCATCCTTCGTTTCATAACACCGAATATTGCGAATATTGGGTGAGGTGTCAGACTATTGGTACGTGGGTTAAGTGAAAATTAATTATTCACCGCTGTTGCGCTGTTTTTTCATAATAAACCAACTACGTGTTATGGAATACTAAGAATTTATGGTATTTCATATTAGACATATTACGAGCATATTATTTTAAGTATACGAACAGTTTGTACTGAGTGGATACTGTGAAGCCGACACAAAATGAAAAGGGAAAAAGTCAAAAAATTCGATGGAGAATTTTAAATTTTTTGTTGCCATTATAATCTGATATAATCAGTTGTTATCAATGAGTTCCTTAGACTCTAAAACAGATAGATCTGACTACTTTTTAACATTTAATTGGACTTTGGAGTTGCCTCGAAGTATAGTTGTGAGTAAAATTAGTTTGCACCGTTTCACAATTTGTCCGCGAGATAAAGCAATCTGTGAGCAGAAGCAGAACCGATTTCACACAAATTTTTCATTATTGCAGGATCCCGACGCACTAGCGATTTTTGTACTTTTTTTTCAATGAATAGCAGCTTTACCGATAACTCTAATAATGGATTTTTTGAAACTTTTGTCAATTATGTATTCTTCCAGCAACTCCATGCCTTGACCCATCATTTTCTTGTTCCAGTTGCCTGTACATATTTTGTATCATTTTTTGCGTATATAGCGACTAGAACAAACCAAATTTCTTTCTGTCTATTGTCTCAAATCCTTACTCTCAACTTTCAGAAATCTCAAAACCCTTGGTAAAAAAATACCTATTCGTGTTTTATACATAGAACAATCAAACAACTTATTCACGGAGCCTACAACAATACATAATTTTGATTATTACCTACAAATTAGCTTTAGTCAATAAAACAAAATCTCAATCACAGCAACATCTAAGAACACAATATCTCAAAAAGAACAGAAATTAACTAAACCCAACCTGGGACTTTAACAGTCGATGTGGACTAGCAATCCAAGTAAATATTTCATAGGCCAATCGGAAGCTTCATTGCACCAATGAGAATCAATTGTTCGTTTGTGGGTAGGTCAAAATTAGAAATGATTTATGGCTTTTTTCATCTTTTTGGCTTGTCAATCCTCAAAGAGACCTTTCCGCATACTGTTATTTTATTGTGAAACAGTGCAAACTACATCTCGACCAAATTTATTTCAACTCTGAGATGCGCAAACAAAGAAGAGAGATGTCAGTCCCGCGGAATAAACGCATGTACACTCGGCGGAAAAAGTTTACTTAGTTAAATATTCCCTCAATAAAATCCTTAGAATTTGGTTGTGCCTCAAATGTCATAAATTTAAAAACATTATGCACTATTTCACGACTTTATGCACTCAAAATCTTGTGTTTTACAAGCGACTTAAATTCCATATTAAAATTCCTATGCGGATTGTACCACTATCAGTTCAAATGGACCTTTACAGTGCACCGTTCGCCTAGGACTGGTAGCTGCCGACATTGTCGTACGCGTGATCTTTGCGCATCCGAATCTCATTGTTGAAATGAATTTGGTCGAGTTTTAATTCTACTCACAGATATACGTGAACGTAAAAACATGAAGGAAAGGAATGGGTCCAACAACTCAATATGCATAGAGGAGATGTGTATACTGTACTCCTATAGTCAAAGATATTGTGTCACGCATTTTTGCTCTGATTTACACTCTAACTTATAGATAATGTGACTCAAAACGAAACATTGATTATTTTGAGCCAATTAAGAGGTATGTAGCTAATGAAAAAAAGGAATTTAAATTTATTTATTTAGAAAAAGTTAGACATTAATGACAATTCGACAAAAACTTTTGTATCTTCATCACAGTCAATATACTCCTATCATGTGCATTTTGAAGTGGGAATATTTATTAGTTAACTGATTTTATTAGTGTTGAGCTGAGAAAAAAATACATACTTAATTTTTCCGTCACTTTACGTGCTGACGTACTCAAATTGGTTGTTACAATTATTCACTGATTGAATTACATCAAATTGAAATTGTATAAAAAAGCTTGCAAGGTTTTTCTGAATAAAATAAAGTCAGCCGACTTATTATCGGCTGCAATAGCAGTTGATTGTACTTTTCAAAATTATTCACTTGTGTTCGGGTTGTATCCTACCAAGCCTCACAACGTTAATTAATACTGGTATTTTTTTCACATACTCTTTAGTAATTGAGTCCATTTCTTTGCATTGAAAATCTCTTAATCACTTTTTATGTTGCCAGCACTGCGGTAGGTACTAATTTAATTTATTTCACAGCCTACTAGAATTATTAAAAATAAATCCAAATTGAAGCAGTCGTAATATGAAAACGTTAAACACCGTTTATGGAATTAGATTTTAATGAAAATAACCGAGTGATACACAGCATCCCATGGGCTGCGCACTTTGTGTTTTACAGGTGTTTACGTTCACGCCTCCGATTCCGAGTTTATTTTTTGAACCACCTGTATAAATTTTCATGATTTCTTTACTTATGCTCTCCAATGTGGTTTCCATTCAAAATAGGTACGTTCGAATATGATACGTATAGGATGGGTGAACCTGATCGATAAATTCAAATCAATTTGCAGTAACAATACAGTATAATCCAGTGAACTAAATAATTGATATTATACAGCTTGCGAAAAACTTCAATAGGTCATACGACTTACACAAGTACGACAAGGATAATATGAACAACACTATTTGAAGGAGAAAGACAAGAATTGTTATACATGTGAAACTCACAATGGACTGCCTAAGTCTGACGTCATAAGAGGCGTGGTCATAAAAACTTCCTCAACAAACCAAAAGCTCGTGTAAATTATCAAGAAATTTTCAATTTGCCTTTTGCTGTTGATTTAGCTATAAATAAGATTGATCGGTATTAGAAATATATAAAAAGTGATTAATTAAAGAAGTTTCTGAAACTAAATGTAAATCTGGAAAAGGATTTCCATTATTTTGTCAATTAAATTTACAAAACTTTTAATACAAAAACACAGCACAAGCACACATAACCTTAACTATGTTTACATTGTTTTAAAAACTTTTTGCAAACCTTACCTTGCAGATTTTCGTGTGAAAAAGTCTACAACTGATCGTTGTATTCTTGTCTCTCTTTTTCAAGTAGTACTGCTCATATGATCCTTGTCGTACTTGTGTGAATCGTATATGACCTAATAAACTTTTTCGCAATCTGTAGATATGGAGCCAGTGTTGATGGATCAATAACATGTAAGTTTGATGTTGAAGTTATTGATGATTTTGAATTACTTATTTCCAAAATATAACTGAAATAGTTGCAGCATTACAAAATTTGTGACCAGCTTGAAGCAATTTGTGTGATATGTCAATTTTATCGTTGAAACTAAACTTCGGCTCTTTCTGCCAGCCACAGGCCACATGACGTAACTTCACCTCCTGGTAACAGCAGAGCAATTCCACTTCCTGGGGTAGTTTCACCTGGACAATCGTGACCTCACCTCCTGGGATGCTTCGATCAAGATAATCACAACTTCACCTCCTAGGATAGTTCCACCTTTCATTACCTTCCTGGATATCCGTACCAGGACATTTTGTCATCCTGGACTTAATAAGATAGGGCTTTAAACAAAGTGTCGTTATTCTCCTTCTAGTATTCCTCAACACAATGAATTAATATTTTTGTCAACTGTGAAATTATTTTTTCTCACTCGTTTTTTGTATTATACTATTTTTTTATATACAGTAACGATGGCATAAATAACTAGCTGCAGTCTACATATCTAAATACGATTAGTATACGGTGAGTTAGTGTTTTAAATGTAATTTCTTTACTGTTTAGTTTATTCAAAGCTGTAGGTTCGATTCCCAAAGTATTCGATGACCTAGAAAATATTGGCATCTGAATCTATGTTCTGTAAGTAACCTGTAGTAACAATGGGGGAGTACCACCAATATATGAAAAAGACAGTTGGGTATGGCCAATTCTCAATCTGCAAATTATTATCTGCTCGCATCTTTTGGGTATATCAATGTATTCATAGTTGGATTGATAGCTTTAAGTTGGCCATTGTATTGTGACCATCTTTGTTTGTACCATGTATTCAGCAGAAATTCTCAAGTCGCTGGATTCCGTGGCTAATTTTGCTGCAGAGTCGGCTTTCTCATTACAAGGAATTTGACAGTGTCCTGGGAACCATATTAATTCGCACATTTGATTTTATTAGATACGTGTTTAATTATACTTGCTTTCTTTTTGGTGGACATGTTTCTTTTTTTTTATAAATACCTTAACAAGAGCATCATCTATTAACTGTTTTTTCTCCATCTTGAGTAAAATATGTTGGCAATTTTGGATTTTGGAGCCAAGATAGACAAATGATGTGACATGTGAAGTAAATCGTTTATATTCGAGTGTTCCGAGTGCCTAGCTTGGCTCAATAAAACCTACGTTCACGGTATACGTGGAACCACGCAAGTTTACGTTAGATGTAACTAAATATGTATGAGTAGGTACTGACTGCGCACGGTTTACTGTCAAATGGTGCGTTCATTTACTCAAAATTGTCTAATGTTTATTGAAAAAAATCCGTATGTCGCTGCGGACGTGCCTTTTATTATTTGATAGTTGCTAATTCTGGGATTCTATTATGGGTTCGACTGTTTCATACCATTTTTTCTGTTTTGGAATGTTCTATTTTGTTCCATTCTTTTCTGTCCTGTTTTGTATTATCATGTTTTGTTCTTTTGTGTTTCATTTTAATTCCAATTTTCACTTCCCATCTTCGTTTCTGTTCCTGTTCCCTTTCTTTTCCATTAACATGTTTCCCAAAAAATAAGTGGAATTTAACTTAAATTATAGAACTATGATGTATTGCAGAATTCTAATATAGGTAATATAAAGAAAAAAAGGGAACAGAAAAATACAGGATCTTTTATTTTAACTGAAGTTGTTCTATAAGATCGTGATACTAATTGGAAAATTGAGATTTGAATCAACAAGCTCGGTCGAGGCGCAAAAAGCATTTTCACCATTCCATGTTAAGAGTTCATAAAAAGGTTTTCCCTTCTCTTTCTCTTGAAAACCAACGTGAAACTACACAATTTTTTGTACGTTACTGGCTCTAGCTTGACGACTTATTGTGTTCCTACAGGAAACGGCTAATGAGTAAAGTTTTTTATTCCAGGGCCATAAAATACGCGAGACATGTAGAAAAGTCGGAAAAATCCAAGAAAAGTTTTGCCCTACTACAATAAAATAACATTCACCAAATGATTACTTCGATACATAATTGCTCGCGCTGTTGATTTCCTAGTATATAAAAAGGAATTGTGGACTAATCTGTTAGAAATAAACAAAATGTACATTGTTTAAATTTGAAATTCGGATTTTTAATAAAGTTGAGGTGACATCAAAATAATGAAAGTTTTTCAGTCGGTTTTAATTTGAATACACATTATTGACGTTTCACTGAAGACAGTAATAATCGTTATTTATGTATCTAGAGCGGAAAACTGTCTATTACAGTTTAGCAAAATCGAGAGAAAGTTTCGAGAAACGGGCCATGTTAAAGATCTCCCCAAAAGTCAATTTCCGAAGACAAAAAAGTTGACGTTTTCTTTGAGTTACAAGAAAATTTCCACACCATCTCAAGACAAGTTGCGCTGGATAATGATTAACACCATTCTACTGTTGCTAGAGTGCTGAAAAAGGAGAAGTGGCATGCGTATAAGGTATATTTGGTCCAAGAGCAATTATGGAACGATGTTACAGAGATCGTAATTTCATAAAAAATATCCTATTTTAAAATGAAGCACCTTTTATGCCATGTAAACCACCAGACGTATGGATACTGGGCAAGTGAAAATCCCCATTGGATGCAGAAGTATAAGACACAATATCCTGAAAAGGTAAATGTTTGGGCCGGCATTATGAACAATAAAATAATAGGGCCATATTTTTTTGAAGGAAGCTTGACTGGTTCTCGATATCTTCAATTTTTCAGGATTATCTATTACCACAATTAAATCAACAATTTCCAAATAGATGTGATTTGTGGTTCCAGCAGGATGGGGCACCCCCACATTATGCCTTTGATGTACGAACCTATTTAAATGCTGTTTTTCAGGATAGGTGGATAGGAAGAAGAGAAACGATCGAATGGCCACCAAGGTCGCCAGATTTGATACCTTTAGACTTTTTTATGGGAATACTTGAAAAGCAAAGTTTATGGTTAAAGGATCGCCTCAGAACGGAGATTGCACAAATAACGCCTGAAGTTCTCGTAAACGTTAGAGACGAATTTATTGCTCGGCTGTCATTGCATCATTGCTGAAGGTCATCAGTTTGAACATTTAATATAATTTAATTGTTCTTCTTCACTTAACAGTTCTCTCTATTTTAGTCGACCCTGTAGAAATAAATATTCAAATAATTACATCGTTGTACAGACAATTAGAAGACCTTTCCAATGAGGTGTCTTGAGACACATGATTGCATTTAAAAAAATTGCCGATTACGTCACCACGTTAATACTGGTAACGCAATGTTCGTCACATCTACATCATGTGAAGACGATTCAAAAATTAAAATTGACCTGTTTTTGGATTTTCTCCAAAAGTCGTTTATTTTGGTAATAATGAATTTATTCCATATATTAGCGACATACTGTATGTATGTATGTATATTAAGACCTAAAATATCCATTCTGCCCCCTTTTACTTAGTTCCTGAGGAAAGTCTTTGAGACCAGTAGCTTTAGTCCTATTTCCCGGAGGAATTTTCAGGATATCAGCTGACTTTAACTGAGGTAAATGTTCCTCTCTCACCCAGTGATCTCCTAGGTGTGGTGCACCTGGGTTATGAATTGCTGTGCAATTCGCAAGTATCTGGATGGAGGTTTCTTCTTTCATTCCAGAGAATATACAATCTCTGGTCTACTATTTTGAGCTATTCCAGGTGCCCATTTAGGCGACAATGTTCCATTGGGATCCCTGTTAAAACTCCAAGTACAGTTTTACTTTGACCTGCGTTCATTTGATCTCAACAGGTTGTAGTCACCGAGAAGAATCTTTGATTGTCTAAGTTCTACTAGATCTCTCGAATGGTTAGGATGTTCTCTTTTCTTGACTTTGCCTATTTCTCACATTACATTGGAGCTGATACCGCAAAAAAGTTCCGGCCCCCGAAAGGATATTTTAGTCAACCTCTTTGCTAGTTCATCTGCTAATTAATTTCCTTTTATTCCAGTGTGTCCTGGAATCCACAGTAAGGCATTCCCACACCCTCTTGGAACTGATTACACAAGAGCTCAGTGCTTTAATCGCTGCTTGACTATCTGACATTATAATAATCATTCGCCTTCTATATCCTCTGTCAATATTGAGCTGGTACACTTTCTTATAAAGTAAATCTCCGTTTAAAAGATACTTGGGGTTTTTCTCAAGCTCTTAGAGTGTCTGGTCCTTGGCCCAAACACTCCTATCCCAGTTGCTTCTATTGCTTTTGAGCCGTCTGTGTACCATTGGATGGCATTATTCCCAAATCTGGTATTGGTATTTGGATCCCATTCCTTCTTGTTGCTCAATTCCATAACGATTTTTTTTAAAAAATAATACTTTTTCATCATACTATCTTGTGGCATGTTCCAAGTTTCATTTATCACTATCAATCCATTTTTGTACGATTTTACAAATAAAAAATTTGCACGTGTACCAAACAAAATTCTTCATACGTTAACTAATGAATAATTTAAAATATTAGGAAATCTCTCATGTAATTTAAGCCAGTTGCCTAGTAAAATACAGTTTTTTGAACAGAGGGTGATAAAAGTATTTCAATAATAAGAGCCAAGTACATACTCCTATAAATAAGTCAAATATTTTCAGTACGGTCCAGATAACTAACCTGAGCTGGCTGCTTCAAGATCAAACAATTGGTTCCATGTATTTCGCGTTACTCTGCTGATAGTTATTATGCTGTGATATAGAGCGCTAGCACTAGAGCGCCGGAGTGAGGATTTCTCCAAGAAGGACCCAGTAAAAATACCGTTAGCTTGATAAGGACTACTTCAGATGAAAGATACAATCAAGAGCTCAAAAAGCATAGAAGCTGAGCTTTCTGACTGGTGGTGCCGAACTAATTAATCAATCAATCTGTACCAACCTGTCTCGATGAAATATCCTACCATTCTAGAGATTTCTGTGCAGCCCACTTTCTTATGGCCATATTTATTGTCGTATTTGCAGAGTCGAAACTGATTCTGGTCTAATAAATAGGCTTGGGCGAACCATTTCATCCACTTTTTATTGGAACTCAATAATATCATCCTGCTATAAAATTCAATTAACATGATAATTATCAGCGTTGGAGTTGATGAAAGATAATAGTAGTTCGAAGATAGTAGCCACAAAATATTACTCTAAGTACCAGAGTGATATTTTCTTCCATCACTGACGCATTCAGTTAGGCGCAACCAATTTAATATTTATGTGTGTAACGGGATTAACACCGCAAATATAATGGACTAACCCCTAATACCCCCATTTAGAGTCCGAGTGTATATACCCCAGAATCTCATATTTCATCTAATTACATCCATAAACATTTTTAGTAGCTGTGTGATCTATCACAGAGATTATCCCGGTTATTTATCTTTTAGAAACCGTTTCAACGTTACTTTATGTGAATGGAATAATAGAGAAAACGCAATATTTTACAAAGAAAGATAATGAGAGGAGAGGTCTTTATATTCTAGCAATAATACTAATTGCATCTACCCGTTTCGTCAATGGCAGTGGAAAGAAAGTTTTAATTCTACTATCCAACAAATTTCGGCCGTTAATTTGATAAACAAACGTTGTGATTTGCAGATATAAGGCAAAAATAGCTTCAGCTTCCTTTTAAGATTGAGGTTAATAAATTTGGATAATGTCTTATTTTAAGCTTGTTTTTTCCTTCAACTTAAACATTTAAATTAATTGCATTTGACAAATATGGGCTACTAGATGACCCGGCGAACTTTGTACCGCCAAACAGTCAACGAATGTCATGATACATGATGCAGCATGGGAAGCACTCGGTTTGATTATCTTCATTGAAGCACCTGTGCGGATGATTGGCGGACACGTGAACATGCCACGTACAAATGACCATGAGAAAAGCATTCACTGATAATTAATAACACTGTATTCCAAGCAGAAATCTATGCAATTGACTCATGTCTGAGAGAAAACATAAGGAAGGGATACAGCGGTAAAAACATTCTTATCTGCTCAGACAGTCAAGCGTCAATCAAAGCACTTAATAGTAGTAGAATAAAATCCAAACTTGTCTGGAGTGCTTAAAAAACCTCAAAAAACTCAGTGCCACAAATAAGGTAACCCTGAAATGGGTGCCAGATTACAAGGGTATTGAAGGGAATGAAAAAGCAGATGCCCTAGCACGAGAAGGATCGGCAACCGGCCCTGAGCCGGCAACCGGTGTAACAAATGTTTCGGTAAGAACCACATTAAACCAGTGGGTGCACAAACAACACTTCAAATACTGGCAAACAACTCCGAAGCTCAAACACAGTAAACTGATGGCTAAACAATCCATACCAAAACTTACTGAAGAAATCCTAAAGTTAAATGAGAGAGATATCAGGATGGTAACCGGCCTTACGATCGGACACTGCGGCCTGAGAAACCACCTTCACACAATGGGGATCTTCCAAGAAGAGCCTATATGTAGATTATGTGGTGAGGAGGACGAAACATCCACCCATATAATTTTCGAATGTGAGGCTCTACGTTGGTGGAGGTATAGACAGATAAGGCCGGATGACCCTGAATCCAACCTCACCAAAAGAGATACTGTGAAGAGACTTCTAGATCTCATCAAGGTCACAAATCTTCTAACGGACTAGCAGAAAGACAGGACAGTGTTGCGGCCCACTAACCCGGCCTGTTTCGTCTGTTCACCAACCAACCAACCAACAAACCATGAGAAAAGCATGGATTTTCTTAGTTGAAGCCACAAACAGTCAAGGATTAGCCTTGTGATTTGTTAATCGGTATGGCGAAAGCAAGACGAATCGAGAACTGAAATCGTTTAAACTCAAAGGGAATATTCGTTACGATCATTTTAATCTTCGGAATGAGAACTAACTTATCTTTAAATTATCCTTCTAGTATCGTAGCGTGAATCACATTACTCATCAGTTTTCTTATCACCAAGCGCGTTCCATTGCATGATCTTGGTTTGGATTTCAAAGCATGATGACCACCAAGCCGCCTTTACTTGTAAATTGTGCGGTGATGAACCAGGAACATTCAAGAAATTTAAAAGCTCAGTTGGATAATTAGTGGCTTCATCTTCGTTTGTTAGGCAGTCTATAGATTTGAATGAATGCAGAGTACCAACGATTTGATTCTGAATTATAAAGCTCAAGGCATTCACATTTTCATTCTTAGCTGCCAAAATTCCTCGCCCGCTTAACCATTTGTTATTTTTGTGGATAGAAATAATGTTCGGGAATATTTTGCCTATGAGCTCGTCTTTCGATGAGACGAAACTGCAAAAATTGGGAGGAAATTATATTAATTATATAAACACGGCCATTACCGATAGTCAGCAACTGCTCGGAGAAATCTTCAGCAGATGGGTCATTTATTTATTCATTCATTCGGTTGGGTTGTGCTCATCAGCCCAGGCACTTGTACTGAATCTTTGTACCATTTCTCATGTTATCTACTTCCATTCCAGAAGCTTTGTGTCTTCTATGCAGGCCACTAATTTGACTGGAGGGATTTTCAGTAGTTGTAATGGTTTCCTCAGGGTGCAGTGTGCAGTCACCAGGTCGGTAACTGTCTTCAAATGTCTCTTACCCAGTTTCAATAGCCTGGTTGAGAGTTCCTTGTCTACCTTGTTCAGTAAACTCTTTGTATGGAGGTGCCCTTGTGTCGACCTCCATTTAAGTTGCTGTTCCCTATCTAGCCAGTTCCTGATTTCCCCTCTCACGCAATCTTTTGTGATTCCATATTTGCTGCCAGTTGAAGTTTTTTCACTAGTACTACAGATTTGATGATTTGAAGCAAGCGTTTGCTTCATCGGCCGTAGTCTACCTTGGAGTGACTGAAAGTGTTTGGCGAAAATCTCCAATTTATTTAATAATACTGACTCTGACTGAATTGACAGAATAATCTTGAATGATTAAGTGAGACCAATCGATTCGACTTTTTTTTCATTTAAGTCACATGTCAATACTTTGAAACCATTATTTAAGTACGTTATTTAATTTGAGGGGAGAGTTTCCCGTATCAACGGTATGAACATTGAATGTTTGACAATTACGAAACCCATGAACACTTGGTATTAGAACGTATTTCCTTTTTTTTCGTCAATTTTACAATGTTTTTAATAGTTATTCTGCTATTTGCTACGGAGATGAATACAACAAATCAAAAACCATGAAAATTGGTACAGCCGTTCTCTTGTTATAATTGTTCGAACAAACCCGACTTTGTTTCATATATACTAAGATTTAATTCTTGTACGGAAATTCCAGAACATAGTATCAATACAAACAAGCACAGGGGAATAAAGCTAACACACTGCCTTTCGCACTTTATCTTTGATAAGGACATGCAGCATAATGCTGGCAAGTTGAATGTTTATTTCATGCATTCCAGTTTTCCAAGTGCTGTAGATCGACATAAAGGAGTCAAATTTCTAGAAAAATCCCACTTTTTTTCTTTTTTCATGAAAACCATCTGAAGGGTTATTATTTTATCAATGCAATATCAAAGTCCAATGAAAAATAATAATATTTACAAAAGATTGTTACCAGAAAATTCATCTTCGTCTGAATATTAACAAATTTATTCAGGATCATCTTATGACAAAGCTAATCAAAAAAATGTGATAGAAGATATATTCAAGTCTGTTCACGCCAGCAGTGGAAAATGTTTTCTACATGATAAATTAATAACTATTTCATGCTCTTATCACTCACATCACAGAAATTATAGAACTACACTGGATCCAACCGAAAAACAATTATATAACAAAAAATTATTTAGTTGAGCAACTGCAACAATTGAAGCCGGTATGTTCAAGTACGAGCAGCAGGCCATGGGATCCCCCACACTTCTTAAATTTGGGGAGCAGCACACCCATCACATCTCCTTTGAATCGGTACAATAGAGAAATAAATGATTAAAAAGGTTTTAAAACATATGGAAGGAAATGGAACAACGTTTGTGCGCATGGCGTTTCAAAGCAACTAACGGAACCAACAAACCTTGTCTCCCACTACGAAGTTTGTCATTTTTAACATTATTTTTATTTGGGGTTGGTCGTGGCCCTTTTTGAATTTATTTACTTTTATTTGGCCTTTCTATAAAGTACTTACTTGTTTTTATCATTGGTACTGTTATCACAGGATTTATTAGATATAATTTATCATAAGTAACTTGAAAAAGTATATTTTTTATTTTATACGTTTTGAGGTTAGGTTTTCATAAAATGATGGAAATATTATTTTTCATTTTATTGTTTTTTTTTGCAGGTCACAATGAAGATTTCCTAAAAGTTCATGACCTGAATTAATATATAGGTACTAGTATATTGTATTAGTGTGATTGAGGATGTAGTTGTAGGTATAACTTATGTTATGTGAACAAATGTTTTCATTATTTAGTATTTCCAACGTTGTATTTGTGTACTTGCTCTGTAATATTGGTGAGTGCTTCAAGATGCCTCAATTCAATTGCAAATATTATACAATATTACGTGTGAACTGAAAGTTTGAGAATTCAAAAATCCCGCGCCGCAAGTGATAGTTCTTGCCTGTAACCAAGGTAGTGGCAACTTCATGCCACAGAATGCTACACGTTCAACAGATCTCTTATTGTTAAATATAACGACATGCCGGGGATATGGGCAAGAGCCATATTTGCGAATTTTACTTTATTGTGATGGGCGGGAAATGGAAAGAATATTTTCTGGAAATAGTATTTCATAAACAGCTGCAAAAAAATTCACTTGTTGCTATTAGTCGCATAACGTCACCGAATTTTTGAAAGTGTCACTTTAGATGTCAAAAAATAATTTCAGTTTTTGACAGTGAAAATTTGCTTTAGCGTTTTTTTCCCTAAAAAATACAGACCATAAAAAATGAAATATTATTTTGATTAATAAAAAAAAATCCATCCAGGCATTGGCCAGTTTCTCTGAAATAGAGTTTTAGGGGTTCAAAGCAGACAAAATATTTTTCCAGCGAACATAATGAGCAACTCCTTTGTACCGAAAAAAATTTAAATACAACAATTCCGACTATAAAAAGTAACATGGTACGTGAGAAAAGCGAACAGGATAAAATATGTCAACGGTGCGAAACCATGAATGCTAACAACTCTATTTTGATGTGGTACATGTATCCTTGTAAAGTAGGTGCTATTCGGTGAAAACGACGACTGACATCGGTGTCACATTTCAACATTGTATACCCCTTGGATGTGTGTGTTACTATGAATATCATATTAGTTTGACAAAAAACTTTGGAAAAAATTAATTCGAGAGGACGGAAAGCATGAATGAAATAGAAAATGGTTGATATGCAATAAGCATTTAATCATGCCTATCAAGGCACGAGTATTCATAAGTATTTTAATACTAATTAAATGCAAGCTGCATACACTTTTTTTCTACTGTTATATTTTTATTTGATCATCAGATATGCACAAATTTCAAGAGCTTATCAGAGAACTAGAAAAATATGTCAAAGTCAACGTTAACAGGACATTGTAAGCTATAGTAGGGCCGCTCTTAGTTCACCACTCTTGGAAGTTAAAGCAATAAGGTGTTGTGTTCACCTGGCTTGCAGCAGAAAACACCTAAAAGTGTGTCGTTTTCTTAAGAGCTCATTGCCAGATAAGACCCAACCAGATCTATCAGATTCTCCATTCTACATTATGAAAACAAACCCTTTTTCAGTGATCATGACCAATCTTAGTGAAATGGAATTTCCAATCGATTGGCAATTTTTATTCGCCGTTCGGGTGGAAAATTTTGACAGTAGAAAGCATGACGCATGACATTTAATCATTAACATCTACTCCTATTCATCTGATTGAATAACTTTAAATTGAACTATTTATGGTCCACATTCTAGGTATGTTCGTACTTTTCAAACCTAAACTATATTTTAGAAGGAAGTGGTCTACTATTTCGTTGTATTTTCACAATAAAGGAAAATTATTCAAAACCAAACATCTAAGTTCAAAACCAACAACCAAAAATATGTCACTACACTTATCACTTTCAACAGCATCACAATGCGCATGCTTCTAACTGAAAATTTGATCCCGGTCAGCGAATTATTCTGATTATTTCCTTCCTATTAATTTTGACCAATCGCTATCAAGAATTGGTATGTCAAATATAAATTTTAAGTGGAAAGATTACTTAACAACTGTCAACTTAGCTGTCAGCAGTTTTTCCGGAAAAAAAAATCGAAAAAATTTCATGCAAGTTTGACATGTTGCCTTGTAAAAACAAACTTGATGGTTTCTATGCTCTGTAATTTATAATGAGTTTGAAGTATAATTACCTTTTCTAGCTTAGAAGTTATATTGTTCTTATTATTTTAATTAAAAAACATGTTGTATTAAAAGAAATGTTCATTTAACTCAGGAAATAATCTTACCAAATGTCCCTCGTGCATCTAATTTTTTCTGTGGAAAAATTGGAACACTCGTTTCTAAGTTATTTGTTTTAACAAATAGCATTCGCGAAAGTGGAAAAATCCTCGTCTTTGACTCGGATTTTTAAAACCACTCTCGCTCATGCCGTTTGTTAAAACAAATTGCTAAGAAACTCGTTTTTCCGAATATTTCCGGAGAAATTAGATGCACTAGGGATATTACCCCCGATAGTTGTCAACTGGCTCGAAACTACAAATTTATTTCTTTGAACAAAGTATTTTTAAATCACCAACTGCCAAATTGTTTCTACAAACGTTATTTTTTCCAATGCGCATGCATCTGGTGGTTTCTGATAGTTTCTGGCTGTTCTACGAACGAACCTATTAAAAAAGGTCATGATTACTGAAAAAAATCATACCTTTTGTTTTCATACGTAGAATGAATTATCTAATAGACCTAGTTGGCTCTCATCTGGCTATACGTTCATGAAAAAAGGTCATAATTTTAGGTGTCTTCTGCTACAAGCCAGGGAAAAATAACGTCTGAGTACTGCTGAAATTTCAGACGAAGACAACACCTTATCGCTATAACTTTTTAATCCGAAAGTGGTAAACTAAGAACGGCCCGACTATAATTAGTTTGACAGACGAAGCCTTCAGATTATGTTGTTTAGGAAAGGAAACTGCAAAGCATTTTCCATGTACGGCAATGAATGAGAAACTACATGGACGGTTCAGTCTCTAGGCTAATTGGGTACATTATCAGCTTATTTCTGGAGATCTTGAAGATCGCAGTGGAAAAGACGCACCTTATCAATTCTCATCTAATTTAATTCAAGTCATTACTCCGATAATAAAGACGACAAAGCAACTCTGAAAATGGGATTGATAACACTTCAAACACAAAGAGAAAACTTTAGTTTCCAAAATTGGATGCTTTTGATCTACAAAAATGAAAGTTCTTTCTAGGGAACAATTGGAGGAGGCATGAAGTAAGTAGATAATTATTGTAAAAAGAACAAGATTAAAAAAAATAGCTGTAGATGGAAGAGGAAAATCAATTGAGGCCTTTGAATGTTAAAAAAGAAAAACAGCCCATTTAAGAGTTCACTTAAAAACTTATTACTCATAATGAATAAATTTGACAGTGTTGTAACAATGACTTTGGTAAATTAGTTGTATTTTAAAATGAAAAATATATCATTCAACAAAAACCCTTAATTAATTCTTAGCGTATCACTCTTTCATTAAAGAATTAAAACATCGGAAAAATTCAGATCATTTGCTTTCCTATGAAATATTTTACAAAACATTCAGATGCAACAACAGTCTTCGCGTTTTGTTTCCGTACCGTCTCCGAATTTAAAAGGATTACATTTTACAATCGTGCATCGTAACGATACGTCTGAATAAAAAATGAACAGAAGGTAAAAAAACCTGTTTCATAGCAACTGACTTTGCACCTGTCGGATTCTTCGCGACCAACTGTCTTCCTTATTGCGTAGTTGCCAGTTTTCTGTATTAATGTATTCGTTTAATATTTATTCTCAAATATCGATAAGCTAAATATGGAGCGTAGTCGTAATAATAACAAAAAGGAAAAATTAATACAAAATTCACTTTATTGGAAGATCAAAAGTTGTTTGACAAAACTTGGAATTATCATTAACATAGCAATGGCAATATTAAATTATTCCATCCAAACCACTTATCTTTCTCCACTAACATGTGGTTTTAAATCATGGTATTTTCAGGTTGAGAGGACGATGATGTAATTCTCAGTTACTTTTATAGTCATCTGGGTAATTATAAATCTACCAAATGTGAGTACAATTCATACTTAGAACAGGAATAAATATTGACCGTTGAAGAATGCCATAAACAACAGAATAGAGAATTATTGCAGGACACAGCCTGATAAGGATTGATAAGATACAATTTAGTAAGCTAGATAAAATGATAAGAGCATGGTTGAATCTATTATCCACGTAGATACGATTATTTAGTGCTCCTGAAGATAGTTCTAGAGTTCAACTCTCCGCACTTTTCGCATAAATATGTCGTCGGCTTACTGCCGAAACCCAACAACCGACATGAAGAAGAAAATGGAGTTAATTTATATTCATATGCACTTTTCTACTCTTTTCCTTCTGACCAAACCCACCGACTACAACACAATTTGTTACCAAGGTTATGATAAAATTTATTTTTCAACAATGCAAATTCTTTACAGGCAATATCTAACAAATTACTTTGGAAAGGAATTGTACCACTAATTATACAGCTTAGAACCGACGATCCATTTTGTTGATTACCGTTATTCCAAATATAAGGAAATATGTACAGTGTCAACCGAACATATGCTTTTGTCGGGATTTGTCCGATAGCACACTTTAAGTTATAATTTGGCAAGTTCCTCTGAAGCTACACGGCATCGGTAAGGGGCGAGGAAACATGGCGGATATCTGTCATAAACGTACCAATGGCGTACGGTACCTATTTTTATAAAAGTATTAAAAATAATAACTATTATTATAATTAATTATATATAGAAACTGATTTTTGCTTTGCTTTAAAGGTAAGGTATTTTTCAAAACAAGGTATTTGTTAAAAACAATTAATGTTAAGAATCGTACTTGATTTCAATATGAATACGAAATTGTTCAAAATCTGAAACTGACAATACCAACGCCACTGGATAATCAATGTCAGTCAATTGACAAAGTGAGAGGGAATAACACACACATGCGCTTGCCAATAGGAAGTCAGTTGGTCGCTAAGCAACGAAGGCCTTTCGATAAATTTGACCAATTGAGTTAGTTCGGAGGACGTGAAAATTGTGGTTTTCGCACAACGCTGCTAGAGCATGAAGAAGCCCATAACAAATTTGGAAAAGTGTTCATCTTTTGATATTCATGAATTGGAAGAATAATGTTAATAGACAAAATCCAAGGATACTAGCACATTAAAGAATTAACGTTTAATCATATTGTTAATAATGGAAAGTCCAACTTCTGATTATTATCACTACATACTTAGCACTTTATCTTTTTCATAGTTAAACGTGGCAATATCGAATGTTTTCGACTGAATTCCTTTCACGGCGGATAAAATTGCCAAACTATACGTCGACTGTCTTCAGTACCACGTGTATAACGAAAACCCAACAAATGTCAATTTACCTATCATTCAGATGATTTTGATTACAACAATGTGTTTGAAGTGCCAATACCAAAACAGCAAAACAGGGTAATCCAGGTTCATCCCACTCTGAAGGAAAACTAAAAAGAAGGAGAAAACTCACCGACAACACAAAAATTAAAGCGTCTCCAATACTGCCAAAGGTTTTGAAAAAACTTTACCATCGGCCACTCCCTATAAACGATAAAGAAGAACCTTCTGAAACTATGTAAGAACCTTACCATACCGGAAGAGTTTTATGGTTGGTTTCAGAAATTGTAATCCTCACCTGGCCTAACAGACAGAGTACCGGAACCAGATGTACAGGACAGTTCCAATGGAGAAGATTAATAATTTGATTTGTGAAGAAATTTAATTTTATTTGTTAAGATTTTTTAATTTAATTAATTTCATTCGACAACTTTTCCAATTCTTGATTTTGCTACAGGAAAAACCCAACAACTTACAACATTCACAAACTATAATTGTTTAGTTAATTTTCTTCATCAACTCCGTGAAAATGAAATTATTTTGAGTATCATTTGGTGATTCTCTGTTACATTTTGTTGAAAATTTCATAGTTAATAGGTCGATATCGTTTTCTACATCCTTAAATTGTGATTATCTCAAAACAACCAACTCTGCATTTAGAATGATTTAAATTTTACCTTGAATGTGAAAAACAACTGGTACAAGCAAAAGTTTCGGAAAACTCACCAGATAGTAGTGGTGGTACGCCAAGGCTCAGTTACAGGTCCAGTTTGTTTTTTTGCTCGATTCTTTCACTGCATTTACAGCTTACTACTTCCTATTCGAAGCGCATCTTCGCTATGTTTTGCCTTTAGTTTGCATCTCTTCGAATCTATTTTCAGAATACAAAAAAGTGCTATTCGTCTTATACCTATTATAGGGTTTGAGTAAGGCACTAAAGAGATGAGTATTTTCATGCGCCATTATCGTGCCTGAATTTTATTGTTTTGTGATGTGTCGAGTTGACATATTGTGTTGGAAAATTTTCGATATTGAACAGAACATTTTATTTTACCAACTTTCCTTCAGACAATTAACACCAAAAAATTGAGAAAGTGCAACAAATTGATGCTGGCCACGTCTCTGAGTAGAAATACCGAATCTCATGCTAAATACTTGACCAACACAACAACAACGTCAACGTACAGCAAATCACCAAAATGGCGGACGAGAATACCTATGTCTACAGCGCTCTACTTTGAGTGATAGGAAGCAATGCAAATTATATTCGGAAAAATAACAAATTTGATCTTTTCCCGCTTTATTTTTTTTTGAATCCTAGTACTTTCACAATTTAACTGGAAGACCAGTTCATAGTAAACCTACAAAAAAGAAACATTTTGATATAGATTTAACAATGCCCACTTCCGATCTGCTAAAAATTCCTATCACCTCTAATGCCAAAAAATTATACAATAATCTACCTTAAGAATCAAAAGTGCCAATACATTCAATAAGTTCCGAAAATTTACGAGGGCATTTCTACTTGGAATACCAAATTATTCAGTTGCAGAACTCTACTATATACTTGAGATTTTTTAGTTACATTGGCTTGGCTACTTAACATAAAAATACCATATTAAAACAAATCCTCAGTTGAACTAATTTATGAGACGATTATTGACAACTTACCAAAATACTCTGAATTTTTCACTAAAAATTATACGAGCCAGTTTGTTCTGAACTTTTTGACTATTTTATTGTTATACGAGGATGTATTGATATCTAGTTAGCCTAGACCAGTTCCATGCACAAACAAAATATTGCGTTACCATAGCAACGAACAATAACTTATTAGAAGTGTCAGTTTGAAGTTTGATGTCAAAAAATTAAACCAGAGTTACGCAATAAATTGAAAGGAAAAAAATGTCCACTGAAATTGTGAAAATCGAAAAATTGGAGTATCGAGCCATCATCAAGTACCTGTATTTAAAAGGGTTGAGAGGTAAGCAGATTTACGAAGATATGCTCAATACCCTTGGTGATCAATGTCCTCCGTATGCGACCGTGAAAAATTGGACTGCAAGCTTCAAAAGAGGTAAATTTTCCACTGAAGATGATGACCGATCGGGAAGGACAGTTTCTCTGTCAGTCCCCGAAAATATCGATGCAGTTCATGACCTGATTTTATCAGACCGTCGAATTGGGCTAAAACAGATATCTGGAGCACTGAATATTTCATACGAACGCGTTCATCATATAGTTCACGTCAATTTGGACATGAGAAATATTGCTGCAAAATGGATCCTCAAATGTTTGAATATTGACCAAAAGCGTGCAAGGGTGAAGCATCGCGTTCGATCTGTGCTCGATTTGAAAACGATGTAGTTTTCTTAAACCGAATTGTTACTATAGATGAGACTTGGGTACATTTCTACGATCCAGAAACAAAGCAACAATTGATGGAATGGCGACACTCTGGTTCTCCAAGTCCTAAGAAGTTTCGTGTCCAAAAATCTGCTGGAAAAGTTCTTGCTTCAGTTTTTTGGGATTGCCATGGAGTAATCATGATTGATTTTTTAGATAAGGGTGGAACAATAACTGGAAATTACTATTCGACATTACTGACCACTCTACGGGAAAAAATTAAAGAGGAAAGAGGAAAGCTATCCAAAGGTGTTTTGTTTTTGCAAGACAACGCACCTGCACACAAATCTCATGTTGCCATGCAAAAAATTCGTGATTTAGGGTTTGAATTACTAGAACACCCCCCTTATTCACCAGATTTGGCTCCGTCCGACTATCATCTCTCTCCTCAACTGAAAAAAAGTTTAAAAGGTCGTAAATTCTCTTCCAACGAGTAGGTAATAAAAGCTGTGGAGGTCTGGTTTGCAGAGCAAGAAGAAACATTTTTTTTGAAAGGTCTAGAGACGTTGCAGGTTTGCTGTAATGAATGTATCCAATTAAGAAGAGAATATGTTGGGTAATAAAATATTTTGACATTGAAATTTTGTTTGGTTCTATAGTAGGCTAAGAATTTTCCAATATATCCTTGTAGTAATGATACTCCAGCTGTAGATTTATTTATATCTATTACCCAATGCCTTGAGTCTCGCATTTTTCCTTGTTGACGTTAGTACCTTCCTGTATTGTTTTACCAGATGTTGGGCTTTTTCAATGATTTTAGTGACTGTTGCAAAGGCCATTGAATAATGAATGAAGTTTATTAAGATAAATTGTCCTGGTTTTGATATGTTAGGTATGCACAAGTCCAAAAAGGCTCCCTTGAAACACCTGCATATCGCGGAATATCTGTTTAAATGCTTCATTTTGTATATTACCTTAAAAACATCAACAAAGGCTGAAAAATGAGGCTTCTCACGATCCTTATCGCAAATTCATATAGAGTAGCTGACAACACTGTACGCCTTAATCCCATGATATATACAATGCCCTATACCTACAACACCAAGTGCAAATTATGGTGTTGAAGAAAATGAAAAAAATTCTTAACGTCGCAACAATTTATACCACCCTGTATAATTAATTAAGAAAATGGTAATTGGTGTTCGAACATAGTTTAAGGTAAACGATTTTCAGTTTTTATGGTAATAATATGCTCGAATTCTCATGAAATGGAAGAATCGCGTGCAATTAAGTTTTATTAAAAGCTATCGTTACACAAATTAAATGAAATATATCATGGGAGTTCATAATTCTTGAGGGTCGATAATTATTTTGTGTTCATGAGAACTTGGTAATTATTATTTCTCTATCTTTGTTGAAATTCACGAGATTGTCCGTTTCTAAACGCTATCAAACACAAACTAAATAACGACTCATTTCGAACGTATCTAGACAAAAACGCAGTTTTGTATGGAAGGGTCTTCAAAACGAAGTCATTTATATTAGTGTACAAATTTGAATAATAAAAAAAAGACTCAACTAGTGAAATAAAATTGATTGCATGAGCCAAATTTTAAAAAATGTAAACTTACTTCGTGCCAAGTCATAAATCTAAAAGTTTGAGTAATCTTTTTGCATTTTTAAGCGCTGATTAAGTAGAAATTAATAGCACAGAGGTATTTGGATGATGGCGGTATTAAATATTACTTAGAATATCATAAACTGATCATATTTTTTTAAAAAATGGTTAAACAAAAATAAATAGTTAAACATCCAGAAAATTGAAACATTTTAAATGGAAGGAGAGACTGATGAAGCATATGGTTGATGACTAAACAAAGTTTCATCAAATTTTAACACAGTTATACACAAAAAATTGCATAAGAGAGGAAATCGAGGACTGGCTAGATAGGGAACACCAACTCAAATGGAGGTCGACACAAGGGCACCTCCATACGAAGAGTTTACTGAACAAGTTAAATAAGGAACTCTCAACCAGGTTATTAAAAGTGGGTAGGAGACATTTGAAGACAGTAAAGTTAACGACCTGGTGACTAGACACTGCACCCTGAGGAAGCATCTGCACAAAATGGGCGAAGTTAGTGAACCTAAGTGCAGGAAGTATGAACTCTATGCTGAAATACCTGCTCACATACTCTGCTTCTGCGATAACTTACAAAGACTCAGACGGAAACACAGTCTGTACTTTATGTGTGCCCTTATAATCTTAATCATTGAGTGCACCTCGTATATATGACGATACAGCCCACTACTATACCCACTGAGTCCGATTTAACATCACACTATCGTCTGGCGCCCCCAATCGGCGAGAAGGGGATAGGAGTCGGCATTGCAACGAGGTGACACGTGGTGAATGTATGCCGAAAAGTAACAATTAATTTTGCTAACAGTACTTAATTCAATGTATGTAAAGTGATAAGTAAAATATGTTTAGTGAGTAAAATAATCGCCTCATTTCAAACACACCAATCACTTACAAACACTTTACAGAGGAAATAATACAACCATTACAACTACTGAAAATTCATCCAGTCCTATATGGAACAGTGAATGAACACAGTTATGTTTTATGTAGTTTAGCAATTTTGATAAAAAATTAATTTCCATATTGTGTGTTTAAAATAGTATATTATTCAACGAGCGTGTAATGATGGCTATTACTCATGAGAATGAAGTTTGCGACGTGAGCCGCAGGCGAACGTCGTAATCATTCGAGTGAGTAATAGCCATTACACGAAAGTAGAATACTATACTTTTTTTATGACTGAGTGTTCACCATTCAATTCAAACGAACGAGATATTTAGAGAATATTTTATTGAAGAAAGTTAATGGTTTATGTCAAACAATTCCATCTTGAAAGCTACAATAAAAAAATTTATGAATTCATATTATTTATTCAGTATGAAATAATTCGTACTATAGTAAATATCGAAACAACCATCAATTTTTGGAAAAAACAGAAAAATAACCGGGTAAGTGCGAGTCGGACTCCGCACGAAGGGTTCCATACCAATATCTATAAATTTGTAATAACTTATAGTATATATAACAAATAAAAAAAACTCGAACCGCGGTGAGATTTGATCCCGCGATCTTTTGCTCGTTATCCTGGCGGTTTATCAACTAAACCTCGAAGACATGAAATATATAAGTTCTAGTAGAACATTTCAAGCAAACACATGGAACGAAATAAAGTTATGTTTTTGAACATTTCTTTAGGTGAACAAATCTTTCATAGAAGTTTATAAATTATAAATAACACATAATTGCCTTACATTTGTTGCGAGATGAACGTCATTAGGAGCTGTAGTGATGAACTGGTTCATTTCATCAGCAGTGAATATCTTCGCTTTCTTTGGCATGTATCCAGTATCCATCGGACTTTCTTTTCAGAAATGCTCGTAATTTCATATATTTTTCAATATTCACATCATGTTTTATTGAAATTGTGCTTCTAAGTATTGAATACTGTGACCACAAGGAGGAAGCTTTATATAGGTAACTATTTAACTGCTAATTCGCCAAAATAGGCTAGCAGTACATTCTCCGAAAACGAAATTACATGTTTCGCTTTTCGCCAATCCATGAATATCTGGTAAACCGTTCCATACCTTTTTTTAGATTTTTCGAGTAAAAGGCTGATTGTACTTAAGCTGCAGGCAGCTTCTAGAACCTCTGGTGGAGTGCAGTTGAATTCGTTTTCACTTTCTGAATCAATTTTCTTACAAAAAGTCAGCTATAAATCACCTCCGGTACCTATATAAGGTATACTGTCAAAGTTGAATTATGACATTTCATGGTGAGTCTGGTTCAAACATTGCACTGCGACGCTGATTGACCATAGTCGTGTGTAATGGAATTCTTTGACGGTGATTGGCCATAGTCGTGTGTGATGGAATTCTTTGACGGTGATTGGCCATAGTCGTGTGTAATGTAATTCTTTGACGGTGATTGGCCATAGTCGTGTGTAATGGATCCATTACACACGGGGCGTTGCTTGTTTTGCGTAATGCATCCAGTTACTCAACAAAAACTTTACATAAAAAGGGTTCATTATTCAACAGTCATAGAAAAAGTATAATACTTAAGTGCGAACGGCAGCCCATAAGGCATGGGAACTGTCTTAAAATATATAACAATTGGAAAGAGGATGATTGGAGCTTCACCTTATTTTTAACAATGGTGTATTAAACCTCACCAAAACAAAGAAACATGATTTACCGCCGTAACAAGATATATTAAAAGTGTAGACCTTGAAGAATTGACACAATTTAGTTCTTTTCTAATACTCTATTTAAGGAAAAAAAATAGTTACTTATAGATTGCATACCACTCAACATAATTATATGATTCACAGATGAATTATGAACCATATTTCACTTGGTGAATTATGAACCATAGATATATGGGTACCACATACCTTTTGTTACGAGGTAAAATATTGACTTATCATTAAGTGGTCGTGGACAATTATACAAAAGACAATTAACCTATTTCAACAACTCGGCCTGTGAACAGCAACTGCATCATAGAACTCAACTAGAGGACAAAATTCTACACCACTTCTGATCGCCAACATTTGACATTAGTACTAACCTAAAATTTATTTACGCAGCTACTGACATTTGCCAATATAATAACAAACTATAGTAAAAATCACGAATGTTTTTTGTTACGTCATACTTCCCTGAATGTATCAGACACTCTAATTTTGGGCGGATGTAATTTGGGCGCTAAAGGATTAATGCACTTTTTACAACAAGTAAACTAGGCGTCAAGACCGAAGGGCCATTTTAATCCTATGTGTATTTTGGGCGCTAACCGACTGAAGTACGTGATTTATGAAATATAGTTATTTATTAAAGATCTATTTTTCTAAAGTAAGTTATAATAATTTCCAATAATAACCCAACCAAACCCACCCCTACCAAACCACCTTCGTATTTTTAGTCAATTTTTGAAGAATAAATTATAATAATTTCCAATAATAACCCAACCAAACCTACCGCTACCAAACCACCTTCGTATTTCTAGTCAATTTTTGAAGAATAAATTATAATAATTTTCAATAATGACCCAACCAAACCTACCCCTACCAAACCACCTTCGTATTTTTAGTCAATTTTTGAAAAATAAATTATAATGTCTGGCTGACTCGACCTACCTGCACTTCTTAGCAGCGAAAATACATGTCGGATTATCTACCCTTCTTGGTCAGACAGGTGTAGAAGGATGGTTAGCGCCTAAATTACACCCGCCGCTAATTTTATGGTGGAGACGGTCTTATTGATTTGATTCAGATGCTTATGAGTTATGACGTAACAAGAAACATTGGTGACTTTTACTATATATTATAATATACATTAATTTAATATAGACCGCGGGTATCCCATGACATATGTGGGCTTCATTATTTCAAATGGAAGCAGTTTCCACCACCGAGTTTGATGTGAAAACAAGTATAATAAGGCTTTTCCCCAAGATGACCAATAATAGTTCGTTTAGTATAGGCTCCGAAACTATTTCTAGAAAGATTCAAGAATTATTACAATCCCGTTCAAGTCCAATTAAATATTGAAGATGAATGTTTCCAATTTTATTACCAACTGGTGTATTAACCAAATAAAGCATAGAAATGAATCTATGATTAAATGCTTTCGTTACCTAATCAATACAATCAAAATATAATACGCATTTTCCATAATTGAACCAACACATTAAACAGATTCACAGATCCGTCTTAATATCCTTACAACCATTACGTTATAACATAGTTTACACGTTTACAGCTAACAAAGACGAATAACTAATATTAGTCTTAGAATTAGTTTCCGGATTAATACATGTCTGACGTACCCGATTTAAATTTCGATACCTAAGGTTACTAACGACAACATTCTACAGGAGTTTAATAGAATTTGTCTCACGGTCTACCAAACTTCGCGCAATCATAAACATAATTTGATTAATTAAATGGTAATTCAATCTGAAAACATGTATAAACACCCCTTTACTCATATCCTGTCAAATGATAATTTTTTTAAATTATATAAATATCAGCATAATGTGAATAGATACAACGTAATTAGTTTTGTCAATATTTCAATTTATGTTGTACCAAAGAATACACAACAAGAAGTGAAACCTGGCGAAAATCCTTTGATATTGAAGTGCCAAAAATAAATAACCTTGAAGGTGACAGCTAACTCTGGCATACACTGGGAATCATAATAAATGCTTAAATCTGTACTCGAATCACAATGAGAATAGTTATTTGTATGCTTAGGCCGCGAAATACCTTTTTAACGTACCGAAAGAACAGTTATCGCCGAGGCCGCTTGCGGCCGAGGCAAGATAATCTTGAGATCGTTAAAAAGTTTCGCGGCCATGGCATACACACTATTTTTCGTGCAATCATTAAAATTATTAAACTAGATAATTGTAAATAAATATATTATTGCTCTAAAATCAACAGCTGTTCAATTTATTTAACAATGTGTGCTATGGAAATGATATGTTACAATATATACAAAGTATTTTGACAGTTCTTGCTTCAATTTATGGAGTAAATATAAGTAATAATATAAACTGTACAATTAATGTTAATATTCATCCTGAATAATATGAGTACTTATGTATTTGTTGGTATTCAATAAAAAATAATGCTTGTCTTTGTAGTATTTTAGAAATGTCAAATTTGGAAGTGATATTCAAATTTGGAAATGACGTTTGGTTTCGCAGCCGTTGATATGGGCAACGGCCGCGAAATTGAATTTCGCGGACTGTGTTGAAAACGCGAAATACTGACTTCGCGTCCGATTGCACGAAATAAGTATTTTAGCATAAAGTTGTGTATTATTATAGATATTTTCCATCAGTAGATATTTCTCACAAAAATACAAATTAAATAGATTATTTGAAGGAATAATTTCAACCTACTATCAAACTTTTATCTAATTTGGGTCTGTGAAGACCATAAGAAAGAATCCTATACAGGGTGATTGATTAGTGTGATTAGTGCCTCCTTTGTCCTTTGAGATATCAATTTAAAAATTTGAGGGTTTATAGCCATCATCAGTCCTCATATTTAAAAGCTGTTTACAATCTTACAGGGTGTTCCAGAATGCTGTTCCATATCAAAATTACATTTTTTTAAATAAAACACCCCATATTTTATTGCATATTTGGAATCAGCTTGACCTCCCCATTATAATAATATAGGGTTGTGATGTGTTCTACGGAGTGTTTAAGAAGTTATAACCAGTTTTCCATAAAAATCGTAATAAGTTCAATACACTGTAAAATGTAAGAGAAATTCAAGAATGATAATCTGTTGCGGCCAAAGCACTCGAATAGTAGTAAAAATTCTGGAAAATTACTTATTTCGTTGATATTCATTGAATCTGATACAGGGTGAATCAAAATACGAATACATACTTTTCTCGGTTTCTTCCAATGGATCACTCTGTATTTTATGTGAGTATCGAAAAGTGTTACCAACATACTTCTTTTTTCATAAAGCATACCCTATACCTAAAATTATTAGTTCTTCGAGATATTTTGATTTTTCCATGTAAAACAATGATTTAATCATTTAACAATTACCTAATTGTGAGTTGCTATGATTTATTTGTCAAAAACTTTCATTTTATCATTGCAGTTTGGTACTGTAGAAATGAAAAACTATCCTATTTACTACAGTATACGTACACACATAGATATAATCAATTTATTGCATAGAAAAATCAAAATATCTCAAGAACTAATAATTTAAGGTATATGGAATGCTTTATGAAAAAAGAAGTATGTTGGTAGAACTTTTTGATACTCATATAAAATACAGGTTGATCCATTTGAAAAAAAACCGAGAAAATTATGTATTCGTATTTTGACTCACCCTGTATCAGATTCAATGAATATTAACGAAATAAATAGTTTTACAGGATTTTTACTACTATTTGAATGCTTTGGCTGCAACAGATTTTCATTCTTGAATTTCTCTTACATTGTACAGATTGAACTTGTTACGATTTTGATGGAAAATTGGTTATAACTTCTCCAATACCCCGTAGAACACATCACAACCCTATATTATTATAATGGGGAGGTCAAGCTGATTCCAAGTATGCAATAAAATATGGGGTGTTTTATTTAAAAAAATGTAACTTTGATATGGCACAGAATTCTGGAATACCCTGTAAGATTGTAAATAATTTTAAAATGTGAAGACTGATCATGGCTATAAACCCCTCAAATTTTCAAATTGAAATATGAGAGGACAAAGGAGGCACTGAATTTTATCAAACTAATCAATCACCCTGTATGTGATCGTATGAGATATGACGACTAATTTAAAAGATTCGTTTTTACCGGAGTTTCGCTTCTTGTCTGTTGGTGTAATCTTTGCTTATACTACGGAATGTCTGTTAACAGAATCAACAAGTTGAAAATGGTGGAAAATGAAGATACTGCAAATTTCAAAATTTATAGACAAATAGAGATGAAAGAACAAGGTACCGAAATGAAAGATCCCATTTTTTTTTCCAAAATAAATTTTTTGTTTACAGACATTCATTTTCTTTCAACAAAAATAATAACCCAATATATCCTTGATAGGACGCCAGGATAAGCGGAGGAGTCAAGTTATCTCCGAAAACCGGCAGGTAAATTTTTGTTAGGTAGATGGTGAAACTGAATCTTGAATAGATAACAAACTCCACCATTATAAAATTATTGTAATCGATTATTAAATTCTTGTTCCTACAATTATGATCCAAATGACTTGAAATAATCCGTTGTTTGTATTCATAAGAGTTCGACAAAGCTTTGTGATGTTAGGAAGTTCACTGAAGCCTGCAAACTCCCTGGTCCTCTGGGAGCACTTACAACTTGAAGTACTAGAACTACTACGATGATGTAGATAAGTGTTTTAAACTCCAAATCTACTTCCGCATCTTCATTCTGGACGATGAAATTGCTGTTTACTACTTTGTTTTCCTGAACTGCTTGCTTCGTTGATCGGCCTCACATGTTTTACAAGATTCACCTCATTTAGAGGATCGCCATGTGATCTGGGAAGTTCACCGAAGCTTGTAAACTCCCTGGTTCTCTGGAAACACTAACAACTTGAACTACTAGAACAACTACGATGATGTATTTTCAACTCCAAATCTACTTCCACATCTTCACAAACTTGGGGTTAAGCTTCTATTGACCCCCCACAAAAATAAAATTGCGTTCTGTAAAAAATGTAAAGCTGATTTACATTCCGGGTCAAATTCACAATTCAAATGTGAAGCAATCCTAACGTCTTTTTAATCTAAGAATGATAATACAAAAATATAGGTCAACAATTCAAGTATACCTGAATTGAATGGGAGAAAACTGGGACATGGTCCTTTTCAAAACAGGCAATATCGTCTGTCCGTTCCGGGAGACAATTCGACTCCGACCAGGATAAGATAGGAAATTGAGTCACAGGACTGGACTTATAAACTTTTTTCTTCAACAATGCATTTAAGCTCGTTGAAAACGAAACCTGCTTCAGTTGAATTCTTTTGTTAGCTGGTATGTGAACCACTCAGAAAACGTTGTTGGAACCTCAGATTAATACATTTAAAAGATACATTTGTTTACATTCAAATGTGAACCCAACATTACATCACACTCTAAGGTAACTCGCCGACCCTTTGCCAAATATGTCTTACCTTTCCTTTGAATTGCGACAACTGAATTATAGGACACGATAGAAACGTACAAAATGAAAATGTACTTGAAATTACATAAAAACAACTTCAAAATAATTATTCTGATAAGTTTATGTAATCAAAATATGTTTTTGTATGAAACTTTTGAGGTTTAAACGAAACTGTTAATAATTTTGTCTGTCTGAAATATGGTAACACCGAGAAAAGGGCGGAAACCATTTTACTATCAATTTTACATGATTTTACTACGAAGCTTCAACGTTCCTAGTTTATTGAAGATCTTGTTTTCGTCTTTTCAACTGATATTTGTGTGTGTGTGTACAGATATAATTAAAAACAATATATTTTTTTTAAATCATGGTTCGTCAGTGCCAAATTTGTGAAAAACAACAGTCGGAATTCTCCTAACCTCTCTTTTCACATGTAAGTAAATAGTTCTATTGGCCAGTGGCACTGTCCGACTAGTCCGACAGTTTTTCACCACTCCTTGAAAGTCATTGATGATAACATAATGTATGACGATAGAATGTTAGCCGTCTTTTCGAATAGTTTTATGAATGACTTGCGGACTCTAAGGTTGGAACGGAATTTCTAAAATTATTTAACACGCCTTTGCAATTAAAGTGGAAATGGACGAAATTTTGTTAAAATCAACAGAATATCTTTATTTTCCCATATTTCTGAAATGTGATAACCGTAAAATAAAATACGACACAATCGAGCTGGTCACGTGCCTTTGCTTCAATCGATCGTAAATGAAATCTGAACAGGGAATAGTCAGGTTATGATGAAATTTGTTTCATGTTTTCAAGATAAATTCGCAAATTGGTTAGTCCATAATGACAGACAAAGTCTTGATTAACTATTAACGTGGAAAATTTGATCATATTGAGTGAAAAATTGTGTAAGAAAAATCGGTTTACTGGAACTTTAGGAACATTACTGAAGAAAAACAATGAGTCTTTTGAACATGAAAGGTGAAAAGTAAAAATGCGAAGCACGAGAACTAAAGAAAGTATTAAGAGGGTTAGGATTATTATAAGTGATTTGTAACCTGGCCTAGCTTTCGAAACTGAGAAGTTGAAGCTATATTCAAGAGAGGAAGATCCTTGAATTGTAAAAATTGATTTTCTGGAAAGTGTTGAGGTGTCTCATGTTTGTTCATGCCAAAGTGAGAATATATTCTTAAAATTCAATCCTATAATAATCATACCATTTCCATGTATATGAAAAATAACAATTAAAAGCCATCGAGAGGCTCAAAAGAATATTGATTGCAGTTTACTTGGGATCATTTTGATCATGGTACAATAAGTGGGACTATCGATTTCTGTGGTGGTGGTGGTGTGAGTAATGATGGTGGCATAATATTCTCTATTAAGCTGTTTTCTTAGTAGGTGAGATGTATTTTTCTACCATTTGAAATGCGATCTTCCACAAATCACTGGGGCAGAAATCTTTTGCAAATCACAAATGCACGGTTGAAGGAAAATTCTCGATTTTGTGAATCTATTTCTTATGTGATCAATATACACGAGAGGCCGATGCAACGCATGAGTCAGAGAGAGACAGCGATACTTAAAGGTAAGCGACGCATACTTGTGAGCGCGCGGAATTAACAATTAAAAAAAAGATATAAACAATGAAATTTTTTTAAATCTCTTTTCACAATATTATTAACAATTGTATAGAGAATTTAAAAAAAAATATTACTTTGACATTATGTTTTTTTTAAATATATTTTTCATGGGTCGAAAGTACCTAAATTTGAGATTTTTCGAACCTTTAAAAATTCATATCTTTAAAAATATTAACTTTATCGTTAAAAGTCATATGACCTTTTTTATTGGTATTTCAATGAATAATATAAAAAAAATTTGTCCGGTTGAAAAATAACAATTCCTTGCAATTGTTTAAACAATTTCGGTTTAAACAATATGGCACCGGGTTGCGCCATGGCAACATGCATTTATATCATAAGGAGGGCAATTTGAAGAGGATCGCATAAAAAAATTGAGGTCAAATAGTTTTCGGTACTCATGCGCCGATTCCTCCTAGACTATATCATTAAAAACATTCAACTGAATGAATTTAAATATAATATATAATTTGTATTGATAATAATTAAAGGAAATGGTGTTACTCACCACAGATAACATATTACTCACGTCTCTCACAGCAGTAAGCAAGGCCCATTATGGCATTTTCATCAAAAATAACTTATCAAGGATATAACGAACGCTCGGCATTTACTGTTCCTTTTCTAGTGCATTTTAATGCTTTTAACTACACACTGCAGATTTGCCTAATTAATTAGTAACGAAAATAACGATTTTCCCAACATTGGAAAAAAAAAATGAATTCAGGAGTACTAGAAAAACTTGTAAAGACGATGACAATAAACAATAAATACATACTAAACCTCACCTCAATTGTGTCAAAACTGCTGAATTTTTGCCAACCCGTAAGCTGAAAATTGCCCTGGCCATTAAGTACAAACTGTATTTACGGCTGGTAAATTTATGTTTACTGTGATATGCAGGAAAGTAACTAAAAATGACATCATCGTCTTTTTATCGTAAATAAACCTTACTAGTTTTTTATATTGGGCCTCAATGTACACCGTTAATTTCACTACATTATTATGATAACGCCAAATACACAGACACACCAGCATTATGTTATTTGTTTTTTTTTTATTGACTTTTCATGTTCTTTGCTTCATATTTCTAACGTCAAAACTAAGGCTGCTTTCTTTTCGATACAATGAATTTTCAAACACCATATTTCATTTTTAGTCAACGCCTGTACGGTATTGCATGTTTCCTTCAATCTATCGTTCACTTTATTCCAATTAATTTGCAAATAAGAATATAAACAATCTTCCATTTCATTGGAATTACAAACTTATGAAGGGTTGATTAATGACAATATTAATGTAAACTTGAATTACTTCATCAAAACAAATTTAATGCGTATGGTTATTTTTAGGTGCTTTATACTGTAAATTATTTGCACACTCTCAAAGTGACATTTCCCAGCTAATGTTTTGTTCTGAGTTATATCCCTCATGACCCTAGTAAAGGGTTTCTGCTAATAAGAAATTAAAACTCGGGAAAACGATCAAAACACCCAAAATAAAACGGTAATAGCATAACCTATATCAAACGGTAATTACATAACCTTTGTCAAAAGGAAATACAAACTTGTTTTAGTCACTAAACGGTTTCAACTTGCACAATTTGTAGTAGTTACATATTTTGTTACATTTTGTACAAATATGGATATTGAAGGATCGCACAATGTGTCAAATATGGAAATAAAATAATAAAAATACCACAAAAAAACGTGTGACGTCAACCTTTCGTATATCGTTCTAACTTTTATCGTATTTTCTGGTTTTGCTTCGCTTAAATGATATTTACACATTACTTCATCGCACAAAATAATTTAAATAAGTGATCAAAATAAATTTTCAATTAGCAACCTGTGTAGAGACGCCATTAGTGTTCTAGAGTTTTGGTACGAGATTTGAATTATTTTAAAAACGTGAATTTCAGCTACAAAAACCTCATTTTCTTAGGAAACAGTTTTTTTTGGATAAACCTCATGCGTACAAACATCGTAAAGCAATTTTTCAAAATCCGTCATCATGCCTAACCCAGGATGTTGGAAATGTTTAGATTCATATAGTTTGTTAGTCTACTCTACCCTATACATCTGCATTATCCCAATTTGCCAAGATACATAGTTTAAGCCTTTTGGTTGAGTCTTAATTTTTGTCACTGAGTAATGTCTTGGGAAGGCCATTTTGTAGGGTGGTCCTTCAGGTCCCTTGGTTGCGCATCTGGACTTTAATATATATTTTAGATTGTATCAAATTGAATATGATAAACATACGTGATGGACTTTACACTTCAGTTATATTAAAAATTCTTTTATTATTATTCATTTCAAGGAACTTTACTTTTTATTTTATTTCTTGACAAAAACTGTTTTACTCAGTTCTTCATGCGTCAAACTCTGGAGATTTATTTTCCAGCAACAAGCTCAAGGCCAGGCTCTGCCTCTTGTGACTTTTTAATGTTCCTTGATAAATCCTTTATACAATTTCCATCCTATGCTCTTCCTTTCACATGTTTTTGTAACAAATTTTATTCACAATCGGTCAGTAATATAGACATTTTTTACTTTTAAAACGGTAGGGAAGTGACTCATTACTTACTTTCACTTCAACGCTATAGCCGGAATAGTATATTACACACCGAGGTGGAAAGCATTTCATTACAGTCGAGAGATTGGTTAGTTAACCGAGACGCGAATCGTCGAAGTTAGCTATTATTTCGAGACAGGAATGAAACTTCCTACCGAGGTTTGTATACTATTTTATTTACAACCATCATATCCCGATCAAAATCAATAAATCTTTGTTTCGTTCTGAACACACCAAAAATATTACATTTGACAACTGTCACCAATATAAATAAATGCAAGATAAAGTCGGATGGATATTAAGTTCGCGAATGATAAATTAAGAAAAATGTCCTCCGATTAAGAATTGATGGATTGTACTCCTCCAGAAATAGGTATTATAATATTTATCAATGTGTTGTATTTTTAGATATAAAAAATAGTCATCTAAAATATATAATATTAACGATCACATTATTTTAGAGGGCGGGAAGTGAGGGCGGTAAGTAGAGGGATGTAATATGACACTTTCTAACCTTCAATGACGTTAGTAATTGCAGCATTACATTATGGTTGTGAATAAAAGTACTTTTCCGGCTAGAAGCATGTGTCACTTTTCTGAAGTTTGACAATACTGTGTTAAGCTGGTTTTAAATACCTTTCTTTTTTTTTCCAACGGAATTATTCCCTCAACCGCAGCTTCTTGGACTTCCGTAGGAGTACAGGTTAATTCAAAATAAGACATTATGTACTTGTTTGAGCAAAAAAATTGAAATTTTGTGACAGAAAGAATATTTTATGACATAATTGTCAAAACCAATAATTAGTAATATTGCCTAGCAACAGATTCATGAAGTTCTTTGTCGAAAAAAAATATTAAATGGTGACAACAAATTTTTTTTAAAATTAATGTTTTAAAAGCTTGTAACTAAGCGATTATGAATAAAATAGTATACATACCACGCGGGAAGGATCATTCCATCCACGGCTTTCAGCTCTAACAAAGCCTGGGCTGTAATGATCTACTTCCCCGCTAGGTATGTAATATACTATTCTGCTTCACAAGATATTTTGTCATTCCATAGAACCATTGCAAAGGTTTTCTTAAATAAAGGCTTTCCGCTTTGTTATTCGCTTCTAGGCTTTTATGATTTAGCACTCACATCAGAGCAGCACAGCTTCTTTTTTTTGCTGCTTGTGAGTAAATTTGCAGACCCAAGATGTTTCTTATTCTTAGCTGAAAGATTTTAATGGCATAAATGTATGTTTTCTAGGTTAACAATTAGCTTTGTTCAATGATTTTGAGACCCTTTTATTCCTAGTCAATATCCCATAACCTTTGACCTATTTGTATTCGATTAAATATATCCTTATTCTGAATAATTATTGTTTTTTATTTTATAACGATTTTAATTCCGGAAAAAAAATAAAACAATGTGTATTCTGTTGTTACCTGTAAGTTAAACACGGTTAATAAAATACGTTGAGGATATTGTATAGCCATCAAAAGAAAAATATAACCGCGCATAACAATGTCAGTCAAAGTCATTATAAATGGAAATCAAAAAACAGAATAAACATAGTTGGTAGCTAGCTGGAGGGAAGTGAAAGAAAACAAAAACAGAAATGCTTGCGCCAACATAAAGCAGAATTAAAATTGAACACTGAAATGTAAACAAGAAAAATCTATTTATGTCTGCCGTATAACTCAAGTTCGGTTTTATTCAGTTTCACGAGATTTATGACATTTATGAGAGTATATACAAGTTGCTACAGAACTTGTTTTGCTCTTTTCACGGCATTATGAATTTTATTACATCAAAAACGGTGAACATATTGTTTGACTTTTTTTTATTTGGTGAGTTAGTTTCATTATTATATAAGAATCGGTAATGGAGGTACAACGTACAGCTCTTTGTTGAGACAAACAGATTTTAGAGGCTCGGTCAAATTTAAAAGAATTCTGCTATTCATCGGAAAAATATACAGAAAATGCTACTGCGTGTGGATACTGCTCCGTCTGAATCCGGCTCTGATTCTGCTTACATATTCCTTTATCTCACCGACAAATTGTGAAACAGTGCACATTAATTCTACTAACAACTATACCTCTAACCAAAATAACACCAGCTACGCGAAATATTCACTTTTTCCTTGAAATTTCCTAAAACCAAGCATAAAAGGTAACCTAATGAAAATAAACAAACCCTCCATTTACATAACCTAAAATAATTAACTCTACCATAAAAACTGTTGACCCTGTAACTATACTAACGCTACTAATTTTCCTTTTTTCGACGGAAACTTTTTATATACAGAGTTTGTGCTCCTTATATTTGGTCTCCATGGTCACAATTTTTTTCACCATCTGTCACTTGATAACTTTGACGTTTCAAGTAAAATTTTCAATAGAGGAGTTCAGTCTAAGGTCAGTGTGGCCAATAAAAAGGGGTTCTTCTGACAATGATGACAGTTAATGTCTACCATTCAAAATATAAGATTTTCGCAGGTTTTTTATCATTACCAACATCTAAATTGCTTTAATAAGACAATGAATACACCCCCGAAGCGTGAATCTCAAAATTTAAAATCATGTTTCAGCTGATTACTCAACGTATCAATGGCCAATATTTCAGGGACTTTTGGAAATCCACCATTTCATTTCTGTCATTATGTCACTAGTTATGTCAGATGTCACTGGAAAAAGCAATGAGAAGAATTAAGAGATACAACTAACTAGAACTAGAAAAGTCTAATTGAAAATAAACATGCACGATTAAACGAATATCAATAAAAACAAATAAAACTGACATAACTAGTGACATAATAACAGAAATAAAATGGTGACATGCCAAAAGTTTCTGGAATTATTGGCCATTTATGTGTTGATTATTCAGCTATAACGACATTTTAAATTTTAAGATTTACGCTTCGGGGGTATATTCATTGTTTTGATAAAGCAATATAGATGTTTGCAATGATAAAAAACCTGCAAAAACCTTATGCTTTGAATGGTAGACATTAACTGTCATTCTTGTCAGAAAAACCACTTTTTGCTGACTACACTGACTTTAGACTGAACTCCTCTATTAAACATCAGTGTATGTCAAAGTTTTTCGTTATATTTTTCTATTTTTCGGTTTATTCAGTAGGCGAAAAACAATTGTGTGTCACACATGCGTCAAACGCTTTAGCAGCTCTTTTTCGTCCCGTGTGACACAATATACTATTCAAATACATCTTGGTATGGAGTAATTCCGAATCGATATCAAACATAGTTTTAAATTTATTTTTTATTTCGCTGAAAGATATTTCGTGCGCCCGGGGTGTGGAAGATAGAACGAAAACCTCGACGTTTTCGCATTTCACTTGAATGTTATGTTTCCACATTCGCTGTCATGAAGCAAACCCATGTCAGAAGTTTATTTAAACTTTTCTGATTTTATAATTCAGTTTAATTGATGTGTGTGGGTAGTATGATAATATTACCATAGCTTTCAGCTTCCTTTGGGTAACAAATGTTACGTTTTAACAAATAAAAGGCAACTTTTTCAAGCCGCAGGCTTTACATATTTTATATAAAAAAAAAGACGGAAAAGTAGCACCATTTTTGTGAATTAATTAGTTGATTGCAATGTGAGATAGGTCATCCGACATGTAGATTCGTTGCGCAATTGTTTACAAATAAATTTTTTGTATTCAATTCAAGCAGTTTAATTAGCTTATAAACTGGTTTCAAGATATTATTGTTGATAAAAATATACTGGAGTGGATAATTTAAAATAAATATTACTTGAATAATACTCAGGTACTGTTAAAAGAGAGAAAATAAACGCACAATAGGGTCAATTCTGTAAGAAGTGGTTGAAAATTAACGGCCAGGCCAAGGCCATATTTGACGAAGTTTTCGCTATTAGAAATGTTTTTATCTATACATAGTCAAGATTGGAATGTGAATTTTAACAGATATGGAATCCAGTTAAGAGTTTTCCGTTCATATTTTAAAGATTATTATGCATACAGAATAGTAAAATGGAGTTGGCATATTGTCTAATTTTTAACCATGCGTTAAAAGTTAACATTTGCTCACAGAATTGCACCTAATACACAAGGAATTAAAAATAAAATTATCAACTTTCAGAAGCAGGCAACAGTTTTTATAACAACAGGGTGTTCTCCAAAAAAATGGTAGTTTTTATAAAATATTTTAGTAATTATTTTTTACTTCGGTAATCTTTTTAAAAAATAAGCTAATAAGCTAATAAATTTATCGATTAATGTCTTTAGAATTTGTTTTTTTTTTGGTTAAAAAGAATGTATATATCTACTGAAAATTTTGCAATCGAAAAATTAATAAATTATTCCACACATATAATCCTTGGTGGAATTAACTATTGGTTCAGAAATCAATATTCTTGAGATATTTTACCGCGAAATTTAAAATTTTGGAGTTTCCTTAAATAAGAACGGGAAAGGAACCGGCAGGTCTTCCTTATCGTTTGTCGTCGAGTCAACAAGTGAGGAACTGTGCAGTAATCCATAAACTATATTTTTTTTTTAAATTGAAAATTAAAATTTGCCGACGTATTATCTAATATGAATCTGGATTGCTGGTAGGTTATTACATTATATTGTTTCTTCTGTATTTTAAATTTTGATATTGAAGAAAATTACCATTCTTGAAGAATTAGTTAGTACAAAATGGCTACCCATTTTGTATGCATAATGGATTTACCTTCATATTCCTTTAGCAAAATTTTCCCTATAAATATATGTTTTCTTTTTTTGTCAGATTGTTTATAAATTTTTTTTATAAAAATCAGATATTTGTCCAGGATGTATCCTTAAGTTGTAGTATTCAATTGTATTTATTGAGCTAGACAGATATCCATGTAATCTTCTAGTTTTCTTCCATTTTTTTTAATCTTCATAGCACAGTTTTCTAAAGAACCAGCATCTTTCAGAAGAGTGTGCTAATTCTGTGTTCTTCATTAAAAATAGTATACACAATTTTTTTTAGTAATTTTTTTAAGTGAGTTTTATTTATCAAACCACCTCCTACAGTTTTTATCTTAATTTTGTCTATGCATAATTCATTTAGAGTAGATTGCAACATACTTAGAAGTTAACAACAAGAAGGAATGGTACCCAAATAACATTACCAGACTTGGAAAGAATGACATTCAATAGTACACAGACGGCGTGTACGGGACAGGAACCAAACACTCTGAAAGCTTGGGAAAAACCCCAAGTACATTTCAAGCGGAAATTCACGCAATAAGAAAGTGTGCCCAGTTCAATATTGACAAAGGATATAGAAGGCAAAGGATTATCATAATGTTCGATAGTAAAGCAGCCATTAAAGCACTAAGTACTTGTGTAATCACTTCCAAAATGGTGTGGGAAAGCCTAGGCAAACTTAATTAACTAGGCGAGAACAATATAGTCACCTTACTGTGGATTCCAGGACACACTGGAATAGAAGGAAACGAAATAGCAGATAAACTAGCGAATAGGGGGACTGAAATACCCTTTTGGGGGCCGGAACCCTTTTGCGGAATCAGCTCCAATGTAACATTGGAAAGAATAGGTAAAGCCAAAGAAAAGAGAAGATCTGACCATTGGAAAGATCTAGTAGGGATTAGGCAATCTAAGATTGTTCTGGGTGACTACAACCTGTTGAGATAAAATGAATGCATAAGTCAAAGTAAAACTCTACTAACAGTTTCAACAGGAATCCTAACGGGACATTGTCGCCTAAATGGATATTTCAAAAAGCTCAAAATAGTGGAGAAAGAAGATTGTAGAATTGTGGAATGAAAGAAGAAACCTCCATCCACATACTTGCGAACTGCACAGCAATTCAGAATCCTAGGGCACAGTACTTGGGAGACTACTGGATAGAAGAGGGACAGTTACCTAAGTTGAAGCCTGCAGATATCCTAAAATTCCTCCGGGACATAGGACTAAAGGAGCCACTAGTCTCTGAGACTCTTCTCAGAAACTAAGTAGAAGTAAGGGGGCACAATAGATTTTTTAGGTCTCAGTGAATGTTACCCCAAAATACATACATACATACATACATAGCTGTTCTTTAAATTTGACTTTATTTTTAGGAAAAAAACTTTTGGCGCCCCAAATACCTTTCTTTCTAGTTTTCCTTAAATTTTGTCTTTCTTAACATATAGCTGATAACAAAGTCCTGAGATCTGGCTTCTGTATCCACCAAATTTAAAGACAGTTAGGCAAGAACCTACATTATATTTTCCATAATTTTTTTCAGTTTCATTGACAATCAACTATATTCATTCATTGACGCCCATCGTTATCATATAACAAAGAAAAACCTTCATTTTGAAGAGAATCAAAGTAAAATGTATTAACACATCAACCCCTCTGTGGATTTCACTTTTACTCTGCCTTTTTCGGGGCATTGTCTGTAATAACATGAATAATCAGTGATTTATGGGTACATATTTGTGCAATTGGGTATTCACATAATATATAGAAATGTAAAGTCTGTAACACAATTTAAAAGAGAAAAAATTAAGGCACAAGAAAGAATTATTAACTTTCAGAAGTGGGCAACAGTTTTTATGACAACAGGATGTTTTTCTTGAATGATGGGGATAAGAGCTTTTCTTGTATCAGTGTTCGATGAAAGCATGAAATGGAAGAAGTTTTTGTTGTGAGCCCAACTGAACAAGCCAACTATTGGGCACATTTTGTTAGCAACTGTTAAATTTTGAAGCATAGTTACAAATAAAACAATCCGGTCTCTCATAATACCATCATCATCCCGAGGGATTATGGCTACCTCAATAAAGCTGTGTTCAATCCTATCGACGAGGTGAATTACTCCTCTTATATCAGTGTATATCAGACTATAATCTTGTATCTGTTCTGGCCTCCTTTGTTATAGCTTTCCATTTTCTTCTGTCTCTGCATTTTGTTTTCCAGTCTCTGATTCTCAATGCTTTTATATCTCCCTCTACTTGATGTCACCATCTGCTCCGTGGTCTTTCTCTTGTTCTCGTCTTTAATGGAACCCATGTTGTTATTTTCTTTAATATTTTTGTAGATATCACAGCAGTTGAGGTTAGATGAGAGAAAAATTGAGAAAACGGTCGGTGAATATACATTTTTCTACAGTGGAGAGAAAAAAGAAGGACATAACGGAATGGGGTTTTCTGTTCAAAGGAACATTCAAAGTGATAGAATTAACTTCAAACCAATAAATGGAAGGATCTCAACACTAAGATTGAACATGAGGAAGAATTATATAATACGCTCATTAAAATTTGCGAGGAAATACCAAAGAAAGATGAAATAATAATATTAGGAGACGTAATCGCAAAGCTGGGTGGAGGCACATACTTAAGAGAAATAATAGGCAACAAAAAAGGAACTATACATGACAGAACTAACGATAACGGTCAAAGACTGTCAGTTAGCTGATGTCAATATTATCAAGTAAGTTCGTACACCCCAAAATACACAAAGTAACCTGGAGGCGTCCAGGTGGACAAGTTGAGAACGTATTTGCCATGAGAGGTATCTGCAAAAAACCAATAGACACAAGAAATTTTTTTCTTTCAGACACGAATCACTACCTAGTAATGACAAAAATGAAACGACAAAAAACGCAAAGAAATATAACGCACCAACGAACACAATAACTTTTAACGTAGAGAACTTAAGAACTGAGGAAATAAGGAAACACTTAATATACCTGTTAAAATGTAAATCCTACTCTTTATTATGGATTATAACAGTTTCAGTAACGGAAACTTCATCAAATATAACCGAATCGATTTGAATTTAAGAAAGTTATAGAAATGACTTTAATATTCGATGTCCCAGTGATAAATGGACAAATTCGTATTCATAGAAACGCACTCACTCAATTTTGGAGGTTAAGATGACAACTCGTGGATTGGGTTTTAATATCAGCTATCATGCATATTGCCAGTATACCAGAGAGCATCGTTTGGGAAGTTTTCTGTGGAGCAGTCGGTCACCAAGCAATACCTCTATATACGATTATTGGTCTCACAATCATCACATACATCTAATAGATTGGTTTCCAAGATTCCCAAAGTCAACAAGACCTTATTTATGCCTTATGGGAAAAGCGCATGTGAAATTTTGATTTAGGATAATCCTGAAATATTTGACTTCAAATCTAACACTCCAAATGAATTGACAGCGGACAGCCTAGTGCATTTTGAAAAATATATGAAAAAAAAATAAATTTGAACCAAAATCTTCCACCCCGCAGTAATTTCTTCAGGTTTGGAAACAAAAGTTAATCGTGGGATTCTGGAAGTGATAGTAGTCATTTCATGGATTTCTGCTTTGGTGATTTATCAAATTCCCTCGTACTTTCGTATTTCGTACTATTCAACAACAAACACTTTCAAATATTAACTGATAAATTTTCAATTTTTTACAATAACGATGGGCATTTTTCAATGAATTTCACAGCTCCATTATTAAAAGTGTTTATAATGTTTAGCTAATTGTTTCCAGTATCTCAGACTGCCATCAGTAATAGTAATTACCAAGAGATGCAATACTACTTTTATCGCGTAATAATCATGGAAGTAAATCATGTGAATGGTTTTATTGTTCTAGTATAAACAACAGAAACTTTGTGTATCAGACTCAATAATTAAATAAAGTACAACTCAAAACTAATTTCATCATGATAAGAACAATGAACTTAAAAAATTATGGTTTCAAATTAAATTTGCTGTAGTACGTTATTGTCTATCTGCTTCTCTTTAGCTCATTGATCTCAAGTTAAGAGCCATCAGACTATACTGAGAAGTACAACCTGGAACTTGTTACATAGTGCTTCTAATGAGATATCACTTCCTATTGACGGATCTTAAATAAATAAATAACAATTATTTTGCTTATTTTTCCATATACAATGGAGCTGGAAAAGGACGCAGCTAGGATCAATTATTAGTTAGAATTTATATAGTACTTCCAATTATAAGATTCATAGTCGAGGTCAGGATCACTGCCACTTATCTATCTCATTTTGATTTTAAATTATAATACAATTAAGTTGGGAACTTTGAAACCGTTGGTGGTACATACTTGACACTGAACACTGTTTACATTTTCACTAGATCAACACAAAATCCATTATTTCATCTTAGGGGTTACCTAACAGCTGTTTTAATACATTGTTTGATTTGTGAACTAAATCTAATCCCGCTCGATTGTAAATGTTTTCAAAACTTGAGTAGGTATAACAAGGGTTAGAAGGTACTGAAATGATTTTTTTATTTTACTACATTGATTTGGAAAAGTTGTATCGATGGAGAGATTTCTTAAACTTATAGCGGTTAATTATCTCATTCACTATTTTCCTATCGTACCCGTTGATAACGTCTATATATCCCCAATTAAATTATTTTCATTTATTATTCAGGGTGTTTTCAAATGACACTTACAACGTTTGCATGTAGATACCTCTCGTAAAATTGGACAAAATGATATGAGGATTAAGGGGGTCCAGCTTATTTACTTTTCGAAATACAGGGTGTTAAAGTTATCAATGTTTTCATTTAATAACTTTAAAATGGATGACTATATTGATGTGATATTTGGTAGGTTGTTTTTAAATGTAATATTTTGATGGAAAAACATGTTTTAATTCTTGATCCATTGGTGTACATTTGTAAGAATATGTCCCGTCCCATTTTTTTCGCCACTGTCTTTTGAAGCTATTTTTATTTAATTTTATATTCCTCAATGGTTTTCACGTGAAAAACGCATAAAATTTACGTATCAAAAAATTTGTAGTTTTCAAGAATATTTAATTTTTTAAGTCTGCACCACGATCACTTTTTAATAATGAAATAAAAAATATATTTTTCTTAATTTTTTTTTTTAAATTGAAATTACACGCGATGTTCAAAATTCTGTCGATTTACATCTATTCATAATATTAACGTTTTCTCATTAAAAATCGCATACCTTGGAAAGGGACTGCCGGAAATAATTTCTGTAAATTGTTTCTAATGTGAATATAACGACAATAAAATAAAGCAATTGTCAGGATCACTATACAAATGTTCCACTTACTTCAGTAAACCGTTTAAAATGAGCTGCTTGAAATTGCTGGAAAAAGAAAAACTAATTAAAACCACTTTATGTATGCTACTATTTTTAAGAAAATTTTGAATAGATGGCAACGTAGCAGCAGGTGGATTGGAAATCGAATAGTCCAACTCCAGTAATTGGCATAATATAACGAAGTAACTGGTCAGTTATTAACGCGGTCCACTGTGTCATAAAAAATGTTAACGACCTAACGGAGTTGGGGTTACTCAGCATTAATTTCATCTAGGGGCGTGTGCGCATTGTGTTGTGGAGAAATATTATCAATATAATATCTATTTGTTGGTAGAGTGAGTTTAGTTATATTATATTGGACATTTTATGAGTTTTGTATGCAGGTTAATTTTAATCTACTATATTAATTTCAATGAAAAACATTATTTCACGATATTGGAATTTGTAAAAAAAAATGTATATGCATGCCATAGGCCGGCATTTGTCATCAACGGGATTAAAAATATAGGTCATTACATTAACATTAGAATAACTATACCTGCATGGATTCTTGCTATCAGTACCTCCTCCGTTTCTACTCTTGTATCTTAGACAAACATGTAACATGTAACCCTGCTTAGTGAAAAATCTTTTGTTTGAATGGGATATTATTTAACTTTGTAATTATCTTATTTTTTATTGTCATTAATACTTTTGTTAATAAAATCACAAGTTTGGAAAAGTATTTTCAACAATCTTCTCTCAATGTTTTAGATGCATTGCTGTTTCACAAATTAGTTCCTGCTACTTATTCTGACCATTAGTAGTTTGGTAGTTATTAAAAAAAATTGATGAAAAATATTATTTTCATTTCAATAATAAAATGTGATCGAGCAGACTTCATAAAAAATTCTTAAATATCTTAAAAACTACAAATTTTTTGATATGTAAAGGTCATACGTTTTTCACGTGAAAACCATCGAGGAATACAAAATAAAATGAAAATAGCTTCAAATGTCAGTGGCGTGAAAAATGGGAAGGGGAAAGTGACATATTCTTCCAAATGTAGGTACACCACTAGATCAACAATTGGAACATGTTTTTCATCAAAATATTTCCTTTTACATTTAAAAACAACCTACCAAATGTCGAATCAATATATTCATCCATGTTAAAGTTATCGAATGAAAACATTTAATTCTTAACAAAATCCAACACCCGGTATTTCTAAAAGTAAATTAGCTGGACCCCTTAATCCTTATATCATTTTATCCAATTTCACGAGAGGTATCTACATGCAAACGATGTAAGTGTCATTTGAAAACACCTTGTATGTTTCATTATTAACAGGAAAATAATTTGGTCCATTTACTAAAAATTGAAGACTAGCCATTTTATGTTGATTACAGTGAAGAGAATTAGCTGGAATATGCTTGTTAGTGGCAGTATCCTCTCTATAATAATAAAAATAATTCCTTTATTTTTGATTCAAAATACATCAAAGACAAACAAATAAAACAAACCATGTTATGCGAAATGAATATACTCTTGCGAAGCATATATAAGGCTTGTTTCAAATGGTAAAATAATAATAATAATATAAACCTTATACTAGGTGACAATTTGACTATTAGAAAATCAATAAAAATTTATGATATAATCAAAGAATAATAAAATAGAAATTGAAAGAAACATTAACAGTAATTATTTCTGGTTGTGAATAGCGTATCTACTAGTTTTGTTAATTATACTCATGCAGTTAGTAAGATTCGCATTTAATTTTCTGGAGTATAGGATTATATAGCTTTGGTCCAAGAAACAAAAACCTTCTTTCTCCAGAATTCAGGTAAGTATGTTTATTTCTTGTCGTATAATAAATTGTGAGATTGAATTTGCAGATTTGATTAAAGTTTATGTTGTTTTAATATCGCTTTTTTAAAATATAATTGTCTAACGTCTAATATTTTTGTTACAGTATTTAGAAGTTCACTGTTTTTTCCAGAAGGATTTTGAGCAATCTTTTCTGCGAAACCTGGAGAACCTTCGCCACCTCACCCCAGCTGACCAGACCGTAAATTAGGTGAGATTCAACTAAACTTCGATAAACTTCCATCCACATACTCGCGGAAAGTACTTTTCTAATTCGTGTGTTTACGGCACTCGCCCTTCTGGCTCGTGCTACAAACTTCCACACTCGTGAGAAAATTTGAACGTTCCCCACTTGTTGCACAATAATACTATTTTCGGCCGTCGGGTAAAAATGGGCGTAGTAAGAAAAAAGGTACTGATAATACTCAAATGTATACTGAGGTTGGAAAAATATCCAATAATCATACATACAATCAAACTCGTCAAAAAACATTATTAGATAACTTTGAGATTCCAATGTTGGAGAACTTTTAAGGAAGAAAAACAAGTTTCTTATTGCAATTAACAATTTATCAGAGCTGGAGAATTTTAAAAATATTTAAAAAAAAAAGTAAAATCAATCGAGGTGAAGTTAATGTCTGTAATAAATCAGTTGGTTTCTTTGAACCCGACAGTAAATTCAGAAAACTGTGGCACTAATACAGACAATACAAAGCCAATAACAAAACTCGACAAAACTACCACTACTACAACCCAGATAATGTGTAACCAAACTTTGCGGAGCTCATTAATATTTAGAGGGTATTCGTCTCTCTGTTTTCACTTCCCTCGAACTTTATAGGCTATAACTTAGGAATTCTCGACTAAAACTCAGATTCTCCGGACAATGCGGCTCCTCTTCTAGGTTTGTAAACTTATGGGTTACGTCCCCAGAAAAATTCACGACCTTATGTCTACAGAAGGGTTGAAGACAAAATTTAAAATCATAATAACCCAGAATAATAATAAAATGCAAAGGTAGTTTTGATAAACTTGAAAAAAATACGCCTTGTATGTAGTGAAGTGAGAAGACTGCGACAGAATATAATTTCTGGCTCGACAATCTTTTTTATTATCAAAGAAAATTACCAACCAACAATTTGACTTTGTTACTTCAACAATTGACAGAAGGCTACAGTTCCAGATCTTCATTCATTCTCACCACCCATTTTTTATTGAAAAATGTTACTTTAGATAATTGCTGCTGCTTTTCCAGTTTTAAGGCAGCTTGCCAACGGTGAGAATATTATAGCATAAAACGGTTGAAGTAGATCTTGTAATATGAAATATTTCTTGAACAATTATGTTTCCAGCATTCAACTTCGAATTATAATGAAACTGAATCTACTAGTTTATGACCTGACAAATTCAATAACTTAGTAATAAAAAGTAATAAATCAGTCGAAGATGCTATTTCCACCAACTTGTTCCAACTAAATCACTCAATTAATTTCAGGCCGAACTTTTGCCTCCTAGTTTTTTAAAATTAACTCCAAATGAATTAAATTTCCACCTCTGCCACCATAACCATCACTTAATTATCTCAAAGATGCAACCACGGCAAATTTTTCTCAATTCATCCTTCACAAGAAACTATTTGAATAGTGGCTTACTACTTGTCATCGATCGAGCTATCTCTGATTCCAAACTAGACCGGTTTTGTGCCAAATCTATATATATCTTTACCAATATTTCATGAAACAATCAGTAATAGATTAATTTAGTATGGATAGTATGGAGTAATCACCTGGACCGAATTATGTATATTATGCTCCCATTTGAAACACACCCCCTTATCATATTCCTTTCAAGAAGTGTGATGTGTTAAGAAGTGTTGAGTATAAACACTAGGCCTCAAAAAATTTCCTGTGAGCTTCAGAAGTTATGATAGTATTCAAATTGCACTTCTCAGCGTCTAGTAAATCCTCCAAAGGATACCCATTAATCCATTATGTGAATTACAGGCATTGAATCTAGACAACAACTGTACAGTAAGGAGTGGACGAATCGGCATTCAACGGTCTAATAGGGTTATAATATAAATTTGCTGGATCTGCAAACTACTTCAGCTCCAATCAAACAGGAAATTAGCATAGTGGAAAGACAAATTCTTCAGAGGAATTGTAAAAGTGTGACATTGCTAGGAAAAAATTCTTCAGCCGCCTAAAAACCATAGATAACATTTTCACAGTTCGACTCCGACACAAATAGAAACCATGTTCCAGAAACAGATCTGAGCAAGCACTGGTACATCTCATTCGCATTTCTCAGTAGGTTGACTGGGGCTGGAAGAAGGGACCGATATCAAGCTACATCCTATCATGACCACACATTTTGCTGCTACAGCCACTACACTGACAACAATATTTTGCAATGCAGTACACACTAACCAAAACTGCGAGGTGCGTGCCCCAATGTGCTTCAAGTACATACATGAAGATACCATGAATAAGGACGATCAAGAAGACCAACTGAGTCCACTAGATTGGATAATATGACATATAATTGTACCTGTTTACATAATTGTAATAAATATTAATATTTTAAAAGAAAGTTGAGTATTTAATGTGAATTGAACATGATTTTCAATCATTGCTGCAGCCGTTAAAAAATTTTGTCAGTTTTAATGCTTTTTAAATACAAAAACACAACATTTTGGTCAAAAACGTCCTTAGTCTGAAAATGTATGAACCACTAGACCCTAAACTTGATCCGAATACCTCGCTTTGTCTCTTTTCGATAGATCGAACTCGGTAGCTACGACAGGCTAATCGCCACTGTTTTATCAAACTAGAATAAAATTTTGATGAAATTGGGAAACGAAATCAGATCGAACATAAATCATTAGATTGTGACACCTTTTAGATAAGGGTCCAAGGGGTATAGGTTTATAGCAGTTAGATTTTCAAAAGTTCAAATGAAAACTGGTTGTATATTTTTATTTCAGTATTATTTTAATGGGATTTTCTGGATTCTCCTTAGATTGTAGCCAATAATTAAGTTTTAATAGGATTTTACTACATACAGGGTGTTTCTAAACTCATGCGACAAAAGTCAGAAGGTGATTGCTCGTATAAAATTGAGATGGATCATTCCTATAACAAAATTTCCTCAGTTCACCCCTTTCCGAGATAGCATCCTTAAAAGGTGTTGACTAAAATTGAGTTTTTGTTTTTTTTCTAAAATTTCAGTAAAGCTAGAAACTTGAAATTTTGTAATTTTCATGCACTCGCCAAGGACTAACCACGGATATTTTTTAAATATTCCTGTTACATTATACGGGGGTGAAATTAGCAGCGCTTTATTTCATATCAAAACTTTTTTCGAGTTGAAGTTTTATGAAATAAAATTTAACTTAAAATCCTTGCTGTGTTTAAGAAATTATAGTGTTTATTTTTTTCTCTGTAGCTATTGGTTTTGGAAAAAAATTTAAGAATAAATAAATAAAGCAAGGATTTAAAGTTGAATTTTATTTCATAAAAATTCATCTCGAAAAAAAGTTTTGATATGAAATAAAGTAAGGGTTCCTAATTTCACCCCCGTTAATGTAACAGAAATATTGAAAAAATACCCGTGGTTAATCCTTTGGGAGTGTACAGAAACTACAGAATTTCAAGTCTCTAGCTTTACTGAAATTTAAAAAAAAAATAATAAATACTCTAAATACTTTCAAGAGTGATATCTCGGTAAGGGGTGAGTTGAGAAAATTTTGTTATAGGAATGATCCATCTTAATTTCATACGAGCAATCACCTTCATAATTTTGTAGCGTGAATTTAGAAACACCCTGTATATATTTTCTGTTATGGGAGTGGGAAAACTTTTATAAAACAAGATTTCACCGATTGAAATAGTTCAAGTAGAGGTAAGCTGAATCTGTGAAAAGCTCAACTGCTCAACTGTTCAACCTAGTCCTTCCATCTTCATCATTCAATAAGTATCTCTCCGGATCTCAGTTTTCCTTTTTCTTTTGATAAATAGTGATCCAATTATACTTCAAGTTAGATACAGTAGAACGATTTTTGTGTGGCTGGTGAGGAACTTGTGATCAGTGTTGAGCAAAGAACGTATTCCGGGGTTTGTAATATTGGTGCGGGTCATGTGTTGATACGTACCAAGAGGTGAGCCCAGAGAATCATGTTGCACCCATGAAATAACAATCATTATAATGATAAAAGAAACTGTTGTAAAAAATTTTAAGAAATGTTTGTGGCACTTTGAAAAAATTCTGATAGCTCGTTTCAAGAACAATAACGAACTGTGACAGGTTTGTAAATAATAACTTAATAAATTGTTTGTGTAATAAAATAGCTACTTACTCACTGTTGAACAATACTGTATCTTATGATGGTATCCACTTACCTGAAACAAAAAATATATTATATAACTGTGTTCTCTATTTTTGGCTACAGTAACAAACTTTTTAGAAATGAAACTAAACCAATGCAAGTTAAGCTTAATAAAATATAGCTTTTTCAAGCTCCAAGCAGTTTGGTAAATTTTCGTCTAGCTTTATCGAGAATGATGATCAAGGTCATTCGATTTGTAATCACAGCAAACATCGCATCTCTGGCTGCTTGGCCAATGCAGGAAAATTGCAGCAGAGAAATATCGGCCCATTGTGCGGCATACTATAATCGTTGACCCATAATCAAGCCGAAATTTGGCCAATGGTATCTAAAATACTGCCTTCATGCCAACGTCTTTCGAACAGTGTGCCATTTCTAGTGTTACATTACCTAGGCTGTCTAGCAAAATTATAATAATGAGTATAATACTTATACCTATATGGCTATTTTTATTTCTTGAACAATATAAAAATAGAAAAGATAAGAAACACAATAATAAGAGAATAACTGGAAATACAGTCATTTTTTGAATGTATTGAGGAAAGACTACTGGGCTGGTGGAGACATCTGCAGCGTATAAAGGAGACAAGATTAACTAAAAAAATATGGGGAGCGAAAATTCAAAAGAATAAAAAGAGAGGTAGGCCCAGGAAGACTTGGGATGAGACGATAGGAGAAATGTCACAGCGGAAAAGATGGAAGCTAAGAAACTGGCCAAGCAGTGGAAAAAATGATAAAAGACCAAAAAAAAACGAGCTATTTTGTGTGGCGCCGATTTGAGGTTCATTTTTATTTTCTCTGTAATATATTTTATTTCACCACTGAGTTTTGTATAACTCGTTACTCACTTTCCGACCCCTTCTGTTACCCCATTGATTTTTTTCTTGTTATTATCGTTATGATTTATTTTATTAAATCCAAGGTACGCAAAATCGAATAGGCATGATGACAGTCACTAAAAACTACTGAAATAATTATATAGATTACAAAGACCCTTTTTTTATTGGTTATTTAACGTCGGTCTATTTCTGCGACTGAGGCTAATCACCGACGCCGTGAGCACTCTACTACCCCTAACTGGAAATTTTGCCGAACCCACTGGTGTTCCAGCCAGTGGTAGGGTGGTTCTTTATCGAGCCCAACATCCATGGACTCGGGATCTCGGTTTTACGTCTCCTCCGAAAGACGGCATACCTACATTATACCTCGTGGTCATTGGTATAATGCCTGCGAGCTGTGATATGCTACTCTGCTGCAGGCTGTATGGGCTATTTAGACAACGGTCAATCTTACCCAGTGGGTCACCCATCCAAGTACTAACCGCGCTCCACAAGTCGACACTGCTTCACTGTAATTATCGCATCAGAGGCGTTCCACTACAGTGATGGGCAGACGCCCATGCATTCAAAGACCCTAAAACAATCACTAATTTGTACACTACAACCGTGTTAGTTTTTATTTCAATGAAAATATAAATACAAAATATTAAAATCCCCCATCTTAGCGAAAACACCAATCAGAAACGTGTGATGTCAACATTTTGTATATCGTTCGAACTTTCATCGTATTTTCTGGTTTTGCGTCGTTTAAATGATATTTGCATTGTATTTCTCCTTCATTTTTTCCAAAAACAACATTTTTCTGGATAAAGCTTATGCGTACAAACAGTCATCATCCCTTTTCTACCGTCTATTCGTTTCCGTTGTTTAAATTTTCCAACTGAAAGGACGTTTGGTATATATACTATTTTAATTAAAACCAAAAGTCGTCTGATATATGTAAAAATTTTTGTGTTGAGTAAATCGATTTTGCGTACAGTTTCCTACCACTTCTTAGGAAGAGATTGTAAGTAGGATTTAAATATAACTTTTAGAACAATTGAGGTTGCTCTCTTCTATGCTCTAGGTTCGTGAATCTGCTCTCGACTCTCTGCTTTCTTCTATCTTTAGAAACCATCAGTTGTTATAAAAGTTAAAGCGATTTAAAATGCGTATTATCCGGCGTCGAAGCAGTATTGAAGAAAAGAAAATATTTCCAAATAAACTGTTTATTCGAAAACTTTCAGTACCGCCGCTTAATGTCAAATTGTTCCATATATTTTTTTGAGAAATTTCCTGACCGTTTTTTATTGTTGAGTTAATTTTTTTTTGGTTGTTTATGTGTAACAATCAAGATTTGTAATTAAAGTTCAACTCGCTCCAGAGTTTTATTACATCGTTTAATATATCAATTAACTGATATGGGTTATTAACCGGTTCTCTAGATTTTATGATTTTGTTTTTCAGCAGCGTTTATATTATAAACTCATGTGGATTTTAATTTTATTCCGGTCTTTATACTTTTACTCTGTGCTTCGATAACTAGGTACCTTTTGAACTCGTGATATTCAGGGTTTCTCGAACTTGGAAGAGGCTTAGCCACAACTTGTTCGATTACCCGGGAGATTTAAACCGTTGTTTCCCCGTCTTGTGTACCAATATAGTCTTTTACTGGCTGAATAGTAGCTTTTCGTGTTTCTTTTGAATCCGAAGGGATTCTTGAACTTGGAAGAGGCTTGTGCAAGTATCAGGCAGATTTAAACCGTTCTTTCACCGTCTTGCGGACCAATATACTCGAATTTTTATTGCTGTCACAATAGTAGCTTCCTGTGTCTACTTCAAACCCAAAGAGTTTCTCGAACTTGGAAGAGGCTTAACCACAAATTGTTCGATTACACGGCAGATTTGCACAGTATTTGATAACCTGACCGGCCCTAACCGTTCCGTCCGTTAAAGTACCAAGTTAATGTTGTAAATACCCTAACCTGTTATTTTGCTTGTCAACTATCGATAAAATAGACCAAATATTTCATACAGTGCATTTCAATGAAAATTATCTACCACACATAATTCTGAAAGCGTCACTTTCATGAAAAAATGAAAAAACACTTTAAAATTTATATAAATGGGGACGTCTGTCCGACCAATTTTTTAAATCGAACACCCTATATTTCATTTCAAAAATGAAATAACTTCGCTATTAGAACAATACGAGGTTGTAATCTGTTGTACAGGGAATTTTAAAAGTTATAAGTTATAACCAATTTTTTGTCAAAATCGACCGGATAGGAGGAGAAGAGTGATCATCTATTGAAGCCAAAGATTTTAAAATATTATCAAAACCTAGAAACATAAATGATTTTGCAAATATTCATTAAATCGAATAAATTATGAGTCAAAATTCAAGTACAACATTATAAATGGAACACTCTGTATTTTATATCATTTTCGAAAAGTATTATCACCATACTTTCGTTTTTGTCAAGCATTTCCCATATCTAAAGCTGTTGGTTTTTGAGATATTTTCATTTTTCTAAGCAAAGTATAGTAATTAAGTATGAAATAGTTTAGCGGATGTTAGTTTACACTCGAAAGCTTATACTTATGAGGAAATAGGAAACAACACGCAAAGAAACAAGACTATTTTCACTAATAATTACAGGAGAGCTTTTTTTTGTCAAAGTAAACTTGACATGTATCAATAAGAATTTTGTTGCCTGGCAATTTAACGAAAAAAACTGCCTCTGAAAAAATTACGAAGGACGAGAAATTTTTTCCGGCAGTTTTTTGAGTTGAATTACCTAATGGCAACAAAATTCGAATTATAAATGTCAAGTTTACTTCGACTCAAAAAAAAAGCTATAGTGTAATTCGGTAAGACAATTTAATGAATATGTTAATCAATCAATTAAAAAATGAGATGTACCTAAATTAGTTTATTCACTTTAACGGAAAAGTACAAAACGCGACATTTCCACAAATGAAAACTTTTTTGACAATGCAAGTTTAAGAAAAATTGACATAACGTCATCAAAAATTTGTTTACAATGCTTGTTGTCATGCTTTCAAAAGTTAGGTTCCGTTATTGTCGCTGGAAAACATGGAGACTAGATATAAGGAGCACAAACTCGGTATATAAAAAGTGTCCGTCGAAATTAGGAAAATTGTGGTGGCGCTGGGGAGGCTAGCGATTAAAATCATGTTTGACGTGTTAAATTTTAGGTTATGTAAATGGAGGGTTTGTTTATTTTCATTCGGTTACCTTTTATGCTTGGTTTTAGCAAATTTCAAGGAAAAAATAAGTATTTCCCGTAGCTAGTGCTATATTTGGTTAAAGGTAAGTTTATTCAATATCATTATATAGGCAATTGTGCTGCAAAATAGTGATGAAAACAATAAACCTAACCCGAGAGTCCTACATCAACCACTTACTGTTGCTCGAAAATAAGACAGGGGCTGGGGTGTGTAATTTTTTTTATTTTTAACTTTACTTCTAGCTGGACAACTTTTCACGACACACGTTTTTCACATTGTAAATTTTTATAAAAACTTCTATAAAAATGAACACTATTTTCATTTTTTGTTAGGTTAACTTGTTCAGCAAACTTCACTCTGTAATTTTAATCGCTAACTACTCTCGCGCCATCTACTATTTGTACCTTACCGCTGGACACTTTTTCGAGATTTTTCCTATACAAGTTTTATCTAGTCTCCCTGCTGGAAAAGTTAGAGCAAACCTTTTTCGCTGTCATAATGACAAAATCACGCGGCTTATGGGATTTTTTTATACATGAATTAAATTGTCACTTAAATTAAGTAGGTCTTAATTACATCACATCTGGTAAACTATTACATACCTAATTGATACGTTAAAAAGAAACATTTAAATATCTCAAGAACTAATAACTTTAGGTATGGGAAATGCTTGATAAAAATAGAAGTATGGTAATGGTACTTCTCCAAAATTATATAAAATACAGGGTGATCCTTTAAAATTACTAAGAAAATAATGTACTTGAGTTTTGACTCACCATGTATATGACTCGGTATGTGATTTAGTGAATATTTGCAGAGTCATTTATGTTTGTAAATTTTAATAGACAGTAAAAGTCTTATGCTTCAATGTATTATTATAATTATATTATATTATACAAGGTGTTGAACTTGTTATGATTTTGACAGAAAATTGGTTAAAACTTTCAAAATACCCTGTTTAACAGATTACAACCTCAAATTGTTCCAATGGCGAAGTGAAGCAGATTTCATTTTTGAAGTAAAATATAGGGTGTTCCATTTAAAAAATTGGGTGGGGTGACCATGGGGTAAAAGTTATAACGTCTACGTATGAGCAACAAGACGTCCCTCTCCTTATATGATTTTTGAATAATACAAATATCGAAGTTTAGGTATTAGCCCTATATGGGGATATTCTTTTTCCCATTTAAAATCAATAATTTTGTGCAATAACATAGGAGACCAAGAAAAACTATATCTGCTGATTTTTACAATTGTTACTTCAGAAGACAGCTTTAGTGAACAGCTCCCTAGATTAATCTGTTCATTGACGACTTCATATTATGGGTCTCTTAGGTGCCAATGGCAACAAGTTTGAGAAAAGGATTGGAGAATTATTATCTAATTTATTGAACTCTCGTGTGGTAATCACTTTTACGGTTTAATATTTTTATCATGGTATTCCTGCATGTACTTTCATTGATTATATTACCTATTATCGACTTATGATTCTCTCAAACGTTTAGGATTCATTTTAAGAATTTCTTGAAAATTGATGTCATGTGGTTGTCATTCAATAAAAACAATGTACATTGATCAATTATCGCTGGAATAATGTTAGTATTTTATTCTCAGTATAATAATGTTTCTATTGGCTAAAACGTATTATGAAAATTTCTATTGGTTTCGATGAACGTTCTAAAATAATCCCTACCGATAATTCTTTTCAAGGTCACGAATGTTTTTGTTGATAGAAAATTGTCACGAGTCGAAGATGAGGGAAATTGTCTATTAACAAAAACATGAGTTGAACCAAGAAAATAATTAATTCTGGTGCATGGGAATTCCTTTTAATACGATTAGAAGATGTACCCTATGATCTATTCTGCGTAAATGTCAAATAAATTTTTCGATGTTCTGAATGTTCCTGAAATTTTAGTAATAAACGTTGGACTAATAAGTGAATAATATAGTGTGTCATATTTAACCAAACTCATCGGAAATAATATGTTTTCTAAACTTTTATTTGAATTTAAAACCATAAAGACATTGGATTTCAGATAACAAAATATGTTTTAATTAATATTTCTCACATTTTAGTGATGAAAATGAGTTACTAACGGCTTAACCCTAATTAGTTACAATCAACTAAAGCCGCCGGAAAAATGTTTTTGTAGTATTTTATCAAAAAAATCACAATAAGAAAAAATTATGTATTATGTTCAACAGTGTATATTTCAGAAGGGAAGCAGGAAAGAAAAGCTAAAACATTCATAATATAATTGGTTAGTATCAATTAAAATTATGAGTTGGCAACAAAATGCATTTTTGCCGATAGATATTAAGGCAAATTTTTAACAGAAAAATTATCACTTATTAATTCCATAGATAGATAGATAGATATATTTAATCCACAAAATCACAATATAAAGTACAAAGCATATAGAAATTTAATAAAATACACAGTGATTTTAGCCTAAATAACAAAAAAAAAAAAGAGAAAAAAAGGTTTTTAGTTGAAATTTGTCAAAAAGAATTGTGAGATATTAAAGAAAACATACCTACTGATGTAGTAGTTGTTTAATTTTTCTTTTAACTTTTTTTGTTTGTAAGATTTTTTAAATCTGAAGGTAAATGGTTATATACTTTAATACCTGAATATAAATGGTCATTTCGAGTGTAACTATATTTATAGTTTGGAGGTATTATGTCTTGTTTTCGAGTAGGATATGTATATCTGTTATTTGGAGTAAGAAGTTCATTTTGATGCTTGTGAATTAATAAAGAAGTTTTGTAAATATAAGTGTTTGTCATGGTCATTATTCTATTTACTTTAAAGAATGGTCTACAAGAAGTTCAAGATTTTAAGTTGAAAAGCGCTCTAATTGCTCTTTTTTGAGTCATGAATACGGAGCCTGCGGATACAGCAGTCCCCCAAAATTCAATACCATATTGCATTATACTATGAAATTGAGCGAAATACACCGTTTTTGCTACAAATATGTTAGTATGTTGTTTTATTGCTCGCAATGCAAATACATATTTGCTGAGAGATTTATTTAGTTGATTTATATGAAAGTTCCAGTCAAGCTTGTTACCAATGTGTATGCCTAAGAATTTTATGTTGTGAGAAGAGGTGATAGTTTGTTGACCTATATTTATAGCAACTTCTTCAGAGTCTCGATATAGATTGAAGGATATATTTTGAGTATTTCCGATGTTCAATGCTAGTCTGTTAGCGAGAAACCAATCCGATACGCCTTGCATGACGGTAGTAGAAGAAAGTAATAAAGAATCTTTGTTTATTCCGCTGACAATTATTCATTCAAGTTAATAGGAACTAACATATTATCGCGATTATTTTTTGACGTTTCTTAAAACCAATGAAATGCTTCTTTATTTGTCACAAGGGTAAGTTTCAACCAATTATGTCATTATTATAGTGGAAATAAATCTCTTGTGATTATTCTCGGGAGTAATCACTGTGGCTTTTATTTGCCTAGCAAGTGTCAGATAGTTGTCAAAATAATGACCTAATTGTGTCAACGCGATAAATAAAATGGGTGAAAATGATTGGTTTAGTACCTTTTCTGATGCAGAAATAACAAAAAAGATTTTAGAAACTACTTCGAATCAAAAAATAATCTAGTCAAATATAACTCGCGAGTTCCATAAATTAGAAAATAATTTGACAGATTCTGTTCAAACTTGTTGCCATTTGGAAATAGCCACTCGAGCCATGCGGGCTCTCGTGACTATTGCCTGGCAACAAGTTTTCAAAAAATCTGTCAAATTATTCTCAATTTATTCTCACTCTCTTGTTATATTATTACTGATAATTTCCCGTTGGTATAAGCAACGTAAACAAAAAGGAGCCTTCTAATTGGTTGAAAATCAATTTATGAAATTTTCAATATATCTTTGAATTTTTGATAATTTTTCATAAAATAGTGTAATTAATTAGAAACATTTAGTTTCTTTCATAACAGTTACCTTTGATATTATAGCGGATCGGTCAAAATGTAAATAAAGTGATGTAATAAAACCTTTCCTTTATTGGAAAATACAATAATCTGCACACATTTTTGAGTCAAGATAATATTTCCTACCAGTTTCACATGTAGAAAACGTTTCTCCCATCGACAGACTAATTTTTTTGGATATTTTTGTCATTAAACATATTTTATATGTATAATTATTATAGATTTGAAAAAGTAATACTTGATTTTTTCATACAACACTTACATTTTCAGGTTCTAGGCGTAAGCTTAATCTCAGCACCGTTTGAACTGCACCATGTTTCCATTAACCAGTATTTTTTTGAAGCACTAAAAATCGAACCATTTCCATTTACCGACCGGCGATTTGCCACCACATTTATCTCTTAGTCAAAGGCATACATCACATACGTTTCCCTATGATAATGACTGTACTCAAAAATTGACTGGGTAAGGAAATTCATTGAAATTACTTATGTAAAGTTAAGTGAGATTAAAAATATAAAAATGAGTTTGTAGTAGTGGTAGTTAAGTTTCAAGAAGGTTTTCGTGTCCTTATTGTACCTAAGAAAAAGTATGTGATCAAATTTTCTGTTATTATAATACAGGCATACATCAATTTGAAAAATTTGTGTAACCACAAAAAAAACTCATAAATTGATAAGAAAGGATACTTATGATGTAGCAGTATACACCATTATCTATATAAATGTAATATGGTTATATAGAAGTTAGAAAATTGGCAAAATGTTAAAAATTGGAAACACCCGATGTTCTTGTTCTTCTCTTGCATAGTTGTCACTTCTTAGTTGTCTTGAATATTCTGTTTAAGCTAGGGAACTCTCGGAATGTCTTTATATTCAAAAAATAAAATGCTGATATAAATAAATGTTCCAACGTAGGTAAGTGAAGAAATATGGGATTTCTTAACATATTTCTGAATCTGATTCTTTGAGAAATTAACTTTTTGTTTTCAATATTATACAGTTGATAATCTTTTTTCTGGTATTTAATAATACGCTAAGCCCAATAAATGTTTCAAATTGAAAAAAAGAATATTCGAAATAATGTTGAAAAAATTCAATTCCTGAAGCAATTTTCCTTTTTATTTTATAAGGTGGGTATATGAAATTTATTTTTCATATTTTCCATTAATATTGTTTTACTTTATTTGAATTGAAAAATATTAATTTGTGTTTACTACTCAATTTATGCACCGATTTGCTGACAGAATGCTCCTACGCTGAAAAAACTCCTCCTGCAAAAAAAAAGGAACACAAACAAACTTCACACAAAAATATCCTCTTGCTGGGGTGTTTCCAATATTTGATATATTTATAAAAGTGAAGCAACATTATACGAAACAATACAGGCATACTTTTTGCATAACAAAAATAGAAAATGTATTTATAAAACGAAAAAATATGTATCATTAAAAAAATAGGTCTTGTAACCTCTTGGACAAACAAGTATGAAAATTTTGAAAACTGCTTTAAATATTAATCGACTTCTAAATAACACTGAAGTAGATAAAGTGAATTTTTTCAGTATAATTTTTGGAATTTTTCAGCCTATAATTCGGAAATAATTTTAATTCTTTAAATTTAAACTATTACCTATTTTCACAAATACTTCTTTTTTTGTTATTCATCTCAACAGTCACCTACCTTAGGCAAATCGCTTTTTTTACCCAAAACGAGCGTTAAAATCTGTAAAAAAATGATAGAAAATTGTTTAATAACAAAAGTAGAGATGAAATTCTAATTAAATTTGACATGTATTAAAATTAATTCAATGAATCTTGAAGATGTAAAATTGTTTTACGAGACTGTGAATATATTTTCAATACCAAAAGCGAGATTTGAGTTGAATTTACCAAGTATAAGACATAACTGAATCAAAAACCAAAGTGAGCAATTCAAAATTACTCTAATTATTGAAATCTGATATTTTTCGTCGATTTGGCAACATCTGATTACTCGAATTATGTCAACACTCACTTAAGTCTGCGATAATGTTTTTTTTACCATAAAAATATTCTTTTTATCCAGTCTACATCAATGACAACCATTTTCCATGTTTGAAAAACCACCTTCCACCAATATTCTAGTTTAGAACTTCCACAACGTGCTCATTCTTGTTTTGTAAATTGCAAAATGGTCAAAAATGTTTTGAAAATTCAATATTTGATCATATAATTTTCTTCGAACGACCACCACCCATAACACTACTTCGCACATTGGTTATATTACGAAAAATTAACAATTTCACATAGCAACAAAAGTTGTGGAAAAAGTGACATAAAGCATAGCCAAAGTGACATTACGCTTACTCGAAAAGAATACCTACAGAGAATTAAAATTCAAATATATATTTCTTAAAACGTAAATGAAAAATCTTTAAATGAGATCTTTAGTAATATATTTAAATGAAATTTAGATATTGTACTAATTTTCACTCCCATGAGCTACATCATGTTAAAAAAATCATTAAAAAGTACCGTGTGCAACACAATCGTCTGTTTGATTTCTGGATTGCTGGTTGCAGGAAAAATACAGTGTGCAACACGTGCGCAAATGCTAATTTCTTAGCACTTCCGCTCACTTGTTACACAATATATTATTGAATGTCTTAAATAATTTATTGACAAGCCTCTGTAGAGTAGCAAGGAAAATTTTTTAACAATCCCAATATTTATTAACAATTTGTTATAGTGATATTAACTAGCATTATAGGTTTTTAATACTAATAAGGATTGAAAAAACAGCCATATTATGTAATAGAAATAGAGTACTGAAATTTTTTTTGATATTTTTCAAAACGAACAAAAAAATGTCTTAGTACTTTGTTACTTACGTCCGTTTTTGAATTTATTACATCTAAGAAAAAAGATAATACTCAGATAGAACTTGCTCATAATAAATAAGTTAATAAACAATGAAATTAGCACTGAAACTTTCTTTCCACTCGTCAATTTTCTCCTCCATGAAAATCTTTTCTAAGATTTCGATTGTCTTCTACAATTAAAAAGTTATTCGCGAATAACTTGTTAAATACCTTTTTTCTTCTTTCAATTAGCTTATATACTTAAAAAAATATCAAATCTCATATTCAAATCGTATAACAATTCAAAATTCATAGTAAAAACGATTAAATATTGTAAAATTCAATAAAGATTACCAGATTCATCAAAAATGCGTATTCACTGTTTGAATCACTAACACCAAATATACCTTAAAAATCCTCATTATTGGTATCGTAAATAGTTTGTTTTTTCTGAGTACAAAAAAACTCGGGCGACTCGGTGTCTACTCGATGTTCGTTGGCGCTGGGAGTAACACGATATACAGTATGACAAATTACTTAGTAGTCAAACCTAGAGAGGAATTTTTATTTTGAATGTATTGATGTTGTACATGGTGGATATAAAAATTATTCAGGCAATGCGGATATATTTTATCAATTATTCTTAAAAATATTTCAATATTATAGTTATAGTGTATTAGTTTTTTATTTTTGAACTATGGTTTTTAAATTGTTATTAAACATAGTTCCAAGTTTAAATTTGATAAATATTTCATGTAAAAATATATACACTATACAGTGAATAGAAAAATCGAAAATAGATTATCATTTATGTAGACCAAGAAAAATAGTAGTTTGTACAACTAGCGCGCAAAGCGTCACTTTTCCCACCAGCGCAAATCTAGCGAGAAGGAAGAGTGATTTGCGTACAAGTTGTACACATAATTTTTTCTACAACCACATTTATTAATGAAAGAAATACAGTAATTTATATAGTTTTGGACAATTCAAAAGATAAATTATTTTGATCCTGGTTCATAATTCCTAAAATAAGGAGTAATAGGTTAATGTTTTTATAATTAATAAATTGAAATAAATAATAAAATAAGAAGTTTACTTACTTTTGGTTAGAATTCAAAAATTTGTACACCAATAAAAAATTCACTATTAGGTAGAATTGTCAAAAAAAGTTGACAGGTCATAGGTAGCTCGGTGCGGAAAAGTGCCATAGCGTGTACTTTTCGCATTACTTTTCTAACGGTTATCAAAAGAATTAAGAAAATGCCTGCTTTGCGTATAAAAATTTGTGTAGAAGAGCGTGTTTTGCATAGCGTGGTTGTAGGAAAAAGAATATTCTCAATAAGTTAGGAATTCTCTTCTTCAAAACCCACATTATTATTAAGATTTTTCAAATACTTAGTATTAATTGGTGGTATTTATGATATTACACAGACGTATTAGATAAAATATATGTATGTGACTGAATTAAAGTAATTAGATGTTGCCAGATCGACAGAAAATACTAGATCTCGATTGCTCACTATGGTTTTTGTTTTATTTATGTCATTCACTTAGTAAATTCAACTGTTTGTTCATCGTTTTTAAAACAAACAAAACTGAAAATCTCGCTGTAGGTATTGAAAATGTAATTGACAGTTACGTAAAACAATTCTACATCATCAAGATTCATTCAATTAGTATTGATACATGTCAAATTGAAGAAAAAAAATTCTATGTCGACTTTTGTTATTAAACAATAATTTTCTATCATTTTTTTTACAGATTTTAACGCTCGTTTTGAGCCAAAAAAAGCAATTTGCTTAAAGGTAGGTGACTGTTTTGGAGTATTCGTGGGAAAATAGTTTAAATTTGATGAATTAAATTTTTTTTCCGAAATATAGGCTGAAATATTTCAAAAATAATATTGAAAAAAATTACTCTATCTAGGTACTTCACTGTTGGCTCGAAATTAATTAGGATCCAAAGCAGTTCAAAATATTTACATATTTGTTTTTTCTTGAGATTCAAAGAATTATTTTTTCAATTTCAATTTTTCTAATATGTTACTTTACTTTTAATAATTTTATGAATATATCGAATATTGGAAACATCCTATCAAGAGGATGTTCTAGCGTGGATTTTGTTTGTGTTTCTTTTTTTTCAGGAGTTTTTTTCAGCGTAGCAGCATTCTGTAAGCGGATCGGTCAATCAATTAAGTAATATAAACACAATTTAGTATTTTTTTATTTAAATAGAGGAATAGAGTTATTCTGATAAAAACAAGAGAAATACGGAAAAAAATCTTATGAACAAAAATTGCTCAAGACATTACATTTTTCCACAATGTTCAAATCCAAAAATACTTAATTTTTTTTTATTTAAAATATTTATTCAGTTTATTATATTATAAAATACCAGAAATGAAGTTTATCAATTGTATAACATCAAATGAAAGTTCTCTGAAAAGTAAATTATCAAGATTCAGAAATATATCAAAAAAACTCGACATACCGGACAGAGTGTTCGGAAATATTGGAACAACGGATTTCAGAAATAACAAATCCAGATACGTAAGAAAATATAATCCTTGAACACGCAATATATTTGAAATCAACATATAACAGTGGCATTTCTAATTTAAGCCGTCAAAAAATCTATTATGTCCAGAAATAAGTCTGGTATGGCTTTAGTGAGAGTTGAACCCGTGTATAGAAATGAGCAAAATAACCAAAAGTACCTATTGGAGTGAAAATTGAAAAAGACAAAATAAAAAGTACTAAAAACCCATTATAGGAAAAATGGGATACAGATGAGGGTTTAAGTTATTTGCAAGAAGTATTAAAGACGAATTATGGAGATGAAGAAGAAGTAGATGAAGCAGTGGAGGACGATGTTGAAGACAAAGTCCCTGTTCAATCTCTTTTTTTTTTTTCAAAAAAAAGTTTTTCTGTGAGAATATAAAATCCCATTTTCCACTTCCACTAATTTTTTATGTGGTCTTTCCTAATAAGAAATGTTTTGAGAAATATCCTCCTTTTCTGGAATACATTTATTTTCTTATTTTATTTACCAAATGGTCCGGACACCTTATGGCGCAGTGAAACTAGCTTTCAAAAATCAATCTCTATGATATTTTCCTAATTTGGAGTGTTTCAAGTAGATGTTCAACGTAGCATGCTTTCTAAATGTGTGTTAGTCTATAAGATCGTAAGTGCTCTGAGTATTTAATCTCAAAACTTGTAAGCTTCCTAAGTACACAAACCATGCTACATAATATTATGTAAGAGGATTAAATGTGTCGAACAATTAAGAACACATTCTATTTCCAAGTTTATATTTTTGTTCGCTGTATTAAAATAAATCGGGAATCAAACTTCAAGATTGCCAATCCTGAATTCCTGTTTTTTTCTGAATTATCATTTCGAGTAAATTCGTTGGCTTAGTATTCAATTATAGGCTATTAATTTTGACCCTCGATTCCATCGAAAATCAATGGACGAACGACTTCCCCATAGGACGATAAATTCTGATTGGCTTTAGTTGGCTTGAGGCTACAAACTTTACAGTTAAGACGGGCTTCAAGCTACACTATTTAGTAATTTAGTACTATTAAATATTAAACGTCAGCTACCACCAACGTTTCCAAATTTCACAGTTGGGAAAAAAAGCTCCAGAAAAATTTATTTTCATTGGAATATCTTCAAATAACGGAAAACACTTTTGTGATCCAACACGTCAAGTTTATGACGATAGAATTCAAAACTTAATTCGTTTGGAGTGAATAGAAATATCTATATATTATAAATTTCAGCAGATATTAGTGAATATTGAAATTTGCAGGCCAGATGTAATCAAAAAACATAAATATACAAACTAACATCAGTTGTGCTAAAAAAATCATATGTTTGCAAAAAGCGCTCTGTTGCCGCATTTTGAATGGTTTAATATTTTTAAATTATTTACTTTTGGAGTTATATTTTGAGAATTTGAATGAATATTTCCCTCATGTGCACTGTAGGAACCGGAAGGGCACTGCGATAATTGCATTGTTTACGTATCCACGGTAATCTCATTGTGAATCCATGATAATTGAAAATAAAATCAGTTTGACAAGTAAAGTCAAAAAATATTTTTAAAAATGTCTCGTTTCGGATGTGATTCATTGGGAATTATATAGAAAATAAAGTGATGGAAAGCGAACCAAAGAACACCAAACACAACAGACAATACGTGTGGCGAGAGTTTATGAGCTTTTGTGCTGAAAAAATATACATTGGATGAAACAACACAAATCAACGTTTTGGCAGAAATATTAACGGACTGGGCATTCAATATGCGTAAGCAAAATGGTGAACAGTACAAGGAATTCACTGTCAAAACAATTTGGAACGTCACCGCAAAATTACTAATGAATAAGTTTTTCACCGAATATAAAATTATTTTTAACCCTTTTACTGACATTGAATTCAAAACAACCGAGATGCAGAGATGCGAAAAATGCCAAGAGAAAACAATTACAAACTGATTCAGCGAAAAGAAAAGAATGTGCAGTTTTTATAAAGTACGATGAATTTCACAATATGGTTCGTGTTTGTGATGAAGACACCCCAGATGGGTTACAAAGGAAGGTATTTTTTGTTTTTGCTTTTGAGTTAGCTTGGCGTGGTGGAGAAGGCTACAAGTGCTTAATTTCTTACTTTAAAGAAGAAGAAAATAACATAGGTGGAAAAACAGGAAGGATTATTTACGACCCTGTATTTACTAAGAAATCGCAAGGAGATGAAAAACCATGCGCTTCAACGAAATGGCTAATAATTAATAAAATCAATCCTGATTTGTGTCCCACTCGATTATACAAAAAACTTTTAAAAAAACGGAATGGCATGAAAACAAATCGACTTTTTTTTACCATAAATCCCGCTTGGAAGATACGCCAAATATTTTCCAAATTCGAACAATACCTCCCTGAAGAGGTGACAACGCACCATTCTCGGTTAGTTAGGTTTTGTATTCATGATTGAAGTTTTACTCTAACGCTACACCCATCACGAAATCTCGTATTTTCTGGAGTGATAAAAAAATTCTAACAAGACAGCCTTTCTCACTGCTTACATTTATCAAAAACGTTTTTTTTGAAGACGAATCACATTTTTGGTGGGTGTCCTATTTTACATTCCTTTTTTCATATACCATGTGATCCGTTTTGTTTGCTTGATGATATAAAATGTGAAATACATTTATCTTTGCAGAATAAGCTTTATTAGATAGTGATGCGAGAAACTTTTGCTCTGATTCGCTCGCCAACGTTCCAAAACAAAAACAGAAACAGAAAAGTTGTCTAAAGATGTGTGTGTACCTTCACTATTATTGTATACCAAGTGTCCCAAGTTATCGTTTACCTACAGGCAATATCTCAATTGAAAGGCAAGTTCCTCAACCCAAAATTATTGCAAACTACTTATAACAACAACATGGCAGGAATTGGTAAAATGGACGGACTTATTTCTTTATATAAAACGAAAATGCGACAAAGAAGATCGTATTGGTCAATAGTTTCATACTTCGTCAATGCTAGAGTGACAAATGCTTGGATTCAAATGAAAAAACTGATGCCTAATAACCCAAACTGTTTTTATCTACTTATTTTTCGAAGATATATAGCAGCTCTCAGTTTGCTTTAATCTTATGGCAAAAAATCAAGCAGAGTAAAAACGGCGCCGCCATATCCACTTGCTTTCAGATTTGATAATATAGGTCACATGATTTCTTACAATGAAACAGACAGGAAGTGTCAAATGTGCAAGAAAAAAAGTAACTTTATTTGTATAAAATGCGACTGTGGATTGCTTCCTAAATTGTTTCCTCTCCAAAGTGCTTCCGTCTGGGTCCAAGTAAGTTCTCGCAGAAGCAGAGTATGTGAGTAGGTGTTTCATCATAGAGTTCACATTTCCTGCACATAGGTTCACTAACTTTGCCCATTTTGTGCAGATGTTTCCTCAGGGTCCAGTGTCCAGTCACCAGGTCGGTAACTGACTTCAAATGTCTCTTACCAGTTCCCGATTTCCCCTCTTATGCAATCTTTTGTGATTCCACAAAACGGTTGCGGACCTATGAAGTCTCCTTTAGAGCCTTCTTTAGCTAACTGGTCAGCTATTCCACTACCTGCAATCCCCTCATGTGCCGACACCCATATTAGAGACACTTTGTTGTCTCTTGCCGGCCTGTTGAGGGATTCTTCACAGTTTTTTACCAGTCTAGGCCTAGCTGTTGGGTTGCTGATAGCTGTCAGTGAATACTTTTATTTTTTGTCCGGTGTATCCTCTTCTGATGTTTTCATCAATACAGGCTATAACGGCAATCGTCTCTGCTTAAAACAGAGTCGTATATTGGCCAAGGCTGAAGATTATTCTCTTGCTAGGTCCTTTTATACCAGCCCCAGTGTCATGGCTTGTTCTGGAATCATCGGTGAACCAGAATTACCTGGGTGCATCACCTGTTCCCTAGATGGGATGATGATGTTCACTCGCTCAGTGAATATATTCTCCGGTGTCATGCTGTCAAAACTCATGTGAAATATGGGTTCATCTAGTATTGTCCCAGCTGTACTAGTGTGTCCTTCTCGAACATTGTTCGGTGACCATAAGTCTCCCGATTCTAGCCTAAGAGTTGCCATCATTGCCTCTGTCCTTACAAAAAGTTCCAAATAAGGAAGTCCAATAAGGGCTTCCGTTGATGCCGTACTTTGGAGAGGAAACAATACAATCATTACAACTACTGAAAATCCCTCCTGTCAAACTAGTGGCCTACATAGAAGACACAAAGCTTCTGGAACGGAAGTAGATAATATGGGAAATGGTACAAAGATTCAGTTCAAGCGCCTGGGCTGCTGAGCACAACCCAATCGAATGAATGAATGATGCATCCTAAATTTTGTTTTGAACTATCCTTATTTTATAAAGTAATACTTGAATAATATTTTTATCTATTCAATTAGCATAGAATCTCTTTAAAGGTACACTTAAAAACAAAGAAATAGAAAGTATTCGAAAATTTTTCATGACTTTTTTTTTTAAATATATTTTTCAATATTACTTAAAAAAAACTCAAGAAAAAATTTAATTTTCAACTTTATGCACTAATAGGTTAAAAGATAATCCATTACTGTGAAAACTGTTGAGTTCCTTCCTAATGATGTATCAGAAACTTCACTTCACTTAACAGTCCTTTAGCAGCCACCCCTCACTTTCTACTTTCAAATGGCACCCCCTGTATATTTTCGTTGAAAATTGCTTATCACTTTATTTGGAATAAAACGATGTAACATACTTGTTGGTTTTTTATTATTAGCACCAAAAAAGTTAACATGCTGAATATCCTGATTTACTCCAGAATGGAATTATACCTAAAATAAATTAATTATTCCCTCATATGAACGGATACTTTCAACTTTCATCTTCGAAAAATATAATTGCATATCAAACATTCAACAGAACAAACCATTCACGTACTTGCCCTATCCCATACTTGGTTACACCGAAACGGTCCTAATACCTTCAAAAACGTGATTCAGAAACTCCAGAGAAAACGACCATAGCTGATTAATGAGGTCTATGCAGGGCAGAGGCGACCTCACGTAGGGCCGTGTAGGGTTGCCACAACGCCATGCTTCGCCGCTATCGCTCCTAATTAGATTACTACTCGACCATTTCTACCACAACACTTTTGTTCGACACTTTCGTGACTTTGGGGACTTTTGTTATATTTTAGCTGACACTGACACTGCTGAGACAGAAATAAAATAGGGAAAGTAGGTGGGTTTCTGAGAAAATAGGTCAATCTCATCAATTTGGGAATCGATTTCTAGATAATTTTTCAATATTAAGACAGTTTAATGGAATTATCAAGTTTGCTCGACCATAAAATAATCTTCCGACTGTATTTAACGGATATCGAGTCAATTTTTGATAACCCAATCTTAATTGACTGAACATAATATTTTTCATACTGATAATTTTTGTTCGTATTACATGATTTGATGGAAAGTATAAATTATATGGAAGACAATTTAAACTTTTCAGAAGCTACATCTTTTTTCGAACCAATTTTGGCATTGAAGGTTGGCAACATTTTTTGTGACGGAGAAGAATGGGTAAACTATGTTTGTCTTGGAAGAAATGGTATCACAGTCTTTCCTGGAACAATGATCTGGTTTTTAGACGGATCCAAGAGTAGATACAGACCCAGTGCGATATAGAGCCCTGTCCCATTTCAGTTGGCGGACTTAGTGAGATTCGAATTCATAAAACTTCATTTACAGAATTCCAGCAATAGGCTTGTAATATTTTGGACTATATGAAGTTTTTTTGCTGATATACTTTTTTTTCTGCATTTATGTGGTCTATACTGCCCTGTTAACCATGAAAGTCGAATCTAGCAAAACCAAGATTATGAGTAACAGCGCAATTAGTAAAATTGCAAATGCCACCAGCTTTCAATTCCTTTAACAATTTGTTTTTTCCATAAACCACTGCACAAAATTGGCCAAATTTTTTATTTCAAACATAGTTAGATGGTAAGTACACATATATTATGAAAAAATTTATGTTTCACAAGGTATTTTGGTCTTCATCGCTGGAATCTTCATTTTTCGTTGCAGCGGTTTCGGAACATGTCGGTAATGTTTCCCAAAACTCTCTTCTATTTTGAGGCATAATTGGGCAAAGTTTTTACAAAATTAGGGCTTTTCTCTCTCTGGTTATTCCTCTAGGGCTCTGCTTCAAACATGGTTTTGAAATCCCTTGTTTTGTCAGTTTCGCATTCAAAAAATTCAACTTTCTGCCTCCTTGGTCGGTGAAATAAGATTTGTAATTAAGGTTTTATGTTCTCTATGAAAACTTAAGTTAACCATATTTCTCAAATATGGTCGCGGAGAAATTATATTTAATTTGTATTGGGAGGTACCATCCTTCCATTCGTTTGTTTGAATTCCAATGATATTAACATTTTTTGTTGCGTTTCTGACAGCCGATACGAAATCCTGAAAGTCATAAACCTTTCCAGCTCGTTTAAAGGATTTTTCTGCTGCCATAAATGGGTGGCCCGGCTCAAAATATTTTATTATGAGTGATTCTAGCAACACCTCATTAGAATTCACAATATAAATGAATAATGTGAATAAACTATTATTCTTATTTTTTTGCGAAGCAATTATCCAGCCACAACACAATGTTCTTTTTGTCTCGTATGTACGTCCAGTTACTGCTTCATGCCAAAGCACTGCTGTTGGACCTGATTGTTTTTTTCCAACTGGTACAAAACTCTCTTTGAAAGCGATGATTCGCGGTGTGAATCCACCCTGGCTGTAATCACAACGAATAATGTTGAAATTTTCCCGAAAATTGAATGGAATAATAATACATACCAGTCGATTGAATAACTCACGCTTCTAAACGTAAATGTTTACACCAACAAACAACATACTAAAATGAAAATGTATGGTTAAGTTTTCAAAAATTGAGGTTATGTTTTCTATGTGTTAAGTAAAAAAGTCGTATCTACATATTGTTTTGTCAGTTACGACGTTTGGTACTAACAATTGTAGATTCGACGTTTATGCTTAACAATTGTTCCTATTTTGCAGATACGACTTTTCTGTTTTAGTCACAGTTAGGTACACATAAAGCAGATTCGACTTCTGGCTCTAATAATATATGAAAGAAAGTTCCTATGGTTGTGATGAGCTGAAAACCTGAACATCATAAAAAAATGTAGATACGACTTTTATGCTTAACAGGGCAGTATATTACACTAGAAATGTTTTTTACTTTTTGATAGAAACATTTTTGAATCATTTACTTCAAAGCAATTTTTAAAGTGGAAAGATTAAGAGCCCCTTCAGACTAGGATACTGTATCTGAGATACGGGTATTCAAGATACAGAAAATAGATGTGTTTAAATGTAGGTATCCACACTGCATTCATCACGGGATACAGTATCGCGATACTAAATTTCTGAATCTCGCCCCTTCAGCCACCGGCGACAGTACCCGAATCCGGGATACCGAATTATCATTGTGGCCTATGTACCTGTTCAGACTTGCAATACTTTTGCGATTCAAAAAGCACCGTAGCATAGGTGTACAAAATTTCTATTATTAGTAGAAGTGAATTGGGATGGAATTATTTTTCGATTGTACGATGGAGCGTTAAGTTTTTGATAACGATAAATTCATAAGTTTGGTAGAACCATATTCTTGTTTATGGGATAAAAGCGATGAAAATTCTTTCGATAGGAATAAAAAACAAAAATGTTGGGTGGTCATTTCCAAACAAATGTGTGAAAATTTTGAAAAAATGACAGCTGTTCAACAAAATGAGTATATAAAAGTAATTATACAATGCGTTGAAACAGTAATGCATAAATTCATTATTAGCTAAATAAACCATATTATTATATTATTGAATTTCCCTAAGCAAGACTATTTTTTTGTTGAAAACATTGATTTTTACAATAATCATCACAAGATGAATAACAAGAATTGGAAGAAATCTTTTAATAATACAGCTTATTAAGAATTTATTCGTTAATTTGTGTTTGGTACTTTTGAGGTTTTACGGATTAGGGTAATAGTAGTTTGTACTCGTACAAAGTTCGCAAACCGTCACTTCTCCCATATGCGCAGAAGTTTGTGTCTCGAGCCATAAGGCAAGTGCCAGCGAGTGGAAAAAGTGTTTTGCGTACGAATTGACCACAACATTTTTCTACAAATACAATTATTATTGAAAGAAAATTGTATTTCATTTGAACTTTTTACAGTAAGAATTTGAAAACTTTATATTGACGATAAGAAAATCAGGTAAACGTAGATATAGTTAATTGTAATATTAGTGTAAACACTATTGTAGTAAATCTTGGTGAAATAGGTAAGTTAAAGGTTCCTTTAATTTCCCTTAATTCTAATAAGTATAGAGTGAACCCACATAGTTTGTCTTCTTTAAACTTTTTTCTTTTTGTATAAAATTTTCCACAGCATAAAGCACTCTTCAATGTCCATTTTATAAAAAGCACCGTACAACACTGATATTGTCTTTGTATTGGAAAAATTTGTTTACAAACCTATTTTCTGACAAAAGTATCTTAACTGTATCTGGCCTAAATTCTGTATCTCGCATACAGTACCTCAGATACAGTATCTTAGTCTGAAAGGGCTCTAAAAGTTACTCAAAATATAAGCAATAATAGACCGGAAATAACGAAATTTGGAGACGTGAGAATGCAGTATGTCAATTTAAAAACGTAAACGAACATGTCCAAAAATTCAGAAATATCTTCTACTGTAGAGAGATGCCATAATTTCATAATTGATATAGTGCAGTGTCAAAATTGGGACACTGTCTAAAACAAGCTGCTCAATTGTTAGCGGACAATGCCAAATAGGCCAGAAAAAAATAATTCGCCCAAGCAGATGTTTAGTTCCTGAATTTCAATTTTTTCCACTCAGACTAAGAGAAAGCCATTGTTAACTCAAATCCATGAAAAAATAAACCAACAATAATATATTTTAGTTTTATACCGGATGTCAACAAGCCCTCACTTATCAACAATAGGAACACTGCATGAAATGCTTGAAAATATTTTTAATAAAAAAGTTATATACGAGTAGTGATTTTTTTTCTCGAGCCCGTCTGACAAGTCTCCGATAACACTGCAGCCTGATGGCTCATTGTATTTTTGCTCGTGCTTTCTCATAGCACCCAGTCCATCACTTTTGTCCCCTGCAACGGTTTGTACAAGTTTTTAGCTCGGTGTTTGCTATATAGCTCAGCGTTTCCTTGCGGTCGGTCCAGTAATAACTGTCTTTTGTGATCAAGAGTCTGGCATGTAAACAGTATATGTTTCACTGTCTTCGTTTCCCTACCGCATAATCTGCATGTAAGGTCTCCGTGGATTTCTGCACAGTGTTAGCAGTTCCGCTGTACGTTTCAGTCATATAAAGGTTATCCCATTCATTTGCCTTGGGACGTTTACCCAGAAATGTTTATAATGTTCTTTGATCCAGGTCTTTATAAATCCTCGTACTATAGTTTTCGTTATACCAAGACAGTTCGTCAGCTTTTTCATTGCCCTCGATACCCTGATGACCTCGTACCCAGGTCAGCTTGACGTTATTCCTTTTGACTAACGTCTTCAGTTCTTCGATGTTATCCCATACTAATCTAGAGGTCACTTAAGATTGCTACGATAAGTGATAGTTTACACTTCTTTCAACCAAGCAACAACTCCGAAAACTTCAAAAGTAACCTTGAGGTTAGTGATGGAATGCCTTAAATAGCTTGAAACTCTGACCTAACATAATAAGTTCAGGCTCCAGGACATTCTATGGTAGGAGAAAACAAATTGGCACGTGAAATAAGTTGAATAACAATGAAGAATGCAGAGCAGATAAACGGTGTAATCGGTCTTGCCATTAAGAGCACCCCTAAAGAAAATGGAGCTGAACAAAAGATACATTGAATGCATTTAGTACAGAAAAAAATTAGAAGAAAAGTGGTGTACCAGATAACAAGAACAACCCATTGCGGTGCAGGTGGGAAATCCTGAGGAAAATAATGGACATTCATTAAAATTATGCATACGATAATTGATAAGCTGATTAATGTTAATTCAGTTGTTACTGAGTATATAATTATTGAACTAGTGTCCAGCGTGAACTTATTAATGATTTTATGAATGTGTGATTAGGGCAAAGAAAACTTAATCACCCTTGGATCTTTCTTAATGAATACATTTCTACAATTTTCCGAGAACTTAGTTAAAGAGCCGAAAACTCTTCCTTCTCCGCTCCTCGGTCTCGTTAAATTCCAATCAAACTCTTTTCAAATTAATTACTGAAGGGGTGAAAGGGAGATAATGGGTCCCTGGAATTGAATGCAAAAATATTAACTGACATGAGCAGATACGACCCGCCGCAGTTCAATTAAAATCTACCTAATTATCCCGCGTTATTCGACGACAACATCAGCCATTGGAAGCCACACGATGAAAATCAATCGATATATATTTGGCAACGGGAGTGGGTAATTACAAATTAAATTTTCTATTTAATGTCATTTACTCGTTAAGCTCGATTATCTGGGTCATTAAAGAATATGAATACCAAATATAATCTTGCGCAAAATACTATAATAAGGGAACTATGTTGCTTCATACCGTTCTTAATATTAACGTCTTTTCATAAACGGGAAGATATTTAAGGGAAAACACTCGGAACATTAAGACAAATGGTTATGAACTTAATTCAATGGGGTCTCGTCTTGGCTAAAATTGAAACGGAGGGTTATTTCCAAATAATATGATACAACTATTGTCTATGGTAAACTTTTTCGACAAAAATTATGATCACCATATGCACACTATTATCTAACGGCGTTGAAAGTTGCCAAAAAGAATGAAAAATTGATAGGGCAAGTTCTTACCAAATTGATTTTATATTTGGAGATAACAAAGCCAGTTCTCAGGGCTTTGTTATCTGATGGAAATTAGGAAAAGAGATAGTTTTGAAAAAAAAAAGAAATTTAAGAGCGCCACTAAAACAAAATCATTAAAAAAATCAGCTAGCCTTCAACTGCTGTTATCTGCCATTAAACATAATAAAACTATAATTGAAGTAAAGATGGTTGCTCTGTGAATAAATAAAATTTCCAGCATAAAAAAAATATAGGTATATATGATGTTAAAAGTTGGTATAAAAGCAATTATAAAAATGAGTTAGTCAAAGAAAAAAAATAAATGTACAAAATTCAAACAAGTAGGTGCAGCCTAACTAAAAATTATTCTCCTTGATATTGATTCTACTTTATAGCTGATATTCCTGGAACTGTATCCAAGGAAATTTACGTCAGGAAGGTGTGCTCTCCATGAAGTTGAATTTCAGAAACTGAGCCTCACAGGAACTTGACTCCAGGGAACTATACAATTTAGGAACTTGCTACGGTATAGTGAAACAAAGCTTTCTCAGTCCATTCAGAAACTGAAGTTGTTAAACCAGGAACTTTCTTAGATAGTCCAGGAATTTGGTTAGCCCAGGAACTTGGTTGGCCCAGGAACTGTGTCACACGGAACTGTGCTACAATAACATTTTTATATATATTATATAAAAAAAAACGATATAATAAAAAAAAACTGAAGCATATAGGGATAGCTGTCCAGAATACCAAATAAAATAATTTGATTAAGCTTAAAGATTCTCTCTGGACCAACATCTATTTGATATAACAATCAATCATAAAAAGCAAAAGAAAAAAGTATTCAGGAATAAAAAAATATAAAGGGAAGATGTGAAATAAAATAATTCAGAAAAGTAAAACCATGTGGCTTTCCAAAAATGGGTAGCCATTTTGTTACACGCATTTTGTCTGACATTAATCATTGATAAGTTAATTCCAAACAAAAATATTACTTTACATTTTAAATATTATTACATACCAGTAAACCTCGATAAATTTAGGTAAACCCAGCTACTATTATAATACTTCAAGTATTGTTTTTTACTGAAATGGACTACTGCGCAGTTCACTGCTCTTTTCTGTTTGCAAGACAGTTAGAGAAGACCTGCCGGTATACCTTGTCCGTTCGTATATAAGGAAGGTTGAAATATTGAATTTGAATATCATAAATAAAAAGATACGAAAACATACTCTAGACCAAGTATTTCCTTCTGATAAAAACAAAAATAACCAATTTAAAAGCTTAACATATTTTGGAATACCATCCTTAAAAACCAAATCATTTTTAGAAACTTTAGACTTAAATTTTTGCTTTAAAACCGATAACAAATTATCCAAATTCATTAAAAACAACAAATCTAAATCTTCAAAATTAAACAAATCAGGAGTTTATAAATTAAAATGTGGTAATGACAACCTGTGATAAAATTTATATAGGTAGAACTTTTAGGAATTTTAAAACTAGAATTTCAGAACACAAACGTAGCTATGATAACCAAAAATTAGATTCCAACTACTCCAATCATTTATTAGCAAACCAACACACTTTCGACTCAAATTTTGAAATTTTGCATGTAGAACCTAAATCCTTGAAATTAAATCTTTTAGAAGCTCTCGAGATAAATAAAAACAAATATTCAGATAACCTTCTTAACGACCAAGTAGATATCAACAATTCTCCCTTATTAAACCTTTTTACTTAGAAACTTCCTGTACGATTGTTGTGAATGAATTTCCAGGTAAACTTGTTTAATACTTTAGTTAATCCCATATTTTTTTTGCTTTTTATTTCCAAGTAAATAGATTATAATACTTTCACCCGTAAAGTTCCTTATCAATGCACTGTATATAAATTAAAAACTTTTCATGATACCTCCATTCGTTTGAGAAAGCTACTGTGTAGCGAAACGCGTCACAAGTTGTATTTGAACATAGTTCAATTGTAATGAAGGTTTAAAGAAAAATTTTTTATTGTTTTATTTCATAGTTAAGGTTGAAATATTTCAAATTTCGCGGTAAAGCGACTTACAATTATTGATTTTTGGTCAAACAGACTTCCTGTCTATTCCACCGAAACAAAAATTTTGCGAATGATTAAAAAATATAGGTATGTATATTTGAAAAATAAACGGGAGAGACTTGTCTATTCCACCAAAAATTTTAAAGAAGTTATTTGATATTCTTATTGTTAGAAGTGTTAACTGCAAAGTTAACGTTTCACCTAGAACCGTCAATTAGAAAGATCTCGAGAATTGAATGTGTCTGGGAAGTAAAAATTGGTATAGTGGGGCTCCTTAGGAAAAACAATTTAATGACTTTCACGGTTATAACAAAAATTGTTGGTTAGTTAATTAATGGGACATAATAAGGTTACGCCCCGAGTCAAAAGAGCAAGAAGAGGATCTGAAAAGTAATTCACTGGTCCCAAACCAGTATTAGGTATATTAGATACATAACAATACACGGATGTTTAACTGGAATGAAACAACATAGGATGAACTGAAGCCACGTGCCTAATCAGGAACACACCAAACTTCTGTCAAAAAACCCTCGCAGTAGCTGACCAATGAAACATTAATCATAAGTCGTGGTCAATTAAAAAAGGTATTATACTAAGGCTAGTAGTATTTAAATGGAGGAAGTGACAGGATTACTCACCGGTCACTGCATCTTAACTAGTCTCTTCACATAAACGGTACAATCAATGGAAAACTCTATATATTTTCCCATTTTATGCATATTTACGTTATTTTAAATCGGTGAAATAAATTGAGAAAAATTAATTGAAAATGTTGATCCAGTTCAATTGAATGTGGAAGATAATGTTAGGAGGAGTCTAAGAAATGGAGGAGTTTTATTAGAATGTGGTAGTAGCTTAATCAAACATAATTCAGGAGAGTCATATGAGGTAGTGGAACCGAAAAAAGTATATCCAGAATAAAAAATTATCAATGTCCCCAAAGATATACTAGTGGAAGAAGAAGAAATTGAAGAAGTAATTATAAGACAAAACAAAATTGGAAACATTGGTGATACTGAAACCTTATTTTCTCGATAGTATGGAATTTGTATACATTAGTTTATATAGGTGTAAAATTTTTTAAGTAACCCATTGCGCACGAAGTGAAAAAGTTTACGCACGAAGCCGCGCAATGGCGAGTGCGTAAGTTTCACGAGTTTGTAATGGGATTACAACTCGTGTAACGTACTATACTTTTTCAACGCCCATCGATTTTCTTCTGAGTGCTCATAATTTCATATTTTTCATTTTACGCTGGAAAATTAATAACTCAAATGAGGGCTTTTCAACTTGAACAAATAATAAAGGAATACTGAAAGTACAGTTGATCAAGTATATACAGATAATAATGAGGTAACCGCTGAAGTAAGCAGGGAACCAAAAATTACTTTAAAATGAATTTTAAGAATCCACAAAGTATATTAAAATTAAATAATGATAATGATTTCAAAACAAGAAATGTTGAAGTTATTAATGAAAATGATTTTGAAAAGGCATTCATAAAAAACTTTGGAAACATGAGATGAATGTAAATGATCTGCTTGGGAAATGTTATGAAAATATTACTTCTGTTTTAAATAATTTTGCTCCAGAAATAAGTATGTAAAAGGGTTGGTTGTGAATAGTATGATAATGAAATAGAATTATTTTAAAAAATCAAGGGATCTGGCATATAAAAGGGCTATAATTACAGGTATCGCTGCTGATTGTGTAGGGTGTGAATATAAGAGAAATTGTTAGTATAATACGATCAAAGAAAAGGTTATATTTTGAAAACTTTATAATAGATAGAAACAAAGGAAATAGTAGAAAAATGTGGCAAGGTGAATGGGTACAGGAAGAGGTAAGGTGGTACAAGCTGTATACTTCATTAATAAATTTGTGGAAGATGATAAATCATTAGCCGATTCAATTCAATTCAATTTTTTTCTCAAAATTAGAGTACAGATTATCAAAAATTTACATATTGTTTAACTTTACAATAAATTTCGAGATCGACCACATTAGCCTAGACAGGATTGCCTGTCTGCCATGTGCTCGATCAGAGAAATTTTGAGTCAAATGTACTTTTGTTTGACAAGGTAAGTAACCAAATTAAGCTAGATTTCTGATATTGAATAGAGGATGTCAAAACGATGGTAAGTATTCTTTTTTACATACAGAAGTATACTTAATTTGATGTTGTATTCAGTAGGTATATCATAAAATTTCTTAGAATAGTTCATAACATATTTTTTTGTTTCAATATTGTATTTCTTCACTTTTGGAATTTGTTCAAGGTCAATAGGTAAGGCGTTGAAAAATTTGGAACCGAAAAAAAAATGTTCTCTGTGTTATTAACATTCATGCTTGTGGTAGAACTGTTTATCCTAGTATTTTTCTGGTTGAATTTCTCTTGATTTATATGAACATTCTTTTTAAGCATTGGTGAGTGTATAATAGTTAGGCATTTAATATATTTGCTTCCTGATATAGCTTATCGGTGGAAAAACGTTTATTTTTATTCAGGATAATTTTTAGTAGTGTGTTTTGTGTTGTTTGTACAATGTTCAGTGTGTTGTTGAAGGCTCCACCTCATATTGTGAAGCAGTAAGACAGTATTGATTCGGCTAGGGAGTTGTAGAGCATTATGAGGTTTTTTTCTGGAGAGGATGTCTCTTAGAGTATAAAAACTGTATATAAGTGTTCTAAGGCGTTTGTTAACATGCATGATAGGATCAGACCATCGTATGTATTGATCGAGAACCACCCCTAAATATTTAATCGATGACACTTTTTCATTTAATAATTATTTCCTAAGAAGGTATAGAGCTAATAATAGCTAATAGGGACAAACATCACGATCTGAATTGAAGAATAGTTATTTGTTCTACTAGGCATAAAAGCACAAGATTTAATGCCGCGGCTGGTGTTTCATAGCCGAGCGTAGGCAAGGCATTAAATCTGCTTTTCTGCCGTGTGAAACATATAATTTTTCCTTCAAATTTGTTCCAATTCCACGCAAAATCGACTTTTTAATATTTAAATTGCGTTTAATTATCAATATCCAAATAACTAAATTATTTTATCAAAGGTAACTGGGCCCTAGCAACGAACTTTTTCTGCCTAGGCAGTAAAAGTGGACTTTTTCTGCCTAGGCATTAAAAGTACAACTTCTAAGCCTGCCAAGTGTCTTTAAAAGGCCGCTTTTAATGTCATTTGGAGAAAAATTATGTTATTATTGATAACCAAATAACTACTTTATACAACTTTCATAAAGTACCCCAACAAACAGTAAAACCTTTAATAATAAATTAGTGAAAAGATTACTTAACAGACGATATTAACAAAACTATTATGCTGTGGGGATTAAATTTTATTAGTGATAAATTAACTTAAGTATAGAACAAAGTAAATTTCCTGACTGGTGGAAAACATCACTTATTGTTCCTATTCAAAAGGTTACAAATACAAAAAAAAATGTGATGGATCTAGATCAATTAACTTGTTACCTCTTTGTGAGAAAGTAATAGAATTATATACAAAGGAATTTTTGCCAGAAAGTAACAATATTTCAATCGAAAATCGGTCTGGTTTTATAAACAAACATTGTTGTGAGTCTGCACTACCAGTTGTTGTCTAAAAGTGGAACGAATCTATAGATTCAAAAAGGTTACTTGTACTGTTTTTCTAGGTGAGAAAATAAACAAAGACTTGTTAATCATAAAACTACAAAACAACAAGTAGAAGTAAATAATTGTCAGTCCAGCAAACTTCTTGTGAAGTATGGTGTCCCTCAAAGAACAATATAGGGGTGTTTTCTTCTTATTTCATATATGTTAATGATTATGTTCTGTGATATTCCATTAGTTTCAAATTTATTTGCTAATGACACTATAACTACTTTCAGTGGAGAATTAAAATGTGGAAGGTCTGGGAAGGGATGTGGAAGGGATGGTAAGGGATGTGGAAGGGAATGTGATATTAAGCAGTTCGGTCAGTCCTTAAAACTTGTTAGTGAGTGCTATTATAAAGGGGTTATTATTGATAAAGATTCAAATTAAAAAAAAAAACATGTTCTGTATGTTTATAAGAAAACTAGTAAAAAAATCAGGATCAGAATAAGTTCAAATCTATCTCTAATGACAAATCTATTTTTATTGACAAGAGTAACATTATATAAAACTAGAATTTCACCGCATTGCAAGTATTATCTAACAATTCTATATTATTTAAGCCAGTCTTAGAAGTCTAAAGTACAAATTTCACAAAATAAAGCAATAAGGGTTAGGTTCAAAGTAAATAGATATACTGATATTAAATATATGCTTGACCGTATAGGTTTTATAAGCGTTGATCAGCGAATGGTTTCACAAAACGTAATTTTTATTTCTTAAGTAGTTTATAATAAGTTACCAAAATATATGACCAACAAAATTAGTTTTGTTATATATACACCTGGGCCCGTATTCTGGAATCTCGATCGGTGAATGTCGCAAGCGACATTTGAAAATTGTCGCACGAAACGCAAAACTGTCGAAATCGACAATTTTCATGCGAAAAAATCTCACTAGGGCTTGAGCAAGTGACAAATTGTCATATATGCGAGATTTTGATTTGTTAAGGTTAGGTTAAGTGTAGAAAAGGTCAATTTTTCTTAAATTAAACATGGAGGACTACGAAGAAGAGGCTGTCGCTATTCAACAGGAAGCATTACAAGATCTGTATCCTGAAGAAGGGTTTGGACGTAGAAGTTATGTATTTCAAAATGCATTTAATATGTATGAGAAAATGTTTAAAAAACATTTTCGGTTGACGAAAGATTTAACGACTAACTTAATAAATAAATTAATTAATTCTCTCTGCGCCTTACTGCAATACTGAGTTTTGTTACCCTCCGTATTTATGTTTAAAAATAATTAACGAGAAACACATTAAAAATATACGTCAAAACAAAACCGTTATTTAAACCCTTCTTTTTGATTTTGATTTGACTTCATTTGCGAATACCAGACACGCTTTCATAAATTTACAGCATTGCCACATGTAGATATGCGACAAAAAGTCGAACGGTGACATTAACGTCGAAGGTGGTACGAGAATACGATCTCAAATTTTCGTTCGACATTTTTGTTCGACAAATGTCGATTGCGACATTTTTGTTCAACAAATGTCGATTGCGACATTTTTGAACGAGATTCGAGAATACGGGCTCTGGACCCCAATTCTTGACCGTTCGCAACACTCAAGGTTACTCGCTTCCTAACTAATTCGTTAAAATACTATTACTATCACTATACTTGAGCGCCCTCTGCTTTGTGCATTCGCTTGTTAGTGTTCGTTATGAAGCGAGTACATTTTTGTAGGTGATAACCAGATAATCTTTATATTCATACTGAAAGTGATAGATAAGTGAAAGCGCGCGTATCGGTTGATATTATTTTTTTTGAAAAAAACTAAAATTGTAATTCTGTTTGAGAAATCGAGCTTGTGAATTTAATGTTAATCGATCATTTAGAGCTGGCGGAAATAGAATATCAAAATTTCCGGGTTCTGCGCAATCCTTCGAATCCCTTCACGACAATGAATGAAGCGGCTTTTATTAAAACATTTCGTTTTTCGAAGCATTTGGTAGTAAAGTTTTTTGTGAATTCACCACTAATTATTTCATCCTTCCCTTGCAAATATTCCGCCATCATATTTCTTTGCTTTTCCGAAGCCTTTCCTCCGCGCTTGCGTAATTCATTATTTTAAGTGTTTGGATCCATTTAATAAAACATTTTTAAATGGAAATATATAAAACATAACCATAAAATTGGAATAATTTGACAAGATGAGCGAAGGCTTTATTTACGGTATTGCCAAATTTCTCAGGACGCCCTTTAACAAATCACCTCAAGAATTGCATAGTTGTAAAGTTTTCGCTAACTACTGCTCGTTATGTTTATGTTTGACGGAAAAGTGACTTTTCAATGAAAAAGTTACTTTACTGTGAAAAACATATTTTTGTTCCATGATCTTCTTTCAACTATACACACTCAGTCCAGCGAGTTTCCAGTTTTTTCAAACCATCCAAAAAATAATCTTTCGGAAGTTCCGCAAAATACGCGTTTGTCTTGACCTCTTCATTTATCCGAAATCGCTTTCCACCAAGCCATTTTTTCAAGTTTGGAAACAGAAAGTAATCGGATTGAGCTAGATAAGGTGAATGTGGTGGATGAGGAAATGAATCGTTACGAAGTTCGGCTAATTTTTCCGAAACAGTAGCGGCCGAATGGGTAGGAGCATTGTCGTGATGGAACAAAACTCTTTTGTTTTCAACAAATGCGGTCGTTTTTTCTAGTTCGGCATCAAAACGTGTCAGCAAATCAGCATAATATTGGCCAGTTATCGTTTTCCCTTTTTCTAAATAATCAATGAAGATTACACCTTTGGAATCTCAAAACACTTTGGCCATGACCGTATTGCTTTCTTGAGTGCACATTCCTCAGGATGAAATTCATTAATTCGACTGTATTTTTGTTTCTGGGGTTACTGTGACATATCGGCGGAAAAATACACTTGGGCTACGTTTGAACATATCCAAACCTTCAATTGAGTTTTTAATGCGGGCGATCTTTTGATCAGCATTATCAATCGCGGCACCTACCTTGCAGATACCTTTTTTATTTGTAACCTTTCATGCAAAATATTGCCAACCCGTTCGGTTGAAATATTAATTTAATTAGTTATCTCACCTACTTTTATTCGACGATCGCTGAGTAGGTAGCACATACTGTATACTTAATTCATTTGTAATTTTTGTGAATATTTTGAAGGTAATAGCATGATTGCTGAATAATTATTTATCTATCCATCTATAAATTGTATGTTCGGTGAAACACTCAACGAAAATTGTGTATTCCTCAACTAATAGCAGTTGAGAGTTAAACTCCAACTTAGTGTTCAAATACAACGAGATTGATTAATAATGTATGGATATGTATTGTGACATAAGCGGCATGTAATTGTACCTAAACAATCGATAGTTGTTTATATTTACACAGCTTTCAGACTCCAACAATGGTATTGTATTAGGTTATGGAGTTAGGGGTTTAGTTGACATTTTCCATGAACCAAATTGTTATATTTGATGGTGGAAATTAAAGTGAAATATCGTTAAGATCCAAATATATAATTAGAAAAAAAAAAGATTTCCTATATTTTAAATACCTCAGTGAAACGAGTTTACTGTACAAGGTGGACAAGAAATTCTTAACCAGACTATTAGAACCGGGTGAGAGACATTTAAAGACAGTTACCGACCTGGTGACTGAACCCTGTACCCTGAGGAAATATCTACACAGAATGGGAAAAGTCAATAGACCCATATACTCTAATTTTGTGAGAACCTATCAGAACGGAAGCACTTTGAAGAGGGAATAATACAATATAATTTAACTGCTTGGGCTTTGAGCACAACCCAATTGAATGTATCAGGTATTGGGGAAATTTACAAATAAAGTTCACTGTCAGAAGATGACCTCCAGACTTACTCAAAACATAATATCATGGTGGACAAAGTCGACACAAAATAAGGCGATGGCGAGACTGACCAAAGTGCAAAGATTCACCTGTCACAGCATTGTGAAGATACAAGATGCACGCCAACAGCAGTACTAGAAGCCTTACTTGGTCTTCCACCTCCTGCACCTAGTAATAAAGAAAGAAGCAATAATGTGGTTCAATAGGATATGAAATAGCCGGGGAATTAAAACAGTTATATCAGGACACGCATCCATCAGGGAAATCGTGAGTGAACACATTTCAGATGAAAACAGACTATATGGCCACTGAACTTGTACCTTATCGGTCCCCACGTTGGGCGCCAATGAAACAAAACCGATTGTAAGATTTGGAGATAACCAAACCAGTACTCAGGGCTTTGTTACCTGTTGAATTCATATATAGAAATCTGACTGATATCAATATAAAATAGAGAGGGAGCCTCTTATTTTATTTCTTGACAAAAATTAAAAACTGAAAATCAGTAATTATAGTTACTTTTTAATAAATGAGAGCTATTAAATAGAGAATATTTGAATTGTATTGTTCAAAGTTGAAATAAAACGTATACAAACGAAAATTGCAAATTTTTAAAACGGTGAAGTATTACAAAGTTGATTAAATCACTTTCCTGACTAGGATTCTATTAGCAGATAATCCTGGATTCTTCAGAGAGGTCTAGGAATACTCAACGCGGACTGATATTTCCTCGAGGTGAATTCTAGTTCACACACGGTCAAGAACTAGGGAATAGACTTGAGCAGACTAAAAGTTTTGAGTGAATATAGTTCACTCAACGCTAAAAGGAAGCTGTATATCGGGGATCCCGGCTGCAGGCTTCTTGGCATGGAGATCGAGACCATTATCCACATCTCAGCCGACTGTCAGGAGACAAACAATTTTTGGGAAGGCCAATGCTTCCAGAAACATTTTCAAAGAAGAAAACTGAAACATTCCAATTCTTCTAAAACTGAGACATTTTAAAAAGTTAATATGATAGAGCTCTTTCAATTTAAGTAGGAATTCGTATTTTTGTGAAGTATGTGTTTGAAACATATTTTACTGTGTGGCTGTACCGGGTGGTTCAATAAGACTAGATTTGTGCATAGTGAATGATGACAAGCATTTTGTAATAATATTTTCTCAAAATAATTTTTCCCCTAACTCCAGCAGAAACAATTTCCGAGATATTGTACCATTACGGAATCACCCAGTACCTTCTGATATATAAAAGAAGGAGGCTGAAGTTCCACAGATACGTGGAAAGGATGAAATCGACGAAGTTCCGTATCGTACGTTTTATACAGCAACCAACATTAAGGACCAGATTACTGAATCACTACCCCATTTATGATACGCCGCTATGGGATTTAAGTTTTCTAGAGGGAGTGCAAGTCGTTTTTAACTTTAATTCACACTGGGGATAACGAAGTGAGTTTCCTAATTGCTGGTTAATTGTGCCAATTAGCGCCTAATTTGTGGATATTGCTCTGACTACAAAATATAAGAAATATAGACGACCGATATACATAATCCTGTACATTTCTATCTGTTTCGGTTAATCGAAGTGTATGGAATAATGTGATTGTTTCAAAATAATCATTATAAAGAGTTTTTGGATAGGTGTAATCGAATATATTCAAGTCGGAAGAAAATCGGTGTTGTTGCTTCTGTTTTCCAAAAAAGCGTGCAATTTAATTCCCAGAAGTTATTTAAGAGAGCAGATAGATCGGTGTGTGAAATGGTGTAGACTAGTATGCGGCAAGAGATAGATAGTTTTGAGATATTATTTCTTGAAAGTTTCTTTTGTAATATTTCGAGTAAGTGCGTAGGTTACGTTAGGTTGGGTTTCTGGTTAGTGGATCTATTAGGTGCTCCACTGCGACCCGCAAGAGTCTCTTGGGGTTCAAACCTAGTTTATTTGGTGAATCACATCGAATGTAACTGCTGTCATTCTGACGATGACATGTCAATATCGAAATAATTATCAACAAGTATCTCATAGTTTTCACTATTTTTTCATTAGATAGTGGAAATAAATAGGAACAGTTAGTTTCATTTATAAGAGTAATATGAGTAGATTTCCCAAAGTGAGGGTCCAAGCGCTAAATTCAATGTTATTCATTCGTATACACATCTGGCACAGACTTGGGAAAAATGCCATTCAATGGTACGCAGTCGGCTCAAAAACAATGGAAGTAACTGGGAGAGTGTACGGGCCAGGAACCAAACTCTCTGAAAGATTGGGAAAAACCCCAAGTATCTTTTAAGCGGAAACTCACGCCATAAGAAAGTGTTTCCAGTTCAATATTGACAAAGGATATAAAAGGATAGTCAAGCGGCCATTGAAGCACTGAGCTCTTGTGTAATCAGCTCCAAAATAGTGTGGGAATGCCTAGGCATAAGCAATGAACTAGACGAGAACAATATAGTAACCTTACTGTGGATTCCAGGAAACACTGGAATAGAAGGAAATGAAATAGCAGAACTAGCAAAGAAGAGGACTGGAAGACCCTTTTGGGGACTGGAACCCTTTTGCGGTATTAGCCACAATGTAATATTAGAAGAAATAGGCAAAGCCGGAGAAAAGAGATCTGACAATTGGAAATAGGGCTTAGACATCGACACAAAAGAAAAGAATGTGTTTAATAAGCGGCTATTCGTTAAAAAAAAGGAAAGGTTGAAGTTTTGTTCCTCTATAGTCGGTGAAAATGTGACCAGATTTGTATACATCACATCATTGGAACAGTTCACTTCTACAAGCTTATTTTTCAAAGAGGCTGCGATATTTACGTTACAATGTGAACCGACATGATAGAGCTACGAAAATCTTGTTTTTACTGGTTCAAGCTCATTCATTCCCAATAAAATCAATTAACTTTGGAACAAAGAACATACAGTCCAAGTTCACGACAAATGTTTGTTCTATAATATACTCCTTATGTTGTTTCCAGATACGCGTTTTTGCCAGTAAAAACACTTCCGCTGTAATAGTGATATTCCATATATAGCAAAAGCTGTATCGTGACACTTGAAGTTCAACAACATCTGCACTGATTACATCGAACATAAATATGTATTATTAAGGACTCGGAATGTGGTAAAGTTAGTTTTATTACCATATCACAATTTCACTGTATTACTTTTGTTCGTTTTAGAATAATAGTACGACTGAACAATTTAGTTTTTCATCAAAGAAAATGAAGTGCATCAATCCTAGGCTATTACACTACTAAATTAGTACTACACACAGTGCGTTCAGAAATATCGCATAAATTCATTATTAGCTGATTTAACGGTAATACGAAAGAATCCCAAAAAATTTAAAGAATAATCTAAAATATATCCCCTTTATTTCGATGTCCGAATATCCCTTGCTGGGTTGATTCAAATTAGTAGAGTGTGGATGAAACTTCAAAAACTGTCTGTTATTTTAACTATCCACTTCCATGATTCTAGCTGCTACACTGAACAGAAAAAGTTTGCAAGTATGTTATATTATTTGTTTTCTAGTTTGAAGTTAAAAACTGTTATAAATAAATATCCAAGTACATTTCCGTATTGTTGATCTAATTCATTATATTGTATTTAGCAAACTGTTCTGTTGAAGTTTTAATGATAGTGTTGGCGGTAGGATCAATACATTGTTCCGCGAAATTCACCCAGGATATAGTCTGGAACGACATTCCATGAATAAACTGTTCTTCTCATTTAACGAGAATGGTACTGCTGACATCGTAGATCTCGTGACTTTTGTGGCACTAAGATTCTTAGATGCTTCTTTTGGCTGCTGCATCTGCTCGATCATCTTCCTATTATTCCTTGATGTGGGGGTACTCACAATAACTTTATAACTGTTCCTGGATTGTATAGCTTGATAAGTATTAGTATTGGGTATAAAGGACATTGTCTGGTGCAACCTTTTAATTCGATTTAATGAATCAGTACTTAAAATGTATCTTTTGGTGGAATAGACAAAAATTGTATTTGGACTGAAAATCAATGATTATAGTTTCCGGCTTTCAACTTTACAGCGAAGTAATTTAAAATATTTAAATATTACATGAATGTGAATGGAGGGGTTTTCGGCCTCCTGTTCATAATTGCCTTTGAAGCGATACAGTAATAAGGATATGCGCATTAGTTTCTATATTGTAAAATTTTCCTTAAGATTGAAAGCTTAAGAATTTTCCAGATTTTACTAGGATTACTGGTATGTTATTATACAGTTTTGTTTCAATTTAGTAATTTGTAGTTGTTCATAGATTGAAAATAATAATGTAATGTATAAGTTAATACAAAAAATGGCTACTTATTTTTTATGGGATGCCACATGGCTTCATCTTTTTGATTTAAATTCTCTCTCACATTTTCTAGATATACTTCTCTCATTTGCTTATAATTTTTACCAACTGAAATATATGTTTGTCGAGAACGAATCATTGAGCTATACAGTGCCGTCCTTAGGGTGTAGCGGCCGCTCCAGACCTCGCACTCATCGCAGCGAGACTTACTCTCGTTAAAAAATAAGTAAAAGTTTTGGTTGAATGGAAATAATATAATAATAATATACGTTCCCAAATATCTATCTGATTACCCGCGCGATATGTTCAATTATTAATTAATTAAAAAACATATGAACAATATTCTCATTCTCACGAGATAGTAACGACCAAAAGAATGCAAAACATCGTTTGAGAGCGTTAGCGCGGCCCAAATTCCCCGGTAATCATTGTTCAAGAATACCTCAAAAAATGTTTAGCTACAGGCCTCACATTTTCTAAGGACGGCTCTGGAGCTATCAGTTGAATAATTGTAAAATTATATAATTAGATGTATTTATCCTGGATAGATCCCAGTTTATAGATTTCTTTTTGTAATGTAAAATGTGATTTGAGCACAGTTCCGGGGATATAGATACTTTTTCTAGTCTAAACAAGTTTCTGGTTTATACCATTTCTGATATATTCAGGCTATATCTCTTAAACTAATAGAAATTTTCGAACGGGACAAAAACTGATCTGTTCCATTTCTAATACACTTCAATAAAGCGTAGAAAAAATCATCCAGTAAATATTCATCCCTTAGTTAAAACCCCTAACTTCAAACTTATTAATAGCACCCTGTACATTTTTTTATAATTTTGGATGTGGTCTTCCATCGTCTATTTAACAAATTTTCCAAAAATAAAATGGGTTCGTAAATAATCAAAAAAATATCAGTTTATTATTTACATTAGATGTTCGAATGTAGTCCACCTGCTGCAACACATATTTCGAATAAATGATATTAATTTGTTAATTGCTATTAAATTTTTATTTATTTTCTCATGATATTTCAGTAATAATATAACAAGAGAGTGAGAATAAATTGATAAGTATTAGTGTGATAAGTATTAGTGTAGTGAATTGTGTTGCACAGTTACCATGTGCAGGTACTTTAAATTTTCTCTATTGGCATTGACTAATCCTTAATTTATAAAATAAACCACCCGGCGATGTTTTTTCATTTATCCAACTAGCGATAGTCAACGAAAGTAACTGCCAACTTGTTAGTCTTGGATAGTAAATATCGTAAAATTATTTTTATATTATAAGATACGATTTGGAATAGCACAATAACCAAGTCACGTTCGACTATGACAGTTATTTCTGATCGTAACTATGAAAGATGTTTACTTGGTATGTTTTATTTAACGACGTTTTTGCAACAGAACTGAGTGAAAACAATAACAAAACGGCGCATTTTACTTCTATAATAAAAGTTTTTTTATTGCGAATTTTCTGTACTCATGTACTCAATTTATTTGACAGCTGGGAATTTCCCGAAGGTAGTAAAAGTTTAACTATAACTAGATGTGCCTCGTTTTGCTAGGTATTTTTTTAATATAGTTAAAATGTCAGTATTCGAAATTCGAGGGAAGGGAAAAAATGTATCAGTCTATCAAGCGACTCGAATAGAAACTAATGCCTTAACTACCGCAAATCCCTCAGTGCAGTTTTACTCTGGCTTAGGTAGGTATTAATTTGTTATTACCTGGCTGTAGTTTCCCAGACGTATATTAGATTGCTGTATCTCTCCGATGGTTAGATCTTCTCTTTTTTTCGGCGTTGTCTATTTTTTCCGATATTACTTTGGTGCTTATACCGCCAAAGGGTACCGGCCCCCAAAAGGCTGTTTCAGCCCCCTTCTTTTGGCTAGTTTATCTCCTAATTTATTTATTTCTGTTTCAGTGTATCTTCGAACCCACAATATGGTGACGATGTTGTTCGCAGTCTATTAAAACTGATTACCAAAAATTAACGGTTACCAATAAATATAGATACTTGGGAGTAGCGTTTACACCATCAGGACCCTTTCTTGAGATGGCCACTCTAACGGCTAACAAAGGAAAGCAAGCTGTGGGGTGCTTGATACCTATTATGCCCAAAGCAAAAATTGATATTTGGCAACCACGAATTAAACTATTCGATTCATTTGCGCTTAGCGTTATATTTCATTGTATTCCTGTTCGGGGGACTTAGGTACACAGGTATTTTAGAACGAGTAGAGTTACATTTTTTTAAAAGAGTACTTTCAGTTCCCATTAATTCGCCAGATGTCATTACCCGCCTAGAAACAGGGAGGGTCAAAGTATCCTACAACATATTCAAAATGACTCTTCATTGGATCTATAAAATATTTTCAATGGAAAATAACCGGTATCCAAAGCTATGCTTTCTCCAACAACTACGGTTAGCTAACAGTGGTGAGTCCAAGTACAATTGGTTACTACAAGTGAAACAGCTTTTTACTGACTTAGGTAGTCTTGATGATTGAAATAATTTAGATAAGATCAACATAAACGGTATAAAACAATGGTTGGCCAAATATAAAACATATTTACATAGCTCAGATGTGGCTATGGCCTATCGTCTTAATTTCTTATGTTTATATAACGAACTGGAAGTGACAAATACACCAAGTACTTACTTGCTATTAAAATTGCCAATTCAGATCTCCCGCACTCTTGCACAATAGGGTACACGCATATTTCATATTTTGCTTAGATATTAATTTATAATAGTAAAGTTGATATAAAAAATAACTAATTATAGGAAATAAACCAGTTTCCATTGAAAATTACTTCCAAATTTTAAAATAAAATTCAAATTTTATTGCAGTTTCCGACCACCACCCAAAGATTTCCGAACGCTACCGATGATACGTGTGATGTCATACTATGTTATTACATTTGTCCATATGGCCGGTATTGCATTAGGTTCTGTGTAGTTTTGTGTTTATATTGTATTTTAATTAACTATAACTATTAGTTGCTTCATCGACATAAAAATATCATTTATATGTTTGTTTGAGACCATTACCTGTTTGTGTGTGGCGTGTGCTTTTTTTTATTTCTAAAAGTCAACGTAAAGTGGAAAGTGGACATAAATATTTGATATTTCCAAGGATATTTTAAAACTTTTAGAAGAGAATATTATATTTACCAGTTCAGTGTTCAGTGACGCATAGCTTGCAACCACAGTGCCCTTCTCTTAAGTGCATTTTTGCTTGCGCCACCAGATAAAGTGACTAATATTATTTCTCGAGTTTTAATAGTCGTTGATTTACACTCTGGAACAATGCAATACTTGTAATACAAAGTTTTTTTGCGGCTTTATCCTTTTTTAAAGCTTTCAGAAACAAATTAGGTCACAAGAACTCATAGCGTGATACACGAATAAGAACGTAAACAAATTACGTCACTCCATGGGGCAGCCATCTTTATGACGTATAGCGTGTTTTGGCCGCCTTTCAAATTTTATGATTTTTAAAGTCGTTTTTAAATTAAAGTTTATATTCTTTTTGAAAAAATAGGCATGCAAGGTGTTACGAGACCTGATAAAGCGTCAATTCCCACCAATAGCAAACTTTATCCTTGTACCCTATTGCTTATATCCAACAAATATATGTTAAAATTTACATTCAATGGAATTGTCTATAAAATGGACCCGAACCGTATGTAATATGAACCAAAAAGAAACACATTCATATTCTCGTTGAGTGTCCTATTTACACTGTCATGAAACAAAATATTACGTGTCTTCAGAATGTTGACTCATTAATTGCTACCCTAAAGAACATCACTATTGTTGAAGCTAAAACCATTTGTGCTCCGTTCATTTATCTTAAATGAGTAACTAGGGTATCTTTATTATGAAAATTATTTCTATGTTGGTATACATACATAAATGTTAATTTTGTAAAATGTAAATATTTCTCACTTGTATTCATTGCTATGAACACTGTTTTAGAGGCAATAAACATTATTATTATTATTATTAAAACTAATTATACAAGAACCTAGATCTTCATTAGCTTCGCAACTATCCAACATAAAGATCAACATTTTCCTTCTATGAATTTTATTAATATTGAATTGGACAGTCCTTTTTAATGCTTTAGGGCGATCTAGTATATGCCACTGAATTGAATTCTTGAAGTCTGGTAATTGTGTTGAAGTCCCATACGTTATTGTTGGTATATTCTATGTTCAATTTCTTTATACTTTTTCATCACATTATCCTATCGCATGCCCCAGGACTTCTGGACTTCCAGGACCCTGAAAATTCCGGGAGGTGGCTCTTCTCAATGATTCTCTTTCTATTTATTATGTATCCGGTTCTTTCCACCACTTTGTGTAGTGGCGTAAAGTTGAGAGCGACTTCCATAACCACCATTGGGTATGTTTTCATTGTTCCAGTGATGCTTGGATTTCTAGAAAGGTATATGGGTTAGTCGTAGTACCTACTCTACACAGTGATGATTGGCCTCATGTCCACTTTAGAATCCTTGGATCACAGCCCCAATTTCAGTTTGCCAGATTCCTACACACTATTAAAGCCATTTTTGCTTTGTGTGTTATCTTCGCTACGTGTTTATTCCACAGGAGTTCTCTATTTTGGTTTAGACCAGGATAATTAGATACAAGATGAATCCATCACAACACAATAGAAGCCAAGATACTATGGACAGTGGGTTTCTACTGGTAAACGTGCACTAAAGAAGAGCAAAAATCAGTATTAATTCTAGCTGAGAACTGTTACCTCATCTAGCATATCTATTAAATTTAGTCCCCTCCAACTATTTCCAAAGGGGGTAAAAGAACCATAGAGATACTACAGATAGAGGCAACAACCAGCCCGAAACCCGTCAGCATGTAAGAATGAGATAGAAAGTCGGAGGTTTAGGCTGTCTTTTTCTAATAGCAGGCATGCTATATACACAGACAGAGACAGAAAAACCTCTGATCGTCTATCTTTTTCTCTCTCACCGGAGTTCTGCAGGACATTCCCACTTACACAGCGGCCTATAGCTTATTACCTCTATCTGTAGTATCTCTATGAAAAGAGCTGTGGCGGAAGGTATTTGTTATAATTCAATTTTTGTTTCCAATTTTACTGATAATTCAATAGCAGTTGACGGCAACAGTATTGCCAAGAAAGCTGCATCGCATAAAATTAAAAATTCACTAGCTCATCAATTTGCCCTCGTATATCAATGGTATTTTTTTGCATGTTCAATATATTGCATGTACGAATGTTTTCACTGTAACTACAAATAAATTGATTAAAATCAATATGCTAATTGTAAATTGTTGTATCGGCAGACCTTGTAATTATCTCTAAATATGTTAACTTGGAAATTTACATTGTAATTTCAATATTAAAATGTTTCAATTAAAGATTCATGTTCAGTTACACAAACATGAATTGAATTTTCCATGATAAATGTAATTTAATTAGGTAAATACTCATGAAGAAATGTTTGTTATGTGCTCACAAAACAGTCGATTAGTTTGAATCGTAAGTAGGAATATTTAAACCGGAATATGGTTTCAAAGTAGCCCCCTTATTGTAATGACAATTTAATTCATGTATAAAAAATCCCATAAGCCGCGTGATTTTGTCATTATGAAAGCGAAAAAAGTTTTAAGGAATGACAACCAGCATTGTAAACGAATTTGTGATGACGTTATGTCAATTTTTGCTCAAACTTGAGTTGTCAGAAAAGTTTTCATTTCTGGAAATGTAGCGATTTGGAGAGTCTTCGGGTGGAGAAATTGAAAAAGCCGTCAATGATGATGTTCCTCGCAATACTGTGAATTCAACGGAGTATATCAATTTGGCGACAATTTGCGATGTTTTGTTTGGAAAAAAATATGAACTCATTGCAGAAACTTCCACTGAAGAGTTAGCTTCTATTTTATGTGACTGGGCATTCAACATGAAGAAAAACAATGGAGAAATTTATGAAGAGAGTGCAGTCAAGACAATTTGGAACACTTCAGCAAAAATGTTACAAGAGAAGATTATTAAAGGAATTTTCAATCCGTTCACGGACATACAGATTAAGAAAGCGAGAAATGCACGCGACACAAAACGCAAAATTTTACAAGCAATCCCAGAAAAAAGGAAGGTGAGTTCTAATCAAAACGAGAAATTTTTTAAATGGCAGTGTCCTGGAGTGAAGAAGAACCTGTAGGCCTCCAAAGAAAATTTTATCACATTGCTGCGTATGAACTGGCCTGGAGAAGTGGAGAAACAGCAAATTGTAAGGTATTCTATTTTAAAATCGAGACAGATAACCATGGAAGAGAGAGCGGAAGAGTTGAATGTAACCAAGTGTTCACCAAGATCGTGCCAAGCCTGGCTTACAAGCTTGGCCCCGTGGTACTTTCCTCTATGGGTACTCTTATAAATAGTATCAGGTACCTACTGAAAATGATGATTTTTTTATAAAGTTCTTAAAAATAAAGAAAGTATATCCTCCATATTATATATTTTCAATTTTCGTTCCCTAAAAAAATATGTACTTATAAGAAAACATAAAGACAAAAAGTTTAACAAATTTCAACAAGCCTAATAACAAAATCAATAACACAAATCTGTTGTCGGTAAAATTCCATCACATGCTTTTTTTTTATGTCTTTTCTTTCGGAGGATCATTGTCGACAGCTGCTTACACCGAAGTGTTCGATATTATTGAAAACAGTTTTAATGAACGCACCTGTCATGTCGTTTTCTTATATAAAAACATCAATGCAATATTAGGACAATGATACGATCTGGCATTGAAAATGTAGGGTGTTCTACTTTTAGTAGGCCAGTCGATAGGGGTCACAACTACAAGTAATTAGCAATACGGCTGATTTTTTATTATCAGTACCTTAAAGTATGTGGATTAATATAAAAAAAGTTTACCAGTCTATCGATTTCCCAATTTAAAAAAAAGTCGAAAAACCTTTTTTTTTTAGAGATTCTTTAATATTTCGCGCTGGGAGGAAGGTAGAGAAAAATAAAAAACACCACCGTATAGAGGAAGTGTTTTTAAATAAAAAAGGTTTGTTGCATTTTTTCTTCCGAGCACTGGTTTGTCCGGAAAAAATTAGGTAAACTAATTATGTATTCCGCATCCGCGCGACTCTGCCTCACGGCAGAAAACCTATTTTCTGAAGCGCGGCGAAGTACATTATTAACTATTGTACAGTTATAATGTAATATATAAATAATTGTAATAAGGCGTTTTGAAGAGGGAAGTGTCAGCTTTAAGATGGCATTTTTTTTTGTCAGCACATAATCATTTAGCAAATTACTCATATATACATATATTCTAATCAAAAACCAAGTATCTCAATAAAAAATATATTATATAATAAGGAGGAATTGAAACAATTTTTCGAACGATGGAAACTGTTATTTAGGAGGTCTCTTCCATGAATAAAATTTACGGATAATTAATTTTTTCGAATTACGAAATACGACACTTTTCAATATCTGGTAAATTTCAGGTATCTTGAATTTACAATAATAGTATATTACGTAACAAGAGTTGTGAAATTTACGCACTCGCCGCTGCGCAGCTTCGTGCGTAAACTTTTTCACTTCGTGCGTAATGGGATTACAAATCGTGTAACGTACTATACTTTTTCTACGCCCATATTTTTTCTTCTGAGTGCTCATAATTTCATCTTTTTCATTACTAACAGTCATATTCATAGGTAAAGTTGAGAAAATGTTCGGATACTATAATTTGTTGACAAAATGACAGCATAAATGAGATGACGTTTTTTCCCATATCAATAAAAAGCGAATTATTTTTTTGGAAATTGCAAAATGTGTTGCCGACATTTAGGGGCATTACTCTTTTAATCTAAAATGTATTTCACTAATGCTAAGAGCTTTTATGTTTTTCAATTGATTAAAAGTATGTAAATAAACCAAATAAAGTAGTACGTAAATGAAAATTTGATTGCAATTTGATTCAACAAAGAAATCTGAGTTTTTCTATCTAAACGCACATGTATGTTATGAGATTCTCATTACGTGCATGTTATTGTTAAATGTCACTTACAAGGAATGTTGTCAGTGCGATTTTTGACGTTTACAGACATGGGCGTAGAAAAAATATATAAATTAAGAACTGCAACTTTAATAAAACTAAAGTAATTTCAATGGGGTTTGCGTACAAATGTTGGGGAAACTTCTAAGATCACGAATATATAATCACAAAATTAATTAATCTATATACATTTTTGGATTCAATGATTTTTGTATTATAGGCTAAAATAGCAGTTTTTATAGATTCGGGTAGGAACCTTCTTTATTTTTTCCAAATAAAATTTGATACTCCTATAATATAAAGATGAATATTCAACGAACATTATGTATATAGTGGAAAGGTATAAAAATATACAGGTATAAAGTATTTTATAAATGAAAACAGGTATAAAATTTAATTTGAAGTAGGGTGCCGGCATCGCAGCAGATGCTCCGTTTTGAGTGACGGTGTGTGACGTGCCGGTGTGAGCGCGGATGCGCAGTAGCGCTAAGCTGTTAGTTTTGTTTTGGAGCATTAAAATATTAGCACGTGTATTTATTCTACTAACGCAGGTTTAAGGTATCAGGACAGTCTCAGAACAATTTTTGAAAATGGCATTATATTTCTACTGTCATTATATGGATCACCAATTAGGACAACTTGTATCGACGATTACTGATATGTGACATTTGCTAAAGCAGTTGCAAGTAATAACAAAACCCCGAAACCTGTGAAATTGGAATCTTTACCACCAACATCAGGCGGGGCAAAGTACCACCTTTACAGAGCTTATTTACAAGTTCAAACTTGGATGTCGAATATCATAAGCCCTGAAGAATGGGGAAAGGAAAAAACAACCATTTTACAACCTATTAGAATGACGCAAAAGCCCGCTCCAGATTGCATTCTTGTTCCTGCAAAACGGGTTGCACAAAAGAAACGTGTACTTGTAAAAAGAGTGGACTCTAAAGCGGGATTTATAGTTTGACGGACTGTAAACGTAGACGCACTGTGAAAAGATCAACTATAGAATTTACGTACCTTGTTTATAAAGGAACGTAAGTGCATGACGTAACGTAAGGGGAACGGACTGGAACGGAAGAGTTGGCCAACTTTTATCTTTTTACAGTGCGTTCTTACGTTCGGCCAATCAAAGGAAAGAATTTTGTGTGATGTCAGCGTGGCTATCAGTTGTCATTTAATGTTGTGTTTTTGAATGTATAATACCAAATTTAAAGCTCAAAACAACATAGGACACAGGCTGTAGATGATTTGTATAATTTCTAGGTTAATTTGAATGTCGCGAGTACGTTACCTCTGTCCATGCGCAAAATTTCCGTTCCGTTTATTTATAACTACAACAATTTTTACACACCGTTCGTTACGTATCCAGTGCGTCTACGTGTGGTATACGTTTACAGTCCGTCAATCTATAAATCCCGCTTTATGTTCATCAATCTGTAAAACATGTGCTCCAGATACATGTCAAAATTTTCCACAGTTCACTGAAGAGACAAGTGACGAAGATGATTCTGATGATGAAGACCAAAACGATATTAATGCACAAGTTGCAGATGATTAATTTATAATTTTAAGATATAATTTTTTGTATACCTTTTTCCAATAAAAATATGATAAAATTAATTTATCACCTTTTATTTATTATTTACAACCTTGCCTATTACCAAAAATAAGAATTCTGATTAAATATCCATATTTTTTTCGCGATTCAGAAAGTAAGTCTTCCGCAGTGCAGCAGAGTCGCGCGGATGCGGAACACATACTTAGTTTACCGAATTTTTTCCGGACAAACCATTGCTCGGACGAAAAAAACGCAACAGACCTTTTTTTTGCAAAACACTTCCCATACACGCTGGTGTTTTTTATTTTTATCTATCTTCCTCCCAGCGCGAAATATTAAAGAATTTCGGAAAAAAAAAGTTTTTGATTTTTTTATTAATTTGGGAAATCGATAGACTGGTGAACTTTTTTACTAATAATCTACATAATTTAAGGTACTCATGAAAAGAAATCAGCCGTATTGGTAATTACTTGTACTTTTGGTCTAAAATTTCCCCTACCGACTGGCCTATTGGTGGATACTCTTAATATTAGGAGAATTATATTACCGGAATTTATACAATGCTTAACAATTCACTTGAAGTGTTATGATAATAACAATATTATTATAATACTTCAACACCATATAATAAGTTTTTAGGAAATAGACGTACCATTATATTAAATATTTCCTATTTATATAAAAGTATTATATCAAATGTTGACTGACACTTATAATCAATAAAACCATATTAACAAAATATTGAAAAAAATCGGCTCAGTACAACCAATTTGTTGATCATATTATGTCAATGGTCGCGTTCATCCCAACGAAGCGCTACCAAAGCGATCACCAATTTTCTGCTGTGAAATCAGTCACCATTCTTCCAATCAGAGTTAAAATACTGTAGTACCGATTAATGATGCATTAACTGTCACTTATGACAAAAAATATCATGTTAATAAACGTAATAGATTAATATTTCAGAACGATCTGACATAACATATTTTCACATAGATAAAACCTTAGGTTCTCAGTAGCGTGTTATGTGCTTTGAATACCTGTGTGCCTGTGGAGCTTGCCTTGAGACACCTGGGCAGGTACCAGGTGAGAAAGGTAACTAAAAATAAGAGTGACTAGTATAGCTGATTTTTATATATGTAATATCTTTCTGAAGTAGTATCCATAAGTGTCAGACACTTCTCATGGACCAACACTTTTGTCAGACGCTTTAAGGCTTTACAAAAAATATATAAACTTTACTTATTTTTATATATCAGAAATTTGAATATTTCATTAAGATAACTATTCTAAAGTTATATTTCATCAGACAGACAAATAGTAGTGACCAAACATCCCCTAAAAACAAAAATTATTCAGCCGGGAGTATGAGCGCGAGAACTTATCCAAGAATACACAACAACAAGAAGTGAAGCCTAGCGAAAATCCTTTGATGTTGGAAGGACAAAAAAAAAATTACCTCGATGGTGACAGCTAACTCTGGCATACACTGAGAACCATAATAAATGCATAGAGCTTTACTCGAATCACACTGAGAAAAATTAATTTATCAAATGTATTATATAGTATAGTAGCGATTTCTGTACTTTCCGTTGCCAATATAGAAGTAAAATGGATCATTTAAAGAAATTATTTCAGCCTAGAAGCAATCTCTAACCCTCTAATTTAGTTTGGGTCTGTAAAGACCATAACAAAAGGCTTAAATGTGATCGCATGACATCTGACATATAAAGATAAGTAAAGTTCAAATATTCTTTGTAGAGCTTTAAAGCGTCTGACAATAGTTCTGGAAAGAGTTATGGATACTACTTCAGATAAATATTCTACAGAACATATTATATAAAAATCAGCCATAAAAATTTAAGTTAAATCACTCTTATTTTCAGTTACCTTTCGTTACCTGCCCAGGTGTCACAAGGCGAGTTCAACAAGCACGCAGGTATTAAAAGCACATCAAACGCTACTAGGAACCTAAGGTTTCAACTATGTGAAAATGAGTTATGTCAAATCGCTCTGGAATCTTGGACTATAATATTTTTTCATTAGGAGATATTTTAATGGAAATGAATGAATGAACACTTGGAGGTGACATGCTTCAATAATAAGTTCTATAGTGTGTCAGGAAATTCAAGTCTTCATAGCCTGGAGTAGGCGTGTGTTGTGAAAATTAGTACCTAGATGAAATGCCATCTTTTGTAAAGGTTATTTGTTTTACTTGGCAGAAATGCCGTGGATGGTGTTTTATGCCGAGGATAGGAAACTAGCCAAGGCACTGAATCTTTTTTTATGTCATGTGAAACATTTTTCCAACAAATTCATTCAAATTTCACGCAAAATCCAAATAATTAATCATTTTGTCTTCACCCAATTGTTTGTCAATTTTGATTCAAATTATTACTTGGAACAATGCATAGCGGCAAACTTTTCCTGACTAGGCAGTAATACACCTTTTATTGTTAAAAATAATTAAAAAGCATTTTTTAATGTCTTTTGGATAAAACCATATTTTTTTTGAATAGATCTGGAAGATATAAGTCATGTCAACCACACACTCATTCCAGGGTTAATGATAAAAGCCATTCTAATATTGAAATAAGTTTTAATATAGGCATAAATCTAGATGAATTTCAACCGTGTTCAAGAAGGAAATATAAATATTTCCTCCAACTAGAAAATAAACTAAAAAAGAAACCGTTTCATCCTGACCCCTCATCATTAAAAGCTGTGCAGCTCTGTTTATAGGATAATTATTTTCTCTTATCATAAATTTAAGGAGACATTTCAAATTACGTTATATTTAAACATTTGTTCTTGACGAGGTCTGTTCATATATTTTTTACCGGGTTGTAAAATGACTTTAAGGAGAAATATAAATTATTGTAATCAACAAGGATCTTGAGATAAACTCAATGTGGAGAGATGACAAATGCGTTTTATTTTTGTTTTTATTTTTGAAAAAATATAAGTCGTACTATATACGGACATAATTTCATGAGAAAATTAATGTTCACTGAATATAACTTGAGTCTAGCTGAAAAAATTTTATTTATAAGAACCACATTCCGTTTTGACTCGTTTGATTAGTATTTGGAACCGTGAGAGGTGAGATAGAGAATTAAAACTATGATGCTAATGATACATAATATACAATAGTGATAATACCTTCGATGTCAACAAAACTTCTCATGTGTCAGGGCAATTCTACATTTCACAAATACGCGAATATTTTTTGTCTATATATTTCTTGACTGACTTGACTGACTGCGATCTCATATATCATATCTTACATCATAGACAAGGGGGTTTTAATATTATATCATTACAAAAAATGCAAATTTATTATAGTGAACGATACCCAGTTTATTGCCCCATAATCGTCGCTAAAATAAAAAGAAATCTGATAAAAGCAGTAAAGAAACTAGACGCAGAAGCACAAATATTCGGATTACGAATAAATGACGACATATCAAAATATATGCGAGTGGGGAAAGAAAAACAGAACAGAAAACAAAGATACAAATACAAAGATACAAAGACTTTGATCATACCAGTTATTACTTATGCACTAGAAACAATAACTATAAACAAAAAAGAAGAAGAAGATCCAAAAATACTAGAAAGAAAAATATTGAGAACAAAACTTTGACCAGACATAACAGAAGATGGAGAAAGAAGATTGGAAAGAAACAACGGGAACATATGAAAGATTATAGTCGCATTAATATAAATGGAGTAATCCACCTTGTTAATAGGATTTTACACAGTTTTACTGAGTTAGCCCGGGAAGTAGTTATTGTTTCTTAGTGAACGGTCTCTGTTCTTTGGAAAGTAATATTCAAAATTATATAAGGCGTTATGATAGTATAAAACACACAGAACACACTTGTAGACCGTTTTCGTCGTATTTGCTCCTCATCGGTACAAAAAAGATACAATCCGTTCAGAACCTCCGAGAGCATAATCCTGGACTAAAATTTCACAATTTTTACAGGAAACAGTAGTTACCTAAGTAAATAAACATTTTTCTTACCAGCTTATGAATATGGAAATAAGAAAATAAGTCAACTGAACAGATGTATTGATAACAAAAAGAATGAATGAAAATGGAAATCACTTCACGACGAGCAGACTATGGCATTAGAGTAGTTTACAAAGTGAAAACTTTATTTCTTTACAAAATGCAAATGTTCGTCCTAAGAAGCTGCTACAGTTAACAAACTCGAAAACGTTTACGAAACAATACCTCAGAAATCTTTTCTATGGGAATCATTAAAAAACAAAAGGAAATAGACGTACTGCAAATGATGCCAAAAGAAACAGCGAAACTTATTCTTCTTTCAAGCTATTTTGAATTGGATATACTGTATAATTTAGACCGGAGTGAAGTTTGTATATTTCGACGAGGTCATTCAATACTTAAAACTATTGTTTCAAATACGATAAACATAAAGCTACTCGAATGCGTTGATTATCGTAGGTTTCACTATAGTTCATTTAAAAACCAGGAGGAGTAATTTGAAAAGCCTTACTCACACCACTAAAAGTTACCAGATTAGTTACTAAAGGGTGTTCCGAGAAAGTAGTCAACAGTCGTGTTCCAAATCTATTAAAAATGCCTTGATGGACGAAGAAATCAGCCACTTCAACAACTGTTTGAGACATTTTGGATTTAACATGAATATTTTTAGGTTTTCATCCAATATATTATATTTCTTTACACACATTTATTGTACATTGTTGTTCTGAGAGTCCTTAATAGCCTATGTTCACCGTTTACATTGTTTTGCCGGTCTAATAAGCGAAGAGCTGTACTCGAAGTAGAAGGATCCATAATTGCAGATATTCAATACAATTGCTTATTGAAGGTTTTACGAGATAGAGTGAAAACTAAGTAGAAATAATAAAATAACAAGGACAAAAATAAGCATATTCATCTGTCAGAATTGTCAAAAATGGAAATAAATAAAATATCAGCTGATGTCAATGCTACGAAGTGTTGTGTGGAACTGGGCGGAATCTGATCAATCAGAGGTCTACAGAATTGCCAACTTAAATTCAAATCACTCCTCCTGGTTTTCAAATGAGGTATAGAATAAACATCTTGCATCAGTGAGTATCATCATAATATAGAATTTCAAATCACTTTTATCATAAAATGTCGAATATTAAGTGATGTTTTTTAAAATGTCAATCTCTAACGTTTAGGACGCCAGTTGAAGTAGGGAACATGCGGATGTGTCCAAAAACGCGTCTTGATTGTATCGACGTTATGGATTAGCCAACGAAATCGGTGTTGAGGAAATAGGTATACTACGGTGTCCGTTATTCACCAATTTGGTTTTAGATTTTGCAGCGCCCCTGAAATTTTTAGTTTCTGACCCAAAAAAAATATCAGACTCATATAAGCCCTTAATATTAATATTAGTATTAAACCGTGCCACAACGACGATTCATTTCCCATTTAAATAACATGGGTTTTTTGTACTTTTTGCCATTAATTTTTTTTTCTTCAACCATTCCATCCAAAGCTGTGGCAATCAATTATTTTTGTATTAAATTGAACGCTCTACAAAAAAGGTCACTTACAATTTTTTGGTATATTTATTCCTACAAAAGTTATTCGAGGTCAAAGTTCAACTCAAAATGACTTCCTGATTTTCTTTGCATTTTGACCGAAAATGTTCTACTTGACACCAAACACTCATTAACACCTAGCACAGAACTAGAAGTACTACATATTTGTGATAAGAAACTAAACCTGAATTTCCTTGAATGATTAGAAATTAGAAGACACTTAAAACACTTATTTGTTCCAAATCATGGTGTCAGTCAGTTAGAAGCAGAATTCGAAGGAGAATGTTCTATTTGTTTTCAATTTTTGGATAGAAAATTTCTTTAGTCGCGATGAGAGATTTTTTTTTGGTTGCAAAGAAGGGTTGGTAACGTCACCGTAACTTCGTTACTGTCACGTATCGTGTTGCGCTTCGACTGTATCATACGCGGTTTCTGAGAAAAAATTCAGTATTTAATTCAAGGACACTAAGACTATTTTTCTTTTTTGACAGTTTAATTCGAAAACACCAACGATCAATAGCCTTTTATCCTGAGGACACCAATTGTAAACAAATAAATCTTACTTCAAAAGAACTCAGTTTATAAAGAACAATTCGTGGGATAATGAATCGTTTTTAGATATAAGAACACTTTGTTGGGAGTAAGGAACGTTTATTGCAGAAATAGATAAAAACTGCAAATTGTCGATTGCGGACAATGGAATTTATCTTGTTAAGAAATTATCTATCTTAGTTTTCTTTGGTACTTTCTAATTACCAACTATGGTACATTCAGAAACGAGATTAATGGACATAAAAAATTATTGTGTGAACCATTGTTTATCGAGAAAATGAATTGTGGTAGAGATTAACTACCTTTTGTACTAACAAAAATTCCATGGGGAGCATAATTCTATAGAAAAATACATTGAATCATAGGAAAAATAACAATTTGGGACCTGAAATTGAAATCCTACTCAATTTTTAAGCCTCTCCTCATCAGTTTTCATGAAAAATGAAAGTTTAGATCAATCTACCTGTTCTCACAGCCAAAAAAGTTTGAAGTCATCGATAATTAGGCTCTCCAAACAAGATGAAGGTGTGCATTAAGTTTGTGGAAGTTTTTGTGTTTATTTTGAGTTTATTTAAAATTTTTCCGTGTTCGTTACACTCTCTTTTATTATCAAATACTTTTCGAGATGCAGAGTGAATATTTAAAGACATTAATGCAGGAAAATCGAGATGTGGGTGAACGGTATGTTTAAAAATGTTCAGTTACTATTTGTTTACATTGCTCATCTTAATTTCTTCAACAGATATCTTTTGAAATTTAAGCTTCTAAATAACGTTGACCCTTTTACAATAAATGTGCATGTTAGAAACTCTTCGATTCAATCAGCTCCTCCAGTGACATACATGGATATAGCTGTATATTTAGTTTTGACCTACAGTTTTTACAGATAGGGGGAAATGAAATTAAATGAATGAAAAATAATGAAATATCATTTATAATTTAATGGCCACATAATACAACTTCTTTTAATTAACCGTGAAAAATTATTCTCCACAATGGAGTTTATTTGAAGGCTTACCTGCAATAAAATGCCTGATGCAGACCTTCTGGTTCTTTAGTTTAGACTCCGTGAGATCGTTTCGCTAACCAGCTAACCAGAGTGCTCTTCGTTCTCCAGATAATTCATTTTTTCCGGTAAGAAATTTAAAGTTCAAAATTGTGGGCACTGAAAAAAACGCCACATCATCCCCGTTGGAACGACGTCCACAATCAACTACAAGACACGTATGTGGCATTTTCAATTTAAAATAACACTTATAAAGTCAATCAAATAAAAAATAGGTAGAGTTTAGTCACAAAACAATCACAAAATGCACTTTAAAAAGGATTAAATCCTACATTCTCAAACGAGATAATACCTTTGTTTGCCCCACGGACGACATATTGAATAAATTTTGACAGGTCGTTGGAATTATTAATTCAACCAAGGACGGAAAATTTTTAACGCCACGGTTTTTGAAGTTTTTCACCATCTGTCACTTGTAACTGGGATGTTTCACGTACATTTTTCAATTAAACATCAGTCAATGTTTTTGTTAAATTTTCCCATTTTTTGGTTTGTTCGGTTGGCGAAAAACAGTCGTGTCTCACACATGCAGGAAACGCTTTAGTAGCCGTTAGCTATCAGCTGCTAAAGCTCATTTTCTGCCCTTGTGACACAATATTGCAGTCCGGCTCGAGTATATTTAGGGTTTTTGTGAACTAGATCCTAGCATTCAAGGAGTAATAATCTGAACTGCCTAGGAAATGATCGCCCAGGACCAATCCAGCGTTCAGGAAACAGGTTGTTGAAAAAGCTTTAATAGCTTTTTATAGTTCAATGTGCAGGGGTCCGGTCTTGTATAAACAGCATGTTATGACACTGTAATATACCCTTTATAATAAAATAAATCAAGCAAAACATATAGTGATTCAATGACTAACAAATAAGTCAGTGAGTAGCTAAAAACCACCAACCATATTGAGTGAATCTTTCTATCAACAAACCATGTGATTTATAAGTGAAAATGAGATGGACAAAGATGATATTATATGACAATCAATTACTATTAAGTTGATCAGGTACAGGTGGTACAGGTTTCATTTTCTACTTTCAATACTTTTAAATTTGTTCCACCTTTATCTGTTACGCTTATTTTTAAATTAACTTGAACAGGAGTAAAGATTTTCGAACTTGGCTTGGGCTTGGGTTCTTTTATTTAGGAGAAAATAGTCAATTTTCACCTAAATTCCTATACAGATGTTGATATAGCCCATATAGTATTTTTTGAGAAAATGATATATATATACATGTTTTTTGTGAAAGTGATGTAATTTCAATGTGTTTTAATTGAAAGGGCGATATAGTCAACAATCGAAAATTTACACCAACAACATAGCTCATGTGGCTCCCTCTAGAAAAAACGTAGAAGACATTTTTTTCCACAACAACTTTGACCGCTCTATTTTTCAACAATAAATATTCCATGTAAGCAGGTTGCGTCAGATATTAAAATTGAGGTGACATTCATCGAAACCTAAGATATCTATTGTGTCAAAATATCAGATACTGGTAGCTCCATTAGACCTATTTCCTGGAGAAATTTTAGGATCTCAGCAGGCTTTAGTTTAGATAAGTGTCTTTCTTCTATCCAGAATTCTCCCAGGTGTAATGCCCTAGGATTTTGTATTACTATGCAATCCGTGAGTACGAGGTTGTTATCGCCTCGTTCATTGAGTTTCCCCAGGCATTCCCATACCGTTTTAGATTTGTAAGATCCGATTGAGCAAGAAGTCAGTACTTCAATAGCTGTTTGACTATCTAACATAATGATAATCTTCTCCACTTTATATCTTTTATAAATATTGAACTCGCCACTCTTTTCCTGGCAATTACAATCCTATCCGTCACTTTTATTGCATTTGAGCCTTCTGTAGAATGATTGGGCTCAAAATTTAGATACTTATTAGTGTTTGTTAGTTTACAATGAATATTTGTTTCATATCTTGCGGATGTTTTATTGTCCAAGCCAGGTATCCTTAATGGATACACGGAAATTGAAAAATCACACAATGTTCACCGCATAACTACTTTAAGTGCAATAAATAGCAATTTAATTGTCTTACGATGATGCAATTTGCTTACTTCAACTTTTTTTCACTCTCAAGTTGTTACAGTTACAATTTATCGTGATCGTTTTATTAAGCGCGTCCCTGAACTTAGACTTCCTTTATGCAAAACGGTAAAAATTGATTGTTATTTCTTAAACGTTACTCAATATATTTCCAGATGAAAGATTAGTAGATTATGTATATTAACAATAATTTATAGTTTTGCATATATATTTATAGCAAAAATTATTGTACAATAAATCTTACGTTATTAAGCTATAAATATGAGAAAAAAGTAACTGTAAATTGCGAGGAAAAACAAAAGCAATTATTATCAATTTCCATGTAAAGTTGAAAATAATCATATACCTATTGGCCTCGTTGTGTCATGAATTGATAGTTGTAGTTAAGAATCGGCATTTTAGTCAAAGCCAATACCTTTTTTCAACAAAAATAATAATTGTGTAGTTTCACGAAACCATCATGCAAGTGGAACTTGAGTCTTATTGTCCATTAATGTAAGTTATATTTTACGTAACTAAAATTAGTAAACAATGACCTAGGTATATGATGTTACCAATTACATTGTAGAACGCACCGTTCATACATTTTTTTCAGACCTACCAAACACACCATTTTTAGGTATGTTTCTATCAGCTTTACATGGAATTGCCGACGAATCTACTCTACACGGTCAGGTGATGCGAGCTATGGGCGCCGCCATATTGGTCTTGCGCCTTTCACATTACACCTACTCCTAAGTCGGCTGTAACGCGACATGCTATAGATGGACGAAAAATTTTTAGGCAATAGAATAAACCTTTATATTTAACTGAAGAATTATTTCGGAGAAATCAGTGGAGGATATAATAAAGAAATATTGGAGTGCTGCGAATAATTTTCATGAGATCCAATATATTGACAAAATTTCTTGGTATGGAGAATTAAATCATAAACAGGAGGAACAGAAAGTGGAGTAACATTAATTTTTGGAGACTAGGAACATTTTTACCAATATTTTATTAATAAATAATATTTATAAAGCATCAATTGATAGGAGGAAAACACTATTTTTCGAGTTTAAAAGTAGTTCACGTAACAGTCTCGAAAGAGACGGGTTGGTACTTTCGGTACATGCTACGAACAATTTTTCCCCAAATCGACAAATTATTGTACAACTAGTTCAATTAGGTATGGTATATTTTGAACCTTGCTTCAGTGATCGCCTTCTAAATTTTATCCGATATATTTTGGTCTATTCACCCACCTTTGAATTCGTCGTTTTCAAATTACATTTCACTTTTATTATGGAGTAATACAGGGCGCCTAGAAAACCTCCTGCCCAACGCAAACCACAGATACAAGATCTGATTTTATGTGCATCTTCCTTTAAAGATGACGCTGTGAAGTCGGTTCTTGAAGCACCTACAAACTTCAAACTTCAAACCCTGCAGTGATACATTGATTACTATAAACCCGCGTTGTGGGAGGGTGAATTTAGTGAAATTACATCCAAAAAGTGTGCCCCTGTTTGGATTCGCTATTATGCATTATTTTTGAGAGTTTTTTTCAATATTGTTAGAAACTATGTTTTGTATTATACATATTTAGGGGTCATGATTAACATCATAGGAGATAGGAGCACTGAAATTGAAGAAAAGATAATCGCTACTAATAGAGCCTACCACGGTAATAAGAAACTACTTAAAAGCAAAATGTTAACAAAACAAACAAAATTAATTATATATAAAACGATAATAAGGCCAATAATGATGCACTCAGCAAAAACAATGACGTTAACAAAGAAGGAAGAGGAAAAATTAAAAATGTCTGAGAGGAAGATCAAGAGAACGATATTGGGGCCTGTGAAAATAAATGAGAATGACTATAGCATTAGAACGAACCGTGAAATTTTGGAAAAACAAAAAGGTAAAGACGTTGTAAAAAGAATAAAAGTACGAGTTAAGTGGCTAGGACACGTATGGAAGAGAAAAAGCTAAATCAGAAACCTACAATATCTTGCAGTGAAACACAGGAGGAAGGAGGAGACACGGTAGGCCCAGGTCAAAGTGGTAAAATAAAGTAGAGGTGGACCTCAATAGAGCAGGAGTAACAAACTGGAAAGAAAAAACCAAAAATGGAAATTATGGATGAACATAAGTGAAATAATTTAAACGTACATCAGGGACTGATCCACCCCGATTGAGAGGATCTATAAAGCATACGCGGCGTAACCCCACACGGGGTGTCATCATTGATAACAAGTATATCATTAAGTTCTATGAGATGTGCTCTACATTACGATCATTCATAAATCCAATCCAATTCTGTAAGGATAGACTAGCTTTTCAAAAAATTATAGGATCTTTTCGAATTTCATTAGGTGCACCCTCAATTTTGTCACACAGCTAAATACGATTTGGCATTGAAACAGCATGAACTAACGATTCAAAATACACCGAGAAGAACAGGCCAAGTAAATTCTTAATAACCATAGAATGTTTGAGAGAAATTTTTTCAGGAACCAGTTTGCAAAGACTACTGGAACAAGGAAACCACCATTTAGCATAATTTGAATTTTTTTAAAGTGGATTGAATAAAGATGTTATTTATCAATAATAATATTCCATAAAGACGATTTAAAAATTTCAGGATACATACACTCGAGTCTTTTAGTACACCGTTTTTTTTCCCATTGCATCAAAAATATAATTTTTGTACCCTTCAGTAATATCTGGTTGTCTACCAGTTCCAATTTTCTCAGGCACTATTTAGCCGGTGCCTCCTGGTCGTTGGTTGAGACCCATAAAAATTGATCGATTGGGTTGTCGTCTGTTAGGAAATCGTTTCGAGTGCACCAGCGTAACATGCCACCTCACCATAAATAACATGCATATTACAATAATTTTTATAAGAATAATGATATATTTTGATAAAAAATTAAAATTATTTTATCTTTTTTACGCAACAACAAACAAAAGCACTTTTTTCGGTGAATACTCCATAGTTTTTTAATTTAATTTAAAATTAGTCAAAAGAAAAATACACAAGAAATTTTTCTAACAATCTGCTTTTCCATTACGCCATATAGTTCAATTCTTTTGTTAGTTTAGCTAACAGGTAGTGCATTCTATCATCCGATTTGTATAAACGGAAATACTAGATCAACAAGGATATTAATTTTCTTCTCCTTTATGTAGGAAGCAATGAACTATTCAATTTATATGCTAAAATAAGTTAGATATGCGAGATAAGATAGCGTATGTAAATTAGTTTGCGATCATCTCCTGTTTGGAGGAACGCGCATTCAAGTTTTAGGTTAGCTTGATGTTAGTTTTTTCTCCAACGTCAAAGGGCATTATACAAATTTAAATTAAGTTCATTCAAGCTACCGTAATTGATTTTCCTCCAAAACAGAGAGCTGGTCGGGTAATAGGTGTAGGATAAGGTAATATAAACATAGATCGAACATTTTAGGCTTTTGTCCCGAAGAGGTCAGCTAGCCGCGATATCCTCGAGCTTCCATTGTTTATTTAAGAAAAGGTTATAGTCGGAAATTTCTATTCATCCAGATTTATTATTTGCATATATATAAGGTGTTCATTTAGAACTACCCACTCACTAGTTTATTTTTGTTGAAACAACTTCGTAGAAGTACGAATAAAAGTAATCTCGATCCCAATAATTCTATTAGAATCTTATTCTATGCTTTCTGGTACCTATCTTAGAATTTTTATTTTGCGTAATCCCCATAGCTATCTAGGCCATGGCGGGGATGCCCCCCATAGACTTCGAGATACAAAAAAGTCTTTCAAGCAAAACATTAATAAGAAAATCTAATCAAGTTATCAAAAAAATGTACGTAACACTGTAGATAACGTATCGAAAACGCTCATTGAGCGAAAAAACAGCCGCAACGCGTTGTGGACGGTGCCGAACGACCAAATACCGAAATAACATAATTCCACCTTGATTAAGTTGGGAACCAAAGAGGGCGCGCTTGAAAGACTTCATAGTCGTAACAAATTCAACTTCGCTGATTCAAATTTTATAAACGCATCGGATGTTCCAAGTTGTTCATTAAATTTTAGAAAAGCTTCAGCTCTTTTTTAGGATTTGTCATGTGTCATTGTAAGCGTTATTGTAATACAAAAAAGAGCAACTGCAGGGCCAATGAGGTGTTGTGCATTGGTGCAATTCTACATGTCACAATAAGAGTGCGTGCAAAAACAGGTCAATAGCTTTATCCACCTGCGATTCAGTTAACTATTATTGTAAATCAAGTTTCATGTAGAAATAAGCCTACGATTGGGATTTTTGAAATTTTCATTTATCTCTGTACATTTACCTAACATAATTAAAGCATGATGGGTTTATGAGATTTCTAAGTCATCTATAACGCGTCGTGACCGTTTAAGCATTGTCCACGACGCGTCGTGGTGAACAAGAACGGACAAAACGCGAAAAATGATGTCGTTTCGGTATTTGGTCGTTCGGCACCGTCCACAACGCAATGCGGCCGTTTTTTTGGCTCAGTGAGTGTTTGGTCGTAACATATCTGAGAATAGACGTCAAAATAATAGTGTAAAACTATTAAAACATTTTACAAATTAGAAAATTATTTTCTAATATTGATAGTTTTAAAACAATAAATTTATAATGGTACGGTGTATCGATACTTTACACAGTATCGCCGATCTCTATATGTCACATTATTTGACGTACTCCAGAAATGTATTAATTTTGACGTTAGAATTGTCAATAATACCAAATACCAAATTATTACTTTCCGTTCTACACTCGCATTATTTACTTTTATTTAATAAATAAATCAAGGGTCGTGGACAAAGTATAGTATTCAACTCGCAATTTATGGCCATTATTCACCCAGCGTGATAAATTGCTCGTTTAGTAATATACTATTATTCATTTTCAAGATACAAAATGTCTAAAATATTCTCAATAAAAGTATGGTGTAATTTTATATATTTATTAACATGATATTTGGCGTTAATGGCAGTTATTGCATCATTGATCGATATACGAAGAAAATGCTAAAAACAGACAGTTTCCGTTCACTCTTCGTATTTTCCCTATGGCAGCATAGTCAAGTGTTCTAATTTTGAACTTCTAGTGGTGGATGATGCTGATTTCTTCCCACTATTATAGAAATTCATCTTCTCGATTCGAACACCGCATAAATAATAATAAATATCATCAATGACAAGTGATGGAGAAAATATTTATATAACGCGTTCTGGATCTGCTAAAATGGATGGTCTCTTAGCTATGGTCTTAAAAAGATATGTTAGTTTGGCAAGTTTATCTAAAGCCGTGAAAGGCATGCAGTCGAAAACATTCGATATTGCCACGTTTAACTATGAAAAAGCTAAAGTGCTAAGTATGTAGTGATAATAATTAAAAAATGGACTTTTTATTATCAACAATATGATTGAACGTTAATTCTTTAATGTGCTTATTTTCTTGGATTTTGTCTATTAACATTATTTTTTCAATTTATGAATATTAAAAGATAAACACTTTTCCAAATGGGTTATGGGCTTCTTCAAGCTTTGGCAGCGTGGTGCGAAAACCATAATTTTCACGCCCTCCGAACTAACTTAAGATTACTTCCTATTGGCAAGCGCGTGCGTGTGTTCTTCCCTCTCACTTTGTCAGTTGACTGACATTGATTATCCAGTGGCGTTGGTATTGTCAGTGTCAGATTTTGAACTATTTCGTATCCATATTGAATTCAAGTACGAGTCTTAACATTATTTGTTTTTAACAAGACCGTGTTTTGAAAAATACCTCTCCTTCAACGCAAAACAAAAATTAGTTTCTATATATAAATAATATATAATAATTATTATTATTTTTAAAACTTTTATAAAATAGGTACCGTACGCCATTGGTACGTTTATGACAGATATCCTCCATGTTTCCTCGCCCCTTGCCAATGCCCCGTAGCTTTAGATAAACTTGCCAAACTATACTAAGTGACCTGTCTTGGTCGTTATATTAATAATGCAACATCCTGTATAGTAACAGACACATGGCTACAACTTATAATACTGTCTGAAAGAAGACTCGATAAACTTTTTTTTTAATTAGATTAATGTAATTACCCGTATATATATACGAGGAAGTAATTATAATTACTTTCGATTGCAAATAATCATTTAAAGAGACTCTGAACGTAATAATTATTCAATATTTAATCTTTTTAAATTTGGCGACTTCCTACACGACACACTTCTGACTATATTAAATACTTTTTTTCTCAATGTAAGTTTAATAAATTCGTTTTGACAAGCAAGTAAGTGTAGAGACACTAAATTGGAATCAACCCACCGTATTTCTATTACTACCAATTCATAGAACTCTGAGATCAATCTCGACAATTTATATCAATAATATATCTATTAATTTCAATACGCTATCGCCTACTCAGCTCTTGGTTTACTGAGAACTGTTCTTTGCTCATTTTTTTATAGGTAGTTAGCAAGGACACATTCCGTATACGACGTATCATGGGAGAGTGTCGATGTGAGTACTGAGATAATGTTATAACTCTTTCGTGTGAATTTATTGAAATTATAAATAAATGCTAATAGTGGCATTATAGGAAACTTCGTGTAAAATTAATAACAGCGGTTATGGTAATGAGGCATTGGAATACATAATTTTTATTGTTTCGTGTTGATAAAACATTAGTTTACTGAAATATTTAACAAAGTATGCCATTCTAAAAATATTTTTATTCTACTTTATTACCCATCGGTAACTATCGAAAGTCGATTATGCGTCAAATCCTTGGCAAAGTAGCATGGAGATAAGATCAGATGAGATTTGATGAGGTGGCTAATTTGCTTATTCCATCACTACCTTTTCAAATCTATTGTGGTACTCTCAATATAGATTATAATCTCTAGCCTCATTTCTCAGATGTAGCCAATCAGTCTCAAGAATAAACCTTTCATGTAGCTTGACACATGATGTGCTCTGCAGTTTTCTCATCTAGAATCTGCACATGTTTTCATCTGTCAATCTCACTAGATTTCTTCTATAAGTTCCTTGTGGCATTACTTGTTATTTTTTTTTATTTTCTTGGGAATCAAACCACAATTATGTTTTTTATTTTTTTATTTCAACGTTTCGGTAGCGTTCCAGCTACCGTTGTCAAGATTAACTAATAATGAATTAATGAAAAATTTTTTGTCCCTATCTGACACAACGAAAAAAATTTGACAACTAGACAATCAATAATATTTCGAAGTTTAAGACTACAAAACTTTGTTGTCAAATTTTATTAAGGTCCATTCATAGTAGATCACACCTCTGGTAAAATGAGAAATAAAATATTTTATTTCATGACGTTCTAACGATATGTAGTCCACTAGAAATGGAATCCAGTGAAGTCCACGTTCCAAGAACGGTTTTTATTGGGATAGCGTTTTTTTCTTGTTATTTTGGAAATTTTGTTAATATAAACGCGTTTGTTGTTACTTTTTTGTGTATGATTATTTTGTTTTCAAAATATGTATAACTCAGTTTGGTGATTTTGTGTATTGAAGTGTGTATCGATTAACAACCATTTCAAAGATAAATCATAAGAAAACCTGGATAAAAACTTATGATGCTATCCTGATAACGCAGGTAATTGATTATTGGAAATTTCTCTTTTTAACATTGGTAACCAAATTTGACTACATTCGGCTGAAATACTAGCTACACATTTATCTGAATTCAGTTGTATTAAAGTATTTTCTTTGATTTTTCGTCTTTTATTATTGGGCTCTTTCAATATTATTTTTGTCGAATCCCATTGAATTTTATGCATCTCTTCCCAAGCATGTTTGCAAATACCTGACTTAAAGAACTCCCTATCTTTGATATACTTTTTATGTTCATTTATTCGGACTTTCAATGGTCTAGATGTTTCACCTAAATAGAATTTGTCGCATTCACAAGATATCTGATTTGCGTGACTATCAAGCTCACAGTGCCCTGTTAGAATACCCACCACAACTATGTTAGTTCTCCTCTCTTCACTTTTTAGATCTGTCGTGAATTTTGACTGTCCTGTAATGAACTGCCTCTCTCCTGGTGATATTTCCCACCTTTCCAAAGATGTTTGTACTAATGGCATTGATGAGCTTTGACTGGCCATTTCAACCTCTTTTACGTTGCTCTGATGACATTCGTGCACTGGTATCCAGGCTACCACAACCAAGTGCGATTAAGGCACGTACACAATCCCTTATTAGCTTGGAATTGCCCTCTATGGAATCCAGTCAACGCAGTCGTGAGTGACCGTTACTCTGGTTTGAAAAGTTGTGACGCCCTTAAATAGGTTCACTGAAATAGCTTTTTTTGTGAAGCTTGACTAGCTACCTAACCGCTCGTACACCTACTTCCTTAGACCGTTCGTATAGTAGGTTGCATCAGCCTATATGGGTACCCTTTGCTTGTGATCTTTTCTACCACGAAACTTATTATATAGCTATATTTTGTCAAGGTCGCTTAATCAAGTAATGAGATTTTATCTCCTCGACCAGCTTTTGAATGTGGGAACTCTACATGAGGCTTATGTGTGGTTGACTGTAGGCTACACATCTGACTTCTGCAAAAATGTTTTAAATATACCATCAAAACTCCTTTCAAAGAAGGTGCCAAAAATTATTTATGAGGAACGGATGGAAGGTGAATAAATAAAATTGAAATATACAATTGTAAAGTTCTTGGATAATCCTAAGATATCACACGTCGTTGAAAATATTGGAAATCTTGTGAACTATACCATGAACTAGTTAAAAACTAGGTTACACTTCGACGGGTTTACTTACCTAAGTATTACGATCGCACTCTTGTTCTCTCTCCTATTTCTTAACACAGGCTAGTCATCCCAGAAGTTTTCCGTATTCGTAATCATTCCCGTTTTATGTATAAGAGTAGATATAGGGCAAGTACTTCTCTCTCATTTGATACTTTTCACAATAATGTTTATACTAGACCACCAAAATACAATTTTTCTTGAAAAAACAAACACTGTGTATTATGTTTCACATTCTCAGTTGGTAGGATTTCCAGTTTAAATTTAGAATTTCAAATGAAACTGTTAAATATTTAGTTCAAACTGTGAATTTCAGCAGATGTTTTCCAAACATTTCCTGTTTAAACTGAGAATTTGACAGGATTTACTGCTTGAACAAGACATTCCACCAAATTTCAGTTCTGTCATTCAACGTGAAAATGACATGCAATATTCAACGCATGAATCAATTTGGAAACATTTTATTCATATTTCATCGCAATGTAAATATTATAACATCTGTGGTTTCGGACTGAAAAAGTCACATGGTGCAATGCTTAACTCAAAATAGTAGAATTTATGCATTTTTCAGCGCCAAATAACAGATATAACAATATCATTGAACTAGAAACCTGAAGAGATACAGCTCACTACCTATTTGATGCAATTGTACGTTTATGCCAGTCAATGACTCGATGACTAGGGCAATTAAAGGTGAGTCACTTGGTTTTAATGCAGGCCAGGTCATTTTATAATAAATTTCTTCACAACCACTTATTCAATTATTCAGAATAATTAATTAGATATTCATATACCAATAATAATTGTTGATCGTTATATCCCATTGATAATTATTCTTTCGCAGAATGATGAAAAGAAAAGACTAGAGGTAGAGAGTTGAAATACGGAAGAGATGATATGTTGGGTAAGGTTAAAAGTGAGTAAGTATGTTTGGGGCTTGGGACCCAATCAAATCTAGAAACCAATCTCACACATAGAACAGTGAAAATTTTCTCGTACAAGTAGCTTCAAAAATACTTCTCACCAGTATAACGTCAAAATTTGATATAATCCTAGAACACATTCTAACATACAAATTAGTTGGAGTTATCATTTGGTTGTCCATATCACTGCTTTTTTGGCGTAAACTCAGAGTTTCTCTAAGATTAAACAAACACAAAAATCAGTCTTATCAATTTATGTTATGCGAATTTTTCATGTACTTGGATATAGCTGTTTTTAGGCTCAATTTCATTTTAGATCTGCAAGAACGACTTATGGCGATAACACCATTGGTTATGTTCAAGTAAAACAAGACCAATCTTATTGTTTTGTTAAAGCAAAGATTACTCCAGAACATAAAATAAAATCTAAAAATTATAATGTTTCGTGTAAAATTTATACGATTAAAAATTGTGTGGAAGAAGTTTTATGCCACGATTGTCCTGCGTCTGAGGGGGGCTGCAAGCATGCTGTGGCATTCTTAATGTGGCTACACCGAAGAACAGAGGATCCATCTTCCACGGAAAAAGCTTGCTACTGGAAAAAGTCTAACTTGGCTGCAGCATCAACAACGAGAAAATTATTCACAACAATACTTTGATCCGTTATTAAAAACAAATGTAGTACATCGCATAGCTTTCTGCCAAAGTTTTCTAACCTTCAAATCGTTAGGTAACGAATTAAAAAGTTTTTCAGGAGTTTTTACGGTTGTACTTTGACAATCTGGTAATATGCAATACTTGTTTTTCCTCTTTTTGTCACTCATTTTATAATTATTATTGACCAAAAACAAACATAGACGTCAACTAACATGCAAAATTCGCCGAAAATACCGAATTAAACCAACATTCACACGTTAAGTGTACTCGGCTATATGAAGCCGCAAGCCGCCGCTACCGGGCTCGCCGCCAGTAGGCTGATTTGACGTCACAGCTTGGACACGCCCCGTTTCAAAGCTGGCCATATTTTAACACTGAATTTGAGGGTGGAATCGGTTGGATAAAATTGTGATTTTTTGGCAATTGTCTTTTCGAGTAGAGAACTTTTTAAAACCAAAATAAAAAAATTATCGATAATGGCCCCATTGACATCTCATTAAGTTTTGCCACAAAGACACCGAGTGCCTGGACAGCAAGGAGAGTTTCAGACTTCTGCCTAGTTTTGTTTGATTCATAATTAGAACCACACCAAATTAGTGAAGTGTTAGGCATGACCTACGTTGTCTAACAACCCTTTTAAGTTAAATTTGTTCCAACTGTTTCTCATCTGATTTTGTATTTTTATTATGAAAACGAGAACTTTGTAGTGCTTCAGTCCATGAAGTAGATAGACATCGTTTTCTGTTATTATAGCTTGTTTAAAAAGGAAGATACTATTTTTCCTGTCCAATTCTCTCAGCACTTACTTTTTAATATTATTGTGTACCTTTCTCAACGTAATACCTACTGTCGGTTTAATAATTTCTATACATTGTCACTTCTTTAAACCCAACCGCTCTTATTATGGCGTCTAATGATGATTCTTGTTCTGTGCAAAAGTGCAGTTTCTGGGATACAAGAGACACTGAGACAAAGACTACTTTTTATAGGTTTCCTGTGGAAATTGACCCAAGGGTTTATTTTGAAACGGAGATCGGACGAATGTTGGAATGGCCTTATATTTTTCCAAAACTGAGCCTTCTGTCGATGACCAGGCACATTTCAACTTAGTTTTGGAAGCATGCTCCAACTCTGACAACTTTTTTCTAAAATTATTTTTAAAATTGTATAAAAGTTAATTAGTTAATTCACAATAGGTAACCTACCCGGTTGAACGATCAAAAAAAGCTGAAATGTGTTTACATCGGCCACTACTTTGCAAGAACAAAACATATGCATAATTTTAATATACCCGTCTTAAATTTTGAGTTCTCCACTCACTTGATGAGGCTCAGATTGCAGAGCGCTTGTCGGGAGACAGAGTGCATACACTTTTTATCGTGAATATAATGCGGGTGTTATTTATGGTATTTACTAGTTAAATTTAGAAGAGGTTACGAAGAGTCTTAAATATAAAAGCTTATTAACTTTCCAAAAAAAAACTCTCCTACATTATTGAAACATAAAGCAAATTAAACTGTTCTAAACAAGTTAAGGTGCTTAGAGTTATTAGCATATTGTTGAGTGAGCAAATGAATAGCATATGTTGAAATAGTTTATATAGCCCCGGGGAAATCAACAAGGGATAATGAATCGTCGCCAAAACTAAATAAATGTAAGACTTAAATAACTTTGGGAAAATAAGTTTGCCTGTTTAATAAATCGTTTATTACACGAGGCTGTGTTTCAAGAGTTACAGCAGTAAAATATATTTTCATCGCAAAAACGTTGTTAATTTTATTGTCTACTTCTTGTTTTTCTGCAGTTTCTATAAACTATATGCATTAGACTGGGCCAAAAAAATCGACTATTGTTTTTTAAGTATATCGAAAATAGTATTTGGGATGACAAAAAAAAATTTGTGAGAATTTGAGCCCTTAATATTAATATTAGGTCTATCGCAGTTTTTTATTTTTTTTTTCCGGAGCGGGTTTTTGTCCGTTAACTCTTAAACCATCGATGTAAATAAAATTGACTTAGGGACATTTTTTTGAGAACATTTAACAGTCTACAAAAAAATACTGATTGAAATTTTTTGTCAGATGAACCGTTTTCTCATAATCACGCCTTGAAAATTGGTAAGATTTCACAATTTGGGTTTTTAGCTTTGGAATTTTGTAATTCACTTGAAAATCAGTATGCGGAAAAAATTCAATCAAGAATCTTGAAGGGAATTTAATTTCCTACAAAAAACGTCTTATAACATTTGTAGCTAAATTCACTCCTTTGAAAGTTATTCAAACTTAAATTTGGAGTCAAAATAAAATTCTTGTTTTTTTCGTTGTTGATTTAATTTTTTGGGGCTCATTAAAAAATTTGCTCTTTATACAGATAATAATATTCATTTTATCATTCATAAATAAATTTTAAAAAAATTTCACAAAAAATAAAAAATATCATTGGTTAGGTCATTCTTTAAACTATTAAAAAACAGTCAAAATACAATTTTCTGAAGAAAATAGCTTTTCAATGCTAATAAATTGGAATATATTATAATTTTTTCAAATTTTCCGAAATTTTGTTGATAAAATGAAAATTATTATCTGTAAAAAGATCGAATTTTTCAATGAGCCCCAAAAAATTGAATCAACAACGAGAAAAACAAGAATTTTATTTTGACTCCAACTTTAAGTTTGAATAACTTTCAAAGGAGTGAATTTAGCTACAAATGTTAGGAGACGTTTTTTGTAGGGAATTAAATTCCCATCTAGAATCTTCCGCAAACTGATTTTTAAGCGAAGTACAAAATTCCAAAGTTAAAAAACCAAACTGTGAAATCTTACCAATTTTCAAGGCGTGATTATGACAAACGGTTCATCTGACAAAAAGTTTCAATCCGTCTTTTTTTGTAGACCGTTAAATTTTCTCAAAAAAATGTCCCCGAGTCAATTTCATTTACGTCGATGGTTTAAGAGTTATGAAACAAAAAACCCACTCCGAAAAAAAAAATAAAAAATTGCGATGATAGACCTCTTAATATTAATATTAAGGGCTCAAATTCTCATAATATTTTTTTTGTCATCCCAATAATAGTCGTTTTTTTTGGCCCAGTCTAATATGCATGCAGTTGGAAAACTGATCCTAAACATTTGTGATGCCTTTTGGCCTAAACATTAAGTCATTAATTATTTAAAATATTATCGAATAAATTCCCTTCAGCTAATTCCAATAAACCACGAATTGTTTTATAAATAATACATATAAAGGTTACACGTACGAGTCAATGTCAAAGCAAATAAACATTATCTAGTATCATGTATGTTTACTTATAGTGAACTTGACTCTTTGTATATATAGGTAACAATAGTATTTTAAGCATTCATTATTAATTCAATATTAACTCATTATTGATTCATTATTATTATTAAGTCATTATGATGGTCATTCACGAAAGGATGATTACAGTCAGTATCATTCATTCTAAGTAGTAATCTAAGAGTAGTCAATTAGTGTTAGTGGTTAATGTATAGTAAATATTAAATAGAACATGTCCCAGTGAAACAGGTAGTTGTTTTATTCCTGGGGGATGACCCACCAAGTGACCAGCAGCACCACCTAGTCAGAGGCCCTTCTACTATCCTACTACACCCAGTATCCTCATTACATTACACATTACATGGCGATCCTGCAAACAATTGGAGTTCTGTAACAATGGGTGGTAAAGCAACGAAACAAGCGGTCCAAGAAAATGGCGTGGTCAACAGTAATTTTATAGTACAAGAAGAGGAACGCAAAGCAGATCTGGAGGTGAAGATTCTTATCTACATTATTGTGGTTGTTTTGGTACTACAATTTGGATGGTCTATATATAAGAATCATAGAAGACAAATGAAGAGGGAGATAAGAAGAAATCTACAGCAAAGCACGCTAAATCTGTAGGATGGTGAGAATATTATTTTTTTTTGTAAACTTTAAGGGTATATTCTGTTTTGTGGCTAAATTTTTTTTTTTTGATAATTGATATTTCATATTTTTATTTCTATTGACAATGAATTTTAAATGTCCTCGAGTGATGGAAATGCAGTAACGTGGGATGAATTTGAGATTAGATTGAATTTAATTTTAGAAGATATACGTAGGAATAGTAAGCGTGTGTTAAAAAAGGAGGTTCCAAAAAGCTCAGATAGTCATATAGATATAATAAATAAGTTGTGTGATTCATTTAATAGTTTCTCTAAGTTAATAAATAAGAATTGGTATAAGTTAGAGGAGAATCAGCAGAGTACATGTATTTTATATTTTAACAAAATTAGAGAAAAGGTAGAGAAAGCATTTCAAGTGTTAGATTGTCAGTATGAAGTTCCGTCTCAATTAATTACGCGTAATAATTTAATTAATAATTTAATAGTATTAGAAGCAATGAGCAAAGATAAAAAGGAGAAAATGGCATTAAGTATGAATGACTTTTTCAATTTAGCTGGTAAGATATTACCAAATGAATTTAATGGGGATATAAGCAAATTGCAATCTTTTGTAGATGCTATAAGTTTGCTACAGGTTGGTGCAGCAGAGCATGAGGAGAATGCTGTACTATTTGTGAAAACTAGGCTAACTGGAAAGGCCAGGAGTCTAATCACCACCGAAAAATCGTTGGTAGAAATTATAGGAACCCTTAAAAAGGGACTAAAGGGAGATAGTGCTAGTTTAGTAGGAGCTAAATTAAGCAAATTAAGACAAAACAATAAGGATATAGTTGAGTATGCTTCAGAGATGGAGAAATTAACAGATCAGTTACAAGCCGCGTATTTGGCAGAAGGAATGCCAGTACATTTAGCAACTAAGTATACAACAGAAGCAGCAGTAAAATCACTGACCGACAACTCAGCATCAGAACGGATAAAAACCGTTATAGCAGCTGGGAATTTTACGACACCGCAAGAGGTGATGACTAAATTGGTTTCCATCAATGTGGGAAACAATCAGTCAACAGGAAGTGTTCTGCATTATAAGGCAGATAGAAATAAGTTTGTGTCAGGAAATACCTATTTTCCACAGCGAAATACCTATTTTCCTCAGCGAAGACACTCTTATGTTAATCATAATGGAGAAAATAATTTCCATAGGAAAAATAACTACGATAACAGTAGGAAATTTCACGCCAATCAAGGCAATAGGAGATTTACTGGTTACAGGGAGAAACCAGAAGAATATAGAAACAAACCTAACAATAGGTTTAACAATGATAATAAATATAGAAATGTAAGAATGTGTGAGAGTGGAGAGACGAGAGTGGAAGATGAACAGAAAGAATTGGGGTTTTGAAAAAGAAAGGTGAAAAATCCAAAATTTTAAATAACTTGCATAATAATAATCATTACATTTATAACTTTGATTTAACTCTTTCAAACTTTGTGCAAATTAAAACTGACATATCGGATAATATAGATACTTTTATATTAGATACAGGTGCAGATATATCGTTATTAAAAATTTCAGATAATTTTCCACATCACTTAATAAAGACAACACAAATCTTAAATATTAAAGGAATAACTCAGGGAGAAATTAAAACTTTGGGTACAATAGAAACTTTTCTTTTTATTAAGGGTATAGCATTTCAACATTGTTTTCATGTAGTAGAGGAAGAATTTCCTATACCTACGAATGGAATTCTAGGTAGGGATTTCATAAGAAATTATAATTGTATTTTAGATTATTCAGAATTAAAATTATACATAGATTGTAAATCTAGGAATACAGTAACATTAGAAATTTTTGACAATCCTGAATATGATACTTTGGCAATACCGCCTAGATGTGAAGTCTATCGGTTGGTAGAAAGTTTCAAAAACTTAAGACAAGATAAAGTTGTTGAGCAACAAGAACTATTACCAGGAATATTTATAGCAAGATCTATTATATCAAAAACTAATCCCTATGTCAGAATTTTAAACACAAATTATGAAAGCAAGTCGATAAATACAAACAATATTAAAATATTGGATTTAAATTTATTTCATGTATATGCTGTGAAGAATGAAAGTAAGAATAGGTTGAAAGAATTAAGAAAAACATTAAATTTAGAGGTACCAGAATACGTGAGGGATAAGCTAATAAATCTTTGTGAGAATTTTTCAGATATTTTTGCTTTAAAGAACGACATTTTAACGCATAATAATTTTTATGAGCAAAAGCTATTGGTAAAAGATGATACTCCAGTATATATTAAAAATTATCGCACGCCACATTCTCAATCTTCAGAACTTAATAATCAGGTCCAAAAGTTATTAGAACAAGGTATAATTGAATCTTCAATCTCAGATTATAACAGTCCAGTTTTACTTGTTCCCAAAAAGGCAATCAATGGAGAGAAGTCTTGGAGACTTTGTATAGATTTCAGGCAATTGAACAAGAAAATAGTCACAGATAAATTTCCATTACCCAGAATAGATTCGATTTTAGATCAGTTAGGGAGGTCGAAATGGTTTTCAGTCATAGATCTTATGTCAGGTTTTCATCAAATTCCCTTAGAACAATCTTCAAGGAAATATACATCTTTTAGTACAGAAAAAGGTTCTTTTCAGTATACAAGATTACCATTTGGTTTAAATATAAGTCCAAATAGTTTTTCAAGAATGATGTCCATAGCATTCTCAGGATTAACTCCAGAAAAAGCATTTCTTTATATGGATGATATAGTTGTAATAGGGATGTCAGAAAATCATCATTTAAGTAATCTCGAAAGGGTGTTTGACACATGTCGGAAATTCAACCTTAAATTAAATCCACAAAAATGTCAATTCTTCAGGCGAGAAGTAACGTATTTAGGACACAATTTGTCCAGTGAAGGGGTTCTACCCGATAAGGCAAAATATTCAGTCATTGAGAAGTATCCAGTGCCCAAAAATTCAGAAGAATCTAAAAGGTTCGTAGCATTCTGTAACTATTACAGACGTTTCATTCCAAATTTCGCTGAAATATGCATACCTCTCAATAAATTATCTAGGAAAAATGTGAAATTCGAGTGGTCGGAAGACTGCGAAAAATCATTCCAAATACTAAAATCGGCATTAATTCAGCCGCCTATTCTGAAATATCCAGATTTCAATAAAAAATTTATATTGACAACAGATGCTTCAAATATTGCGTGTTCTGCAATACTTAGCCAGGAATACGAAGGTATAGATCTACCTATAGCTTATGCATCGCGAGGTTTTAAGAAAAGTGAATTAAATAAACCTATAATCATGAAAGAACTGTTAGCTATCCATTGGGGAATTAATCATTTTAAGTGTTATTTATATGGTTCTACACATTTTATTGTGAAAACGGATCACAAGCCGTTAACACATCTTTTTTCGATGACAGACCCAACTTCGAAACTTACGAGAATTAGACTAGACCTAGAAGAATACAACTTCGAAATACAATATTTGAAAGGAAATTCAAATTATGCGGACAGTATTTCAAGGATATCCATAAATGAATTAAAAGACTTGTACATTGACAATGCTCACATCTTAGCAATAACGAGGTCAAAAACTCGTCATAATAAAGCTCAGCCTATAGGAGAAGATAAAATAGTTTCCACAGAAATAAAGGAAGATATTCGCAAGCCAGCAGTATATAAAGTACTGAATAATTTAGAGGCGCATAAATTACCAATTCTGCAATTTGAAAATAACCGTGTTTCGTTAAGGATGAACATACGGATCAAAAACAGGATGAGATTTAGCCAAGCCTTATTAAATACCGATATAGTTAACTTTGATTTAGGTCAAACGTTAGTTCAGCTTGATAAGCTAGCGGTAAATAATGGTATAAAAAGGATGAAAATTTATATGAATGATATTATTTTCACACAGTGCACTATAAAAGAGTTTATGGAAAAAGGAAACAATACGTTAAAAAACGTACAAATATGTATTTGCGATATACCTAAGATGGTGGAAAAAGAAAAAGAAAAGCAACAGATTTTAGAAACTTATCATAATGATCCTTTATTTGGAGGTCATGTAGGAAATAACAGGCTATTGAAAAAATTAAGAGCGAATTTTAGATGGAAAAACATGGAAAAAGATGTAAGAAAATATATTAAGCAATGTCACAAGTGTCAGGTCAATAAAGCAAAGAATAATCACAAAGAAGAATTTGTATTAACGGATACAGCAGAAAAACCATGGGATATAACATATATAGATACGGTCGGTCCTTTTCCACAAAGTGAAAATGGTAACCGTTATTGCATCACAATGTTATGTGAATTAACAAAATATGCAGTAATAATTCCAGTTAAAAACAAAGAAGCGAACACGATAGCTCGTGGAATTTTTGAAAATTTCATACCAAATTACGGTCTAATGAAACAAATTAGGACAGATTTAGGCACAGAATATAAAAATGAAATATTCAACGCTTTAACTAAAATGTTAAATATTAGGCATAATTACTCAACAGCATATCATCATCAATCTATAGGAGGTTGTGAGAAATTACATAGAACGCTTAATGAGTATGTGAGACACTTTATAAATGAAAGTAAGGATGATTGGGATGAATGGTGTAAACTATTTGCTTATTGTTATAATACGACTCCAAGCTCGTATCATGGTTATACGCCGTTTGAATTATTGTTCGGTAGACGTGCTAACTTACCCGAGAATCTAACAAACGAGATCGAACCATGCTATAATATTGATGAATATCAGAATGAGTTAAAATATAAACTGCAGGTAGCTCATCAGAGAGCAGAGAAATATTTAACCAAACATAAACTGAGTAGACAAAGTCAAAATAGTAAGGTAGCTAATCCAGTTGATTTTAAAATAGGGGATTCAGTGTTAGTAAAGAGGGAAAATAGAACCAAATTCGAATCTCAATATGTAGGTCCATTTACAGTCACAGAGGTGAGCGATGTTAACTGTAAAATTAAATTAGAATCAGGTGTGATAAAAGAAATACACAAAAACAGAATCCATCCTTATTGTAAAATGAATTAAAAATTGTAAAATTGAAAGTGCGAGTGAGTTTATAAACATTTCCGAATAATAAACAAAAGTGTTATAACAAACGTTCAAAACATTGAAGTGAAAATAAATAAACAACTAAGTGATCGTAAACAATTTTTAAAGGCAATGAACATTCATTTATTTATGAATATATTATGTAATCGTAGGTTAGTGACATTATTTAATAACCATCTACCATTTATTTTTAGGATAATTGTAAATTCATTTCATTAGGGGGAAAGGAAGCTCAACGGAATTTATTCTTTTTGTAAAAGGGGAAGGTGTGATGCCTTTTGGCCTAAACATTAAGTCATTAATTATTTAAAATATTATCGAATAAATTCCCTTCAGCTAATTCCAATAAACCACGAATTGTTTTATAAATAATAAATATAAAGGTTACACGTACGAGTCAATGTCAAAGCAAATAAACATTATCTAGTATCATGTATGTTTACTTATAGTGAACTTGACTCTTTGTATATATAGGTAACAATAGTATTTTAAGCATTCATTATTAATTCAATATTAACTCATTATTGATTCATTATTATTATTAAGTCATTATGATGGTCATTCACGAAAGGATGATTACAGTCAGTATCATTCATTCTAAGTAGTAATCTAAGAGTAGTCAATTAGTGTTAGTGGTTAATGTATAGTAAATATTAAATAGAACATGTCCCAGTGAAACAGGTAGTTGTTTTATTCCTGGGGGATGACCCACCAAGTGACCAGCAGCACCACCTAGTCAGAGGCCCTTCTACTATCCTACTACACCCAGTATCCTCATTACATTACACATTACACATTGTCGCTTTGTCAGATAAATAATGAAGTAATCTTTCAGTTTGAGGTTCGAGATCCTTCTGTTTAAAAAGTGGCTCCTTCAATCCCGCTAAACAAAATATATCGACAAGATTAAAAAACATTAGAGAATAACAAATTTCCAACAGTTTGGATTGTTTTCCAGGAGGGTTAATGAAAGCTATTTTTCTCGACCAGGAGTGGGAAGAAAGAGGGTATACGAGTATAATTAGTTCCCTCAGGATAATAAGTTACTTGGTACGCTTCATATATATTCATCACAAGTCTCTAGAGCCGGCAGGATAACTATATAATGCAAAGGAACATCTAACAGGATGTAGGCATTGCGTATTTTCCTAATGAATGGCATAAGACTTTAACCGCTGACTTTTAAAGTCAGGTCGGTAATCGGTCTAAACTTACATAGAAGCAGGCTGTTTATTTTCGTCGTTGAATAGTCCGGGAAATACTGGGCCAACAACATTGTTCTCTTGCGGCAGGCTGATTTTTCGTGTACAGGTAGTAATCAACACATACAAGACGATATTATGCTTCAAAAGCGTGAAATCAAACCTCACATTGTTTAACAGTCAATTCTAAATGTACTGGTCAAATACAGAGTTCCAAAGCAAAGGAAAGGAACGCCTTCCTAAACTGGAGCCTGCATTTATCCTTAAATCTCTAATATTTCTCTGAAGAGCTAAGTAGGAGAATTGAGCACAACATATGCTTCAGGTCTCTGTGCATACTTACTTCAAAGAATACTTACATAGCCTGACAAGACTGTAATATTGAACATGTATCTTTCTGAACTTTCATACCAACTCTCTGTTTCCTGGTAATTAGGGAAATATCCCTTATCAAAAATGCTCTCGTGAATTTTGATAGCCATATTGGAAAACTAGGATCAAAAATTTGATTTCTAGAAACATTTGCATCTACCAATACTGCTGCTCTTCGATGTTCCATCTCAAAGCCACCAAGGTAAGTGTCGAGGTGAGGTAACATATACCTAGTTAATATTTGTCCATAGACTTAGTGAGCTCTTTTGAGAAAAAAATTTGTCCGTATTAGTCATTTATCTACTCCACGGAACCAGCGGTGGATGCAGATGGGCCTATTGGACCGCTACTACTTTGTTGTCTCGGTTGATTGGCGTTATTAAACAAGCTAAGATATTATTTTTTGTTCAGCAGATATTAATATTATGCCGTCCCTGTATTCTGTCTCTCAGTTTCAATCCTCACACATCCACTAGAATATCTATCTCCTCGAAGCTTCTACAGGAAATCTTATGTTTAACCAAACTATGCAACGAATGTTTTTGTGGCATAACTTCAAACTAAAAGCTAATAAATAATGGACCAAGAGTAGACCATGAGAAAGTGAAACGTTAATGTTGAGGAACCAATTCAAACTTTTATAATCGTTTACTAGATCTGTAGATTAAAGGTCCTTCAATGCAATAGTTAGAACACATTTTTAATATGCTGAATTTAAGGACATTATCAACGTTTTCTATTCCAAAAAAGCTTTTAGGTACAGAAAAGATGGAGGCTTGAACTATTAAGTGAACAAGTTTAATCAGTATATAGAAACTTCTTGAAGATTTCTCTCAGGTTATGGAATAAGTTGGATGGTGTAATTGTACATTATAAAAATCAAGCCAAAATGTTCTAGAACTAGTTAATAAGATGTAGGGATGACCGAATGAATCACTGGAAATTAAACTGTTATAATACGAAGCGTTAAATAGAGAGATGTTTTCCAAGACTGTATAGGTTAAAACATGCGCCGTATAGTTGGTAGTGTTATAAACTTTATGTGGAATAACAATTATTTAATATTTTTCCAAGAAAGGGAAGGGAAAGTGTGAATATCTGAAGAATCATGGTGTATACCCTTTCCCTTCTCGGGAAAATATCAAATAATTGTTATTCCACATGACGTTTATAACCCTATCAACTATACGGCGCATGCTATAACCAATACAATCTTGGAATACATCGCTGTATTCAACGCTTCGTGTTATAATGAGAAGAAGTGACAATCCTTACTAATGTCATGGTATAATTTACCAGGATTGGTTCATTCCAAGGGTTTCATACATCCTTCGAAGAATGTCTCCAAACAAATGTGAGACTAGAGCAGGCATGACCTACGTTGTCTAATAGGCATTTTAACAGGCCACTGTCATCTGATTTATCATATGCCAAAACTTGGACTGTCGGAAGATCCGACCTGCCGTCTTTGTCTGGAAGTTGATGAAACAGCAAAGCATATAATTTGTGCCTGCCCCGCCGCGGCTCGAATCAGGTATCTGATGTTTGGCAGGGTCTCTCTCTCGCTCTCGGACCTGAAATATCATTCACCAAATAAACTAATCGGCTTTGTGAAGAAGCTGAATTTGTTTGGTGGAATCTGAATAGGTATGAGCCACAATAAACTCTTGCGAGTCGCAGTGGAGGGCCTTACAGACCCACTCACCATAATCCTAACCTAACCTAACCTAACCTACTAATGTTATAAATGTGAGTTTGTTACGCTTTCATGCCTCACCTACTCGACCGATTAGAGTGAAATTCAGTCAGTTATTTTGAGAGGTACAAAAAAATCTGATTTCAAAGATCTGAGAAATCAGTTACATACATTTCACGCCTTCGCTATTCAATCGCTTATGACGAAGGTATCCAAAAAAAATAGGCACCTTTGTTAAAAAATGTTTCCCGAAAAATGGAGTTTAACTACTTAATCGATCATTATGAACACATATTGTCAGAAGTTTAGAAAATGACCTAAGAAAACTTTCATCCAGAAAAAAATTGTAATTTCGGATGTTTGACCAGCAGGAAGATTTTTATTAAGCTGGAGTTGTCTCCAGAATTGTATCGAGTTGTCTCCCATTTCTGGCAGGTAGATAGTGAAACTAAATTTAAAAAAAATAAAAAATTCTACTGACGTCAAATAGAGAGTTTTTGTGATTTCCTGCCTATAAAGGTTTGTCATGGAGGCTGGGAAGAACAATTTAGAGAGCGAATTAATGAAAAACTGGAGAAAATTCATCTGAATTCTGTCCAGGACTTCATGAGAGACATTCGAAGAAATTTGCGTCTGGTAGAATAGAATAGGTCCCTCAACCTAATTCGATAGTATAGTTTAGAGTTGTAATTTATAATAACTAGTTAGTGTTTAAATAAATTCCATCATTAAAAAGAATCCGATAAATATTCTATTCCAAATGATGGTTATGTAGTAAAAGATAGTCGATGCTGTGGAAAATAGGAGTATAGAAGGAATTGAAGGATGCTATTTTATCTTCCTCCTTTTTGCATAATGAGCCACTTCTCTGAAGAACAAACAGTTCAATATCTGAGTGTCTGGAATTTATCAATAACTTCAGCAGGACCAAAAAAAATCAGAAATTTAAGATGGATTGTAGTGTGGTTTATTATAAACCATCCATTGGGAATTTTTAATTTGATTTTATTATTGAGTTGGCGAACTTTCAATGTTATTTTGGTTTCCATCAATAACAACTACAAAGCTTTTCCGATATTAATTGTACATATTTTGTAACATTTTGTGGCCTTTTAATTGTGATTGAGTATATTTGTTAAGTATTATAGCCTATATATATAGTAACATGAAGTGTAATTTATTGAGTACACTCCACAAGTCTGCATTTGATGTACTTAATAGCATGTAGTGCTTCAAAATCACCAGTAACGATTACTGGGATTAATATTCTGTTCAAAAATTCATTAGTTTCAATTATTATAGGAGCCATCGAATATAAATGAGAATGCATTCCTGCTTTTGCTCATTAACGATGAAAATCAGACCACATTGATTTTCAGCATCTATGTTTGCAAAATCTCATCTTTCAACTAAATCCCCTGGCAATCACGTTAAACAATACATAACATTATAACGCAGCCGATTGTTCTCGGGTTTATCAATTTGACTGGTTAAGACTTTCACTAAAACCAGAAAACCTGGGACATGCCACAAGATCGTATGATGAAGATGAAGAGGTATAACTTTTCAAAGAAATTCGTTATGGAATTAAGTAACGAGGAGTAATGGGATCCCAATACCTTTACCAGACTTGGAAAGAATGCTGTTAAATGGTACACAGACGGCTCAAAAGCAATAGAAAAAACAGGGATAGGAGTCTACGGGCCAGGAACCAAACACACTGAAAGCTTGGGAAAAACCCCAAGTATATTTCAAGCGGAAATTCACGCCATAAGAAAGTGTGTCCAGTTCAATATTGACAAAGGATATAGAAGGCAAAAAATGATTATAATGTAGGATAGTCAAGCAGCCAATAAAGCACTGAGCTCTTGTGTAAACAGTTCCAGAATGGTAAGGAATGCCTAGACATACTCATGAACTAGGCGAGAACAATATAGAAACCTTAAATGGAATAGCATATGGACTAGCAAAAAGGGGGTCTGAAAAACTGTTTTGGAGGCCGGAACCCGTTTGCGGAATCAGCTTCAATGTAATAATGGTAGAAATAGGCAAAGCCTGTTTAGAAATGAATTTATTTTACTTACTAGAAATTATAAAATAGAATCAAAATGTTACTCTGCTAAAAATAGGAGAAGCAGATTTATTCGCAGAAAAGGAAAAAATTATAATGAAAGCCCATAATGCTTTTCTTAAACGTCACCCTGCGTGAATAATGACTATCATAAATTGCTCGTTTAATAATATATTATTAAATAACCTGTTATGTGAACTTTTTATTATCCACATATCCACACCACTTTTTCACTGGTGAATAATGTACGTCATTATACTTGAAGGAGGCCACGTAAAATGTAAACATTATCAAATAGTCACGGACAAAAGTCTTTATATCTTTTGGTTGGAGTATACATTGACGATTGATTGTACTGCTGGCACTTAAATACTGCATCTACACATCGAATCAATTGTGGAAGAAATGCCTGGAAAATATTTGTTATGTTATATCACCACGAAGAAAAAGAACAATAGACGTCACGGACTGTGAGGGAAACAAACCCATATTAACAACTGAACCGTGCAACTCCACGACTGTTCGCTGTATACAATGTACAAAGTAACATCGGGTCGTAGAGAAAATTGAATTAAAGTAAGAGAAGATGCTGGTATTTGTGCACATTATATAGATCGAATTTAAAAACATCTTATACAACATGTAAAGCCAAGGTTTATCCCAAGGGAAACGATCATCTTTAAAAAAGTTATGAAAGGAAAAACTCAACATAAGCCAGCCATAAAATAACATCGTGAAAATATAACTTTCAGTAGTTTATGAAGTGGAAAAAAAATTCAGTAATCGCAAAGTTCTTTGAAAGGTGAGTGGAAGTTGTTACTGCATAAATACAGATGTTTAAGAGTTTAAAAAGTTTGGAATTTGTACTAGATAAACACAAATTAAAACCTGTTTATGGTTTAATATATTTGTCTACGCATCAAAACCAACAGAGATGTATTTATCCAATACGTGGTACATACACAAACTTCATTGTCAACAACTTCTCATCAAATCTGCACCTTGGAGTAGGTACTTCACTTCTATTTTGGAGTATTATTTTGCCAACCTCAATGCTTCAATTAAAATTCGATCCAAATTAATATTATTAATAAAGAAGATTCAATCTTTAGTATGTTTATAATGGATTAATTTAAAAACTAGCCTACCAATTCAAGAAACTCTCACACCCATAAAAAGGTACATTGCAAGCATAATATTTTCCAAAAAAAGTTAGAAATCCCTACAAAAAAAACAATAATGTAACTTAAGATAGGTATCAAAAATGGGTCTATGAAACTCATTATTTGGTATAATCTGCAAATTATGTACTTAATATGAGCCTTTGCGTGTGTAAGTATTATAATTGGGATCAGGCTGCAAGTGAAAATTTGACAGATACAGATCTTTTTTTTCTGATTTTTGACTACGAAGATCTTTATGTTGGAAATCAAAGTAATAACTGCCATTTGCTCAAAGGCAACCCAAAAGGAATGCTTTAGATTTCAATTAGCTTCCAGCCGAATCTTGCACTATAATTTGTTTCGCCTAGCACTACTGAATGAGGTCTGTATTATGGATTTCGCTTAGCACCAGTAATTTTCCAAGTCGCACGGAAGAATTTTTCTTGAAGATGTGATAATATGTACAATCCTGTGAACCAAAACCATTCTCTTTAATTGAAGGAAAATAAAGCGCATCGAACTTTTAGGTTATTAGCGCTACCTAATGTTACTAAGTAGTACTACAGGTATAAAAACATAAACTGAATAGAAAATGGTACACATTGGGTGAGATGTTAAATGTCACTCACTGCTGTTAAAACTTTCGAGAGTCTTTTAATACATGCCTGACTGTTTAAGGGCATTTGCACACTGTACAGCCTAACTACCTAACCTAACGTCAAGTTGGGTCAGGATAACTTTTCCTAATTTCTGGAACGGCACTCCATGGTTTAACTGTTCTCCTAACTCTCTCTTACTCTAGGTGTTGCCAAGCGTTGTTAACCGATGCCTCAAGTATTTTGATGACTGACATCGTAATTCTCATGACTTCGGTGACACTAGGGTCCTGGATTGCATATTTGGCTGCTGCATCAGCTCGCTCATTTTCCTCTGTTCATGTGTGTGAAGATATCCATAATAAATGTATAACTGATCCTGAATTATAAAGTTGTGATAGCTCCTGCTCAATAAATATTAGTATTGGGTTTGATCGATATTTCTGGCGCAAACTCTTAATTGCGTTTAATGAATTAATTATTATGAGCAAGTGCTCTACATTTTTTCTATTAGCAAGGCTTTAAATATCGCATTAAAGTTCTTCAACTAGAATGCTAGTCTAATTCTTATTTTACATTTGGAGTTACAAGTGCGGTTCCAATTCCAGTATCCATTTTAGAGGAATCAGTGTAGATATTATGGGTAAATTGTTGTAAATAAGATCATTTTTCATGGAATTTTCCTCTAATTTTGTTCGTATCAAAACTTATCAACGATATATCACATATATGTAATTTTATCATCCATGGAGGAGAAGAGTAGATGAATTGAGGATTCTTTGGAGGATCAGGTTGAAGGATGTGATGGATCCACTGTTTCTCTTTTTTTTATAGTCAGGCGAATAACGATTGGAGTGGGTTTTGTCATAAACTGGATGATTGGGATTTTGAGATATACTCCATCGGAGTTGGATAGGAATTTCAGAGGATTCACTGAGAAGGCTCTCGGAAGGGTTTGATCGAAATGCACCCAGGAAGACTCTAATCGCATTATTCTGAACTGGATTTGAAATATTTTGTACTGTTTTTTGCTGACTAGTATGCTTGCGTGATCGAGACGTAATCTAATTAGTGATATGTACGTGTTGAAGAGCACGATAGATCTTTTAGGTCTTAATGAATGTCAGCCCAATATACATACATACATACGTAATAAAGACGCCTCAATTCCTATAAGATAACCAAAATCATTCCTTAACTAAAATTACCGAAAAATGTGCAAACAATATGTTCATTAAACCTCTCTGGAAACACTCATCTTCATTAACCGCACCAAAAACAGTTTTGCTTGTAGGATCTCACAATTTTATCTAAAATCACTCCCTTCTATTGTCTTTTTGTGACGTTGTTCTGGTTATGCCTGGATAACTTATTCCATAATGCATTCCGTGATTACTCAATTTCAAAGGATTGTGCGTACACGTATTAACAAATCAAACCAGCCTCTTTCCATTCAAGTAAAGGAGAATGACACACGTGGACTGTCACCCGAACTCGGATGAGATACAACCGTGAACCCAGGTTTTCATGTGGTTGGTTTTTGCTGCATATACAAGTTAAAAAACGTATAAGGCCGCATCAGTATAACCTATGCCTAACACTGGAAATACCTGGATGAGAGAAGGGATCCTCTAAAGAATGTCTCCAGACTAGCAGGTACGACATATATTATTATGTTTCTTTTAACAGGTTAATGTCGTCTGGATCTCCATATGGTAAGACATGGACTGCCAGAAAATCTCCGAAGTGCCGTATTTGTGTGGGAGATTATTAAACAGCAGAGGATTTACTTTGTGCCTACCCTACCACGGCTCAAATTAGGTATTCGATGTTTGACAGGGAATCTCTCTCTCTCTCTCTCTCGCCATCAGATCTGGAATATTATCCACCAAATAAGGTTAGGTTAGGTTCTACGTGAGTGGGGACTTCTCGCAACCTCTACTGCGACCCCTTATTGGGTCTAATGTGGCTCACCCCTAGGGATTACAATTCACCCCATAAGCCTGTGCTTCTGACGAAGTCCATGGTTGTATTTGGTAATACTTTTTTGAAGTCGTTCGTCTCTAAGGTACTAAAACCGAATATGTTATACCTTACCCTGCCCAAAGCTGGACATGAGCATAATATGTGCTTCGCAGTTTCATCCTCCAAATTACAAAACCGACAATCCGAAGTCTGAACCAGACTCATCTTCTTTAGCTGGTAATTTAGTCGGTAATGTCCTGTAAGCCGTGCTGACTGTGTGAGCGTAGGTTTGCTCTACTCCATTCCAGGATCTGCTTATTTTTTGTACTCAAAGGGTTAAATATGAACGCCATCGAGTGAGAGAGCCCCGGTATCCACTAAATAAATTAATCGACTTTGTTAAGAAGGTGAATTTGTTTGGTGAAAGCCATAATAGATCTTTGCTACATGGAAGATCGTAACGCTCGCACGGAAAAAGCATATCTTGTGGATTCGTGATAAAATATACAATTTTATGCTATTGATTTATCTAATATCGAATTTTTTCCAATTCACTACTCAATTTTGGTTTCGTTCAATTATTATTTTAAACGTATCGAAATACCGCAACCAGTCCGAAATTTAAATCCCGTTCAAACCCTAATTCAATTCTTGCGCTAACTACTTTTACATGCACGTACGTGTTAAATTGATTCGCTTTATTGGTGGATTTATGTGGTTCTGATGAAAGGGTATTTGTGGGAGGTAACGCCACCTCCGGCCCATTAGCCCCGTAGGGCGGCAACGGTCCGTGACACGCGATGACCCTTGACAAAAGTCGTGTACTCTCAGTCATTAGTACTGATATGAGATTCACGTGTGCCAGATGTGAATAATGGATGTTTGATCTGAACTTGTGTCAATTTAAGTAAACATTTTTAATAACTATTGCCTTTAGACCATTCAATTTTTAAGTTTATTAAGGAAATTGTTAGTTAGTTAGTTATTAGCTAGGGAGAATAAAAAAAATGAATATGCTTTGGCATTCGATGAATGACTGGGAGAAAGGATAAAATAAATTAGGTCAATTCAACTGCCAAAGCGTCAAAACAAGCTTAACACATTTGAATAGCTCAGATAATACTAACGGAAAGGGAAAAATTCACTGAGGAATCTAAACAAATAGTAGGTGCTAGACGTACTTTTATGAATAGACACAAAACAATAATAAGACTGTATTGATATATGGTTGGGAAGTTTGGACGCTAGCGTCTCCAAGTCTTGGAAAGCGAATACTTACAGTAGATGCAGTAACAGAATCCAAACCAACAAAGAACTGGAGTTTTTACCAAAAAACTAATAGGGTAAAGTGAAGTATGTTGGTGATAGTTTCTTTACAATGTATAAATGACTTTCCTATTCACTAGTAGTCCCAAAATCGTGTCCATCACTTCCCTCCATGCTGCATGCCTTGCTTCATTTGCTTACGTCTAAGAAATCTTTTCGTTTTTGTCGGTAATTGAGGTGGTAGAATTTGTAATAGGCAAAACATTGGAAGGTGAAATATTGTTTTTGTATTATTTTATGGAGGATATGCTACTTTTAAAAATTGACAAAACATGTACCTACTGGATAGGTAGGTAGATCAAAAAAATTATATATCTTCAGGAATTCAAATTACCCATTCTCAATTAAATAGACGACCAACTTACCTTACTTCACCCTATTGTATAAGTAATAAAATGTAAGCGACTGCAAGATGATCATGTAGTCAGAGTTGCGTGGGAGGAAGCACCTGTTGGGAAAATACAATTTGGACGACCACTACAGATAATAGGTATTACCAAAGACTTGAGGGCAGTGAATTAGTCCACTTGAAGTCATCAAAGATAGATAGCAATGGAGCATTATTGTGAGGTCGATAAATACCCATCCAGGGTTGTGAGCCATTGAGTAGTAGTTGTAAAAGTATGTGATCAATTGGGTCTATTATGTTTGTTAAAAATTTCATGTATCAGTCATGTTTCAGCCACTGCATTAAGTTGAAAACTATATTGATCAAAAGTAGCCCGCTGTCCCGTGATTTTTTCGTTCACGCATCTCCTAAGAGCATCGACAACTTTGTCCACTCATACGATCACTATTAGGAGAGTTAATTCTGCCAAAAGATTGTCGTGTGTATTAGTTCAACACGTAATCAATTTTTATTTTAGTATAAATGTTTTATAAATGATGAAAACTTTTTCAGCTAAGAAGTTTAACAAGTTAATCACTGGAATGGATTCAAAATTAACCCTTGACACAATTTTACCAAACAACCTCAAGTCATCACCAAACACCTGCGTTTATGCAAATTTTAAATAATCATGGAATTCAATTTAGGTATATTAAATGAGAAAATCCAAAATTAAGATTCATTTAGAGGAGAATAACCGACAATTTCAGTGAATAATATCCATTTAGTAACTCCAAGTGGGTTTTCAACGTTTGGAAAAGTTTTAAGATGGAAACATTTTGTAATTTAGTGCTTTCAGTAAGAAATTCCTTAAGTTTGATATTCAGTTCTTATAAATTCGTACTTTTAAATGATGAAAGTGTGAAAATTAAATTTCCTATACCTGGGAGAAACATTTTATGAACACGACACTTTCGGAACACACTCACAATCTAGTTAGTTTCAGTGGTATGTTTGAAATACTTCTTGTAGTTTAAGTATGAGGTATAGAATGTATCCCCCATATAAACTAGGACATTACTTAATGAAGGAAAAAAAAAATAGCTGAGCTTAACTCACTACAACATACAAGTGATGGTACAAAACTGGAATTGTTCAGTTCTGTGGGTGATTGTGACAGGTAACGCGATAAAGGTGACATGTGGTGATTCAGGGTTGACAAGTAACGTGTGGACGTTGCCAACTTAAGGCGGATTCTCATGCATCCGATATCCGAATATACGATGATCCGACTTGCTATTGGTCAGAATAATTTGGCGCCTTTTTCGTCGGATGATTGTTAAAATTATTTCAACTTTTGTCCGATATCGTTCGTTTTTTGTGTAAAAGGTCGTGTGCCATTCCCGTGTTAATACATACTATGAAACGAACGTTTATCAACAACGGAGAAAGCTAAATAATATATTACTTTCAACCATTTTACTGCTCAGAAGGAGACAGAGACAACGAACAAGAAAAATTTGGGTCCGCGATATTTATAAAAACCGAATAAATCAAGGGGTCTATCACAATTTGTTAAAGGAGATGAGATTATCGGATCCAGAAAATATTCTTTCGGATCGTCGTAGCTTCGGATATCGGATGTATCAGAAATGCCAGAATTTGAATTCTTCAACCAATCACAAATCCATAACTTCAACCAATAGAATGATTTTCGTATCATCGAATCGTCGGATATCGAGTGCATGAGAATCCGCCTTTACTAGTTTTACCTCCAGTAAAAACTGCTCAACGCGGCTAAATAAGTTCTTACTTCAAAGAATGGTGAATAAAACTCAGTGATTGCTTTGAAATTCATACAGAGAGAAAATTAAACCAAACACTATGTTAAGTATTTGTTGAATAATCCTGTGTATTCAAGTAATCATGAATCTTCGTCCAAATATTCGCAAGGCTCACCAAAATATTCATCAATACCGACACATGTCTGTTAGTCAAAATATAAGGAATAGACGCAACCGAACATACCACAGCTTAAAATCAGTTTTGGCGTTTGTATCATTATGAATGATGAAACTCGAATGAGCTCATAATATCATTACAGAGCAGGTCTCAATCTCCGTGGGGAAAATTATTCCGACGACAAATGTTCAGATTAATAACTAATCAAGTGACAATTTATCGATTAATAATCATATTTTGTGATTACGGTTTACGTATGAATCACCTCAGTTTAATCCAATTCCAAAATTTATTCAAAAGAGATTTCAGAAATGCGTTTCTACCAGCCAATTGAAGCCGATATGAATCCCAAACTACACACCACAAAATTATATATTCACATAAACATAATACGAATAACTAACAATATAACGGCCGTTTTCATAACAAACTTTAACGCTACTTTAAGTTTTAAAGCAAACTTTAAATAAAAATCGATTTCATAACAGTCTTTATAACTTCAAATCGACTTTAAGTTAAAGTGGACAGAGTCGCGACTTTAGACGACTTTAACCTCAAAATTTAAGACTTTTCAGTTCGTTGTGTCAGTACCTACCTATTTTGGACAAATTCTCTTGAGATGGAAATAGATACCGAGTCATCAGCCTTTGAGGAAATATTCATCATTAGGAAACCAAAAATATATAAACAGAGAATAACAGATTTTGATAATTGGTCAGATGAAGAATTTTACCAAAGATTCAGGTTAAGCAAACCTGCTGTTCAGCAATTGTTACATCATATAAAACAACACATTGAGAGTTTGTGTACTCAATAATAGATTTATATTTTTCAGCTATTTTCACCAAATTCAATTCTTTTTCTGTTGTAAAATTTGTACCCCTAACTCTTTTTCTATTTACTTCACCCATAACACTTACTTCAAGTTGAAAATCCGAAGAAAGCCTAAACACTAATATAAAAATATAATACGAACATAAACATAACCCTACTTCAATTGAAAAAATCCCGAAACTGTCATAGTCACTGATACAAACTTCTCTTGATAAACGTAAAATCACACTTTACTTAAAGGAACAGAACAGAAATGTCATGAAAATCATTCCGCTTTAAGTGAAGTTGAAGTTATAAAGTTACTTTAGCTGAAGTGAACTTCAAGCACTTGTTATGAAAATGGCCGTAAGTCAAAGTAATAGTGTGAAACTATTGAAACGCTTTACCAATTAGAAAATAACTTTTCCAAAGGGTACACCGTTCACCAAGAAGCAACATCTACTTCTCGGGCTATATGCCCGGCAGACAATGAATTACACTTCCAAGTTAAACGGGGTTGGTATATATGAAAATAAAGAACCAATCATTCTGTGAAGCGTTTTAATAGTTTACACTATTATTTTAACTTCTATTAATAACAAGCTTTACAAAACAGTCAAACCTATAGAAGTGAAACTTTGATAGGATGACTTTGAATACAAAAATGAGGTTTCAAACCCATCCACCTGACGCGCTAGTTGCAATCGAGTCGTCGAAATAGGACTGGGAGCTAAGGCATTAAACCCGAAAAGCAGAAAAGATGTTAAAATTGTTGATCTCAATTATCATCACAAGTTGTCATGTTACATGTCGTTCGTCGTTGACATTAGAGAGTTTTTGGAACCATTAACTTTAACGTTTGTTATTCACGTTATCGTTATTTGGCGCAAGTGTAGTAAATGGAATGATCAACTTCAGTGAGATCTTTATATTTTTTGAAACACTTAAAAATACACACTACACTAACGTCAAATTAAAAAAAAATAATATATTGTTACAACTTTTGTTCTCATTCCAAAGTTTGAGGGCCGGTTTCATACTATGTTAGTAAAGTCGACTTTATGAAAAGGACACTTTTCGACTGTGGTGAAGTGAGTTTAGTTTCATGAATATTTTTGAGGTTGTCTGATTTTAGGTAAAGTATTATTTCCAACTATGAGTAAAGGTTCATAGTTATCTTTATATAAAGTGTCCTTCATTATTTTATGTCTTGTTTTTTATTGTATAGTATCCCTGACCCTTGGGGATTTCTTTTTATTTATCTCATTCTCACCAGATGTGTTAAGTGCATTGGTTAAATGTCGGAGTGACATAAACTAATTTGGTTTCGAGGTTTGAAGGAATTTATATGTAAAGGTCATTTTAGATTAGACAATTTTTCGTGCAATATTTAGTTCAAGTTTTGGAACAATATTTGGAATAGATTTCTTGTGTGAAATATTGGCCGACTGTTTTAAGGTATTTTAGACTATTCCAATTTATTGAACAATATTTAGTTCTAGATTCTGCGCAGTGATTTGATCTGATGATAAAATAAACATAACCTGACATAACCTTTTCAAAAATTTCGTTACGTTAGTTAATTATGGACTCGCAGAAAGAAACGTGACGACTTTGAAGCATAGATTAAAAGCGAGTATGCATGACAGACATTCAAGACAAAGTCCAAAACATTTTGTTTCGGTATCACGCGACATCACTAGTTTGTGGTGAATCTCCTGCAGAGTCCGTTTGGATGCAATTTTCTCCCAAAGCCTCACAGATTTCATACAAACCAGCACGTTCATTTCTAGTGACAGCTCGGAAATGTAGAAAAAAACTTGGGAAACTCCATTATCTGGTTCTTTTAGACTCAGGAAGAACATTAAAAAAACATGTTAACCAATTGAAATTAACGCTAGTCCGGAAAAAGACAGTAACGTTTGGACCCACTCAGTCATTCAATGTTCCAATGCTTCCAGCAGTACCTCAAAGTGATCCAGATTAATTGAATGAACAACACCTGATGCGTCATTGCCTCAAAGCCTCAAAGAGAAAAACGTTACCTGTTTGGTCCAAATACTACGTAATGGCATGAAATAAGAATTCAAGTGTTTATATGTTTTAAAAGTTGTCTCTTTATATTGTAAAATAGATTGTAATAAGAACGGGAGGATTGTTGTGACCTTTTATTAGACTTGTTGATATTAATAATAAAATAACATATGTCATAAAGAACTGTCAATAAATATAAAAAGTGATAAATGCCTATTTTCTAAAAGATGGAAATAACTCAGTTCCAATCATTAGTTTCGATCCTTCTCAGAATCATAATAATATTCTTCAACCATTTTAATACATAACCACAAATTATCCAGATTAATAACATTTTCATAGAACATTGTTAAAAAAAATAGAGCCTGTTCTATTTTTTTTACAATTCGGCAGGATAGACAATAGGTATATAATACAATTTTTAATTTTAGACTAAACAATTTGATTTGTTCCAAAACTTGAACTAAATATTGCACAAGAAATTGTCTAATCTAAAATGACCTTAATATGTTGTGTGAACCAGTGCAGTGGTGATAAGAAAAAGGGATCAGTTTTTATTACTGATTACTTAGATTGCTAGAATTGGTAGAAAAAGAAAAACGCACTATTGAATGCATAGAATCCCCTATTTGTACAAGCCAGGCGATGTTCTATTTGCTTAAAAATATGTACAACTATCGGCATTGTTAACCAAAATCTTCCGATAAAAGACATGTCATCGTATTTTGCAAAATATCGATTACATGCTCTATATAATGTTAGTCCGTATTTTTTTATTTCATTATCAGAAGAGTTACTTGAGAACCAAAGTAGATTAATTTTGAAAATAATTTCGTTTCATTGTGACAAGTCAATTTGTTTTGTTGCATGTTGTTTGAAGTTAGGTACCGTAAGTAGACTTTACTACAGTAAGAATTCGGCAATTTACGGTTTAAGTCGACTTTACATTGGTTTGACTATTATGCCACCTAATTATGATGCTTTTCGTTTTAAAGTCTCCTTTAAAAATGATTATGAAACCATCGTTTACACCGTTACACGCTATTAACGTAGGAAAATAACGTTTTCGTGCAATCGGACGCGAAGTCAGTATTTCGCGTTCTCAACACAGTCCGCGAAATTCAATTTCGCGGCCGTTACCCATAGCAACGGCTGCGAAACCAAACGTCACTTCCAAATTTGACATTTCTAAAATACTACAAAGACAAGGATTATTTTTTATTGAATACCAACAAATACTTAAGTACTTATATTATTTAGGATGAATATTAACATTAATTGTACAGTTTGTATTATTACTTATATCTGTCAAAATATTTCGTATAATATTGAAACATATTTCCATAGCACACATTGTTAAATAAATTAAACTGCTGTTGATTTTAAAGCAATAATATATTCATTTACAATTATCTAGTTTAATAATTTTAACGATTGCACGAAAAATAGTGTGTATGCCATGGCCGCGAAACTTTTTAACGACCTCAAGATTATCTTGCCTCGGCCGCAAACGGCCTCGGCGATAACTGTTCTTTCGGTACGTTAAAAATGTATTTCGCGGCCTAAGCATACAAATAACTATTTACGGTTGCGCTTGCGATATCTCTCTAATAACTGAATAATAAAACCCCACATTTTAAGGAAAAGTCTTAAAATAACTGAATCGGAACGGTCCATTCCAATGCATATCAATTTGAAGTTTAACAATTGCATCTAAAATGCATTTACAATCGAGAAAAATGTCATGCTTCCGCAGAAATATTCCGTATCGCATTTTATGAAACGAACATGGACATTTTGTATCGTTTATTTTTAGGTTAGATCTATATTAAATTCGAAAGATACATATATACGCTATCAAGAAAAATGTATTCGATTTAGATATATATGATATAAAGTCGGGTGAAAAATGTTATTAGAATGAACGTTTTGTATTTGAATCGATGCATATCTAGTACGGAAACGTTTCAGATTTGTGATGGTTCATGTCTCTGCATATTGTTGATATGTATTCCGGACTTTTCATTGTTTGTTTCCAATTATAACTAAGATTTGGTTGGAAAGTTCGGTCACAACATTTCAATCTGGCAACTTGTGCTTCTCTTGTCCGTCTTCTATCCACTAGTGTTCCCAAGGATTCTGTAGTGCTATGCACTTCGCAAGTATGTGAATGGAAACTTCTTTCTCCATTACACATACCCTTAATTTTTCTTGCCACACTATATGGGGCTTTTTGAGGTTGTTTTTCAGGTGACAGTGTCCTGTTGGGATACATATCAAAACTTTTAGCGCAGTCTCACTCTGGCTCAGGTATTCATTTGTTGTAGTATATTCGCCATTTATTGTATATTTGGAATATATTTGATTGTCTCACCCCTACTAGCTCTTTCCTCTGGTGAGATCTTCCCTTCTTTTCGGTATTGCCTATTTATTGCAGTACTACATTGAAGCTTATATCTCAAAAGGCAGTTCCTAATTGGTCGTGTACAGACGTGTTTATTTTCATTAACGTTCTTATAAATAAAAAAAATGCTAAGAAAACTCCCAGACTTTTCATTGTTTCCTTACTATGAAAAAGCGTTCCAATCATCACCATTTCTACCTTCAAAATTGTATTAATGACTAGCTAAGATTTGGTTAGAAACAATTACAGTCATTTCAATCTGGCAGCTTGTTCTTTGTTCACAATTTATTTGAAATTAACGTGTAGTGAGTTTATTGATAATTGAAAATCGCTCAGTAATCAAATGTACATTGAGAATACTATATTCCTACTGTGCATATTTAACGTAATACTATAACGCACTGTTCACTTGATTTTCGGTGAAAATAAGCACTTGATCGTGATTGTGGTGAATATTGGTTGCTTTGGTACGTTGCCCAGCAAAATCACTGCCAAAGTCATGATTATAAAATTGAAATTTCCCTTCAATTCTGTGTTAATTTGTCGTTAGGTAGGGAAAACGTGATAATGAATCGTTTCGGAATAATTTCTTTTAGCGAAATGTCTCAGAACATTGGAAAAAGCATCTCGGTAAATAAAAAAGGTCCAAATTATACGTTTCGGGAAAAGCTCCATAAACCTTGGCAAGATTAAGCCAATAAACGTCTGTAGAAACTGTACTGCTGCCATTAATGATAGAGGTGTCAAATTCTAAGAGAGTTTAATTATCAACTTCAAATACCGTTCACTTCAATAACTATGTTAAAGACAGATGTCCTTCGTATTTTTGAAAAAGTAGCAGCGCATGCAATATCAGCTGCTGATTTGAAAATAAGTCAACTACAACCAAACAACGCGACAAGCACGGCCAAAATTACAGAACCTTGGCTGGTTACTTGATAAAAAATACCAGTGAAAACAAAAGTTCAACCCGTTCTACACTGCACAAGATAACCATGCCCCGAACTAAAACTGATACTAAACGAAAGGAGGACGACGACGAACACTTCCTTTAACTTCAACCATCATAGACCAATCACCAAAAACCGGAGATACCCTTCTGAACTTCTAAATTTGATGAAAGCACCAGTTAACTATCCGAAACTTGGCCATTAAAAATCTCGACAATCTAAACCCAGAAAAAAATTGAAGTTTTTGTCCAAAAAATCCTAGATTTTATTCGATCATTTCGCCCCAATCCAAATTATCTCTCGTAACACTTCGACCTAAATCGACCTCCTCTTCAATTTTACATTGTTTTTCACACTCCTCCCAGATCCGATCCTCTCCGTTCGCAGCCTATCTATTTCCAGAAAATTGACAAAGAAGGCTTAGTTTGAAGTTCCAAGCTGCTTAAATCTTCTTTTCAAACTTCTACTGTACTTTAAATTTCAAAAGTCTGAAATCTTCCACTCAAATAATGTTTTCAGGAAGATGGAAACCTCTTCGGATGACTAACAAAGCTCCAAGAGTACCAATTTACTATATAAAAGCCAATCCAAACAGCATCGCGTTTCTCAAATCCCGAGCAATAAAAAACTTCGAATTAAAATTCGGAATCTCACCACGTGGTACAAACTCTTGTTTCCAGGAAAAAACACCCTAAATTTTTCAGAATGAAATGCTTCGAATTTTTCACAATTTTCCAATATATCCAAAACCATGTAAACCCAACTTTCCAAATCATAAAAGCTAATGTTGAACTTAGAAAACAACAATGAAACCACTATCACCAACGAATAATGTAAACATATAACTCGACCAGAAAAGTGTTTTAAAATTTTATTTGTTCGGAAATGACAGACTTCACATTCAAAGTATGTATCATCAATATTCATAACCTTTTCCATATTCAGTACTAAATCGATATTTGTTTTGCATAACATCGTTAGTAATCTGATAGAAACACAAATAAATCCCTTAAGTTGACTCCGCGGGCCCACCATCGATTCTGATTACGCGAAATGTCTCTGCTCATTTCCATATTGCTCTCAAAAGCTGGGCTTTCTGCTACTTGCCACCGGAATTCCGATAAAACCATGCTCGTGAGAATAATCAAGAGATGTTGCCGCATCGTTATTTGAAAAAATACTATTCCATACAACTTCACAATTTCAACTTAATGTACCCGGTGTTTGATTGCGAGAAGTGAACGGTTGTGTATCAACAACTTCGGAAAAAAATACTTAAATCAAAGAGAAACGGATGGAAGTTATTTTTTATTCTGTAATTTCACCGCAAGGGTGCGGAGTTAGCAGTACTTATACAAAACCACCAAGTAACCTGAATCCATTTTACAGAATTTTGATCTAGTCTTTACTATATTTTTTTAAATAACTGTTAGTGAAGAGTGATAATGCAAATTTAATAACCTCAATACGGGTCGTTAAAAAAAGAATGGATGATTTAAGTGGTCCATTCGGTATTGCCACTACAAACTTTTTGGGTCTAAAACGACTGACTTTTTGGGTACGATTCAAAGTCGAGACAGAAATAATTTTTGATTTCAAAGATCCCTAGATGTTCCCGAATATCTGAAGCGGTCTATTAATGTTGATACTGAAAAAACTAAAATAACTTGGGGACTTGAAACTTTACGTTTGCTGTTTGGACGAAACCTGTCGATTTCTTAAAGCTGTTGAATATATATATGATTTGGCAGCACTGCTGGATTGCTTATCGCAAGTTGCTACAAATCTTCAGAGATAAAACCTGGGCTCATTTGTTTTCTACTATTGCCGTAAGTTTGTATGCCAGCGGCGTTTAAACACATTTTAATTGTTGTTGCGATTTGGGAGGTACGAAAATTTCGTGTTTTTTTTTGGTATGATTTGCATAGCATTGGGAGAACAATATTATTAAGTTCGAGAGAAAAAGAGGAACTGTCTCTAGAGAACACACCTCTGAAGACAAATTTCGATTGTTCGATTAAGACAGGAAACGATGTTTTTTGGTTGACAACGACTGACAAAAATAGAAAATGAGAAAAGGAGAGGAATTGTGCTGTCATTGCTTAATTCCCTGATCAAAAGGACGTTTTATAGACACGATGTTGAATAAAATCGATTAGGATTTGGTTGAAGAACTTATAATATTTTCTTATACGCTATTCCCTTTTTCTCTTTTTTATTGTATCCAAATTTTTTTTTAATCTTGACAGTTTTTTTACAATATCATATGTCTGCTGCTATCAAATTCATTTCTTGTCTTCATTGCCGTGGCTAGTACTACCATTGAATGAAACAAAAACTGATAAAAATTAAGAGAGAAACTTGGTCAAGCTCATTGATGTAACATGTCAGCAGCGTTTCTCTTGAGGTGTCCTCTGTTTATTTAGCTTTCATCTGTGCTCTCAACGTATCCTTTGCTTCATTCGCTTGTTTTTTGTTTCTCTTTTGTTTTTCATTAATTCTCCGAACTCGAGGCGGTTCACAAAAAAATCAGAAACAAATATTTTTGCTTTTTGACATTCTTCTTCAATTTCAATCTCTTAACATCCTGTATCTCGGTAGTCACGTCCTCTAAGAATTTATGTTCCCACATCAAAATTCATAATTAAACAACAACTGGTAGTGGTTCGAGGATCAAGACACCTTGTTTCTACAAGGCGCGAAAAAGTAATCAAAAAACTATCTAGATGTGTGATAACATTAAAAAAATGTTCAGTACGGAACTGTTTTTTTTTTCAATTTGTTCAGTAGGTGATAATTTCAAGATACACGAACCAAATAGAAAAAATACACAAATTTTTTCATTTATATTTGGACAACAAATACAGAAATCCTGAATGAAATAGTCATGAATGAACTACGTGTGGAATTTAGAACCCAACTCAAGCCATTTGAAAATTAAATGGGTTTTAATGAAGAGAAGGAAATACGTACTACCTAGAAGTTAACAAGTACATATTCCAAAGTGGTGATCAAATATACACAAGTCATCATAAGGCACTAGTCTTTAGACATGAAAGGGAAGAAATTCATTTTTAACGGACTTCTAGAAAATGGGAGGTTATCAATAATTAATTCTACATATACAGGGTGCGTTATGAGGAGAGAAAAAAAACCACCTCTTCACTTCTTAGAAATCAGACAACCTGGGACATGCCACAAGATGGTATGATGAAAAAGTATAACTTTTCAAAGAAATTCGTTACGGAATTAAGCAACAAGAAGGAATGGGACTCAAATACCATAAACAGACTTGGGAAGAATGTCATTCAATGGTACACAGACGGCTCAAAAGCAATAGAAGGACCTGGGACAGGAGTGTACGGGCCAGGAACCAAACACTCTGAAAACTTGAGAAAAACCCCAAGTGTCTTTCAAGCGGAAATTCACGCAATAAGAAGGTGTGCCCAGATCAATTTTGACAAAGTATATAGAAGGCAAAGGATTATCATAATGTCTGTTCTGATGTAATCAGTTCCAAAATGGTGAGTGAATGCCTAGGCAAACTTAATGAACTAGGCGAGAACAATATAGTCAACTTACTGGGGATTCCAGGACACACTGGAATAGAAGGAAACGAAATAGCAGATGAACTAGCGAAGAGGGGAAATGAAATACCCTTTTGGGGACCGGAACCCTTTTGCGGAATGAGCTTCAATGTAATATTGGAAGAAATAGGGGTAAAGCCGAAGAAAAGAGAAGATCTGACCATTGTAAAGATCTAGTAGGGCTTAGGCAATCTAAGATTCTTCTGGGTGACTACAACCTGTTGAAATCAAATGAATGCATAAGTAAAAGTAAAACTGCACTGAGAGTTTTAACAGAAATCCCAACGGGACATTGTCGCCTGAATGGGCATCTTAAAAAGCTCAAAATAGTGAAGGGAGAAGATTGGAAAATTTTGTGGAATGGAAGAAGAAACCTCCATCCACATACTTGCGAACTGCACAGCAATTCAGAATCCTAGGACACAGTATCTTGGAGACTATTGGATAGAAGAGGGACAGTTATCTTAGTTGAAGCAAGCAGATATCCTAAAATTTCTCCGGGAAATAGGACTAATGGAGCTACTAGTATGAGAAATTGAGTAGAAGTAAGGGGGCACAATAGATCTTTTAGGTCTCAGTGAATGTTACCAAAATACATACATACATGAGGAGCTGTACATACTTGTACCATTCGATCATTAAATATACCGTGAAGATTAAAATTCTTTGAGAATATGCATTTTAAATTCATTTATCACTCGAGGAATTGATGTTAGTTGCCGTAGATATTAAATTATAAACATACAGTTACACATTATTTATTCTAAATTAATGAGATAAGCTTGTATTGTTATTAGAATGAGTAAATACTATTTATTTGTCAAATGAGGGACAAAATGAGCTCCAATATTTAAACACCCAATCATGGCCAACACCTGGATCGATTATTGTATTTTTCAGCAAGTATAGCAGCAGCGGATACTTTTAGCACCAGTTAAGGAAAATATTGATTCAGTTGAGTGATTAGTTCTTATTTTGTATGTGGAAAATAGTGCAGTTCATACAATTACCGACGCTTTCAAGGTCTTATGTTTAAAAATTAATACTGCAAATTGTACACGAGCGACAGTTACCGTTCGTTCGGTAATATTTTCAATACCTCGTTGTGAATCATAAAGTTCCACTGCACTACTCCCTCTAATCGTTCTCGACTACTAACTCTTGCACTAAATCCTGAGCGTTCTGTCCGAATACAGAGGTCCTTGAATAGTAATGGAACTGTCACGTATTTCAATTGTACCTTTAATACGCTAGAGTTATCATCTAAAAGACATAACGGTGCGTCTTCCAACATTACATGAAGTTCTCGTCAAGAATTAATACACCATAATAGTTGCCCTTTGGCTCCTCAACAAAGTTCAAATTATAATTTAGCAGCACAAAGACTTGTTGTATCGCCATCTGGATTACAAGATCAAAGTTAATTTCGTTTAATGGCATACTGTAGGTAGTTTCAGTTTTCATTATACAGTATATCCACGTATATTCGCATAATATATTTAAAACTCATTTTGGAAAAATGTATTTTTCATAAAAACTTTTGCATGATCTAAAATCGTCAGGTTACTAAATTTTTGATTCAGGTATACTTGTGAGTAGAATTAATTTGTACCGTTTCATAATTTGTCGGCGAGATAAAGAAATCTTAGAAGCAGAGCCAGTTTCAGAGTCATAATGTGAATTTTCAAAAAATGTATTTACATTGGGGTGACATTCACTAAGACTAAGAAACCTATTGTACCTCCTCACTTCTACAAAGTCTAGTAGTTTCTTTAGTCCTATTTCCCGGAGGAATTTTAGGATATCTGCAGGCTTTAGGTTGAGTGAATGTCCCTCTTTTATCCAGTGATCTCCTATGATTCTGAATTTCTGTGCAGCTCGCAGGTTGTGGATGGAGGTTTCTTCTTCCATAAAATCTACATTCTTCCTCCTCCACTATTTTGAGCTTTTTCAGGTGTCCAATCAGGCGACAATGTCCCGTTAGGATCCCTGTTAAAACTCTTAGAGCAGTTTTACTTTGACTTATGCATTCATTTAACCTCAACGAGTTGTAGTCACCCAGAAGAATTTTCATTTATCTGAACCTTTTGTCAATTTGTGTATTCTTTCAGCAACTCCACGCTTTGACCCATTATTTTCTTGTTTAACTTGCCTGTGCATATTTTGTATCACTTTTTACGTAGATGGCGACAAAAACATTCCAAACTTCTTTTTGTCTATTGACTCAAATCACTCCTTTTCTTTTTCAGAAATTTCGGAACCTTTAGTAAAAAAATTTGACAATATAATATTCTTGTTTTGTACATACAACAATCAATCAACTTACTATAATTACTACAGTCCACATCATTACTAGCACATGGAACTATTTCAGGCTCTAAAGTACAATATATCAACAATTAGAACCTAATTTTGTTGCATTTGTTGAATACATCTTTTCAGTTTAAAAGAAGAAATATTTTCTGTCCATATTTACATACCTATAACAATATCTTCCTTCTCGAATGGTCACCAAAAAGCAATAATTTTGATTATTATCAACAAAATAGTCTTAATCAAACAAAATTTAAATCACAGCAACTGCTAACAGAATGATATAATTCTTATTCAGAACATAATGTGTCGTTAATATAAAAAATGAACTAAGCCTACCTTGAGAAGTTCACTGTCAATATGGACTATCTGTTAAAGTACATTTTGGATAGACGAATCGGAAGCTACATTGCACCAATGAGAATCAATTTTTCGCTTGTAAGTAAGTCAAGACTCGAAATGATTCGAAGAGACCTTGCCGCATACTGTTATTAAAACGTGAAACAGTGCAAATTAATTTTATTCACAAACTAGAACATGGTAAGGCAGCAGATATCGTTAGCTGTAGTTTGTACGCCAAAAATCTCCTAGCAGTGTTTGTGGACAGTTTGACAGTTGTTTTTTGTGTGTATCAATTATCTCTTGAAAAGGTCTACTTTATACAATCCAGAAACGGAGGTAACAGCTGAAGTTGTAGTCTTTGATTCGAAAATAAGTAAATTAATAGACAATGCTATTTGTGTGAAAAATCCCATGAGAGGAGTGCAATAATCGTTTGATTACAGCAGTAACTGTACTGTAGAATTAAAAATAAAAATAAAATCAGTTTGACAAGTAAGGTCAAAAAATATTTTCAAAAATGTCTCGTTTTGGATGTGATTCATTGGGAATTATAAAAAATAAAGTGATGGAAAGCGAACCAAAGAACACCAAACACAACAGACAATAGGTGTGGCGACAGTTTATGAGCTTTTGTGCTGAAAAAAAATATACCTTGGATGGAACAACACAAATCAACGTTTTGGCAGAAATATTAACGGACTGGGCATTCAATATACGTAAGCAGAATGGTGAAGAGTACAAGGAATTCACTGTTAAAACAATTTGGAACGTCACCGCAAAATTACTAATGAATAAGTTCTTCACCGAATATAAAATTATTTTTAACCCTTTTACCGACATTGAATTCAAAACAGCCAGAGATGCGAAAAATGCCAGGAGAAAACAATTACAAACTTATCCAGTGAAAAGAAAAGAAAGTGCAGTTTTTCTGAAGTACGATGAATTTCACAATATGGTTCGTGGTTGTGATGAAGACACCCCAGATGGGTTACAAAGGAGGGTATTTTTTGTTTCTGCTTTTGAGTAAGCTTGGCATGGTGGAGAAGGCTACAAGTCCTTAATTTCATACTTTAAAGAAAAAAAAATAACATAGGTGAAAAACAGGAAGGATTATTTACGACCCTGTATTTACTAAGACAACGCAAGGAGGGGAAAAACCATGCGCTTCACCGAAATGGCTAATAATGAATAAAATCAATCCTGATTTGTGTCCCATTCGATTATACAAAAAAATCTTAGAAAAACGGGATGGTATAAAAACAAATCGACTTTTTCTTACCATAAATCCCGCTTGGAAGTTGAACAGAAAATGGTTTAAAGATGTTCCCGCTGGACGAAATACAGTGAGCAAATGGACTAATATTACAAGCCAAAATATCAGGTTCGAATACAGAGAATATTAAACTAACTGACCATTCCTTACGAGCTACGGCTGTCTCCAATCTCGCTAAAAAGGGTGTCGGCGAGCAGCAACTTATAAAAATCATTGGCGATTCCAATTGCAAATCAATAACGCCATATCTTAAAATGGATAAAAATCACCACAAAGAAATAGTGACAAAAATGCGAGGTAATGATGTACCATAGCACTTTCAAACATTTTCAGCCGTTAATGTACCGGTATCTGCATTGTCTAATCAGAACACAAAGAGTTATCACAATTGTGTATTTCATTGCAATTCCTGCAACTTTTAGTTTAGGTTCACTTTAAAAAAAATCGTTTTATTATATATTTCCGTTCTTTCTATCAAAAAAAGTTATGAAAAAATCGTATTTTTGGGTCTTTTTATTTTGTTTGTACCTAAAAGCATGTTTTAAAATGGATATTTTGTATCAAAAAAAATAAATAGGAATTTAATATCTAAACCAATATTTGTATTCGGGAAATATTCCCCCAAGTTAAACTCGTGCATCAAAATAACCAAATAATTTTGCATTCGAGCGTGTTGTCTTGGAAAAACTACATTCGGTCATTTTCATATTTTGTTAAAAGACCTCTCCACCTTCGGTGTCGGGCTCTTTCTCCAAAATATGAAAATGAACTCATGCAGTTTTTAGAGAACACGCTGTCATGCAAAATTATCGGTAATTTTGATGCACTTGTGCAATTACTTACGACAATTGCTGTTCAAGGAGCTCGATGGCACCAAGATGGTACTCAAACCTTCGCAAACGGTTGCTTAGCATGCAATAGCGTGGTTCCCCAATACATCAATTACCTAATATAATCAAAAATACTGGAATATTTCAATAACATGATATGACATTCAGATATGTTTGAACTATATACATATTGGTGAGAACCTTCTAGTGAGATTGTTGTTCAAAGTCGAATGCAATAACAATAAAGCATTGATTGTGTCAAGACATGTAAACACCCATTTTTCTGATAATTATGCGTCTTCAGAAACTTTTTGAACCCAGGACTTTCCAAATATTATTCAAAAAGCTAAAATCAATTTATTATTGTATTAACTTGCGCCAGATTTGTCGTAAAACAGCCATTTATGTAATTTATTGCTTATGAAGTGTTTATGAAGATTTCCGTAAAACTGTGGTATCACAACTACTCGTGAAAGCAAGTAATTTTTGAACTTTAATCAAAATACGCTCCGACAACTAACTTAAACGATAATTGTATCAAGTGTTCATCCAACCAACCTAATATACAATTTAGAAAATGAATTAAAAAGAACAAACGTGAAGTTTATTCGGAGAGACTGAAGCATCAGAGAAATTATGCTTTGCTAAGGAAAACAATTTTGAACTAAATTCGGCTTGAACTCTTAAAAGTTTTCATGATAATTTCAAGAACATTTTCTGGAAGTTAGCCATGATTCTAAATTTATCGTAACGATTAGGTTTTGCGTCTTTCTTTCCAAAGTTTTTAAAAAAATCCAGTATCTTCCACTGAACTCACTCATAATTTTAATGTGCTGTGGCCTTATACTCTCAATTATTTTGTCTCGGGGTGAAGTCTGGCCTAGAAATGTTATCCATGGTCAACTCAAATGTCAAATATTCTACATAGTCTGCAGAAAATTTCATTTTTCATCACAATTTATTCAACCATGATCAATGGGCGATTAAGTCTTGAAATTCCGAAGAAAGGTTTCCATGGAACACTTCCCTTACATAGAGCGCTACCAATTATTTTAGCAGATGCAGAAGAATGTGTGAGAAAAACTAATAATCCATCGGCTGTACACGAGGATCGTTAGACCAATAGCTTGAAGACAGCTATTCCGTTATTTAGGGACGTCACTATTATTTCATCTTCTTTGCCAGTGCAACTTCCTCGCGAATGTGAGGTTTCCTGTACTACGCGAAGAAAAGCCACTGGCAGGAAACTATATGAAAGGTTCTATCTAGAGCGCTAGCTACATAAAAAGAGTGGGACTGGAGAATGTAATCTAGATTCAGAGGACCAAAAAAGATCTGGAAGGATCGGAGTGGAATGGATCAATTAGCTACATAACCTAATCTAATATTAATCTTTAGCACCCAACTCTGAACAATATCTAATTTCAACTCTTTTTGTTCTTTGCACTCCATACCTTTCGAATGAGGATGTTTCTTTAACATCGTTGGTTTTTAATTTGTGAAACTAAGCAAATCCGGTGAGGGACTGTTACGTTTTGTATAGTTTGTATTTTCACGCGAGAAAATGATCCTTCGCTGGAGATTATTTGTTTTCCATCATTTTACGAAAAACTCTGTGCTTCCGAATTATTTTTGTGTGAAGAGATTAAGTCAAATTTGATTCGTGCATGCTTTGAATGCTTCAAATTGGATAACAATCCTGCAGTATGTGTTCACGACTATGGAATGAGATGTTGAGAGAGCCACAGACAACATTCAAATATTAACAAAAGTTTTTCATATTGCTTTATGACCAAACATCGAACTAGATAATCGATACACTTCTTTTATTCAGGCCAAGCAGTAGAGCATAAAAATAGTGAGTTTTTTCGCTGAAAAATGCGTTGTATTTATATTTCTATTATCTTCAATTCGTGTTCTGACACCATTACGATTGATTAATAAGCTTTCGTGTTATTAACAAAAAACTTGGAAAAGAACGTTTTTCTTTGTTTCAAATGTTTCAATTTCGTGAACAGCATTTGCTAGTCGAGAATATATAAGGTTTGTAATATGTAATGTCTTTTACATGATGGCACAATCCGTTTTTTACTAAGATTTTTTTCATAAAAATTGATTGTCCTGAAAGTAATTTGAATCGTGTGAAATACTGTAACACAAAAACGTGTTTGTATTGGTAGATTTTTCAAGTACAAGGAGTGTTTATTAGAATTTTCCAAATGTTTTTGCAGTTTGGAATTCTCGAGACTGGCCCACCCCACCAAAACCATCTTGATAGCCTTCACTAAGAAAATAAAACTCAACCTCAAAACCATTAAACGTGATGGGAACGAGGTTGAATGAAGACAAGAAGTCAAGTATCTAGGTTTGACTCTAGACAGTAAACTTCTGTGGAACAAGCACGAGAAGGATATTTGCATGCAAAGCAAAAATGACACTAATGGTGTGCAGAAATTTGGCAGGGAGAAACTGGGGTTGTAACCCAAAAATCCTGAGCTGGATGTACACTGCTATTATCCAATTATCACTTATGGAGCCATTGCGTGGAGTAGTAGAACTAGCCTCTTGACGACGGGAGAAAACCTCTCCAAAATTCAAAGACTAGCATGCATATGCATAACAGGAGCAATGAGTACATGCCCAACGGCAGCAATGGAAGTGATTCTCAGCCTCACACCATTACATATGCTGGTAGAGAGTGTTGCAGAAAGAACAAGATACATACTAAGTAGAGAGGGAATCATTTAAAAGAAAACCACCTCTTCTCTTCTTAGAAATCAGACAATCTGGGACATGCCACAAGATGGTATGATGAAAAAGTATAATGAAATTCGTTACGGAATTAAGCAACAAGAAGGAATGGGATCCAAATACCATTACCAGACTTGGAAAGAATGCCATTCAATGGTACAGAGACGGCTCACAAGCAATAGAAGTAGCTGGGATAGGAGTGTACGTGCCAGGAACCAAACACTCTGAAAGCTTGGGAAAAACCACAAGTATCTTTCAAGCGGAAATTAACGCAATAAGAAGGTCTGCCCAGTTCAATATTGACAAAGGATATAGAAGGCAAAGGATTATCATACTGTCTGATAGTCAAGCAGCCATTAGAGCGCTGAGTTCTTATAAAATCAGTTCAAAAATGGTGTGATAATGCCTAGGAAAACTTAATGAACTAGGCGAGAACAATAAAGTCACCTCACTGTGGATTCCAGGACACACTGGAATAGAAGGAAACGAAATAGCAGATAAACTAGCTAAGAGGGGGACTGAAATATCCTTTTGGGAGCCGGAACCCTTTTGCGGAATCAGCTCCAATGTTATATTGGGAGAAATAGGTAAAGCCGAAGAAAAGAGAAGATCTGACCATTGGGAATATCTAGTAGGGCTTAGACAATCTAGGATTCTTCTGGGTGACTACAACCTGTTGAGATCAAATGAATGCATAAGTCAAAGTAAAACTGCACTAAGAGTTTTAACAGGAATCCTAACGGGACATTGTCGCCTGAATGGGCATCTTAAAGAGCTTAAAACAGTGGAGGAAGAAGATTGTAGAATTTTTAGAATGAAAGAAGAAACCTCCATCCACATACTTGCGAACTGCACAGCAATTCAGAATCCTAGGGCGCAGTACCTGGGAGACTACTGGATAGAAGAGGGACAGTTACTAAAGTTGAAGTCAGCAGATATCCTAAAATTCCTCCGGGAAATAGGACTAAAGGAGCCACTAGTCTCTGAGACTTTCTTCAGAAACTAAGTAGAAGTAAATTGGCACAATAAATCTTTTAGGTCTCAGTGAATGTTTCCCGAAAATACATACATACATACATGTAGTGTCTTTTACAGGATGGCACAATCCGTTTTTTACTAGGATTTTTTCATAAAAATTGATTGTCCTGAAAGTAATTTGGATCGTGTGAAATACTGTAAAAGAAAAACGTGTTTGAATTGGTAGATTTTTCAAGTACATGGGGTGTTTATTGAAATTTTCCAGTTGTTTTTGCAATTTGGAATTCTCGAGACTGGTTGATTGATGGTGACTTATTTAAACATGAAGAATATTTTAGTAACTTGCCATCCAAGCGAGTTTGAAAACCGATTCTAGTAAACAATTTGAAATGTTTCGTGAACCAAGAAATACAATCAAGTAAATTTCGAACTTCCCCTTTTGCGAACGGAAAACATTGAACGAATTTGTTTCCTCGAAAAACAATGCCAAGAACTAAGAATCAACGTTATATAATGCAATGGACGGGTAGGGATTTGGAAAGAACGTAAAATGCTAATGAAATTTTTATTTTATTTCCAAGAATGTCGTCCCTAATTGAAGTCGTTGATTACTTGAGCGAAAATTTTTCTGAAGTATTCAAATTGATAGAAACTGCTATTCATAAAGGAGATTTTTGGATGAATTGAATAATGAAATATGCATATTAAATAAAAATTAAAAATGAAATTCGCAAGTTAGCAGCGACGAAGAACGTCGTTATAATATTAAATTCGCACATTCACTGGAATTCTTTAAATGATACTTTAAAATATTCGAGTTGGAACTTTTGGGAAAATAAGTTACAGAATTTGTCGTTAAACGAATGAATTTTTATTTAAATTTATGCACGACTGTAGAATTTATTTATTTATTGAATCTTTCTCTTCTTCCAATACGTAACCCGGCGGTAGTTGCGCTGGGCCTCACAGACCCAACGATTTTTCTATATGCTTAAATCTCAGACGTGGAAACCTTGACCTCTAGCTTTCCAACAATGGGACAGAGACAACCAAGAGAAGGCCAAGTACATGAGAATTACTGTTTGATTGGCAAATAAAATAGTACTAATAGCTCTATTCTTGTTAAGCTCATAAGCTTAGGGCATGTCACATCTTTGTCTTATTTTCGCAAAGAGCATGGAGTTTTTTATACAACGTCAAACCTTAGAAAACAAAGTTTGTTTGATCTTCTAAGCGGTAAAATACGTAAAAGTGACGTGCTTCATCTGTCTTTGTAGTTTTGATGTGTTTTTTACGAAAGCACCCTGGTGTCACGCACACTTTTCTTTTTTTGAAATCTCATTATAATGACTTTTATCTCATTATAATGACTTTGTTCTCATTATAATGACTTTTTTCTCATTATAATGACTTTTTCCTTATTATAATGACATTTATATATTCTAGGTTATAACAAAGGTATTTTCTATTTTATACATGAATCTTTCAAATGATATGGAGAAGTTCCTGCAAAGACGATATTCTCAAAGCAATCATTGCGGAGATTATTTCTCAAAAGGTGAATATTGGATTTTTGATCTGTTTGGATTCATTTGGTCACAGAATAGCGCTCTGGTTTCCATAAAACATATCTAGTATTTATATATCAGTGCAATTATGTGACCAAATGAGTATTAGGCACATACACAACTGAACTTCTATTGAAATTGTTTATTATTTATTAACCTCCACATTACCACGGTTGGCCTTGCGGTAGCTGGACTACAGACGTTGGATTCACATATCGTCATTTGAACGTTTTCTAATCGTCTAACGAAAAGGAAAGTCGGGAATGGACGCAATTAGGTGTGGAAAAAAAGTGTTCCTGTCCAAATTAGTAGTATTCTGGTATACCTAGATTAGGCTTAACAAAGTCCACCATGCTGGCATGTACTTAACTGATTTGGCCGCCATTGTTTGATTCACGAATTAATTAAGAAAAATCTTACTCTAATGCACTTTAAAAAGTTTTGTGACCAGCATTTGCGTTGCTGGAAGCTTTGAATCCTATTTTCAAATTTAAATGCAACCATATTGAGAAAAATAATGGCATAATTTTTTTTTCATTTTTTCACAAATTTTTTTGAGATCCGCCACAATATTGGCAGTGGTTTATCAAAAAAATTGCTGGTAATGAAAATGTGTTAATTATTCACATGACTCAAACTAAGACATCAGATTGTTAGTTAGAAATACTTCATCCAACTTTGGTCGAGTTTCAAAAACTTCCACATTCCTTCCAAAATAAATTACTTAAGTTGTTGTTGTTGTAGTGTAGGGAGGGTGAGACCAAAGCCCTTAGGCCACATGTGACCCATTGCACATCCTCCCGAGGAATTGTCTGCCTAGATCATAGTCCATCCTGTCCTTTCCAGGAAGGTGGACAGGTCACTAGAAGACATCTCCTTTTTATCGGTAGGTGTAGGCCAAGGCTCACCGAACACACACTCTCTTATTGACGATAACTCGGGGCACTCGCATAAGACATGCCTGACAGACTCATCTTCCTTTTCACACATCCTGCATAGAGGTGTGTCCACTAGCCCCATTGTATGGAGGTGTGTCCTTAATTGACAGTGGCCAGTCAGAAATCCTACCGTCAAACGTAGGTTTTTCCTGGTCATTACCAAATCTTTTTTCGACTCCAGCTTCCCAGGGTCGCCCAGGGTGATCCTGACAAGACTGCATCCCCTGATTTCATCCCATCTCTTTAGAGATTGAGCATGGGTGTAACGTTTAGCTAGTTCCGCAATTGTCCAATTTGTCAGGCCGTAGGTACGCCAGGCCCAAGAATTCTTAGTCCAGCCGCTTCCCTGGCTAACTTATTCAAGTTATAGGTAGGTACTACTAGTTGTGGGGAAGTCACAATTTCAATACTTAAGAAGAAGTTACATTGCTCAACGTTAATCGACGTTGGATTTGGTCGAATATATAAAACATACAAAGTAAGTGCTGACGTCGTAACGGCACGAATTTATATCCCCTATTCAGGTGCAAATTTGGGTCGTGACGTGGTCATCACATCGTTGGGTTGTCTAGCTCAACGTTATGTGAGTATTTCGCAACGTCCAAATGCTGCTTGAGTTACCAATTGTTTTCCTTTTTTAAAATTATTCCAATTATTATAGAATTTGCGTACACGTAAAAAACAACAAAGTATTCATCTGTATTATTCAATCAAAAAAATTGTCTTCAATTGAAGATTAGAAAACATAACTTATAAATTGACAAGTAATTTCCTATTTACTGTTACACACAGGCGTTATAATTTCCATAAGAGATGCACTACAAGCACCCAATATGTAATTACACGCAATTTACCTGCATTTTGTATTTGCTCACTGACATTATCTAATTTTAGATCAAAATTATCATGCGGTAGCGATATTGTAATTAATTCGTAATACCGCAAGACACTGCCTCTCCTACTGTTTCCCGTCAATCCTGTAACCAGCCTTGTGTACGCGAATTACCAGCATAATCATTAACCGACTTCAGATGAACTAGAAAATGTACAATTAGACATATTATGGCAAATAACCAACGCATATAACTTTTTTTTATATTTGCTCAAGTATATAAACGTTTCCTATTATCTTTGGCTTGTGCTATGAGAGAAGATAAAAATAAATAAAGAGTTCATGACCCGACATAGTTTGGAGATATGAAATCGCATAATAATACCTAAATACTTCCACGCAAAAGTTGAAGCATTTTTTTGTTGGGTTATTTAGGCAAATACCGTAAATACTACGTTTTCATAGATAATGTGAGTGATAAGACATTCGACCATAATTCATTAATAATTGTTTTTAAATAGTGAAAACATATTTAGTCAACCTTTCCTTTTCTAATGGTGTACATTGAAACTGGAAATATATAAAAAAGGTGGAGCAGTACTTCATGATATCGATTACTATACTGTCCCTTCAATATTTTCAAAAATATTTGATTATAGCTACCTGAAGTAACTTAATACCTACTTACAATAACAGAATATTATTGAAAGCAGCCGGCATGATTTTCAAAAATATTGAAAATCAAAAAACCAGGGACATGCCACAAGATGGTACGATGAACAAATATAACTTTTCAAAGAAATTCGTTACGTAATTAAACAACACGAAGGAATGGGATCCAAATACCATTACCAGCGTTGGGAAAAATGCCATTAAATCGTACACAGGCGGCTCAAAAGCCATAGAAGGAGCTGAGATAGGAGTGAACGGGACAGGAACCAAACACTCTGAAACCTTGGAAAAAAAACCCAAGTATCTTTCAAGCGGAAATTCACGCCATAAGAAAGTGTGCCCAATTCAAAATGGACAAACGATATAGAAGGCAAAAGATTATCATAACGTTGGATAGTCAAGCATCTATTGAAGCACTGAGCTCTCGTGTAATCAGTTCCAAAATTGTGTGGGAATGCTTAGGCATACTCATGAACTAGGCGAGAACAATATAGTAACCTTACTGATGATTTCAGGACACACTGGAATAGAAGGAGATTGAATAGCAGATGGACTAGCAAAGAGGGGGACTGGAAAACCCTTTTGGGGTCCGGAACCCTTTTGCAGCATCAGCCCCAATGGTATATTGGAAAAAATAGGCAAAGCCGAAGAAAATAGAAGATCTGGCCATCGGAAAGATCTAGTAGGGCTTAGACAATCAAAGATTCTGATGGGTGACTACAACCTGTTGAGATCAAATGAATGCAATAAGAGTCTTAACAGGGATCCCAACGGGATTTTGCTGCCTGAACGTGTGAACAGGCACCTGAAAAAGCTTAAAATAGTGAAGGAAGAAGAATGTAGATTCTGTGGCATGGAAGGAGAAACCTCCATCCACATACTTGCGAATTGCACAGCAATTCAGAATCCTAGGGCACAGCACCTAGGAGGTTATTGGATAGAAGAGGGACATTTATCTAAGTTGAAGCCTGCAGAGTGCAGATATTCTGAAATTCCTCAAGGAGGTAGGACTGAAGGAGCTGCTAGTCTCTGAGACGTTTCTCAGAAACTAAGTGGGGGAGTGAGGGGGCACAGTATATCTTTTAAGTCTCAGTGACTGTCACCCTATCGTACATACATATTCATTTTATGAATGCTTAACAAATCTATAAGATGCAGGCGAGTGTCCTGTTGGTATAGTTTGTGTTCTCAGTAGAGCATTCAACTTTGTTTATCATAACAATTTATCGAAAAAACTGAAAAATATTGGTATCAGATGGATATCTTTGGAGAGGATCAAAACTTAAACGCATGATTTAATCTAACCCTAATTTAACGGATAATTTCATTGGTAAGAGTGAATCAAGCTATGTGTACAATAATACTGGAGTTTCGCAGGGGTCTGTTTTGGGGCCAATCTTGTTTTTGCATTATATAAATTACCTTCTGGTAACAATTATTGTCATGGAAGCGACTATGAAAAGTAACTAGGAGGTATTTTCAAGTTTGTTAAATGTCAGCTGTGAGGCCTAACAGTAATTTGAGCCAAATTGTGGACCTTTTCCAATTATTTCTTAAGCCTTACTATGTACATCAGGAGTGTACGTTCTTCTGCGTTTTCACAAGGAAGCAGTTTTCCGAAAAGATTATTCATTTCTCTGCTTTTGACATCATAAATCAATCGAATATAATATGGGTTGTCCCACTTCAAAAAAATTGTTAAGATCACTTGTCCGGATATTTGGAGAAGAATTATAAGCTTTTTATATTGAAAATGAACAACAGAAAAAATGTTTTGGATTAAATGAATATCCTTCTCAAAACAATAAACCTGTAATCAGTTCTTCCTCCGATCGATTCACTGTTCTCAGACTTATCGAATTTCGCTAAAAACGATCCGGATCACTTACAACTTCGATAATGAAAAAAACTGATGATATAATATATCTATAGTTAACAGGATTTGATGAAATACTTTTATTCCCACAAAAACTGCTACTTGAAACACACACAGATGCTATATAGTGCATTAAAAAATTCTAAGCTTACTGTAGGAGTGAACAACCCAACATTATATCCTGTTAATTGATCATATTATTTATTACAACGAATATGTAACTTCTCTATACCTTCCAAAAAATATTTTTATTATTTACAACTCTTACTGTCCTATTATTACTAGTCGGTCGGGATCCAGATCTGGAGAATAATAGAATTGTACAAGTACCTTGAATTGCGGCAGCAGATTTGTCTGCAAATACCTTTGGACAAATTTTCGCTTCTTCTCTTCATAATTTTCTTTCGTAGAGTGATCAGTTACTTCAAAAAACAATTAACAGTTATTGTTCCATACTTATTCAGAAAAGCAATCATAATTACCTCTTATCTACCCTAAATAACTGTTTCAGCAGATTTTTGGACACGTTATTTTCCAGGTCTTCAAGAATCGAACCGTTTCCTTTCCATCAATAATTGCAACTTTGTTTCTGGGTTATAAATATCCTCACCAAGTTTCATCCACAGTTACTGAAGTAATAAGTTCATTTCTTCCTGTTTTTTCACACTGTATATTTAACTTTTCTGTATATGAAGTATTCATTTTATTCCACTGGAATCTACTATTCTCTTAATGTCTACTATCTGTGGTTGTCTATTACTTTTCTGTTTTTATGATCTTCAATGTACTGTCTTTTCTGTTTGTTGACATAAAACTACAATATACGGTGACGACTTCGTTTTACAACGAAAACATCCACCTAAAAGCACAGCCTTTCTTTGCATTCTTAATAAAAATGGTAAAGTTGTGCGCTACAAACTCCACCTCGTTAACTGTAGATTGTGTTTGGAAATTTACTGATACTGAGGAATATAAAATTTTGTTATTCCATTATTTAGAGGTATGTTTATAATCAGTAGATATACCTCGTACGGTATAAAAACCGTTTTCCATGACGTTTGTCATAACTAGACTATGTTGCCAAGCACTTGAAATAGTATGAGTATCTGGTAAATGTCAAATGAAGTTCATTTAAAAATATTCTTTTTCCACAAACGTCTCGAGCTGCAAACTTCATGCATCGGGCATATGCATTTTTTGCACTAGTTACGCAAATAACTATTTATTTTTTAATTGGTTGTAGGTTAGTTTCAGCATTGCCTAACAATGGCTTTAGTTATTGTTTGTAAGCAAACCTTAAGCATTGATGACTCTTCATGACTAGTGAAATATTATTCGCCACTACTACATTCAACTTCAGCAGCTGCTACACGCTAAAAAAATATGTACGTACATATAAAGATATAATTACTAGCTTACCTTTCTTACAGAAGTTGAAGGTAGCAATAGACCATTGATGAAGGGTTGAAATGCTTCCCTTAAAAATAAAATAAATTCCAACTTCCAAAGGAAACGAGAAGCCAACTTAATATTCAGAGGGTAAAATGATGTCATTGTCTAGAATACACTGTCCAAAGGAAATTTGCTTACGAAGGGGATGAAGGGTTGAAATGCCACCCTTAAAACTAAAATAAATTCTAACTTCCAAAGGAAACGAGAAGCCAACTTGATATTCAGACGGTAGAATGATGTTAATGTATAAAATACACTGTCCCAAGGAAATTTGCTTACGAATGGAATAAAAGGTTGAAATATCACCCCTAAACCTATAATAAATTCTACCTTACAAAAGAAACGAGAAACCAACTTAATATTTATAAGGCACCATCCAAAGGAAACTTGCTTACGAAGTTTAATGGGTGACACTTCAACCCTTTATCCCCCTCGTACAAAAATTTCCGTTAGACAGTGTATTCTAAACATCAACATCATTCTACATTTTAAATATTAAGTTGGCTTCTCGTTTCCTTTGGAAGTGAGAATTTATGCTAGTTTTAGGGGTGGCATTTCAACCCTTCAATCCCTTCGTAAGCAAATTTCCTTTGGACAGTGTATTCTATACATTAACATCGTTCTACCCTCCAAATATTAAGTTGGCTTCTCGTTTCCTTTGGAAGTAAGAATTTATTTCAGTTTTAGGGGTGGCATTTCAACCCTTCATCCCCTTCGTAAGCAGATTTCCTTTGGACAGTGTATTCTATACATTAACATCATTCCACCCTCTAAATATTAAGTTGGCTTCTCGTTTCCTTTGGAAGTCAGAATTTATTTTAGTTTTAAGGGTGGCATTTCAACCCTTCATCCCCTTCGTAAGCAAATTTCCTTTGGACAGTGTATTCTATACATCAACATCATTCTACCCTCTAAATATCAAGTTGGCTTCTCGTTTCCTTTGGAAGTTACAATTTATTTCAGTTTTAGGGGTGACATTTCTGGCTTTGTTACTCATCGAAGCAAATTTCCTCCAAACAGCGTGTCCTCTACACAAATATATTGGATATCAAGTGTGCTTCCCGTAATATGAATTCGATTCAATATATTAAATTCTGCGCGCCACTGAAACCGCGAATTGAGCAGTTCTCAACATTTTTGCAGCTAAAATTGGCTGCTAACTTCACACCGGTTAATTATTATGATGAACCACAAAATTAATAATAATTCATCCATTCGAAATAAAAGAAACCCACGTGGTCCAACTTATTTTCCTACTATACAGGGTTGGGATAAAGTATGGAACCAAGTAAATATCTTTTAAACGAAAAGAACGATATTTATGAAAATTTGCAGGTGAGTGCAATGGAACAAAATGCATCTGATGTACATTTTTTTGTTTATAATATACTTCCAGTTTAACCGGAAATGCCATCAACTTCTTTAATTTCAATGGGACATCCTATATATTTTTACAGATTTTGAAAAAGCTTGTTATTTTGAATTCATACATAATGAGTTTAGTGTGAAAAAATTTGTAAAAACGAGGAATAACTCACTGTTAGTTGTACAATAGGTGTATATTTCATTATTTCAGGATAATGAGAAACAAAATTACTTCAAATGTTCAAAATGCTGACAATATGCCATCCTATTAACAAATTCTTGAGTCAATCTTTACAAGACTTCTCCACGTATTAGTTCACATTCATCAATAATTCTTTGTCTCAATTGCTGTAAGTTTCTTGGTCATCCAACGTGAACACGAGATTTTAGATAACCCCAAAGAAAAAAATCTAACGGACTAAGATCTGGAGAACGAGCAGGCCACTCTATGAATCCTCTACGTCCAATCCATCGATTTGGAAAATTCGCATCCAGAAAATCCCTAGCCCGTCTATCATAGTGGGGAGGTGCTCCATCTTGTTGGAACTAAACATTTTGTGGTAATTGCCCATTCTGTTGAAGTGCAGGAATAATTTCGTTACTTAGTAGATCCAAATACTTGTCACTATTCAAGTTTCCGTCGATGAAAAATGAGCCTATAAGCCTATTTTCGACAATTCCCATCCAAACATTTACCTTCTGTGGATGCTTCATGTGTATGTGCCTCATGAATTCAATGAGGATTCTTATTTGACCAATACCTTGAGTTATGGCGATTAAATGTTCCATTTAAACAAAAATCTGCCTCATCGGAAGAAACTATGTTAGAAGTAAAATTGTCCTCGACATTACAGATGTCCATTAGCCGTTCGCAAAATTCCAGCCGTCGGTCAAAATCATCGTCTGACAATTTTTGAACCAACTGTACCTTATACAGATGATACTTTTCATTTTTTAATATATTTCCTACAGAACGTCGACTGATACCATGGTTTAGTGCCATATTTGTGGTAGAAGTTTGAGGTGATTCTTCTGAATCGATTGCAATATTTTGTTTAACAGTTTCGTTCGTGGCAGTCCGCGGTCTTCCAGGTTTTAGTTACTGTTGAGCGTGATGTGCATTTCATTTTAAGCGTCATTGTTACATGGTCGTTCGCCAGTCTAATTCTTCAACCATTAGACCTTCTAACAATCCACTTTTTCCCCATATTTTGGATTTAAAGTGGCGTTGTTAATGTCATTATAGTAATAGGGTAATTTGTTATAATTTCTTACTAATTATATTCCGAAATGCAGAGTTAGTATGCAAAATATGTAGTACAAAGCACCCACGCTTTTATACCAATGAAATTAATTTCCTCGTTAATCATTTTATTCTTGAATAATTAGGGATTATTTTCCAATTTTTAATTCGACTACTATAAAGCTCGTTTTCTATTTTTTTTCAAACTATAATTTATTATTTACTTATTACATGCAATGGATAACGATTGAATGTGACTATTCTATATAGATGGAGTTTGCTTTTAGAAAAAAAATTAATTGGCTGTCAACCAACGTATTTGCCCCCTGTGGTCTTTAAACTGCGACGTCCAGCAGCGTTCCAAGTATCGTCATCAACACATTTGTAGAGACATCTCTGATATTATGTGACATGTTATATCCATAGCAACATCAAAATCGCTGGGGATCGTTCAACCACTCCCAACTTGATTGTTCTCGAGTCCCCTTACGCATAGGGTGAATTTGAAGGATCATAACACTATTTAGTTTATGTGTAGAAACTGATGTATTTTTCATCCCCCATTGATGAGGTAGAATATAATATCTTACCAGCAAACCCGGACATGCTTTGCTATAGTGTTATTGAACAAAGTTGTTTCAATGATTTAACAAATATTGAGGGGTTACTTATCTATATAAAAACTATCCCATCTTTCAAGTACCAACAAGTTAAATTAACAAAAAATCATTGAAATCGGATAAACGTATTTGGAGAAAGGCAGATTCACTGGGTATCTACACCAAGAAAAAAATTTCATCCTCACAGCTTTTTCGCTATTCCAGCCAAAAAAATCTATTAAAATAGGCGCTAAGAGAGATATGTGCTATGGCAGTAAAGATTGCTTTACTAAAATCTCTTTAGTGTAGTAGTGAAGTATTTTTATAAAGTACCTTCACTAAACCAAAACATAAGTTTTAGCAGAGTATTATTGTAGAAATGGTAAAATTCTTTACTGATATCAAAAAGTGATTCGGTTCTCCTAGAAATCTAAGCTGTTTTAGATGATGATTATTTTAAAGTAGTAAAGTCGGGTTTTGGTCTAGACAATATTTTATTATTCTGCTGGAAGCTAAATTACTAATTTAGAAAACATATTTTTTAGATGCTAGTCAGTTGTTTGATATCGCGACAATATTCATTAGTTCTATAGACAAGCTTATTTGCTGTCTTAGAAAAATCCTTATTAAACGCAGGAACATTATATTCCCAATGCATGCAATTTATTTTCCGCATTCAATAATATTTATGATGCTACAGTATGACAGTATGACTTTCCAGGAATTTTTTTTGACTGGAGATTTTGCCGGATAATACTGGATGTAACATTAATGAGTGGTTATTTGATAGTCCACAATATGCCAGACTAGAACTGCAAATACACTTTATGTAGGTATTTTGTTCAAAATGGCACAACTAATAACAATAGTAAAAACATAAGAATATATAGAAAATGCCCAACTTTAAACCAAATAACTTATGTATTTTTTGGTACATCACAACCTTTCATAATATGGCTTGGCTATCAGATAACTACTCACTAACCTGCACACGCATGTTTCAACAAACCTACGCAGTATATCGGGATCAATTTCAAGCTTCAATAGAAATTTCAATTATAACTAAGTTGATAAAACCTTTTCAAATTCCATATACCACATGTGAAAACTGAGACGTGAAAGTGTAACTTCACCCACCAATGATGACATGAAAATGCCTATTATAATGCCGTAACTACCGAGTTGCTGCGCGTCGTTCTCGCGCACATCCAATTATCGCACTCCTTTATAAACTGCCGATCCATAATTGGTCAAACGACGACCGTTGTAAATAACGGACATTCAAATTGCAAATAAATATCTACTAGACCAAGGGTTTCCTTTTCTGTTTTAGCAAAGAAAAATGCTATTTTTGTAAAAAAAAATTATATATATTTTTTAACAATGATAGCAAAGAGCTTATTTATAACGGAAAGATATATGTCTACGGTAGTGAAGTAATGTTTAATAAAAGTGAAAATTCCTGTTATAGGAAAGAATGTTTTGTATTTTTAATAAGTATCTTATAGTTTCTATACGGAGGTAATAAAAAAGTTGATTGTACTGACTCAGTTAATCAGTTTTATTACCACAGTGAAAATTCTACTTGTCTCAGCCAAAAAAAGTTCAGGAAAGAACGCTTTACTGGGAATTTTCTTAGGGTACAGGCTAAATGGCTCTAATGGTGTGCAGGAATCTGGCAGGGAGAAACTGGGGTTGTAACCCAAAAATCCTGAGCTGGATGTACACTGCCATAGTGAGACCAATTATCACTTATGGAGCCATTGCGTGGGGTAGTAGAACTAGCCTCTTGACGACGAGAGAAAACCTCTCCAAAATTCAAAGACTAGCCTGTATATGCAAAACAGGAGGAATGAGTACATGCCCAACGGCAGCAATGGAAGTGATTCTCAACCACCATTACATATGGTGGTGGAGAGTGTTGCAGAAAGAACAAGATACAGACTAAGTAGAGAGGGAATCATTAAAAAGAAAACCACCTCTTCACTTCTTAGAAATCAGACAACCTGGGACATGCCACAAGATGGTATGATGAAAAAGTATAACTTTTCAAAGAAATTCGTTACGGAATTAAGCAACAAGAAGGAATGGGATCCAAATACCATTACCAGACTTGGAAAGAATGCCATTCAATGGTACACAGACGGCTCAAAAGCAATAGGAGGAACTGGGATAGCAGTGTACGGGCCCGGCACCAAACACTCTGAAAGCTTGGGAAAAACCCCAAGTATCTTTCAAGCGGAAATTCACGCAATAAAAAAGTGTGCCCAGTTCAATATTGTCAAAGGATATAGAAGGCAAAGGATTATCATAATGTCTGAAAGTCAAGCAGCCATTAAAGCGCCGAGTTCTTGTGTAATCAGTTCCAAAATGGTGTGGGAATGCATAGGCAAATTTAATGAACTAGGCGAGAACAATATAGTCACCTTACTGTGGATTCCAGGACACACTGGAATAGAAGGAAACGAAATAGCAGATGAACTAGCGAAGGGGGGGACTGAAATACCCTTTTGGGGACCGGAACCTTTTTGCGGAATCAGCTCCAATGTAATATTGGAAGAAATAGGTGAAGCCGAAGAAAAGAGAAGATCTGACAATTGGAAAGATCTAGTAGGGCTTAGGCAATCAAAGATTCTTCTGGGTGACTACAACCTGTTGAGATCAAATGAATGCATAAGTCAAAGCAAAACTGCACTAAGAGTTTTAACAGGAATCCTAACGGGACATTGTAGCCTGAATGGGCACCTTAAAAAGCTCAAAGTAGTGGAGGATTAAGATTGTAGGTTTTGTGGAATGGAAGAAGAATCCTCCATCCACATACTTGCGAACTGCACAGCAATTCAGAATCCTAGGGCACAGCACCTGGGAGACTACTGGATAGAAGAGGGACAGTTACCTAAGTTGAAGCCTGCAGATATCCTAAAATTCCTCGGGGAAATAGGACTAAAGGAGCTACTAGTCTCTGAGACTTTCCTCAGGAACTAAGTAGAAGTGAGGGGACACAATAGATCTTTTAGGTCTCAGTGAATGTTACCCCAAAATACATACATAGGGTACAGGCTGTCCTTTGAGAAGCAAAGAACAATTGAATAAGGAAGTAGAATATCTCCGAAAAAATGGGACCAAGAAGAATTTGGCATCAAAAAAAAACTGCAGACAGAACCAAACTGAAGAAAGTTGGAAAGGAAGAGTTGAAAATGATTCTTTCCTTGAGTACCTAAGAGTACTCCCAAATAATGGTACTAGCCAGTCGAAGCGACATTGTACCAATAATATTTCATGGTTCCCTTGTGGGTGTCAAGACTCGAAATGATTTATGGCTTTTTTATCTTTTCGGCTTTTTTATCCTCAAAGTTTAACTCACATCTATACTAGGAAGAAGTTTCATTCAGTCAACATTCTCCAGCCCCAAAGGACATATGGCATCTAGCAGCTCATATTTAATCCTGCGGTATAAATCATAGCAGATAACTAAGGGGTGTTCTTAATACTCCACGAACAGTGGCTTCTACATCATGTCAACGTCGAAGCGATCCAGCTGCTCGTCAATACCAACCAAACGAGAATAGTCAAGATGATTCAACCATACGAGCCTCTATTATGTATTTATGCAAGCACAGAGTAGTTTTTGTGCATGAATTAGTTAGTTAATGTAGTGATGAGCTATTAAAACATATATTATATTGAGAAATGCTAGTAAATTAAACATTCGACTAAATTTTTTGATTGTAGTAATTCAGGCTGTGATTAAGCTACTTATTGATCCACATGAGCCGATTGTAACACCATTAGTGGTGTTTTTTATAATAAAAAAGCATGGTCGACCACAGGTACTTACACAGAATTTTCATATTTGAAGATACATTTCTCAAGGCGTTGACTTTTAAATCAAGACCAGACTGTTTAACAGACCCTCACAATTCCAAATAAAAAAGTTCAATTCTCAGACAGCAACAAAATAAAATCTACAAGTTTTCAGTGAAAAACTTCCAGTTTGATTTCTTTCTAGCGAGAGGTAGAAGAAAAAACGGTCTTTTTTCATGAAATAAGCGAAGTAGCGGAAGTGAATAGTGAATTGGAGCCCGAAAACATTCTCCTCTATTTAAAGAGAGAAGATATACGGCTTTAAATAAATCACACACTTTACAGTGAATTGAAGGAGCAAACTAAGTCACAAAAAGTTGATTTGTGAGTCTATAAAGGAATTTTACTGTGCTCTTTCGGAATGACTTCTTCATTGAAAAATGTATTATCCTCACATATATAATTCTTCAGCACGTGTGTATGTAATGCAGCTTTTCCAAAGAGACTAAAACGTTTTTGAAATTTTGTGTTAGTCGCTTAACAGTTCAGATTATCAATTAATAGGTCTAAGTAGTTGGCGTTGCAATCGGGTTCACACTAAATTTTTCCTAAACGGCTGGGCTAATTTTGATTGAATTGTTAAAAATTGTGTTTGCGTGAATGGTTCCGATTCTCATTTGGTCCTGGTGGGTGGCGTTGCACTAAGCTACTACTAAACGGCGGGGTCGATTTTTATGCAAAATTTTGTGTTTGTTTGGATGAGTTCCTGAATGGTCTAGCTTCACAATTGGTCTCAGTAGGTGGTGCTGCAATCGGGTTCACTCTGAATTCTTCCTGAAGGCTCAACCGATTTTGGTACAACCATTACAGAAAATAGGTTCAATTTGGAAGAAAATATATATACGTTCCAAAACGTGTTATTGATATTTAGTGGTTTTTTGCCCCTACTTCTGTGCACCTGGTACAAACTGGTGAAGTTGACAAAGAAGCTGGACTGGATGCTATGAAAAAGCACGATTGCAAAAAATAAGACATTTGGTTGAAGTGCTTCAGTGTATGTGACATATGTATTAAGCAAATATTTAAGAAAATTCATTAGATGTGGCAGCACCGTGGAAGAAGTCAGGACGCGCGCGTAATTTGAACATGCATAGAATAGAGTATGTGAGGCAGAATAATCGAGAATAGTGGAATGAAAATACTTTTCACTATTAAAAAAACCTCTTTTTTCTTTTTTGTCGAGTGAAGATTAATATTAAAATACAGAACAAAAAACGTAATGGAGGAAGATTAACAAGTGGGAAAATGGATTAATATTTGCATTTTTAACTAATTCGAATTCTAAAATTATATATATACATATATAGGACACTTTTCGAATTCAAAATGTTAATTGGATTAATGGCCGCTTATTAAAAATGAATATTGACATAACAACGGTCGGATATTAAGTTAAACATATTGCTGTAACGATCTCGAAATCCAACCGATTGAATATACGTATCCATATACATAATTGGTCGGATTAAAATGTAAATCGAACCGGTTCAAAATTAAATAAATAATAAAATGGAAATTTTGTTTGCGCTTCGATTAAACAATAAATTATATTTACACGCATTCTAAATAGTTTGTGTGAAAGTTGAATAATATTCGGATATTGTAATTTGAATGTTCATATTGTTGATAGACTTTACACATCTCTAATATCATTTCGATGTATTTCTTTAATTGAGGAATCATAAACCAGCGATATCCATTGGAATTGTCAACTGTTTAAAGTGTTTACAAAAGCGTGATGTCATAGACAGTCTCTATTACGAATCTGGCGCGAAATTTAAGTTGTACTTTTAAAATCTAAATTTCTGCTTCAAAATTTCAGTTTTTTTGCAGAAATAATATGTATTTTTGTTGGGCTACGTTAGGTTTGCTAAATGGTTAATTCAGATTAGTTGTGGTTCTCTGAATCTAGATTCCATTTTCCAGCCTTGATTTTTTTGTAGCCAATCCACCTCGAGATTGAATCATTCATGTAATTTCTTGCCGGTGGCTCCTCATCGCCTAGTACAAGTAATCGCACATTCACCAGGCAGTCGCACTGGCATAGGATGTGCTCTGAACTTTCCTCTTTTTGGTGATAAAGTCTGCACATGCCTTCGTCTGTCAACCCCAGTAGCCTTGTCTATTAAGCTTACGGTGCCCTGTTAACATAGCTACTACGACTTTGCTTATAATATCTGCCAATGAATTGTCTCTCTCCTAGTGTCCTGTTCCTAAAGTATATATACATAACATCGTCGAGCAAGATCAGAAATTTGCTATAATGCTTGTTTCATCATTATTGGTTTCAATAAGGGCGTTCAACTGAAGTATTGCAAATATCTATTTTCATTACATCACATGTATAGGCCCGAAGAAAAAATATTTTATGCTTCATATGCATAAAGTATATTTTTTTCAGTCGATATTCAACATCGCACAATGCTAGTCGCAAAAACATAAACCATTTTATTTGTTCATCTGCAGCAAATGTTAATCTGGAAAATCTTGTATTTCCATTTACCCGTATGTCATCAATTAACCTCCTCCTCACTGATTCGATTTTTGAAAGAAAAATCTCTTCAACTTCTCACATCATCGATCATCCCTATTATTATCCTTGAATTTCTCCTTTGGCCTATGCGGATAGCCGAGTAGGTTTTCTGTGGGGACACATGTGTAAAAGTGGTGATTTTGGCTGAGTGAACATTCAATTATCAGTCCTCTATCCTGCGGTGGCATCTCCAACGGCGATAAGTTAATATGAACTGACCTAATCTCAAAAATGGGACTAGAGAGATTATTTGCTAAAGCTAAGAAAAATCCACGATTTCAATCTGAATAGAAAAGCGACTGAATGTCAGGGAAAGTGGCTTTGTTTATCGATAAAAGGGAATATATTTAATTTAATCGATTCAAGGGATACTTAGAGAACGGGAAAATATATCCAAATGCGTGTTCCACTAATCTCCATAAATGTACTTCAAGTAATGTCATGTCAATATTAAATATTAAATGTAAGAAGGGGTCGAGTGACAGCTCATAATAAAATACGATTTTTATTGATTATCCATTACACGGGAGAAGTCAGGGGGTGTTTTGGGGGATTCAACCCCCCACTTCCCCGAAAATCTCAAATATTAACTATCTGGTGTGTTACCGTCAAATTTTGCGGCCGGTTTTGGAATCGAAGAGACATTTTATATGTATTCGGCAGTGTTGTCCGGAAAAAGTACATCTATCGTCAAAGCAGAACTTGAAGTTTGGAAAGCAGATGACTCTCACCTCCCATACTCCAAAACCAGCTTTGGAATGCTTAGATAAGTGTGACCAAGAACTATATCCAAATATTTACACATTGTTGCCAATATTGGCTACCAGACCTGTTTCCACTGCTACCCCGGAAAGAACCTTTTCAAGCTTAAGAAGACTTAAAAACTAGTTGCGGACCACAACGAGTGAAAACAGACTAATCGTCTTGGCTCTCATGAATATTCACTAAGGGATAGATATTGATGCGAATGAAGTAGTTAATACATTTGAAAAAAAAACAGAATAATAATTTCGTAATATTCTGTTTTTGTGATATATAACAGAAAGGTATTTTTTATTCAGTATTATAGTTTATACTGTCCCACTGCTCGAAAAAGGGACTCCCCAATTCCTTCGAGGATATTATTTCTGTATGTATTTTGTACATCTTTAATATTTTTCTAATATAAGGGTTGTTGTATCTAGTTTCAGTCGTTTCATTGTTCTGAAACCCCCCCCCCCACGCGATACTTAAACCTGGCTACGCCCGTGATCCATTATAAGAACACTGTTGAATTCAGAAAAAGTCTTGTTACAATACCCCCCTCTCGCCACTACTGAATCGTGTTCTTTTTAGATGAGGAACGATACAAATTATTTTATAAAAATGTTTTCCTATCATAGGCGTACGATAACATTTTTAAAAAGGATCAATTCATTTATAAAAAATACTATATCTTTGGATTATGATAAAATTTTAAGAGGGTGTCAATTTATTTACTGCGTTCCTACCATGACATTTTCGGAAGGGGTCAATTTCTTTGCAGGAATTTCCATCTACCATGGGCGTACCATACGATTTTCAAAATGGGTTTATTTAGTCTTGTTTTCACTTTTGTCGGAAGTCCCATTGATTGCCTATTTCTAATTTTTCAAATTACTGAATGAAAACACGAGTTAAATCGAAAAATGATGACATTGATCAAGACTCCTTCAAATTATTCGATTAGGACCTCTGTATTGTCACAATGCATAGAAAAATGAAAAAAGGAAAAATGCAAAATGAGAGTCACCAAGCAAAGCCGGTGCAGATATCGAATGATGGTAGTAGTGTATACAGTATGTCGCTAATGTATGGAGTAAATTGATTTCCAGAATAAACGACTTTTGAAAAAAATCCAAAAACAGGTCAATTTTAATTTTTCAATCGTCATCACATGATGTAGATGTAACGAACATTGCGTCACCAGTATTAATGTGGTGACGTAATCGGCAATTTTTTAAAATGCAATCATGTATCTCAAAATACCTCATTGGATAGGTCTTCTAATCGTCTTCACAACGATGTGATTATTTGAATATTTATTTCTACAGGGTGGACCAAAACTGTTTATTTACTAAAATACAGGGAACTGTTTAGTAAAAAACAATTGAAGTATATTAAATGTATAAACTGATGACCTTCAGCAATAATGCAATGAGACAGCCGAGCATAAATTCGTCTCTAACGTTTACGAGAACTTCAGGCGTTATTTGTGCAATTACCGTTCTGATGCAATCCTTCAACTCTTCTATATCATTTGGGTGACTTTGATAAACTTTGCTCTTCAAGTATCCCCATAAAAAAGTCTGAAGGTGTCAAATCTGGTGACCTTGGTGGTCATTTTATTGTTCCTCTTCTTTCTATCCACCTATCTTGAAAAACAGCATTTAAGTAGGTTCGTATATCAAAGGCGTAATATGGGGGTGCCTCATCCTGCTGAAACCACAAATCACATCTATTTGGAAATAGTTGAATTAATTGTGGTAATAGATAATCCTGAATAAATTGGAGATATCGAGGACCGGTCGAGCTTCCTTCAAAAAAATATGGCCCTATTATTTGATTGTTCATAATGCCGGCCCAAAAATTCACCTTTTCAGGATATTGTGTCCTATACTCCTGTATCCAATGGGGATTTTCACTTACCCAGTAACGATACGTATGGCGGTTTACATGGCCGTTGAGCATGAAAGTTGCTTCATCTGAAAAAAGTATATTTTTTATGAAATTACGATCTCTGTTACATCGTTCCATAACTGTTTCACAGAATTCGATTCTCCTATCATCTTCTAACAGCTCTTGGACCAAATGTACCCTATACGCATGCCAATTCTCCTTTTTCAGCACTCCAGCAACATTGGAATGGTGTTAATTATTATCCAGCGCAACTTGCCTCGACCTGGTGTGGGAATTTTCTTGAAACTCAAGGAAAACGTCAAGTTTTTTGTCTTCGAAAATTGACTTTCTACCACTTTTTCTCGATTTTACTAATTGTTGATTGAAAAATGGGTTCACGGTTTAGCATTAAATAAATTGCCAACTCCTTTCTGTGTACTTACTTCATCTCCATACCCAATCGTCATTAATATTTCGATTCGTTCAGTTTCTGTAAGTTTCATGACTAATAGGTCGATTCTGTGTTTTTCGTAATAGCTTACGAATCTGTAGCTAACGAAAGTTCTGTAAATGGGATTTTACAGAATCTGTAACTTTGCGATTCTGTGATATTGTCTGTAACTCACTGAATTACAGATAGACATTTGAACTACTGTACGTCAAATTTCGATACTTCTAACCTATAACTTCAACCAAATAACCAGAGACAACATCAAACTGTACAAAAATATTCCATTTCCAACGACAGCAGTCAATACACACGTAAATATTTACCAAATCTGTAACTATTTTAAAGATTCCTGTAATATACAGTTGTACGCAGAATAGCAATTCCCCTGTAAAGTTACAGATTATCTTACAGACGTGCACAGAATAGACCCATAAATTATGATAATTTAAAGATTTTAACTATTGAACACTTGACTGATACACATCAATTAGTATTAAATTAGAATTTAGTACTATTATCAGTAACATATCCAAAAACAGAAATATTTTTTGGGTACACTACGACGTTTTATTTCCAGTGGCGGTCCTTACAATAACTTAGTTCATTGAATCAGAATTTATGATTAAAATTTTACCAAATAAACAGTTTTGGTCGACCCTGTAGGAATAAATATTCTAAATCGTTGTAAAGACAATTAGAAGACCTTTCCAATGAGGTGTCTTGAGACACATGGTTGCGTATAAAAAAATGTTCGTTACATCTACATCATGTGATGACGATTCAAAAATAAAAATTGATTTGGAAATAATGAATTTATTCCATATACTAGCGACATACTGTATATGGACAGATAGGAGTAGGACAAACTTTTAAACTCCAGGAATGTTTTTGATAACTCTTTAAGAAAATAAAGTTCAATTCCAGGAATGCTTTCAATAATACTTCAATAAAATAGAGTTTATGGTTGAGAGTTTCACGATATAAATAAAACGTTATTGAGAGAAGTAGTTGGAAACCACACATTGCGATACATTTTTCAATAAGGAAAATAAAGACTAATTGGCTTCAAAAATATCAGATCACGTACAAAATTACTCTGCTATTGATATTTCAGAGATTAGGGAACACCAGTAATGGCACGTAAAATCGGTTGTCATAAAATTTCAAGCCTGAACGCAAGATACTGTTCACATTCGACATTAATTATCTGAACGGTCTCTAATTGATGGATTCAGTTTGTTTTTTGGCGATGAGATGAGATGAAATACCTTTATGTATTGGTGGTACCATCAAATTTGGAATAGACTGTTCAGAGTTCAATGGTCTTTACTTGAAATACTGGGTATGACAATACTGAGAATATTGAGAAATCGACTAGTTATCCTTGAAAGAAGCAAGTCAAACCGAATGTTTGTCTGTCTTTCAAAACCATTAGACATGTGACAACCAGAAAAGAATGAAAAATAACTATTTGTCTGCCAACAATGATTGGATTGCCCACAATAACACGTCTGTCATACATCTCCGCTCAAAACAGTCGTTTATGCATTCAGGATGTACTCTTTATCCTCTCCTAATGTTTTCATTGATATATTCACTCCACGAAACCCATCAAAAGAGTGATCGTTGGTCCTATCACAGTTGTGTTAAACCAGTGAACTACCTGTAGTCGTATTCTCTGAGCTTTGCCCCATGACTCTTCTGTATTGCCAGAAGAGCCTAGTAGCCCAGTGCCGTAATAGTTTTTTTTCCCAGGTGTCTTCTGCAATTCAATTTGGAATCATGTGTCATAATTTTAGGAGAATGTATTTTAAACATTGTTTTAAATTCAATATAAGTTTGTAGCACAAATGTTAATGAATGAAAAAATTTTATTAAATGTGAAATTATAATATAAATGTGATAAATACCATAAGAAAGGTCAATTTGTATCCTCCGCTACTGTATAACAATGTTTTATTCATGAAGACACATTCACACATATATTAGGTAAATTGAAAAGCGATATCACGGAGGCAGGTGCTACCCGGAAATATTCTCCCATAACTCCTTAGTCCCGGCCAAAATTTGATTTAAAAGCAGTTTGTGAACTCGATCACTCATTCTATTTAAAGCGATATTGGTTGAGAGAGAGAACGAGCGGGCTGGCCGACCGCTTTCTGGTTTAGACAGCTACCAACATTAGTCATTCATAAATCCCCATTGGGTTGACGGTTATTTTGCGACAATTTTACTTTCCCCAGACTTTTGGGGACGTCTGGTGGACCGTGAAAATTTATGAATACCGACACTAAATCAATTATATTACGATTTCATTTGGAATTGATGCAGGATTTTCATACCGACGGTGATAATTTTGTAAGCGATCATTCGTTATTAAATCCTTCGTCCAATAGAGATAATACAGGCTTTTATATCACCCGTACATGATAAGGACAATTATTCGAATATATTTGGAATTTTAATTCGAGCTGAACAAGAAAAAAGTTATTTTACATCAAAATATGATGTTAAGCACCGTAAAAAAGTGTCGAAAATTATATGCCATACTCATTGAATGTTCCATACACTTATCAGCATGCGAGGCAACAAACATTGTAATTCCAACGTTTATCAATGTCAAAACGATAGTTACATCACCAGAAATTCCATTTTCTTTGATCTCTTTTAATATCCGTCTCGAAGGACCATTATTGTGTCGTTTCTTCCCACTATTATACACCAAACGAGAGTGATCCTGGTGGATTGGACTAAGGGGTTTCTCCTGATACCCCTACATTTCTTTTTTGTGTGGTTATCTTGCATTTAAAGTTTACAGTCCGCCAGTAGACAATGTTGAAGATCTAAAGCAAAGGATACGTGAAGAATGCAGAACGTTTTGCGTGAAAACGAGTTAGGAAAGAGATTTCTACGGAAATTCTCCATTACCGAGAAGTCAGTGGTGAACATTTTTAACATCTTATTTAATCTAATGTGTGATTATATTATTGAAGTGTGTTTTAATTATTGATAAAGAACCACAAGGAACCTACAGAAGACCATTAGTTTCAATTGAAACCTTCGTTTAACTGGAATTGTTGACAAAAAGAAAAAAAAAAGAATTTTATCGAGAACACCATCGGATTACGTAATAAAGAAACTTCGGAGTGATAATCCCCGTTGTATAACCTGTTAAAGCGTGTAATAGATAAAGTGGAATGAAAGCGCATTTTCAGGTCGTTTAGTTACCCGCATGTTCTATTAATTTCAATCCGTCCAAGCACTTCGTTAAAATAAGTTATATCTAAATGGTTAAATCACGACCGTCTTCAAAATGCATATTTTAAAAGCAATTAAATTTTTTATCCAAAGTAAATAAAGTACTTCGCTTCGTTGGCGAAAAATAACATCTGGAAAAGGGAGAGTTTGGGGGTTTCGAAAGGTCTCTATAATTCATCTAGCGGATTAAGAATACCGTTCTCAGTCGGTACCTATTTGAGTATTGATATTTCTTAGGTAAGTATATAAAGTTTTTTATTTGTTCAAGATATTTCTTGATGTAGATTATATTGGAGGAAAAAACATCTTTTGAGGTGGATTAGTTATGAAGCTATTGAAAAATTGTTCACAGAATCTAACAGTCATAAGTCCCGTTTGCACCAAATACACGAAGTGTTAAGTGTCCCTTAAAATGTACCCTTAACTTAAATCACGTTGCATCAGCTGCTAAGTGACACTTGAATGGCTGAAGCTTGCCCTAAATTTAAGTGATACTTTAATGACCACTTGAATTGAATATTTAAGGGCGGGAGTTTAACCTGAAATAATTTGTTAAACTGGCTGCACAACTGTAGTGGTTTTCTAACAAGTTTGACTTATAATTTTGATAATGGATTTATTACAAATTGAAATGGACGCGTTGCGTGACAACCTGGAAATAGTTGAAATTGTGAAACAAGGATTTCCTAGACGTATATATAAAGAATATTGAGATGAGATGTCTTTCTTTCAAAGGATTCGATTATCGTCCACCGACGATAGCTCTCGTTGAGAAAGTAAAAAGTCGTTAACTAACCTAAAATAAGGTGAAGGTCATTGTCCTCCTCTTTATTTATCTGAAGTGTTCGTATTAATAAATAACTAATTTGGTTTTAGATGAGTTACGAAGAAGGTAATGAATTTGATTGTCTACATAGATATCTATTTAAAATGTTAATTATTAATAACTTGGTGTCTACATTTGGAGAAGAAACCCGAGAAAGATTACGTACACTGAGAGATACCAGTAATCCTTTTGAGCTCCCAGAGGAACTTTTTAGGCAGTTATATAGACTGGATGTTGTATCGGCAAAAGATTCATTTGAGGAAATTTTACCTCATTTATCTACTTACGTTTTTTAATTAAATCATTATCCTTATAGAAACAGAAACAGTCCCAAATTATCAAAATGGACATTAGAAGTGACACTGGAAACACAAAACATCTAGAAAAATAATATTCGACGTACGTTTCTGTCAATTTAATAATACCACCTTAAAATTTGCCGTTAACTTTGATCACTAATGTAGACACTGAACGATAATGTTACAGAATAGAGTTAAGAAAAATTGTCGTTGACAAATAAGTCGTCTGCGTAACGATATCGTCTGGAAACGACGAATACGGAATAGAAATGGCTTTATTGAACTAGGGTGAAGTTGCACACCAATGTGAAACTGAAATATCACTGGATAGAAAAATTTGAGGGGCCCTTACTTAAGATTCTGTTAAGTGACAGTCGTGCAACTTGAATAAATGTAAGCGTCATTAACTTTAAGAGACGCTTAGTTAAGTACTCCTTAATCTAACAACACGTATCAAGACACTATACAAAAACAATTACAGCTACGTCGGGGGACATAACCTTGTATCCGATACGTTTAAAGTGATAAGTTGGATTGCTTAGTTTTCCACTGTTTATAATAATTGTAAAGGTAAATTTTCACTACAAAAATTCTAATTGAGAAACGGACTATGCCATGATGTGAGAGACATTACGTAGTATGAACCTGATATATTTTCGATCGAATTAGATAACCGAAAGCTGAAGTGGGTCGGACACTTAACAAGAATGAACAACGTACCAGTCAGGGATGTGAGGAAAGAACGAGTAAATACAATAAGGAAGAGAGGAAGACCTAAGAAAACATGGAACCATGGAGCTAATAAATTTTATTCAGATTTCCAGTTTTCTTTTGTAATGTAGAAATCCTATGTACATGAATTTTTCGTTAACGAAACCCTACTTAGAAAAAATGTATAAACTTTCAAAGGGCAGTCACTTGAGAACTGGTAGCCAGATTTCGACGTGTGTGACACCGTTGAAAAGGGTTGGATTTGTTCATATATTATGATTGACCAATGTAAGTAGGTCCTCGATTATCTTAATCAAGCTGGAATACCCTTTATGCAGTGGCCACCAAAAAGCCTGGATCCGGATCCGACTTATATGTATGTATGTATGATGGGGTGACATTCACTGTGACCTAAAAAATCCTATTATGCCCCTTATTTCTACTTAGTTCCTGAGGAACGTCTCAGAGACTAGTAGGTCCTATTTCCTTCAAGAATTTCAGGATATCTGCAGGATTCAACTAAGGTGAATGTCCCTCTTCTATCCAATAATTTTCTAGGTGCTGTGCCCTAGGATTCTGAATTGCGGTACCATTCGCAAGTATGTGGATAGAGGTTTCTTCTTTCATGACAATAATAGCTTGAGTAACCATTTTGTAGAGGAGTATTAAAACTTTTTTGCCTTTGAAATTTCCAAAAACGTTTTGTTAAACTTTCAGTTCAACCACTGTCCATAAAAGTCATTAAAATGAACTCAATATAACAGCTTGCTAGATTTACCATGTGGTTGCGTTGATTTTGTCCAGGAGTGTGTAATAAGTTTTTGGAATGAAAAAGTAGAAAAAGATTTCCCGCTCCTCAAAACCTACGATGACAGTGATCTACGAATATTTGTGAGCTAACCTAACCTATTTTTTTAAAATATATTTCACTCATCACCATATTTTTTTTAAATACCTATATTTCCCATTTTTTACACAAATTCCGGAGCCTTTCAGTTTAAATTTGATATAATTGAACTATTCAGGTATTTGAAATTGCTTTTGTCAGTTTTCCAAACTCCATGAATCGTTTTTTATGAAAACAAATTTTTATCCTGATGAAAGTGTCATAGCTAAAGCTAGTTGTCGGTATACTAAGCACACTATACCAGCAGATATAATTTTTAGGTATCCCAATTTAAAATTTGTGTGATCTCACTCTTCAAACGACAAAAATATTTGGTTGAGATATCTCACTATTATCACTACTAATTTCGTTAATTATCTTTTGAGAATGACGCGTTTTCAAAACTTTTAGTTATCAAACATTATTTACATATTCAAAGTTAAAGACCACTTGGTATTCCAAGAGATTCCGTGTCTACACAAAACGAAAGGCTACGAGGCATGATCTTCGAATTATAATTGCAGAACTACGTATTACGTTAGTTATGAAAGTAATTGATGTCAGATAAGAAAGGTGGTGTAATTATAATAATATCTTATTAACGGCTCGGGTGTGGCAACGAAAATGTTTGCTTTGGGTGACAATAACTATTATGTTTCACGTCCAAAATTACGTGGAAAGGGGGTTTCTATTCATTATTTGTTCCTTTTCCTGGGAATTATATCTTGAGAGTATATCGTTTGTTGGAGTCGTATAGCAGATTAGACCTATGTTCAATTTATATCGCCATATACTACACATGCCTGATGCAGAATTCTAATGAAAGCTAATAGGATCCCAGCAAGTTAGTTGGTTAACTACAGCTCACAGAATCCTTCTTGTATACATAACTATTCATATTCGTTTAAAAGTATACAGATACATGCAATGAGAAACGGAACATAGGGATTTTAAGCATTTTATCAGAACTGCTTTTGAACTAGTCGACCAATATCAAGCTTCAACAGATTAAAAACACGATTATTACAATGGTTCATTCGGATACCTACAACATATCGTACAATCCGCACCACTCCGTAGTCTCAACTGTGGGCGGTCCTTAATTAGCGTCAGACAGTCAGTAAACAGCAGTCGATATCGAGTACTGTTCAAGCCCATAACTATTCAAAATAAAATAAATTCGTAGAGAAATCAGAATGTACACCTTTCAGGAGAAAATTGAAATTTTATCATGGTGTTTTGGAGGTCACTTACAAGATCAGCGGATTTGTTTCCAAACGATATCTTTTAATGGGGTTTTTAAAAAATGAAATTTATCGGCACAATTTTGAACGGGCTCAAAATTTGATAGAAGTAAGGTCGAAAATTGTCCAGCATTGTGCAAACATTACAACGAATCAGCTCAGAGATACAAGATTATCTTTGTTCAATAGATTCGGTTTTTGTTTGGCTCAACAGGGAGGGCTATTTGAACCTTTAATTCATTAATTTTTTAGTTTTAGCATTTTAAGTTGTTTTTCGGAATTTGAAGAATCTTATTTTGTTTTATTTAGGAATTCATTTTTATTTTGGAAGCCAAAAGAAATCAAAAGATACTTGAATACTAAATCGCACATAACCACATAACTATCAAGTATTGGAAGGAGAAGAGGCGGGGTTCCTTACAGTAGTTCTGAATCCAGCTGTCCAGCTAAATACTTGATATTTTATTGAAGTAAATTTATAGAAATTTTTTGTTGGTGGACTATTTAGATCGAAGAATACATTAAATCCCTATGTTCTGTTTCTCATTGCAAGTATCTGTATATCCACATGTGGTTTACAATAAAAAAAAATTTTCGTGCATTAATGACACCAAACGTATCCTTGTAAGTATAAACCCTTGAATTATTTACCAGAAAACTTCAGAAATATTGTACGTGACACTATAAACATTAATGGATACTTTGGACACCAAGAAAATCTCTTGCTGTCAATGTTATGGGATAAAAGAAAGCTCATACGACAGCTAGCTTATCTCACAATATAAATAGAAAGATAGCAATACGTTTGGATAATTTGTACTTCTAAAGTTCCAACCGCCAATTTTGAAGCTGAAGAATGTGATGAACTGGTGGACTATCAAACTACAGATTGAACTGAACCACCTATATCCCATAGTTATTTCATGGAAGAATTGAGAGGCGTCATTTAAAGCTGAAAGTCTCGTGGTGGTGGCAAAAAAAATGTTCAGACATAAATGTTGTGTTAAAGTCTAACTAAAGTCACCAGTGAACAATGAAAACTAAATAGAAGACGACGTATGCTTTTCAAAAAAATACGTCTGACCTGTCAGTAATGTAGTTCTGGAATGGTCTATTGTACCACTGATTCGATATCTGACATATCTAATATGGACACAAACATGATGATAGTATGTCCAACTATATTGGCTAGACGCCAAGTTTGTCATAATATGTCTACAACATATTCACTGTTTTACTAAAACAATTAACGGGGTATTCGTGATAGGAAATTAATTAAGATTACAATATAACTTACCGAACGAATGTAATTAAGTACCTGAAAAAGAGGAAAAATGATTAGATATAGCTTTATATTTATCATGTTTAATTTGTATTCAGAATACACATACACAAACTACTGCTTGGTTTAATTGTTAAGATTGTGTGATACGTGAAACTTTTTTGAAGATAGGTTTCCGGTGTCTCAGTTTTGTTTTTATTAAAATTTTTTTCTCAACAGATATCGATGGAAAGCCTAGGTACAGTGTTTCCCAAGTTATCACAACGGTGAGAACGCTGTCCCATATGTATATATTGGTCATCCCATAAAAGTTAATCAGGTAGAGATTTTTAGAGTGATCTATCGTTTCTTAATTATGTTTAGCATGCTAATCTTGATAAAGCAGCTTAACTCAATTTTATTTGATATACATTACGACTACACTAATTATCTCTTCATTTTCGATTCCAATTTAGTTCAATAGTTCCTACTGGTGTTTATTCATTTTGAAAATAATTTTTTCTGATGGGTCACCTGAGGTCGGTTGTTTATAAAATACAACCAATCTCAATCGACGATTTACGACGAAGAATTAGCCAAGCATGTCGTGATATTACTGAAGCAACATTTGCTAACGTTCGTAAGGAGTTTGAAAATGAGTTGTACTGTAGTTTACAAAACAAAGGAAACCATTTTGAACATTTACTAAATCAATCAACATTTTTCATTTTGTTGTCAAATATGATATATGTTTCTGCTTTATTGTTACACCCTGCATAATTATGATTTAGACCGTTTCAACGATATATCACAAGCAGGGGGTTGCCATTTATATTTATAGGGGGTTGATGGGGGAGCGTTCTCTCCCATGTAATTTTTGTTCCCCCTCTCTACCCTAGAAACAGTTTTGATATCTATCTTCTCTCACGAGGTACAGCCCATTGTAAGTTTTAAAATTGACACTCTGTATTATAATTACATTTACATTGGGAAAAGTTAACACAACCACATTATTGAATTTCAATTACACTATTGCATCAAGAAGCTGGTCTACTCTCAACTATAAATTATAATTACATTACATTTTTAGTGAAAACCATGGAATCGCATGCGCCATAAATGTTCTAGCTGTTATTCCCAGGTTTGTTTTAATTTATGGTTTGGCAGTTTTAAGTTTTAAATAATGATAATAAAATCGCCTGAAGGCATGTTTGTTGACAATTTTCCAAAATAATAATGGACCAAGAAACATTAATTGACCTTGTACGTGAATATACTCTTCTTTTTCATGAGAAGAAACACCGAGAGTTCAGAAACCAGCAAGCAAAGCAAAATGCTTGGTCAACAATCACCACCATAATCACCAACTCAAATAGAGGTCGACACAAGGGCACCTCCATACAAAGAATTTACTGAACAAGGTAGGCAAGACACCAGGCTACTGAAACTGAGTGAGAGACATTTGAAGACAGTTACCGACCTGGGACTGGACGCTGCACCCTGAGGAAACATCTGCACAAAATGGACTCAGACGGAAGCACTTTGGAGAGAAAATAATACAACCCTTACAACTACTGAAAATCCCTCCAGTCAAACTAGTGGCCTACATAGAAGTCACAAAGCTTCTGGAATGGAAGTAGATAACTTGGAAAATGGTACAAAGATTCAGTTCAAGTACCTTGGCTGTTGAGCACAACCCAATAGAATGAATGAATGAATGAATGAATGCCACCATAATGGACTGTTTAAGTAATGGAAATGATCTATTATTTCCATTATTAATACCTTCTATTCCGAGCAACCACTGATAGTTTCAAAAGTATTGTAGCTCATAATATTCCAACACTTGTTTATCGTGAGTAACTCATAGTTTTCAAATAATTGCAAATAACTGACTTTTCAACACAACAACAAACGATTCAAATATGACATTTATCAATTGCCAGTCTTGTCACTCTTGTCAGCTAGTGCGCATTAATTTGCAAATCCGTAATCAACCCGTTCCGTGAAAATGGATTTAAGTGTAGTTATTATACAATAAAAATGTAATTTTCATGAACGTTGCATAAATCCGCCCATACTTATTGATAATTATTTCGATATCGACATATTCTCGTCAGAATGACAGAAATTACATTTGATGTGATGCCTACCTGATGTTTAATATTTCGGCTGAACCAAATAGTAACCTATTTTGTGATTTACTTAATATCTATGAATAGAAAAACGGAGAATATGTAATATTACGAATATTAAATCTAAGGTATTATTAGCCCTATGGGGTTATTGTGGATATCTTTTCTCCCATTCAAGATCAGTATAACTGCACAATGATATAAAAGACCAAGAAAAACTAGAGCTCCCTAGATGCATTTGTTCATTGACAGCTGTGTCTCTTAGATGTCTTCTAATTTCCAATTCTTTAGGTAAATCTAGCTTTTCCTCCCTATCACAAATATGTAGTAGGTACTTCTAGTTCTGTGTCAGGTCATACTTCAAAAATTATACTGGCTGGGCCAATATAGATAGCATAACATTTAGTACATGTAAGTTCATATATCCCAGATTTTTTAAATAGGGACATTCAACAATCTTTCACTTTGAAATATTATTAGAAAAATTACCATCATCTGTGATGGTTTTGTAATTTCGTATTTCTTCAGGAAACATAAACACGCGATCATTTTTGCGTATAATCCATTTTCACAATAAAACTTTCCCAATTGCAACACCCTGTATATTCATAAACTAGTATATTTATCTTTTTCTCTTTTAAAGATGTATAACTACAATTTCCACTGAATAATTCAGTATTCAAAACCCCTATTCAGTGTTTCCTCCAAATAAAATACAAAAAATGTGGTTAAAGTTGAGAGTGTCACACTAGCAAAGACAAATAGACGAGAAATTCATGCAAGCATTGCGCGAAATAGTTTTTTGTTTCGAGCACTCAAGTACGTGACTAGCTTCATGATACCGCTCAAGACACTCCACGAGTTGAAGTATTAGAGATAAACTTCTCATCCTTTTTTGTTAATTTTCTTGGGAAATTTAAGCACAATATTTTTTATTTTTTTATTTCAACGTTTCGTTACCGATATCAAAAATAACTAAGTTTTGGTCCCTATGTATATATGTACGTATGAATGATGGGGTGACATTAACTGAGACCCTTAAGATCTATTGTGCCCCCTTACTTCTACTTAGTTCCTGAGGAACGTCTCAGAGACTAGTAGCTCCTTTAGTCCTATAAGGTCCATTTACACTAGATCATTTTATGTTCAATTTAACAATGTAGATATATTACGACCACATCTTTCATGCAACTAGTAAATTATTAAATAACATAGTCCACAACAGAGATATAACATATATTAGTCGATCGGTTTAACAAATAACACTTGCATTGTCAGGAGTAAATTATAGAAACTGATATCAAAGATGTGAGTTGTATTTTTGGTCACATTCAATGAGAACAGGAATATATATTGTGCACCTTTTTTTCTACTTAGTTCCTAAGGAAAGTCTCAGAGGCTTGTGGATTCTTTAGATACATTCCCCGGAGGAAATTTAGGATATTTGCAGGCTTCAACTAAGGTAAATGTCCCTCTTCTATCAAATAATCTCCTAGGTGCTGTGCTTTAGGATTCTGAATTGCAGTGCAGTGCGCAAGTGTGTGGATAGAGGTTTCTTTTTCCATACCACATAATCTACATTCTTCATCCTCCACTATTCTGATCTTTTTCAGGTACCTTTTAAGGCAACAATGTCCCGCTAGGACCCCTGCTGAAACTCTTAGTGCAGTTTTACTCTACTTACGCATTCTTACTCTCACTTACGCATTCATTTGTTTTCAACAGGTTGTAGTCACCCAGAAGTATATTGGATTGTCCAAGGCCTACTATCTTTCCAATAGGCAGATCTTGGAGCTGATGTTGCAAAAAGGTTTTGGCCCCGAAAAGGAAGTTTCAGTCCTCCTCTTTGCTAGTTTATCTTCTATTTTAGTATGATGAGTGTTGCTACATTGTTTATTGTCATAATACTCATTTCACTATCTTTTCTGCTATGATTCCTTATGAACATCAGCTGAGATCTAAAAGAAGAAATAGATCAATTATCCCATTTTTTTTAAACAATTCCATGAACGATCGCTAAGACTATTGCGAAAGAATGTTACCAATGGATCGCAGTGTTGTATTTTTTGAATTATTACGCACAAACTGTCCACCTTCAGTATCTGGAATGTTCAACATTATAATGTTGAGAAATAGCTTTCTCTGGAAAATTTTACCATCAGCAACACAAATAATAATTCACTAAACCCTCCTAGCCAGTCGTGGAATCTGGTAGCACAATTGCCGTCGTTTTAATCAGCAAATACGTTTTGCTAGAAAATTTTGAAGAAATCCAGATTTCGATTTAACCTTTAAGATAAATCTCACTAAATCGGTTTACCCGAATTTTTATTAAATTCAAACAATAATTGCTGTAACTCAATCACAATATACTTTTTCCTGTTTTCTTGAATCGTCTTCTAATTTCTGCACCTCAAAAACAAGTCTACTTCTTAAGAGATATAATTTACTATAGAGTCAAGACCAGAGCCAGAGAATACTGGAAAGACGTATGGTGCTAATTATCCACTCAAGACGAAGTGCCATTTTCTCATTTATCATCATTAACCCGTCATAATGCACAAACGACTTCCACATTGTGTCTCTATTGGCAATAATATAAAAATAAAATTTGATTTTACGTCTTTTGGAGAGAAAAATTGAATTTTGTATTCAAAGTAAATTAGAGAATTTTTTCATTAATTAAAACAAACTGGTGATGCAGTTCACAAACTTTATTGTCTAAGAAATTTTGTAAACTTTTTTTTTTATACAACTTACAGTGTCAGTCTCATTTTGGTTGGAACTGCGCAGGGTTTCTCAGCAATTAATAAAGATAGAGCCTTGCGGTCTCCATTAGATGGTTGTTATTTAGCATCTACAAGCTTTACTGAAGGAAACATTTTATCAGTGTATATGAAGTACAACTAACAAAATATATCTTAGCGCATGCCAATGTGAAACCAAAATGACACGAAGGATCGACACGCCTGAAAAGGTATTGTGGTATAACCAGCAATTGTAGCGAAAATGATTATTAGAACTATTAATACTGATGTGAATATATTGTTTTATATCTTCAATGTCAAATAAAAAACTGTTCATTTTATGGTTATTGAAGTGCAATGGTATACAGACGGCTCAAAAGTAATAGAAGGAACTGGGATAGGAGTGTACGGACCAGGAACCAAACACTCTGAAAGCTTTGAAAAAAACCCAAGTATCTTTCAAGCGGAGATCCACGCCATATGAAAGTGTGCCCAGTTCAATATTGACAAGGGATATAGAAGGAAAAAAATTATCATAATGTCGGACAGTCAAGCAGCCAAGCCATTAAGGCACTGATCTCTCGTGTAATCAGTTCCAAAATTGTGTGGGAATACCTAGGCATACTCAATGAACCAGGTGAGAACAATGTAGTAGCCTTCCCGGACACACTGGAATGTGAGGAAATGAAATAGCAGATATACTAATAAAGAGGGGGACTCAAAGACCCTTTTGGGGGCCGGAAACCTTTTGCGGCTCAAAATAGTGAAGGAAGAAGAATGTAGATTGTGTGGCATGAAAGAAATCCATTTACATACTCGCCAATCCAGAATCCTGGGGCACAGCAGGAACTAAGTAGAAGTAAGATCTTTTAGGTCTTAGTGAATATCACCCCATCATACATACATAGGTAACAAGCAATTGTAGCTAAAAATGCCTATTAGAACTATTAATACTGATGTGAATTATATTCTTTTATATCTTCAATGTCAAAAACACTGTCCATTTTATAGTTATTGAGTTGCTTTGATAGACTGCTTTCACATCATCTCCAAATAACTTGTCCTTATGAGTCGAAAGTATTTGTCTTTAATGGAAATTACTAAACGCTATTTCATAAATATACGCCTGTTGGAGAGAAACCCCATTTTCAATGATTTTGTTCATTGATTTTTGGAAAAGTAGCTTGAAGGTATTATTGTGGTGCGATTATATTGATAACTTCAGAAGGAGATTCTGATTTGAAAAAGTTTCTGGGTAGCATAGCCATAACGTGGACGAAAGTATTGTTTTTTTGATGGAGCTGATCTCTTATTTTAGTAAATATCAAAATCGGCCAACTATCACGATACTGGAAATACGAAGATGTTTGTAAAATGATTAATAGTAGCATTTTTAACAGTTATACACCACAATTAAACATAATAATTAAGTTCCTATCAAGAGTTCATTAATGTTGATTCCTCTTTTGGAAAAATTGAAATATTTTCAATATTTCACGACTTAATTTGTTTTTGAATACTTCACTCGCTTTTCAAACCACTTAGCAGCTATTCGGTCGCACCCAGTAAGTACTAACAAAGTGCACATTGCAGAATTTCTGAAAAAATGGAGCTCCCAATGCTTTTCGTCAAGTTGGTAGGTGATTTTGAGTCATATGGAGCGCCAAGATAGGTTTGTTGAGGTGTATCATCCGCTAGAATTATTCTGGTACACTACAATAATTGCGTCACCTCTCTTTAAATTACAAACTAAAATTTCAACAGTGAAAGGCCGGGCCACACCGGCATCCATCCGTCCGATGGATGGACGTCCGACCTCGGACGTCCACGGAGCGTTCCGATTCACACCGAAAGCATCCATCCAGTGGACGGATGTTTTCATGAATCTCTTCATCAACGAATATTCTGTTCACTTGTGTCAGTAGCAGTGCAGTCAGTGCATAAATAATGTGCCTTGGTGTGAAAGTGATTTGTCAAAAAGTATCCCGTGCCTTGATGACTGCAGCTTTAGTGACGATGATGACCGGGCCCAGAGCTCATGTGCAGGAGAAACGTCCATGAGGATGCGAAGGAAAAATCGCTTTCCTGGCGATTCCAAAACATCCATCCATTGGACGTTTTAAACGTCCAGCGGACGGACGGATGTCGGTCTCCGTTGCGCTATTTGCCAGCTGGCGAGCGATCTTTTTTGAACATCCAGCCCGTCCATCCGAAGGAAGGATGGATGTTTGGTGTAGCTTGGCCTTAACGAAAGCGTTGAGGCTTGACAAACAGTTTCTAGTGAAATATTCAATAATATGTAATCAGCAAATTCTCCTGTTATGGATTAATATATAAAATCCAGCGACTGTCATCAAATTTCGCTCAGTATATCATACAAACTAGTCTTTCTGTTCCAATTCTATATAATTTAAAACTAACCAAGTCGAACAAACATGTTGATAATAAAATTCATGCAATAAATAATATTCCATCTCAATTTTTGTTTCCACAACTGCAATAATTATGCAAATGACTGGGCTTAGAATAAACTGCATATATTTCCTTTGGTTTGATTGAAGTCTGAAACAGTCTCAAAATATCCATTCTAAGAGCCCCTATGTAGGTTTATTTCTTGATCAGCTAACGTAATAATTCGACAAAGGATAAAGATCTTTTGATGTGTTCAAGATTTATACGTTAACTTCAACTACGTCTTAATTTCAACATGCATTAGTACAGTACACAAAGATTTTATGTTAACAAGAGAATTCAGGAGCCAAAATAGTTATTTAAGGATAATATTGAAAATGGAATTAAACTACACGAACAGTATGAAAATATTTTCAAAGCCAATATAGAAAATGAGAATTATTTCCATAAAACTGTCATGTTGATCCTAAAAAGAGCTATTCGTTGCGTATTTGGCTGAAACAGCGGGACATATTGCAAATTCCATTTAAAAAATACCCAATTGCAGCTCTCTCTCTCTCTATTTATTTTGGATCCCTTTGTTTGGCTAGAAAACACTTTAATAATTCATCTGGGAATCGTTTGATGGTTATTTAAGTTCCCACAGCAGACTTCGTGAGAATTCCAGCACCTTCCATGCCAAAAATGTATCGAAAAGTGTCATGTGCTCGTTACAAGTTTTTATCTCGAAAAAGTGGAAATTTTGGATAACAAATGAAACAATTATAATTTGGTGACAAATTTTCGTACAAAATTAAAAAACTAGGATCTCTCCTCTTGTTTTTTCCTATTAGTCTAGGAGTGCCCTGACTTTTATTGTGGGGCCTTGTTAAACACCTATAGGAGTGTAAAAAAGAGTTGGTCACATGATCCAAATCTTAGTCGTAGGTACACTAGAGCTATTAAATCAGAAATGATAAAAGTGGCGTGTACGTGTGAACTAATAAGGTTTGAGGCTTGTGTTGAAATTAATTGTAGAATAATGGTATTATTGCCTTGATTTTCATGTGATTAAATTTGTTTTTTACACTTTTTCATTTATTTTGTTAAACTCCTTTTGATCGAAAATACACAACTAATAAATTTTAACATACTAAGTGTATTACATGGTTGAATTCAGAATAAAACGACCTTTAATATGAGCAGTCACACGACCACCTTTGCATTTGATATTTTATAATGACATCACGTCATAGCTACGCTGATGATCTCGCTGACGTCATGAGGTATTCGCAATATTGTAAAATCCGTCCAATTGCTGCATACCAAATTTTATGAAGTTATCTTCAGCCGTTTTAGAGTTATAACCTGTCTAAAAAATTCTTGGACACCCTGTATAACTCTGTCAGTCTTCTGAGTGAGTCTTTTTGTTCAAGACCATGCTACTGATCTGTATCAATACTATATCCACTATAATGTATGTGTTTGGTAATATCTAAAATCAATATTTTAATTAAATATATCTTTATGTTTTTTAATTAATTCCTTCATTCATAACATAGAGAACCCGACATTGTTAAATTTTTATTGTACTTCCAAAACTAATTGATTTAATGAATAATGTTTGTTTGTCTTGAAAAGAGGAATGAAATAAGCTTTACAAAATTAAAATCCGACAACTGGGTGCAGAGAAACACAAAAAGAAACAATCTAGCGATTTGGCGGCCATTTTCGTTTATGGCGACCAAACGACCAAGATTTGGATCATGTGACCAACTTTTTTTTTACACTTCTATAGGTGTTTAAGAGGGTCCCGCAACAAAACTTAGGGGGCATAAAAGTGCACATGAGACATGGCCTAGCTCGTATAACACTATGACACAATGACATAACTCTTTTATTATCAACATCTTTTGGATCTCCATATTTCCATTGGGTACTCTTAAAACCCCTTCAGGAAGGTCATATGAAAATTTAGGAATTAAAATCACGAAAGCAACTCCAAATACAACATTGAAGTAATAGTGTTATATTTTTTAGATTGGCCAATCGAGATTTAGAGTTTTCTCCATATCAGCATTCGGGTTCTTGGTTTTATCGCTAATGTGTAGAGGCTGGATGATTTTTTTCCACAATGTCGTTATTAGAGAAATCCTCTTTTAGACACTTTATTCCCGTGAGTTCATATTTTCAATCAGTCAATGCCTCGCATTCGAAGAAAGCCTGATTCTTTCTGTTCTATGCACAACCGACAGATGGGTCCGTTCCTAAGTATGTCCATGGCATGAATGTTCTTCCTAAGCGTACAGTGAATGGGGAGTAATTCAGTTTTGTATTTCAGTTTTTAATATACTGGTTCAAAACCAATATATTAAGCTTCAGATCTTTTCTTTGCAAAAGTACCTACCATTTAATCACTGACTATAGCTTTGTGCCTCTGAAATCTGTGGATGACCAGGGGTTATTTTTGTAGGTAATCCCAGACCAGTCTAGTCCTGATCTTGGGCATACTGAGGATCTCAATGCTGCCTGACTGTGTGAGAGTTTGAGGATCTTTCGATCTATATACTTCCTTTTGAAGTTCATTTAAATACTTGAGTCAATAGTGTGGATTTCCGTCTGTGATACAGATGACAGATTCCCCATAAAGATGCGTTAATAATACATTGAAGATATAATAAAATTAAACCAACTCGAAATGGAAGCATCAAATCTCACTACTAACTCCATAACTGACACAATTATGTAGGAATAAGATGCAAAAACAAGCAGTGGCTGCTCCAAACGAGTAGGCAGAAGTTAAATCTGTTGAGATCCTCCCCGACAGAGAAGGCGGAAGACTTTCTCAAGCAAGTTTCCCAACATTAATCTAGAACAAGGAAGAATTCACGTGAAAATAAAAATTACTTTACCAGTTCCCAAATTCTTTATTCAACACAATATTTTTTATAATGGTGTGAACACATGTTATTACGCTTGAAACGACTGACAAACAAATTTAGCAATCAAACAAGATACAGCGTGGACATTATTTTATTGTTTCTAACGCAATTTCTAACTCCGTTCATATCCATTGTGCAGAAATTTTAGAAATTACAATAAATTTTAACAATTAAAGAATTTTGCGAGAGTGAATTTTTAATAAAACATAAATCCGTGAAGTTACTAAAAAGAATAGGAGGCTTGCCTCATGGTGTAGTAAACATTCGTGTTGAAATGCTATAATATGTACGATATTTATGTGTAAGTGCCTTTATCGCCCGTACACAAGAGAACAGGGGAACTCTGCCCCCAGCGTATGTGTGGTGACCTGCAAATAGGCGTAATTAAAATAAACTTTGTGCAGATGTTGAATACAGGTGCGCGCTATTATTTGAATTACTTTAGAAAATTAAAAAAACGAAGGAATGAGAATAATTATTTCCTAAAATTCTTAAGGATGTGGCCACTAAGAAAAAGTTGAGTTGTGAGGACTTCATTGTCTTTGTAGTGTAATACGGTTTTTGTCTGTTCCAGGAATTGGCAAAAAAACAATTGGTGAGGACATTCAATTTTAACAAAGAATATACCTTCTCTAGTCCGTGACGGTGCTGTCAGTTGTAGACGCGGAAAGAGAGCATTCAGTTCACCGATCTGAAGTGCATCACGTATACCTGGCTAGATAGGGAACACCAATTCAAATGGAGGTAGACACAAGGGCACCTCCATACAAAGAGTTTACTGAAAAGGTAGACAAAGAACTTTCAACCAGGCTATTGAAACTGAGTAAGAGACATTTGAAGACAGTTACCGACCTGGTGACTGGACGCTGCACCCTGAAGTAACATCTGCACAAAATTGGCAAAGTTAGTGAACTTATATGTGCAGGAAATGTTAAGTTTTTGATGAAACGCCTACTCACATACTCTGCTTCTGCGAGAACTTAGATGTACTCAGACGGAAGCACTTTGGAGAGGAAGTAATACAACCATTACAACTACTGAAAATCCCTCCAGTCAAACTAGTGGCCTATATAGAAGACACAAGGCTTTTGGAATGGAAGTAGATAACATGGGAAATGGTACAAAGATTCCGTTCAAGTGCCTGGGCTGTTGAGGACAGCCCAATCGAATGAATGAATAACCTATACCTGCCGCAATGCGAACTACGTGTCACTAGGCCATTAGCTCGAATATAAAAACAAAGCCTCGCATTCCCTAAGGCAAGTAAGTCTTTCTTTCGTATATTCCACTTAAACAAACCTTTGAATTTTCTGTTGACTCAATGTCAGTTGCAGGGTAAATATTTTCTTTTATTATTTTGTCTTCTTTGTCTCGCATACTGAGGACACCCTGGACGATGAGTTTATGATAGGAGAAATATGACAATGTATACATTCTGGTGTTGGACCAAAGACATTTTCTATTTTCCTAAACTTGCCGCTTTCTGTGAATTAATATAAGCGAAGAGAAAGTTAATGTATATTAAAAAGAACTGGAGAGGTAAACAATAGTTACTTGAATAAAAATTAGTTTTTACACTATCGTGCGTAACGTACGTACTTTAGAGACACTTTCGAGTGCGTGAACTTTACTTTACACACTAGTGCGTAAAGAAAAAGTTCTACTTTGTAGGTCTGTAGGGTAAGCAAAAGTATTTATATTTAAGTATCTATTGAACATTTTTAGGAAACTATGATGTTATTTCAGATTCTTTTTTAGAAAACGGAATAGATAGGTACATATAAAGATGGATTCCTCTCACGATCGCTCAGAAGATCATTTCGCAAATACACCACCAAACATATTAGCACAGAATGCTTCTAGCGATTTATTGCCCCAAAAATATATGAATATTTACGAAACAAAATACAATTTGTTTAAAGAATGGCGTAGGAAAAATAAAATAACAAAATATTCCGAAAATGTCCTAGTGGCATATTAAACTTCTGTATTCTGATAAAATTTTCGGTAGTAGATAAAATATTGTATGTAATTCGTGTGTAACGTCCCTTTTTTGACTAATGTGATTGTCGCATTCGCATTCGGCTCATGCAACAATATTCACATTCGACAAAAAAGGGTTACTTTACACACTTGTTGCATAAATGACTATTACTTACTGTTTATCGGGAATAATACAGGGACTGAGGTGTATAATTATTTTGTTCTACTTCTATACTATAATTTGTTAATTAAAAGCCAATTTTGTTTCATAAGAATACTCATTATAACACTGGTTTTCATTATGAAACTGAAAAATTGACCAATGTAAATCAAGATTATTGAACAACCAAGTAGGCAGACCCAATATTTTCTGTAGAATGTTTGACAGGTTCTAAGAGATTCGTTTTTTATTACAGTTTCAATCTTTTGCGTTAGTCAAAAAGGTAGATACCTTCCACTTTTAAAAATAAATGTTTAGCGATGAAGAGTTTCCATACACACCACATGAAATCGCTGGAAAGGCGAAAAATGTAACCAATAGTTTATTACCTGCAAAATTAAAAGAGGTATATGATAAATTTTATGGTCAATTTATGGATTGGAGGGTGCAAGAAACGAATCATCCTTTTCTGAAAACGTGTTTCTAGTGTACTTTGAAAAACACTCAAATTGAAATCCTCATCTCTCTTGACACATTACTGTATTTTAGAAACCCAACTTAACATTAAACATAAAACTGATATTAGCAAATATCCAAAATTGTTGAATTCAAATAAACTTTCTTGTTCGTAGAAAAAATAGTGTATGAAACTTTCATGTGTTGGTTTTCATATGCTCGTTGCATGATATACTATTATTTTCAACTTTACGTCCAGTTGGACAACTTTTCACAACACACGTTTTTCCCATTTTTAATTTATTTGAATTTTTCATGAAATAAACACTACTTTTTGTTAGGTTAACTTTTTCAGCATAGTTTCACCCTGTATTTTTGATCTCTAGCTACTCTCTTGGGTCATCTGTTATTTACTGCTTACCGCTGGACACTTTTTCGACATTCTCCCCATTCAAGTTTGTGCTCTCTATATCCATTGTGCTCGCCCAGTTCAATATTGACAAAGGATATAAAAGGCGAAAGATTATCATAATGTCGGATAGTCAAGCAGCCATTAAAGCACTGAGCTCTTGTGTAATCAGTTCCAAAATGGTGTGGGAATGCCTAAGCTTACTCAATTAACTAGGCGAGAACAATATCGTAATCTTACTGTGGATTCCAGGACACACTGAAATAGAAAGAAATGAAATAGCAACCCTTTTGAGGACCGTATTATTGTAAGAAACAGGCAAGATAGGAAGAAAAGAGAAGATCTGACCATTGGAAAGACAATCAAAGATTCTGATGGGTAACTACAACCCGTTGAGATCAAATGAATGCATAAGTCAAAGTAAAACTGCACTAATTGTTTTAACAGGGATCCTAACGGGACACTGCTGCCTGAACGGACACTTGAAAAAGCTCAAAATAGTGGGGGAAGAAGAATGTAGATTCTGTGGCATAGAAGAAGAAACCTCCATCCACATACTTCCGAATTGCACAGCAATTTTGAATCATAGGGAACATCATCTGGAAGATTATTGGATAGAAGAGGGACATTTACCTGAGCTGAAGCCTGCAGATATCCTAAAATTTCTCAGGGAAATAGGACTAAAGGACCTACTAGTCTCTGATACTTTCCTCAAAAACCAATTAGAAAAAAAGGAGCATAATAGATCTCAGTGAATGTCACCCCATCATACATACATACTTGGTGTTCTGGAATGGTCTATGGAGCCTACGTCTATGAGCTGTGTATTTCACAATCTAACCCCAAACTTCAGCTGGAAGTATGACGTTAATCTCTTTTTCTAATATTTGTATCTTTTTATTTAATACCATTGTATCTTGTGATGAAAAAAAAGTAGTTCTTAAATCAACTAAAAATATTGTAAATGTGTCATTAAATCAAAAACCGTCCTATACATTGAAAATCATGTAGTTGCGTTTTTTCCCTGTCAGCTTAGGGCTTCTGCGAACACAATAAGCTTTTCATAGTTTTTGTCAAAGTAATATCGAATTGTTATTATATCGGTTAGACCGAGTATTGAAGATACGTTTTAGAGCACGGTATATATAGATTAAAGGACTTTTAACACGTGTATAATAACCTTAAGCTTTTAATTTAGAAAATCCACCAGCTTCGTTATTCACCGTTCCACACCACGGATCTAGACGGAAATTCCCAAATTAATACCGTTCCTGTTCGCAACGAGTAATTTGACACGATTCGCGCCAAATTGGTAGCGAGGTGCTTTTTAAATTGGCTACTTCTGCAAGGGTAAATGAGTTCGTAGCTTTCTCTCTCCCTCTCTATACAACGCTTTTGACACACAAACCCAACCCGATGAATTTATTCATAGATATAAATCACATCCAATGCATTTCTCTTTGTATTTCGTTTGGTTTTTGTGTTTTTTCGACATAAATCAGATACGGAACATTGTGCTTGGTGCCCCGTTTATGTTGAATCAATACCAATTTTGATTGAAGATTTACAGTTATTTTTGTATAACAAAACCCCGCTGTATCTACCGTAGATAAAATTATCCACTTCATAAAGTTTTTTCCGACGTTCACTCCAATTATCGTTCGGTATATGCCGAAAGTGGTTTGAATTTCATTAAAACAACTGCTTCCATCCAAAAAACTCAAAACTAGGTAACAAACAATCGCAAATCCAGTGCGGATTTGCTACAACATCATTTTATACATCAAAACTACGATTTATTGATTTATAGGTTATTACTGTGCAGCGTCATTTGTCTGGAAATTATTGAATTTTGATGAAATTTTTATACCCGCCATTTTAAGCCAATCAGATGCTCTATTCCGACATTCTAGCTATGGTAACCAGCAAAAATTATCTGAAAATTTCGCATGGACGTAAAATTAATAAGTTGAAATTTCCCCGCACCTGACAGCTGTCATATGCAGCAATACGTTTGTATTTTAAATGATTTTGGTATAAAATTGTCTTACCGAATATTCACGTGCTTAAATTAGTTGCGGAAAGTTTGTCTCGTACATGAAGCACTAGGGAGATTACAAGTGAAAATGTATTCCTCAGAGTGTTCAAATCAAACTTTCAAAAGCTCGCGTTTTTCAAAGTTACATCACCTACTACAGAAACATGGAGTCTAAATTACAATTTTTCAATAATTTATCTGACAGGAGTAGTAGGCCTGGAGCTGGTAACAAAAGCAAAGTGATGATGGTATCCCCTGAAAATGTCAAAATTTAGCCTTATATATTAATGATAAGACCACCTTTGATTTTGATTTTAATGAGAACATTATGTATGATAAGCACTATACGGTCGCTATTGTCCGACAAAAAAGTGACGCGTTCGCCCAGTCGGACAACCGGAACAGCCTTATAGGGTAATGATTGGACCACTCACCATTTTTTGCACAGAGCTTAAGAATTGTATGTGAAACACCGTGGTACACTTGTCCGACAAAAAAAGAGAAGCGTTTGCCCAGTCCGACAACCAAAACATGTCAGAATTCAGCCTTATAGGTTAATGACTAGACCACTCACCGTTTTTTTCACAGTAATCAAGAAATGTTTGTGAAACACCGTGGTGAACTTGTCCGACAAAAAAAGTGACGCAAAATTGAGAAAAACGTAATAATTGTTTTTTTGCAATAATGCTTTTTATATCCTTCATTTTATTGTAATCCTGAATTAAAAATTGAAATAGATCATATTTTAATCAAATGATCAGGCTAAAACGAGATTATCGCCAAAATATTATACCTAATTTCAATGGATTATTTTTCATGTAAATTTAAATTTCCGCGATAAGAATAATTTCAAAAAGCGATGGTTGTAACTCCGTGTTATAGCGCATGTTCGAATTCAAAAAAGTGAGATGAGAAGAAAGAAGAAGAAGAACTGCTCCGTTCCATCGTTACATTCAGTGTTGCCAGAGTCACTACAATTGTAGTAGATATACTACAACTTTAAGGGTCTAGTACGCTACTACACTTTTTTAGTATTTACTACATTTTTAATATTTTAATATTTCTACTACAATTTACTAAACTTACAAATTAGGCTAATTCACCTTTTTACCTCCATAAAATCTTTTTTTTTTGCTAAACGTCCCAACTCTACTTGGACAAACACAACACACAACTACGAATCGACGGCCGCGACGCCATTTCTAGTCCATTTAGAGCAACCTAAATGAGACATTTTTTGGTTTTTGCATGGAATTAGAAAAAATTGTATGCAACATAACATGTGCTGAAGTGTTTTTTTTTCACTCATGAAATTGTGGAAAAAAGTACCACTTTATGCACTGGTTGCATAAATAACTATTACACCCTAGTAAGTAAAACTTTGATGCACTGTTCAAGGTGCGTAAAATTATTACTTCACGTACGGGTTGTTAGAATTTGGAGTTGTATTAGAATTTATTTATATATAAAAAAAATTCCCTGAAACATCCTTTTTTCAATTTTTTTTGTCGGACCGACCACGTGGTGCAAATGTCCGACAAGTTCCAATCATTAACCTATAAGACTAAGTTCTGACATGTTTCTGTGCAAAAAAATGGTGAGAGGTCCAATCATTACCTACCCTATAAGGCTAAATCTCGACATGTTCCGGTTGCAATATTCTTCTTATTGCTAATGATTTCTTCCACGTAATAATTCGCCACAGCTGCCGATTTCCATCCTATTTATCGTTGATCTATTGTCATGACACTATTTGGCTTATTGGTGACTGACGTACGTCGAAAAGCATATTCCATGTATTTTTCAAGATCATCATATCGTGCAATTTGCAAGTAGCATGATCCAAATGTATCAATACCAAAGTATATTGTAAGAAAACTCGTTAAATAGGTTTTGCATCACCAAACGCACATAACTAATTGCTCCACTGTCGGCTACAGTGCAACTTTGAGCATTCACTGACTTTGACGATCTATAGCAATAACTAATACGCTTGCTTCTTCTTTAATATCATTGGAGCGGAAATCGCATAGTTCATTATATCTTCTGTTAAAACCAAAAATACCACAAATAAATAGGTGATCGATGTATCTATGAATATCTTCCACAAATCATCTTCATTGAATACGTATTGGATATGCCATTCTCACTAATTACCTTCATGAACACAAATAATTTTATACATAACTACTTCCTTGTTAATCCTCATCAAACATTGTAATTTCGGAAGGATATTTCACAAAGCTGATGCTTTTCACAGCTCCGACATTCTCTCGTTCATTTATATCTGTTGCCTTTCGCTTTTCCATCCATTTGCTGAACTTGTCACAATCTTTTTCTCACGCATCATTAAATGTTTGCGACATTAACCGTGATTCTGCTTTTTTATTGAAAAAATCGGTATCAGCATCCATTTCTAAGCACTGCGGTGACAATAATTAATCTCATTTCCATTACAACGATAGATATTCTGATGTCACATCACAAATTCAACCATTTAACATTATTATTTCCATTTTTTGTAGTAGAAATATGAGTGTTTGTGATAGAGAAAGATGGCACGGAAATTACTCAATTTGCCACAGAATTTAGGGAATTGCTCTGGTCAGTTTAGATAGATAGTAACGTTGGACTCCTTCAAGAAATCTATTAATAAATCAAAAATTATCTTATTAGCATTATTAGGGATGTTGCTAATATTTAGCGGAAAGTTATAATTCAACTTCATAATCAACTCTATTGAACATTTGGATCTCACGACATTATTGGAGCAACTAAAATAGATGTGATTCAGATCACGATGAGAATACTCGTTACAGTTACTGGATGATGGTAATCTAATAATACCAGAGACAACCCTGAGACGCCCAAGTGCATGCAAAATTTTAGTTCTCAATACTTCACTGGTCCATTTTCTGTAAGGTGTGAGTAGGTGGCGAGCATGTTGATACAGTGGTAAGGGTGGTTCTTTCCTAGATAACAGAACTGTTTGAAAAAGAGCGCGAACTACAGGGCGGCTCAAAAAAGCGTTCGTACTACAGGGTAGTTTGAAAAATAATAAGACAAATCAATACAATAAATTGTTCATTGATAAATATAGCGACAAATATGAAAGTGTTATATTATTACAATTAAATTACAGAATTTTTGAATTATAGAAAAAATATTTTCTTGTAAATTTACTATCTACTCCACAATAGCTGTTGAGATTTTGTGAGAGAGGTTTTGCTAATTAAGGGTATAACAAATATGTTTATTTTGAAAGTGGAAATGAGATATAATTAAGGTTTTAATTGTGATACAAGGGAGTGTGTGAATTATCATTTTGAATTATCTACACAATTGAAAAAGAGCAACCAAAAATCTTTAATGAGGGTTTTTTGGGTCGCTGAATTCAAATATGGCACCGACGAACACCCCACAGACAGTATTCTCCAATTGTGACTGGAAATCCCTTGGGGATGACGTTCAGAGCCAGGTTAGGGTGCACCAGGTGCACCAGGTGGGGTGTTGGCCGGTGATTTCAGCGAGCCAAAAAAACCCCCGTAACGATTTTCGGGTGGTTTTTTTTTCAATTATGTCTGAAAAACCCTCGGGGATGACGTTCAGAGCCAGGTTAGGGCGCACCAGGTGTTCGGGTGGTCGTTTTCAACATAAAATTCGGATTTAGCGCACACAAAAAGCCCTCATAACGATTTTCGGTTCGTTATTGTCGATATTTCTCGAAGATGACGTCCTTGTCCATGTTGGGGCCCACCAGGTGTCCGTGGGGTGTTCGCCGATGGTATATTCGAATTCAGCGACCCAAAAAACCCCCGGGTGCCCAGTTTCTAACATCTCTCGCATAAAGTTCGGGATAGTCCCCGGAAATGAAGTTCGTCGGCATTCCTGAGCTCCAGGTGTTCGGGGGGTCAATTTGAACATCATAATCGTGATCAGCGACCTCTAAAATCCCCGGGTACCCGACTTGAGCCAATTCTGACTCTTATTTACGAAGCTATTAAAGGACTCTCAAAAGATGCATTTTTGGCTGCAGCAATGCAACTTCCGGTTTTTGCAAGCGAATGCAAACAACCGCATTCCAATACGTCCTATCCTAAAAGATTTCCTATCTTTGGCCTTTTTAGTGCTACATTGCCTCGACTAACAGTAATTTTTTTAAAACTGTGGTGATCAGTGGATACATTTTAATGTGGGAGAGAATAGTGCAGTTTTGTTGATTATATTATAGTGATATCTAATATAGTACGCATAATTTTCTTTAAAAAACCTCTATATGGAATACAAGATATTCATGAATATTCTTATATGACTGTCATTTCAAAACATCATATCTTTTAGTGCTTTGATATCACCAGCCTTTTTTAAACAGTATTTTCACAATCCTTATTACGTGTTTCTCACAGAGCGCTCAATTGAATCCTGGGTACACTGGCTTCTTAGCAACCCCAAAATCTATGAAAATCGTGCGATCCGTTTCCGAGATAATTGAGGCGTTCCATACTTTACTCACTCTGTATAATTTAATGTACATTTTTTATTAATATACGAGTATACCACAAAACCTATAAATTTTTAACTCATTTATCAAATTTGAAAACATGTAAAATAAATACGTATTCCCTCCTAAATCGAATATATAAAGTAAAAACTCAATAATATAAGGGAAATTCGCTAGAATCAAAAACGCCAGAGCGTAAATTTTGGTATCCTGAAGGCATTTCTAAGTTATAAAATTGCTGCAGTAAAGTCAGGTCGTGAAATTGAATCATTCCATTTTCTTTTGTGATGATTCAATTTGTCTACCTGTCACAGTTGGTCTTCGCTAGGTCAAGTGAAATCAGTTAAGGTAAACTTTATGGTCCAGAAAAATTGTTTGGTGCGTATCGGTGGTTATATTTGGCCCCTATCATCAATTTTTAAATTTTTTTTCACTTTTGGATAATTTATTTGTAGGATTAGATGAAATTTATACATTAAATCGTATGTATAACGGGTTCTCAGTTTTAGTTTTCTTCAAGTCATGTACGAGACACATTTCTCGCAATTAATCCAAGCACACTGAGGATTCGGTAAGAAAACTCTAACCCAGGATTATTTGGAAGGAAAAAATTAGGCAAATATCCATTCAGGCGTCATCCAGAATAGTATATTGTTAAACGAGAAATTTATGATAGCCATTATTCACACAGGGTGACGTTTGCGAACGTAGGCGAGGGGCGCTAGTCACCCGAGTGAATAATGGCCAAAAATTGCGAGTTCAATACTATACTTTGTCCATGAACCTTGATTTCTTTATTAAATAAAAGTTAAGTGAATAATGCGAATGTAGAACGGACAGTAATACATTGGTATTTGCTATGATTTAAAATTCTAACGTCAAAATAAATAAATTTCTGGAGTAAGTCAAATAATGTGACATATAGAGATGAGCGATAGTGTGTAAAGTATCGATACACCGTTCCGTTATAAGTGTGAATCGTAGTTTCCAATTACAGAGCATAATGCGACTCAGTGGCGCACAATGCCAAATTATGCTAATGCTTAATTGGAACGTGAATTAGTTTTCAAATGCACCAGCAGAGTACGCTAAGTTCAGTGTTGAAACAAAAATATAACCTTACTAATGTATAAATGAAGTAGAGGTATACAATAATAATTGGTTGAAATTATTTACGGCTATTTTGAGTAATTTGGATTTTTTATGTTTTGAGCAATTTCTTTAAATAAGTTCTAAGAGAATTCTATACTTTTTAATTGAATCATCTAACCCAGATAATAGTGATGATGATTTATCTAGTAGTATCGTTATGAAAAGTATCAGTACTAAAAATTTTGATATTTTGTACGATATATTTCAGAAAAAAATTTCCTAAGCAAAATTCGCAGATTTAATAGTGTATTTCATATTGTACCCCCATCTCTAGTCACCTATGTGCCGGAATGCTGTGAGTGTTGTGTTGTCATAGCAACACATGCTATTTAAATGCAGAAGCGTGAATTGCCATATTTCACTCTAGTGATATATCATGTTCCACTCTAGTAATATACGGGTACCAAATACTTTTAGTTAGAAGGTGAAAATATTGACTTATTATTAAGGGGTCGTGAAAACATATATAAAAGCTTGTGTGTAACGCGAGTATTGACCTTCTTTGTTATTTGAACTGTCATTAACACTGTTTGGGTTTTTTTACTTTGAAAAGAAATATTACAATTTAGGAAAGAAATGTCAATACCTATCATTTGCTATTGTCACAATAATTATTTACGAAGTCCGCTAGATTTTACGTGTGAATGAGACCGTGGTGTGAATTAAGGCACTAAAGAGATGAGTATTCCCATCTGCCATTTTGGTGCCTGAATTTTATTGTTTTGTGATGTGTCAAGTTGACATATTGTGTTGAAAATATTGAACCAACGTCAACGTACAACAAGGCACCAAAATGGCGGACGAGAATACCTATGTCTACAGCGCTCTAGTGTGAATATAATCTAGTAGTGATGAGCAAAGCGAGACCAAGACCAATGACCGTATTTATAGTCAAAACTCAATCTCCGACTTGAGTCGTGCTTGGCCAAGCTCTACTCAGGACTCAAGATTGGATGCATATTATAGTCCGATCTTCGTGAATTCTCGTCGAAGGAAAGACTCAAGACGTAAACTTAGGAGTAATTAGGTTTTCTTTGTTGGCCAACATGGAAAATTTTAAAAAAGAAGAACTGCTTCAAAATTGTTTATGTATTTTATGACAATTGTGACCCATTTGTCGTGGATTTAGATGCCGTAAAGCTATTTTGAATATTTTCTTTATTGTTTGTGTGTGAATTTCGAACTTTTATGGACTTATTAGTGGCGGAATTGGTAACCCACGATTATTTACCTTCGCTAAATTTGCGACAACCGAAGGAAAAATGATATCATAAACGATATTTTCGGAAATCTATAACGTATTCGAAATTCTTCCGCGTTATAAAATACTATGGGATTTTCTACATCTCGTATGTATCTTTTTGGAATCCTATCATTTGGCATATTTTTCTCCTCATTATCAAGAAATTCCAAAAAACCCTCGTGTTCTCTATAATTCATTTTCACTAATACTATTGAAATTTTTATTCTATAACAAACACAATCGTCGAGCTCAAGACAGGTCGCAGGTTGTCTTGTCTCAAGGCGTTCTCAAGCTCGAGCTCGGGTTCAAGTCTCGACTACAAAGCACAAGAATCGGATACTCTTGGTCTTGTTCTTGCGTACAAAGACTTGGTCTTGTTCACTTCACCTGTTACTTATTTATTTTTACTTTCAAATGCTATAATAGCTATAAATTATTAATAATTTACAATCAATTATCAACTAGCAAAACTCTTTATTTCATTACTGTTTAAATAATACTGAAAATACAGCGTATAATCATTTTTCTGTGCGTTGAGTCTTGCTCATTTGATCTTGGTCTTGCATATTCAGTTGGTATTGGTCTTTGCTAGTCTTAGGATGGTCTTGGTCTTGCGAAGAAGCAAAACCAAAACTTGCAAGTGATGCGTTTTATAGTAGTGGGTGACAATGTGCAATGCAAATTTGTTTACTGACTGTCTTGAAAAATGGATTTTTGCACCTCGACTTCTCCTTTTTCATAAACACAATGTGAGGATATTATCAAATATAAATGTTTTTATAATTCCATTTATATTCTTAGGTTTGTGAGTCAGACGACAGCATTTGGAACTCGGACGGAATTCTTGAAAAAATAAACTTTAGTCCTCCGTTAGACGAAATTTAGGTAACAAATATCTGACAACTTAGAAAAGTGAGGTTAGGAGAATATTTCATTATTAGTGTTCAAATGTTCATAGATGAAGATTAGTTTAGTAAGATGGTGACGCCCTGATGAAATTAGAGGGTGCTTCTTTTCGAAGCTAAATTTCGAATTTCACAATCTCCCAGTAACCCTCAAAAAGCCAGAGTCTCCAATGAATGGTTTTAAACTAAGAATTTTTTTGATAAATGTTTTATTTTATTAGCACTTATTTGCTCAAAATCCTCGGAAAACCAATTTTCTTGTTCGATTTCACTTTTTATTAATGGACCACACGGCCATTTGGACATTTTTATACATTATTAACAGAAGTAGAGGCTATAATGAATTCACGTCCCATTTCCCCCTTATCCTTTGACCCTGAGGATCTCACACCATTAACGCCTGGAGATTTAATCATCGGGCACCAGTGTTTTTCATTAATTTCATGATCTAACAAAATGTTCATAATCCTTCTTCCTACCGCCACACTTCTACCTTTCTCTGACAATTCCTAACGTTAACAACCACAAATTTCGTGGTTGCTCAGAAGCTACTACAAATTAACTTCCGTAACCACTGGTTTCCTCTACAGAATACCAATTGAAGACAAGTGGCAACCTAACCACTGACCTTGCTCTAAGCCACTTGCTCAGTAGCAGCTTCAAATTCATAGTTCCGCCGGCGGACCTCTAAATCATACTGTTTATCATAACCATACATCTTTCCAGAATAATATGACGTTTGGTTATTTTTTGACATCGTATGACTGCTCGCAACAACTGCGAGCAGTATAATACCTATTTCACGTAATTGTCAATTGGTTTAAAAAGTCCCAACACGACCCTTTTGCATTACACTGTCAATCAATTAAGTTTCAGTTGTATGAATGGGGTTTCTAAAAGTACTCCTTCTAGTTTGAAAAAAAGAATTAGCAGTTAGCGACACATTTGGCTGATAAGTTGGTTGGTTAAGCGAATTAAAAATAACGTGCGAGCTAGAAGAGGAGAAGTACACTGATAAAATTCCCAGCAAAGCGTTCTTTCCTAAACGATAATTGGATGTGCGCGAGAACGACGCGCAGCAACTCGGTAGTTCCGGCATTATAATAGGCATTTTCATGTCATCATTGGTGGGTGAACTCACACTTTCACGTTTTGGTTTTCACATGTGCTATATGGAATTTGAAAAGCTTTTATCAACTTAGTTATAATTGAAATTTCTATTGAAGCTTGAAATTGATTCCGATATACTGCGTAGGTTTGTTGAAACATGCGTGTGCAGGGTGCAGGTTAGTGGGTAGTTATTTGATAGCCAAGCCATATTATAGAAGGTTGTGATGTACCAAAAATTACATAGAATACATAAGTTATTTGGTGTAAAGTTGGGCATTTTCTATATATTCTTATGTATTTATTATTGTTATTGTTGTTATTTTGAACAAAATACCTATACATAGTGTATTTGCAGTTCTGGTCTGGCATATTGTGGACTATCAAATAACCACTCATTAATGTTATATCCAGTATCATACGGCAAAATCTTTAGTAAAAAAAAAAATTCCTGGAAAGACATACTTCTGTAGCATCATAAATATTATCAAATGCGGGAAATAAGTTGCATGCATTGGGAATAAAATGTTCCTGCGTTTAATAAGGATTTTTCTAAGACAGAAAATAAGCTTGTCTATAGAACTAATGAATATAGCCGCGATTACAACTGACTAGCATCTAAAAAATATGTAGGTATTCTAAATGTAATTTAGCTTCCAGTAGAAGAATAAAATCTTGTCTAGACCAAAACCCGACTTCACCACTTTAAAATAATCATCACCTGAAACAGCTGGCTTAGATTCCTAGGAGAACCAAATCACTTTTTGATATTAGTAAAGAATTTTGCATATTTTGTATCGTTTTTGATCCCAAAAATGTTATCAAACTGCTTTGGAATCAACTCATCATCATTTTCAATCATTATCGATATTGGAAAACAATTGAAATAAGTTGTGATGATGGCATTACTGAAAACTTCAGAAATTAGTGACAAAATATTAAACGTGTCTTCTCTCAATTATCTGTCCAAACTTTTGGAGAGAACACTTAAAATGCAGTGCAGCTTGAAACAACTTCATTTCATTATACGTTCCATTGGCTAGAGACTCTAATACATAACTCCACTGTCAATTTAAGTTCAACCATTGTTTTGAGAAAGAATAATTAGGATTAAACGTAATTAAATACAATTCCCAGAAGTTTTCGAGCAGCAACTTGTTCGAAACTGCTACAGAATTGATTTTAGTTGCGTTTCTGCGAACTATTCAACGTACCTCATAGCTGCATCGTCTGAAAGTTAGATACATTTATTCTTTTTTGTTGTGTTTAAACTTTTTAGATCCCAAGTTTTATTAACTTATGCCATATAATCTTTATATCCAAGAATGTTTGTAGTTGTTTTGCTCAGCGACACGAAAATATTTTGGGAAAATTCTACATATTAATAATTATAGTCATATGAAACATGAGGGTATTTGTTTGGATGGAAAAATGCAAATTCACAGTAATTCCAGAACGTTTCAAATTTATATATATATTTTATTTCTATGAAATTTGATCTTTATTAAGTTAAATCTGACCGTACAAACAAAAACAAGTTTCCGCATGTCGTTTTATTTGCATTTTTCACTGTAATATTCGACTGATTATAGAACAATGGTTAATATATGGTGGTTGAAATACAATCCAAACAATTGATTGAAAAATGATAAAACGATACAAAGACCTACACGGATTATGCATTCTGGCACTTTTAATGACTGATGTGGAAATGATCATCCATTTGAAAATGAAAAATAGCCATCAGTACGATTGGCTTTCCTATGGTTGAAACACTCTGCCGCTTGTTGTAGCAATTATTTTACAAGCGATTTTTTTATTGTATGAAATTTTGTTACTTTGTTGAAATTGTTATATTTCGATTGTATAGAGAGAGCACAGAAATGAATTCTGCGATTGACGTTTCAAAAATATATATATATAGGCAAGTTATTATAAATTTGTATAACTTAGTTATTTATGTAACAAGGACGAAAAACTGTCTATTATAGTCGAGTCTGCAAATCGCAGCAAGTTGGCGAGACACTAGACAATTTTTCTTATAAAAAATTAATAGTTTCCGAATGAAAAGTCGATAATTTTTGATGGCAAGTATTTTTCTTCCGCTGACACTTTTAGTCCACAGACTCTCTTCGTCCGCTGTGCAAAAGATAATTTAAGTATATCGCTATCCCTTCTTGATTATAGTGATGAGCAAAATTGGTCTAAGTCTTGCAGTCTTGGTTCACCACCTATCAAAACTTCAGCTAGAGAAATTTATTCATTTTAAATTAATTGTGAGGTAGTACAGTGTAATTTCGTGTAAGAATTAAAAGCTGTCAAAGGTTTTGTTCTGTAGAAAGACAATAAAAACGTTTGCGTTGTAGAAGGTGAAACGAGAAACCATCCCTCGTTATTTTTGTAGTTACTTTTAACAAAATCATCAAAAATAAATGTCTGCCTTGACATAATAAATGAACTTTACTGTTACTTTATTCGCGTCTGAGAAACTATAAAAAATCTAAACAGAGCTTAAGCGATAAATTCTCAGACATCCAAACTCGTTAACCATGTGCATTCTAAAGATTCAATCCTCAATTTGAAACTTCCAACTTCTAGTTCCATCCCCAAAGCTCGATGCTCGAGGTATTTTCAGTGCACTACTCAACTTTTGTGTGTTCTTAACCAACGTGTCGGTGATGAGGTTGGGGTTAAATTGGATTGGACCTAAATCAGACGAGTTGAAAGCCGTTGATAATGTCGATATGGTTGCCTGAAGATCTCCCGCCCGATCAACCACTAAAACTCTCTAAACGTGTAACTTGGGCGGAGGTGGAAGTTTATAATGGAGTAAATGCGATACGATAGCATCTGGTTACGATTAGGAAGACGAAAATGGGATTTAAGTGAACAGATAACAATCTTCAATTGAAGTAAAGGGTTTAATTTAACTTGCCCAAATTAAATGAGAATGCTTTCTTAGAAGAGAACAATAAATTGCTAGGAATATCAAAACAAAACAGTTAGGAACGGTTTTTTTGTCATTTTAGTCAACAATTTTGGTCTCCAATCAGAACCCACTTTTATAAGGGAATGATACAAACCATTTATTCTTTGAAATGATGATGAAATTTATTTAAGCTATTATACTTATATTTTAAGAATTAAATAATTATTTCCCATATTGCTAATATTCTGTTTCAATTTTGTTACCTTTTTAAAACGACCATATGTACAGGACAACCTTTTACTTATGCTCTCGTTCCCTGGTCGTGATGTGATATACAGTAGTAGGTTCGGAGTGCTTTACGAAAGCAAACAGTGCAGGCTCTTTCTCAAATATACCTCTTTAATCTTTATTAAGATGTTATATAAAAAATGATACAACTAAACGATGGAGTCTACCTTCAAAATTAAAGTTTAAGAAGATCAAATTCTATAGAATACAAGAGTTAGTTTGTAAATCAACTTGTACGAAACTGTATGACAGAAGTATCATAATAAATTTATTTGTTTTACTTCAATATTTTACTCCATATTGTATGACCCATCATTCTCTAGTCTAAGGTAAGCTACTCCTTCAACCCGTAACAACTTTATCCCTAACACACTGTTTCTATCTAAACGTCAGCATCTTCTGATTCAGTTTCAATTGTCGTTTTTCACGAGCACACAGAAAAGTATAGAGGCTAAACCCCAAAATGGTGTTTTTGAGATATATTTAATAATGGTCATGATAACCTTTGGTATGGTTGTTAAGGATAAACCAAAAATTACCCGCAGCATGAGCGAGGCTCCGGAAACAACATTAACATCAACAATCGAGGTACTGATGGTCATCACTCCGATGAAGGAAATAGTGGGAGGCGTATCTACTTCATATATTGGTCCAGAACTCTTATTCGAGGCTAGTCAATACCATGGATGCATACTGGACTGGGTCGAACAACAACGAAGAGAGAGGCAAACTTAATCCTCTTATGCTTTTCACAGAAAAACAATTATGATAGAGCTGTCGAAACACTACTCAAGAAGATCTAGGGCTGTAGTTTTGACTGGGGGAATAGAGCTTTTCAAGAGAACACATTTTTTGTCTTTATTTTGCTTTGCTACTCCGTCACTGCAGTGACAAAGACAAAATATCTGTTATCTCGGGAATATTCACTCTCTCAGACAGGAATACTGCCCCAGGTGTCAAATTAGAGCAATAACAGACCTTATCACTGGTCACTGTCCAATGGAAAAATACTTGCCCAAAATGGAACTGTGCAACGAAAAGCTTTCTTGAAGCCACTGGAGTGAAATTACAAAAACAGCCAAACATAAACCGTCAGAATGCGTGAAGTAGATTACAAAAAAGCAGCCCAGACCAACTCCCGAAAAATAGGCGATAGAACCAAAATACAAGCAAAGAAAAAATGTGTTACATTCGTTTGTTTATTTACTATTTTCTTGGTTCAGTATTTCAAATTATTGCTATACATACTGGCTTCTTTTTTTTCAGTTTCATTCATTTTCATTCATTTTTTTCAGCGTACATGTACAGAAACTTTTTTGTGTTTCATCACTCTCCAACATATACGTAGATTACGATTCCAATCTTTCACTGGTATATATTTCTGGGCTTATGTCAAGTACTTTTTGTATTTTTATAAAATTCCTCACAGCTCTAATTCCTGCATTTTGCATTCGTTTCATAGTTGGCTATGTCGAAACCTTCTTTCTAACTTCACAACAATCAAGTTTCATCCGGCACAGCAGTCTTACTAATACCAACCAATAGCAGCCTGTTGTATATCGAACTATAGCATCAGGAAGGAAAAACTATTTAAAGGAAATATCTCCACCCAGTATAAGGGTTCAGTAGGTTTGAAGAATATTCTTTAGATATATATATATATATAGATGAGGCCTAAAGGCCGAAACAGCTGTCCCAGGATGCGAACCGATTGAATAAAAATTAATTCGACTCCATTTTTGATTTATATATATAATATATATATACTTTTGTTGAATCAATTTCTGAGAATGTGCAAAATGCTCTAGACATGAACGACGTCGACGTTGAAGCAGCGACGCATCGCGTCTTTTCAGTTCAAGTAGTTTTTGCTTTTTCAATTGGTTTGTATTTGAATACATTGAAGGTATTCTAACAGAAAACGGCAAATACATTGTGGAATCGAAAAAAGTGGTCACTACGTTACGTACCTGATGTATCGTCTTGATTGATATTTCTTTCAGTTACTTTTGAGATTTTGTGTGACGCTTTTTATCAGAAACTAGAATCAATGGAGTTTAAAAAAAGAAATAGGTAGCCATGGGGACATTCGACAAATAAATCACAGACTAGAGGTCCACCGGCGAAACTATGAATTTGAAATATACAGAAATCCGCCAAAAATGCTATAACTCGTGCAGGTGCGGCAGAACATACCTATTTTGCAGCCGTCCTGAGGGCCCCAGCGGTGGAAGGCCGACATTTGATACCTAAATTCCATCTAACGGCGGACTAAAGATTATTTTTTCAAGAAACTGTGGTAGTCATGACCACAGATCCGAAAAATGTGATAAATCTAAAAAGCCCTTCCTGCACAAACTGTGGTGGCGACCACCTCACATATCACAAAATGCCCGAAAAGGCAAATCCCAGCCTCAAATCCCATCACACTCCCAAAACCTCCAATGCTATTCGACTTCCATTCGAAAGTCCAAAAAATTCTCGAGATAACTTGCGTTTTCTTGATGGATGCAATCCCTTCCTCCCGTAGGATTATGATAGGGACGCTTCGTCAGCTGATATTATCCTACTATAACTACAACTGCTCTGTTCAAGGACAGGGCAACAAGGCATTTTCCAACTTCTCGCCAATCTCCTAACCTCGGAGACACAAATAACACCCTTTCCCACACCCAACACGTGCCGAAACAGCGGAATTACTCCGAAAAGTGCCCGAAAGCCGGAAGAAAAGTGCAAGAAAAGCAACCGGACGATCACAGCACCGGGAGGAGTAGCCGCCTACGGCGCAACGACAACTGCACTTTTCAGTGCACAACTCACATTTCATGTATTTTTCAGCACCTGAAGTGATAACACTTTGAAAAAATAAAAACAACACAACAAACACCTCCCCTTCCTTATTCCGGGATGTGAATGTGGTTTTTTCCGGCATCTTAATTTTCGCAATGTTCGGAACAGCGATACACTGCGGAAATTAACCAAATGGCCATCCTTTGTGTGCACAGCCACAGCTGTCATTACCGCGACCGTCAAATCATACCAGTAAAATTTAGATCAGATCAAATCCTGAAGAGGACTGATGCCCGGTTGCAAGAACGCTTAATAAAATTGATGAATGATTAACGGCTAATCAATGGTTCATCAATGGAATAATAACTCGTTAATTGTCCATTAATCAACCATCATTCACACATCAAAATGTAACGGATACCTGCAATGATGAACAATTAATCGCTCATTATCCACAATTTGCGTTGCACGAACGATAATTATCTGTTGATGAACCATTAACAAGCCGTTAATCATTCATCATTGTAATGGAAGTTGGTTTGTCAATTATTCAATAATCAATTTGACAGTTGTCGTAAAAGTTCTTATTTATTTATTGTAATTCGTTAATTCAATTTTTCGTTGCACATTTTGAATTACAGGGTAAGTTTACCTAACTGGAATAATCTATTCTAGTATTTAGGTACATAATGGAATCCGATTTATCGGACCTTTTCTATTTGGAAAACGAACCTCCACGTAGACATCCCAGGCAAATCGCAATGATATCCTTTGATTATATAAAAATGGTGCTGTGGATTGCATCCACCTTAAAAATACAATCACCAACAAAATGATCTGGTGGAAAATGTCGAACAGTTTGAAGATGCGATGTATGAAGAAGAGTTGGATCATGTGAATAATCCGAATAATAACGCCAATTACGATACTCGAAACGGAATAATTGAAATTATTTTCAATAGATAATAATATTTAATTTTTTTTGGATCTCTTCATTTTCTTAAAGTTTAAACGTTGAAATAAAATAATTTAATTTATTCAAATCTTCATTTTATTTGAACTAATTTCAATATACATTCGTGACGCGTTTCGCTAACACAGTAGCTTTCTTCCTTTTAACAATTTTTATTGTGGTTTTATTTTGTAATGTGTGTATCCTAATGTGGATACTGGGTGTATTAGGATTGTAGAAGGGCCTCTGAATAGGTGGTGCTGCTGGTCACTCGGTGGGTCATCTCACAGGAATAAAACAACTACCTGTTTCACTGGGACATGTTCTATTTATTACTTAATATACATTAACTACTAACACTACATGAATACTCTTAGATTACTACTTAGAATGAATCGCATGACATGAACTGAATTGTAATGACCTCCTAAAATACTATCGTTACATATTACATTGACTCGTACGTGCAACCTTTATATTTATTATTTATAAAACAATTCGTGGTTTATTGGAATTAGCTGAAGGGAATTTATTCCATAATAATTTAAATAATTAATAACTTAATATTTAGGCCAAAAGGCATCACAATTTGGCTGCGATGTCAGCACTATCCTCTTGCTGTTGCTGTTGCTACAAATATACATTCAAAATATATTTTCAAATTAATGAGAAGTATTTTTGTAAGTACACCCTTTACTCAGCCGCAGCAGTTTGAGCGTCCTTCAGTTTTAACTGATGTTTTCTATACGTACCTATTTCGCTGGAAATAATCTTGGTATTTAACTAACAATTTTTATGAATGAAATTTAAGTGCTTACATTTCCTTCGGCGATCTTTTCTTATGTTCCTTTTCAAAGTTTCGTATAGACTTTTTAAATGTTTTGCAGATCTCCCGCCTGATTCTGCAGATCAATTAGAATTTTTGGTTATAGAATGAAAAAAAAATTTAAATAAGAATGTACTATTTCATAATCCTTGAGAATAAGGTATATTATAGTAGTATTAATTATACCATATTAAAAATTTACTCACTTCACAACCAAGGATAGCAGTAATTACTTCTCGATTTCGGTGAAGTTTTTGCGCTTCAGTATTTTATCCATTACGGTTAGTATACAGTGTGTAAAAGCCAAATGGAATAAATTCATTATTTCGGTTACTGTACATATTTATAAAAAGTCCCGAAACACGTCAAATTTAAATTATAACTTGACATTCTTTAACGTGAAAATGCAACCCCTACCTTCAACCCCCTTAGAATGACAGGTACAACCCCCAATTTTTTAAATGGGAAGTATAGGCTTGTGATATATCATTTGAAAGGTCTCTTCATTCTCTATTCAAAAATGTTATTGTTTTTAAATTTAATGCAAAAATTAACATAAAAAAAATTAATATCATGTTGTTACCGAAATTCGCTACATACAATCAAAAACTAAAATGTAATGCAAAACGTAATAAAATGTAGAACACGAAAAAGAACTATGAATGTTAATGAAGTAGATGTTCAAAATGTTCACCGCGAACGTCTTGGCAACATCCTAATCTCAAATAAAACTGTCTTCTAACATTATTTAACATATCAGGCGTGATCGACCTAATCGCAAGCGTTATTCGTTCTTTTAAGTCATTTAAATCAGAAGGTTTAGTTTTGTACACATGGCTCTTCACATATCCCCATAAAAAGAAATCTAATAATGTAAGATCAGGTGATCGCGCTGGCCATTCAATCGATCCTCGCCTCCCTATCCACCGATTGGGAAATATTGTATCGAGGTACTGCCGGACATTAAGTTGGTAATGTGGTGGTGCTCCATCCTGCTGAAACCATATCGTATTCGCTGGAACTTGAGGATTACCTGGATCAGGATATAAATTTGCCAACGTTGGAATGACATCATTTTGAAGTAGTGCCAAATAATTGTTGCCATTCAAGTTGCCCTCAATAAAAAAGGGACCAATTATATTGTTCCCTACAATCCCTGCCCAAACATTAACCTTTTGAGGGTATTGAGTGTGTTCTTCTCTCATCCAGTGAGGATTTTCCGTGGACCAGTAGCGGCAATTTTGCCGATTAGCATGACCGTTAAGTAAAAAAGTACACTCATCAGAAAACATAACGTCTTCTAATTGGATAATATTGTTATCCAACATGTCCATCATTTGCTCACAAAAAAAAGTTCTCCTATCAAAATCGTCTTCCATGAGCTCCTGAGTAGGTATCATCTTATACGGATGCAATTTATTTTCTTTTAATATGTTTGCTATCGATGTATGGCTAGCATTGAATGTAGTGGATGCCTGTCTACTCGATGTATGTGGGTTTTCCTGAAACTCAAGCAACACATCTAATTTGAGTTCATCACTCAGTGCATTAGCAGCTGCTTTTTTTATCTGCCTTACATGACCAAACTCGCGAAACTGCTTTTCTATTTTACTTATTGTTCCTTGGGATATAGGCGGTAAATTAGGAAATTTCTCATGAAATAGGCGAGTTACTTCCTGTTGTGTTCGGATGTTATCTCCGTAACCAATCATTTGTAAAACTGTTATTTTATGCATTTCCGTTAATCTAACCATTTTTCAGAATTGAATTGAACAAACTTTATACTTAAATTACAACAATGACAACTTAAATAAAACAATTTACTACTGCTTGTTAAAATAGCGTTGCCACGGAAATACTTTAAAGTTTTTTAATGGTTACCATCTAAAAACCACATTGCTACGGTTTTTGTTCACTTTCTCATTATCAAGACCTAAACGGGAAATAAGTTTTAAGTAATATTGTAATAAGTTCCGAGTATATTTTAGCGAATTTCGGTAACAACATGATATTAATTTTTTTTATGTTAATTTTTGCATTAAATTTAAAAACAATAACATTTTTGAATAGAGAATGAAGAGACCTTTCAAATGATATATCACAAGCCTATACTTCCCATTTAAAAAATTGGGGGTTGTACCTGTCATTCTAAGGGGGTTGAAGGTAGGGGTTGCATTTTCACGTTAAAGAATGTCAAGTTATAATTTAAATTTGACGTGTTTCGGGATTTTTTATAAATATGTACAGTAACCGAAATAATGAATTTATTCCATTTGGCTTTTACACACTGTATAATACAGCGTACATTGCAAATTTACCGTACACATAACTGTAGAATCCAAAAAACAAACCACAAAATCAAATAGTTTAATATAAAAATATGACTTATAACAATAATATGACAGCAAACGTCACCGTTTCACAATGTTGCTACATCTTCCGACAATTAATGATCAATCACATGATGAATGATTAATAAGAGCTTAATTTTTTTCGTGCAACCGGATTCCCATTGATGGTTCATCATTTTTTAATCAACCATCACATGATGAGAGATTTGATTAGCGTTCTTGCAACCGGGCATAACTCTCCTATAACAGGGTAGAATAAAAAATGTTTGCCTTTGCTTTGCTTTATCCGATGAAGGATAATTTAAATTTCAAAACTCAAACAAAAAAAAACATTCTACACCTTCGCTTGGAATGTTTGCAGTAGAGGGAGGGAAACTTGCCATCCTACTCATAGAAACACATTTCAAAAAATTGGATTGTCTCACGCAAATCCTGATTATTTTTTGTTAAATTTTTTTTCAAATCAAATGGATTTAAAAAAATATGTTTCGTTTTCCGTCAAGTCAAGAGATCAATACATGAATATTTACCTTAACTAACGCAAAGGAGATCCTTCCTCCTTCTGCTTGGAGTCTCTTCAGTGAGAGAGTATCGCATTCTTTCAGTAAGGTAGCGGTGTTTCCTATTTTTTCAGGCAAAAGCGACAGGCATATTATGACCCCTCCAGCTTCTTGCCACATTTTTTTTAGTACGTTCATAATAAGGCTTAGCAGAGGTCTCTTTAGGTTGAAGTTTCCGAGGGATATATTGGACTCACTGTTCGTAAAATATCTCATAAAACAATTTTTCTGCCATCCCACCTAACTAGCAAAAATGTTTTTTTGTTGAAAGACGTTTATAAAAATTATAAAAATCCAAAGTATTTGATTATATAACTTGTTTTTTTGAATTAAAAACTCATTAAGCTAAAATATAAGCTTACCAACAATTGAGTGCGAATTTCAGGAAACCTCATAAATTGATTGGAAAAGTGAATTTTTTAATTAAATAACGAATTCCAATTAAAAAAAAGCCAGGGGAATTTCCGCCAGAATATATATTCTCACCCCCAGGTCGTTCCATTGCTAGTGTTGTCTCGTGCCAAATGGAATTTCAGGCATACTTGACCATGACAATTAGCGAATGGAATTGAATGGCGTCAACCAAATTTCGCGTGACGCGATCATTTTTTTTTATTCGTTACTCAATTTGCAGTTACAGCGAATGAGTTTTAAAATTGAAGCTGGAAAAACTACTTCTATTGCTGTTAAAATACACAAACGTGACTCATTCTAGTGTAATCCCATTAAACCTGTATTTAAACGTATCGGAAATGAAATAGTTGAAACTGTGTAACGTAATATCCAAAGTCCACCGAATTCCTCGTATTGGCTTTTCATACATAGAGTTTTTATTTCCGTCGCTATTCTCTCCATCTTGTCGCTTAAGTAAATCAATTCTAGGCCTTTATCGTGAAAAATGTTTCAACCATGCTTAATAGGGTCATTGAGGTAATAATTGTACACTAACGTTTTTCAGATTATTTCTGTGAAGATCTTGTCCATAAGAACAAATATAAATAATCCAATTCGGGTGTGAATTTACCATAATATTGAAGTTATATAATTGTCAGATTTCGTCCCTACGTGCTAATCTCAGGAAAACTAACTGGAATTATGTCTCAATAATTCTTTTCCGCACTCACCTTACTGCTATAATTGTCGGGCATTCGTATTGGGTGAAGTTAAGAATACTCAGATGGGCGTGGTCGCATTCTTAATGGCGAATTCCACTGGGGAGCACGATCCGAGTGCACGGCTTACCCCAGTTCCATCTGCAATTTCTCAGTGCCATGTAAAAGTTGCTCCAACTCGGATTCAGTGGAGTAACCAAGCTGCACTAAGGTGCAGTGCAGTTCTTAAATCGACGTTAATTTGACTGGGACAGCTCCTCTAGAACTTTACTAGCAGTTAAAAAACCGCACGGAGTGCAGGCCAGGCGAACTCTCATCTCACCAGGACCGCACTAAATTGGTGCATAATATAAATATTTTTAAAACCAGTGCAGAGCTTTGTCAGTCAAACAACCAGCACCAAGAGAGAGCGCTTTCAGTTCTGTTCAGTGCGCACTAGTGCCACCAGTCGAATTCGCTATAACTATTAGCTGCTCTCGCTTCGCTACGCTCGTTCGTTCATCTAATATGATCTTGGACTGCTAAAGCTCATCTTCTGCTCTCGAGACACAATATTTTCAAACGATTTGAATATTTGTTCAAGCAGCATTTTGAATAATCCAAACTATAATTTCCTATTTCCTTATTTTAAAAATAAGTTATATTGAAAAATGAATACTCAAGGATCGTTCCATACTACTTTTCCGAGTATTAATTCTCCAGCCTTCAGTAACCATCAGGCGTAAAGAGCTGAAGGATCAAATCGAAAGTTTTTCAATTCCGTGGCATACATTTCTCCTAAGAGCATTATAATCCAGTGCATTTTCTGTTTTGGAAGCGGTTGGAACTTTTTTTTTCGTTTATTTCATGTTTCCATTCCAGAGTTTCTCTTCGATTTTCTTAAGTAGTTTAGGGAAGAATAATTTTATAAACAGAGTTCTACGAGTGAGAAATAAAACTTTTTCAGCTAAACATAAACTATGGCGTTTGAAATTATTGCAAGGACAACAAAAAATTCATTAACCTTTTAATTTAATAATTCAATAGTTTGGCAGTTATCCAGAACAAACCACTCAACTGCGAACACGAGGGCTATGATTTCAGTGAATCTAGATTGCTTTCGTCCTAGTATTACCGACCAATCGACAGCATATTATTATATATTATTATTATTATTATTTTCTTCTTTATTTATTGCGGCATCGACTGCTATGGCCATTCGCCGCTTCGCAGTGGTTAAATTTTATGGCTGTAAAGCTGTCAGTAATCCAACAACCAGGTCTAGACTGGAAAAAAACTGTATAGAAATGAAGATAACAAAGTGTCCTTAATATAGGTGATTGCAGGTGATGATGTGGCGGACTAGTTTCCTCAAGGAGGTCCTAAAAGAGACTTAATGGTCTCGAAACGTTTAGTGGAATCACAACTGGGTAAGAGACCTGGCGACTGGACCTAGTGAAAGTAAAAAATGTGAACTCTATGATGAAGCACCTACTCTGGATCTGTGAAAACTTACAAGCACTTTGCAGAGGTAATATTTCAACCATCACAATTACTGAAAATCCCACCTATATAGAAGACACGAAGCTTCTGGAATGGAAGTAGATAACATGAGAAATGGTACGAATTGATATCATTAGGTGTTCAGATAATTTTTTTCAATCTTTTATAGCCTGATGAGGATAATAGTTAACCGAAACTAGTAGTGAGTTGATTGGGACAAATATATGAACTGTTGGAGTTAATGTTTATTTCATTTTTTCTAGTAATTCTGATGTTAGTTATGTCGTATAACACTACATACTGGTTGGTTGGCTTATAAATTGTGTATAAATCATGAAATAAATTTGCTTTTAATGAAATAACTGATTTTCTCACTGCCAAATGGAATTAAAGAGATTTTTAAGTGAAACATGCAGTTTTCACGAAACTGACGTTATATTTAGCTAATGGCGAAAATATTGGAAATTATGTGAATAATAAAAGTGTCAGCTACTCCATTCCCTTAAAACCCGAAGAGAATTGCCATTCCGAAACCACTTTTAGTTCATTAGAGCTAGATGTTCAATTAAATTGAATTTTATCCAGTCTTTCCGCTGCCCACTTCCATACGGCAATATATTTAATAACATTTCCTGTCGTCCTTTAATTCGGAAACTTTTCGTTTCAAATCTAGATCTCTCTAGGAAATGTAATTGGGATTCACCACTTGTTTGGCTCAGCTTTTCGTACGAATTGCGGATGAATTTTTAATTTACAGCACTAGACTGCTAACTGCAATAATTTGGGTTTGCACCGGCTTTCACCGCTTTTCATGAATATGATATTAACGTTGTTGGTTTTTTTATTGCGGTGACCAAATTGTTAATAATTGTAACGGTATTTCAACTACATATTGGACTCGACTGCTGACATTATTTGACAAAACGAGTGGGGAATTTTTTTAATATTGCCCTAACAATTTGTTGTTTGTCTACGAATTCAAAAGTACGATAGAATTCAATTGTGGCGGTGGGGTATAAAACATTGACAACAGCCAAATTACCTGACCAATAATGCAGTAATGGTTTTTGTCTACGACTATTTGATAATGTTTACCAGTGAATAATGTACTTCATCTTACTTGAAGAAGCACACGTGAAATGTGGACAAACGAATATCACACTATAATATCACCGCGACCAGGATTCTAATCTGATGCTCCATACAGAGTTTACTGAACAAGGTAGACAAGGAACTCTTAACGAGGCTATTGAAACTGAGTAAGAGACATTTGAAGGCACTTACCGACCTGGTGACGACACTGTACCCTGAGGAAATATCTGCACAAAATGGACAAAGTTAGTGAACCTATGTGCAGGAAATGTGAACTCTATGATAAAACACCTACTCACATACTCTGCTTTTGCGAAAGCTTACTTGGACTCAGACGGAAGCCATTTGGAGAGGAACAACCACTTCAACTACTGAAAATCCCTCCAGTCAAACTAGTGGCGTACATATAAGACACAAATCTTCAGGAATGGAAGTAGATAATATGGTACAAAGATTGAGTCCAAGTACCTGGGATGCTGGGCACAATCTAATCGAATTAATGAATGAACACTATGCTTATATTTCTTCATATTTCCTTAGAAACCATTACGCTAAGGAGACATATTTAATAATGCAGGAGCCCGAACATTGGTTATTTTATAAAGGCTGAAAGTCTTTCTGTGTATGTCCTCCATGCAGGGGAAAACGACCAGCTACTATAGAGTTTGGGTTGTGGTTGTTTGTGCAGGTAACAGGTAGTAAAGGTGTATAAAATAGTACTTCAAATTGGTTAAAGTATAAAGCTCACTTTTTGAAGTGAAAAATGTTATTTCAATATTATAAAATACGAAAGGAAGTATTATCACATGTAAAACAAAAAATTTAATCTTTTTTATAAATGTCAACATTGTCATCAATATTTTCATTTTCTTCGTCACTACTCCTCCAGTCGATGGCATTGTAAATATAATTGTTTTTTGTACGATTTATATTTAGTGAAAAGAGGTTCTTCCAAGGCTAGGTAATTGAGGGTATACAATAATGCCACATGTTAACTCGACAAAAGTAAGTTTATCAATAATGATAAAAATGTTTCCTATAACTTGGAATATGAACCAAGCAATAATTATAACTTGGCCATGAAACTACACTTCCTGTCTGAGATATAATTATTTGCTTGTTAGCAGTAATGTCGCAATTAACAGCGTGTGCCAATAATTTCAATATTTATATCTAACTAATAATTATTTATTTATACTTAACTAATAATTATTATATAAAAAATATATACACAATATTATTTTACAGCATGATCGTCGTCAATATTAAGTATGTTATCTCTGGTCAATATCGCCTTCTTCGTAAGTTTCTGAATAAAATAAGCAAGCTTATACAATTATGAATAATTAAAAAATTATGTTCAATTATTTGTCATAATAATTACATACCTGATTGAGTTTTAAGTGAAACACCAACATACGTTGGTAGTTGATCCACTTTAAACCATTTGAACTGGTATTTGTTATCTTCAAATACCCAGCCGTTATTGCCTGGTTGATACGTGGTCGGATTTTTCATATGAGCATCATTCCAAATAGTAAATATATAACTTTCTCCCAGAAATTGCTGCAATAGCTTGCATTTAGCAAGGTGGTAGATTGCTAGCGTCAAAAATTCGGCCAAAAACTTCGATTACATCGGAGACTGTATACGAGTTGATGAATTTCACGCACTAGAAACTTTCATTTTGAAAAATGACTTAAGACCACTAGCAATTCTTGGACACTCTCTTTCCAAATCAACATTGCACAAAAAAACAGGGAATTTTTTGTTGATCTTCTTGAGTCTAGTGCCTCATAGTGATAAGATGTCGGCTATGGTCTCGTCTGCAATGTAATGAACTGGTTCTGGTTGAACATATATTTTTGCTAAACCTCTCCTAGCAAGTTGGTCAGCTCGTTTATTGATAGGAATATCGGTTTGTTCCTGTAGCCACGCTAATCCCACAACAGTACGATCTGCCAACTCATTCCGTTCTTCTTGGCATTCCTTCACCATTCTGAATGTTATCGACCATTTAAAGCAGTGAGGACTGTCTAGCTGTCAGTAAATGTATCATGTTCATCCAAAATATAAAGCTATTTGAAAATGTCTGTGCACTTATAAGTCGGTGAACTTTTTACAGACAAGAAGATGCTGAAGATGAAAGATAGAAGGCACTGTTGGGAACATTCTCCGAACTTGCAATGGCAACCTCTACCCCTGTGTTACTGCTAGATCCTTAGTGCGGTCACTGTATTGTTGTTTCCAAATTAAATTCAATTCAACTTTTAATGTTATTGAGTTTACTTCGTGTTTCGTGTTTGTTAATTATACTCAATGTTGTAACAGCACTTGGGCTTTTAATAGTACACAGGATGATACGGGATATGCAGGAAGGAACGTTCCAAATAATTGAGGAACGTTCTCATTCTTCCATAGTAACGTTTAACTGTTTGGGTTCATTACCGAATATTGAAGCCTTTAAGGTAGCTTCCAGCAAACTTAGATACATTCTTCGAAAACACATAGGAGATTTACTGATTTCACTGTAAATACTCTTGGTGGAAGTTTTTCTAAACACTCCAAGCAATAAACCATTATAATACCGATATACAGTTATTTCAAATTATCGCCATTTTTCCTCCAAAGTGAATTTATCGGAAGTAATTTTTTTCCATGAATTTTTCTGATATTTCAATATTTATTTAGCTATTCGAAGCGGAGACAAAATGAAAGATCTTTAAAATCGGCCGACTAACTCGACTTAATTTTATATACTTACTATTTAAATTTAATAGTTTCTAAAATTAAATAGATCAGTCTTTTACTTGATGAAGATCCATACTGAATGATGAGATAAATCAATTCAATTTGTTTAAATCTACATTACATTAAAATTTCAATATTCGATAATAGACCATATCATTAATAAAAATATACTGAAATATACTTTAGAAAAAGTATTTCCTCCTGATAAAAACAAAAATTATCAATTCAAAAGCTTAACATACTTTGGAATACCATCCTTGAAAATCGAATAATTTTTAGAAACTTTAGACTTAAATATTTGATTTAAAACCGATTACAATTTATAACAAAATTAAACAAATCAGGAGTTCATAAATTAAAATGTGGTAATGACAACTGTGACAAAATTTATATAAGTAGAACTTTTAGGAATTTTAAAACTAGAATTTCAGAACACAAATGACATCCAAAAATTTGATTCCGACCACTAAAATAATTTATTAGGAAACCAACACACTTTCGATTCAAATTTTGAAATTTTGCATGTAGATCCTAAATCATTCAAATTGAATTTTTTAGAAGCTCTTGCTTTCTTCACCAAGAAAGGTTCCGGTATGATTGTTGTGAATGAATTTCCAGGTAAACTTGTTCAATACTTGTGTTATAGTTCATATAATAGACTTTTTGGTGTGCGTCATTGATTGTTTATGTCCTTCTAACACATTACGTTGGAAGAAATAAAAAAAAAGGGAGGTCTGTGATTAATCCTGATCAAAATATCACAATAATGAACCGTTTAAACGTATTACAAACGTTAACCCTAATATTTTACTTACAAAAATTTGATTGGTTGATGTTTAGATTACGCGCAAGCACGACCTATTAATCGGGCGAAATTACATCGTTCAATTTACGATGCAGACGTACCTTTCGTAGCGGCAATGTCCCACTGACAGTTCTCGTCAGGTCTGTACTTTGTTGTTCAGGGTCAATTGTTATTTATGAAAAGTGAATATTAATCTTATTGTTAGCATTTTATTTATTTAGATAATACAAAAATAGATCTAGATAATATACGGAAAAAGAGCAGCATCTTATTTTGAAAGTTCTCAAGTATTTTTAGTTTTTAGAAAAAGAAGCTTGTAAACCATTGGTACCTTTAACTTCAGTGCAATAAGTTAGTATTTTTTTATAACAATGAGTGAAATTTATATAAAATAAGTTAATCCTATGTATTTCATTGGGATTGCTTGAATATTTCATTTTTATCCATTATGTTTAAAGTTATGAACATCAAATACATGGGTTCAGTAAAAACATCAATGAGACCGAAACCGATGAGTTGCATCCCATTTGAGCAGGCCAAACTTTTGACCGCTGAATTACATCCGTCCAACCGCTGAGCTGCATCCCATTAACAAATTTAATATGGTGTCTAAAACTGGTAGATAATTGAATAAAAGCGGTCATTGTTGTCATGTTTATTCTGATATCGTAATTATTGATACTAAATTTTATTTCCGAAACTGCGACTAAGTAATACAGTTTTATAGCAATATAGTGATCAATGTATTAATTTAAACAATTCCATTTTTCGATTGGGTTAGGGTAGGGTAGTTAAGAGAATATCTTATGTTTTTTTAAATAAAATGTAGCGTAAGAAAATATGATGACATTTTTCAAACCTCATACAGATATATGTTCTAATGTTCATAAAAATATCTACGATTCAAATAATATATCGGCATCATTGCTGTAAAATTTGACCAGCCTTTCACTATGATAGGTTAATTAACAGACCTTTTTGGATTACGGATGCAATTCGACGGTTGCCTTTTTTCATTCAGGTGAAGTTTTACTTTTTGGGATGCAACTCGCCGATCGCCAATGAGACAGTGGCCTCATTTATAAACAAATAAAACAATAAAATTCACTAACAATAAGAATTATAAGTGAAGAATAACTTTCCATAAAACTTTAGAATAAAACAGGGTCTTGTACGGTGCAGACATAATTGAACACGCTGTATAATTTTTTTGCAGGACTATATTTACTAATGTAAAATTATTTTAATATGTTAATTGAATATACAATTTTTTTTATTTTGCAGTGTTTAGATATCCCAAGTATTATTAATTTCATAGTCTTTTCGAATTTGGCTGAATACGATCCTGATGATTTTCAAATTAAACGCTAGGGTATATATCAAAATCAGAAATAAAATATCGACATACCCAAAACCCGGATATACGTCAGAAACGATGACGCACACCAAGAAGGCTATTATATGAACTCTAATACCATATTTAGACACTTTTTGCTTTTTGTTTCCATGTAAACAAATTATAGTACTTTTGTAAATACCCTTAAAATTCCGTATTAATGCATTGTATAAATTAAAAAATGTTTCATTAAACCTCCACTCGTTTGAGAAAGCTACTGTGTTAGCGAAACGCGTCACGAATTGTATATTGAACTTAGTTCTAATAGGCGAAGATTTAAACAAATTAAATTGTTTTATTGCATCTTTAATATTTTCTGTTCAGAGTATTTACCCAGTTTTCATTTTTTGTTTTAAAATGTTTGATATTCTTTAAATTTTCCAGCATTATAGAAATTTCATTAACATAATTTTTATTCATCTCTAGCCCATTCCTTCAACCACCACTATAAATCTCAATCGTATGAAATGAAGATTTCATTTTTAAAACGCGGCAAACAAGCTTAATGATAAAAAATAACATCCAATATGGATGATATGAAAGAGTCGACTCAGTGGCGCTCGATTTGGAATTGTGGAAAGTAAGCTTTTTATCTCGCCGTCTAATCTAATCGATTTTAATGACTTTACAGTGAGGTTGTGCCACTCAGATAATCTCGGATTAAACCAGATTCCAACTATTACAAGAAGTAAAACGCTTGGGGATTCTGTGTTCGAATATGTATGCCATTGAATTTCTGTTAACTTTATAAAAAATATGTCAAGCTGGTGATGAAGAAATGGGAATTTGAATTTATTTTGATGAAAATACTTCCAAGTTATAAGAACATTAGAGTCATGCGTTTTTTCATCGTTAATGTCTGAATAAGATAAAAAGAAACTGAAGCGAAGCTCAGGGTGTAAATATTCTTGTGAACAAAATTCTAGCACTACCATATGCAGATGATATTGTTGTACACTTGCACCTTCTGAAGTTGATGTTGTTAGAAAGCTGAAAATGTTGCATAAAAAATAACCTAACAACTAATATAAAAAATAGCAGAGTAATGCAATTTTCAAAGAGGGGATTTAAAAAATATAAATTTCACTATAAAAATCAACCCGTTAAAGTTGTAAATAAATTATTATAGTTTGTCTCAAAGTATATCGTCTTGGCTTTTTCCGGAAATGATCTAAATACGACCATTTACGACGTTCTCGGAAGAATTTTAACTGAAATAAAACGTAAGAACAGTCAAGTGACAAGGCAAGGGCGGGCCATCAGGTGTAAATGAGTTTTGTATCGGGTGTATGATGGCTGCATTGAATTCATTTGGCAGTATTAAATATTCCGTTTTAGCGTGCGCTTTTAAAGAGTTTTTTATACGAGTTTTATGAGTTATCATTAATTTTGTTCGCAATGTTGCGTCGAAAACACTTGTCATTAGATGCAAGGCAAATTGTGAAAAATTGTTTTGTAAGTAGGGGATTTATTAAACAAGAAGCTTAAAAAGAAACCTGTTTATTTACAAATACACCAATATCCTCTATAAAGGATATTATTAACAGTGAAAAATTAAGTGGGAGAAAAAAACGTAATGATTTTCAATCTCATCGTCTGAACAATACCCAACAGGATACAACAAGAAGAAAAATATATTCCCTCTATGAAAGCCAGATTGTCCCTACTTTGAACAATCTAAAAAGGAAACTGGAAGAAGATGGCACCAATATAAATATTAGCCGGGCCACCCTCCATAGAGTTATTGGTAAAATGAGATTCACATATCGTAAAATGGACAAAAAACAAGTGGTAATGGAATCGCAGAGATTGCGCACTTGGAGCTTCAATTTTCTTTAGGACATTAACAAGTACCGATCCGAAAACAGATCTATAATCTACCTGGACGAAACTTGGTTTGATACACACGATACAGTATCCAAAAGGATGGGTTGATTACAGTAAAAACTGTAAAGCCGGTCCCAGACACTACGTGTATTTGGCAAACATTTGGTATTCGGACTTATTCGCGTAGCGTGTGGGAAGTTAACTTTGGCAAATATTCGTCCTTCGTCATTTTCCCGGCGCTGGTCGGAAACCAGCACGAAGTAAAGGACACCGTAGTTCGACGAAGGAAACACGTGTACTTTTGCTATACTACGGCACCGTGTGGGAGATCAAGCAAACATTCGTGCAAATGACAAATATTGGCCTATTCGCCAAATACACGTAGTGTCTGGGACCGGCTTAAGACTAAAGCGAACATTCCACCGGGTACGGCGCTGCACGCTGCATTGACGGAGCGGCAAGATGCGTCGCTGCATAAATTTTAAATTACATAGTGGCTTATGGGAATGATTCCACCGAATCCGTTGCAGCAAAGTCAATGCAGCGCAGTACGGCGCATCGCTGCGTGCAGTGATTTCGGCATCAGTTGAAATTTTTTACCGTACGCGACGGACCGAAATTTAAGTGTTATTTACCTTAATGTAACAGCCAATCTTTCTCTTGATGAAATAGCATCTCTAAAATTAGTATTTTCTTTGCTAATTGCATTTTCCAACAATCTATGCAAATTGTTGAACTGATCGAAATTCATTCTGAAGTATTGAAAATATCTTTGCGGATATTCTTCTAGTTCTTGGCAAAGCCGGTGATATTCACCACATTCCAACCTGCTTGTATTCAGGGGATGGACCCAATAGCTAGCTCGTCGTCTTCTTCTCCTTAATAAAATGGCTAACGCTATTTTCTTTTTGTTCAATACCATGTTAATTCGAAAGAGACCGAAAGAATACTGCACATTGCTGCACTAGGTGGAATGATATTCAACAAGACTCTACTGCTGCAGCAAGTGACGCTGTGATAATACGCCAATGCAGCGTGCCGTGCCGTACCCGGTGGAATGTTCGCTTAAGGCACTTTCAAACGAAGGAAAGCGCCAAACTATTATTGACGCTGGATCAGAAAACGGATTTGTTCCAAATTGTCTGCAAAAATATTGAGGATTCAAGCTTGAATTATCTTGAAGATACAAACTGTAGAACTTTTTGAAATCTGGTTTCAAAATCATCTTATGAAAAATATTCCCGACCACAATGTAATTGTAATGGATAACGCAAGCTACCACAGCCGCCTACTACAAAAAGCACCAAACTCTTCTAGAAGAAAGACTAGAGTTCAAGAATATTTGTTACAAAATGATATTTATTTTGAACCTGATTACAAGAAGGAGCAACATTTAGAGGTGTTAAAAACATATGCTATTAAAAAACAATACGCATGTGACAGTTTAGCTGAGGAACAGGGACATACTGTGCTACGTCTTCCCCCATACCATTGTATGTGCAACCCCATAGAGCATTTGTGGCATCAAGTAAAATCAAAGTTGAGAGCAGAAAATGTTACTCCTACTTTGGGTCCCAGTGTTATAGAATTATTTAAAAATGTAGTTAATTATATTCAAAGCTGAAAAATTCTATGCAGCACGTTATAAAAATTGAAGATTCATACATTCATTTTCAAAATAATATAGAGCTTATTGTAATTGATCTCAATGATAAGTCTGACAGTTAAACAGAATTAGATTTAAAATAATACTAAACCATACCAATAAAGTTGAATATTGTTTTTTTTTCTACCTGGTATTATAGTTTATTTGACTTAATAGTATTTAATAATCTCTCATTTACAAGGAAAAAGAAAAAAGTTTGGAGAAATGGTCTTCACATATTGAATAAAAAACAAAGGATGTATAATAAAAATACAAAAAGATAGATTTTTGTGAATTTGATCCTTTTTAAAATAATTTTAAATAGTCCGCCACTGGCGATCTCTTCTACAGCAGCTACTGGCTATATTATTTATTGCAATTGGTCCATTAATTTTATGATTGCCGGCGAAAGTGAAGACGATATTTTTTGAGAAAAACACAAACAGGTGTAACAATGTCATCTTCTGGTCTATTTCATGAAATATCAGTAGTTACTGCCAACAAAGGCAAGCAAGCCTGTATTACCAATCATGGTTAAAGCCAATACTGACATAAAACATTTTTAGATATGTTTATTGAAGTTTCACGGCTAACTAAGCTCCATAGATAAAAAGTTCATTGAATGGAGGAATAGGAACAATTCACTTGTCTTGTCGGGGAACTTTTAAATATCGAATAAACTTCCACAAAGTTGTCTCAATTTACTATTGAATCATCTGAATAAATAAAGTTTATTCCAAGGACATTTTCTTATTTTCACCAGTAAATATCTCAAAGTTTGGGTAGAAAAAGAAACAGCGTAATTAGGAGTTGTTTGAAATTTTTTCCGGTGTAACACCATTAAACTTCTACAAAAGGGCTTATTTCACTTTTATCCTTCTTTAAGTCGAATTGAAGAGCCCTCATTCGTTTCTCTCACTTCCCTCACCGATGTTATCTTAATGATTGAACTTGTTTGTGGCAGTGTTCAAGTGTTATCTTTTTTTTAATGAAAGTTGTTGGTCCATCTTCTCAAAAAAAAGGGGATATGATACGAAAATATTTAATGGACTATAAAATACAAGGAGTAGAATTCGCGGACTAGAAATGGTTAATAAAAGTTCATAGAGCGGAGGATATGAAAGACGAAGACATTCTCGGTTAAAAATATTATATTAATAATTATAACTTTGTGATTACATACACCCCATTGAACTTTATTATTTTCAAAGCTGATAACTACTATGTTTGGAAGGTACAGGGAGCTCCATACAAAGTATAATAAATGTCATAGTAAAGCGTGTTATGAATAGACGTCAAAATAATAGTGTAATACTATTAAAACGCTTCACAAATTGAAAAATGAATTTCCAAAGGATAAACCGTTCACCAGGAAGCAACATCTACTTCTCGGGCAATATGCCCCGCCAGGCAATGAATTACTTCCAAGATAAACGGGGTTGGTATATATGAAAATATAGAACCAACCATTCTGGTTTATAATTAGAAGGAATTCCATATTATGTTATTTATTTCATTTCCTACCATCACATTGTGACCACTTTGTCTCTGAAACTTTCATGGATTTTTGATGTAGCATGTTCACTCCCTACACCTCGTTCTCACATATATGGTACAGACAATTTATTTTGAAAATTAATTGAACTATTTCAAATATTTTATGATAGAGACATCTCAAGACAATGAAGAGGTATACTCACTAGCCCGAGAAGAGGCACGATGTGTTTCCTTTGGCCCAGAACCTTTCTGTGGTATAGCGAAATCGCTGCATAAAAACAAATAGCAGTGAGTACTTGGATTCAAGCTAAACCTCAGTCGTACTGGAGACACATGCCGAAACAGGAACATAGCCAGCTACTGGTGAAAAACCTTCGGAGAAGTTGACTAACGGAATATTAATCCTCAACAGGGGTTAGGTAGAGAAAGTGTCTGTATTTTAAAGGATTATGCACGTAACACCGTGCCGAGACCGGGCTGTGCCACGGGCGGGACACAGTCACGCATATGGAGTATGCTTTTTTATGAACCAATTCATAGTCGACCGGGCAAAGTCCGTGGCACGGCCGACGCGCGGCCGGAGCACGGCGCCGAATTGTCGGTAGGTATTTTTCCCCGGCCTCAACCCGGCTCGGCCACGCCACGTCGTAACAAGAATGGGCTCACCGTTTGCCCGGAACCATTTCGATGACGAATTATAACAGAGTAGTGCCACGTAAAATGGATTGCATTTCAAAACACAAGTCGTACTATATCACGCAAGGGAAAAACGGCGAAAAATATGCCTTCTTTTAAAAAAAAGATGTACGCTTGACAAAATTCGTTACCGACACGTACTCTGTACTCAAACAAACAACCCGGTGTAGCATGAACCCGCTGACCCGGTCGGCGCACGCTGACAACGATGCGGCACGGACACGGCCCGGCCTCGGCACGGTGTAACGTGAATAATCCTTAAGGAAGCACATGCAAAACAATCAGCATATATAAAGAAGAACCTATATGTTGGTTGTGCATGGAAAAGGGGAAGAGCTTCTCACATTATATTCGAATGTGAAGCACTGTCTCATTGAAGATATATACTTCTAAAATTGGAGCAACCAAGGGAGAATTTCTCTAATTCTCCAACAAGGACCTAGTGAAAGGACTTGAGCCTGATAATTTTTCATCTATACAATTTCGCAAAACATAGATTTTATATACCACTTAGCTTTTTTTAAAGTTATATTGTCAAAGTGTCAAACATTTTATTGGAGTCAATAATTTTCATCATTTAGTTTCGAGAAAATTGTTTGTTGTGGAAAATAATAAAATCGAAAAACGAAAAAAAAAACATCATAATGGAATTTCCGGATCGGTGGAAGATGTGACGACACTCAGTTATCACGTCTTGATATATTACAGTCCCGAAGAAGTTATGAAGGAAAAACTTTCGAGATGCAAGTCGACTAAATACTTGCAGGCCATAAAATTGAAGTTTTCCGCAGATATAAAAGATGATAAATTATAAAATAGGTTATCAATCAAATTTTGTATTACGTATTGAAATGTTTTCTAACTTCATAATAGAGTTTTCGGAACGAATGCGATTATATTTTGGAAAAAAAACTTGAGGTTGGCAGAATTTTGTTCGACAAAAAAAAACCCAATTTGTTTTTGACGTAGACTGAATTAACTAGGAATAAATTGATCAAAAAAAAATTGATTTTTCCGGATGGAAACAACCACATAATTTTCTGGAACTTTATTTTGAAATACAACTATTTATTTTTGCAACAAATAGAAAATTAAAGGCTGATTGGCATGTTTTTATCTCGTTTTAATCAACTTGCATGTATCCAACGGAATTTCTAAGCTTCATTTAAATTGACTTTCAAACGTCAGAATAAATTGAGATTTTTTAAACTCATCAGAGACCATTTGGTCGCGTTCATCCCAATGTAGCACTACTGGAGCGATTAGCAATCTCCGTCTGAACGTGTTTTGTAACCGATCAGCAACCCAACTCCTGACATCACTCGCTATCAAGCGAATTCGCGGCATAACGAGCAGTAGTTAGCGAAGACTTTACTACTATGCAATTCTTGAGGTGAATCGTTAAAGGGCGCCCTGAGAAATTTGGCAATACCGTAAATAAAGCGTTTGCTCATCTTGACGCTGTCAAATTATTCCAATTTTTTGGTTATGTTTTATTATATCTATTTAGAAATGTTTTATGAAATGGATCCAAACACTTTAAAAAATGAATTACGCGGACTTTGAGGAAAAAGGCTTCGGAAAAGCAAAGGAAAATGATGGCGGAATAGTTGCTACGGAAAGATGAAATGAATAGTGGTAGATTTACGAAAAAACTTTGCTACTAAATGCTTCGAAAAATGAAATGTTTTAATAAAAGCCGCCTCATTCATTGTCGCTAAGGGATTCGAAGGATTGCGCGGAACCCGGAAATTTTGAACTTCTATTTCCGCCAGCTCTAAATTATCGATTAACATTAAATTCACAAGCTCATCCATGAATAATATCAACCTATACGCGCACTGTCGCTTATCTATCACTTTCAGTATAAATATAAAGATTATCTGGTTATCACGTACAAAAAAGTACTCGCTGCATAACGAACACTATCAAGTGAATGCGCAAAGCAGAGAGCGCTCAAGAATAGTATTTTAACGAATTCGTTAGGAAGCGAGTAACCTTGAGTGTTACGAGCGGTCAAGAATTGGGGTCTAGGTGTGCGCGCTGTGGTAGCAGTCGCCATTTTTTCGTCAATTATGCATTAACTGTCATTTATGCCAAATATTATGTTGATAAACATATAAAATGACATCATATTTTGGTTTGAAGATTTGTATCTTAAAAATGGATGAATACCAGTAGGAATTATTAAACTGAATTGAAATCGAAAATGAATGAATAAACTACACTTAAATACATTTTCACTGCCTAATGAGCCTAGTTCAGGGAACGGGTTAATTACGGATTTTCAAATGCGCACGAGCTGACAAGAGTGACAAGACTGGCAATTGATGAATGTCATATTTGAATCGCTTGTTGTTATGTTGGAACGTCAGTTATTTGCAATTATATACTCAGAAGGATTAAGGAACGATGGATCACTGCAAAAATCGCTACCCGATCAATTTTGTTGGGATGAACGCGACCTTTGATATTACAAGTTCAATAACTCATATTTTGATTTGTTTGTACTTGAATAAACTCAAAAATATTCCTTCCCTCCTTTTTGTATTTTTTCCTTCTCTTTTATACTCAGCCAAAACTTTCAACAGTTTGAAAACTCCTCATCCTTCTCTTTATTTCATTTTATATAACTGACTGCACAGGAACTATAACATAAAATAACTTTGTTAGTTTGGTGAGGGAATTTATATTTTATGTGAGCATTGGTAATTTTTCACTCAACCAACGGTTTAACTTATTATTTTGAAGACCATGAACTTATCTTTTAATGCAGCCGACAGAAGCAAACAAAAATCCCAAAAAATATGTCGTCGCAATCAGCCAATTAGGAGCAAACGTGCCTCTGAAATATTGTTCACAGTTCTTTGCAGTTTTTTAGTAACTCGCAAATTAGAGAATCGAAAAATTCTCGAAACATAACCTCTAATCAAGAGCAGACGTCAAATTAAGCCTGCGAAACCAATTTTATCGCGGCAACAGCGCGCATTTAGCCAACATTTAAAATGTATTGTTTAGCACGACTGACGTTAGTTTAAATTTGATATTTAAGGATTCAAGGAGATGCATTTGGTATGAAATTGAATACAAAACGTTTTTTGGATATATATTTATATTTTGCATGCCACCTACAAATTTCAATATTTACCAAGTTCACAGTGACAAAACATACTGATTGACAGCAGCAAACGGATGAACCGAGTCAATCAAACCGCGTGATTTCTTCACTTTGATGACGTGCAAGTATATAAATTTATATTAATTAAGGTATAAATATATGAATAAATTCGACTTTATTGACATATATTTTGACAGTTGACACGTTTGGTATTGATAATTGGTTTTCGATTCGAAATATTACAAAGATACAACTACAGCGACATGGACACGCACATCCAGGGCTATTGTTTGCTTCTGTAGATAGAACTCATTTTCTCAAAATCTCACTAAACTGACTCTTCTTCATTGAATTCTCATGATGATACTGTCAGTTCTAGGTTATGTAAAACTTGTATAACTCAGAACTTCAAAGCTCATCCTTTCTCAGATATTTTCACATTTCTTTTATTCCATCTGACGTAACGTACTCTTTCTCCTTTTCAATGTCGTTTAATTTTCAGTGTAGCTTTTAATTTCATTTATACTCTCTCAGATCTTGATAGTATTTAACGTTAATTGTGTTGAGTAACTCTCACATTGCCAGGAAAATTTGGATTATGTATCTGGAAACTTTGAAAATGAACAAGTTCAAGTATTCAGTCATTATCACTTACAACGTAAACTTGTAACTAAAAACGTCCTTCATATTTATTATACTCTAGCATGTGAATACAGTAATATGAATTTCAATTAAAATAAATAGAACTTAAAATTAATATTACTTTCCGACTTCCTTTACACACTGATATGCATAACTCTTTGTCATTATCTTCACATTATAATTCATATTACTGAAATTTGTAGTATATGAAATAACTTTAACAGGTTACAAGAAGTTAGTAGAATTACTTTAGAGTTGTTTGGCTTGTTCAAGATACATTAAACTTTTTACTACTATATTTCTCTCGGAAACTTTAACAGAAGCATAACTTCGAACTTTTAAGAATTATTTGCTTGCAAAGTTCTTATTGTGCTCGAAACTCATATACGTCGTGGGCTACGTTCAAAGAAAACGCCCTAATGAATATCATATGATTGGAATTACTTTAACTTTCATGTTTTCAATGGTGAAATTTACCAAATTTCACATTCTTTGGACGAATTTTATTATCGAACTTCATGTACTTAGTGGCTCTTATGAATTTTTAATATGGTTCGGGAGATTTGCCAAAGTTATGGTGCAAACTGCTGATTATATTAATAAATGGTGTATTAGAATACGAATGTATGTACAACTATTCCAGGTTCAACATTGTTCTTCCTCCACTATCTCGAGCTGTTTCAGGTGCCCATTTAGGCGACGAATAATTATAAATAAAAGTATCTCCATTTCAAATGAAGTTCATAAGCCTCTTGTTACCTTAATTATATTTTCAGGTATCATAAGTGTTTTGTATGGGTACTGTATACTTTGGGGTACTGCAATCTAATGCTTTCCATGTTTAAGATTACTGGGATCTTCAAATTCATTCCAAATGATCTTCAACCGAGGTATGGCCTGTTAAACAGTCTGTGCTGGAGTTTGTCCAGTGAATTGTATGTTGGCTTTATACTTACTTTTGTTGAGTCCCTGAACAATTTTTTTCATTGTTCCAAGACCTGCTTATGGTTTAACATGTAGTGAGGAATTTTTCCCTTTCTATTGGTGGAAGGACCATTAATCTTTGCTAGATGTCCTTCGTTAATTGTGACTGTTAACCCCAACATGTTCAACTGAGGCAACTCGTTGAAGCAATGACCACGACATATATCTCTAATAAGGTAGGGAAGACTGGAAAAAAGGTGTACCCATACAGGCTGAGGCAACCTGGTATACGGACGGCTCCAAGACAGAAGTAGGAGTGGGAGCCGGAATTGTAGGGCTGAAACAAAGGATAGCTAGGCGATTCGCCACTGCGTTGGGGAAATTAGAAGGCAGAAAAGGACATACCGCTCAGTTGCCATCTTCATCGACAGCCAAGCTGCACTGAAGGCATTTGATTCCATAAAGGTTGATTCTAAGCTGAGGGTTATAAACGTATTGGCGGATGAAACGGCAAAACAAGGCATCTATTCATCAAGGTGGGTAATCTCACCAGGTTAGAGACCGGCGAAACAGTTCATTGGAGGACATTCGCCAACTTTCACGGCAGACCTGGTAAGCAAAGATAGGAAAACTGTCAAACCTGTAGTGGGTATGTTAACAGGGCATTGTAAGCTTAACATACACGCAGTGCTGATGAGTTTGACAGACGAAGCCATATGCAGGTACTGTCACCTAGGAAAGGAAGCACATCCTATGCTAGTGCGACTGCCTGGCGAATGAGCGATGAGAAGCCACCGGCAAGAAATTATATGAAATATTTAGTCTCGATGCTGATTGGCTACTTGAAAAGAGTAGGAGTGGAGAATGTAATCCAGATTCAGAGGACCACAATAAATCTGAAAAGGTTGTAACACGTTTTTCTTCCTCTGCCCTGGCTCTCACCACCTTGGCACGTCCCTTTTGACACTTTCGAAACCCCACACTTCCTTGGGCCCTGATTTTTAACGTGGTTAATTCCATGTCCTCTCGACTTCAATTGTCCAGATTTCCAGGTAGCCTCAGATGGAGGTACGGTCATTTTCAGGGGTCTAGTTGAATTCAATCCGACGAGGTTATTGATTGAGACGTCCCTACTGGTCCTTCACAGAAAAGATTTTAACTTAAATATTTTTAAGAAAATTATCGAAAGAAATCTAATATAAGGTGAAAAGTTTAAAACAAATCGGCAGACGGAACGTTGAACGATAGCTAGCAAACCTCAACTCGTAACCAGCCAGAACTCAACTTTCTACGCTCAAGTCTTTCTCGATTCCGTCTTTGCATCCACCTCGAGCTGTCCGATCAACTTCAAAATTTTGAGTCTAAAACTGAAACGAATATTTTATATTTAAATGATTTCTACACAAAAGTCGGATGTTTAACGGGTTATAATTTATTGTAAGTGAGAATATACTCGGAAACTAAAATAATTATTAAAGGAAAAACAACCTCGCTCGCTCGCAGTGGAATAGGCCGATTAGCGACCTCATCAAATCTATCTATGAAGTTACTACATGGTGAAAGTACAACTTTTGTGTTTCGTTAAACAGCATAAGAATAAGTCGTTAAAAAAATATTTCCGTTCGAAAGTGAATTGTAGTGTTTGCACATTTAGTTATTAAATCAATTTGTGGTTTAACAAGTTTTTTCAAAGGAATTTAAGATGATTTGAAATTACACGTTATCCTATGAATAGGGAGATTTTCTTATATTGAGAAAAAAACGAATCCGCAATAATTAGGACCGTCGAATGAAGTAAATAGTTTTCAATGGATTCTTCGAGAAATAACGGCAGACCATTGGAACCAAATACTAAATAAATAACTGTGGATTTTTTGATTATCAAAGTTTATTGTAAATGCTCCTTGCCGCACAAAATGTTCTTTTGTCAGACCGTTTCCGTCAGATTAGTTAGCGTTCGGAACTTCCAAAAATTTGTTTTATTGACATTATAGAAGGAAACAAAAGCGAAATTCAATTTCGAGGTGCCTTCATTGTTCAGCTTCCTATTCTAGATAACATAAAAGAGAAGCCCTTTTCACATTGTGTCGACTTAAGTTCGATAATTCATAAATTTCATTACAAGGTAAACATACAATTGGACCCGCAGACCTGGTGCATCAAAAACAGAATTACCTCGTAAATTTATCCGAATTACAAACCAATCTTGGTTTTTGTTCGCTCCTTTTCAGACTGGATAATTTCCTAATTTATACGCATTACCAAATTTCCATTGCATTTAATCGGTTTGAGATTCGAAAGCGCCAAGTCTCATTCCGAGACATAAAGATTCATGGAAGTAATACTTTTTTGCGAATATATGGCGGAGACGGAATTTAAATTAAGGCCTTATCTATCAAAATAGAGTGATAAAACTGCAATAAAAATGTTTGGGATGCGTACTATCAAAATGTATATCAACTTTCCAGATATTTTGTAATAATTTTTGGTTGAGGTAACTAGCTTGAGTACTAGCTTGTAATCCAGGCAATACAGACCATTATAAGGACCTTAGCTTGCAAAATTCATTGTAGTTCTGGAAATAAGCTTATATAATTTTTTGGGGCCCCTGAATCCAAATTTTTAACTTTCCACCACAAACTCCCCACTCAACTCCCCAAATGTTGGAAAAAAAAAAGAAAAAAATATCGTTTTTTTTTATTTTATACATTTCAGAAAAAAAACTACCCGGAAATTCGGAAAGCAGACAGAATTTGCGACAAAAAGTTCTTCAAATATTTTGACCTAAGATAGACGTAGACGATTTATGCCTGGTTGCTGGAATTTGAGGTGCACCAAAGACGTGCACTTGGTCTTCCACGTATCTAGATTTCCTTCTTTATGATGTAAAATCCCACGCTCTAAAAAAGTACTGAGACATGGGAATATTGGCTCCTGATGTCTTCAAAAATTATGTTGCTACTTGCTACTTGCACGACTCGATTTTGCTCTCGCTCATCGACACATTTCTTCTGGTGAAACACATTAAGAATTTTATCTCCTGAGCTACAAAAGAAACGACAGCAGGTTTTCTGTGGGTTTCTGAAATAATAATGCCATTACCGTATTAGTTGAACCTTTATTGTTCTAATGTCCGATTTATAGTAACATTTCTGTGGCAGAAAGTCGAAAGGACATAACCCAAAAATTCAAGTTTTACAACAGAACTAACTGACTTGATTGTATATCACTTATTAGCAATGAAGATACGAAGAATTTTGTTACGGAAAACAAAAGAGTTTTTTTGTCGGGAATTTGAAAAACACTTTTTTGAGTTTTTTTTTCCAAAAATGCTACGGTGAAACCTTTTTTTTATTTGGAACTCTGAGTAGTGCCTTGAATTGAATGTTTTGACTTTTTGACAAAAAGGCATAACTTCAGTTAACTAGGTAGCCACCTGATATAGAATCTGACAAAAGGCAGCATCTAAACATATTCCCTTCTGTCAAAATAATTTTTGTGATTGATATAATAAGAAGATTCAGTAAGTGTAGATAATATAGCGTACGCTTCAATATTCTCAACATTTATTTTATTTGAAGAACAAATAATCAAATTTTACAAAAAACATCATTAGGAAAAGCAAACATAAAATTCTTCATCCCTGAAATAATTATCAATGTCTAGATCGACATCCCTACTTTCTTCAGACGAAGTTTAGCACTCTCATCGACGAGATCTAATAATTCCAATAAATTTTGTGCTTTTTTTGTCTATTGGTCTGTCAGTGTCATATGAAACTTTGAAATCGAAGTTTGCATTTAAAGGTGCTGTCTTCCTTTTGAAGTTTATTATTTCAAACGGATAGTTTTTCTCTAGACTATTTTTAAATTGTACTATGCCAAATTAGTGTTCATACTTCCGCCATTTTACTGGCCTCCATGAAAACTTTTCTTTCGTTTCGGTGATTTTTCGATTTACCACGCAGTGGACCCTTTAACAATGCCCCAAAATCCAGGAAGCTCTCTCGCTTCATTTCGACAACTGTAATAATTTGTTTGTTTTGGATCCTTGATTGCCTGCAAGGTTGTAACAGTCTCGAGGTGTATGTTAAAGGGACTACTTTTTTTCGCTTTTTCAATAATGACATGATCAGAATCGCACTTCATGTGCGTATACCCGTACTTAAGACTAGACTTTCCGTATAGATAATCGTACGCAACGTGCCGAAATTACACGACTATTAAATTCTAGATAATTCCTCACCGACAAAAAGACATATCTCTAAATAAAACCTAAAGGTTTTGTCGACATTCCAAACCGACAAAGCGTCACAAGTCGACTTACGCCGCTTAGTACTCTTTGATTTTCCATAAAATATGACTGAACTGTAGTTATGCTCTTATGTGGTATAACAAGGTTAAAAAATATTAAAGTATTTGAAGATATACCTTCCTGCCAAAATAAACTCCAATTATATCTTTTTGCATAAAAGAAAAAATATTTTTCAATCAGATATTCCCTAACGTTAAAAAAAAACAACGTTATTCAAAGGAATATAGATAAACCCATTTGTCAGATTAACAAGCTTGAAAAATGCTATCGATCGGTATAAATAACTAATTTTGCAAAAAAAAAATTACTTATGCCCTTTTGACTTTCTGCCACAGAATTAATTTGATCCATAAAGTCTTTGAACGAAAATTGACATTCTTGCTTAAGTTCTTGAAGGAAAGAAAATACGTACTCCATGGCAGCTTGTACTTCCATTCCGAAAGCACCACGTTTGCAGGTTCTTCAGATTTGAGTTTTGGAATTATACTAAGCTTTTTCATGCAAGATAAATGACACCGAGCTTCTTCTGCCACTAAATTGCCTTCAATAGGAGTCAGCGACAGAATTATCACATAGGTCAATATGGAAAGTTTTGAAGCTTTATAAGTTTAGCCCCTATTAAAAGCAAACTCTTCATGAATCATTATCCAGACCGACGAATTTGGTTTGGTGAATATTATGTATGTATTCCTGGTGGATTTTTTTTGGACATCTTTTTAAAAATATGATCTACTTTCACTGGTTGTCTTGTCGAATTTTTCCATAAGTGTCGGGTGGGATCAAACATTTTAAAAACTTGATTATTTTTGATAGTGGTAGCTGAAATGCTACCGAAACGTTGGAATAAAAAAGATTAAGCTCTGATATAAATTACGAAAAGAATAATCAAATAATTATCGAAATAAGTGGACTATAAGGAGAGGAGCAATTGAATGGCCACCTGGGTTTCCAGGCTTACTGCCACTTGGTTTTTTTCTGTTGGCTTATCTTGAGTCGGTTGTTCATGAAATTCAACCGATCTTATTCGATGATTCACGACAAAGCTTTATTGCTTTATTGTTACACCATGTATAATGGTCACTCATACCGTTGGCCGTTACTCTAAAAATTGTCTCGATATTTTTTTGGCATCTCTATTTGTTCGCGAGATATAGTCCTTTGTAAGTTTGAAAATTGACTCACTGTATATTACATTGAGGAGAAATTGTTTGAGGAGAGATGATCTATTGGAGAATACTGGGATTATGACTCTTCGGAAATTGCTTTTTTTTCAACTCTATGTTTCATAACTTCCAAATCACAGAAAGGAGGCAATTGTTTTCAACGAAAAATCTTATTTCTTCATTTGGTCAATATGCCTACCCCAAAATCGAAAGGCGTGGCGTATACTCTACTAATTGGTAGTTTGTGGTTTTTGATATCAAGTTTGCTCCTCGTAGATTCTATATAACCCTTAGTAATGGGATGGGAGCAATTTAAAAAAAAATTATTCTTGTATATTTAGTTCAAACTAGAATAGAGTAGCTCTGTCAACTACCGCTGACGATTTTGGGGCAGCACAAGCCTGGATCTCGATCAATATTGTACACTCCCAAATTCTACACAATGTGTAAGCAGATATTCGAACGTATTTGTATAAACAATAATAATTAAAAATATGAAACAAATCACTATTAGATATTCATAATGTTACCGATAAAATGGGATTGAAGGATTATTACCGGTAGTAATTGAAAGCGCTCTAAAAGAAACGTCTGATGAAATTTGACGCTTATTTACTCACAGTGGAAGTGTAATGGGAAAAATTATATCCAGGTGGACAAGTGAAAATATTCTTTTTCTACAATCCCATTGAAAAGTAGGCTTTTTCGCTTGCCATTGACAAACAAAAAGTTGACGTTTATTGAGAGGATTTACTTCACGCTCGCCGAGCGTAAAAAATTGCAAAAGGCTCGTTTCCCATAACAACCGATACTACAAACACTATTGTATTGACAGTGGCAGTGGGGATCATAGAGCAACCAGGCTAGGGAGTGTGATTGTAGAAAAAATGTTATATGTATTGCGAGCTAAAACTGAAATTATTGTTCTCAAGCAATTAACCCGTGCTTTCGAATAACTCCTCACTTTTTGCTCTTAATACATAAATAACTGTTTCTTACACCTTCTTTAAAACTTGACTTTTCCTGTCTAGTTTGCATTCATCAACGTCCCTCAATTCTCTGGACAGTGGAGCACACAATCTTTCTCTATTTACCCTCGCATGATGTTCTGCTCTTTCTACTACACAAGTTCATGTGAAACCAAAGTCCAAAGTTCTCTCCAATCTTCGGACAAGATGTTGGTGATCCAGTAGCTGAAGAACTGTGGTGTGTCCATCCGATCCTCATGCTTGTTGGCGAACCTTTTATCATCTTCCTCAACAGTTGATATTCCAAGATATGTGAAGATATCTACATTTTCCACATACCATGGTGCATTGACCATGGCACGAGATATTTCATTCTGGAATTCTTTCCATAGAGATTAATCATTCTCTTAAGTTTTCTAAATAAAATGTTATTGAATTGCACCTTAGCTTTTTCACTTCTCTACTCAGAGTTTGGTTTTTATTATCAATAGTTATTTATACTTTAAGGGATGTAAGTAACATTTTACTAGTCAATAACGATTTTGCGCCCGAGCGATAGCGAGTGCTGGCAATAAAGTTCCATAGTCTGGACGGTCCCAAAAAAAACCGTATGTAAACAAAGACCACGCGTGATGTATTCTAAGTCGGCTGCGTATTGGACGACTCGCATTGAAATGTTAGCAGTAGGGGAATAAAATACGCCCTGTTCAACCTTCTCCACTTGCCTTGGTAGTTCAATACTCACGTGATTTTACTTCGTGCAGTTTTTCTTGAGAACTAACCAACTTGGGATTAGTAAATATACTTACATCCCGTGAAGAATATAAGAATTTTTCTCTTTCCCGCAAAATTTATTAATGGATTTTTATTAATTTAATTTGAAACTATTCGCATAAAATTATGTACAGCTTTGATCGGTTTCTATAGCGTCAAAAGCATTGTTGTTCTATCAAAAACGTCAAGCTGACAGTCTATTACAAAGAATTTAAAGAAATTGAAATTATTTATTTGTATAACAACCAAATGGATATACACTGTGTCCGTAAAGTATGGAACAAATTCATTTTTAGCTAAACAGGCCATTTTAAGAAATAATCCTGAAACACATCGATTTTTGATTTCAATTTACCGTATTTTAAAATAATAATCCAATATAAAAAGTGAATTACTTTCGAGTAATGACGTCACCGTCATTTTTTTTAAATGGATGACCCCCATTTTGTCTCAATTTTCGGATTACTCTAGCTGAGCTGATTCCAAAAATGTATCACATGTTAATTCCAATAGGTACAGGGTGGACAAAAATACAATAGTTTTGTGTGTGCTCATAAAGTAACGCGTAACATTCTTTATTAGTTGAATTAACAATATTATCAAAAATACATGACCTTATAAATGTTCGAACTGCAGCCCTTGCTGTATTTGACAGTAATCCAAACGGTGTACAAATTCTTGTTAAACCTTGTTTATTGTGTCTTGACAAATTGTTTATTGCTGTCCGAATTCTCTCTTTTAATTCTTGAATATTTGCTGGTTTCGTTTGATACACGACATTCTTCAAATGGCCCCACATAAAATAATCCAAAGGATTGAAATCTGGTGACCTCTCTGGTCATTCAATAGGTCCACGTCTACCAATTCACCTCTTCGGAAAAAGTTCATCTAGGTACCTTCTAACATCCACAGCATAATGTGGAGGTGCTCCGTTCTGTTGAAACCATAAACTTTCATCAAAACCTCCAGGATTACGTCTGCTGGGAAACAAATTACGTAAAGTAGGTACGAGATACCCCCTCAATAACTCAAAGTACGTTGCCCCGTTTAAATTACCTTCGATAAAGTAGGGTCCGATGATTGGATTTCTCACAATTCCAGCCCATACATTTACCTTTTGCGGGTATTGTGTATGATGCTCGCGCATCCAGTGGGGGTTTTCTTTTGCCCAGTATCTACAATTCTGACGGTTAACCTCGCCATTTAACGTGAAAGTGGCCTCATCAGAAAAAATAATGTTTTGTATCAAGTCGGTGACATTTATCCATCATTTTGTCGCAAAATTGGATTCTTCTATCGGGATCATCTTCGTTTAATTCCTGCACAAGTTTGATTTTATAAGGATGCCATTTTTCAAGCTTCAATAGTTTTTGTGCCGTTGTTTTGCTAACACCGATATCGCAACTAACTTTACGCACAGAAGTTTGCGCATCTTCTTTAAAACTAAGTAAACATCTAATGCTGTATCAGCATTTGTAGAGGGACGACCTGATTTGCGTGCATTTTCAACCGTACCAGTTTCTCGAAATTTCTTTTCAATCTTACTGACTGTTGAACGCGTCTGGATATTTATCATTAAACAAATTGCACACTTCCATCTGAGTTCGCGATCTGTCTCCATACCCAATCATCATAAGTATTTAAATTTTTTGTTTTACACCTAACTCCATTTCTACTTCAAATTAAATCTAAGGAATAATTAAAACATTCACGAATACCAAAAATATTGTAGTACTAAACTGTCACTGAAAATCAATAAATTACTGGACAAATAATGACATTTCATAAAAAAATAGACGACTATGTTTTTTTTTAAATTGATAAGAAACAATTTCTTTCATATTCTGTCTGCTGGACCACAAGTACCAAACATGTTTGGAAACAGCTCATTTTTATTAATCTAAATATGTAACAAACTATACAGGGTGTTACATTTAAACCAATTGCCGCTAGACAATAAGTATTTTTGATAATATTGTTAACTCAACTAATAAAGAATGTTACGCGTTACTTTATGAGCACACACAAAACTATTGTATTTTTGTCCACCCTGTACCAATTGGAATCAACATGTTATACATTTTTGGAATCAGCTCAGCTAGGGTAATCCGAAAATTGAGACAAAATGGGGTGTTCCATTTAAAAAAATTAAGGTGGCGTCATTTCTCGAAAGTAATTCAGCCTGTATATTAGATTATTATTTTAAAATACGGTAGATTAAAATCAAAAATCGACGTGTTTCAGGATTATTTCCTAAAATGGTCTGTTTAGCAAGAATGAAGTTGTTCCATACTTTACGGACACACTGTAGAAGAATTAGCTTGTCTGTCGCTGCTGCCAGAAAAATCAAGGTAGGGGTATGAAGCAACGTATCAATACTTCAAGTCACCTGCAGTACTTCAAGAGTGATATAAAATTTGGTTAGAGATGGAGAAATTATGGAGTCAGAACATTTCATACAAATTGAGAAAAAACGATAGAATATTTATCCAAATTTTGTAAATAATGATCATAATTGTAGTAGATATAGTATAAATATCCATATTAATAAATAAGATACACGTTTCATATGGCATAAATTATTACCACCCAAGGGTGGTTAGTTGACTCACAACCCGTCGTCAAGGGCAATCGATACCTTTTTGGTAATTGTTACTTACGTCCTTCAAATCAGTGTCAGAATACGTAGACGTAGCTTACAAAATAGGGAGGGGAAAAAATCGCTCTGCCAGAGGTAGTTTTTGTTTGTTGCCATTTCCGTCAGACTCCTCTTTTTTCTTTGACCAGCTTTTTACTTAAACTGAATATCTTATGCCTTTTGTGATGTGGGTAATTTTCTTTGATAATCAAATGCTGTCAATTGTATTAGTGTTGTGGAATTTTCAGTTCCCATTTCCGTTTGTTCAATAGTTTCCCACATAATTGAATTTTTTGTGTGGATTTTCTGTCCATTCTGTAAATTGGCTTAATGGTCATGGTCTCTCTAATTTTTTAATTGCTTTTCCGCTTTAAGTTGATATGGATGAAGAATGGTTAGAATCTAATACAAAGTTCTTTTCAACTTCAATAAAGTTGGACGAAAATTCCACTTTACTAGTAAAGTGATAGTTTTCAGCCACTATTTTTATGACTTTCCCGAGCTCGCTTCCCTTGGTCGTAGTATTCCCAGTCGGTGTGCTTAGCATTAAAATCACCTCCCAGTTCAAATCTCTCTCCCAAATGCTGCAGTCTTGAGCATTGAGATTTTTTCTTATTGGGCAGTAACTTGCTAAATCCTCCTTAACGGATTCATTTCCCATGATAGTTAGTTGAAATTCTGTATTATGTAGTGGAATTTCTCAATAGTGACAGATGGATTTACTAATTATGACCGCACTCCCCCGTTACGCTTGGTAATATGGATGGATTGTATGATATATCTTATAACCTTCCATTTCCAAATAGATTGGAATGTTAATTTCGTTTTCGACCCTTACCATTATATCTGTGTCCTGATAGTTTAAAAATGCTTCCAGTTCTTGTCTTCTGCTTAGAATGCCACTTTTTGGAATAGCTTTAGCTTTCATCATCTATATAGTTTGCGCCATTTAAGAGTCCATCATCGTCATCGTATTTTTCAATATATTCTCCTTAGTTACCTCAGTAAAGGAGATCCTTTGGTTCACTTTATTGCTAGCGAATGTTTTTGTATGATTATTCGTTTTTCCTTTAATTAAGTTATCCAAATTCTATAATAAACAATTTATTATTATTAATACTATGAAGACCTCCAATTATTTGGACTGTTCCTCATTTTAAGCTCGCCCTATATTTCAAGGGCTCTTTAGAATACTTATCAAACTTGATTGAGACTTGTAGTACTGCGGTGGGACGGAGGAATAATTCACCGTAATACAAAGAAGGCTAGTGAGAATTTATACAAAGTTTGCGCGAATTAGAAAAGATCTGTTTGAAGGATCTTGTTTCGAAATATTATATTCACTTACCGAAGCATCAGCGTTTACTGAATACAAATTTTCCATCGTCGTTTTTCGACATTGAATACAGCACGGACTTTTCAAAAGACTCTGACATTTGAAAAATATTTTGCTAATTAATGACTGTAATTATACGGAAAATATAATGTTTCATTTAATACGGAAGATGAAACTTAATTTGCGGATAAAAGCAAAATAACAACTTCTATTAGACAAAAAAAGTTCTTCCCCTGATTTCGCCTTGTGTGCTTTGTTGGAGAATGAACATTTTTGTATAGTTTTGAAAACAAATAAAAACTTACAATCTGTCAAATTCACTTATTCAGTTATTACAACACACAAGTCACCGTAACTATTAGATTAGGTTGAACACAATAAGTCAATGGTAATGCTGGTCAAACGTAGTAAAAGACGTGAATTTACATATCGCACCTTTGAAGGAACAGTGGCACAATTGCAAAAATGGTGAACGGATATCAGTAAGAATAAAATTTGGCCGTTTATTCAATAAGACCAAAAATACTGCAGCTGAAGCTGAAGTTTTACAATTCAGAGTCATTATGGATTTGTTTTGAGTTCATTCTCCATAAAGTACAAATTCAACCATAAATTTAACTTCCTTTTTATCGTAATTCACAAGAATATTGAAGAAACAATGACACACTCATACCTTTTCAGTTGTTGTGAATAAATCGACGAGTAGAGATCATAGAGTACTGTAATTGAGAGTTTAGTTGAATATACACATCCGAAGCGCATACCAGCTTCCTCTTCCTCCCAATACTTCCTCTTTCTTCCTTGCACGCATTTTACATTTCTTCCTACATTTGACAAGCTGTACCTAAATCCTTCAAGTTTGTTTACCAATAACGTGGTCTGAAAATGCCGTTCTAATGTAAGCTGTTTTTAACCAAAACTCACTAAACATCATTTCATCTTCCTCAATTGTCTTCTACAACTTTTCTGGTATTATACTTGTTGCAATAGCGTATGCTGAACTACAACTAAGATACCAGTTATCCAAACCAAACGACATTCCCAACTACTGCCCATCTGTGTACCTCCTCCCTATGTACAATCACACCATACAGCAAAAAATTGGCTGCGATTCCTCTTCTTTCCGTTTCAGCTTCAAATTTATCTCACATTGAAGAACGAAGCCCTCCAAACGAAATTTTCTTCCAATGTGACCTTTGGGACACTCGCAGTTGTACAGTTCTAGTCTGGAACTACTGATCTATGGCAATCTGTTATAGCAATCAACTGCCGCGACCTAACAAGTACCTGCCCACTCTGTCTAGATTTATCAGCAATACCATTGTGCACTCCCGTTTTACTGGTGAAATTCCTTCCGTCCTCATATTAATGTGGAATTCTACTATATTTAATGAATAACGTTTTTCACTTTTCAAGAGGATTGGGATACTTTTTCCCCTATTTTTCAGCATCTCAAGCATTGGGACACCCTCTATTCCAGAGTTTTTCTTTTTACTTGGTATAAGTAAATAGCTTCAAACCCCTATCGGATGGGGAAATGGATTATATACACAGTGGAGTATCTAGGGTGAAAAAGTGGGAATATACATTGATAAATATGTTCTAGTAAATAAGTATGTGCCTCTTCTAACTACATGCAAAGACATTTATCCTATAAAAATAGTCTAAAGCAAGCAATATAACATTGAATCTTCGTTTGAGCGTTGACTTTCTTCATATAAAATATGCGGGCTGTCATATTAGTGTAACATATCGCATTTGACGTCCACATCCTCAAGGTATACAAATTATTGTGATCACTCCTTCCTACGAAACCCTCAATTCATTTGTAGACGTAATGCTGATCCCAAAATACAGAATAGGAAAATACCAAAGCCGAAAATGCTTTAGTACTGGAATAATAATGGGACCATTTACCTCAGCGAGGTACCCACTTAGTCGCAAATGATTACTACTTTTTGGGATGAAGAATTTTCTGTTGACCGTAGAAGTACCATAATAAAAGTATATCGTTGAATCACGGAAAACAATTTGGACCATCTCATCGGGTTGGAGAAGATACATTTGTCCATTACCTACCGAGAATCATGCAAACAGGAAGAAAGGTCCCTCAGACACAAAGAGAGGAAAGAAAGAAGATAAAGATGGAAAAAGAAGGACGGACGACCAGTTGAAGGTGGATATAAGTGTTGAGAAATTTGGGAACAATTAAAATACTGCTACTGCTGATCCAACACTCTTGGGAGGAAATGTGAAAGGCACTCCACTAAGCTACCGCCAGGAATGTTAAAGCTTATTAACATTCAACTAAATTACAATTTAAGTATAATCGACTGAAAATTCTAGTAGGCGTTAATACACTAACTTGACGAATTTTTTATCACAAACTTGTGAAGTAATTTGCGTATACTGTATAAACTTGAATAGACACCTACGTATTTTCATTTGGTAACGAATTTGCAATGTTAATTAGGTATTTGCTTAAACTCACCTACCTCGCAATATGACTATAGTACATTTCCTCTAAAGTAACGATTTGATTTCTAGCGACGTAAAATTTTTTTAGACTCTGTTTATTTACCGACTGATTGCAATTGAGAAAAATCTACTTCTAGCTCACATTATTAGGATAAGATTATTTTAAACTTGTTATAGGAAAGAAATAATTATCCGAATGAAACAGCAGAAATATTGAACTGTGAATCACCAGGAATAGTGGGGCAATAATGAAACAACTTTTGAGAAAGTTACAAAAACGGTAAAAAGAAACGTTGACGGAAAACGTAGAAAGTAGTAAAACCCAGAAATAAATCCAAACTAAAGCCAAAGAGAAAAAACTAGAATATAAAAGAGTGAGAAGGACATACCTACGTGGACAAAATAAGCGGAACGGAAGTATGACATTAGAGAGTTTTTGGAACCCTTAATTGGTTCTGTCGTTACGGTTAACACTATTCGGAGTATGCGCAGGAGAATTTGATTACGATAATTAACTTTAATTACGATAACGTGTTCCGTTATCTACGGAAATATTGCGTTTCGTTAATATAATATTTATTTTGATAGATGCAGGTTGCCAGATATATTCATGTTAGTTTTCGTCTTCGATAGCATAATTATTTATTAAAGACCCTATTATCAAAACAAGACGAAAAATACCCTCACATTGGTATCTTTCGTCCACCGACACAATTTTACCATGAAAAAATATGTTTATTTATTTAGAAGTAATAAATGCTGTTTTATTTGTTGAACGGAAATCTGACAACACGAGTGAGGGGAATGCAGCGATGTTTAATTTTGAAATAATTAGTTATTGTTTTTGACATTTGGTTGATCGTGTATATGGTGTATATAATCTGATTATCATCTTTGGTTTTGTGCGAGTGTTACCATCCCAGAAATCTTCTAGCAGTAAAGCAGTATTCATATATTAAAAAATGAAGCAGTCTACTCTATCATCATAAATGTCGAGATCAAATCCCCTAACTTCTTCAAAATCAGGAAGATTTTCGAATATATTTTGGAGAATAATTCCACGAATCATATCATGGTTGTGGCCATCTTCATAACAATTTAATACAATATTCAGGGCTTCCTCCATCACTACCACGATTACAGTGAATTATAATAAAAAATCCAACTCACTATATAGCAAACCAACGAACGTCTAAAAAGTAAGGTGGTTACCAACAAACACCAAAGATTTGACGTATTTGACATTAATTGAATTCACGTTATTTTTAAGTGTTTCAAAAACTGTTTATAAAGATCTCACTGAAGTTTATCATTTCACTTACTGCACTTGAACGATAACGTGAATATCAAACGCTAAAGTTAATGGTTCCAAAAATTCTCTATTATTAAATATATTATTGAACATCACCTTGAGATAAAACTCAATAAGGACAAATAATGAACTAATTCACAACAAAAAACATATCAATGTCTGACATACGAGTATGTTGACGAGACGAGAACGCTAAAAGAACTAGAGAGAATATTCAAATCACTTGAAAAAAAAGCAAAGGAATATGGGCTCTCACGTTCAAAAATAACTTCCTGGCAATCGCGTATAACCTTGTATCATTTCATTGTAAAAAATACACTAACCAATTCGGTCGCTGTCTGGGGCCTCCGGTATCTCAACATTGTTGAAAAAACACAAGTTGGTTTTTTCAAAAGATTGCTCCTATTACCGCTAAACACTCCTGCTTGATTATACAGTGTTTAAATTGTGCCTCAATTGGTTATTGAGAACATATCCTTCGAAAACACTAGGTTCCAAAAATTGTCTTTCTCAAACTTTTAGAGTTACAGGACTTTGACAACCCTTGCTATAACTGATTTTTCTACAGATCGGTTTAACCGACATATGGAATAACCTCTCTTTTGGATTACTTAACAGCCACTATGATGAAAATCTTCTAAAATTTGAAAACAAATTGTTTAACTCTGACTTACAACGCCCAATCGATATTATTTAACTAGCAAACTGCCGATCAAATTAGTTCGAATATTTTGTCAAATTAGCTTATGTTCGAAGTCTTGTGTTAGGTTAACCTACAAGGGAAATATTTATACAATTAATCAAGAAGAAATCTGTACTATGTGCAACTCTTGTCAAAACACACTTGAACATATTGTGCTTCAATGTAGGATATACGATTGTATTAGAGTAGAGAAATTATTAAAAATCTGCAGAATTTTTATGATTTTGTTGCCTTATTGAATACTGCTTCTTTGGTGGATATTAAACAAATTTGAAATTATATCATTGGTGTACTCAGAATTCGTTCATTTATTATAAACGAATAGCTACGTGTTCATGTTTTTTTCTTTCGTTGTTTATATTCATTGTAACGTTGCGGCATGTATTATGTATTTATTCAATAACACTGTACCGGATTTCTTGCTATATTGATTTGTATCAATTAGAAGCAATAAAGATATTATTATTATTTAGTGAAAAGAAAACTAAGTACAAAATTATGAAAGGTGACAAATGCAAATGTGAGCTAATGTTATCACTGAAACTCACTGTTTCCAATTAAAACCACTATTTAATGAATAATTTATGTTAATTATGAGAAAATATTAATAATTACCCATTTCGAAATTGACATTCTAACTATGATATGTCAATATCGAAATAATTATTAATCTTTCCATAATTAACATAAATTATTCATTAAATAGTGAGATTGATTAAAAACAGTTAGTTCCATCCATAACTTGAGTAGATTCCACAAAGTAAGTTTCCGAACAGTAGATTCAATGAAAATGTAAATATAAAAGTATAAAAGGCGATGGTTACACCTCTACATTTGGGAAAGTGGAGCAACTGGAATACTTAAGAGTGATCGCGACTGCAGGGGAAAGTGGAGACAAATGAGTAGGGAAACAAGATGTAAGGGTAGGAAGACATCTGGAACGTTTTCGAATATACTAAAAGCAAAGAAATTATTCAGAGTATTTGGGATCAAGATATATGAAAAAAGTCTGTCAATAACATATGCCGGTGAGACATGGGTTATAAATAAAGGGGAGGAGTGCAGACTAGAAATATGGGAGAGAAAAATATTTGGGTACATTGGAAGTAAACATTTTTCGCTCCTACAATTTTCTCCACTGGCATCCAGATACTTTCCATTATGAAGGCAATTGTACCAATTTGTATACGACGAAGCTAAATTTCAAGTCATGAAGTATGCATAAGCTTATACATAATAATCCTGTCTACTTTGGATTTAACAGGGTCGAACTTCTCCTTAATAACTTAGTTGAACGTCTTTGGAGTATGAACTCGAGTTATTATTCCCTTGGCAGTAATACAAGGATGGAGTGGTATTTATGTATTCATTATAGATAAATATATACAGCGATCTAAGGCGATTCTCAACTTCTAGTGTCATAAGAGTATTAAGAGATGAGGTATTATGACGAATTGGGCTTATTAAAATTGTAGTTAAGGGAAGCTGTTTGTATCTGAAACGCTAGGACAAAGAAAAAGGGAAATTGAGTAAGAGGAAATGAAACTGGAATAGTTTGTCAAAATAGCCAAAAATCACCCAAAACAGTGCTCAAATATACATTTAATGGAATATTTTGACAAACGGGTAGACAATTGGAAATGTTTTCTTTATAACTGTTACGAGTACTGAATATTTCTAATTAATTCCTTTATTTAATGAAAAATTCTGATGCATTGATAATTATTTTCAACTATATCTTCTGATTTTTCACAATTGTTACTTGACAAGACAGTTGAATAGTAGAGAGCTCTTAATTTATTTATTGACGACTTCATATTGTGGATCTCTCAAGAGTCTTCCAATTTCTAGTTCTTCAAGGAAATCTAGTTTTTGCTTCTTATCAGACGGCTCAAAAGCAATAGAAGGAATTGGGATAGGAGTGTGACGAACCAAACATTCTGAAAACCATATAAAAGTGTGCCCAGTTCAATATTGACAAAGGGTATAGAAGGCAAAAAATTATCATAATGTCGGATAGTCAATCAGCCATTGAAGCACTGAGCTCTAGTGTAATCAGTTCCAAAATGGTGTGGGAATGCCTAGGTATACTCAATGAACTAGGCTAGAACAATATAGTAACCTTACTGTGGATTCCAGGACACTTTTGGGGGCCGGAACCCTTTTGCGGTATCAGCCCCAATGTAATATTGGAAGAAATAGGCAAAGCCGAGAAAAGAGAAGATCTGACGATTGGAAAGATCCAATAAGGTTTAGACAATCAAAGATTCTGATGGGTAACTACAACCCGTTGAGATCAAATGAATGTATAAGTCAAAGTTAAACAGCACTAAGAGTTTTAACAGGGATCCTAACGGGACATTGCCTCCTGAACGGGCACCTGAAAAAACTCAAAATAGTGGAGGAAGAAGAATGCAGATTCTGTGGCATGGAAGAAGAATCCTCCATCCGCATACTTGCGAATTACACAGCAATTCGGAATCCTAGGGCACAGCACCTAGGAGATTATTGGATAGAAGAGGGACGTTAACCTAAGTTGAAGCTTGCAGATATTTCTCAGGGAAATAGAACTAAAGGAGATTCTAGTATCTGAAACTTTTTTCAGGAACTAAGTAAGCACAATAGATCTTTTAGGTCTCAGTGAATGTCACCCCATCATACATAAATACATGTACATTCTTATCAGTAATATGTACTACTTCTAGTTCTGTGTGAAGTGTTAATGAATGTTTGGAGTCGAGTAGATGTCTTGCGTAATGGGATTCATCTGTCTGTTTCAATTTGCATGCTCGTGAGCGTTCTTTGTGTCTAATTTAGACCAGTTGGACCAATATAGACAATATAGACATCACATTCTGAACATATGAGTTTATAAAAAAACTTGGGATATACAGACTTTAATGTCCCAGTGTGCAAAACATATACTTGACACCAAACATTATAACTAACACCTTAACAGAACTAGATATACTACATATTTGTGATGAGAAAAAAAGAACTAGATTTTCTTGAAAAATTAGAAACTATATAGAAGACACTTAAGAAGATCACAATATGAAGTCGTCAATGCACAGATGAAATGAAATCAAAATGATATCCAGAATATCCCCATAAATGAATAATAGGTCAATCACAAAATCATTTTGACGATGATATGTCTATTGTCTATATCAAAATAATTATATTAGAAATTTAATAACTTTTTCATTTAATAGTAGCAGTTAGTTTCATTCATAAAAGTAATTTATTCATTTATTTATTCCAAATAGGTTCTACAACTTAATAACATGGAATGAGAATTAATAATACTAAAATTTTTCCTAACATTGTGTAGTATGACAGTGATGCAAATTTAATTAATTCAAACTAATGTAGAGAATTAAAAACAAGGCATAGATGACTAATTTCTTGAACTGTACCTTCATACACCAAATTTCCTAATAATAATATTATCATGAACATGGCTCTTAAATTGCCTAATTGACATTGTCCAATCTATTTCTGTAACCTTATTTATATTGTTGGCAAGTTTAAACATGGCCTCTAGAGGGGAACAAACTGATGTTCTTAGTTTCCCAAACAATAAAGAGGATCGTGTTAACTTTGAGGGAACTTTGAAAGGAATTAAGCACAATAAATTACTAGATGTCGATATGCAATTAATTATTTTATACTTTACAAGATAATATGAGTAGATTCCACAAAGTAATATAGACTAGGAGCGAGGTACATTTTCGGTCAATTATTTTTTCTCGAAAGAAACTTCGTAAAATGCATCAGGGACTTATACTATGAACACTCGCGACCGTCAGCTGCGACTCCGTGGGTGGGGCGGGCAGTGGTAGCCTTCCACGCATGGAGAAAAAAAACCTTTTTTCAGTCATTTCCTCTCATTTGAAAATTTGTCAGATTATAGTTTACCTAGTATTTTGAAAGAAAGACAAAGTCAGCTGACCATAACACGGTGGATATACCTCAGCTGGCTGATTGAACATGAAAAAAAATTTATATTTCCAATGATTTCCTCTCAACTGAAAAATTTATCTGGTGATCGTTTATCTGGTACTATGAATAAAAATTAATGTCAGCTTGCTGTATCTCAGTGGAAAGTTTGTCAGCTGGTACCTTGAAAGGTGCAATGCTACAGCATCTATCACCTGCTGAATCTCATCACTTTTCCCATGACTCACAGCTAGCTGATTTTTTTCATTATTTACTAAAGTATTTCAACAATGCTCTTATAAATTCTCATCAGGGAGGGAGGAAATAACGTCTCTTAAGTTATTCGGTAATTATGCTTGATTTGAGAGTTTTGATAACAAATATGAAGTTTAATAATGGAGGAAAATGTTAGTATGAGCAAATTAATTAATGAATAATTCATAGCATCTTTTTTTTTTAATTGATTCGTTTTTTGGCAAAAACCACAGAAAGTTATTACGTTCGACAAGTTTATTTTACACTGAACTGTTACTATACTAACACTATTCTCGACTAAACACGTTTCACTTTAAATTTTGCATGTAAAATCTAAATCTTTTAAATTGAATCTCTTAGAAGCTCTTGAGATAAATAAATAGTATATTACACTCCAAGGGCCGAAAGTTCGCCTCGGAGCATCAAGACGCGCAGGGCCGAAATTCGCTTCGGAGCATCATGACGCGCAGGGCCGAAATTCGCCGAGGGCATCATGACGCGCAGGACCGAGATTTCAACTTTCGGCCCGTGGAGTGTATACTATTTTTCTTCATAGCCGGTCGGAAGCGAGTGCCGCTGGTCGTAGTTACGAGTATAAATACGCATGAGAAACTCTTTCCTCCCGCTGTTATAGAGGAAACGCGTGTACTTTTCACAGGGAGTAAATGTTGAACTTTCGTCCCTGCTATGAGGGACGAAAGTGCGTACTTTCGACCGAGGTATAAAGAAAAACAAATATGTAGATAATCTTCTTAACGACCAAATAGATATCAACCATTCTCCTTTATCAAACCTTTTTACCTAGAAAGGTTCCGGTAAAATTGTTGTGAGTGAATTTGCAGGTAAACTTGTTCAATACTTTTGTTAATATTATTAAAATTCCATTTTTAGGTACTTTTTGCATTTTATTCACATTTAAACAGATTATAATACTTTTGTCAATTCCGTATTAATGCACTGTAAGTATAAATTAAACATTTTTCATAATACCTCCACTTGTTTGAGAAAGATACTGTGTTAGCGAAACGCGTCACGAATTTATATTGAACGTTGTATAATTATGGACCTGCCATTATAACGGTAATTGTTATATTATGGTTAATAAATAAAATGAATAAATATTTCCTCCCGGACAAAAATTTATATGAGGATTATTAAAATATTCTAGTAAATAATGAAAAAAATCAGCTAACTGTAAGTCAAGGGAAAAGTAGTTAGCTGATAAGATTTATGCTGCAATTCTGTGTAAAAATCTTAGCGATCGTAACGATCAATATGACTCGTAATCTCGGAACGGATACAAGTTTGGTATATACTTACAGGTTTTAAGGTTTAACGATTTTACTATTTGCGTACACAGAATTGCAGCATTAGTAGGTGATAGAGGCTGTAGCGTTACACCTTTCAAGGTACCAGCTGACAAACTTTTCACTGAGATACAGCAAGCTGACATTAATTTTCATTCAAAGTAGCATATAAACGATCATTGAAAATATAATTTTTTTTTCATGTTCAAGCAGCCAGCTGACGTATAATCCACTGTGTTATGGTCAGCTGACTTTGTTTTTCTTTCAAAATACTAGGTAAACTATAATCTGACAAATTTTCAAATGAGAGGAGATGACTGAAAAACTCTTTTTTCTCCATGCGTGGGAAAGCTGCCACTGACCACCCCACCCCACCCACGGAGTCGCAGCTGACGGTCGCGAGTATTCATAGTATAAATCCCTGATGCATTTCACGAATTTTCCTTTGGGAGGGACTTGGTCATGAAAATCTGTCACTGGCTCCTGGGCTATAAGGGTCAAAACAGTAAACTCAATGTTTTCATTGTCTTGTATCACAAATATTATGCAGCCAAGTCCGTCAACAGTTCCAGAGAACGTCAATCTCAATAAGTTTAGTCTCTGCGAAGTATTAAGGTGGAACAATAAAAAGTTTTAAAATATTAAACTATCAAACTAAGTGATTCAACACGGAAAGTCAAAACTCGGCAAAAGTTTGCTGTCATAAATATTAATAAGAGAATTGCAGACTCAGTCATATTCTAAAAAAAGAACAATCCCCACCGAGAGAAGAGTGAAAAACGGAATGTTTCCAGAATATGAAAGTTTGTGAAACAACTGTAAAATTGATAGGCTTCCAGTTTGTATAGAAGTTTTTCACATAAACAATATGAAAAGGATGAAACTTGTGGATTTTGAATTTTTTGAAGCGTAACGATATTTTTTGCTCATTAAACTGATTTTCACGTTAAATATTTAATTAGACCGTGGTGTGTAATTCAAATTAAATGATATATAGAATTTTGTACAGCGTATTTGGAAACAAATTTAGAGTAGTTTTTATCATTCAACAGTGAAGAACAGTACTAAATACAGATAACAGCTCACTTGAAATTAAATGTCTATGAAGAACTATTGTGAAATGTGTGCTCTGCTTTATTTAACTATCATAATATACACATCTGCCAACGTCCCACTTGAGGAAAAAAAATATTCACAATCATCACTTCACTTGAACGAGAAATTTCATGCCATAATTCCATAATATTTCAATTCCCGTACTGCATTCCATACAAGTCAAACTTTGCACTTATCTCTACCTTTTTTACGGTATTGAAACAACAAACTGAAATAATTGCCTATGTAAGAAGTATGTGATTGTCGCAAGGTGACAATATTCACATTCGTCGAAAGAAGGCCTTTACAAACGAATTGTATACAATATTTTTTCTACTACCTACAATTGTATACAGACATTTTCGGAATATTTTGTTATTTTATTTTTCCTACACTATTCTTTATACATATTGTATTAGTGCGTAGAGTGAAGTAAAGTATTACGCATTGAAAAGTGTGTCTACAGTACGTACTTTACGCACGGTAGTAGAAAAAGTACATGTTTGTGAGTTACTCTTTTCACATGCTCTGAAGTTCAATTAGTAAGTAGCTAAAATCTTCAAGTTATTCTATTTTAAACTGAACAGTAGGTTATGGGTAATAAAATAAATAAAGCGGTAATAGTTTTTTATTGAAATACTATGGTTCACGAGATCTCTGTATACGTAAATTAAATCCGGTCCACCCTGTATATTCTCCTAAGATCCTTTGTATGTTGAAATCAGCTATTATGTTATATGAAATTCCGTGATAACGTCATCGCATCATAGCAGTTCATACTGAATATCAGGTTGTTATTTTACAAGACAGAAAACTGCATTAAAAAACAGACCTGTTTCAATAACTACTACCAAATAACAAGATAGACTGTTGTAAGTGACTCGCTCTGTATAACCAAATAGCAACCATTGTTTAAAATTAATTGAAAATTATTGTTCAGTTTTACGTTCGATGTGTAGGTAATAAAAGCGTGTGTATCAGTTTTTTAGGTTATTATTCATTTGAATTGATATGACGTGCAGTTTAGTTAACAGATGGTGAGCGGTGAGAGTGAGTGTTAACGAATAAACAGCAATTTTGCAGATAACTCGAGGGCCATTATTATTTTTGTAATATTTTTACGGGGTGGTGAAAACTATTGTGAAGTTACTCACTTCATATCTGAACACGTCCTCTGCTAATGACGGTTTTTACCTGCGCATTCTAGCTTCTGTAGAAAAATAAAAACGTTTTATTTGTTTTCTACCGACTTTTGCAAATACTCACGAAGATAAGATAAAGAGAATTCCTGTTACACTGTTGCCTATTTCGAGGAAGAGTATTTTAATAGCAGAGCAAGCCAAAATAAAGCTAGATACCTACTCTTTTTTTTTTAGAATAGATGAAAACTTGGAAATGGTGACTTCTTTGAAATACCTAACTAGCGATTCATAAATAAATTAAATAAGAGCTAAGTTCAGAACAGTCACCTTAAAAATGGCAATATTATTACTATTTATGATCTATATCTTTTAAATCAACTAGAGCCCTCATAGCGCTGATCAATGAAAACTGAATCTCAAAACCATTAAACTTGATGGAAGCGAGGTTGAATGGAGACAAGAAGTTAAGTATCTAGGTTTAACTCTATACAGTAAACTCCAGGACATTATATACAAAGCAAAAATGGATCTAATGGTGTGCAAGATTCTGGCAGGGAGAAGTTGGGGCTGTAACCCAAATATCCTGAGCTGGATGTACAGTGCCATAGTGAGACCAATTATCACTTATGGGGCCATTGCGTGAAGTAGCAGGACCAGTCTATGGACGACGAGAGAAAACCTCTCCAAAATCCAAAGATTAGTCTGTATATGCATTACAGGAGCAATAAGAACATGCCCAACGGCATCCACAGAAGTGATTCTCAACCTCACACCACTATATATGGCGATAGAAAGTGTTGCAGAAAGAATGAGATAAAGACTAAGTAGAGAGAGAATCATTGGAAAAAAATCACCTCCTTACTCCTTGGAAATCAAAAAACCTGGGTCATGCCACAAGTTAGTATGATAAAAAGACATTACTTTTCCCTGGAGAGAGAAGAAGGTAGATTTTGTGGCATGGAAGAAGAAACCTCCATCCACATACTTGCGAATTGTACCGCAGTTCAGAATTCTAGGGCACAGCACCTGGGATATTGTTGAATAGAAGAGGGACATTTACCTAAGTTGAAGCCTGCAGATATCCTAAAATTCCTCAGGGAAATAGGACTAAAGGAGCTACTGGTCTCTGAGAAGTTCCCCAGGAACTAAGTAAAAGTGAGGGGGCACAATAGATCTTTTAGGTCTCAGTGAATGTCACCCCATCATACATACATACAAGTTCAGAATAGTTATCTTAAAATTGGTGATATTAGTGATTATAGTGCAGATCAATGGAAGGGTTATTATTTCTCCAAATACCAATGAATTCAGTTTGAGGGATAATCCAGCCCATAATTTTTTTGCTTACCTTTTCTTGAGACCCCAATGAACCAGCCATTTGTAAAATCTTTATCTTTTCCATAGATTGGAGAAGAATTTTCCAATGGGAATCTGGTATCCTGAATGACATTAATATAGTATTTTAGCAAATACCAAAATCGAAAGTTCAAAAATATGAAAAAGGTTGTTTCAATCTGCCAAATATCAAATTAATTCTGTCGACAATGTCAAAAAACATTTTCTACTAACTTCACTCGTATCAAAGTTTCTGTCTTAATCCGAGAACACCCGAACGCAATTCGATGGAAAAATAAAACTGGACTCGAAAAATTTGATGTTTTTTTTCCTAAATAACAATTTTTTTTCAAGTCACGCAATACTTTCCCAAAATTATAACTGTTTAAAGCTCTTAAAACGTAAATAAAACTCAAAAATTGAAATAGAACTACCAGCACCATCATTCAACAGTTGATTTTTAAAAAACTTTGTTTAAACAAAACTTCCGTTGGAAACGTATAATTCCATCCAAAATTAAGACACTTGTGTATATAAAGTTTTTCAAAGCAACCCGCATCAAAATCTGAGACAAGCTAACAAAAAGCTTCAGCATTATTCTTTAACTCGGCATCTCTCAAAAAGTATCGCTGAATAATCAGATGATCTTTACGAACAGTAATCACGATAGAACTGGGAGTTAGAAGCTTTTCCGGTATATCAGATAACAAGTGACTTGTAATACAAGATGTATTTTAAATTAATTAAAATGTACATCGTTCAAGCCTTATGTGACAGCCAAAGAACGTTTATTATTGAACTAACACTAGGAGGTAATCAATGTCACTTCGGTAGTAAATTTTCTGATTGTAAACATTATTTAATTCGACGAGATAAATTGTTTGCCGTCCATGTTAGATGTATTGAACGTAGCAAAAATAATGAAATGAATAATTATGTCTATTTTAAAATTAGAATAAAATAATTGTGGAGTACACAGATCCAGATATTAGACTAGAAAAAATTGTTTTAGCGGCAAATGCCAATGTACAGTAACGTACTAGGTTCCATCACTATTTTTTTTATCATTTTAGCATTTATGTTTGTATTTCAATCTCAAAAAAATTATTGTGTCTCAGATAAATTCATTAGATCAGGAATTTTCTTCAGTAACCCGTTTCATTTCCACTTGAAGTTTTCGATTGATTTATTGACCAAGCAGAGATTTTTGGAACCGGTCTCTGGACCAGGAGTCGGAACCCTTTTAACAAAGAGATGCTCATGTGCAGTTTTAAACAAAGCCAAAGTGTCAGCATTACAAACTGTATAATTTTTATACGAATAAATAATGTATAAAATTGTTAAAAGTAATGGGGAAGGTTATTAGTAAAATCACTAATTTAGTCTTTCATAACTAGGAGCTCCTGAATTCAATATGCTGAAGCTCAATAACTTGAATTTCCATCCATGAGAAAAGAGAATTATCAAAAGGAATGCTCATAAAATCCATCAAGTCTGGTTTTATCAAGAGGTGTGACCACGTTTATCAAAATCTTGACCTCTTTCAGCAAATTCTTCTTTCAGTGAAGTCATGTAGTTTGACAGTTTGACCCGATCCTTGCAATTTACAGTTTAGTTCGCCGAATTGATTTATAATATCAGTCAGGAACATCAAACTTACAAATCCATTATTTATTATCTAGTCTAGGAAATACTTAAGCTTGATTTTTATGCAACAAAAATTGACCTAATTTCTCCCAAACATTCCACAAATATAGAAAGCACTTCACTGCGGCTAAGCCTGCGTATATTGCTGTGTAATGAAATATCTGAACATGCACTTTCCATTTCTTGTAAAAATCACTTGAAGTGTCTGTGAGTTAATGAAGAACGACCAGCAATGTAGTTGATAACTTTTACAATAGTACCCATCACGGATTTTATGCTTCCACACGACACCTTTGCGCATACATTTTTCTTGATGAATAATGCAATGAAAATTCAAAAGTGGTCGACCAATGAGTGGAGTGAAACTATATACAAATCCCGTATGAATCCCGATCGTAGCCGGTGCGCCATCTGTAGTTACGCAAATAATCTCAGTCTCAAATGTTTGACGGATTCTGATAGTATATCTTCTCTTCTTGTCGTTCCTTCGAATGGTAGCAGACAAATCAGTTCTTCATACACACGGTTATTGTCAAAGTATCGCGCAACGATTGCCAACTGGGAAATGTCATTAACCCCGACACTTTCATCCAACGGAACACTAAATACGATATTCCGCTTAATGGCGTCGATCTGTTGATTTCCTACATTTTATAACATTTCAGTAACTCGTCAGGTCTCTATACATCTGCACAAAATGAACAAAGTCAGTGAACCTATGTGCAGAAAATGTTAACCCCATAATGAAACACCTCATATAGCCTGCTTCTGTGAGAACTTAAAAGGACTCAGACAAAAGCACTCTGAAGAAGAAATAATACAACCATTATAAATACTGAAAATCCCTCCAGTCAAACTAGTGGCTTACATAGAAGACAAGAAACTTCTGGAATAGTAGATAACATGGGTAATAGTACAAACATTCTGTTCAAGAGCGTGGGCTGTTGAGTGAATGGATTAATGAATGCTCTTTCCATTTAAAATATTGTAATAAACGTTCCAGTATATCTATAATATTTGTATCTAGTATGTATATGACTTCCATCCAATTGCTTTTATCACACAATCCATTTTTTGTTCACAAAATAAATCTTCTATCCTTGGTTTCTTCTTCTCATCCATTTCCATCCCTCCTTTTTCTCTTCTGATATTTTCCTCTCCCATATATTCACTTCATTTTCCTTGTCCTCCAGAATTTAATATTCCCTGAATATTCCATGTTCAAGCTCTAGACTACAGCTATACATCAAAAAACACATCATACCAAAAGAGTAAAATTTATGACACTACTTCCAGCTTCTCCAAAATCTACATACGGTTTCAAATAACGATATAAAATAATTCAACAACAGCAACATTTTCAGACAGCTTAAATATTTACATATAACGAGGTCATTTGCATTTCTAAATTTTGTGGAAGTGCCCTCACAATCAAGCTTGCTTCTGGAAAATGACTTTTAAATAACAGCAGGCTTTCATTTTGCTTGTAAAATTCTAGTGAGGGAATGGAGCAAATTGTATCCTTTACTTTATGCATCTTTTATAAGATCCACGTACAATGGGGTTGATCTTTGCATCACTATTGGGATCTTAAAAAAAGCGGTATGGAATGGAAAACCAAACTGTGTGCTCTCTTGACTTCTACCGATACAGGTAAGGTTCTATTTTTACTGCTCAGACTGAATTTTTAAAGTAATTTGTGGAAACAAAGAGATTTTATTACGGAAAGGTCTGGTGAAATTGAAGGCGTGTTTACGTTGGAAATTTTTTTACAATTTGTTCAAGTTATTTAAATAACTATAAAAGTTAGAATAAAATTAATTAAATCCTAGCGGACGGTTCACTCATTGTAAAGCCAAGCTAACTTTTTTCACACAAATTTAAAGTTTGTTTTTTAAATTTGTGCTGTTTAACTTTTATCCATAATTCTCCCTAGTACATTGTCCCATTTTTTTTTCATACTCACTATTGCTTTTTTTTCTCCAATTTCATTACATTTTACTCTTACTGACATTTATATACAAAACATATATAAATAATAGTATATTATGATATTAGGAGAATAAGGCCCGGTTGTACATTTGAAGCTTAAAATTGAGCTCAACTGAGCTTGGCTTAAAATATAAGCAACCCTAAACCTGTTGTACAAACATGGTTCAGTAGCAGCGCTACTAAATCTATATTTGCAAGTGTTGGTAGAACTTATTTCGAACTGACGCATGCGTATGAAGTAAATTGGTCAAAATATGTATGTCAAATGGAGGTGTCTCCTAACTAATTTGGCATTTAGGGAGATTGTTCGTACATATTAGTTTTGCAAGAAATTTCCTCTGATATACAATCTGTCACAAAGCGGTTTCTTTAGAAAGACGAAATCTTTGAATACACTCATGATCCTTCCAACATTCAAAGTGATTCACACGCTCCCATACACCCGAGGTCTTCTCGGGTGTTGTACGATTTCAATAAGTTCCAAAAAATCCTTATCATCGGTTAAAATATCCATATTTAACTTTGATAAACTTTTAATTTGAAAATAAATTAAGTACAGGTTATGTTTGCATACAATTTATTTACGTTTAAGCCACGGAACATCATAACATTTTATGTTCTGTGCTTGAGCTTACATTAAACCTGCCCTCTTAATGGTTTCACTAAGCTTAAGGTTTAAATCAAGCTCAACCGTAAGCTTACTTTGTACAACAGCAATCTGACCCTGAACCTGAGTTCACACTTGAGCTACATTTGTACAACCGGGCCTAAGTGTGCTGAGTATGGAAAGTTGCCACTATCCATATTAAACGTTTTCCTATTTTCTTTAGAGATTGCTCGGATTCCATCGCATAAGTAATGTTTTGACTGAAGATATCGATATCGAATAATATCACTTGCAGACGGGTTTCGGTGTATTTGCGCCTTATCAGTACAAGGTAGATATTATCCGTTCAGAAGCTCTAAGAGCATAATCCTGGACTGAAGACAACGCTTGAAATCACATTAATACATTTAACCCAGTGAAGGGAATGCAAAGAATGTGATAAAAGTGACATCTCCACAACTAAATATAAACCAAAATTCTATATTGACAATAAACCATCTCGGTTTTGTAGGTTATTTACTTAATTACAGTTTCCTGTATCAATTGCCATATTTAAGTAAAGCGTGTTATCAATAGAAGTCAAAATAATAAGTAGTGTAAAACTATTAAAACGCTCTACAAATTAGAAAATCACTTTCCAAAGGATAGACCGTTCACTAGGAAGCAACATCTACTTCTCGGGCTATATGCCCCGCAGACAATGAATTACACTTCCAAGTTAAACGGGGTTGTTATATATGAAAATATTTTTCCTCCTAATTATTAACCAGAATAGTTGGTTCTATATCTTCACACTATTATTTTGACTTCTAGAGGTTGTACTGTTTTACATTCTTTTTTTGTGACATTTTTTATATTTTTCGAGAAGTGATGATAAAATTGTGTGAAAAATACTACTTAAAAATTTTTGGAAAATTTGAAAGCAACGAGAAACAATTCAATACATTTTTTTAGCATGATTTCCTCCAGTGTTTTTGGAGGAAGATTTTTTGGAAATTTCAAAATTATTATTCCTACATAATTGAATGTCTACCTTCACCTTCCTGATAAAATACACATTTCCTAGATGCGAGTTGCATTAAATGAAGTATGTAGTATGTGTTTTCTCGTAAGTAATAAAATTTTATATTGCTGCATCTCAGATTTAACGTTCCTCGAAATGATAAATTAGTCATAATATGATTTTTAATAAAAACTTGGTACTGAAAATTAACAGTGTTTTTTTAATAACATTTTGATTGTACTTATTCTCAGGTGAAAAGCGGGTTAGTCCCCATTCATCTTAAAATGTCTGCTTTCTTTAAGACAAAAGAAAAGAAAATTCGTTTCTGGAAAACTCATGATTGATATGCACTCCTGAGTTCAACTACGTACTCATGTTTATAAAATATTTGACGGTAATGCGCCTTTGAATATTTCTCATCCATCATTTTGAAAATAAAAATTATAGATGAAAAATTGGAAATTTTAAAAAGGAAACTTTGTGAGATGAAAGTAACTTTTTACCTTTTAAATATAAACAAAGGTGCTTCGTTGCAAATATAAGACAAACGTTTAATAAATTTGTTAATTGAAATATCCCCCAATATATTAGGGGGAGTTGAAACTTGAACTTGAGTAGAAAGTAGACGATTATTCAGATGATATTAAACGAAATTTGAGAGTTTCTGTAACAATTAAAGTGAATGTAGTTCAGCTGCGAATTATAAAGTAACTAAATTTCTAAAATTTTCTTAAATTGTTAGAACTAATTTGCCATTTTTTTCCTACTGGTCCTTTAAGCATCCTTGGACTTGCTTTTCAATTCAAATCCTACATAAATTATGGAAGGATAATTTTGATTTATATCGAATTAAAACTTTGTTGTTACATAGAGACTGCTTGTACAACAATGTATGTATGTATACTAACGCGGGGATTGCATGAGGAGATTACAGGTGATGAAATGGCAGACCAGTTAGCTAAAGGAGACTTCGTAGGTCCGGAACCGTTTTATGGAATAACAAAAGATTGATTAAGAGGGAAAATCGGGAACTGTTTGGATAGGGAACACCAACTCAAATGGAGGTCGACACAAGGGCACCTCCATACAAACAGTTTACTGAACAAGGTAGACAAGGAACTCTCAACCAGACTGAGTAAGAGACATTTGAAGACAGTTACCGACCTGGTGACTGGACACTGCTCTGAGGAAACATTTGCACAAAATGGGCGAAATTAGTGAACCTATTTGCAGGAAATGTGAACTCTATGATGAAACACCTACTCACATACTCTGCGTCTGCGAGAACTTACATGGATTGAGACGGAACCACTTTGAAGAGGAAATAATACAACCACTACAACTACTAAAAATACCTCCAGTCAAACTAGTGGCCTACATAGAAGACACAAAGCTTCTGAAATGGAAGTAGATAACATGGGAAATGGTACAAAGATTCAATTCAAGTGTCTGGGCTGTTGAGTACAACCCAATTGAATGAATGAATGAATAAATGCTAATGCGACATTTACCAAGACCCAAAAGATCTACTGTGCTCCCTTTCTTGAAATTAGTTCATTGGGAAAGTTTCAAACAAAAGTAGTTCCCGAAGGAACTTTGGGATATCGCCAGTCTTCAGCTAAGGTAAGGAAATAGACTTCAATCCCATAGGTGTTGTGCAATAGAATTTTGTATTGCTATTCAATTCGTAAGTGTATGGTTTGATGTTTTGTAACTTGCCTATCGACCTGTTTGGATTTCACCAAATAAGTTCCCTAATTACCGCTCGCCGTCATAATAACCACGTCTAATAATTATAGTTCTGTGATCTAAATTTCCCCTACTCTCGTTGACCGTTGAGACAATTGACATATTATGTCAACGGCCGATTCCATTTTGAAAACGATCGCCCTTTCTTTTCGTTACCGACGTCTTACAAAGACATATCTTATCGTCTCTCCAATTTTACCTTAAGTTTTACCTTAAATTGCTGTGGTAAGTCCAAAATTATAATTTATATTTATCAAGCTTTTTCTAAAGTAGTGGCTGAGATCATTTTTTTGTGCATTTCTTATTTTTTCACAGAGATAGACGAATATTCACATACCATGTGGTCACCTATATTTCTTTTATACTTGTACCTTACTTTTAAACTAAATCTTTTATCATAAATCACTGTTACCTTCTTTAATGAAAACAAAAAAATTATCTCAGCCACTACTTTAGAAAAAGCTCAATAAATATAAATTATAAGTTTGGACTTAGGTAAATTTAATGTTAAATTGGAGAGACGATAAGATATGTCTTTACTGTAAGACGTCGGTAACGGAAAAAAAGGGCGATCGTTTTCAAAATGGAATCGGCCGTTGACATAATACTTAACTTAACTTAACGAGAGTAGGAGAAATTTAGATCACAAAACTATAATTATTGGAAGTGGTTACTATGACGGCGAGCGGTAATTAGGGAACTTATTTGGTAAAATCAAAACAGGTCGATAGGCATGTTACAGTTTCTTCTTCCATTCTTCAGAATCTACATTCCTCTAGTTCCACGAGCCATTTTGAGGTGTTTTGGGATTTCAATCTCCAAATAAAACACCCCAATCCGTTTTCGGACCTTTGTACAACGCCAAAAAAAAAATTTTCCTTAGAAAATTTCGAACTAGGAAGTTTGGAGAAGATTTTGTAATTTTTTAAATGATGATCTCAAGTTCGAAATGAACACGGATCAAACTGTTTTAACAACCAACAGTAGTACTGTTATTTGAAGAGTTTTTCAACGTTTTCTTTTAAAATCACAAGTATACGTTTAATACTCTACTCCGCAACGGTCTCAATAGATTTTTCCAATCCACCACTTCCCATTTTATTTCTTATATCAATATATTCAATTCCCAATCGAGATGTGAACAATAACAAATTGAACACCATATTATTCTAATAGCAAACACTTCCACCATATAGTATTCAACCCTTAAAGGAACGATCGACCATTCATTGACACAAGGAAGGATTTAAGCCAAACTAAGCGGTGAAGTAATTGTTTACCGAGTAGAATCTCAATAGCTCCCAAGCCATTTACGTAACGGTGAAAGCAAACTTGGTCAATCAAATTTTCTGAATTTACGAATGTCTTTATGCAAACTAGTTCAAACACTTCGGACATGCATAGAGTTGCTCCTGTTTCTGACAATCTGATAAGAGAATTGCATGCTTTGAACGACTTGGAAACCGACTAGGCTGCTTAGCATATTGGTCGGTAGATTATTCGGTTAATTCGGAGAATTTGATTGTTCTCAAGATTGAGAATGTGGAACTTTATTAATACGCATTTCTTCGCTACGATCTTTGACTTTGAAATTTATTCCGGGAAAGGTAAAGTCCCATCAAAATGAAAAATGTGAGAAAATGCAAGTTTTACTGTGCTGAAGCATTTTTACATAAAATTTATTCAAAATTTTAAACAGTACTAATAATTGAACATAGCCTAGCAAGCTAATTATACGATCATGCTGGGTTAACTTGGCTAGTTTAAAAAATGGACAGTTTACTGAAAATATAATCTAAATACCCAATAAATTGTGTTTTTTTTCCAGTAAGGGGAGAGATATAAAATGGTACATATCCTCTATCACTTTTTCCAAAATTTCATGTGGAATACTAACCCAGTAAAAATACGGTTTTTTTTGGTCAACGTCGCACTAAATTTTCGGTACATTTTTTCATAAGGTTTAGGATCACTTACTTAGCATAAAATCTCGAAATACTGACAGATTCTGGAGGAGGTAAAGGTGCCATCTTGAAAAAACGTTTTTGGTTGATATTTCAGAAAGGGCGAGACTACAGCTGAACACCTTTGATCATCACTAATGCCAATTTTTTAGTCACCATCCTTCATCCCCACTCTTTGCTTAATCTAAATACTTAAGTACAGTATAGACAGTAAATTCACGTTTAAGAATCTTCATTTTGTTTTATTATGTTCCTTTTATTTATTTCACATTTTTAACCATTTTATCGTCACAACGATGTTTTTTGTTCTTCTATATATACTATATACTTTTATTTTGTGTTTTATAATTTCACCAAAGAATGTACAATTTTTACCGAGTAGAAGAAGCCATACATTTCTAGACGTCTGTGAAGATTGCTTAGTCGAGGCCCAGGCCAAGACTTAGCAACACAAAGTCCAGGAATGTGGCTTTTCCTTCGAAGTAAACATACCATTTTTCCGCAAATACATAGTTCAAAATTCGACGGATTTTAATTAATTTTTTAAAAAATCGCGAATAATTTTATTAACGAATTAATTGAACACAATGTAGATGAAGAAAAAATAGTATATGTCACTCGGAGCAGAAGACCCATTATAAGTTTCGCCCAGTTTGCACAGCCTCGGCTAACGCCTCGGCAGTGGGCTCAACAATAATGATAGCCTTCTACTCCTAGTAACATAATAATAATAATAAGTTTATTCATCATCATCAAAAAACTTACAGAAAATTTTAAAAAATTATAAAACATCTGTTAAGAATAAACGAATAAAGAAATAAAATATGCGTATGCAATACATATACATTTCCTGTAATACTTTTTAGAGGTACCTAGAAGTATAAACTTCTGTAAGTGCCTAATAACTTTTTTTTTATTTTTGTTTATTTTATTTATTATTTTTTTTCTTATATATTTTGCACAGTCGAATAATAAACCTATTCAACTGAGATATCTGAAATGAGCACGTAATGCATTAGCTATCCATTTGAAAGGCACCTAGAAGCAGGAGCTTCTGTATGTGCCTAATAAAAAATTTTCTTATATTTTATACGGTTAGAGTAATGGCACTATTTACTTGAAATAACTAAAATCCAACGAACAATTTTTTGACAATATTTAAAAATTGAAAAGCTGAATTACTTTTTATCACAGTTTGTTTCGAAGTATTAGGTAAGAATGGTTTTAAATGTTTCCAAGGTTCTGACAACATATGTTCTACATTGTTTCTTAAATGAATCCAATTTGCTTATACTTCTGATATCAACGGGTGATAAATTATAAAATTTAGGTGCTAGGTAGTCAATAAATTTCAAGTTCATAGTTGTATTGATTCGTGAAATTTTCAACCGTTTGTTGTTGTTTGATCTGATACAATATTGATGATCTACAATTTTTTTTTAATTTATCTGATTTATGACAATAATAACAGGACAATAGGATATAAAGACAACTCACATCACATATACTCTCATTGTATAATAAGCTGGTGTGATACAATCTGTTTTTGTTGAAAATCACCTTTAGGATATAATTTTGTATTACCTGTATTGGTTTATTGTTACTTTTGTATGTTCCTCCCCATACTATTATACAATACCTAATAAGTGTTCTATAGACCGTTACTATTAATTTAGTGCTCAAAAACTCTCGTAAAATGTAAAACTTTCTGATTAATTTTCGAATTTTACCAGTCAGATAGTCCACATGGTATGTCCATTTGAGGTTTTCATCAATTATCACCCCTAAATATTTAGTCTTAGATACTGAAGTTATTTCAAAATGTGTGTTTTCCTCTATTAATATTTTATTATAAATAGGTCTGTTCGCATGCGTTGATGAGAAAGCTATGTAATTTGTGTTAGTTATATTCAGTGACAACTTGAAAGTTTGAAGCCAGTTTTTTACCTCCTTCATACCGTTTTTTACCCGTGTTTTGACTTATTCCCAGTTTTCACCAGAGAATATAACAGCTGTATCATCTGCATAAGATAATATTTTTCCTTCGATGTTTATGTTAAGTAGGGAATTTATATATGTTAGAAAGAGAATGAATAGAGAATGAATAGAGAATGAATAGTCCCTAATAGGCGCCAAAAAACCTGAATACGGCCCTGCTTAAGAACCTGAACTTCATATCTTAGAAATCCTGGAAATAGAGCCCTACGCAACAACCTGAGGTATTAAAAAATACCTACAACGACATCTGTCACATGAAAAATCACAGTATGTGACACAGAATCCAAATGCTTTTTAATTTCGACGAATGAGCTTAAGTAATTCCATCTAGATGCAGTTGAATGCGAAAATTTTAATAGAACATCACCGTGAAATCTCCAAAAACATACTACAAACATTAGAAATGCACTTAGCTTAATGTTTTCTTCTTGTGAACAAAATTTGCAAATGTAAATAGCAGAAATTGCGGTAACGCGCAACTGCATTCCTTAGATGTAATTAAAACATATGACGTAATAAATCACATACCCAGAACGAACGTTCCAGACAAAATGTCCCATTCTTTTGTCCAATAACACAGAGATTAATACTTCCTGCGGTTTCCCATCATGATTGAATTGTAATTTATGTGAACCAATGAGGCGCGTAGTAATCAATCATAAGAAACACTGAAGGAAAAACTGTACGGAATGAAACATAAGGGAGGATATGTGAGAGAACGGATGTTCTAAGAAATAATTCATGATCTGATAGCTAGATAAGGGATTTTTCTTTTTGGAAACAAAGAGATTAATAAAAATCGAGATATTAGATGTATTCGCTTGGGAAAATGAATTAAAAATTGCATTGAATCATCGGTATAATATTGATTCGAAATTACGTACGTTCTGAGAATTTTTAATAAAATAGCAGATTGTATTTCATGTCGTGTGATATAATAATGAGCTTAAGTCCAATTTATTTTCTCTTTAATTCAAATCAAGCGTAAGAGAGGACTGGCAAGGCCCAAGCAAAGAGACCTGGTATACAGTCGGGTCAAAGACTGAGAAAGGGACAGGAGCGGGGGTGTATAGTAAAATCAGGAATACAAGATCAAGATACAAGATAACATCCAGACTGGTAAAAGAATGCTAAATGAACTGGCACACCACACTAAAGTAAGATCAATGTGGTAGCCTGAACATTAAGATATTTCTGGAAATGAACAAGCTGATGAACTAGCGAGAAGAGTAGAACCAGTTCATGGGACCAAATACAAAAATTGGGACAAACTAGCATATACTACAGTGGAGGAACACTCCAAAGCAGGTACACAATAAGACCTTCATAGGTGACATATTATGTTAAGCGGGCTGATAAATTACTCAATATCGGTAGGAATAAGCTTAGAATTATTTCAGGTTTTTTAACGGATCATACCCCGGTAAATGATCACATGCATGTAATGGGTCAGTATGACACGGATCTCAGCTGCAGATTTCGTGGCATGAAGACCGATACCGTAACCCATTATACCTTGTCAGACTGTGAGGCATTGAACTCCAAGAAACTCTTCGGATAGGCCAATGTGCCGCCTGTAGCATATGACACGCATCCAATTCACCTATATCGTCTACTTTCGTAATATACCTGAGCTATGTGCAGTTTCATGTTTTCTATGTTCTATTCTTTGCTTATAAATGTTAATACCATGTTTTAGACGCTTTCATAATTTGACGGCAATCGTATTAACTAAAAAACTTTATTCTGATTCGAGAGAGTATTTGTTGCTTGTTATTTTTTTTTTCTACGAAACATACATCTCGAAAGTCTTAGCAGTTCACATGTATTTTTAGAATTTAACTTTTCTAGTTCCCTTTCCTATTAGTAACGTCCTAACGAATTGAAAAAATATGTGAAGCAAGCACATAAGTGGAGCAATAAATTAAAATGACCATTTTTAAACTACTTAATACAACTGAATCCAGTTATTTATGAGCTTATAAACAAAACACATTTGTATTATCGAAAGTTTTCGAATCTCTACCGAATGGGTTTCACAACATCCAATAATTAGTTTTTTCGCTATTATCGCTTTTCGATCGAATAATTTAGCTTTTAAAACTAATCTCAACAAACAAAAGCCGACTATTCACAGTTATCAAGTTTTTTTCGTTATAATATGTAACATAACGTTCAAGAGTTGAGAAAAAAATACATTAATAAAGTTTTGTAAGTTCCATGAATAACTTTTTCCATTAAATGGGGAAAGTTGTAAATGGATTCCAAGTTTATGTCTAACGATTTCTTTATGTTTAGTTTGTGGCTATTGGTCGCTATTTAATTTGTTATGATAAAAATAAACGAGAGAAAAAATCTAATACTATTCCCATACAATAGACCCCTTATTTGTGAATCTATTTGTTACGAACTCAGAAAGGGACAGACTGTAAGATGAAATTTTAAGATTAGTCGATTTATGTAAAAAAAACTCAAGACAACTGGTCATACTTGAAGATGAAGGAATTATTTTATCTAAAAAGTTAGTCCACCAGTTGATTTCTCGAGCCAAAATCCCCATTACACGATTTTTTTTATATGTTCCATGTCACAAATTTTTTTTGTAATTGTAAATTCTGAACAAATTATGTATGGATTTGATCCTCTCTTGATTCATTATCTGAATGGATTCAAAATTGATTGGTAGCGTGGCTTCCAGTTACAGAATTTGATTTCTAGGTTGTTTTCAGTGATTTAACCTCCACGATTCATGAAATAGAAACCCTTCAAATTATGGTCAGTAGACTGGTCTTTTAAGAGTACTCTCCCAAAATTCCAGTTCCAAATTAATTTTTGATTTTGGAAATCTTTCGCGATTTGAAGTTTTCTCTGTAACTAACATGCTTGGACATATCGTTTCAAAGTCCACAGAAGTATGCGAATTTTTCATCTGAATCGATTGGTGGCTATAAAAACTGTCTAACTGTTGAATTATAGGAGTGATGGGTTGTTCTCAGTTCCAGAATTTGTCTTTTTTAGTGGTTTCGGTGATTTATCTTGACGATTTATCAAATGAAAACCCTCCAGGTTATGGTCTGCGAATTTTCTTTTGACCTTGAATATATAAAGACGCTTACATGTGATCTTGGGACAATATTTAAATGCTCATGAATCCGAAGGTGACTGTACTATTATGGTAACTTGAATGCAAAGGTTTGAAGTGCCGGAACTTTTTAAATTCTTTACTTTAGCAATTCTAGAGATTTATAGCCAAGACATTATCATCGTCTTGAGTAACTATCTTCGTTACAAAGTATTTAAGTATAGACTATTTGGAATGAATAATTATCAATTCTGTCATTAAAATGATGACACGCGTGTCATGTCACAATAAAAAAGATACTGGAAAGTGCTTCCTACCTTTACGGTATCGACTTAATGGACTTCTGAAGACGTTCAAAACTGCTTACCTGAAAAACAAGAAAACAAAATTGAAGATTGGTCAGCGGGACTCGGTGTTAATAACCATTCATAATAAATTATAAAGTGTATACACGATTTACGCCAGATTAAATTGATTTTATAACAAAAATTTAATTGATTAAGTATGTAAATTTTATTAATCAAAAGCAATTTGATTGGATTGAAGCAGTTGACTAACACGGAAATGATTACTACGAACTAGGAACGTAAAAAAACAGAATACACTTGACAAATACAGGGTAATGATGTCTTAAAGCACACCTTTCAGTAACATAGTTTCTGTTTTCTCTTTAAATTGAAATACTTAATTCACATGAGAAAAAAATTAGGTCAGTCTCCGAATAAAAAATAAAAAGCTATAGAGCTTGAAACGTTGTTTCAAGGCAATTTTTTCATAGTTCCCTAATCCCTCCCACATTATTTTCTGAGCCATTACTTACCTAACTTTTGTGGAATTGAACAAAGGTACGTTTCTGAATGTTTTGACCTCATTTGGAAGAAGAACGTTAAAGTGTAAGTTAATTAATTGATAGTAGAATGAAAAAATAGTTACCTATCACTTTAACAATATTGATTATATATTATTATCAACAAACACTAGTCACAATGATTCTGAAAAAAAGAAAATTTGAGCGAGTGGATATAGGACGACGATTATGATCAAACTAATTTGAATAAGGTCAGCTTGTGCCGATTAGAGTCAGTTGGGGATTATATACAATGTATTGTAAATTATATAATACAAACGAGTATCAATTCACAAAGACAAAAATATAATAATTCGTATCAACATGATTATTGTTTTAGAAGTTATTGAGCATTTCCATGAAAACTATCCACCCCACATAATTCTAAATGCGTTACTTATGAAAAAATGGAAAAGGAGGTCAAAAATAATATAAAGTGGACATATTTTGCTCATTTGTAGACGTTATAACTTTAACTTCCTCCCCCTAATGGTTACCCCTTCCAATTTTTTAAATGGAACACCCTACACATTATTGCATTGTTCGATTCTCCTCTGCCCTAGGATTACAAAAATGTATAATGCCTTATCAGTGGGGAGTTACAAATAATTCTGTTAAATATGAGTGTGGCTCAGAACCTTAAAACTAACAAACATACACAGACAGTCAGGCGGCAATTGAGGCACTGAGTGGATATACCATCAACTCAGGGCTTGCTGCTGAATGTCGTGAGCGCCTTGCTGACCTAGCAAGGCGGAACACAGTGTGGCTAGAATGGATTCCGGCCCACTCTGGTTTTGTAGGAAACGAAGGGGCGGCTACTCCCTTTAACGGCTCGGGCCCGACCTTGAACCTCACAAAACAAACAATCCGTAAGGAGACCAGGAACTGGTTGAAAAACCTGCACCTTGCTCACTGGAGGGCTCTACAGGCTCTCAGGCAGTCCAAGCTCCTATTGAGGGGATTGACTGATGGACATGCTAGAGCTGCTCTAGAACTACCAAGGAGTAGGTTGAAGAAGATAGCAGGACTCCTAACAGGGCACTGCTGCCTAAGGAAACACCTCTGTAATCTAGGTTTAGAGGAAAGCCCCCTTTGCACGGGTTGCGGCATGGCTGATGAAACGTCGGACCATGTTCTCCTCGTATGTCCACATTGGGCTGTGCTACGCAGGCGAATCTTCGGAGTCCCTGTTATGGCCTCTGGGGACATAAGCAGGCATCCACTGAAGAGGATTGAGTCATTCATCGAGGGGCTTCATGGATGTATAAGTGTCGGGAATTGCACAATGGGCCCGCCAGTGGCCTCAGTGCCGGAACCTTGGCTTGAGTTTGTCTTGGCCAAGGTTCGCCTGACTAAGTAGTAGTAGCCCTCTGCCATAGGATTACAAAAATGTATAATACCTTGTCAGTGGGGAGTTACGAATAATTCTGTTAAATATGAGTGTGGCTTAGAACCTTAAAACTAATAAACCTATAAAATGTTGAGTTGGTAACACTGGTGTGTCAGTAGTAGTAGTCAACGTTGAGAAATGATATTTCTTCTTTTCGTTACTATCACTATGTCATCTGCATATGCGACTATATGGCCCCCGCTCGTTCTTAAATTTCCCTTGTTCACGTTTCTCATAACATGCTCCAGGTCCAAATTGAATAGTGTTGTTGATAGACCCTCACCCTGTCTTAAACCTCTATTAGCTACAAAGCCCTCCGTTTCTCCTTTACCTGTAATTATCTTCACTTTTGACTCCTTCTTAGTCATTGCTATTAATCTCCTCAACTTACTTTCTATCCCCTGTTTTTTCAGTCCTCTCATCAGTTCACTTCGTCTTACTGAATCAAATGCTTGTTGGAAATCTATAAATAGCATTTCTATTTCCATTTTGTATTCATGGGCCTTTTCCATTATCTGCTTGATAGTGTGAATAGCGTCAATTTTTGACTTTACTTTTGTGAAACCGTATTGGTATTGACCTATTATGGCTTTCGCTTTTCCAGCTAGGCGGTTTTGAATTATTGCTGACGTTATTTTGTATGCTACATTTAAGAGAGTTATACCCCTATAGTTTTTGCATTCCTGTTGATCCCCCTTTTTGTGTATTGTGACTATCTGCCCAACTTCCCATTCTTCGGGCATTCTCTCTTCTCTCGATATTTTCTTTATTAGTCTGTATAATCTTTCGTACAGCTCCTCTCCTCCATACTTCCATGTTTATTTCGTCTTTGCCCGGTGCTTTCCCATTTTTACTCCTTTTAATAACTTGTATTACTTCATTTTTTGTTGGTTCCTGTGTTACATTTTCTTCTTTTTCCTCTTCGCGGGAAACTTGAATGGTGAATCTTATTTACAAGGTGATCAGATCAGTTGGATATTCCAAGACAATAGACCACCAAGGATTTATAAATTGTTCGTAAAGAGATAACATCATTAAAACGTTCTTACAACAAACCGATACTAAGAATGGGCTTGAAGAGTAGCTAGGGTGGTGACAGTTATGAATCAAGCTGATCTCCATCCTTGCTCTTATAGGTATACCAGTTAATCTATACGCAAAGTTAACATTAACAGCAGAAAGCAAAAACTTTTTCGTTAACATTCATGAATTTGTTTGACGCAGTAAATGACAGGAGAATTGTTTCAAAGTACTGCGAGGTCACCGACTCTTCAACTGCCTTTGCACTACTGGTCTGTATAAAAAAAAATCGATTAATAACCCAGCGCATCTTGAGAAAAACGTTTTGTTTCTTCTAACAATAGTATAATGAAAAATAACCCATCAATTCTCCATTGTACAATAGGAACGCAGTTGATAGCTATTCAACAAAAAATAACCGAAGTAAGAAATATCGATCAGATCTTTTTACGTCGTCTAGTTAGTGAAACAAAGAGAGGCATATTAACGCAGACAATAACATCGAATGCCGTTCGAGTTCTCAAATTGTAATAATTAAATAATTACCCCACCTATTTCGTGTAGGGTTGAAAGCGTTTTTGCCGCTTTGTTCGCCACAACTCAAGACGCGTCTGCAGTCGAAACGAAATTTCTCGATCTCCGCTGCTTATTTGCTTCATTTACTATTGTCTGCTAGCTTGTAGTTTACTAACTCGCATTTATTGTTTGGGATGATTGTGTTAGGTAAAGCCTCTTCTGGCTCTCGGAAAGTTACTGAATTTCTACCGTGGTGGATAGTTTGACGCTGCGTGATTTGTAGCTCGGGATTTCAATGGATTCATGTCGATGTGTCAAAAACTATTCGTGGGTTTATAATTTATACGAAGCTGGTATGAATTTGATATTTTTTGTGGTGTTCATAAGTTAATAAATAGTCGTTTAGATAAGCTTTGACAGTTGCGGAATATAGTTATAAAATTGAATATCATTAAACCCACAATATATTGGGACAGATAATGTTGCTATCGGATGAATATACAGGTGTTGGCACAATGAGTATTAAGAAGGAGTTTCTGGAAAACTGGCTAACTATCCAAATTGGTTACTGTTTTGGTAGTAATATTTGAGCTAGTTATATTCTCCTGAATTTGTTTATACTCAATGTCATTTTAGCATAAAACTATTTGTAAACGTGAAATATATTTTTATCTTTAGAGATATCATTTTAATTTTATCTATATCTGATTATTATCATCGCTGCCAGTAATATAACAGTTTAGTGGACAAAGTAATTTTTATAAAATAATTTACCAACATTTGTGATAATTTTAATACATTTATAAAATATACTTCATTTTCAAAAGAACCCTACAAAACAGGACCGTATTTTAAAAATATAATGAATAAAGGAATTGATGAACAAATTCAACACGATTATATTATTTACTTCAGCTTTCTCTGTAACATTTTTAATACGACTAAACTAAAATCTGGCACTTCTAGTGATAAGTTCTCATCTTTGGTGTCTTTTTCTGGCATAGTATCATTATTTGTAATTATTATTGAGTGATTCATCATTACTTCTTGTGGATGACTATCTGAACACGCAGGCGTATTATTTAAAATTTCTATATTGCTACTCATAATACTTTCAAAGTTTTTCTTCATTTTTCTCCGAAACTCCTTTTAATTTTCTTCCACTCCGTTAATTCCGACATTTTACTCGGTTTGTTTTTCTAAAACTGCCAATTTAAATCTATAACAATAGTTTTATAATGTATTTACACCTGATTTATAAATGCTATCCAACTCTCTAACTCTCTGAAAAAAGTGTTATAGAACAACTAAATTTTATAAACAATAAATGTCTTATGAATCTCTTACATAATTCGTATAAAATCGCTTTATAAATATTATAAATTTTGTTGCCAAATTATTTTTGTGATAAATTCATAAAACAATTTTGTAACAAAAAGCTAAACTGGCTATTATGGAACCTTTATATAATAAGTTGCATACTTGGAAGCAACAATAAATCAACATGGAAATAAAATTGTTATATAAGCCAAAAATTATGAAACAACTTTGCTAGTTGGGCGGTGCATTAATTCCAATTAAATTTCATAAAAATTACACAACAGTGCTGAATTTTGAATGAATTTCTAATTGCTAACAACCTACGTTTCTATTGGCTTGTCGCTGAGCATTTGGTTCTTAGCATGCGCCAACCTACAATTATATACAATATACATAGATATTTATAGTACTTGAAGGTTTAATATTAAACAACAAATGCTTCTCTCATAATGTGTATCGCTATCCATAAATTAGATATGCTCATGATGTTGTAAAAGCAATTTTCTCTTTACTAAACTATAGAACAAAATATTCCTTCAAGTCATATACCAGCGATTAATTTCATGATCCATGTTTGCTTTTCGAGACCACGTCGTTCGCATATTGGATGAGTTTTCATATCGTTTTATAGACCTAACCAAACTAATATCGAAGATATACAACGGGCTACGCCAACAAGGTTTCGAATATCCGGTTGAATTTTATGTTTGACGTTGCCGTATTAACATGTTTGTTGACAACATATTTTGAAATTTCAGTTTTTATTTGTCATTCGAATACGAAAGTTTAATAAAGCAAACTAGTCATGAATTATTCAACAGTTTTCTTTTGACAAACAAAAATTTGCTTTTAGTATACTTGGTATTTTATTGGGCGGTGATACATTTTCTAAAAATAATGTTTAACAGAAAAGAAACCTTTTACCGAGGTTTTTATACCATTTTATTCACAACCATGGCTCCGGTAAGGTTCGCAATTGGATCATGCACTTTTGAAAGAGAAATTCGCATTTAAAAGTACTAAAAATCTGCCTTTTTTTAAATTTTGACTATTTTTGACAATTATGTCTAGATATCAGATGGTCACAAATTTTAGAAAGAGCGGTGGATGGACAGTTTTGCCAGTTCTCATTCCCGTAACTCGTGGTGGCTTGGTAATCCTTTACACAAGGTTTTAGATCTTTTTACCAAAAAGCTTGTAGCACATCCAGAATATACAGGTTGTGATTTTTGGTTGAGTTGTGTTTGGTTCAAGGAATGCAAGGAAAAATGTGATATTTGTGTCTATCTATATACATACGTATTTATTCCTCTCCCTTCTCGAAAAAATATTGAATAATTTGTATTCGACATGAAATTTTCCAAAAAGGGGAAGGGAGTGTTAATGTCCATCTATATACATAAATACTTATTCCTCTCCTCGAAAAAATGTATGTCGGATATAAATTATTTAACTATTTTTTGAATAAAATATCTATGCAACTAGTGGCTGGGGTGGAAAAATGTTTTCTTTTTATTTTTCTCTATAAAGGGTGTCCCACGTCGAGTGAAAACTACCTGTGTATGGCAAAATACTTATAGTGAAATCATGAAAATTTCTACGTTTGGTTTTTCGGATACGATCTTTTTAACTAAAAGATTTTCAAAGATGGCCGACTCACAGTTCTACCGGAAGTCGACTGTAACTTTGTTATTTTAAATATAACACCCTGTATATTAATATATTTTTAAAATCCACGTAAAATTTCAGTATACTTTTTTCCGAAAACTTGTTTCGAAAAATGCATACTTTTTGAGTTATTAATTTTTTTGTAAAAACTTTGACCGTTGCAGAACCTTATAAATTATTTTTTTACGAGGGTGACCTTGAAGATATGAAAATGGTTTTTATTCGGTTGCTTTAAGCAAGGTCAGACGTATTTGAATATATGTTGAAACAAAATTCATTTTATACAGGGTGTGTATAAAAAGGTTTCAAACTTTCACTTCATAAATATTAAATTTCTCCATTTTTTTGAATAGAACCACCCGGTTTTTTCCATTTCAATGCATTCAAGAGTGAAAAATAAGGCAAATTCATGTGTACTTTCCTATATCTAAACCTTACCTTTATCCAGATATTGAATGTTTTCTGAAAATTGTTAAGTATTCTTTCAACAACGTGCGATTTCGATCGTGGTCCATCTGGATATCTTACTGCAAATAAGGCACATGTTCTTGTAACAACTTTGCCATATTTACCATGTATTAAAATAAAATTTACATAATTCTTTTTTATTTCTTAGTGCTTGTATCAACGACCGGATCAAAATAAAATTTAGACCACACCTGCATCTCTAAAAATTTACAGAAAACATTTAATATCTGGATAACGGTAAGGTTTAGGTATAGGAGAATATCCATTAATTTGCATTATTTTGTATCACTGAATGCATTAAAATAGAAAAAACCGGGTGGTTCTATTCAAAAAAGTAAAGAAATTTGATATTTATGAAGTTAAACTTTAACACATTTTATACACACTCTGTATGAAATGAAAAAATTTTCAACATAGAGTCAAATACATCCGACCTTGCTAAAAGCAACCGAACAGAAACCATTTTCATATCTTTAAGGGCACCCTCGTAAAAAAATAATTTATAAGGGTCTGCAACGGTCAAAGTTTTTATAAAAAAATTAATAACTCAAAAAGTATGCATTTTTCGAAAAAAGTTTTCAGAAAAAAGTATACTAAAATTTTACGTGGATTTTAAAAATGTATTAATATACAGGGTGTTATATTCAAAATAACAAAGTTACAGTCGACTTCCGGTAGAACTGTGAGTCGGCCATCTTTGAAAATAGTTTAGTTAAAAAGATCGTATCCGAAAACCCAAACGTAAAAATTTTCATGATTTTACTATAAGTATTTTGCCATATACAGGTAGTTTTCACTCGACGTGGGACTCCCTGTATAGAGAAAAATAAAAATAAAACATTTTTCCACCCCAGCCACTAGTTGCATAGATATTTTATTCAAAAAATAGTTAAATAATTTATATCCGACATACATTTTTTCGAGTAGAGGAATAAGTATTTATGTATATAGATGGACATTAACACTCCCTTCCCCTTTTTGGAAAATTTCATGTCGAATACAAATTATTCAATATTTTTTTGAGAAGGGAGAGGAATAAATACGTATGTATATAGATAGACACAAATATCACATTTTTCCTTGCATTCCTTGAACCAGACACAACTCAACTCAAAATCACAAATATTTGTAGTGAAATTGTAATGGAATGTTTTAGTTCCGAATAAACATAATTGGGAATAACATATCTTACAGAAATGACAGCCATAACAATAGTTTTCATAATTGAATTCATCATCTCTTCACGACCAACTGACACAGATCAAAGTGTAACTAGAATATCAAATAAAATGAAACAAAAAAATTGGAAAAAAAAATGACTTATATAAACCAAATAAGACTCAACAATGTTGAAAATACTGTCGTTAAAGGTAAAGGAATAATTTAAGTAAATATTCCTCGACTTGAATTCCAAACTATGACGTAACAGTTAACCAACCACACAAACCAGCTCACTGAGATAGTTTGACAGAGTAGTTATTTTATCGCAGGTTAAGTGTTTGTTTATTTCCGAGTTTCCACAAACCGTGACCGCGACGTCATGGTATTGTTAACCCGGTTTGCGTGGTTAAGTTCAAAGAAAAATGACTTTATAGAATATGTTAACATTCTACGGCATGTCGACGTTAGTTAAGTGCAGGTGCAGATTACTGTATAGCTCATATAATAGCCTTTTTGGTGTGCGTCATTGATTGTTTATGTCCTTCTAGCACATTACGTTGGAAGAAATAAATAAAAAGGGAGGTCTGTGATTAATCCTAATTAAAATATCACAATATTGAACCGTTTAAACGTATTACAAACGTTAACCCTGATATTTGACTTACAAAAATTTAATTGGTTGATGTTTAGATTACGCGCAAGCAAGACCTATCAATCTGGCGAAATTATATCGTTCAATTTACGATGCAGGCGTACCTTTCGTAGCGGCAATGTCCCACTGACAGTTCTCGTCAGGTCTGTACTTTGTTGTTTACGGTCAATTGTTATTTATGAAAAGTGAATATTAATCTTATTGTTAGCATTTTATTTATTTAGATAATACAAAAATATGCCTAGATATACGCAGCATCTTATTTTGAAAGTTCTCAAGTATTTTCAGTCAGGAAAAGAAGCTTGTAAACCATTGATACCTTTAACTTCAGTGCACGAAGTTAGTATTTTTTATATAACAATGAGTGAAATTTATATAAAATAAGTTTATCCTATGTATTTCATTGGGATTGCTTGAATATTTCATTTTTATCCATTATGTTTAAAGTTATGAACATCAAGTACATGGGTTTAGAAAAAACATCAATGAGACCGGGACCGATGAGTTGCATCTTATTTGAGCAGGCCGAACTTTTCACCGCTGAATTACATCCGTCCAACCGCTGAGTTGCATCCCATTAACAAATTTAATATGGTGTCTAAAACTAGTAGACAATTAAATAAAATCGGGCATTGTTGTCATGTTCATTCTGATATCGTAATTAATACAAAATTTTATTTCCGAAACTGCGACTAATACAGTTTAATATACAGTAATATATTAATTTAATTTAAACAATTCCACAATTCCATTTTTCGATTGGGTAAGGATAGGGTAGGGTAGTTAAGAGAATATCTTATGTTTTTTTTTAATTAAAATATAGCGTAAGACGATTTTCAAATCTCATACAGATATATGTTCCAATTTTTATAAAAATATTTATGATTCAAATAAAATATCGGCAACATTGCTGTAAAATTTTACCAGCCTTTGACCATGATAGGTTAATTAACAGACCTTTTTAGATTACGGATACAATTCGACGGATGCTTTTTTTCGTACAGGAAAAATTTTACTGTTTGGGATGCAACTCAGTGGCCTCACTTATAAACAAATAAAACAATAAAATTCACTAACAATAAGAATTATAAGTGAAGAATAACTTTCCATAAAACTTTAGAATAAAATAGGGTCTTGTACGGTGCAGACTTAATTGAACACGCTGTATAATTCTTTTGCAGGACTATATTTACTAATGTAAAATTATTATAATATGTAAATTGAATATACAATTTGTTTTATTTTGCAGTGTCTAGATATCCCAAGTATTATTGATTTCATAATCTTTTCGAATTTGGCTGAATACGATCCTGAGGATTTTATTTATCAAATTAAACGTTAGCTATATATCAAAATAAGAAATAAAATATCGACATATCCAAAACCCGGATGTACGTCACAAACGATGACGCACACCAAGAAGGCTATTATATGAACTCAAGCTGCCACGCTACAACAAAAGAGTATTGAGGATTTTGCCAATAAACTTTTCATAACGAATTGATAATGTATGAAAATCGTAATTAGTCAAAAAGCTTTCTATAAAGAAACAACAAGGTAAGGTCTGCAAAGCTTTTTTTGAACCTGAATATTATATTAGCAAACATTTCAAGTATTTCATTTCAGCTCTTTATTTCAAATACCATTCCATTTATTCCAAAGTAATAACGTCTAAAGTATGAAGGGAGAAAATATATATAATATAATTGCATTTATTTGTACTGAAAAAATAACCTATATCATTTTGAACTGAAATTCGTGACAGAAGTGAGTATCTTTTAATCTATTTTATTCAATGTGAGGTATAAAACAAATCTAAGATGAATATTACATTCCAAGGATGATGAGTATTTCAATTTTCTTGATTATAAATTTAAATAATTCCATATTTTTTTATATTTATGTAATCCATTACAATGTGAAGTTAATTATATTCAAAGAAAATAAACACCACTTGACAACGCCGCTAAAACTATTACCTGATCACGCAACCCTCATAATAATTTATGGACCTAGGCTTCCTAGACATAAGATTTTACTGTGCCATTTTATAACCCATAAGTGAAAATAATTTTTAAAAATTGGCAAAACTTAATTATTTTTTTCCATGTTTTTTGTAAAACTGACTAACATTTAATTAGGTATGATAACCTTTACATTTTGAAGTAAAAATATGGATAGTAAAAAGGCATTGAATGGTGTTGAAAAAATATCATTTTTTGAACTAAATTAAAGTAATTACTGAATGATCCAGCGAAATTTTTGTTCTAACCTGCTCTATTTGAGGCAAGCTATCAAACAAATTTAAAATTAACATGGAATTCCTAGGATGGCGAAGTCTACCAGAACCAAATTGGCCAATAAAGATGGGGTAGTTCAGATTGCTTTCAGTCTCTGAAAAGCTTGATTATCGAAATGCGCGTTAGATAAAGTGAAAAGTAAGTGTCAGTGTATGGTTTATTAATTTCAATGCTTTTTAGAAAGTAGAGACTTTCAATGAGATCTTTAGTAAGAGATTGTAGATTGTCCGCAACTTCATGTTGATGGCGTGAAGTGGACAATTGAGAGCACTCTGTTATTGTATGCTTAATGGCTTTTATAACCTGATATTGGGTGGATTTTCTTCACATACAATGTGCTGGTAGGTGATCGTAGTATGTCCAATCCTTGAGCTCGTGGATATTATTCGTTCTGTTCGATTTTAAATTAATGGAGCCATAGAGATACTACAGATAGAGGCAATAAGCCATATGCCGGTGTGTAAAGGCAATAAGCCATATGCCGGTGTGTAAGTGGGAATGTCCCACCGAACTTCGGTGAGAGAGAAAAAGATAGACGATCAGAGGTTTTTCTGTCTTTGTTTTTGTTTATTGCATGCGTGCTATTAGAGAAAGACAGCCTAAAATTCCGACTTTCTATATCTCTCTTACTTGCTGACGGGTTCCGAGCTGGCTTGATGCCTCTATCTGTAGTATCTCTATGAATGGAGCACAGCAGACGTCAGACATTTTTTCTCGTAGTTTATCTCTGTCTTTAAATTCCATCGGTATTACCATACCTTTGTTATCGCTTTCTTCATGGTTCTATTGGCCTTATCATGAGCCTCGATACCTAAGTGAGAAGGTACCGATAATAATACTACCTTCTTGACCTGTTTTGATTGAATTTGGAGTCTCATTCTTAAGATAAATGCGCTGCAGGCTTGCCATTGCACTGAGAGAGATTTTGATTATGATGCTTTTCTTATTTATTCTCAGGGATATTTTCCATGCATCCAGGGACCGTATTATTGAATAAGGGAGGCCATAATGCGATTTGATAGTGAAAGGGGGTGAGTGAAATGGGCGTGCAGGGGTAGTGCTCGCCAAAAGAGCGAGACAGGCTTAGGCAGGCGAAGCTTCAGGCTCACGAGAAAGTGCATAAACGTTAGTTTCAGCACTCAAGGTATCTCGAGAACGAGGAGCAGAGGAGGATGACCGAATTTAAGACGAATTCGTGATAGTGTAGCTCACGATATTGAATAGAACATTCAAGGGTAGTAATTATTCGTAGCGTAGGGGTTATGGAGGGCTTCGTGACTTAGGAGGTTCGGGATTCTAACGGTTACGCTTTTCCAAGCTTCACCTCATAATACAGTTTTGCTGTTTACATTCTGTTCTGTCCATATCACATAAATAAAACAACAAAGGTCTCAATTCATCAGCCTGTATACAGATTGCGAAAAAGCTTAGCTTGACATACGATTTACATAGGTACGACAAGGATAATATGAACAACACTACTAGATAAAGAGAAACAAGAATTTTTCTATTTGTGACACTCACGACTGATAACAACAGAAATATCATGTGTTTCATGCTTGCTTTTAGTTATTGGATGTCATTTTAATCCAAGTAAATAACCTACAAAACAGAAATGGTTTTTTGTCAATATAGGATTTTGGTTTATATTTAGTTGTGGAGATGTCGCTATTATCGCATTCTTGGCATTCCCTTCACTGGGTTCAATGTATTAATGTGATTTCAGCGATGTCTTCAGTCCAGGATTAGGCTCTTAGAGCTTCTGGACGGATAGTATCTACCTTGTACTGATGTGGCGCAAATACGCCGAAACCGGTCTGCAAGTGATATTATTCCTTCTAATTATAAACCAGAATGGTTGGTTCTATATTTTCATATATACCAACTCCGTTCAACTTGGAAGTGTAATACATTGTCTGGCGAGGTATATTGCCTGAGAAGTAGATGTTGCTTCCTGGTGAGCGGACTATCCTTTGGAAAGTACTTTTCTAATTATTTGTTAAACGTTTTAATAGTTTTACACTATTATTTTGACGTCTATTTAAATAACTGGTTTTTTCTCCACTACTAAATGCTTATGGATTGAATTGCTGTCTCTTTCTTAACGAATTCGACTTTTTGTAATACCCCAAGTTCAATATCTTCGTTTTAAAACTTCCATAATCTCATTAACGACAAAAACTTTTTATGTAATGTAGAGCATCGGTATCATCTTACTGTAATGTAATGATAATTTGTTCCAGATACGCCCCGTCCTACTCTAACTCTAACAAAGATGTTTTTCTCATCCTCTTCCCCTCAATTCGGATTCTCGAAATGGCCCAGTGTAATCTGTTTGTTCCAAAGTTTTCTTATACACGGATATAAATTTCATATAAGATTTGTTTTGTGACAACTGCATGGGCATTAAGGATATAAATGTGTTTTTAAAATTAAAACTTTTCCTTTTTCCGTGAAATTATATCATTTAATTCAAAGTTGTGAGAATTATTTCTGGAAAACATGACCATAGTATCCAGAATACGGTGGTGATATTAATACACGACATTTGGATTTTAAATATACAGTTAAAAGTGCTGGGTAAACAAATATATTGAAGGTTTGGTTAGGACAAGATTTGAGGCTACGATTAATATGATATAACATATGGTTTTAACATATTAACTAGGTTAAGTATAATAAAATTATTGTAGGAGAAGAGTGAGTTCTCATTCCCGATACGTTACAGGTTAAAAGGGACTCACAAGAATTAACAATGACTATTTCAATTATATTGATAAGAAACTAATAGAGCTGCTGAAAATGATAATGGCTAACAACAAAGCAAAAGTGCGATTCCAAGGAGTCACATCGAAGGAAGTCCTCGTAAACAAGGGAGTCAAACAAGGAGACTCGAACTCCCCAACTTTATTCAATTTGGAATTGGAGAGTATCTTAAGAACAGCTAAACTAGAAAGCAAAAACATCATAACAGACCATATTCAAATCATAGCATATGCAGACTATTTAACCATAGTAGCAAATTCAAGACAAGAACTTATAGAAGGAATTGAAAAGATAGGAGAAAAGGCAAAACAACTTGGAATGGAAATCAACGCGAACAAAACAAAATATATGATAGTAGGTAAAAAAAACAAAAATACCGAAGGGAACTTAAAAACGCAATGGCATTGATTTGAAAATGTAACAACATTCAACTACTTAGGAGTGACGATGGGGCAAACAGAAAAAGAGCGGGTGCAAGAAAAAATACTCAATGGAAACCAAGCTTACTGCAGAAATAGAAAACTTCTGAAAAGTAAAGCCATAAATAAAAACCCCAAAATCAAAATATACAAAACACTAATAAGACCAGTGATCGTGTATGGATTAGAAACAACGGTAATAAACAAAAAAGAAGCAGAAGACTTAAAAATCATAGAAAAAAAGATTCTTAGAATGATACTGGGGCCGAACATAACAAGAACTGGGAAAAGGAGACTCAAAACTAACAAAGAAATAGAAAGCGAGTTAAGCAATGAGACAATCGTGAAATATATAAAAGCACAACGCCTAAAATGGGCAGGGCATATTGTGAGACGAAAGACTGGGGAAATGATAGGAAGAATAATACAATGGACTTCTCTATGACCGAGAAGAAGGGGAAGACCCAGAGAAAGTTGGAGAAATCAGATAGAAGAGGATACAAAAAGGATGGGAATCAAAGAGTGGAGAGAAAAATACAGAAATAGAGCAGAATGGAAGAAAATAACTTTTGAAGCTCGGACACACAAGAAATTGTAATAATAAAGAGTGAAACGGGAGTTATTCACCCTAATAAATGGATTTAAAAGCGCATCAGCGTTAGCCACAATCTATTAGATTTAAAGGGTTGATGATTTTTTTCAATTATAGATTTTTCAACTTGGCTAGTACACTGGTACCAAATTAATACGACGCAAATGCAGTCAAATTGTAGAATTTTTGGACGTACTGACGCTCCTAAATGGAAACTCGGCAGGTCACGGGGCAAATTCAGTGGCATACGTTACCTAAAGCTAAATGGTAGAGCTAGAGACTTAATTACCAGTAACGACACGACTTTTACTCAAATGATACAAAAACTTAAAAACGGCATTGAAACTGAAAGTTCTTTTTTCTTATTTTTTTTTTTGGGAATCAAACCACAATAATGTTTTTTTATTTTTTATTTCGACGTTTCGGTAGCGTTCCAGCTACCGTTGTCAAGATTAACTATTTATAGTATAGAAATAATGTTTTGGTCCCTATCTGACACAACGAAAAAATTTGACAACTAGACAATCAATAAAGTTCTTAATCAGTTACCCTCAAACTTCTTAACCTGAAACAAATAAATAAAAGTAACGCTCAATATGCGGAGGAAATCCTAGGAAATCAGAGAAAACAGTTATCTAGTTGAGACTATTAAATCAAACCCTAACTCTGAGAAAGTCAAAGTAGTAATGGAAGCAGGTACTAGAAAGGCAATAAACAAATGTGTAGGATCCAAACGTCAATGTCCTATACACATAGCGGCAAAATTGTTGTTGAACATTTTCCGGGTGAAAATTGATGAGAATCAAAATTGTGGGAAATTCAATTTTAAACAACTTTTCTCATAAAATTGAAAAGAAACGTGACAATACAATGGTAAGATTTTACCCCCACTCTTTTCAGGTATAAATGTAAAATATCGATCCTACGAAAAAATTGATAAGAGTAAAAATTGTAGAAAATTTAATTTTAAACAACTTTTGTAATAACTATTTTCCGTGTAAAATTGAAAAGAAACGAGTTATTCAAGAGACAAAAACTAACCCTTTAAATCAAGATGGAGGATGCAACAACGAGTCTGGTACCCTAATTTTTTAAATGTAGACTACCAGTGACCGCCCCCAACGAATTCCGAAGGAAAATTGCTGCTAAAAATGTTTGTAAATCTTGGCCCGGTTTTGAGCTAACTCGACTGGGCTACCGGTGTAACAATAATAGTAGACGCAAATATGTCCTATATACTTTCATGGGCAATATGAGCAGCAAGCTAATACTAACAATAGATAGTAATAATCAATACCAATACAATGGAAACTTTAGAGGTAGTAGATTTAGGAATACGTTAGAGTGTATTAAAGTGAAACCGATGATTCTAGTTCTAGCCTGGGAAACTTAGAGAGTTCCCAACAAGGAAACCAGTAAACATCTTCAATGTGGACCACCCACTCTTTAATTTTGTAGTCATCAAAACATACCCTTACCTATTGCACGGGGCAAATAAATTTCTTTTTATAAGAGGAAAAATCAATCCCCAACAGAACGGTCTCTGTTCTTTGAAAAGTATCTTTCAAACACTTAGTGAGGTGTTATTAGTATTAAACTATTACCTTCGACATCTACTGATAACATCTTTGACAATTTTTATTCGAAACTGTAATTGAGCTTTTAATAATTCATCAAAAAACTCACCCTACAAAAACATTTTAACGTCTTCTCATAATTACTTATAACCATTTTCAAGAGGTATCCAAAAAACATCTTTATATCTCCGGGGCGGTAGTGCTTACTAGGCTTTTAACTTTACATCGTTCTTTTTTTTCCACTTTGTGGAAAATTTCCCGCGCGGCGTTCCAACTAATAACATCATATCTTTAACTCCAGTCTTTCTCTACAGTCTGAAATATGCTTATGGTCTGCATGTTATCCTCAACCTGCATACCGTACAATCTATTATTCACAGGTGAGTATCTGAAACTTCCAAGTGAAAAATCAATTATTCAATTTGTAATTTATCGACTTAAAAAAGAAAATATAGTGGGACTTCAGATAAAGATTTTTATGGGTTCCGAAGATGTGCGGAATTAGGCGTTAATATTGAAAGAAGTTCTTATCTCGGGTATGCCGGGAATAATCAATAATAAATTGCCCACGAAGATGGTGTATTTGCAATTTTGAAAAAACTAATTTACGACTGTTCTGCAACCCTTCTGTTCTCCCTTTGGATCCGAGATAAAAAGTTGCTGCGGTGTATTTTTCAGATATCTAGCTGGTCGCATAAAAGCTTAATTTCCTCAAAGAGATTTGAATCTTGTTCTGGATTTTCTTGGAGCATTTATAATTTGACTTTTATCGCAAAAAGGGTTTACTTATACAGAGTGAAATATTTCTCGAATTTTGATGAGTTATGATCAGCCGATTAACAAATATTAGATAGGATTTATCGATCTTTTAAACTTCACCTTTTAAAATCAATACAGGGTGGTCCTTTAGTAATTGCACATAGAAGTACAGTACAATCTGCACTTTGAAATATTGGGATTTAAAACAACAAGCGTTAATATAATTTAATGTGGATATTATGAGAGATACAGGGTGTGATGGAATTTTAATTTTTGTTCTTTACAGTAACTTTAACGCTTTTTGACGTGTATGCACAAAGATCATGTCTGGGTAGTTAAAAATCCCAGTGTTGAAAGAGAAAGGCATTTCCAACATGAATTTGAAATAAATGTATGGTGTGGGATCATTGGTAACTATTGATTATGGCCATACTACACTGGCGACCAAAAAATTGAGGTCACTACAGAAATTGCGAATAATTTTAGCGTCAATATTGATAAGGACATAATTGTATTAGTAGGCGCTGAAGCAATTTTTTCCGAGACTAGACCGCTGTCATTAGCTGTCATTCGATTTATTAGAGTACGACTTTTATGAAAAATGTGCCTTTGCGCTAATTGAACATTCACATTTCCCTTGCCTGTTTTCCAGTTTACTGTTGGTTCTTTGTGTAAAACATAACGATTGTAAAGTGTAGTGATTTAACAGGCCCATAATGCCTTTAGATCTGATTGTTGTGGCAAGAATTGTTGCGCTGTTACAAGATGGTCGGGGTAACGTGAAGCTGCTGCTGTTGGTGCTAGTCTTTGTGGTGTGCAAAGGGTGTACCAGCGCTTTCTGGAGACCGGCCTGATCACTAGAAGACCAGGGTCTGGGCAAAAAAGAGTTACCATTCAACGAGATGATCGTTTTTTGGTGTCCACAAGTTTGCGGAATAGGACAGCTACTGCGGTTTCACTGCGAAATCAGTTGGAAGAAGTGAGAAATGTCAACGTTAGTGAACGGACCATTAGAAGAAGACTTCATGCTGCTGGACTGTCATGCAGAAGAATGGCTGCAGGTGCAACGCCAGCATCGGACTGCAAGATTGACATTTGCCAGAGATCACGTTTGTTGGAATGATGATGACTGGAGGGGAGTATTGTTCTCAGATGAGTGGAGAAAACCTGGGGAAAGATACGCTGAAGTTTGCATTGGCGATCGTCTTCCATTTGGCAGTGGGTCTGTTATGGTTTGAGCGGGAATCACTGCACAAGCTCGTACAGAGCTGGTCTTTATAGAAAATGGCTCCCTACCCTCTCACAGGTACATTACAGAGGTGCTAGAAGATCATGTTATGCCTTTCATGGTGACTATGGAGGAACGTGTCATTTTTATGCAAGATAATGCGAGACCACATACAGCCAGAATTGTCAGGGAGTATCTGGATGAGGTAGAAATTAGGCGGTTTGACTTGCCAGCTCGCAGCCCAGACATGAATCCCATAGAACATGTCTGGGACGAGTTGACACACACCAGCACCAAGAACTGCTCTGGAGCTGAGAAGATTGCTGTTGCAGGAATGGGATAACATCGACCAGAATGTGATCCGCAACTTAATTCACCGCGCCGACTTCAAGCAGTCATCAATGCAAGAAGAGGAAATACACGTTATTAGTGTCAAGTTTTTTCATTTTGTTCGTTCCATATTTTCCATAACAACAAAATGTTGAATTTCACCCAAAATGTTAATTTGCTGCTTTTCCAGAATACATCATGAAATCCAAGCAAAAAATGCATTTTTCTTTAGTATAGAGTATTACATTCAGCTTACAAAAGCACATGCAATGATGTACAGTTTGCAAATACGATCTGAAAACGTAAAATTTGAAAGAACATGAAAATTTTAAGGTGACCTCAATTTTTTGCTCGCCAGTGTAGTTACCCCATAAATTGAATGGTGATAATTACTAAAGTTCTTGCAAAATTACTTCATTGATTTACTGGAAGAATTGCGACCGAATTTGAGACAAATATGTTGATTATGCAAAATGGTGCACCGCCAAATTATATGGGAGAAGTCAGAAGATATTTAAATACTAACTAGGGTTGGTGAAGTGGAAGCAAGGGGGTCGAGAAATGACAGATGCCTGTATCGTAAAAATGTGTCACCCTCAGAACAAAAATCGACGTGCTTCCTAATTTTTCTTTAAATCTAAGTAATACTGCCAAATATCGTTTTCTGTTTCCCACTCATTATACTTTTTTATTGAAAAGGTGTGGCTTCAATATTTTTTTTAGAAAAAAAGCGCTAATTCAAACAGCAAAAAAGCTTAGCGTACATTTATGCCTTATACGTGGCCTATGTGGCGCCCTCTACAAAATACCTTGAAATATGTTCAAAATTATGATTTCTCCTATCCAAAAAACGTCACCGTTAAATTTTTGTGCCTAAACGTCAAAAAGCGTTAAAGCTATTGTGAGAAACATAAATTAAAATTTCATGTTTGCACCTTGTATATCTCTTAATATCAACATTTTAATAAAGATAGTTGGCTTAAATCGAAATATTTTGAAGTGACGATGTAACTATTTACAAATACTTACCGACCACCCTGTTTGGTAATCGTCTTAGTCAAGATTACAGTATCTAGGCCACCTCTGCAGTTTTTTTTGAGTGACAAAATATGCACATGGCTTCGTCTGACAACCCCATTAGCTTTGCTTGAACATAAATCTTGCAGCACTCCGTTACTACTTTTACTATCTTCACTTATTAGGTCTGTCGTAAATTTTGGCAAATGCCATTATAATCATCTAGCTTTCTCTTTGTTTGAATTTCCCACCCACTTTCCTCTGGCCATACTATTGGTAACTTGCTTAAAACAAAATTTCATGATAATATTATTAATCATTTTTCGCAAACTAAAGACCGTTAATATGTATAAAAAAAGTTAATAAAATTAATAAAAAAAAAAATAAAATATAAAAAATTCCCCAAAAAAATTAAAAACCCCAAAAAAATAAAAAAACAAAAAACGACCAAAAAAAAATGTTTTGGCAAAAGAAACTATATACCTCCACGTTGGTTCTTACTGGGCAACAATTAATTTTATCAATGAAGTAGCTGGTACGGTCGCTGCGCAAAGGTTAAATTAATTGGCTGAATAGAGTATATTTTTACAAAACTGTTTTATGTCCAGCCTCCTCTCTTAAAAAGTTCACGAGCCGCCACTGCATAGGAGACCGAGTGAGATTGCGACTGGGACGAGTTTGGAGTGAACCTACTATTTATTATTTACCCAGACCAACAAGTAAGACAGTTCCCAGCACCAACAATCCAATTTCTCCCAAATGATTTTTGGATAACATAGTGACTTCCATTTCTACGTTCCATGAAACATCCAGAGGTCCTAAACCGTATTACTGTTTTCTTGCCCTTTCCGTAACTAATCTCTACGTTATAAATTCCTTGTAAAATCATCGTTATATAATTACTCGAAAAACAAAGCGTCGTACGAAGATAAATTCACAAATTCAATACCTCCACGGGATTCCCGGAATGATGTATGATCTTCCCCACGTAAAACTCAGCCAGCCTCGAACCCGCTCGATAAAAACATCAGACTTCTTGGAATATGTTTCTGTGTAATTTATACAAACACTTTCGGTCTGTAATACATTATCCTGTAATATACATTATAAAATTTCACGACGTTGTTAAACAATAGCCTGTCTTCATCGCTGTACACTTCAAAAAGTGTTAAAGCAAGTACAAACTACCTCAAACATTGAAATAACATGATGTTAATCAAAACTATTATGAAAAAATATGACTTATTACAAAAAAATCTTCTTATATCCGGTTATTTATGGGACAAGTCTACTCAACGTCACCATGCGTCATGATTTTATTGTGCAGTAGGTAATGATAATATGGGCCATCAAATGGACTGTCTAGTTCCAAAAAATAGTACCAAAAATAAATTATTTTATCCAAAAACGGGAACGGTATGTGAGCAATTTAAAAAAGGAAGGGTGAAATCATTGAGAATTATAATGGATTCTTTTTTCAACTACATACAGTTTACCCAACAGATGTAGAAGACGACATTCTCATTTTATTTCAAATACTTTTTTGTATTCCAGATAATTGTGGCGGCATCTGAAGTTTGGATATTTTAGGTACCCAAAATCAGTTTATTTTGAATAGCTTTTCCAATCACCAATAAAATCCTGTACAGTGTAGATGGTTTTTTCCTATAAAAGTTAAACTTTCCAATTTCCAGGACAATTTGCTCCTAAAACTGACTCACGAAATCTAACAACCCATTTGAAATTGATAAAAGTATTTACACAAGGTATTCAATGTTCCTAGTAATTCCTTAAAATAGCATCTAAACTATTTCATTTTTTGATAGGTTACTTTGCATATTTTCAAACTTTCTGGTAAATTTTGGTTATTTTACCAACTGAAATACAGATGATATGGGCTGAATTTCATCAAAACAACATTCCATTAATAATTGCATTTGCAAAAGTTAGCGGAAAAAAATAGCTCTCGTGAAGTTTTAAATATTCATAACTGACTATTGTACAGTGCATGTGTTGAAACAGAATTTATCTTTTCACGAAGCTACGCTTTATTTTAGCTGACGGCCACTGGCTAATAATTGCAGAATTACTTTTCATTACAAAACTGCTCAAAGTGTTTTCTGGTCAACACAGGTACTGTATAACAAAATAATTTAATTGTTCATTATTTCTCATCGAATTAATTGAAGTTGTGTTGATATGGCGTTGGCATTTTTAAGGTTATATTTTGTCTGCAGCATATTGTTTCACGGAGTAACTAGCACACTGAATAAATGGAAAAATCATTGTATACGTTGAAATTTTTTTATTACATATTACTCACCATCAGAATTTTTCAGAATCTAGCTTCATTAGAATCGTTACTATTCTAAAGGAAGGATGCCAAAGTTGAACTCGGTAAACAATTTAATGTCAATCATTTCAAGAGTTTTAACACTGTAATGTTGGGTTTTTTAAGGTATGGATAGTCCTCTCAATTGGGGTGTTGTTGGTCACTCGGAGGGTCATCTTAATGGAATAAAACAACTACTTATGGCACTGGGATAAGTTCTATTCATTAAATTACTGTACTACTATACATCGCACTACTTAAGAGTACTAACCCTATATAAGTACCTAGCCTAGTATAGGATTACTGATTATTAATTAATCTTAGATTGACTTGTTACAGACTGATCACTGATCATTGTTGACTGATCTCCCTGATGCGTTGTCGCTTGTATATTTATACGACTAGTCAAGTTCACCGTTAGTAAATATTAAATAATACATGTTTATGTTTATTTCACGCTCTGAACTTGACTTTGTACCTGTCGACCTTCTTACTCATATATATGTAATATTTCAACGTTCTAATGATTTATTGAAATAAGTTTCGAGGGAATTTATTTCTTATTTAAATATTATTTTTTTATTATATTAGGCCAAAGGGCATCACAACACGTTCTGTGTATTTCAAGCTACTTTAGGAAAATTGAATAAATAACCAAATACTTATCTTAAGTTACTTTTTTAGATACTTTTGAAGTTACTTTGTAGATTATTCGTATGTAAAGACAAGTTGAGGAAAGGTAGATAACTTGGTACCGCATTCGGCTGCAAAATGACCGTGACCATTTCTCTCAACTCTATTCTAAAGCATCAGTGGTATCAACAACTTACCAGATTTCACTATTGTATTCACTGCTTCTTTTTAATTCACTCTTCAGGCGATGATACAGCAAAACCAAATGATTTGTTCGCTAACAACGGTATACCTATTGGCAGAAACTACGTACGTACAAATGCAAACCGCAAGTGGAACATACATACCCTTTTAACAGAGCGGGTGGCCAAGTATAAATAAAACGCGATCGTCGTTTCAAACAAGTTATATCCTGTCGAAAGAAACTTTTCCAATAGAATCATTAGTAACATCGTACGGAAACGATTACGGCTACAGCTATGACTACTGCCCAATCCATTAAACATATGAGATCAACTGTTTCTGAGATTGGTTGCAATTTGGGATGAAATTGATCAAGATCAGATAAAAAAAGTAATTTTCAGTATTAGAAATCGTTGTCAAGCAGTAATAAACGCCATAGAATGCTAAAGTCGCTGTTAGATAAATTTTTTATTTATTTTGTAGTGTCTAATGTCACCTAATCTTATCGAAATGCATTTTTGGTATTAGAAAATAACGTATCTTATTTCAAATCGTTGGAGACCAGCATTACAAATTATAATTTTGAAATCATGCGCAGTGTATAAGTGGGTTAACTCACATGAAATCTATAAGCCGTTTTCTCTATCGTTAATTAACACAAACTTAAATTCTCAGTGTAAAAGAATGAGTGATATAACGTAGAGTGTGGATTTGTCGAACTTGGACTAGGTTATATCTCCCCCATGAATATCACTGAATATTCTACGACCTTTCGTAAATGTGGGATGACATTTCGTATCAAATATAAACAGTTTTTCAATTTCACGATTGTATTCTTTGCCGAAGGCCGTACTTTTGTTTTTCATCGTATTTTAGAATAAATAGCCATGATATATGTGTCTGCGTGGTTTGAATGGGCAAAACTTTACATTGTTATAAATATCCGTAGCATGATACGTTCTGTCGGCAGTTTTATAACCTAAAATGATATCGACGCGTTACGTGTGATGTGAACATTTTCTTTTTTTTATTGAATGTTCAATTGGGTTGTCAACATACATAGTAGACATACTGGAAATATGTATATTTTAGGCTTGTGGTACAATAAACGTAAAATTCGTTAATGTATCAGTGAAATTGATTCATATTTTCATGCTAGTATTAATTATTCATTTATTTGGGTTGTGCTCACTTGAACTTGAACTGAATCTTTGTACCATTTATGCTAGTATATATAGTGCGAGGGCCAATTTGGTCTTCTCAAGTTACAATCGATACGTTTTCGAGAGTTAATTTTCCTTTGTACCAAAACATTCACCAGCACATTTCCTTCTGTCAGACCAAGCCTAAAGCAGTTCAAGATGACAGTTATTTGATAATGACGAATATCGTATTAGTCTAGTGAAATAGATGCAGGTAATGTGTTTAAGGTTCCATCCCCATTATTACAACTGTTTGGTCTCCTCACTACTTAACTCACATAAAGAGGATTGAACAAGTTCAAAACAATTGTTTCGCTATACAGCATTTAAGCTTAATGCTTATCGGGATAACAATTCATGGTAGCATCAATTGGGCATCTCTTTTCTCGAGAGCCACAGAAAACAAAAAGACCTTTTATTGCTATTTGACATCTTAAACGGTTGAAGTAACTGTCCACAGCTTCCAGCTGTCCACCTGGCATTTTTTTATCAGATTTTTGGCAATGGATACGATTTTTCAGAAAGTTCATTTGACTGTGGATAACGCAAATGGATATCTGCCGATTAAAGTGCCATTTTTCACTGATATTCTTGAACTCTCGTGAGCTGTACTAAAGTCCAGTATAAATTTCAAGAAACTTGGGAATTCCGTGAATTATAAACCATTTTTTGAAAACGTTAAAAACATAAATCTGAGCCGGAGATTTTTTTGGAGCCGTTCTTATGCTGGGGGCTCTGCCTATTGTACTCTCCGGTGATTTTGCCTTTCGAGAGCACCCTTCTGACTATTTTTGCAGTTTTAAATTTAATGCCTACTGTCCTTCCTTCCAAAATACGCCCCTGCATTACGTGAAGTTTGGTTTCCCGCGCCATATCCCCTCTACTTAAAAAATATATCTACCCGGTCGACAAGCTGATCGACAATATGCGTTTTGAGCTTTGGAAAATCGATTATTGTGCCGTAAGCATCGACTGATGACTTCCTTGCCAAAAGCCAAAATATGACATTACCTTTCAATTTAATTTTATAAATGTACATATCATAATAACGATCAACTAATTCGCGAGGCTAGTGATGTGTAAAGGTGTAAGTGTGAGTCTAACTACCACAAAACGAAGATATTTTCAGTTCTCACTATTGTTTCGAATGAGCTATTTGATGAGACACGGATTCCTTTGTTTTTATTTCGACTCAAAACTCACAAAATAGATTTTGACGTTTGGATTTCAGATAAGACGAATTGGCATTCAGCAAAGGTGTACTTTCTATGCTGCGGTTTCTGCATCTCTATCTGTATCTGTAGAGTAGGGAGGGTGAGTTAGGCCCACAGCACTTAGGCCACATGTGACCCATTGTACATCCTCCCGAGGAGTTGTTTTCCCAGGTCATCGACCATCCTGTCTTTTCCGGGAAGTTCGATAGGACACTAGGAGACATTTCCCTTATATCGGCAGGTGTAGGCCAAGACTCACCGAACACACATTCTCTTATTGACGATAAACATGAGACATGCCTGACAGATTCATCTTCCTCTTCACACATCCTGCATAGAAGTGTGTCCACTAGCCCAATTGTATGGAGGTGTTTCCTTAATTGATAGTGGCCAGTCAGAAATCCTACTGTTAAACGTAGGTTTTTTCCTGGTCATCGCCAAATATTTTTCCGACCCCAGCTTCCCAGTGTCGCCCAGGGTGATCCTGGCAAGACTGCATCCCTTTATCCCATCTCTTTAGAGATTGAGCATGGGTGTAACGTTTAGCTAGTTCCGCAATCGTCGAATTCGTCAGGCCGTAGGTGTCGCCGGGTCCAAGAATTCTTAGTCCAGCCGCTTTCCTGGCTAAAGAGTCACCAATACGGTTACCTTTGCTCCTGTCGTGCCCCTTAAACCACCTCAGGATAATATTGCTATCTACCGAGGCATTAGCTAAATCTCGATGGCACTCTAATACTAGCCCTGATGTAACACGTTGACTGTTCAAGGCTAGTAGATCTTTTCTGTTATCAGTGCAGATTATTTGGTTTCTGCATAAATCAAACATATTCTGCTCTGGGTTTTAACATACTATTATTCCAAATTTATGAACATTGAAATCTGTAATCTACTTCATGGATTTCAACGAATTGTTTGACCGAACTTAGTTAGGTGATGAGGCAAATAAACCGATAGTCGATACAACATTAATTCTAATTAATATCATTGGATATAAAAACAGTAATGTCAGTACAGTTAATCGTTTGCCTTGGATCATACGTTTTTTAATCAAATTAGTTTGTTCTGTCGTTTCCAACCAAATAAATATTGAAATCCATCTTGTATGTGTAGTCCCCATTTGATTGAGAAGTATAAACATATACAGTGTGTGCAAAAAGTAAGACTGATTCATGCAGCTGAACACAAAATTGGAAACTTACAGAGAAAGCTAGCCGGGAGGTTTTGTGTTGGAAAAACTACGGTGCTAAGGACTTTATATAGTATAAATATTGTACTCAGATACTCAGTTGAAGAGAATTCCGAAATGTTGACAGGATGCTGTTAATATGAGATTTGAACCAAAGATTCAATTTCTAATACTGGTTTATTCCCGCAGCCCTACTTTGGAGTTGTTTGGGTCAGTATTGCATGCAGACCTTCATATCCAGAAATGCCTCGTTGAACATATGATATAGTATAAAGTTATTTATTCATGGAAGAAAGAAGTGTAGGAAGACATTGTCTGGCAAAAACCGTACCTCTATCGTCTCGAGTTATTTGCTGTTGGAATATGTCCAAAGCTTCTGGAACTTCAATCAAAAGTTAATTACAACAACTGCACTCATATACCTGAAATAAAAACAAATTTTTAACATTCATTATCAATTCTCAAGATACTCTGTTTATAGTATCGCACAAAAACATCCAACGTAAACAAACCCTCAGGTCTTCACTCCCTAAGTTAATACTATGTATCTGTAATCCATCTGAAGTAAACTCAGATCTTTAACGGATAAAACAGAAGTTTCCCTTATTTTCGTGATTTATCCTTACGAGAGAAGCAGCCGGAAGAGTACGAAGCAAAATTCAAAGGACCCTAATCCCATCTGTTTATGCCATAGATCTTCCACGGCTAATATTTTCAAAAATTTATTATTATAAAAGTTACGAACAAGAAAATAAATCTACCTGGATTTAGCTTTTAGAATATAAATTTGGTTTGATGAGTATGTACATACTTCAGTTATCTGTTTGAAAATAATTAATGGAAGCACTTTGTCATTAAAAATGTGAAATGGAACGAGCAACGGAATAGATGCACTTGAAAAATTTGGATAATTAATGTAGCTAGTGATGCAATCAATTAGGAATTATTTTCAAACAGGAAAACTTCATAGGTTTCAAAATCATTGAAATCGCTGGATTATTATTAAGTCCTCCCAACTAGCAAAGTTGTTTTATAATTTTTGGCTTATATAACAATCTTATTTTAATGTTGATTTATTGTTGCTTTCAAGATTTTAACTTATTATATGAAGGTTCCATAAGAGCCAGTTTAGCTTTTCAAAATTGTTTTATAAATTCATCACAACAACAATTTGGCAACAAAATTATGTAATATTTATAAAGCAATTTTATACGTATTATGTGAGAGAATCATAAGACATTTATTGTTTATAAAATTTAGTTGTTTTATAACACTTTTTTAAGAGAGTTTATATTCATGAATCAGGTATACATACATTATGAAACTATTGTTATAAACACTTTTAGCAGCTTATAAAATAATTTTATTAAAGCAGCAGATGCTTGTTTTAGAAAAACAAACCGAGTAAAATGTCGGAAATAACGGAGTGGAAGAAAATCAAAAGGAGTGGAGCGTTTCGGAGAAAAATGAAGAAAAACTTTGAAAGTATTATGATTAGCAATAAAGACATTTTAAATAATACCCCTGCATGTTCAGATAGTCATCCGCAATAAGTAATGAAGAATCACTCAATAATAATTACAAATAATGATACTATGCCAGAAAAAGAAACCAAAGATGAGAACTTATCATTAGAAGTGCAAAAATTTTAGTTTAGTCGTATTAAAAATATTATAGAAAAAGCCAAAGTGAATAATATAATCGTGTTGAATTTGTTTATCAATTCCTTTATTCATTACATTTTTAAAATACGGTCCTGTTTTGTGGGGTTCTTTTGAAAATAAAGTATATTTTATAAATGTTTTAAAAGTATCACAAATGTTGGTTACTTATTTTATAAAACCTACTTTGTCCACTAAACTGATATATTACTGGCATTCATGTTAATAATCAGATATAGGTAGATAAAATTTCAATAATATCTCTAAAGATAAAAATATATTTCACTTTTAGAAATAGTTTTATGTTGGAATAAAATTGAGTATAAACAAATTTAGAGGAATATAATTAATAGTTTCAAATATTACTACCAAAACTTGATTTTTTTTTTATTTTTTAACTTCTAAAATTATTATAAAACCTTAATAAAATTGGAGCGCAAGAAAAATTCACTGCCTTTATACCCTATAAATCACATTAAAATTTTTGTATAAAAATTTTTCTTTTGTCGGAAAGTGATGAATGCACAAAAATCAAATTCAAGTGACAACATTCGGACATATTTGTTTTCTTTCTAAAGTTGGTGCTGCATTTATATTATCACCAGCAACTCTAAAATATAATTATTTGAAAACAATTTTGCTTCTTACAAACATATTAATAAAACAAAGTTGATTCATTGATACTAGTACAAAAGCAATAAAGTGGCATCGTATGTTCATTAAACACTTATAAATCTTTTATAAAACAATTGTATTGTATTTATATTAACATTGTAGGTATATATGTTATATAGTAGTAACTGGGGTACTTATAAAATATATTATATATAAACAAAATGTTCTATTAATTGTATCCATTTTGTGTTTATAGATATTTTATAAACATTTTAAAAACGTTTCTGAGATTAACGTTGTTTTACAATGTTCATCGCCAAAGCATTCTTACGACTATTATAAAATAGCGAACAGGCAGTATGTGACAACTAAAAACCTGGGCTCAAAATCAATAGAAGGAACTGGGATAGGAGTGTACGGGCCAGGAACCAAACACTCTGGGAGCTTGAGAAAAACCCCAAGTATCTTTGAAGCGGAAATTCACGCCATAAGAAAGTACTCCCAGTTCAATATTGACTGGGGATATAGTAGGTAAAAGATTATAATAATGTCGGATAGTCAAGCAGCCATTAAAGCACTTATCTCTTGTGTAATTAGTTTCAAAATGACGTGGGGATGCCTAGGCATACTCAGTAAAGTTGACGAGAACAATACAGTAACCTTATTGTGGTTTCCCGGACACACTGGAATAAAAGGAAATGAAAAAGCAGATGGACTAGCAAAAAGGGAGACTTAAACACCCGTTTGGGGGTTGGAACCCCTTCGCGGTATCAGTCCCAATGTAATACTGACCATTGGAAAAATCCAGTACGGCTTAGACAATCAAAAATTCTGATGGATGACTACAACTACAAAGTAAAACTGCACTAAGAGTTTTAACAGTGTTCCTAACGGGACATTGCCGCCTGAACGCGCACCTGAAAAAGCTCAAAATAGTGGAGGAAAAATAATTTAGTTTCTGTGGCATGGAAGAAGAAACCTCCATCCATATACTTGCGAATTGTACAGCAATTCACACATTTTCACACTTTTTTCTTAGTTGAAACCTGCAGGTATCCTAAAATTCCTCACGGAAATAGGACAAAAGGAACTACTAGTCTCTGAGGCGTTCCTCAGGAACTAAGTCGAAGAAAGGAGGCATAATCTTTCAGGTCTCAGTGAATGTCACCCATTATACATACATAGCAAGTGAAGAAATCATTTTCAAACAGCAAAGCTTCACAGATTTTGAAATTATTTAAATCGCTGGTCTATTATTAAGTCCTGTATGTGACAACTATATATAGTGAAGATTATCCCAATGACGGAACAGGCACTAACAGACTTCCGGAATAAGAGTTAAAATCTGAACCAGGTGCCTAAGAGCTATATTAATAAAAATTGTTCTTGAAAAATTAATAATTTCAAAAGTTGGGGGCTACCTCAAAAAGTGGGGCATCTATCCCGGTTTTACCCGACTTGTATTGACCAAAATCCGGTACATAATAAAATTCTGCGTTTAAACAGAAAATATAACTGCATAGAGAACACAATTCATTATGAAATTTGATTTTTATTTGGATTGTATATGGTCCATTACAAGTTCAACATGATATTAGCATTCACTCGACATTAAAAACGACTCACAATTTCCCGATTCCTATTTTTTGTATTTTCATTTTTATTGACTACCCCATTATATGAGCCATTTGTTGACCTACTTTTGATATTGAGAAAAACAAACATTGTCGGAACATACAATAGAGACTTTTTAGCCTTTTAGATAGTTGATGATACGAAACCTGATTTAGCGAAATGGGTCGATATCGTTAAGTTAAATTGATTCGTATTTTTATGGTTGCTAGATATAAAATAAGTACAGTTTGTGTAAAAGACTCTATATATCTCAATGTCGCAGTGGAAAAATTATAGTGTGTCTCAAAATTCTTTTTACAAATTGGGAATAAGATTTTCTTAAATATAAGAAAATATTGAAACAGCGGTAAAGAATAAAATATGAATTGAAATTGTTCCTTTTGATTGAGAAAATTATAAAACATGTAAAGTCGTAGCAGAGATCTTCAATAGTATCCTCAATTAATTATACCCAAGGTTAATAGTCACTCTGATAAAACTATACATTTTCATACTGTCAGATATGTTATGAATAAATCACGTCTCTATAAGTTTGCTTGATTTTTTGCATTACAGTTTGATAGCGTGTGCTCTATTGTTTCTTAAAATAGCTTTGAACCTATTTTTATTACAAGACACGTAATAGAAATTGCTGATTCAAAATTATAAAAAAGATATTCCCAATTATATATATAAATTTTCAAATTAAATATTTGTCTCTTCCTTTTCCACGATAATTTACCGACATGACACCACAGTTTAACGTTTTTAACATTCAATTCAAATCATCTTTTTTTATTTCCACTGTATTTCAGCAAATGTTTAAAATAATTGGTACTCCCAGACGAAGTAGAACTATTTTTTTGATAGAATGCGAGATAAACTTTTTCTATATTAAAATAAACTTTTTGGAATAAAAAAAATTTCAAATAAAATAATGGTCATAGACTGAACTAGTAATTAACTCCAAGTGGAAATAAAGAAAAATTCGAATGTAGCTTCCACTACTACATATTTGTGAGAAGAAACCAGAACTAGATTTCCTTGAAGAATTAGAGGACCTTAAGAAACCCACAACAAAGTCGTCAATGAACAGATAAATCTAGGGAGCTCTCCACTATTAAATTGTAACAATTGTGAAGATCAGCAAATATATCTTCTTCTTTTTTCTATTCATATATATTAAGTCACTATTTGGTGAACCAAAATATTAAGCATCAAGTAGGCATCACATGAAATATAACTCCGGTTATTCTTATGATGATATTTTAATATATCGAAATAATTATCAATATTTTAAAAATTTCATATATTTTTCCATTAAAGTGGAATTAATTAGAAACAGATGGTTTCATTTAGTAATATGAGTAGATTCCACAAAATAAGGGTCCAAACAGTAAATTCAATCATTTTGAGATGTGTGGAAAACACAGAAACACATTCTATGGACAGTGATAACCGACATACCACAAACTGGGATGAATAACTGATATACACTGTGGGCCGAAATAAAGGAATACATTTTTTAATTGGAAATATTTTTTTTGTTTTGCGGGCGATTTATTTTCTTTTTGCAGGGCTAATAACCTAACATGTCCTCAACATGACTGTGAATTTAAAAGCAAAAAAAATGTACAGGGTCGGACTTATAAAAAAATTATATAACAGTGCATTTGTGCTCGTTGCAAATGCTTTTTTGGTAGATAAACTATCCAGAAGACTTCAGTGAAAAGGAAATTTTCCGAAATTACCGGATTCGCGAAATATCATTTTTTTATTAAATAATGGTGGCAACATTCATAATATTTTACTCTAAGTTTTACAGTTACTAAACTGTTTTCATAAATGTGTTATTTGTTAAAATGTTATTTAATAAAAAAAAAAAATTTATGAAGTGTTCTGGATAGTTTATCTACCGAAAAAGCATATTAGTACAATTTTAGCTAAGACAGTTTTCATTTGCAACGAGCTCAAATGCACTGTTATATAATTTTTTTTATAAGTCCGACCCTGCACATTATTTTTGCTTTCAAGTTCACAGTCATGTTAAGGACATGTGAGGTTATCAGCCCTGCAAAAAAAAATAAATCGCCCAAAAAACAACAAAAATATTTTCAATTAAAAAATGTAGTTCCTTATTTCGTCCCACAGTGTATATCCATATTACATATCACGTCTATTACAAAAATGTACGCAAAAGCGTTATCTGAGCATGGCCATAACACTTGACGTATCCCGTATGTTACAAACGCAGATACAGTAGAAACGGTGTAGGTTTACCATCACGTGACCCAATCTACGATTTATGCAATACAAATTTTTTACATACTATCTTCTTCTATTTATATGAATAACGTACGATCGATTGTCTTCTTCACAATACCAACTACAAGACAAACGTAATAGTTTCTCTAAATTTGCAGTAGTAATCGTAAAAAGTGACAACAATATAATTGATGTAACGTAAATAACTGATCATACTAAAAGTTGAGTTTGATACTACCGCATTTGAGGTTATACGAGTTTAGTTTATTGTCTTGTTTTTAGCGAATTTTTGGAATGAAAGTGTATTTATTGTTAAAATAATTTCTTGTAAGAACTAATTTGACTATAATACATTATCAACTTGTTAACTTTTGACATTTCATAACACCTAAAACGCCGTGAGACGGGAATATTACAATGCTTATTTTACTACTCGATGTTAACGATATAAATGAAATAAATACAATTGAAAAAGTTAAATTTCTTGTTTAATTACCAATTCGTTAAAGGCCGAACTTTGGAATATTAGTCATAAGGATTATTTCTATTGAGTTGACAGAAGTTTTGATTTGATTCATATGAATGTTGTTGCTGACGTAACAGTTGGGTGATGGTGAAGCTCCACCGTTTCTACTGTATATAAAAGACAAAAACTGTATGCGACGTCGTGTCCTACTGAATCGTGAGCGCGTGAACGGTCTAATTCCTTTATACAACAAAAGATAAACATCTCGCATGCTACACGTGCCTTCTGGAGTATCAATTAGGTTTTTTTCCGTTCTCACTATATTTTTTAATAATACCACTGTATTTCACGCGATTTGCAATATTCGATATAGTAGCAATGCGATACAACAAATCGGAGCTCGTGATTATGCCACTGTTTGAAATAACTGATATCAATTAAAAGTGAATTAAAAATTATGGTATCGCTTATATACATATTTCTCCCAAACGAGCCTAGCCAGGGTATTGTTCGGGGAAATATCTACGTAACATCAAATTTTTCAAGGATGTCCCTAATTCAGAACATATAGACCCCTAAATTCTCGAAAAATTACGCGGATACCTTTCTCAGTTTTGCTCGCATAAAAAATCAAAGTGTACGATTTTTATAAAAAGTGTGCAGAAATGATTATCTCGGCTTAGAATGCACTTAGAAAATTGAGCCAGGAGTCAAATGACAGCTCAGGTAATGTGGAATTCGGGAAAAATATCACCGTGACGATTCTTTTTTTATTTGACCTTCAAATGACCTTGCAAAGTTGGCCAATCTTAAAATTTTTATAAACTTTCGTGTTTTAGCATATCAAATAAGGCTTCAATTTTTTTCTAAACAATGTAGGTATTTTATGTATTTTCCTCGACTACCGAAAAAATGCTTATTTCACACAAATACTCAATTCGACGATATTGAAGAGGAATTACTATCGAAATCACTACTGTCGTCTGAATATTGTTCAACTACCTCACCAATTTTTACAGTCTCTACAACTTCTCCTGCGCTTGCTTCGATTTCTGTGGATTCAACAAAGCGTTCTATATTGACTGAGTGTTCTTTCGACTGGTTTCTTTGCGTTACTTACCGTTTGAAATGAGTTTTTTTTCAGTGCTACTATGCAAAATAACTAATTATGAATTTCTGTAATATATTCGTTCCTTTGAAATAATTTTCACCTGTCGATAATGCTGAAAAAGTGTGTTAAGAGAGGGGCGATTAGAATAAAACATTTTTGAGACCGTATTCGGAATTGTCATGCCAAGATACATTGCTTAGAAACAAATTTAAGCCTTATTTGATATGCTAAAACACGAAAGTTTATAGAAATTTTAGGTTTGCCAACTTTGCAAGGTCATTTTAAGGTCAAATAAAAAAATTATCGTCACGGTAATATTTATCCCGAACTCCACATTCCTTCAGTTTTCATTTGACTCCTTGCTCAATTTCCTAAGAGCATTCTGAGCCAAAAATCGTACACTGTGTGCTGTGACTAGAGTTAATTCAATTTTTTTCAACCCTTAATTTCTCAAAAATTGTTAAACAATTCGAAATTCTGTTTATTCAAGCAGCAAGTATAATAAAATGTTAAGACCAAGGTGATAATATAAGAAAATTTAGAGGTAATGTTTTTAAAAAAATATTATGTTCCAAATTTTGAAAATTCGAAACGGTCGCTGTACAAACTGACTAAATATATATATTTTTTCGGGCGCTGTTCATTTCATGAACATCAACAATTTTGAATACGGTTCATTGCAATCGACAGAGTGAAAGTTGTAGTTTAATGGTACATTATTTCACGAGAAAAATTTCCAAAATATCATCCACATATTTTTTTAAAGCTAGAAAAAAATGTTGTGTTTTGAAAAATTAATTCCAACTTTCGTTCCGAATTTATTATAAAAAGGATTCAACATGCATTCTATATATCAATGTTAAGAAACATTCGATTCTACTTAAAACTACCAAAATATCTTGTGCCCTCCCCACTCATAACTTGAAAGCAATGATATATAATAGTGAAATCAAACTAGAAAAAATTATACTATCGCTACTAATAGCGATATGTACCTACCTGACTTCAATTGTGTGATAGAGGGCATTACTATCTTTAAGAGTTGTAATGGAAACTAAGGGCACAAAAGACTTGCTTGTCTCAGTATTGCAGGGAGCATAAGAAACCTTATTTGGCCTTCATCCATTGCACATCGTGATAATGGGAGAAGCGAGGATGGGGTTATTTAGGCTGCAAAATAACCTGGGCAACAAAACAGTTAGATCAGGACACACATCTATTGAGGACATCGTAAGTGAAGTCATTTAAGATATGAAAACAGACTATATATGGCCACTAAACTTCTCCCCAGCCCTAAATATGAGGTAAGGATACCCCACAGAAAGGACTGGCAAGACCCAAGCAGACTGGAGTCTCCCCGAGGAGAGACTTGGTATACAGACGGGTCAAAGACTGAGGAAGGGACAGGAACATGGGTGTATATAGTTAGATGAGGAACAAAAGATGTTCTTTCTCACTAGGAGTACATGCCTCTGTATTTCAGGCGAAGATTTACGCCATCCTAGAATGTGCCAAAATTAACAAACATGGGACTGACACTCATAGGATAAACATATTAACTGACAGTTAGGCAGCCCTAAATAGCCGCAAGGTAACATCCAGACGGGTAGAAGAATGCCAGAAAGATTTAAATGAACTGGTAGACCACAGTAGAGTAAGACTAGTGTGGGTGCCGGGACATAACGATATTTCTGGAACTAAACAAGCTGATGAGCTCGCGAGAAGAGGTTCAGCAACGACATAATGTTGGACCAGAACCAGTTCTTGGGACCACAAAGAAGGTGGTCCGAGAAACAAATACATAACCAACATATACTACAGTGGAGGAACACTCCAAAGCAGGTACACAGTAAGACTTTCATAGGTGATATATGTGTAAAACGGGCTAAAGAACTACTGAATGTTAGTACTAACAAGCTAAGAATTATTACAGGTTATCTAACGGGTCATGCCCCGGTAAAGGATCACCTGCATAGAATGGGGCTTTATAACGGAGATCTCAGCTGCAGACTTTGTGGCATGGAGACCGAGACCGTAACCCATATTTTGTTCGATTGTGAGACGAGAGATTGGACTGAAGGAGACAGACAATCTTCGGAGAGGCCAACGTGCCGCCTGAAGCATATGGCATGCATCCAGTTGACATATGTCATCTACTCGAGGGTACGGGAATGGCTGGGTGGGTGGAATAAAGGTGGCAGTAGAGCACAATAAGCCAACAGGCTGCAGTGCTCCCGGTACTAGAACGGCTCCCAAAAAAAGGGACCAAAATAATTAATTTGCAAGATAAATGAAGATATTTTCCAAATGAGGTAGGTATTTTGTGTCTCCTTACAATAGTAACGCCCTCATCACACAATAATTGAAGTCAGGTGCTAGTGATAGTATAATGACCTCTAGTTTGATCTAGTTTTTGTTTTATTATTAAATCTCATTCATTTCAGAAGTTATGAGGAGGGGCACAATTCACGACAGCACTGTTTAGCATCTGTGACAAAATGAAATAGTTTATGAATTCAAAGAAAAAACGTGAGATTAAAACAACTGTTTTATAAATAATTGTAATACTGGACAACAATAATAAGGAAAAGTAGAATTGCTTAAGCCTATGGAAAATCCTTTCCATTTACGTAATCTTGCATCTACAAAATCAGTGTGTGAAATAAAAGAAATATAATGCGAAATTTCTCATTCAACAGTTGAAAGGGAACAGAATCCATGAACCAATTCCAAACACTGTATATCTAGTTTAAATCCTTATTCAGCACGAACGGAACGAACATTGAAGTACATTAAAGGATTTTCCAATTTAAGTGCATATCGGTGAAATCGTCCAATTTTCCCGAGTTTCCATGTGAGTTGATCCTTAATACAAAGACTGAAAGACAAATAACTATTCAATATTAATTTTCTCTTCACCTTTTCAAAACCGTTATAATTTCAAAGGACATTTCGCTAATTGAGTTCCGTTACATCCTTCGAGAGTAATATTGGAGCCAACTTTCAAGTTTCATTACTTCGTGCATCAGTGGCGGACTCGTTCATTCAACGATAAATTTTATCTCCGTACGTTGCAAACAAAATATCGATAAAATGGATTTGAAATGATATGTGATGCACTAATTTGATTTTTTGAGCATAAAAGGTGTTAATTACTCTAAAACATCCTTTTACCCGCGTAAACTGAAGCTTTTCATAAAAAAAAGTCAAATTATAGCAAATTCTCCGTTTCTTTGTTTTATTTTGACCGATAGGTTTTCATTAATCAAAATTTCCATGGGATTTTTTCCCGAGAGTCGTGAAATCTCTTCGACTGCCTTTCTTCTCTAACGGTACCACTCGCCCGGAACAGGAGATGAGATATAATCTGCAGGTGGCACATAAAAGAGCCCAACAATCTTCCAACAAATATAAGGAAAAAAGAAAAGAAAATTTAGAGTCAACAGCTAGGGAATAGAAATTAAAAAAAGGAGAATTAGTGCTACTAACAAATGAAAATAGATATAAATTAGATCCTTGATATAAAGGTCACTATAAAATTATCAAAGAGACGGGGTCAATTGCAGTATTCAGTCAGCTCAAGGGAAGGTAGAAACTCTTCATAAGAACACAATATATCCCTAGGATGGGCAGAGTCAAGTGGCACCAAGTGAAGACAGTGAAATTCAGTGAACACTTACCGTGAATAAAGAACAAATTTCAAAGTTATTTAATGTACCTACACACCTAACAGTATAACATATGTATTTTTAGGGAAAATGGTTATTTTCACTGGTTTTCTATTTCTTTTATTATTATTTTCTTTTTTTAAATTTTCTTTATTCAGGTACGGGCACATAAGTTATTTTCAAATTTTGCAAGTGTTTAGCAATGACCAGTGTTGCGATAGCATGCCCGTACTGGAGTCATTAGTGTGTAAGCATATTATTATATTGTAAGCTTAATGGACCTTAAACAATAGGTTTGTTCGTAAGGCGGTCACAAACGGTTTGAAACTGGACGACTCAGTGATTAAAAACTGTTCACAGAGAAGCTCTGTGCATGAGTCGTCTAGTTTCCAACCGTTTGTGAGAGCTTTACGAACAAACCTATATAACAAGGTCAAAAGTACAGTCGGCAAATAAGTAGGTTATAACATTGCAGACTCAATAACTCAACAAAATAGTTGGGGTAGATAAAGACTTGGTCAGTTATTAAGTCACTTTGTAGTAACTAACTTGCCTCTTCTTGTCAAGGGGGAAGGTGTAAGTGAATTTTAACATAATATTTAACACCCAGTATAATAGTTTAAATAATAATTCCAAGGTTTAATTACTAATCAATTAGTAAACATCACCTTGAGTTATTACAACAAACTAAGTAGAGAGACTGTAAATAGATATTTGTTAGAATACACGAGACTTCTTTTAAACATAAACTTGAGAGTCAACCTCTGCTCAGATTGTAGCCAGTCTTTATGTTTTGGGCTACTACTTAAATTATAATATATGTAGATATTCCCAGTAAACAATAATATTATATTATGCAACGATTATGTAATGATGGTTATTAATACACAAGCGTTAACTGCGGGATACGAAACGAGCCGAAGGCAAAATAACCCCTGAGGTCATAAAAATCTCCTCGGTTATTGTGAAGAAGTGAATGGTGGTCATTTTGAACATTTAATTTAATTGTGAAGTACATTGAGAAATACATTCTGAATATTATGCGACATTATTATCTTCATTCTACGTAGTTTTGTAATAGAGACATTATCAAAATTTTACATCTTAAAAATTAATTGTCTCAGTTATGATTGCACCAAATGTAAAAAACTTTATAGTGCTGAACAGAGGACTAAAATCCCTTTTCAACAAGGTGCCATACGACCCTCTTTCTTATTTGAAATCTTCGAGGGGGTGCTGGAGAGGGATAATATTTTTATACTGTAAATTGTCAATTTAAGAATAAAAATCAACCTGTTTCAGGTTTTTTCACATAGTACAGGATAACGCTAAAATTGAATTTATTCCATACATTGTATAATTCTCGGAAACCGCAGTTGACTTCCAACTGCCGTGAATGAAGACCGTACTGTAAGTCAAATTTTTCAAGTATTTGTATATGTCAGACTCCTCTAGTGCTTCCCCTTCCTTTAGTGATAGCGAGAACGATCTAGAGTTAAATTTAAGTACATTTTTATTCAGTCTTATTCTAATACTTGAAATTGTATGTTGTTTGACATTTAATGAAAAATAAAGTTTCGGAAGAAAATTATATTATTCGTGACGTTCGTAATGTCGCCCCCTGCATCGACTAACAAAGTGGCAGAGCTTCAACGGAAGTAGTGTCCAGTATATAAATTTGCATTTGGAAGATTTCAAATTGTATCTACCTTTTTGAATAACGCAAAAGATTGAAACTATCATAAAACACGAACCTTTTAGAAACTGTCAAACATTCTACAGAAAATATTGGTTCTGCCTACTTGGTTATTTAAAAATCTAGATTTATATTGGTCAATTTTTCAGTTTTATAATGAGAACCAGTGTTATAATGAGTATCATTAACAAAATGAAAATTTGCATTTAATTATGAACTTATAGTATACGACTAGAAAATAGTTATTTATGATACAAGTGCGTGAAGTTATACTTTTGCGCACGAGTTGCGAAAATGCAAGGCACGAGCGTAGCAAGTGCCTTTTTCGCAACGAGTGCGCAAAAGTACTTCACGCACAAGTGTCATACAAAACTTTATCTACGACCACATGAAGAAAAAATAAAAAAATGTGCTCTGAATGGGTTAAAAAACATAAAAATAAATTTTCTATAAACAAATATATACACAACGAATTCTAATTATTTAAATTACCTAATATTTAAAGTAAAATGATGACAATTATTATTATTCAAATTACTGATTATAACATTGGTTAATTTGTTTTTTTTTAAAGTAACTTGGTTACAAGACAATAATTGGGATGTTAAATTTGAAGTTGAAGGTGTATCAATATCGATGAGATTTTAACATTGAGTAATGTGATCATAAAGTAGATGATTTCCATTGCATTGAGTTTTCGGAAAAATATGCAATTAGAACATTTTCAGTGTAATTCTTGACTTTTTTAAAGTTACATCAATCTGAAAAATCAGCATAAGATTTCGTGTACATTTTTTGAGATTTCTGTGGAACCAGATTATTTATTGCATTTCCAGCAATTTCAGGTGGTGTGCAATCCGGAGAAATGCATTCTTCTCGAGGTTCTTCCATTTAAAATAAGTGTAATTAAAATTTTAAACATAACAGAAAATATTTTTCACTATGTCTGACACTTCTGTCCAATTTACTGACAGCACAAAAGTTTATACAACAAACGACTAAATTCAAGGCAACTAGATAATTACGTAGCTAAAAAATAGTGTTAAAATGAAAACCCCATTAAAAAAGCATTGGTTATTTACGCACGCTTTTGGGTGTTATAATGAAAGTCCCATATAAAAAGCGTTGTTCATTTACGCACTCTTTTTAACATATGTATAATATATGATTCCACACATTTTTTTGCCTAATTTTAAAGGTGGTCGTAGATAAAGTTATTTATATTATAATGGTTTTATATTGGAAGCAGCTTATCCTATAGCCAGAACTTATTACACATGTTTTTAGTTTATGATATATAAAAGCCAGTCAGGCACTGCCTTTGGCAGCGCAAAAAAACTTTATTCACCTTTTCTCAACTTCCCAATTTTCTTCACTTCCGTCGAAAGGTTCGCGATTGGTTGTGATAAATTATACATTTCAAGTTGATAGCGTTATCTTGTCGGGATGATGAAACGGCTGAATTTATTATTGATGTCATTTGATCAAATAATTTCATTCAATTGGTTGATAATCTGACGTTAGCTTGGGCTATATCATATATCAATCTTCAAAATATTGATTTTAAAAACCAAAGATTTTAATTCTGTTTTCATACATAACAGCCAAAAAAATTTAATGAACTAGATGCAATGAGCTTGGATTGGTGAGTTCATCGAACAGTATATTTGGATAGGTGGTAAATAACCAGAACAAACAAGTTGATTGGAACTCAATACTTCATAATACAGGCAAATAAAATATCGCTGGATGTTTCCTTTGCCGCACATCCTTCAGTTCCAGCATCCAAATAAAACTGTACGTTTCTGAGAATATTCAGTTCATTTGAAGTGCATTTATATTCCATGGAATCGTAAAAAATTACACGGGGGAAAATAAGAATTATATGGATATGCAGTTTGCTGCGGCTGAATTATCCTTCAGCGAATACACATATTCAATTCTAGTACAACGTGCAGAATGGCAAATCTAGGACCACCTGTGAAGAATCTTTATCAGTCAAAGAGCAGAGAAATACTTTAGATGCCCGAGAGTATTAGATGCACGAACGAGCGTAGCCAAACGAGGGCAATTGATAGTTAAGGACGCGAAACACAGATCTTTGTCACACTTGCAGGAAATGCTTTAGTAGCCCTCAACTAACAACTGCCCTCGCTTCGCTACGTTCTCTCGTTCATCTAATGTAACCAAAGTTACAAAAGCTGACGATCGCCTTCGAAAGATCCGAATACTTTCCGTCAGTCATGCAGCAGTAAAATCTTAAGTCTTCAAAATCAGATCCAGGTTGGCCTGGAACTGCCTACAAAAACTCTCAACCCTGGCCAGGGTAACGTTACGTAGGCTCCGGGTAACGAAGGTAGTGTAGGCGCTGAAATAGCAGACAGTCTAGCAAAGAAAGAGTCAAAAACTGAACATCTCGGACCAGTATTCGAAATATCAAAAAGATAAGGACGGAGCAGTAAATCTCGGCGGTGAGCTGAAAGACCTTGCCTAAATGGGAACTCGGCAACTTACCGGTTGAAAACATCATCGGAGTTATTTACCCATGCAATACTGAACGTAAGCCGAGGTCAAATAAGTAATAGAACTACCACCAGTTACTGTACCTGTTGCAATATAACATAGATACAACAATTAATCAAGGCCACAAACTCAGCGTCTCAACTTATTCAACATTCGTCCTCGAAATCCATATTTCTGTGTTAAACCAGAATGTCAATCCAAATTTTCATAAATGCACTTCATCCTGTAGCCAAACTTGCCTCACAAAAAAATGTATGGCTCACCGTATACAATGAACATTATTCAATCCCAATCTCTCTCTCAACATTTCCTACTGTGTTTGCGAAAGACGTACAGCAGACAGACCGAGCCATGGCCGGCGTAGTGAAGTCCTAGATGCGTCAAGTGACGCCTGAAGGTCATTGTTAGACAGAGAAAGTATTCGGAAAATAGAAATGCAAAATGAAAACTGGAGCTTCAAGCCGGCACGAATTTCGTGCGCATTTGGTAGGCGAGACTTCTCACCGACCATGGCTCGGTCTGTCCGCTATAAGTACCGGTATTTCGACTTAAAAAGAGAAGTTTCGACTCAAACCCCATACTATACGTACTGTGTCCCATGAGCTTCGCCCGAAAATATTTGATATATTTCGCCCCAAAAGTAACAATAATTAGGAAATATAATTTTCCTTCAATCTCTTCATCAGAATGAGTAATAATTTCCTCCCAAAGGCCAGTATTAGCAGTTATTCCGTGTAGCCACAAAGATAAATGGTTGGCATTTGAAAACGTTGTGCTACAATTGAGCAAGGTTTTGGAGAGAGACGCCAAGAGATTGAATCGACCAGCTGAAATTAATCAATCAACGATAGTTTCACGAGCTTTTAAATAACCTATTGCCGTTTCTTTTGGCTTATAGAATTAATGTTTGTCATCTGTGACACTAATCATAACCATCAATGTCGATATACCAAAGTGAGTGATGAGAGATGACTCCTTTATATAGCACATATTTTTGTGTGATACAATAAATAACCATTGAGCTAAAAACTATGAAAAAATTAATGTTTATTCGATGCACTGTTTTTTAACGATTTCAAAAGTAATTTGTTCAACCATGTTTAAAAAAAATCCTTTTATTCAGAAAACATCATATGAATATGAATTTAAACAAAAAAATACCACAATCGCCGTCGAATTTAAAACAAAAACTGTGACACTCAAACTCCGCAAGCAAACCAATGGCGAAATGCGAGTGAACAGAGAGAAAATAGATCACAAATAAACACACATTAATGAGGAATTAGTGAATGCCAAAGCCTGCAGAACATTTATAGAAAACATTGTGTAGAGTAGGCTTTATATTCATTTTAAAACTCGGTATGTAGTGGCGTTATTATGGATTTGATTGGAGACATGTCTCTTTTATCTCTTTTCGCTTCAATGGGTCTATTCATTCTCTAAACATATTTAATATCAATACGGGTTTCAAGTGGATATTGGAGAGCAGTTGAATGCGTGATGATGCATAACATGAGCAGTATAGGTGACAACAAAAATAATGCCAATGATAAAACAATAATGGGACGAAAATTTTTTTGTAGTATAAATAATGCAGTACAATATCTGACTAATAATGGTTTATTGTGTTCAATATTTATATCACAGAAGAGACGGATCTTTGGTCAGGAGATCGTATGACATTGATGTAATTTAAGCACAAGTGTGATGTACAACGTTTCATCTAGAACCTAAGAATAACGAAGCGCTGCTTCAATTTTCGTTTATTAGTTGCCCACTCTTGAAAACTTCGACATTGGTATAGGTATAGGTTCTATGTGAGTGGGGCCTTCTCGCCACCTCCACTGCGATCCCCGTTGTGTCTATTGTGGCTCACCCCTATGGATTATGTTGCGTTTGGTGATACTTTTTTGAAGTCGTTTGGGGCTTCAAGGTACTAAAACCGAATACGTTATAGCTGGGTATGAGCATATGTGCTCCGCAGTTTCGTCCCCCAAATTACAGAACCGACAATCCGAGGTCTGAACCAGACTCATCTTCTTTAGGAGGTAATTTAGTCGACAATGTCCTGTAAGCAGTCCCGACAGAATGCGTATAGGTTTGTTCTACTCCATTCCAGTATCTGCTCATTTTTTTGTACTCGGGTTTTATATGAACGCCTTCGAGTGAGTGAGACCCGGTATGTTTGCCCAGTACGTGAAGGTTTTCCTCTCCACCCAGGTAGCTATGGCTGATCTAGCAGTGCTTTTTGAAATGCCAAAAATGGTTCAGGTTCGATAAATAGAGACTTTGATCCCTTTTTTGCCAGAGTGTTGGCCTTCTCGTTGCCATCCACTCCTCGATGCCCCGTCACCCAGTTTGACATTGGAAACTTTTTTTTTATATTGGTGCTGAATAATAGAATGGTTAATGACGCTCTGGTGGGGTTCTTTAGACAAGCATGGCTTGATCTGTATAATAATTAAAAATAAATATATATTTAAAAATATGAAGAAAAAAAAATCTGTGGCTGACGGATTTATTTCCAAGCCAGCTCTCCACCTCCCCCCCACACACACATTTTTTTCTTCCAAATTTCATCTTGTCACGATTGCAAAATGTTGGGTTGTGTTATGAGTACCGCTTCTCACATTGTTTTTCGCCATTTGACTTCGTTAATTTTTTATCAGCATTTATATTGGTACCCATCTCTTCTTTATTCTTCCAACTTTATTAAATTCGTCTGCATTTTAATTTTTTTGCTGGAATTTTTCAACGTTTTCAATATTTTATTCCGTACAATGAAATGAACATTTTTTAGTCTTTGTTTTGAGCCATTCAAAAATAAAAACTCACCATTAAATAATTTTTACTCCACTACGACAGAAATAAAATTCCACGTCGCGATGCTTTTTGCATTTTTATAAGTTCGATCCATTAAACAAACATCCAACTGGAAGACTAAAATATAAACTAAACGTTAACCCAATAAAGCCTCGCTAAAATTTCTTGTATACATTGGATGATGGGAATTTTGATTTGCAATAATATCCTGAACCTAATTTTGTGAAACAATCCCCTTCCGTTATAATCTAATAATTCCATGGCTTAACCGAGTAGCTACCAGATTTTTACGATCCTCTACTTTAAACCAAGGTATGTCATAGCATTTAATGAAGCTTGCTACAAGATAAAATAATAAACAACAGGAAAATCCGGCGGAGCCAAACCTTATACAAGATCGCTATGTGAAAATGGAGCACAGCTTTTTATTGGAGACTTTCCTTATTATTTTCAATTAGAACTTGGCCCTGATTTTTTCTAGTTTGAAAAAATCATTTAATTAGGTGATAGTGGTATAATGTTTTACCAAAGTATTAGTCAAAAGATACGAGTATATCTGTCAAAATTCACAACTCCCCTTGTATATTATTAAAATAGGGGAGCACACACTTTTGGACATTTGACTATCCCCATAAAAGTGTCCATACGATATGATATGATAGGCAAGTAGCTATTAATTAAAGCACTGAGCTCTTGTGTAATCAGTTCCAAAAAGGTGTGGCATACTCAATAAACTAGACAAAAACAATATCCTTACTATGGATTCCAGGACACAGTAGAGTAGACGGAAATGAAATAGCAGATAGACTAGCAAAGAGAAGGTCTGACCATTGGAAAGATCTAGTAGGGCTTAGACAATGAAATATTCTGATGGGTGACTGCAACACGTTGGAGCAAATGAATGTATAAGTCAAAGTTAAACTGCACTAAGAGTTTTAACAGGGACGTTGCCAAAGGCATTTGAAAAAGCTTAAAATAGTGGAGGAAGAAAAATGTAGATTCTGTGGTATCGAAGAAGAAACCTCCATCCGCATACTTGCGAATTGCACAGCACCCAGGAGATTATTGGATAGAAGGGACATTTACCTTAGCTAAAGCCTGCAAATATCCTTAAATTCCTCAGGAAAATAGGACTAAAGGAGCTACTTGTCTCCGAGACGTTCCTCAGGAACTAAGAAGGAGTAAGGGGTACCATGAATCTTTTAGGTTTCAGTGAATGTCACCCCATCATATATCCATACATACATATTATGTTACCATTAATATACAGGGTGTAACAAAGAAATTAGGCATGAATTATACCATTTAACCGGAGGTCAAAAAAAAGTTAATTGAATCCTATTCAGAATTGAACACAAAGAATTTATGAAGTGATGAAGTCCTTTATCGACCCCTCAGCTTTTATGTTGTGTAATTAAAAATAAAACAATTTTAGAAAACAAACATTGTTGATTAAGCTATAACGAAAATGTGGTGGTTATTAATTTTATCGAGGTGCACAAAGAAAGCGGATTTCACCTTCAAGCAAATATCCTGACATATCCTTGCCGCAGAACTACAGCGTCGCCGTGTTGGTCGAACAAAGGAATGAGTCGACATAACGGAAATAGCGTTGCATTAGAAGTGGTTCCGCCGTAACCGTTAGTGGCTTAACTAACCTCAGACACACCGGTCCGTGTAGCTTTAGCCACTTCAAGACATCTTCAAAGCAAAACTTCCACTGACGTGCCAGAAATTAATTACGGATGTTGAAAGTTTGTTCTCAATCTTTCGGCATCCACTTACCGGTCGAGTTTTAACAGTGCGGAAGTAAACGTTTTGTCGGGCGTCGCTTTCGGGTCAAATCATTAACGATATTTTACTTAAAATAATATACCCATATAAGATTTCGATGTTTATGTGAAAAGAGTGTATTGCAAAAGTCTGCTTCATTTTAATCTTAATTTTTATTAAAACAACAATGAATTCATAAGTTTTTTTGAAGCGTTCCGTATCATGTCTGGGTAATTAATTATTTATTGTTCCAAATCTTCAATATTATGGCTCAAGATGTTCCACAAACTTCTAGTTTTCGACCAATAAAGAATCTAAAATTGTTAAATAGGGTCATCAGAGCGGAATAAAAGATCGATCCTGAGTTGAGAAAGATTATAACTTGTTATTGTGTTAGTATGAGAATCATTTTTGTCTTTTCAGCGTTATTGGTTGTAGTAATCAACCAAAATAAAGTTCTCGAAAATATTTATAGGATGTTCCAGTCTTTTGTCAATACTATCCCAATTAAATTCACTTAATATCTCTTGAACGTAGACTTTTCGACATTTGGAAGCCTCCTTCATAATTAAAATTCACCTTTGCATATTTTTCATATCTATTTCTTGAGAACAGATTTTAAGAAGCGGGTTTCAATTCGATAAAAAAAACTTTATATGAAATTATTTAATGCATTTTTACTTCCAGCATATAGTAATATACCGGCGATAATTCACCCAGCTTATACATATTTTTGGAATAGGTCGATTTATTCCAAGAAATACGCCGACATTTATATTCATGTTTCCTATTATTGAATCAATTGTCCCACTCACTCCTACCAGTTATTTTACAAAATCAGTTTGTTTGGCGATAGAACCGTTCTTAGTATCATTCCAGCAATTCTGCTGCACTAAGCTGGAAGGTCCTATCAGACAAAATTTGAGATTTGGGTATAAAGTGCGTTTGTAACTAATATACAAAGCAAAATCGTTCTATCTTATTTCATAGATCGCCAAGATTTGGTATTTAATTTTGTCCTATCTACAAAATTATATCAAATTCTAAGACATTTTGTCCCAACTAACATTCCATACCTAATTTTGTCCTAACTGTATAGGTATATAGGACAATTATTTTAAAATGCAATTACAAAGCAAAACGTTACTCACAAAAAAACTAATGATTAAATATTTCGAACTGGTACATTTATGCCCGGTTGCAAGAACGCTAATCAAATCTCTCATCATGTGATGGTTGATTAAAAAATGATGAACCATCAATGGGAACCCGATTGCACGAAAAAAATAATGGTCGATTAACTGTTCATCATTGCAGGTACCTATCCGTTGCATTTTGATGTGTAAATGATGGTTGATTTGAAGAATTAACGAGTTATTATTTCATTGATTAGCCGTTAATCATTCATCATTTTTAATAAACGTTCTTGCAACCGGGCATTAGAGATGTAAAAGTGTATAATAAAATTGTATAATACATTTTTAAAATACGTATTTTTTGTATTGTATAAAACTATTATACCGGTATTATACTCAGACAAATGTCAAATACAAAGTTTTGTGGTTTTGTCACTTCTCACAATAGATATTTTGTGCTTCTCACCTTCTCAGTTTTGAAATTTATTCAATCTCCAGCAAATGTATGTTTTTTCAACCTTATTTAATTCTAACTTGTCATATATAGTTGGGTTAAGTTTTTCAATGTCCTAGAATTTCCTGACCTTAAATTGGTATAATACCGTATTATACGGGATAAAATACAGTGTACAATACAGGTAATATAAAATACCGTATTTTTACATCTCTAGGTACATTCGTTTATGTCAGTAGATCATTTCCATCACCAGGTGGAGCTATTAAAGAAAAAACATAGAACAATTTGGGATTTTGATGATTTTGTGTGATGTGTGTCGTCTGCTAACGGCGATTAAAATGGATTTTTGATTGGAAATATGCTTAACATCCAAATTTTAACTTAAGAAAGAAAACCCTTATTTTAAAAAGATAACAGTGACAGTTTTCACCAGAAACGAAAACAACTTTCAACATAAGAGATAAAGATGAAGAGGGGCGGCTCAAAATGTTAAATTTTCTTAATAGTAAAGACTGAAATTACAATGGCAATTGCTCGAGAAAGAATCCATGAGGTAGTTGTAACTCGAAGAAACACCCCAGTTTCCACCATTGCACCAATTATTCCAAAAACCCGTCTTCAATTTTGTCAGGAGTTGGGTGTTAACGATAAACTACCCAATGACGATGATTCTGAATAATTATTTGGTTTAGTTTGTGTTGTTGTTTTTATAGTTACTAAATTGAATAAAATCATGATAAAACCCGTATATGTTTCTTTGTCCTATCTTCAGTTTGAAACAATTTATTCAATTTTACTAAAGGAATGTGTCCTAACTTACAAAAATCAAATATCTGCATAGGATAACAAACAAGTTGAAAGAGTAATAAAATTGTTTGACAATTAACAAATTCCAGCTGAAGTCTTGGTGAATTTAAATAAAATCTAATGGGTGGCATGTAGAAAAAAGTAAATATCTCAAATTTTTAATTTATTTAGTTAGGACCTTTCAGCTTAGCACAGCAGAATTGCTATATTATATCTTTTGCGTTCCAACTACTAACAGTATCGTTCTTGGGACGGTATACAAACTGTACCTTCTGGAAGGGATGATAAAGTTGATATGTCGATCTCAAACTCGAGTTTGCGCACTATACAGTACTTAAACCGATTCCAGAACGGTTCATAAATACCAGCTGGAACAAACCTAATAAGTAACAAGTACTGAAGCAAACTCACGTAAAATAATCTCATGATTCCGAATATTAATTCAAATTACATTGTACTATAACGGTAAATTTATTCTCTGTGAATGGTGAATTTATTATAAAAATATGATGTTTTGTCATATTATTCTGAATTACTCCCTTTAGCGGTGGAGTAGGAAACTTAAAAATAATTTCCAGCAGTTTCTGGTAAGTTTGTGATACAGATACGGTAAATAGTTTCTGATATACAGCGGGTTGCCTCTTTTAATCACTCGGTACAACTACAATATTAACCGATTTAAATATGTATCACATTCAACAATAAAGCCTCCGTATATGCACTGGTTACTAGACAACAGACAGAGACAATGCCCTAGAGACGGGCTGAGCCCGACGCGCATCGCAAGGTTGATTCGCATTCATCGTCCAGTGTGCATTGTACCTTCGGTCTCAAGTTAAATGTAGATCATCCCCAGCGAGCAGTGAACGAGCTCCCTTTGTTACAAGAAGATGAGAGGAAATGCGTATATGCACGACCTCTTCCTTGGGGACAACGAAATTGCAAGTGTTTGTGAATAATAGATCTCTTCTATTAAACGGAATTGCGAACATAAGGCCTCCGTACTTCAGGCGAAGCTGGATTAAAGATTCTGTTTATTATTGTAAAGGAGATAGGTTGGCGTTTAACTAGGGCGTTATCATAATGGAAATGTGCAAAATTTATGGAAGTCCTACAGGGATATTTTTACTGAATGGCATTATAACGCAATATTAGAAAGACAATAAAAACTATTCTCAAGGTTAAAACTTTTCTGTAGACCGCGTTCTAAATAGATAGAGACGTTTATAGAATACCACAGTCAAGAATTATTAGGCTATTTAACAAGCTCAAAAAACTGTTAATTCTTAGTAAAGTTCCTAAAATTATGAGCGATGGGTCATTTGATTCGAAATAATATGAGTTAGTGGACAATGTCAAATCAGCCATTAATTCTAAACTTGAAATAATAGTTATTTGTATGCCAAGGAATGAAAGTGCTACTTTGTTGGACGAGTCTGAAAATTGCGAGACGAGTGAAACGAGTTGAGCAGTAGGCAAGTCCAACAAACTTAACACTTTCATCCGCGGCGTACACAACATTGAAAGAAAGTGTTTTGTAGTACGGAACTGTCACTTTTTGCACATGTACCTTTCGGAACGTAACTTAAATAAATAAATACAGAAAGATCTACATTCAGGAGTAATCGTCAAAAAAATGATTATGAACAAAGTAATGTAAGTTTTTTTAACTTAAATGACGTGATTTTGTTAAGTATGGACATAGGAAAGACTCGCACACGCGAAACATTATTAAAACATTTATTTAAGCATTTTTCCTAGTTAACAATCAACAAGGAATTAATACAACATAGTTTTTTCATATTCTTAATTAAAAATTTATATTAAAAATAGTTATTTGTTCAACTAGGTAGAGAAGTGAAAGAGTTACTGTCGCGACTAGCCAAAGCAGTAAATCTGATTATCTGCCATTGTGAAACATATAATTTCTTTTCCGATTGTTTGTTCAGTATGTTTAAAAAATACAAATTAAAATGTAAACTTTCTTATAACAGATATAACTCACATTTTTCGTAATCGTATGTGAGTGAAAGTATTACTTCTACGATTGATAAGTGTCACTAAAACTGATGTTAAATGTTAATCGGAGAAAAAATTATTTAATATAAGCTCTCTACTTTTGACGAGGCGCCCTCTTACCCAAAATAACTTGCGAAGGCCTATTTTCGGCGTTGAATTTAAATTTTAAATAATAGAGATGTAGTTCCGGAAGTCGGATATTTTTTTGAAATTTCTTCCTCTTTTGGGATATATTCTTCAAATTACTTATATATTAACAGTTTTCGAGTAATTAACAAAAAATCAAATGCTATCTTTTTCCTTCTAAATTTGTTAATATCAACCGCAATTTTTCATGAGCTAGGGGTATTCCATGCCAAATCGACCACTTTTGAACCTGACCCCTTTAGATTTAGCTGAAACGTTACTATTCCTTTCTACCCTTTGAAAGACATTTTTGAGAATTTTTTCAAATTTTCTTATCCAACCCAAGTTAAGAATTTTTCAAAAAAATGGCTTTTTTATTTTCAAATAGCCATAACTTTTTTAGAAATTGACTTTTGGGTACCTTTTTTTTTAAATTTTTGTTCGTGAATGAACTTTTCGAAAAAATATACGAAAAAAAATTAACATAATCAATTATATAAAATAATCGGTTTTTTTAAGTAAAATTGTCATTTTTTCGAGTTCGACAATTTCTTTTTTTTTTTCTCAAAAAAAACTTCAATTTATTTGACAACTATCCCCGCTTATCCCGAGCTGGGCCGATTTTTTTTTATATTTTTTTATTCATTTAAAAAAATTGTCAAATTTTCAAAAATGGCAATTTTACTTAAAAAAACCGATTATTTCATAAAATTGATCATGTTAAATTTTTTTCGTATATTTTTTCGAAAAGTTCATCCAAAAACAAAATTTTTTTTAAAAAAAAGGTACCCAAAAGTCAATTTCTAAGAAAGTTATGGCCATTTGAAAATAAAAATGCCATTTTTTTGAAAAATTCATAACTTTTTTTGGGTTGGAAAAAAAATTTTTAAAAAATTCTCAAAAATGTCTTTCAAAGGGTAGAAAAGAATAGTAAAGTTTCAGCTAAATCTAAAGGGGTCAGGTTCAAAAGTGGTATGTAATTTGGCATGGAATACCCCATATATTTGTATAGCCATCGCTCATATTTTTATTATAACTAACATGTATTATAACTAACATGTTTTTGAGCATTTTGACTGGCCTATACTGTTTCACGACAAGCTTATACTATATATGTAATGGAAATTACACACAAAACTTCCATTAAAATTGGCATACATGAAGAGCAAGTTATGGCGAATTTATGAAATATTTTGTTATACATGTCCCTTCCAGTTATACCAAAAGTGGACGACAACTTTGTTATTTTGAATGTAACGCCGTATATATTATTATATATTCGCAATTCTGATACAATGCTTGAGACCCCTATGATGCATTTCAATTTGCGTGTATCTGTATAACGTTTGATATCGAATACCCCACTTTTTTTGTTAAATTCACTTTCCACTTTCTAGTTCCGAATTGTTATGAAAGCGTATATTTTCAGTTTTAAAAACTATTAGGTATTCACTTTTGCATTTTCAGTTTTCCAGCGAACAGACTTATGAAATTATTGTATCGTCATGTGTGTTCTATGTAATCTGACGTGTTTGATGTCAATGGTAATTATGGTTGAAAATACAGTTACAAACAAAAATGAAATACGAATAAAAAACATGGTTTGCTCACCTGAACTGTTGTTTATATCACTTTTCCCGTGGAAATAGGCTTCCCAGAAAGAGAGGGGGTACCTGAAATTATTTTGTTGAATTAATTTCCAGTTTATTTGGATAAAATTGATTCAAAATTAAATAAAAAGTTCGACCATACATTTTTATATATATTCAGGTAATTTAAATTCCCTTACTCGTCTAACTTTTCATTTGAAAAAAAATAAACTACAACTAGTTTTACTTGAAACTATGATTTATTGCCAAGTTAATTTTGACATTTTTTTTTTATTTCTGATTCTTCTTAATAGCCTACCTGGTATAATAATGAAAATTTATGTAATTCATTCTTCAGCATTGTGATAACAAAAAAAAACGATAAGCTTTACCAGCTTTGTGTTCTATTCACTTCTGTTGTTTTTTAGGAACTTCCTTTTATACAAACATTACGTTGGGAAAAATTACTTTTTTGAAATTTAGAAGACACATTTTTCAATTGCAGCTTTTGATATAAAATTGTAAATCCTTTGTCAAATCAACACTTTTAGAAATCCTTACATACTTCCGTAATTCTTTCACAAATCACCTACTCATGAATTTAAATTCCAGGTATTTTAGAATCTCAAAAATATTTTAATATTGAACAGATCATTAGATCAGGAGCACAAACGTATCTGTTGAACTCATCAATTCAGTACTTTAATATTTCCTTTCATCATTATTTCCTTCCAGTATTCCAGTTTTGTTTGATATGGAAATACGTCTTTTGTTTGGTTATTCGACACGAAGATTATGAAGGTTCACGATACATTTTTTTATGTATTGAGCGTTTCAGGAACTACGTTATTCGATTCTTCTTTCAGTGCTGTGACCGCTATTAGCGTGAGTTGGTTAATATAAAAAAACTGTGTATGTCAGCTCCGATGCATGACAGGAGTATACCTTAAAGCAGCGTGTCTCAACCTTTCAGTATTCGGGGCCCATTTTCCAATAACAATTTTTATGTCGCCCCCCTACCTATCTTTTTCGTATAAGGTAATTGGGGGGAAGACGCGTAACATTTTTTCAAAAATCAAAAAAAAATACTTAACTTTATTCAAAACTTACAAAAACTGTGTATTCTATTACAAATACAATAAACAAATGATTAAACACAAAAAAGTTTTTATTTTCTTGAAAATAAACGAAAAAGTTGGATAAACATTGACAGCTGTCATTTCGGCAACTTACCCCAACTACAGGGTAAGATGCCGACGGACTTGCGGTGAGATGACAAATTTGGGGGTGTGATGCCATAGACAGAAAACATTGTATTGGCCATCATACTCCAGCTAAAGTGCCATCTTACATCAAGTCTAAAGTTTTGAATGTTTATTTAGTGACTTTTGCGCAGGGATCGCAAATATTCGGCCCCGAAGCACAGGTTTCGTGTAGCCACTTGTTGCATACCACACAGAAAATCCAGTCAACTTTGGGACCCCTTTTTGTCAAAGTAAAAGCCATCGCAAATTGCACAGAAGTCGTCCTTGTCACTGTCAGGTTCATCAGAGCTATGGTCTGAGACAATATTTTCATCTCCACTGACTTCTTCACTACTGCTATCGTGTGCTACATTCTTCTTTTTTTTGTTACCTTTTTTACAAAGTTTCTTCTCTAACTTAGCTGCCTTCCCTTGTTGCTTCTTTTGTTTTTCTTCAATTTTTTTGCGTTTCTTTTGGCGGTAGTCTCTTTAAGGTTAGGTAACTATCATGTAATATTTTAATATTTACAATAGACGTGACCTAGGACACTAAATATGTTGATGAAACAGACGAGACCACATTCATTACATAGTTCATTAGAAGTGATTATAGTATATTGATTCAAGTGTAATTACAAGGTTAGTTATTATTTCCCGTTACATTTAATGTACCTAAATAGTTATGGCACCAATAAACTAATATCCCAGTTAGTAACCCACGTAGTTTTTCTACTAGTATTTGAAGTGCTCCCAAAGGACCAGTGATTCCACTAGTTACCGTGGAAGCCCACCAACACACCAGAATCGATGTTTCTCATCTGCTCTCTGTCATTTACGACGGACATCAAACATTCCTGGGGTTTACCGTCGCTACAAGAAGTTTCGACAGTGATTTCGATTTTCTTGGAATATTATGGAAGATCTGTTCGACAGGGGAGCACGCGTGTATAAATGATGCGGTTGTTAGAGGTTCCGGTCAGTTTTAGTCTAGTCGGGGTGTGTAAGTTTTGTGTAATTGTACCGTATTTCCAAGTTAAACCTGGGTCTAGGATAACCCCAAGATGTTTTACTTCACCCGATAATCGTATTGGTTCACCTTGAAGCGTCAGAGGGCCAAGTCCTTCCCTTTTCCTTCTTCTGGTGAACGCAGTTATCTGTGTTTTTGAGGGACTCATGCGTAGCCCTTCTTTCACAGTCCAGCCTGTTACTACAGTTAAAGCCATCTGGAGTCTGTCTCTGGTTGTACTGTTGTATTCACCTTGGGATAGGATTACCAGGTCATCTGCATATTCTATGGTTTACAGGTCATCTGCATATTCTATGGTGTTAAATCTGTGTAGGGTTCTGATGAGCCCGTCCGTGACCAGGTTCCACAGTCTGCGGACAACCCCTGGTTGCACGTACGGCCATTGTCTCCCCCATAAGAGTTGTTTGTATTAGCCTGCTTCTGAGGATGCAGTCTATCCACCTGCAGCTCGTGGCATTGATCCTAATTTTCCTCGCTGCCTTGGCTATTATACCATTAGTAAGAGGCAAGCGATAATGGAGTCATATCGTTTAAGAATATGGCGTCATAGATATTCTGAAATATAAATTTGAAAATCGTCCAATCATCTACCTCGACTAGACATGTTATGACACCTATTTTACTACAGCGAAGGGTTTTGTGGATTCATCGGGAGAATGGAAAACAAAAGCTCTATCAGATAAACATGTTTTTGATAACATCTGCCAATTAGATGTAACAAATCCAAGCGTATACAGCGAGCCACCCTGTATGATTTAACCGTTGAATTTGTTCAACTCCAATGAAAAATGAATGTTGAATTTGTTCTTAAAAGATTTAGTGATCTTTATTACAAAATAAATTGAATTTATGTTTCAGCATCTAAATTTTACCGACCACGGATCTGCTACTGTTTAATTTTGCAATGAGGGATTCACAAAACTACATCCTTAAGGATAGAAACCAAGTCAACGAATATTGTGGAACGTTCTTTATATTAAAATGCGGACACTACGTTTAGGGGATTTCCTTCAAACGCACTTCTTTTAATAAAAAGTTAATAACGTTTATAAAAATTAATAATCTTCATAGAACATGGTGCTACATTTTTCCACCAGTTGACACTTCCTTTTGTGGTTGCTGCATCTGTTTCTTTAGCTCGTCGTCAAAATTTCAACCACACTGTTGTTTCAGGAAAATATATCAACTGCAAGTGATATTTCACAAGCCTGTAGGAGAAATGAAGTCGCTTCAAAAAATGGAATTATTAAGAAATTAACTTGTTAGTGATCTGCTAATCTTAATACTATTACGGTGTCCGCCAAAATAAACAGTACCGAAACAGAGAATGCTGTGGAGTTGTTTATGTAATATGGATTTGTCATATTTGACTTAATTGTCATTAGTTGATATATTAATAGTACGCTGCAGTTAAATTTGATTTAAAAATGGTTCTAACAACGGAAGCAAAAGTGTTTTTGGTAGAGCATTATTTTCGTTCATACGGAAAAGGTCGTAATGATGGTCCAAGCTTAGAACAGGTGTCAATAAAATATCAACAAAAATTGAATAAAGCAGCTCCTAGTAAAAGTGTGATGTTAGCTGTTGTTGAAAAATTTCGTCGCACTGGTAGTGTATTGTGTCAACGTAAAGGTTCTTCAGGTCGTCGAAGAACAGTATGCACTAACGAAAATGAAGGACGTGTTTTTAACCAAGTTGTGCAATCACTTCAAAGAAGTCTTGTAAGAACTGCAGTAAACTCAACATTAGTGAAACGTCTTTACGTCGCATGTTCAAATCAATTGGTGGTTATCCATACCGTATTCAAGTTGGACAACGACTAAATGCTGCGGACAAACCTGCAAGAGAAATTTACTATGGTCGCATGTTGAGTTTAATTTACGAAGATCCCGAATTTTTGAAAAACATATGGTTTTCAGACGGGAGTCACGTTCATCTTAGCGGCTATATTAATCGACAAACAACCAGATTCCTTGGATTTGAACGTCCTGATGTCATTGTAGAGAAACCACTCCACAGTCTTCGAGTTACCGTTTGGTGCGCGGTATCTGGTCATGGAATGATTGGTCCTTATTTCGTTGAAGATGATAATCAGAATCCACTTACTGTCAACCAAGAGCGTTATAGAGAGAAAATTATTATACCTTTTGTGAGAGATCTAAATAACTTTTGCCGTGCACGAAATCTACAGTTTCGCACACAATGGTTCCAAAAAGATGGTGCAACGAGCCATACAGCTGTGCGCACCTTAGACTTACTCCGTCAGCATTTCCATAATAGAATAATTTCTCGGGGAACAGACTTCAAATATCCTTCTCATTCACCTGATCTGACGCCACCTGACGCATACATTTGGGACATAATGAAGGACAAAATATTTCACTCGGAAAATCCGCCGGCGAATATTGCCGAACTACGGGAAAGAATACAAAATATTTTTCGGCAGTTACATCAACCACTTTTTATAAATATGTTTATTGATTTACAAAATCGATATGAAGCTTGTTTGCGTCGAAATGGTGAACATTTTGAACACTTACATTACAGAAATTAAAAATTAATTTTTATTTTTATTTTCGGTACTGTTTATTTTGGCGGATACTGTATTTACAGTCAAAAAATATTAGATTAACCTCATTTTACAGTATGGTATTCCAATTTTATTTTAACGACTTGGCAACATGGTTCAGTTAGAATAACAAAATTCGGCTGTGACCAGCGTTGGGATTTATGTTGTACCAAATATATTTCAATTGTCTAATTACTGGTAACAAGTATTAATTATTAATTTTGTGTGGATAGAAAATATTTATTTCCATCTGCTGTCTCTGGAACAAACATAGGAAGGAGAAGCGTTTTGGTTAACTACAAACAAATGAAGTGTCTTTCCAAGCTTATCATTTCTCTAAGTTCATGTCAAACGCAACTGCACTAAACGGTTTAAAATTAATTACCAGCCGTGGGTGTTTGTGAACTTATCCATTTTCATTTGAACTTTACCAGTTCGTCATGACAAATAAAGTTATTCTAGGGAGGATTTTCAAAGTGTATAAGAATGACCTTCAATGACGCGAAGAGTTCTTTCTTTTCCCCAGAGCCACGTGAATTATGCTCCTTGAACGTATCCCTTGGGAGTAAATTGCTGTAAAAGTGGATGTTCGCCCCACGTACTCTTGATGAGGATAATTTGAGATCGTACAATGGAAGAAAATGAAGGTGTATTACCATATCAAATAGAGATGGGAAATTACTGAAATCGAAAAATGGAAGAGGAAAGATCTGATGAAATGAGTATTTTAAGCGGTGAGTTCAAACAGTTTCATATTACATGGAATTTAAATAGTTTTATACATATATGTAACAAATTAATGTCATCTCTGCAATAAAATAAAAGGTCTTAAACAAGAAATATAATTCAAATTGTGCGCCAAAATGCGACAATAGTAATCACATTATGCTTTCGTCGCACTGGGATGACTTTTGACATCGTGTTAGTGGGAACTTAATTTTGATACTTTTGGATTATTTTGTACAATCATAAGATGTAACAATACATCTATAAAAACTACAAACAAGATATGAATAAACCAGTTGGAAATATGTTGATTGATATTGCAAAAATTGTCCCAGCAGGTGGATTTAGGTAACAAAATCTGCTTCGTTTGTTAACCACATTTGCTTTGCGTCACTATTCCCTGCTAACGGTTGGTCGCATTGATCAGTCTTGTTTGGCTAATTCGTCTGCCTTTTTATTGTCCCGGGCTAGCGCGACCTTGCAGCAGTGTCCTGTTGTTTTTGATGAGTAAACGCAAAATCCCATACTATCTACTACTTGACCTTCATGAAACCAAGTGCCTTCAGTGCATTTTGGCTGTTTGTGAACAATATGTTTTTCCCGCCTTTCAATCTCTTCAACTCTGTAGTGAGCCAGGTATGGGCACTCTAAACGTGCGAGGATTGAGCCACCTGGAGAACCTGCGCAGTTACTGAAATTACGGATTTAATAAGAACTATAACGCTGTTGAGTTACTTTGAATGAAATGTTGGAAAATTGACTTCTTCCCCAGCTGTTATTAAAGACCACAATCCTTTCCAAGCTGTTATAGCTCACTCAAGCTCTCAAGGTGGCTCCATCTGTGCAATTAATTCGGCGTAGGAAGCGCCATGAAATATCTATGGTAATGCCTGCTTGGAAAGATGTGAGGTCCTCAATCGGCCTATTAGAATGAATAGAATGTGTTTCAGCACTACAATTCCGGCTCCTACATCTATCTCTGCATTTGAGTAGTCCGTATATTTCTTAACTACTAATATGGGTAATGCCTATCTGGATGCTTGAAAATTTCCTTCTTTATGCCCATTCCAAAAAACTGAAGACCGCTTAAACTCGTAGCATAAAAAGAATAGAAACCGTGCTATAATAGCTAGAAAAGGAGATTAGAACTACGACGAATAGCCTGTTATGCAGTAATAGATAGATAGATTGATTTATTTCATCACATTGAATACAAATGTACAATAGTGACAAGTCAAACTGACAAAGTGAAAAAACAAACAATAGTTACAATTAATACACAATACGTCTAAAATAATTATTTCTAAAATTAAAATAAAAAAACAAAAACTAACATGTTAAACGATTATTGCCTCACAATTTAAATACTCCTCGATGGAATAGAAACTGTGCCTCAATAGTGAGTGCTTAACTCTAACCTTGGAATGGTTGTAACTCAAACCAGTAATGTCTGCTGGTAAATGTATGTTGGGTGAATTTCGAACTGATAGATCTAGTCGATAAAATTGAGGCCTCAGTTGTGCACCTCTCCGAGTTGGGTAATTATGTAAGATACTTAGTATTATTTTTGTGTATTTCTAAAACATTGTAAAGTATGAAAATACATGGCAAGGGTAGAATTTTAAGTTTTTGGAATAAAGGACGACAGTGTTCTCTGCGAGAAACATTGGCTATGATCCTGATTGCTTTTTTTTGCATACGAAAGGCTTTAATTGCATGTGAAGACTGCCCCCATAAAAGTATGCCATATGTTAGGTGGCTGTTGAAAAGAGAAAAGTATATCTGTAATACCATACTTTGATTAAGACACATTTTCAGTTGTCTTAGTATGAACAATTGTGTTGTAATTGTATCAAAAGAGTTAGACAGTAGGAAGAAACTGTCACAAGATAAAAATGAAAAAGCTGAAACATTATGATCCAAATATTTAATTTCATGTTTAAAACTTTTTTTATTTGTCTCTCAGTTCCTTGATATTTTTACAGCATTTTGGTAAATGTATAGAGCAGTTATTCTGCAGTTAGTTTCCATTTATCCTGCGTTGCAGCAACGCTGTGGAGCACTACGATTTGCCAGAGGGATGGATGCCACGTTAAAAAATCGAACTGCTATTAAACAGGGCGGTATGCGGCAGCGGCATTGTGACGTCGAAAGTCTTCCTTGCGACAAGCCGCTGTAATATCCGAAATGTCGGATTGCCGTTTTATTCATTAAACTGGTAGATTGTGTTCGTACTTTTCCTGTTTTCTGAGAATTGATCGATTTGTTTCTGGTCTTCCCCTATCCTAAAGACAAATACACATAGAAATAAACGGAGAAAAAAGTTGAACAACTCAAATATCTAGATATTTGTATAGATTGAAAGGAAATATTGAGACTACTACTGAATTTTACTTGTCTGTACATTTTTTAAAAGTTTTTCTCAATGCTTCTTTTGGGCAAATTTTTTTTCCAAACCCGTACTCAAGGTATAGCCAACGAACGTTGTGATCTGCTCACCCGGTACATTACATTTTTCGGTAAACTGGAGTAGCGATGAAGACGTTCACCTAAATGTAATTTGAAACGCTTTTGGAAAATATTTAATCAAAAAATATTATACTCCAATTATTCCAGATATTATACCCTTCATAAAATTTCGTATGTTTCTCAAATATTTAAGTTCACTCAGCAAGATTCAGGATGTTTTAGTCGTTTGAGATCAGAAAAACAGTTTTAAGGACGTCAGCTAACTCTAAATTAATTACAATTTTGCGGTAGGTAAAACGAACAAAGATAGAACGCAGGAGGGTGAAACTTGTTTTGGAAACATTTTCGAATTTAAAAAGCTTATTTATACCCGAGCTTTTCAAGAAATTAGGTAACGAAAAAAGGGTAGCAAGAAGGAAAATATTCCGAATTTGTATAGAAAATTAAAATATAAAATAATAATTAAGAAATATTTAGAATGTGTATGAAGTTGGGTCGGATAAATATTATTCCCACTCTTCGCTACGAAAGCGAAAGCTATAAAGGCCAAGCAATAGGTTAATACTTTTGATAAAAATACTCGTGGAGAACGGATGGAACCGTAGTTATATAAAAGACATTACGTTGTATAATCTCGATATGTTGCGTACACGCAAAAAATATCAAAATTATACTATGTAATGTCTTTTCTCCGCGACTGTTTAATAATGCACAAATTATTTTTACATATTTAGCTGTATACTGATATAAATTCTTCACGCCAGTGAATAATAAAATATTATCCACTCTCGTTAGCCAATCATTATTATTATTATCAGAATTCAGGCTACAATGAACAAATCAAATCGTCTGTTTTAAAACGTCAAATATCTAACTAGGTAAATACTTCTGACAGCGCGTCGTTTGAAATGTCAAAATAATTATATAATCTTAATTTTACGTATATATAGAGAACAAAATGGAACAGTAGCGATAGTGAAGATTTAATATGTTTAATTAAGTATATTTATGTTATCTCTCTTATTATTTCAAATAATGTGAAAATTTCATTAAGAAATCTAAATGTTTCTATCAAAAATATAAGTTACCCATATTTACGTTCTTTACGTCCCAGTGAATTAATGTAGTTGATAGCTTAGTGGTACATTTGCCTGACTTTTACGAGGGCGATCTTTTTAAACATAGTTGTGGAGAAAGTATAGTCTTTTACTTCTGTAGAATGCTATTATTCTTTTCGATTATTCCAAAACTCACTCGCTGCGCTAGCTAGATTTGGAAACTTCATCCGCGTGAATAATAGACATCATTCTACACTCGTTGACAAATATACTATTATATGATGGTACCATTCTTTTTCAACTAGGATTTTTGTCAAAAACTACTATACTGTCATGATCTATTGCTGGGCTGAAAGTGAAAAACTCAAGGTTATCGGTTGTTTGGTATAAAAAGCATTCGTGCCCCGGAAGACGAAAAAATATAACCGTCCAATTAGCAAAGTCAACTGCTTATTTATAATGAACATTTATAAGAAGTGGTTGAAAATTGAAGGCACGCAGTTTTATTTGACAAAGTTTCCGCCATTACAAACTTTTTAATCCATACATAGTCAAGATTAGGATTCAAATTTTAACAAGTATGGTGTGGAATTAAGAGTTTTTCCTCAATATTTTCAAGTTTATCATACAAACAGAATAGTAAAATGAATTTATCAGCTACTCACACTATTGCTCCTATTGAACGTACTTAGGCTTGTTTTTTAACAGTCTTCGGATTTGTCCTGTAATAAACTTCTGCATGAAATAATTGCTGCTTCTTCAATGGAATCCATTTTTAATGAAATTCTAGTCAAATATCAAATTCAAAAGTCTTTAATGCTACTAAAGCAATATGATACTACTATTTTTATAGCACTAAATAATAATTTAAAAATCTAAAAAACGGACTTTATGGGTAATCGAACTAAAAAGTAAAACATAATTTGCTGAATTGAAGAATAAAATAGTTAACGAGAAAATTAAAGTTATTGTGGTAAAAGCGTGGAGTGCTTTGTACTACATTTATACACTAACTCTGCATTGATATCGAACTCCTCACGCTATTAGTTGCCATAATGACATTCATTTTCTCGTTTATCATTTTCTTGAATTGGGAATTATTTTTTACTTTTAAGTTCGATTACCTAGCGTGTTTTCCAGTTTTCTTTAAACTATAATTTATTTTCTACATTTTAGTTCGATTTACTATAGGTTTGTTCTCACAGAAAATCTCTGACAAAAAATAGACAGTTTTCAAACGCATGGCTGTTTCTGATCGATTCGGAACAGTTTGTATGAACAGTTGACAATTGAAAACATATGAGCTATCGTAGCAGGTGGGTGATCTGTAGCAAGAAATGGAATATAACCTCAATTAAGTACAAATTTTGTTTACGAGTTCTGAATCATCAGATGTCTCAAAATCACTCATTGTTAAATATAAACTTTTCTAAAATAACGAAAACCGAGAAAATAAACTCCAACAAACAATCACAACACAAATATTATGACAAAAGTTATTTGATGTTAAGAAACACTGCACATGATCCGGACATATCACTTGTAAAAGATTCGCAAACTGTTTTGACAGACTATCCACAACCACAAAACGTGTGTGAACACAGTACCGCGGATTTCCAATCAATCAGAAATCTTTGTAGGAACGCTTTCGAGGTTTTGCGTCGAATCCGGATGGTCAAGGACTGTATGTGATGCTTGGGAGAACAAACCTTCAAACGTGTGTTTTTTTTAAGTTTTTTCCAAACTCGATACTAGATCAAAGTTATGTTCCTTTTCCTGGAACACTTCATACTTTACTACTATACTATTGTATAGTCATCCGTTTTTGACAAGTGTACAACATTTTGAATTCTGAGTATTTAAACTGGGTGAAAATAGAGTTTAAAGGTTGCGTTATGAATGGAACACCCTATATTTTATTACTATATTGTATTTTTTATTACTATTTTGTATGTTTTATTGCTATATTGTATTTTTTACTACCTTATTGTGTTGTAATCGGTCCTTGACAAGTGTGACAAATTTCAAGTTAATCTGAACGTTTAAAGTGGGTAAAAATCAAGTTTAAAGGTTACGTTTCAAACAAACAAACAAACATACATACAAGTGAAGCTGATATAAAGAGTGTTAAGAAACCTAATAACATTTTATTGTAGTCCGAGGACCTCCAGTATTTTTAAATTGCGTGTTTTATATAGTATCGAGGAGAAAAACGATAAGATGTATACATTACACGCTGCAAAGGCCCTTTTAGGTACTCGGAAGTATTCAAATATTCTCGGCTCCTATGAATTTTTCATAGTGAATTGAGGTAAATGAACTGGATGACTACAGTTGTCCAATTTTTCCCACTAGCTATGAATCACCCTCTATAAGTAGATAATCAGTGGTATGTAATTACGTAGATCCTCCGGTGCACAGATAACCTATAAATATACAGATAGATTGGACTCTTCGTTGTTGAGCTCTGAACCTAAATTTAGCGCTACCTAGCGGCCTGGAAGGAACGAATTTGGAAAATAGCGGCAAATTTGAAGTTACTCAGTTATCTGGTATTTAATATTTTAATAAACATTTATGTTTTTTCAATTATTATGGCTTGTAATACAACAGAATTGGGAAACATTTTTTAATATTATAGGCAACAATTCACGGCAAGGTGTATAAAAAATTGCGTAGTTACAGGATCTTATGATTTCGCGCCATCTATTCGTTCAGAAGAGACTAAAAACATATAAGTGTCTTGCTCCGGTGTGCGGTATATTGATAAGTTTATTTATCCAAGCTCCCTAGTAGTATCTGTTCTCATTTAGACATCGATTTAACAAGAATGATAAACATAAACCGTATGAAAAACCATCCCCGTTGTGATTAAACGACCATTGTCCGCCCAACCGGGAGCCTGTAAGGGAATCGCTCGCTTCGCCCTACCGTTATCAACGGCAATAGTATCCGTAGCGAGTCATAAATTAAGACAGCACTTTTTGGTAGAAAAGGGGCCGATGTGGGGATTCCAAAAAAAGCGTATATTATTTATCCATGGCAAAGAGGGGATTTCACTTTTTGACGTTAATGTGATGGTTTTATTGCCACTGTAGGATTTTTATTTGTTCCAAATCTTTTTCATTTCGACCAGAAATAATTTAAGTGTGTCATAAAAGGAATAAAGCAAATAGTTCACGCCCTATAAATAATAATACAAATAAAAAAGGATATAAATATAAAAAAGGACGGTTACTATAGTTTAACTGAATAAATTACGATTATTTTGATTGGATTGATGCGTGTTAGTTCGATAGAGTTCTCCTAGTTTATACACTTTATACATTGTTCCATTCGTTAACTGCAAGTTTCAAATAGTACTTCTTATATTAGGTCAAACACCATTTATAACCAATCTAGACAGAGCTAATATTGGTTCATCAATGCATTCATCGTAGCCAAGACTTATAACTCTATCCCTACGTTTAGCAAAAAACCAGTGCAATTTTCACAGATGCACCATTTCACCATACAATTTATTAGGCCATATCACAAAAACACGTTCACTCAATTTCTCAACCTTTAACAACTTTATCCCCACGTTCAACAAAAATCCAGTGCAATTTTCACAGATGCACCATACAAACTATTAGGCCACATCACAAAACACGTTCACTCAACTTTTCAACCTTCAACAACTTCATCCCTACGTTCAACAACAATCCAGTGCAATTTTCTTAGGTGCGCTATTGATAACCAATCTTTCATCAACATTTTTCAGCTTCATGGCATTTGCACTCTACGTTTTCTGTGACACGTGTATTTTGGGTTAGATGAAGCATCATTATTCAAGCTTTTCTATACCTTAGCCTTAAGTCTACTATACTTCCCTAATATTTCATCTGCTGTAGAAGTTAGCATCAATATAAGCTATTCTCTCCATTTACTGGATTTATATCTTATATTCTTATATGGTGAATAAAAATTATAATAATTATTATTATTATGTTTTCGGCTGGCGTATTATCTTGTAACATCAGGTTCAACATCTGCATACAAGTTCCATTATGGTTTCTGTCTTATGCTCCAAAACTTTAAGATTTCCTTGTAGTTTATCCATGACATGATTTGAGTTCAGTAGTAGCTATAGAATTTCGGTATGTGGTTACAACTTTCAACACCTTCTCCTTGACGGTCGCCAAAATGTGTTGAGTACATCCCGGTGAATTAATACGCTTCAAGGATTCGGAACAGGTTTCAAAGTTGAAATATACAAAGATCTTTTGAAAACTTTCATTTTCCTCACATAGCATAGTATTGAGCTTTCTGTTGAAGCAAGTGATAGCTCCAATTTCGTCATGGTCTTCCTTGGCCGAAAAAATTTTAAATACTGGTAAGTGATGGAATAAGTTAATAACAGCCGATAGTGCACTAAAAACGTGGTTTAAATTGACGTGTCAAATTTTCCATCACTTGGCCATTACAATCCTTCAGGGTCCGATAACGGACAATATGTGAATCGGTTTTTCACTATCCACAATCACGGTCCTGTCCCCGAGTATTTGGATATCTTCTTAGGCCGCTTGATAACTGCTTAAGAAACTATCCTTTGGTCCGCATGATCTCTACATTTGATTTATTTTCATAAAAGCATTGTATATTCATTATCGATGGTAAAAACAGCAGGTCTACTACTACGGGAAATCCTTCTGATCGAGTTTGTTGAATTATCCAAAATATCACTCCTGCAATGTTACGACACAAGCTTTTAACAACCGACTAGGGTATTGACACGCCCAAGAGAGAGAAGTTTTTGAACATATGCTTCAATTTTGGTATTATTATCAAACGTTCTGTACTTTGGATTGAGTTGAATGTTTTACGATTATCTTATTCACCTTTTGTTTTGAATAACAACCCACCCTTTCAAAAGTATACAGGGCTCTAGTCAAATCCACTTGATTATGGCAGTTTTGTATATATGTCAGCATCCAAAACTTTCCTAAGAAAACACTATTCACAAAACTGCCATTCGACACTGCTTAGGAGTCTTCCGCTCCAGCCCAGCTGGAAACCTCCATCTGAAATTCAATGAAACTCCACTATGCCTTAGGCGTCAATAAATCTTCCTCTCTTATGCAGTCTCGACCTCATATGATCCATTCAATCCAGCTTCCATCTCAACAACTTCAAGTCTATCGGTCACATACCCTATCTTGGTCCAAAACTCTCCCGAAATGTAATCTCACTCTTACTAAATTCATGGAAGAAAGTTGCCATGATCTCATAAGAAACTATTTCCTAGAACTACTTAATTGAAAACAATATGACCCAGTCCTCTCCACCGACACATCCAAGAACGAAATTGGAGTCAGGTGTGCTGTTTTTACCACGCAAACAGCTGCTGGACCTTACCAAATGTCTGCTTCTAGTTGCGTTCGCACTGGTGAATTGTATGCTATTCGACAAGCATTCAAACTCAGCGAATATCGCCACCAACATATATAGTCATTTGCACAGACTGAGACTCCCTCTTATTCATTCAGTCTATCTATAATTTATTCACCAATCTTCCTCTCATTCAACGCATTCACCATACCATACCAAAACCTTATGTTTCACGATGTGGCCATCAGTATTATATGGATCCCTCAACATATCGGAATAACTGGTGATGTATTCGCTGATCACTTTGCTAAAGAAGCTGCCTCATTCATTACTAACCCAATTTATTTGCAAATCTCAAGCAACTTGAATACCAGCAAATAGAAACTCATCCGTTCGCACTGGCAGGATCACTGGAACCACTCAGCAACAATCCTATACAAAATACATTCGACCAGGTGGCTCTCACCCACTGTATCAGCCGACACTACCACTTCGTGTCTAATTTGAAGCTCAGGAGCAGTCAAAGTTCGATTTCTTCTAGCAGTCAACTGCAAAAAACGGTCTTGTCTCGGGGTAATGATTCGACCATGACCCCTTATGTCTTTCCGCTACATCACCTGCTTCACGATATTGGCGATGAAACCGTGAAATAACGTTTTGGGTGGTACTAATTTGTCTAGCTACGTCTACATTTTATCGCAAGTTAAATGCCTTCTTTCCATGATTGCTAGCACTATATACGAGATTCACAAACTGTAAACTCCACAGACAACAAAAATATTGAAAACTAGAAATCCGTGATCAATTCTAACTGTAACAGTAACAGTAGACATCACATACAAAAAAAAAACACCAAAAAATATAGTGATAACGGAAAATATTAGAAAAAAGTGGCATTTTTTTATTTCTATTTTGAGGTACGAAAATTGATTTTCTCCGGCTTAAGCTATAATATCCCTAGATTTTTTGGTTGTGTTTGTAAATACCGTAGAAATGCAAGTATTTTCAATAAAGTAAAATTCATTTAAGGAAAACTGAATTATAGAAAAAATAAAAAGACCATGCTACCCATCAAGTTGTGATGAGTTTTACCTTTTATTTGAGAAAACAGATTGAAACTGATGGAATAAAAAATACTTTTTGTTTCTCAAATTCCAGTTACCTTTTGTTATGAACGGTTCCTGAGATATGTTAACGAGTGTCATTCTTATTGGGACACCTGGTATTACTGAAATCAAATATTCGTGGAAAACTATTTATGGGATTGTAGAATATCTGCACTCGAATCAATATTGATACATCCCAATTATTACCAGAAGCTGTGAACGTTAATATTGCAAGCATAATTAACGTCTTGAACGGATTGGAATTATTTCAAGAAGGTACGCAACAAAGATACAAGCCAATAAGCTTAATAAATTGCGAGCAAATCTTATTGATATTTGAATGACAATAATATCCTTTGAATACCTACTCAAATTTCACTTAGTATTGGAATTCAAGTTATTTTTGGTTACAATAACTAAATTATAGCTTCATTGACATAAAGTACATAGACGGACTATTACAATTTTACCCAAAAGATACATAATTTGAAGTACACAATAACATGGTCATGTGAATCGTCAAACTTTCCGGTATTAGAAACACACAGAAAATCCATACTCGATGCAGGAGAACCATACTCAATACACAGAGAAAGTGAATTTTTGAGCAGGAATAATAGGACCATATTCTGTAAAAAACCTTCACATGTCCTAGACATGAACAGACAGAATTTCAATAAATATTTTGCTTCCCGAATTAAAACGGCAGTTCCCAAGCAGATATGACTTATGGTTGCAGAAACATGGCGCTATTTTAGCTATAGATTTGGTTGTAATTAAGAAAAATCAATTCTCAATTATTATAACCCCTTACAAATTTGAAAATTACTTTTCAAAGAGTAGACCGTTCACTAAGAAGCAACATCTACTTCTCGGGCTATATGAGTTATACATCCACCTTAAACGGGGTTGGTATATATGAATAGTATATTACGTAACAAGAGTTGTAAGTAACCCATTACGCACGAAGCCGCGCAGCGGCGAGTGCGTAAATTTCACAAGTGCGTAATGGGATTACAACTCGTGTAACGTACTATACTTTTTCTACGCCCATCTATTTTCTTCTGAGTGCTCATAATTTCATCTTTTTCATTACTAACAGTCATATTCATAGGTAAAGTTGAGAAAATGTTCGGATACTATAATTTGTTACCAAAATTGACAGCATAAATGAGATGACGTTTTTTCCCATATCAATAAAAAGCGAATTATTTTTTTGGAAATTGTCAAATGTGTTGCCGACATTTAGGGGCATCACTCTTTTAATCTAAAATGTATTTCACTAATGCTAAGAGCTTTTATGTTTTTCAATTGATTAAAAGTATGTAAATAAACCAAATAAAGTATTACGTAAATAAAAATTTGATTGCAATTTGATTCAACAAAGAAATCTAAGTTTTTCTATCTAAACGCACATGTTTGTTATGAGATTCTCATTACGTGCATGTTATTGTTAAATGTCTCTTACAAAAAATGTTGTCAGTGCGATTTTTGACGTTTACAGACATGGGCGTAGAAAAAAATATATACTCATCCATTCTGGTTTATAATTAGGAGGGACAATAGGTTTGTTCCAACAAGCTTGAAATTGCCGTCGCTATTTTCAATCTACGCAAACTCAGTAAAATTCCGAACTGATTCTCAAGCTTCTTGGAACAAACCTCTTATCACTTGTACAACTCGACCAAATTCATTTCAACTGGAGATTCGGATGCGCGTAGATCACGCGTACGATACTGTCGGCAGCTACCAGTCCTAGGCAGACCGTTGCAATGTAAAGGTCCATTTGGAATCATAGTGGTACAATCCGCGTAGGAATTTTAATATGGAATTTAAGTCGCTAGAACACAAGATTTTGTGTGCACAAAGTCGTGAAATGGTGCATAATGTTTTTAAATTTATGACATTGGAGGCACAGTTAATAATGGAATTTATTGCCAAATTCTCAGGATTTTATTTAGGAAATTATTTAACTAACTTAACTTTCTCCGCCGAGTGTACATGCGTTTATTCTGCGGCACTGTCATAGTTCTCGCTTCTTTGTTTGCGCATCTCAGAGTTGAAATGAATTTGGTCGAGGTGTAGACCGGTTTCGACGTATTTGCGCCTCATCAGTACAAGGTAGATATTATCCATCCAGAAGCTCTCAGAGCATAATCCTAGACTGAATACAACGCTGAAATCACATTAATAGATTAACCCCTGTGAAGGGATTGATAAGAATGCGATAGTAGAGACATCTCCACAACTAATCACAAACCAAAATTGTATATTGACAAAAAACCATCTCGGTTTTGTAGTTATTTATTTAATTACAGTTTCCTGTAACAATAAATGTCATATTTAAGTAAAGCGTGTTATCAAAGGTCGTCAAGATATAATAGTATCATACCATTATATCTTGACGTTTATTTATAACACGCTTTACTTAAATATGACAGTTTTTACAGGAAACTGTAATTAAGTTAATTCTAAATTGTTCAATTTGTACAATACCTAATATTGATCTGCAAAGAATATCAACAAGAGCAGGGGCCAGGTTGGGAAGAAAAATCAAAGCTATTAACCTCGACAGATCTTTTTTTTTAAATTCCTCAGTCCTTTTTTCAATTAATTGCAAAATGAAAATTTCCTATCTAACAGAAAATCTATTCGGTTCATATATATATACATATTCACATACATGAATTACACGTTCATTTCAGTGCTTGTATAATAATTATACCGTGTTACGATAATCTTTAATCAAAAGGAATCAATGTGTAATATGTGTATGCTTCCAGTGGGGATGTAATCAATTAACCTAATATTGGATTACTTTGCTTGAGCGCAATATACATGTTGTTTTAGTTACTTGTTGGGAGTTGTAGGCTTCATTACTTTGCTACATAGTAATATACACAGCAGTTCTCAGTTTTTCAAATTATTCCCAAACATATAGGGTGAAGTGAGGTATGTTGGTGGTATAAGTAAATTTCATCACGTGCATCATTAAGCTTCCTTGTTGATTTAAATATTCATTTTTCCAAATGTAAAACGTAATGGATATTGAGTAGATGAGTCTTTTACTTGATGAAGATCCATACTAAATGATGAAATAAAACAATTTAATTTGTTCAAATCTTCATTATATTAGAACTACGTTCAATATATATATTCGTGACGCGTTTCGCTAACACAGTAGCTTTCTCAAACAAGTGGTTGTATAATGAGCCTCACAATTTGAATAATAAACATGATTTTTTTTTATTACACAAACCATCACATACAGACATTAAAATTCATAATAGTTCGGTCCACCCATTCAGTCATGAATTAGCAGCTTTCAATAGTATGATACATAGACTTTTAACAGTTCCATTGAATTCTGACGATGATGATAAAACAAATAGCAGTTAATAATAATTACGATCCAAATTTAAAGGGCAATATCATAAATAAAAAGATACTGAAACATACTTTGGAACAAGTATTTCCTACCGATAAAAACAAAAATAATCAATTTAAAAGCTTGACATACTTTGGAATACTATCCTGGAAAATGAAATCATTATTAGAAACTTTAGACTAGAATATTTGCTTTAAAACCGATTACAATTTATCCAAATTCATTAAAAACAACAAATCTAAATCTTCAAAATAAACAAATCAGGAGTTTATAAATTAAAATGTGGTAATGACAACTGTGATAAAGTTTATATAGGTAGAACTCTTAGGAATTTTAAAACTAGAATTTCAGAACACAAAGGTAGCTACGACAACCAAAAATTAGATTCCAACTACTCAAATTATTTATTAGCAAACCAACACAAATTTTGAAATTTTGGATATAGAACCTAAATCCCTCAAATTAAATCTTTTAGAAGCTCTTGAGATAAATAAAAACAAATATTCAGATAATCTCCTTAACGACCAAATAGATATCAACAATTCTCCCTTATTAAACCTTTTTACCTAGGAAGGTTCCGGTAAGATTGTTGTGAATAAATTTCCGGGTAAACTTCAATACTTTAGTCCCATATTTAGACAATTTTGTTTTTTATTTCCATGTGAATAGATTATAATACTTTTGTCAATATCCGTAAAATTCCCTATTAATGCACTGTATAAATTGAAAATTTTTTCATTATACCTCCAGTCGTTTGAGAAATTTACTGTGTTAGCGAAACGCGTCACGAATATATATTGAACGTAGTTCTAATATAATGAAGATTTGAACAAATTAAATTGTTTTATTTCATCGTAATGGATATTTTTGAGAAATAGAAAGCTTCCTGTTACAAAAACCGTTGTTTATACGTTGAAAAGCATGATCTTATCCACTTTATTCAGGAAAACCAGTTGATTCACCGTTAAACTTTATTTTTCCCTAACGAACTTTTATGAAATTTCCATTGAGCCCGTATCTATTGTGTAAGCAAATCAATTTCCGTTAGAAGCAAACTTTTTATATTTTCGAACTAGTTGGTAAATTCACGTATCTTTTCTCTTTACAAAAAACTGAACTTTCAAACTCTCTCTCAACTTTTCGTTTGTCACTTCGTTTTCTTATTGATACATCTCATAAAAGAATACGATTTCTTAGATTCAATTTTCTTAGAGCACCGGTTTTCTTATAGTTTTGTTTGAATCCATTATGGGAGATAAAGCGATATCCATTCTGCATATATTCCATTTTAGACGAAGAAAGGTTTCGCGAAACGTAAGAGAAATTTCTCTCTCCTAAAGTGTCGTAGTTTTAGATTTATGAGGAGTTCTCCGTATAGTGCGTGCCTAACAGGCCTGAAAACAGACAATACCTTCACTGGAAGTTTGTTTTACAAAGATCCTAGGGAGTTTTCGTTTAGTTGTTGTCAAGTCGAGCACCAATAATAGCCGAAGCACCCAGATAATAAAGATGCTTTTGATAACCATGTGTTCTTTTTAAACATATTCTAAAATATAAGTACAGCATACAGCAAACATAGTTTACGTTTTTAAATGTCTGATCCTTCTTCACATGATGCATTCTTATTTCATTTATCTGAGCTTAAGACTTCCGAAATTACTGGGAACCAAAAATACTCTAAATATGATAAATCCGGTGATTTCCACCCCTGCAGATCTTTTCTAGTCCATTGCTGTAAATGATCCCCTCCGAGTTGTAATCCAGAGATTAGAAGAGGATCGTGCCCGAACAAAATATGTTTGGTTTTTAATATCCGGCGTATTCTGAGACTAAGACCATAATAAGTAAGTTCTGATCTACTGTTTGATGATATTTGAAAAAATAAAAATACGTTTATTTTCCAGAACAAAGAAACAACTGACAACGCTAAGAAATTTTGAGGTTTTGTAAGCTTCACAATAAATTGATTGGCAATTCTAGTGTTAGCATGCTAATTATCCTTTTAATTATAAAATATAATTTATACTGCTGCAAAAATTGAACATATACAACATGCAAAAATTCTTCAAGTTCTTGACAGCTCTCAAACCAGGAATAAACATACAATTTAGGTTTGCATTTTGAGTTTTGTAGGATCTCCATTTTCTGAAGCTGTACTGAATAATCGTTTCTAATATCAAATCATAATTATTCATTTTTTAAAATGTATTCAGCCTCATCGTTGCCTGAAATTGAGAACAGTGATGATTTCTCAGACTCTGCAATCAAAGACCACATAAGGTTCCATCGATATTTTATATTAAGATTGGACCACGTTGGAATGATTAGATCTCATCCTAGCGAAAGAAAAGTTGGGATGTAAACTCAAACATTTCACTGCAAGAGATATCGGATAACACTGGGCAAAGATGGATCTCAAATCCGTTTTTAAATGCAGCTATAAACGAGGCAAACTTAGCAACTAAGCTCAAAGAGAATCTGCTGGAACTATCTGCCAATGGGATGTTACACTTGGAATTCAGGTCTGAAAATTTGGATACGTTTTGGTTAAAAAGAAAAACAGAATACCCGGAATTAACAACCTAGGCTTTGAAGTGTTTGATTCCATTCTCTACCTTGTACTTGTGCTAGTTGGCATTTTCATCAATGGCGTGAATAAAATGTAAACTAAGAAATCGCTTAAATTTGGAAAACGATTTAATACTTATGGAATGAATATGAAGGATACCTGTAGAATAAGGCTTTATTCTACAGAAAACAACTAACATAAAACTATTGACAACTTTATAACATAAGTGATAATGTCATGAATCTAATCAAAAGTCTAATATCATGACACTCTTCCCGCCTTCTTATTTCTCGAGGGAGTCTTCTAAATATTGAGGACGCCTTCGTGTCCTAACTGGCCTATTGATGTTCAGTACTACGTCTTGATTGTGTTGGTCTTGAATGAGAAGGTCTTGTTTTTCTTGAATGCTTTGGTCTTTGCGGTAACTCACAAGAAGAACATGATCAAAATTTACAAACATTTTTAGATGGTCTTGATCTTGATTGACAGAATTTTCATCGCAATGAATTAATGATATGTCTTCTCGACGAGCTAAATGCCTAGTGGAAGCTGCCTTTTATCACAGATGCACTAGTCGATACAGGAAGTTCTGATAGCTACATTTCAAGTAAAATTATTGACAACTTTATAACATAAGTGACAATGTCATGACTCTAGACAGAATAGCAGCAGATGTTTTCTGGTGTTACTTGATCTACACACAGTTGAAAAATGACCTCTTCTATTGCAGGAATTGCAAATTGCATTTTTAGCAGGACACTGTTCGCGCAGGTGTCTATCTCTGCCACAAAAGAAGCATTTCTTAGAAGATGCAGCAGCCGCTAACTGCCTTGTTGATGAATTTTCAGAATCTTGTGATGGTTCTGCGTTTTGTAAAACGGCAACACTTGAATCAAAAGTTGATGAATATGAGTCAGCATGTTGCTTGGCTATTTCTAACGCTCTCGCAGTATCAAACACTTGAATTAAGCTCAAAGAAGAGTGATCTAGAAGCCGCTGTCTAATTTATGGTGAACTTAAACCAGTGATAAACGAGTCTCGAAAGAAATCATCTCTATTCTGTTCGGCCGTAACAGCTTTAAAGTTTGCAGTCTTTGCTCATCTGCTTAAAAGTTTGTAAATATTAGTCAATTGACTCACCTGCTAGCTGTCTTCTTGATGAGGGAGAATGTCGAAAAAATTTCTGGGCTTTACGCGTAGAGGCTTTCAAGGATTTTTATGGCATCTTCATACGTTTTACACTCACTTATGAACTCAAAAACGACTGGACTCACGTAGTTTATTAGTAGATTCAGTTTCTTCTTGTTGTCCTTCGTATCTGCCGCTTCTAGAAAGTTCACGAACGATCTATACCAATGCTTCCAAAGTTGACCTGCGTTTCCAAATGTAACATCTATATCTAAACGATCAGGGCGAAGTAGCTTATCCATTTTATAGAATTCTGTAGGATAAATTTTAATAAATACGAAGGATACCTCTAGAATAAGGCTTTATTCTACAGAAAACAAATAACAAAAAATTATTGACAACTTTATAACATAAGTGACAATGTCATGAATCTAATCAAAAGTGTAATATCATGACAACTTAATGTGGAAAAACGGATCCACGATGGGAGAAATTAATTAAACAAACTCAAGCGCAACCTTCACATCAAAATGAACGAAGCTAGGCAAGCACAGATGTAATCATTTTCTATTTAAACACATTTTTAATATTTTTTTTTTGTAATAACATGTTTTAAACTAGCGTTTTTCTGTTTTGTATGATTGATTATATGGAAATTTTGTTAAATATAATCATTTTAACTCTTATCGGCTTTTTATTTCAGTCTTAGAAATTATATGTTATATAAAAAAAGTGAAGTTTTCTCGACCTCTCGCGACCCACAGGTTGAAAAACACTGTACTATAGTATTTTATTCACCTTTATGCTCTACCAAAAAAATTTTGTCTACCAGTGTATTATTATTATCAAATTATACGGAAGATCTTCAGCTTTTGATGACAGAAGTTTTTAGTCATGACTCAGTGCTCCCATTTTCGTATGAAATATATTTTCTAAAAAGCACTTAGTTCGAGAAAAATAATCACAAATCCTGGAAATATCTCGTCCCATTGGAGCTCTTGTTATTTTTATGCAACTTAAAGACGTATGCCTTCTTTTAGCTTAGGGCTTTCGAGTTACAAATTACTAACAAAACTTTTACGTTTTAATAAAAGGAACGCTTAAGAGTTGGTAAACAAAAAGTGTGAAGGATAAGCTACAAAAATAAATTTAGAAAGGGTGGATTATAACTTTTTTAATTAGAAAAAACCTGGGCAATAGACAGTTATTAAACGGAGAAGGAAAAAGAGTGTTTTTCAGCTGATAAATATTTATGTTTTATTAGTGAAATCAGGATCTCTTTAGATGAATATTATACTATAGTGGTTAAAGTGGTGATGAAGTAATATTTATATTTTCCGCAGTATCGTAGATAAAAAAAATTTAACAGGTTCAAATTCTATATAAAACATAGTTTCGAGTATGGAACGCCTCATGTATCTCTAAAACAGATTCCACGATTTGTATAGATTTTGGTATGCAGTAATCTTGCGATATGACAGATATTAGACTGGTATTTACATTGTTGTCAGATCTTTCCCTTTCCGGAATAGGTAATAATGAACTTTGTTATTTCAAATGAATCACCTTGTATATTTTTTGCCTTCCGAAACTCTCAAGAAATACTGATTATTTTCATGCAATGTTTCCTTTACCAAAATGCCATGAATTTAAAATAAACAGATCACCAAAAATGTAACACCAAACGCGTTTTATTATCATTTCCGAAATAAGCAAAAAGGCGGTATTGCAATAAAACCATTCCTGGAGCGTGCAGTTCACTAGATCCCATTCCTAGTACAGTATAATATGGTTGAAATGTCATACAATAGGGTTGCCATCTTCAAACTTTGAAATCCAGGATTTGAATAAAGAAATACCAGGACATTTCGGTTTTGAGACAGGACTATATAATGCAGTACCTAATTGTTATATGCACTGAATAAAACAACTAATAGCAATCACATATTTTTTCATTAGTGTTAAACTTTTAACTTAAACTTAGTTATTAATTGTCAAATTAAATGGATAAATGATGTTTTTAATTATAAATATAAAATAATTACTTCCTACCCAAGTAAGTAATGTAATGTAATAGGATAAATTCCTATGTCTTATTTTTATATAGCTTATTGCAGTTTCCTGTAATATTGTCGTATTTAATAAACTGTTTTATAAACAGATGTCGAAATAATATACATCTTATCTTAATTTTTATTGTATTTTTTAAACCCAGAAATGTATTTCAGCATTTGTGGTTGAGTTAACAAATAATCATAAACATTTCACTGTTCATATCCATGCTGAAGATAATTTTGATTATTGCTGCAACTGTTAATGGAAGTAACCGATTTCTCTCTTTTGACCTCTGTGTAGTTACAAGTGAAAAAACCCTCTCTACGTTAGCATTGTGTCCCGGAATACAGGAAACATATTCAACCACCTTTTTTGAGAGCCGTTCAGTACTGGGAGCACTGCAGCCTGTTGGCTTATTGTACTCTACTTCCACGTTTATTCCACCCACCCAGCCATTCCTGTACCCTCGAATAGATAATATAGGTCAACTGGATGCATGCCATACGCTTCAGGCGGCACGTTGGCCTCTCCGAAGATTGTCTGTCTCCTTGAGTCCAATGCCTCACAGTCAGACAAAATATGGGTTACGGTCTCGGTCTCCATACCACAAAGTCTGCAGCTGAGATCCCCGTTATATAGCCCCATTTTATATCTACTGTGCCTCGGACACGCACTGTTTGAATTATTGGAGCTACATTTTTCAAGTCAACTTTGATTTTCTCTGAAGAATGAGTGCTTAAACCGCCAGTCACTATTGCAGTTGCCTTCGTTCTATTTCTCGTCATTTCTTTTGCGATTTGTGAATCACTAAACAAAATTGTATTTAACTTTTTATTTAACAAGAGTCATGACCTTCACACGCGCGGCGCGGGTCCAGTGAGTAGCAAAACGATTAGTGGCGCGCGAAATTTAAAGCATACATCCCTAACCTAATAGAAATTTTTAAAAATAGGACGATGCTTATAAACTATCCAGGACACCCCAAAAAGCAGGACATATTCTGGGAAAACAGGACTGTTGGCAACCATAATACCATAAAATATTTTATTTCACATTTTTACAAAGATATGATCTACTGTAAATGGACCTTGAAAAAATTGGACAACAAATTTTTGCAGTCTTAGTGTGGATTTATGCAAACACATTTAACAATTATCAATTAGCATTTAACAATTAACATTTATCAATTAACAATTAGTAAAACTGCCATCGTTTATGCAGACACAATTATAAATTAGGAGAAAATAGTAAGCATGCGCACGAGCCCGAGATTCTAGTTATTTACAATAACCATTAACCCTACATTTTCATGTCCATTTGTGCATTGGAATAATTTTGAAGATGAATAATTTTGAAGAAGCTGAGATTTTTTTTCTTTCATTAATGATGCTGACGGCAAGTATGTTCTTATTGAACAAAGGCAGGAAAAACTTCAGGATCTGCGTACTAGTTGCGCACTAGATGAAAATTCGGTACAATTAATTTGAGAAGTTAAAAGTTGGCCAACTTCGCAATTGTTAAATGATAATTGTTAATTGTGTGCATAAATGGAGTTATAGTGAAATGAGTAGTTCAACTTATAATTGATAAATGTTAATTGTTAAATGCTAATTGATAATTGTTAAATGTGTCTGCATAAATCCACACTTAAACTTCAAAATATTATTAATTGTCTAGTTGTCAAATTTTTTAGTAGTGTCAGATAGGGACCAGAGTAGCTGGAACGCTACCGGAACTTTGAATTGGAAAATACACCACAAGGGACATACAGGAGATATTTAAAAAAAAATTCCGAAAAGTAACTATAAAAGTTTGTTGCTTGGCAATTTCGTTAATAAAATTTCATAAGCGTATCAGTTTAAATTTATTGTAGAATATAAAATAACAGCATGTCAGAATAACGGTAAGTGAATTCGTTAAAGGAAACTCTGCCATAAGGATTTAGCTGCGTTAGTCGAGCTCAGGTTACTGAAAGTTGGACGAGCCCTCTATTTTCACGTATAACGAAAGGAACAAAATGAAGCCAGCCAGCGTTGTTCAGATTTTCAATACTTTTGTTATTGGCATTCCACTTTTCAATCAGCCCGTACGCTGATGGGTTCACTTTGATAACCCCTTAGAACCTTTGTAGTGTCTGTCCTCTTTCTTTTTTTTCTCTCTTTCCTGAGAGATACCGCGTTACGGATTTACAACGGGGAAAATAAAATCACAATTTCCTATTAGCTTCAGAATGGGAGAAAAAAATCAATTTTGGTTGATGTAAACGGATCTTGTATGGAAGGTTTTAAAAACGGATACTTTTTTATTTATTTTCATTAGTATCGATGGGAGATATTAGGACTTTTGTGGTATTCATGATTAGAACGAAGATATTGTTCAATTTTCAAAATATCCTAGGTTCGTTATACATGAAGGTATCTTTTTGTGTCATGAATAAATGATATCAGCATTAGTTTTCCTCGAGGTCAAAATGTTTTTATATGAACTACTGCTGCCAGAGTTGATTAATCTTGGAACCAAGCAATTGAAATATCTTTTTATTTGGACCACTTTTCGTTTAGTGGTCAAAGCTGTTTTTCATGTAATTAAGAAAAATTGGATAAATATAGGTCTTAATGAATGCAGCGTGTTTAATATACATAGTGCTGTATCTAAAAAGTTATACATTTTCTTTGCTTTTAACTATCTTCAGGATCTTAACTAAATATATCAATTTACCTAAAAAAATGTTCATAGTTTTCATAATTTTCCCATAACTATTATAGTACAAGTACTATTTCAGACTCACATACCAAATTCTAAATTCATCCGACAAAATTTGGGAAGATGGAAAATTGAAATTTTTTAATTTCTGTGTACCCGATTTTTCTCAGATTTCTGCTGTCTTGAAAAAACTGTTTTAATCTTGTTTTTTCCTGGAACCAATAAATGCAGAGAAAAGAATACAATTTCTTGTAATACCTACCTCACACTTATTACAATGCAATAGGAGGCTGGTGTCACTTTGGTAGTTCGTTTTTACCCAATTTTTATCCAAGATTCAGTAGGCTGATGTCAAACACTGTTATTGGTAGCTAGTAATATGCTATTTTTGCGTTAATTTGTTTGTATACTAGATTCATCTATTTATTATACAGGGTGTTTCCTAAGTAATCTGAAATATTGTAGTGGACGCTTCGTCACTCCATTTGAAGACGAAAAGTTCTTATAAACTTATGTAATTAGTCTTGTCTTTAATGAGATACAGGATGTTGAATTGTCTGTAATAAATGAGCTCTGACTGTAAGCGAAAAATATTTTTCCTGGTGACGCTACTGGTTTGCAGAAGAAATACGATAAAACACACTTATTCTAAGTGGCCTTTAAAATAGTGTTGACAAATACTGTGTCAAACCTAAAAACCAACGCAAAAAACGAATAAGAAATTTTTATCATTCTAATTTTGTTGTTTATTTGTTCTCGTTTGTGTGGAGTTAACAACACTACCTGCGTAAACTCATGCTGAAATTGCAAATATGCACGTTTTTGTATAGATTAGCAAATGGTTAGACCTTAGAGGCTAGATGTATGTATGCCCATTGTTATGATGCGTTTACTGAGGTACATATTCCTTTATAAGAAACTGGAGTTTCTGCTAAGTTAAAGAATATTATTGGACAGCCCAGAAATGTGAGAACTCCAGAATTGGAAAACCAGATTCTTCAAATTATTGACCAACATCCAGAAACGACTACCAAAAAAATTGCTGATGAAGTAAATGTAAATAACAGAACTGTTCGGAATATTCTAAAAGATAATTTATTGTATCCATGTCACGTTCAACGTCTTCAACATTTGCTACCTACTGACTATCCGCTCCGTATACAATATTGCCAATGGATTTTAAATAAAATCGCAAACAATCCCTATTTTGCCACCAATATTCTGTTTACAGATGAAGCCAACTTTTCAAAGCATGGGATTATGACCACATATTATGGGTAGATGTATATCCACATGCCATACGTGTAAAACTATTCCAACAAAAATTTTTGGTCAATGTTTGGCTTGGCATCATCGAAGATTATTTAATAGGACCATTTTTCCTTCCTGCACGGTTGACCGGTAAGACATATCTTCATTTTATGGAAAATGATATTTCAGTTCTTTTTGAAAGATGTTCCTCTTATTATTAGAAGGCTCATGTGGTTCATGCATGACGGTGCTCCTCCACATTTTGCAGTGATTGTACGCTAGTTTAGAAATAACTTTTTTCCAGACCATTGGATCAGACGAGGATCTCCACACCCGTTGCCCCCTAGGTCACCTGGACTCAATTCTCTAGATTTTTGTTTGTGGGGATATCTAAAATCGCTCATTTACACAACTCCAATAATAATCTCAGGAAATCTTCAAAATCGTATCATTCAAGGCTGTAATGTTATTTGTAACAATCCTGATATCCTCGAACGTATTCGGAAATCAATTAGACGTGGAGCGGATGCTTGCATTTTGACTGGGGGTGCACATTTTGAACATATGCTCTCAAATATACTATTTTTCCTTTATGTTCAACACACATGTTTATAAGAAGTTTCCGTCTTAAAATGGAGTGCGAAGCACCCATTACAATATTTAAGATTACTTAGGAAACACCCTGTATAACATGGATATGCAGTTTGTGTATATGGCTTGACAGATGCTAGATATATTTACGCTGAAAACTATCAGCAGGGAGTGACCTCTCATCATTTTTGAAATATAAGCACCATGCCAATCACACCAGCTTAGCAAACATAAGAGAACTTATAGGATTACTGTATCTTGCAGGATGCCGAGAAAGGAGTCGGCTAATCGCAGAAAACAAAACCTTCAGCGTGAATATAGTGTTTTTATGGGTTTTCTTACATTGGGGTCTTACACAACTTATTGTGTTACAATCAAAGGCGCGACCACTGGAAGGTTAATGAATGATCCAATTTTCAAAAATAACATAATTATTCAACCTTTGTTTATGTAGTTTATTTGTTTGTAACTTTTTATTAAATACTTAGTTTTTTATAGCTCATTGTATAATAGCCACTCTCCGGTCCGTGTATTATTTACGTGTAAATAATAAAGTTAATGTACATGAAAAAACCTCAAAACCACTGTTAAAATAATAAATTGACTAAAATCAATTCCACCCATTCTTCAGTCCTCAGGTTCCTTAGGTCTAAAGTGAAAGACATTTTTTTCCACACAAAAATGAATAGGGTGACTTGACTTTCACTTTGCTCCTTGATAGATGATTATACATCAAGTCGGCTTTGTCCTTCAAATTTTAAATTAATATTCCGCCATATTTCATGAAAAACGATATTAATATGGATTTTTTGGATAATTTATTACTTCACCATACATATTAAATTGCTATAAAGTGTATTTACAGGATGTGGTTCCTCGAAAACGTGAATTTATTCAAGGGATCTTTACATACCTTATTATGTCAATCTTTTACCACTGGACGAGTAATTTCCCGAATTACAAGAATGATATATTTTTCTCACAAATAATATTCAAAAGCCTCAATATTCCCTCCATGTCTGTTTTCAAGTCTTTAAATTATTAAAATCAACGAATCAGAAGCAATATCTCGAATTTTTCTTATTACACAGATATTGGTGCCAATGTCGACTGAACGTTACCAGTACTGCCAGTAGTCTGACTCACAAACAAAATATTGTTCTATCACACACAAGGAAGTGGGTGGCACAGAAATATTTATAATGGTAGGTAATCTCACCCGGCCTCAATTCTTATATAAATTGTTTGCTCTACTTATATTCCTATGGGAATACAAATCTCTTTTCTTGACTGCCATCGGAATTTACTTTCCCATAAGAGAGTATGTCTGAAGTGGACTCTCATATTTTCCAATTCCAACCAATCACGCTTGAGCATGCTAATTCCTTTCCTTTACAGTATTGTGGCATTGGTAATGCATAGTTTTCTTTTGATTTGAGTTAGTTTCACTGTTACTGATAGTATCTGCTGTTGCTGTCCTCGTTCAATTAGAAAATCATTGATTCAGATAATTCCCTTAAACTTGGTGTACGAAGGATTGGTCGGTTGTGGAAAAACATTCAAACTATTCTTCGATATTTTCAAATAACAAGAGAACGTTCAATTTCAATTTGTCAAAATTTCAATTGATACAAAATATACGCAATTTACTGCTCCGTTTTAGCGTCTGTCAACGAAAAGCGATATCGCGGAGTTGAATTAAGGTAGTTTATAGACAAAATTCACTTGATTGCTGTTTGAAATCAAGCACCCGAACGATCCATTATCTGAATAACTTTAATATACATCAGATTAACATCGCAAACAAATGAAACTTACGGAATGTTTACTTGACTCTCCTTTCACAAAGTTCTACCATTAATCTTAAATAATCACGAGGTGATTAATTCTTACTGTATAAACACGGAAGGTAATTCATTTAAATTCAATTTTCTCAACTAATTTCCACTCACGACTTTTTTGGTTTCTAAATGAGCATTCAGCGTGATGGAATCTTTTTGGTCACTTTTTATTTAAGTACCACATTGAATATTTTGAAATTTACAGAGCATCCCAAAATTAATTTTTCCGAAAATCAGTTCATGATGTCTGGATATTGCGCTACTCCATAAAGAGACTTTTGGGCTGTGAACAAGTTTTTAATTCCAAAATTTCAATTAAGTCATCGAATGATCATGCTTTTGTTTATATATCAACCAACTACAGTTCTTCCTATCCCTGACCAAAAGTCCATTTTCCACGGTGCGAGTTGACGCTGCAACTGGAAAAAGTTACATGCAAATTGACATTTTTTTTCGTTGGGCGCGTCGATCGCATGATCGCATGAATTAGAAGCGAGAAGTCGCTGCGACTTAGTAACTTTTCTGATGGATTTTGTCGCACCAACCCAAAATTTATATTGGCTGCTACCTGACATTGCTGTCACAGAAGTTCTTCTACGTTTTCTTCTCGTAGAGCAGCACAGGCCACAATACTAATGACTGTTACTGAAACAATCCCCTCAATGTTTTCCTCATCCACTCTGTTAACTTCAAGACTTGATTCTAGAGAAACTACTCCTATTTGCTTTATTTTCACACTGTGAGTTTATGAAACCGGAATTGCCAATTTTTTTACGAAGTTGGCAACACGTAACGTTTCCCCTATGCCTGGATGAGTCGCAGCAACAAACTATCCATGTGCTGATTATACTTTTTTTTGCAGCGATTTGTCCCAGCAACAAGTCGCTGCAGTTTGTCGCAACGTGGAAAATATGCTTTAGACAATCTTTTTACCTTAATTGCTGTGGTAAGCCAAAATTATATTATAATTAATAAATTCCATTTAAAGTAACCTTGGAGATGATTTTTATCACTTATATTTTATTTTCTGCTTAGTTAGATGAAATAATATTTGCCACGTGATCATCTAGCTATCTGTTTCTTGAATCCCTGTACATTATTTTCAAACTAAATTATAGATTACTGTTATAATATGTTTATGCAAACATTTGAATTTTTTTTTGTTGCAGAATAACTTTTCTTAACTATAGATAACATATTAATTACAGAATGAATTTATTTTAACCTATAAAATATTCCATTGGTATTTAATTCTGACAGTGCCGGCCTCAATTTCAGAGAAGTATTATATCTTTCCGTGATAATTCATTCCTTAATATATAAACTACGTTCTGTTATACTGTTTACTATCATTTAAAATTATAAGCATATTTATTTCTTCAATGTTTGTCATTTATTTTTTTATGGGACACATATTTTTTTTAATTGGTTATTTAACGTCGGTCTATTTCTGCGACTGATGCTGATCTCCAACCAGTGGTAGGGTTCCTTATCGAGCCCAACATCCATGGACTCGGTACCTCGGTTTACATTATACCTCGTGCTCAATGGTATGATGCCTGCGAGCTGTGATATGCTACTCCGCTGCAGGCTGTACGGGCTATTTAGACGACGGTCTTCCCCAGAGTAGATCACCCATCCTAGTACTAACCGCGCTCGACACTGCTCGACACTGCTTCACTGTAATTATCGCATCAGAGGCGTTCCACTACAGTGCTGGGCCGAGCCCTATGGGACATATTATGTTCGAAAGCTTCCAATAAATTCAGTATATCATTGATTTTAAGCAACTGCCTTCCTTTCCAACCTCAAAAGCTTAACCAACATTATGTGCCCCATAACATTCAAGTTTCCCACATATCCCCAATCCGCCTGAACTTTTAAGTAAGCATAGCTGATGGGTACCTTATGTATTTGGATCTAGGTAAATTGTTCGAAATCAATTCTTCGAAAGTCAATTGTTCGAAATCAATTATTCGAAAATCAATTCTTCGAAAGTCAATTCTTCGAAAGTCAATTATTCGAAAATCAATTGTTCAAAAATCTATTGTTCGAAATTCAATATTCTGAATAGAATATACAAAAAAAGATAGATAGAAGTTTTTATTACTTTGTTTACCTTATTAAATTTTTGTTAAGCGTTTATATTTCCAATAATAACCCAACCAAACCTACCCCTACCAAACCACCTTCGTATTTTTAGTCAATTTTTTAAGAATAAATTATAATAATTTTCAATAATAACCCAACCAAACCTGCCCCTACCAAACCACCTTCGTATTTTTAATCAATTTTTGAAGAATAAATTATAATAATTTCCAATAATAACACAACCAAACCTACCCCTACCAAACCACCTTCGTATTTTTAGTCAATTTTTGAAGAATAAATTATAATAATTTTCAATAATAACCCAACCAAACCTACCCCTACCAAACCACCTTCGTATTTTATCACCATTAGGAACCTGCCGCCTATTCGATAAATTGATTTCGAACAATTGATTTCGAATAATTTACCGGTACCCTATGTATTTCTAGCCGTTCAGATACCGTTGAAATAGAATACTACAAAAATAGTGCTAGAATAGCTCTAGGATAACAATAAGACAACATCAACTATTTCACTGGGGATATTTCTTAACTAACAGACGATCCACCACTGGAATACCTCCAGGAAAAGGCGTCCATCAAATTAATCCTGGATGAAATTTCAAGCTTAGTACCAAAGTACTGGCCTTATTTTATTTTTCTTCCTTTTCCGGAAAGTATAAAATTAATGTTTCATATATTTTTTTTAAGTTTCCATTCCACCTTATTATAAGAGTTGTAGGGAATCGTGTCCGGTAAACATGAGTTTTTATTTTTCCAAAATTAAATTCCACAAGGTGTTTCTACCTTTTTCACTTTAACTCCTTTTTTATTCAAATTCATTTTTGGTCTTTAATAATAATAATAATAATAATAATAATAATAATAATAAACTCCTTTATTTCAGATCATAATTACAAGTAAACACAAAGTGAAATGACGTCATACAAACCAAAAAACTCAATACTTAACCAAAAACAGAAAAGTACCGTATACATTAAACACTAATAAAATCTTGCAGCGTATAAGGTTCCAAATTTATTAACATTTTTTTAATCTCGTTCTTAAACATTTTTTGTGAACCAATTTCTTTTATTTTATCAGGCAGAGAATTAAAAAGCCTTAGACACATATAATGTGGGCACTTTTCGGTAAGTGTCAGTCTATGTATTGGGTAACTAACATTCAATGTTCTTGTATTATATCCATGAGTCTTCGGTCTTAAATCAAATAATTTTTTATTTTTAAACAAAAACATTAAACATTCATAAATATAAACAGCCCAAAATGTCATTATTCCAAGACTTCTAAAAACATTTCTACACGTTTCCTTATACTCCATATTTCTAATAATTCTTATTATTCGCTTCTGAACGACGAAAATATCCTGCGCTAAGCTGTGCCTTCCCCAAAAAATAATCCCGTCAACGTCTAAAACGTAGTGGTGCTCTAATACTTCCTAAAGTCTGGAATACCTACTGCAGCACTAACATGGAATCGAGCCACCCTTCAGAATAGTTTAATACCGCCATCTTTCTCGAGTGGCCATTCTAGCGCCAAAGAGAAAAGCCAGTTACAAATTGGCGAGCACATAGCTTTTTCTACAACTGCTATGAAAAGTGACGTATTTCTCACACCTTACTTAATTTCAAAACCAAATATTGCTCATATTCTGAGAAATATTATTTCTCACGGCACTTTGCACACGCCACATACATTTATATGGAGAATCAAATAAAATCGACAGAAACTAATTCGGCTACTGTCATCTTAAATTACCTACTTAATTGTCACAAAACTGTTAGATTATATTAGTAGTTTTTAAATTCTAAAAGGTAGTTTCAATGGTGCTTCATTAACAATAAAATAAACATTGCTAATAAAATCGTCAACTTTATTGAAAAACCAGTCGAACTCTCTACTGAAGTGGAGACAAAATATGTATGTCGAAAAAGTATAGTATGCAACATGTGGAGCAAGTACTTTTCTTACTCGTGAAAAAACATGAACTTTCCCCACTTGCTGCACAATATACTATTTTCAGTTACATTACTATGCAGGATATTAAAAAAAAAACGAAAATTTCACACAGTCCAAGAGCACTTTTACAAATATTTTTGTTCAAATTATTCCAAGGTCAAAATTGCCTCAAGCTGCACTATCAGAGTTTGGTTATTCGACAATATTTAAGTACTCCACCAATTGATATTCAAACCAAGAATTATGAGATTAAAGAATATTATAGGTACCTTGTGAATTAATCCGTTAAGACCTGCTCTAATTCCTTCAATACCTCACTGTAGACACGAGCCATGATACTGGATTGGAACATACCTGGAACAAAAAAGATTTCCTTTATTGTAACATTGTAATCTATAATAGTTCTTGGGGAGAATTGACTTAATACTAATATCAATATCATGAGCACATAAACAAGTGTTTTGTTTTAGAAATAACTTCAATGAGTATTGAAACTACTTATCTAACAGTATTTCGTTGTTTTCGTGATGATATTATCCAGAATACGTGGCAATAATCCCTATTAAATAAATGTTTACGTTGTTAATTGAATCCAATGAGTACACCTAAAACATAATAACATTAATCCACCATTAAACGCGAATTTCATAAGTAAACGTAGGGTGAGTGATTACAGAGTTTGGTTCCAACGAAATATATCTACATAGTTGCTACAAACAAAAATTGGAAATTCTTGAAGAAGATGGTTAGACGCAGGGAACTTTTTGATTGAATATAATATATTGTATCACCAGCTGTTCGATCTACCAGATTCCAGAATTTCCCTCTTTTGCGAAACTCGGTGATTTCACAGAACGGTTCCGGAACCATAAAGCCTCCTATAAGGCCTTCTCTAGCAAACTGGTCCACCAATTCATTTCTTGTAATCTCCTCATATTTCTCCTACCATACTAGAAACACCTTTCCCTGCTTATGAAGAGATTATTCACAACTTCTCCCAATCCAGACTTATTAATTGGATTGCTGATAGTTTCAAGCCAAGCCTGGCTGTCAGTATGTATTTCAGTTTTCCTTTCCTAATGTATTCATTATTACAGGCTATAGAGGTAATCGTTTCTACTTGAAATACAGACGTATATCCAACAAGGCTGAAGAATCCTTTTTTAGGTCTGCTTATACTTGCCCCAGCTCCTTGATTTGTATTAGATCAATAAAGCCTTCAGAGCTACCTAGTGGCAACACCTGTTTCCCAGATTACAATATTCACTTGCTCAGTGAGTATGTTGTCTGGTGTCAAGCTATAAAAACTCATTTGAGATATATGTTTGTCAGCTACTAGTTGTATTATGCAGCCACTTGCACCGTCATTATAACAGTGGTTTAAAATTTAACTATTATTTAATTTTGAATTTTGGCTTGCATCGCGATTTAAGCCACGGTTAAACTCTTTTAAACCACTGTTGAACTAAGCCACTGATTTTGGAGGCTTAAATAGTATATACACCACAGTAGTATGAATTCTAGTATTCCGAGTTAGTTACTGAAAATGGATTTTTGGGAAGACGACATATTCCTTGAGGATGATAGGGATATATAGGATATAATTGATATGGGTTTTCCAAGAAGGGTATATGATAGAGCCAACCACTTCCACAACATGGATAACCTCACCTTCTTCAAGAGATTTCGTCTCTTGAAACCAACCGTTCCTGGCATACTAGAAATAATTGAGGAGGACCTGGAGTTTCCTCATGATTTGTAAGTGCACCAAACCAGAACAATAATTTTACAAAACCTAGGTTTTGGTCACCCGTTTCGAACTGGTGGAGGCTGAACCCATCATTACTTATAGGGCTACGCCTACCCTTGTCCTCCAGAAATTAGGAACACTTTATTTCGCTAACCTGAAGCAAAAACTTCACAAAAATAGGACATACCGGCGACTGCCAAAAAAATAATTTTTCTAACCTCAAAATATCATTGTCTGACTGAGACTGAAGTTAGGTGTTTATACCAACCGATTGCAATTTAGCGAAACTTCCCCAGAGTGATTAGTTTATTTTAACCAAGAACCCTAAAATTACGGTGCAAGTGATAGCAATTTAATCGATTGTTTAAATTTTAACAGTGTGTTATTTTAAACAGTGAGCTAGCGAATACGGTGCAAGTGGGCATTAGTGTGTCCTTCTCGAACATTGGTTGGGGTCCATATGCCTCCCGATTTCAGCCTGAGAATCGCTATCATCGCATCCGTCCTTATAATAATTTCTACAGGAGAGTGGGTGCAGTTGATAAATTTATTACAGAAGACATTCCTCCACTAGACCTTATCACAGTTGTGTAAAGCCAGTTCTTTTGCATTGTCAGAAAATCACAGTGGCTCTGGTAGTAATTTTATTCAGAAGTGTCATTCAATTGAGAGGAGAGTCAGTTGTCTTTCTCAGATATATGATTCATCGTCATCCATTCGCAGCATTTTCAGCGCTCCGATACACGATATTTATTTTCCATAATTCAAGCCAGATTTTTTAATCGATATTATCGCTAATTCTTGAAATTTCAAATGATACTTGTGGTGAACTGATAAGATGGAGCACTGTTAACAATCTAAATGACAAATACGTCCAAACTACACGTTAGTATGAAACGCAGTTGTGTTCTCCGAAGAATAATCGAAGGCTAGTGCCAGCTTATCGAAAGTACAATATTTACAAGTGGGCTTAACAAATTATCATATCCCAGTACTTTCTTGACAGAATAAATACATATTCTTGATTTTTCACTCACCAACAAATACATGAATCCAAAATAAAATTGATTTCCCTTTGGATTTTATCAGTTTTCATACAGACTGTGATCAAGTCTTAATAAACACTATACACGTCAATAACAAACTAATAAAACAAATAGAACATTAATCCCAGGGCGCTTTATTCAGTGTATGCAGCTTTTATGTGGTTATAGCAGCATCAAAACGTAAACAAGTGTATCCGAAATCACAATATTCCACTCCCATAAAATCCTCAAATTTTAATTCGACACAAAACTAACCATAACGTGTTTATCATAAACGTATAAACTATCAGTTTGCTTTATTAATAACCTCAACTACCATTGTAACGCTCCTCCTGTATTGTTTTGTTTTACAGATTACATTGTTCCAAATATAGGTAAGCGGAAATTTATAGAGAGCTCGTGTACCGGAACATTTTTGTTTTGACTAGCTAAAACAATCACAAACGGAAGTTAATCGAAAATCTGCGGATTAGATGCGACAAAATTGTTGTTAAATTATTTGTCGATGTTTATAAAAAGAACTGATGACAAATTCAAACTTGCTACGGTATTGTGTGGTGTACTTTTCAAATTTTGTTGGAACTGCTCTGTTGGCAATGGATTTCAATGGTTAATGATCCAAACGAAAAATCTATACGGTTCAAAAGAACTGAATTCCATCACAAAAATTCTTGCACCATGAAAAAGGGATAATATAGTTTTGGAAGTGTAGTCAGGTTTGACAATAGTTTGGATACTTGTGAGTAATATTGATGATATGTGAACACCGGACAATGCGGTTTTCGAGACTCTAAATTATTGATCTCTTCTATGTGAAGTTCTCAAGTCAAAACCATTGGTAACATAAGCTACCATTAACCGCGACTGCGTCTTACATTCGGCCATCCTGCTCCATTCCTCGTCCTCGAGGTACCTACAGTGCAGGACCTGATGTTTGTGCGTACACTTATCTCACCTGTTCCTTCGTGAGCCTAATGCCAACGCTTATCTTGCTCTCCCAACGAGTCTGATGCCTGCACGCCCATTCCAGACACTCACTTATTCACATCAAATTATGGCGTCATGTGGACAATTCGTAAATGAAAATTCAACTTCTGATATATATTCTGAACATTGAAAAAGCGAAACCATCAGGACTCGAAGCCGGGACCACTCAGTTACGAAGCCCTTGATTGATTGGTTCAGCACCACCAGTCAGAGTCCTTGGTACCTTAGCCTTTAGGCTTTTTGTGCTCTTGGTTGTGCCGTTTATGTGAAGAGACCAGTAGCTCCTAACAGGCTCAATAGTCTTTTTACTAGGTCCTTCTTGGAGGAATCCTCCCTTGGATGTTCTAGTCGTAGAAGTCTATATCTGCAATGAGGTAATGCTTCACAATCGAAGATAATGTGAGAGACTGTTTCCTCCACTTCCATGCACAACCGACAGATAGGTTCCTCCCTATATATGCCGATTCTATGCATGTGCGCCCTTAGGGTACAGTGACCGATGAGTAGACCCGTCACTAGCCTTATCTTGCCCCTGCTAAGGTTTAGTATTTCGTTCCGAGGGTTTTTTTGACCAAGAGTTTGCTGTGTTTCTGTTTAGACACGTGTCTCCAATACGACTGATGTTTAGTTTGAATCCACCGACATGTAAAACCACGTGTAGTAGTTTTAGATATCGCAAATACTGGTTCATGACCAGTTAATGTAGTATCAGACCCTAGCTTTGCTAGGATGTCTGCCTCTTCATTTCCTACAATGCCCTTGTGCCCCGGGAATCACTTGAGAGTAACTCTATTATGGTTACCCAGGGTAAATGGTTTTTGTAGACAGCCCTCACGTAACTTCTGAACTACGGACTCACTAGGTTTCAGTAATTTTTTTTATTTAAGCCTGTGAGCCTCAACTTTATCCGACAACACCGAAATTGACCCAAGTTTAATACTTGCCTGCTGGACTATTGGTAAAAACGGCACCGTAATCACTTGAAATCGTATTTAGGGAATCTCAATTAATATGTACCCTGGCAGGATGTTTTATGCTTGAAAAATTTTTGTGATACTCACAAATTAGCCTGAGGAAAAAAACGAATTTGCAACATACTAAGATTAACTTGGAATTGTTTGCTTAAATCTCCCGTTATGTATAAAACGAGATTTCACAAAATAATTATGTCTTGATTAACAAAGTCTTCTGTTATAAGAATTTCAATTGAGTTTCACAAGTTGAAAAAAATTCTGGCTCCACTTATGCGGTATTTGGAAATAAACCTTGTTTTTTATTCTCAAACAAAACAGAATAAAGCTCCCAGCAAGTAAATTTAATAAACTTCTTAAAAATACGGTTGTGTCTTTGCTGATCCGCTAACTTTTTCTCAAGGAACGTGTAAAAAGGTATTTATATTTAAAAGTTTAGGTGCAGGCTATGCGTACTTTGTGACGACATGGTGATAAAAGTGGGTTGAAATTAACATGAAATGGAACTGTTTGAAATATGTGTTAGTATGGGTAGGTTGGAAGCTATTGAGGCCATAGTTCTTGGCACTGAATACTAATACTTCACACTATCTAGATCGCATTACGATAACCAAGTTATCTTCTTCAGAGACTGAAACTCCAGTTAACCTGTTTGCTGTCAACTATCGCCAACGCCTCTAAAATTCCCAGCTAAGACATACTTCTTTAAATGTTTCCAACAACCAGAAACAAAATTAAAAGTTGTTACTTATTTACCCCCATAGCTTCAAACCATTAAGGAAATAATTTTCAATTCTCATAACTGTCTCTCCATGAACAAAAAATTGAAATAACTCTCTTACCAATGTATTAATATAAGAGAACAAATTAAGTGATAATTAACTTCCATTATATACCAAAATCTTGGTGACAGTTACAGCCTTTAATTTTCAAAATCGGAAGTATAGTATCGAAAAATTGCCCCACTGTTGCATTTATGCCCGGTTGCAAGAACGCTAATCAAATCTCTCATCATGTGATGGTTGATTAAAAAATGATGAACCATCAATGGGAACCCGATTGCACAAAACAAATAATGGTCGATTAATTGTTCATCATTGCAGGTACTTATCCGTTGCATTTTGATGTGTAAATGATGGTTGATTTGAAGAATTAATGAGTTATTATTTCATTGATTAGCCGTTAATCATTCATCATTTTTAATAAGCGTTCTTGCAACCGGGCATTAGTGTATAATGTGTTGACGTATGACGTTTTTATAGGCTTCAAAAAGTAGTTTATACACATTTACAGCACTTAAATGTATGCCTCTGGAGGCGATTCATCGACAAACTGGTCTGGGCCTGCGCCACTAGCATTTTTCACAGCTTGCCGCGTGTCTGAATAAGACTACACCAAACTTGGACTCAGACGAAAGTACTTTTAACAGGAGATAATACAATCATTAGTACCACTCAATTCTCCCCTGTCAAACTAGTGGCCTAAATAGAAGACACAAAGCTTCTGGAATAGAAGTAGATAACATGGGAAGTGGTACAAAGATTTAGTTCAAGTGCCTGGGCTGTTGAGCACAACCCGAATAAGTAAATTAATGATGTCGTGTTCAATTCGTTGCTGATGACAACAATATTTCACTGGATAGGTTTCTGTATACTAACACTGGACTGTATATCTCGATTATACTTAATAAACTTTAGCAATAAAAGTGTAGCAAAAATAGACAGACTATAAATTTAATACATCAAACGTTTGAAGACACTTGTATTATTATGACGAATAATATTTCTTCCAATTAAATTTATTTGGGTCCTTTATTTGGAATGTTCCTAATTAAGGACATATGAAATGGTTTGTGACATTGACTCTCCTATTACTCAAATTTAACTTACCAGTCGCAATATTTGCGAAGTCTTTGATCTCGTTTTATAGCTTGCTTGTCAACTTCCATGTTAAATTCGATACAAACACACCAAATTGGTAGTTCAGCCGGAACCATTGGTCAAATAAGCAAACAAAGAATAAATGAGTAAGAATAAATGTGTAAGGATAAATGTATTTCCAAACATAATATTCATTGGTTGTTTTTCATGTTATCGATCCAAAGATATTGATTTTTCTCAAAGGTGTGTAAACTTTCCAAGAAATATATGGTCAGGTTTGACGATTTAGCAACATTATGAAATGATGGCTGTCAAGCAATTACAAATTCAATTAATTCCAATTATATAGGGTATACTCTCTGATAGTCAGGCATCACTTAAATCTTTAGCATGTCTCCAGATCAGATCTAGACTGGTCTGGGACTGTCTACAAAAACTATTAACCCTGGTTAACCACAATAGAGTTACTCTTAAGTGGTTCCCGGGGCACAAGAGCATTGTAGGAAACGAAAAGGGAGATATCCTAGTAAAGCTAGGGTCTGAGACTGCCTTCACTGGTCCTGATTTAGTATTTGGGATATCTAAAACTGCTGCACGTGGTTGTACATCTTGGAGGACTCAAACTAAACATCAGTCGTACTGGAGACACGTGCCAAAACAGGAACACAGCAAACTCCTGGTCAAAATACCCTCGGAGACGCTGACTAACGAAATACTAAACCTCAGCAGGGACAAGATAAGGAAAGTGGAGGGTTTACTCACCGGTCACTGTACCATAAGGAAACACATGCATACAATCTGCATATAAAGGGGAGGAAGGAAGGAGGAGAGGAGGAAACAGCCTCTCACATTATCTTCGATTGTGAAGTATTATCTCATTGGAGATATAGACTCCTAAGACTAAAACATCCAAGGGAGAATTTCTCCAAGAAGGACCTAGTGAAAAGTCTGTTGAGCCTGATAAGGGCTGGTATCTTCACATAAACGGCACAACCAAGAGCACAAAAATCCTGAAGGCTAAGGTGCCTAGAACTCGAAGCCTCTGACCGGTGGTGCTGAACCAAGCAATCAATCTATTATATAAGGTGTCAATGAGGATTAGTACAAGAAATAATTTTCATTTCATATGTGTAACTTACAGCGATGCAAAGCCAAATCTGCAGTGCACAGATTACTAGTAGTCATCAACACATAAACCAAATTCATAGTGTTGATCACCGGAGGTTAATCGCGGACCCAAAAGCGGATTATATGGCGACACAATAGTGCAAAAGTATTGAGATAAGGCTTTGAAAAATAAAATTTTCGTACCAGGAAAGCAAACTTACTTCCCAGGGAAGTGAGTACATAGTGGAAGCAGCATGATAAACGGTCTGCTCAAAAACGTAGAAGGGCTGGTAGGGTGAAACAAGAGATATCTTTTCCAGTGATCCTGTAGAAGGATGTCACTATTTTAAATCGGAAATAGTTCACAGTAAAAACTAATAGGTCATCTCCACAGACAGCTGAGTACCGCTAGAGGCATATAGCGATGAGCGATCCCAATGGAACTGCAGTCTAAAGTACAATTTAGATATCAGGGAAGATCTAAATCAAATCAGGAATTAATATATTCTCCACTCATTGCATTCGTACAATTTCAGCCCATACGTTGATTTGTGGAATTTTTGTATCCAATTTTCGTATTCATCAAAGTTCAGTTCTGCGATTACATCTTTATCATCTCTATCCAACTTATGGATGATAGGTATGTACTTTACAAGGACATTACTTTTTTCCCAAAATAATCTCCACACTGTACAGTGTGAATTTGTCTACCGCTGACAAAATAACATCTTATTATTTGTATTTAGTGTAGGTCTACCTTAAATCGGTCCTAATTCTCCGTACTTCCTTTATATTCAGCTTACGGAAAATTGCGAGATACGCTCACGATGTGATTGCATTCTATGAAATAATGTGCATACCTCTTGTTGAGTACACATTCTTACGCCAGCACCAATCATCATACGATAATGATACATTAGTTGACCAATATGGAATTGTATTGTATTTGTGACAGTTCTTAACGTCAAATTGAGAAACAAATGGCAATAAATACTTTCAGAGACTTCAGCAGGTCACCCACTGGATCGACTAGCTTCAGGTCGGTACAATACAGCGCACTTTTCGATTCCCACACAAACAGATTGGATCGCGCACATTGCTTTGGAACGACATAGCAAATCATTAATCTCCCGATATTCTACGCTAGTTACCGAAAATCAAACCAAATACATAGTTCAGGGACAGATCAGTAGGTGTCTCTAGCTGTGCTATTCTTTTTTCACTATTGTCAGTTTTACAAATTATTATCATTTTTATCCAACCCTTTAAAATTTTAGTGCTGTTCACGTGTTTGGGATTAAATTTACATAAAACTCAAGATTATTATTGTTGTTTTTGTTCAAAGTGCATTATTATGAAACGAAAAGGTTTGTTTGTGTGTACTTTGTTTTCTTCTACTCTACTCTACTACTCATTATAGCAATTGTTCATATATAATGTTATGTTAACGTTGTGTGATTCAGGTATTTAAAATAAATAATAAATGGGTACCTAAGCTAGCCTGCGTTTATTTTTACTTTCTTCCATATTTAAAAAAATATACTTCCAGTTTAAATATCCCGCCCTTAATTATTTCCGATGCAGATCAGAAGAGGGAGCAAAATCGGTCCAATTATGTAGTTTTGTATCTAGAGCTAGAGATTAGTGATATGTGACTGGCACGGCAACATCGGTATCTGTAGAGTAGGAAGGGTGTGTCTGTCCATTGTATGGAGGTGCTTCCTTATTTGACAGGAGCCAGTCAGAAATCCTACCGTTAAACGTAGTATTTTTTCGCTGGCTGATCCAGGCAAGACAGCATCCCTTGATTTAATCTTATCTCTTTGGAGATTGAGCATGGGTGTAACGTTTAGCTAGCTCCGCAATTCTCGAATTCGTCAGGCCGTAGGTGTCGCTAGGTCCAAGAATTCTTAGTCCAGCCGTTTCCCTGGCTGAAGAATCAGTAATGCGGTTATCTTTGCTCCTGTCGTGCCCCTTAACCCACCTCAGGATAATATTGTTATCTACCGAGCCATTAGCTAAATCTCGATGGCACTGATGTAACACTTTGTCTGTTCATGGCTAGTAGAGCTTGTCTGCCATCAGTGCAGATTAATCGGTATACCGGTTCAGTGCTCCTGTTTTACTGTTGATTCGAGTGGCACTCGATTACTTATGGAAGTGGATAAATAAAATGTTAAAGGCAAATAACGATTCTGTCCAATCGGTACCAATTTGAATCAAATAGTGATACATTTTGAAAATAAGCCTATCGAGAGAAATCAGCGAATAAATCAAATTCATATTTTCCAGAATTTGTTCGTATAACTGTTCATTCCGCTAAAAATAAAATATTCACAATATCCATGTTTGGATATGGAATTTTCCAGCAATATAAGTATTTCTGCCAACTTTTATAGATAAATCGAAAAATATACAAAAAAAAACAACCACTATGGATAAACCACTCGAACAGAAAATTGCAGAAAGCTCACCACAATCTATCCGCTTATTTTATAAACTAACTATAAATTCTGTGAGCTTTTGAGCAACTGAAATTTGGTTTCGAGTTAAAAAATAATCAAACAATGACGTTGGCGTCTTGTACCGAAGTCTGCTCTTGTCTCCCCAAGGCACAGTAGCAATATCCCTTCTGCTGAAACATCGTACTTGGGGGATTTGATCCCATATAGCGATATCAAAGAAATGTGTACTTTAACGAAAAATTGAAACTCACGAATATTTATGATAGTAGATAATAATATAGTTTAACTTCATATATTATGGATTTTATCAGGAAAATTAAATTGGGTTTACTTGAAGGAACTACACAATATAAGATTAAAGAGAGCTTTTGTGTCCACAGAAACATTAAATGGAACTTGTATGGAAACAGCGCAAATTTTTTAGAAATACTTTAGTATCAAAAGTCATGAGTATCTCCTTCATTGTTAATTAAAATAAATAGATAGGTAATAAATTCCACCAGAAACATATCACTTCACTAAATTCACAAATCACATTCACATCGTCAGGATGGAAATTTATTATTATGGAAGGATTTCACAATTGATATTTTCTTCCATTCGCATCTGCTTTGGTAGCTCTCAAATACTGTTATTCTTGAATCTCCATTCGTCAGTCTGCTTTTCTTAGGTCCCTAGTATTTCAAACAAGCTGCCATTATTGGGACCAAAATTTTGGTATTGGTTTTTATTGATCCTTTCTGAAATATTTTTGTTGGTTTTAAGCATACTACTTTTTATTCTTTCAAGCCCGAATGACAAAATATTCGATAACGTTACAGCTGAATGGATCATCAACCAGTTTTTACAAGTTCTTAGCTGGGTGTTGCTAAATAGTTTAGCGTTGTATTATGGTTCCCCGGATAGTTAGTCTGCCACGTGTCTTGTATGTGCTGTAGAGCTTTGATAAAAAATATGATATACAGAAGACACTGCCTTCGCTCTATTTAATTCTGCTCCTCGTGAAAAATAATTGTTACCTTTTTCAACGAAGTTATATTTTGACCAAATTATGGTGGAAACAAATAAATAATAGTGGGAGTATTGGCAAAAACAAAAGTTCAAGGAGTGATGAGATAATCTTTAGTTACAAATCTAAGATAATTCTTTAAAACGATACCTTTCAAAGTAAATGGGTGAAATTTGCTGGAAAATGTTCATGAAAAAGAGAAAGTAACCTATATAATTTGTCATTCCTTGTTGAATGTTATGAAACAGTTCTCTGACTGGTCCTTATACCTAAATATTGCTGGTTATGGAAATAAAGTTTCCTTTTAAATCAGAAAACCTCAAGCTTGAATATCTATGAATTTTAAAAAGTAAAATGCCATCACGCTGGGAAACAGTATGCCCCCTTGTTTTCAAACTTATATCTTCTGATGGCAGCAACAGGTCGTCCTCTAGAATTATTATTATTATTACATGATAAGGGCAGACGATTAAGTCCTATTTTGCCCATAATCATTTACAGTGTATAAATTAAACAATACCTGACACTAAGCCTAAAAAACTACCGATCGAAAATGTAGGAATCTTTTTAATTTTTGAAACTATTAACATTTTCTTATTCTTTACTTTATTTACAACCAACATCTACATCTATTCTCCCATTCCAAAACGAGCATAGCAGCACACACAGCAAAGGTCAGAGATTCCAATAACACTACCGTGCTGTGTGAGGATTTTAATTCAATGAAAATGTTTATCTTAAATGTATTTATTACATGAAGAATGAATTTCAGCTGCCGTCAATAATGCATTATAAACATGTATAGTTACACGTTGTTTATTTTCTGTTGATAATATGAATTTGTATTCTTATTAGAATGAGTAAATAATATTCATTTACGAACAATGAATGAACGAAAAGTAAACAGACGTATTATTCTATGCCAACATAAACACTGTCAAAGTTCATTCATTTATTTTAATGGACTCCACCGATGTTGCCAAATGAAATAATCATCTAATGAATTGCATTTTTTGTGGTTCCTCAATATGTCCTTTAATAATTATTATATAATTGAGATAAATGTATAAACAACGATTTGTTTAATCTTTGACAATATACAAAACTTCATTAATACATGAACGAATGTTTATTAACAGGATATCAATTTGAAGGTTTCTTTGTGGCTTATAAGCAATGTCGAGGGACAGTGGAACGCACATGGGGACTTTCACCCCAGGTGGTCACCTTGATCTACACTGCAATCATAAGACCAATGTTAACGTACGGAGCCATTGCGTGGGGACCGAAGGTTCTACAAGCAACGGCCATCCAAAAATTATGTCAAATACAGAGAATGGCTTGTTTGAACATTACAGGAGCCATGAGAACTACACCAACCACGGCAATGGAATTAATTACTGGTCTCCCTCTGGACTTGCACGTTAAAGAGGTTGCGTTAATGACCATGTTACGATTGCGTACGGCTGGTGTAAACCCCGAAGTAGGAATGGGTTTGTGTTCTATAAACCCTACAAAACACAAATAAAACAAAACACAGAGTCAGATGCTGCAAATGCAATACGCATATATACAGACGGCTCAAAAACCAAAGAATCAGGATGAGGAATATACTCCAGATCACTGAGCCTAGGGATTAAGTGGGGAATGGGAAAAACACCAGCGTGGTTCAAACAGAACTGGCTGGTATTTCAATTGCCACAAAGAAACTAACCAGAAAAGGGATTTCTGGCAAAAACATAATAATCTGCACTGATAGCAGACAAGCTCTACTAGCCTTGAACAGACAACGTGTTACATCAGGGATAGTATTAGAGTGCCATCGAGATTTATCTAACGCTTCGGTAGATAACAATATTATCCTGAGGTCGGTTAAGGGGCACGACAGGAGCGAAGGTAACCGCATTGCTGACTCTTTAGCCAGGAAAGAGGCTGGACTAAGAATTCTTGGAACCGGCGACACCCACGGCCTAACGAATTCGACAATTGCAGAACTAGCTAAACGTTACACCCATGCACAATCTCCAAAGAGATAAGATTAAATCAAGGGATGCAGTTTTGCCAGGATCACCCTGGGCGACCCTGGGAAGCTGGAGTCGAAAAAATATTTGGCGATGACCAGGAAAAACCTACGTTTAACGGTAGGATTTCTGACTGGCCACTGTCAATTAAGGAAACACCTCCATGCAATGGGGCTAGTGCACACACCTCTATGCAGGATGTGTGAACAGGAATATGTCAGGCATGTCTTATGCGAGTGCCCGGGAATATCGTCAATAAGATAGTGTGTGTTCGGTGAGTCTTGGCCTACACCTGCCGATATAAAGCAGATGTGTCCTAGTGACCTGTCCACCTTCCTGGAAAGGACAGGATGGACGATGACCTAGGAAGACAACTCCTCGGGAGGATGTACAATGGCTCACATGTGGGCCTAACTCACCCTCCCTACTCTACAGATACAGATTGAAGGTTTCTTTGACTCCTGCTTATTGACCAATTAAAAAACAAATTGACAAACCACAAACACGATCCATTCAAAATTTAATCAGAATTTTTTTTGTGTTTTCTAGTAAACTGACCCACCTATCAATTTTAATTATAAACATTTTATCATTAAAACGTTTTGACATCGTTACTATCAAAATAGATGTCACCGAATCCAACATCACGTCAGGATGGTCCCCAATAGAGATCAACCGACAGAACAATGTAATACTCAGTTCAGTTATTAAATCATTGAACAGATCAAGCACGCATCGCTGAATAGCCACAAGGCGTAATCAATCGGACATAAGCCAACAAGCCATTAATGATGAAAATAGGCCATTCAATCAAAATATCCACTCAGTTTCAAGAATATTAAAAAGAGGATAAAACTGAAACTAATTGGAACTATTGATAATCGCTTTGTCTCTACATCTACCTGAATTAAACCCAAAAAAGAGGTTCAGAATTTTTAAACGTAGCCCCTTACAAACATTTCAATGCCTTGAATCACGAGATTATGAAGAACGGCTCGATATATGTGAGACCCTTATTTGTGACGACTTTTCGCTCGAGAATTTGTCAGTTTGTTGTAAACATATGTTCCGCTTATGTGTAAAAATGGAACATAATGACGGTTGGCCCTAATTTTATTACATAAATTGTGTTACATTCAGAGGCTGACGAGTAAGCGGTGTGAAGTCATCAGAGCCCTGTTGGTCATGTCACACGGCCATTTTCCATAGTGGACACGTAGAGGTGGGATCAGCATAAATCAATCATCGACCAAATTGGTTATTAAATAGGACGGTCCGAAGCCGAATGGTTAATTAGGTGAATTAATATTATTTAGTTGATGCTATGGTAACCTAATCAATTGAATTCGCCGAACAGTTCAATGGAAAACCATTAATAATCAGACGTTTGGTGAATTATTGCATTCAATATTCGATGGAAGCACTAGTAGATAATCCGAATTGAAAACAACAGTTTATTTGAGGTTGATGTTACCTTGGTTTCCATGAAATGTTGATATAACTAATTTTGATGGGTTGTTTGGCTGGATTACTTGTCGAGATAATTATTACGTCAATTCCTGAAATAGGATGCATCGCAATAACTTCATATTTTAGATGCGAATTTCACGTTTGTATACAGTAACATAATCACGATTGATTTGAATTTGTTGATTTTAGAGAAATATGTGGTAGCACGAAGAACAATTTCATAACAAAATTGTATTGAGTTATAAACTAAACAATAAGTCCAAATACTTCAAGTACAATATCGACAAATCAACTTCTACAACGGTAATACAGTTTAAGTTATTGTAACATGCCGTTTTTCAATTCAAAACTATTTTATTTAGTTAATTTTTGTGGCTCAATAGTCACTTCCTCCCAAATTTCTACTAAATTTCTAAACATTCCGTTCCCTTGTCGCATTAGTTACTCCAAAATAAAACATTAATTTTTATCAGTCTCCTTTCATTTGTGTCTTTAGATATTCGAAATTTTAATTTTCGATTGGAACTCTTTCTTTTCTCTGACTGCCTCTGATAAAGCAACATTTAAATATATGTTTTTAATTTATTAAACGATGAAATAAAACAATTTTGTCAACAAACGCTTAATAATAAGTCAATATTTTACCTCCTAACAAAAGGTATATCCACGAGAGTAAATTATGATACTTTTCATAACGATATTTTTTAATATTGATATTTTTAATACAGTATATTCATCAAGGGTCGTGGACAAAGTATAGTATTCAACTCGTAATTTATGGCCATTGTTCACTCGGGTGACTTGCGCCCCTCGCCACGGCTCGGGACGCAAACGTCACCCTGCGTGAATAATGGCTATCATAAATTGCTCGTTTAATAAAGATCATTTTAAATTAGACAATTTCTTGTGAAATATTTAGTCCAAGTTTTGGAACAATTCAAATTGTTAAGTCTAAAATTAAAAATTGTATTAAAGATTGTCTACCCTTTCAAATTATAAAAAAAAAATAGAACAGGTACTATTTTCTCAACAATTTGATTGTATTGTTTGTGTTTCATGATGAAAATGTCATTAATCTGGATAATTTGTGGTTATGTATTAAAATGGTTGAAGAATATTATTATGATTCTGATAAGGATCTAAACTAATAATTGGAACTGAATTATTTCCATCTTTTAGAAAATAGACGTTTATTACCTTTTATATTTATAGACATGTTATTTTCTGTTTAATATCAACAAGTCTAATAAAAGGTGACAACAATTCTCCCCTCCTTATTACAAACTATTTTACAATATAAAGAGACAACTTTTAAAACATATAAACATTCCGATATACTGTTAACACACACTTGAATTCTTATTTTATGCCATTACGTAGCCTTTTGATCAAAAAGGTAGACGTTTTTCTCTTTGAGGTCGTAATAATGACGCATCAGGTGTTGGTTCACCTAAATGACGTTCATTCAATAAATCTGGATTACTTTGAGGTACTACTGGAAGCATTGGAACATTGAACGAATGAGTGGGTCTAAACGTTACTGTCTTTTTCCGGACTAGCGTTAATTTCAATTCGTTAACATGTCTTTTCAATGTTCTTCCTGAGTCTTAAAGGACCAGATAATGGAGTTTCCCAAGTTTATTTTCTATATTTCCGAGCTGCCATATGTGTTTATTATTTATGAAAACTCTAGCCTGGATCCTCTCCCCCACTAGAAATGAACGTGCTGGTTTGTATATGAAATCTGTGAGGCTTTGGGTCGATAAGGAGAAATTACATCCAAACAATGTTTTGGACTTTGTCTTGAATATGTGTACTGTCATGCATACTCGCTTTTAATCTTTGCTTTAAAGTCTGCACGTTTCGTTCTGCGAGTCCATAATTAACTAACGTAACGAAATTTTTGAAAAGGTTATGTTAGGTTATGTTTATTTTATCATCAGATCAAATCACTGCGCAGAATCTTGAACTAAATATTGTTCAATAATTGGAATAGTCTAAAATAGCTTAAGACAGTTGGCCAATATTTCACACAAGAAATCTATTCCAAATATTGTTCCAAAACTTGAACTAAATATTGCACAAAAAATTGTCTAATCTAGAATGACCTTAATATACTATACTTTGTTCAAATCGTTTGAGAAAGCTACTGTGAAGCGAAACGCGTCACAAATATAGTATATATTGAACGTAGTTCTAATATAATGAGGATTTGAACATTTTTATCGTTTAGTATGGATATTCATCAAGTAAAAGCCTCATCTATTCAATGTTTAATTTATTGTTGGTAAACATTTTTTTATCGTTTGGTTGGTAAGAATTATGAATTATTATATTTTCCCTAGGTTATTTTCTAGTGTAGTGCTTGGGTACTGCTTATTTATGTTCATTGCTTATTTGCTAATTTGCATTTTTAGTATATTCAAGGAACACAACGAATAAAATAAACCGGATCAAAGTTTAAGTTCAGGCAAGAATCAGCCAACTTCTGTTCCTGTTCGACTTCCCGTGCACGAGGTTCATAATCTGTTGGAGTCATCGCCGCCATCGCGCTAAGAGCAGCAAACAACCCAGCCCTTCAAGATGAGTTCCTTCGTCTTATCTTTAGCGTGTATAAGAATTAAATTTGGCGTGTTGGGTATTATAATTTGTTATTTTCCAAGTTTGGTTTTTTTTTGGAATATTCAATTTATGTGAATTTTTGGATAATTCAATAAATATTCAATATCTTCAATTTTTTTACTGACTATTAAATATTTTTATTAAATTGGATACACCTGTTCGGGGATAATTAGTCCCAGATATAGCGTATGGAATAGTTTGGTTGGTGCCGAATTCCACTCCCAGAGGAAGAGCGCTCAAGCCTGGGGTTGTTAACCCAACTAACAACTTGCTATTTTATAATATTAATATTAATGTTTATAAAATATCTATAAACACAAAATGGGCACAATTTATAAAATTTTGTTAATATATTATAATATAATATATTTTATAAGTACTCCAACGACTTCTATATAACATATATACAATGTTAATAAAAATACAATAAAATTGTTTTATAAAAGACTTAAAAGTGTTTAATAAACGTGCTATACCACTTTATTGCTATTGTAGTAGTATCAATAAATCAACTTTGTTTTATTAATATGTTTGTAAGAAGCTAAATTGTTTTCAAATAATTATATTTCAGAGTTGCTGGTGAAAATATAAATGCAACACCAAATTTAGAAAGTTGTCACTTAAATTTGATTTTTGTGCATGTATTAGTTTCCGACAGAAGAAAAATTTTAATGCAAAACAAATTTTATTGTAATTTATAGGATATGAATTCAGTGAATTTTTCTTGCGCTCCAATTTTAACAAGGTTTTATATTAATTTTAGAAGTTAAAAAAAACAAAATCAAGTTTTGGTAGCAATATTTGAGACTACTAGTTGTATTCTCCTAAATTTGTTTAAACTCAATGTTATTTTAGCATAAAACTATTTGTAAAAGTGGAATATATTTTTATCTTTAGAGATATTATTAAAATTTTATCTATATCTGATTATTAACATGGCTGCCAGTAATATAACAGTTTAGTGGACAAAGTAGGTTTTATGAAATAATTTACCAACATTTGTGATAATTTCAAAACATTTATAAAATATATTTCATTTTCAAAAGAACCCTACAACAAACAAAAATATAATGAATGAAAGAATTGGTAAACAAATTTGACACGATTATATTATTTACTTTAGCTTTTTCTATAACATTTTTAACACGTTAAGGCGTATCATTTGGAATTTCTTCATTGCTAATCATAATACTTTCAAAGTTTTTCTTTATTTTTCTCCGAAACTCCTTTTGATTTGTTTCCACTCCGTTAATTCTGGCATTTCACTCGGTTTATTTTTCTAAAACTGCCAAGCCAAATCTAATATATTTATTAGTTATTTCATAAAAGATACATAACAGCTTCCAATGTAATAATTATATAATTATTTTATAGCTTTGTCTGTAACTACAATTTTAAATGGCAATAAAATTGAGGCATCTGCTGCTTTAATAAAATTATTTTATCAGCTGCTGAAAGTGTTTATAACAATATATTTATACCTGATTTATGAATGCTACCAAACTCTCTTAAAAAAGTGTTATAAAACAACTAAATTTCATAAACAATAAATGTCTTGTGAATCTCTTACATAATACGTGTGCTTTATAAATATTATATAATTTTACTGCCAAATTGTTTTTGTGATAAATTTATAAAACAATTTTGTAACGAAAAGCTAAACTAACCCTTATGGAAACTTCATATAAGTTGTATTTTTGAAAGCAACAATAAATCAACATTAAAATAAAATTCTTATATAAGCCAATAATTATAAAACAACTTTGCTAGTTGGGAAGGTAACATTACCATTGAAGTTTAACAAGCCAGTGTAATAATTAGGACAGAATAAAAATGATATTAGTCTATGGAACTAATTACACAACCTGCATTTAGTTTTCAATTACATTTTTAATAAATTACTGGCCGAAACTCAACAAACTCTTGATGGTCAACCACCGTATTGCCCTGATATAGCTCCGGGCGATTTATTCATCTTCCCAACACTGAAATGACCACTTCGAGGTATCTGTTTCCAGTCAAACTAAACATAGAATTAGCTGCGAGTACTGAAGTCGATTCCTGAGAAGATGTTTCGAAACTGTTTTGATGATTGTATTGTTGGCGTAAGAAAAACCATCTTTGAAAGATGAAAAATATTCTTTCTTCCAAATTTTCCGCTACTTTTTAGCACAGTAGTATAATATATCAACTAAGGTACATTTCAGGCTCCAACACAAATGAAAAAAATCAAAGAGTTCAAACATTGACTTTCTTCGGTTCACCCCTAATTGTGCAGCGCATAGATCCCGCTATTTAACTTCGCCTTTGATTGTATGTTCAGCTCGTTTGCAGTGTTGAAAATTAATTACAATTTATGCATTAATTAAAATTCCCGAGCGTCAGAAGCACTCAGAAATTGCTAAGCAGAATATTTGAAAGATTGGATTTGCATGTAAATTAATATATAGCTATAATCCAGCTAGCTTCAAGCGAGATGAAATAACTAAATGATAGAAACATTACGAATCTCATTATTTATTTATAATTACCAACAATCATCTCGAATAAAGTTTGATTTGAGTAAAACCATGCAAAAATGTGAAGGGTTGTTAAGCATGTTCTGAAAACCTACAGGGTATAAGTGAATACATACGATAACATTCGGGAGGTAATTACCGGTATAAAACTATGATGCGTCATTCTCACAACAAAATTATTATCCTCCTAAAGCTCCCAAAAAAAAGCTGAGTGAAACTTAGTGTTTATGACTAACCACCGGTGTTTTTTCAACATTTCTGTTCTGTTTATTTCTCAATTTCTTTCTTTAATTCAGTTATTGATTCATTTGAGAGATCTCAATGACATTGTCATCATTGATATATGATTTGAGTGTTTGCATGTGATTTAATCACGATAACATACAGTATACCTGAAAATGTGGAAATAGTCTCAGAACGGAAGTTATTATCATACAGCTACAGTGTTTGATGAAATACAGCCCAGGGTATGGGCAATCTGAACGCGCGAGGGTACTGCCACCTAGAGAGTCGGATCAGTACTAAAATTGTGGATTTAATGAGAACTGTAACGCCGTTAGTTGTCATTAGTTTTAGTCTACAGATACTTCCTCTGCTAACCTAACCTAACAACCACGAGTTTTACATCGGTTAGTTATATTTGTGGGCATAGACATATTTCTCTATGTTTGTGGATGAGTTCATTAGTTTTTCTTTTATACACTTTAAACTTCCCAGCCAGGAAGAACAACGTTTACTTTGGCTGGAAAGAAGTGGAGAACACTCTTTGGATGTAACAAGGTGAAAACATTGAAAACATACCCTTGTCTTTTTGCCTGGTATGTAAACCTTTTTGTACATATATATTCATTGAATGTTATTAATTAGGATTATGTTTTTAGATTACAATCCAAAGGATTCAGATTTTTTTGTTTATTCTAACAACTCCTGAGAATATTAAAGGTATTTATTTCATAGATTTTAAAACATATGATGGAGATATTGGAAATGCCCTCCAAATCAAATTATTCTCCAGTTGAGAAGATGCAAACACCAACCAAAACTTATACAAAGAAATTAATTAATGGTGAGTTTTATACAACTCAGTATGCTATAATTTTAACATTCATACAATGTACAGTGTACCTAAGAAAAGGTAAACACCTAATTTTCATGTAGCTATTCCATCCACAAGCAAGCGGTTTGAGGAGAATAGATGGTAGTGAATTAAGCCACTTTCAGATAATGGTATGTATAAAATAAAATATCTTCTGTCTATTCCTTTTGTTATATTATTAAGTTTATTGAACTTCTAATTTTTATGTTACATATAACTATTCCTTCTACAATTAATAGCCTAGAGGGGGATGCTCTCACGTCTTCGCAGTTAGAGCCGCATATCAAGATAGAAGAATAAATCTTGCACTCGAAAACAGTCTAACCAACAATCAGGACAACTTTCTTGGTCTCACAAAACATATTAGCAAAATGCATAAAATTACTGGACGAAGCAATTGAAATTGAACTTCTTTGGCAAGTAGTCTTAAACGTTACTAGAACGTCTTCTTGTTCTAGATTATTCAATAGACACTTAGAAACTGCAAGTGAACGTTGAGCGGAAGTTGTCTGCCTAACTACTTAATTGAGTCATTAACTCAATCGAAGTTCCAGCGTCAGATTAAGTTATGATGCAAATAACTCCCAAAACACACGTTTATGTCGGAATTCAGTATAATGAATCAGTTGCTTCAAATATGCTTGTACTCTTTTCATTGGCATATTAAAGCCTTCTCAAAAACATAATTATAAACCTATCAAAAAGTGTTTGTTTATCGGAAGTTTCGTAAAAAGAGTAATTAAATGTCACTTTCGCTGTGTCACTGCTTATTCCCTGATAAACAAAGTCTAAAACTCTTGTTTTCGCATAACATTTATCTCGTCGTGTCATAACTTTGTTCCGTATACCTAGAGGGCCTCAACCAAAGTCAAACCCATGTGTCTCGTCCTTCATTGTAAACCCTTATTATAAAATAATATTGTCAGTCATAATATCAAAGCTGGTGGTATAATTATAATGTTGTCTGTGATAAACCAGGTAAAGAAATTTTTTATAGATATAAACGAAGTCATTAGGTAGAAAATTGTTAATTAACCCCAAACCAATGGATATAATGAAGTGTTTTTGTGATCTATGCCAGGAGCCCAACCAGGATCCTGATTGCTTCCCTATTCTGGCTCAGTAGATACTCCGTGAATTTTAGCTATGGTTCCTATTTGGCCTGCCTCTCATTCATTTTTCAGCATAAGTACTCTTATCTCTTATCACATTTTCAGCCTACACCATGGTAATTGGGTTTTTGATTGTATATACATATATACCACACATTTTCTGTGATCTCTATGTATGTATATGTACGGTGAATCTGATTAGGGGTAAAAACATTTCGCAGTGATAGGTTCGAAATAAGCGACGAGATTAATTCCACGCAATCATATTTACGTAGAAAACCACGTGGTGGAGCGACGAGTTTCTCCTTGTAGCATAGAGATAAGGCGACAATAATTATTTTTAGTTGTGACTGCAGTCATATAGGAGACAGAGAAATAGATGAAGATAAATCCATTCTAACTTGATTACAAAACCTTTCGGAATAGTTGTTTAGTTCTCAGAACAAAGTGTAGTATGCTCCACATTCATTTCCTTCTTCGTTCATTAATGCATAACATCTTGCTTCTTTAGAAGAATCAAAATTTGCAGTGAAGCAACAAGAATTCCATTTTCACTGACAACATTTTGACAACTGGTAGAGATTTTGTCTTATAAATCGCAAAACGAGTCGATCTAGGTATGTGATTGCGATTTTAGTCTTGTCACTAGCCTCATCGTTAATCTTGGACCTGGGGGCCTATTAATTCTCAAATAGTGACATTTTTTGTCGCATGCGAGATTATACTTTTGTCAATCATGAATGTATACAAAAAAGTACAATCTCGCATGCGACAAAAAATGTCACTGTTTGAGAATAGACCCCCTGGTCGTTGCACTATATCTTCATCATTAGAGGAAGTGAGGAGCGGAAACAAAAATTAAAATTGTTTTCAAGTCTAGCGTTCGCACTAGACTAGCTTATTCTGTATTCGGTTTCCTAAGCATACGATATTTTAGTTGAGATCCTTGGATATTTCCTAGTTATGGTTTTCTCGATACTTCCATTGAAAGTTGGAGGTCGGAGGTGCAGATAATTCCCTCCGGCTGCTCAAATGTCCTTTTTTAAATATTTCCACATTTTCTATACCAATGTAACCCAGTTTTTGCTATAACAGTGGATAATCGATTGCCACATATTCTTATTTATACCACGGAACATAAGAAGTGTGTAGTTGAAATGCAGTTTTTTTAGTTACATGCCACTAGTTCCATGACTTTTATTGTTGAAAAGCCATCTAACAGTAAAACTACTTACATATATATGCCAAACATGAAAAGTTCATACTTACAAACTTAGTTTGGTTGGCCCATTTTCCCCAGTAGGAATCGAACGGATAGAGAATAGGGGACATGTTAACATAGTCCATGAATTGTATACATAATGCCACACTTCTTGTTCACTAACATATATTAGGTTTTGTAGAAAAAACATCAGCTGCAACATTATCTTACGAGCTAGACAAATTATCAATATCTCTAAGTTACATTTACAACAACAGTCATCAGATCTCACCAATATATTTCACAAAGTCAAATATACCGATTGGAGATTTCTGAAAAAAGTATTATTCAGGTATTTTAGTATGGCTTGTTTTTCTCCTACTAGCATATACAGGGTGTCTTATATATCTCCTGTGAAACGCAAACTGCGGATAATAGACGTGATTCTATGTCCATCTGAAAGACGCTTTTGGAGGACGGAACCCTTTTGCGGTATCAGCCCTATGTAATATTGGAAGAAATAGGCAAAGCCGAAGAAAAGAGGAGATCTGATCATTGGAAAGATTTAGTAAAGCTTATACAATCAAAGATTCTGATGGGTGACCACAACCCGTTGAGATCAAATGAATGCATAAGTCAAAGTAAAACTGAACTGAGTTTCAACAGGGATCCTAACGGGACATTGCCGAATGAACCGTCACCTGGAAAAGCTGAACTATTTAAAATAAGCCGAAAAGCGTTTGAAAATGTGTCTCCATTGCCCGCCGTGAGCATAAATGATGTGATTTTATTGTGAATTATTAAATAAATTACATTCTCCAATATGAACATAAAAGAAAAATCATTTTAAATCAAAATTAAGCATGCAATGCTGACTATTATGTTATTGAAAGTTACCTGCAGCATAACTGGAAGCCAAAATTTCCAGCGCTCTTGTTAGCGTTTACAAATACGTTATAACCTATATTGCTTCCCCTATCGACAACTTTAGCAATTGATCCCTGAACGTTCATTTTGTTTGTTATAGATTCTTCAAAATAATCAGCCCCTGTCGATGAGAATTCCCAGCTTAATTTAATTCATCTGGATTCATCCCTTCATTGAACATAATGTAGATGTCCATCTGAAAGCTTGTCCCGTCTGCAATTTTATAAAACATGGTACAAGAGTAGGGCACTTTCCAAATATATTAGTTTTATTGACTTGACTTGACTTGACTCGATCTGTAGTGTGGTTTTTTGAATGTAGTTCAAGACAATTATCAACTACAGCAAACGTTTGGCCTTTCTCCATACAAATTATTAAGCAATATTATTTTCTTCGTATGCCACCTATAAAACTTATTGCCTGGAGCCTCACTGAAAAACTCACGATAGTCGTTTTTCGAGACAACTGAAGATTTTTCAACTTTCCGGATTCGTATACCAGGCGTAAATCTACGCTATCTACAAATGATCATCGAAAGTGAGTATAGATGCCAAAAGATCCTTGTACTCTCAGATAGTCAGGTGGTATTTAAATCTTCAGCATATCCCCAGATCAGATCTGGACTGGTCTGGGACTGCCTTCAAAAACTCTGAACCCTGACAAACCCTAATAAAGTAACACAAGGCTATTGTAGGCAACGAAACGGCAGACACACTAGCAAAGCTAGGGTCTGCAACTGCATTCACTGGTCTTGAACCAGTATTTTCAATATTAAAACTGATGCACGTGGATGTACATCTCGGAGGATTCAAACTGAACATCAGACATACTACAGCCACGTAACAAAGCCCAAACTAAGACAACTCCTGGTCAAAAAACTCTCGGACTAAGAGCACAAAAAGCATAAAGGCTGAGGTGCCAAGTTCTCGAAGCCCCTGTTCTGGTATTACCGAACTAATTAATCAACTTCTTCATGAACGAATGCAACTAGTGATAGTATGCTAAGCTCATTCAATTCTAACCCTTATCATAGCTTGCAATTTTGGATGAATACATCAAAGTGACAAATATCTGGACATTCCCAGCATTTACGGTAACAGAACCGATTCATCTATATTTTGAGTGTGCTCCTGCTCCATCCAAGATAATAACTTTCCATATTTCTTGTGGTAGAAATGCTGGCATTCCACGTAATATGCATATGGAGTACTACATTATTAACAATTTCAAGCTTCATGTAAAACTTGGATCTTCAATAAGCATATTATGTGTTTGCTCAAGAATAATATTGTGAAATTTAACAGCTGAAATAAAAAAGTACGAGACGAATATAACATATTATACAGGTACACCCACATTTATGTGAGAGCATCTTTTTGTGTGGTTATTTTCGAGTCTCCAATCAATATCCTCCTCAAAGTCAATACATAATATTTCAGGTCACGTATATCGGGAATCATAACGGTGTACAATTTGCACAATAGAAACCATTGAAGCTTCACATAGATATTCGCCGCATTCTAGTAAATCCACCGTCGCATTCAATAATTCTGATAGACATTGAACGACAAACGTTGCGAGAAAATAGGGGGGAATATTATCAGAGCTATTCAATTATATATAAATATAGAAACTATCAATAGGCTCTTGATCAGATAATGAATATTGATTGACATACAGCGTGTTCAACTTATTTTCCGGAGTTCTATACCTCCGTTGTCTTCAATTTGAATAGTTTATTGCAAGAAGTCCCTAAGTAACAAATTGTGAAAAAATGAGTGAAGGTGCGCGATCTTTTATTTAAAGCATGAATTTTCGACTTATTTCAAATTTAAAGAGGCATTTAACCTAGGTAGCTCCTTCTTTTGTCCCTATGTTCGGTAAAAGTCCCTTTTTTTCAAAGAAGTCCCTTTGTGTACCTAACGACAAATTTTTATTACTATTAATATTATCTTTTTGTCATTGCTGTTGAAGCAGTGTTAAATACTGTTCTGTTTTTTTTAGAACCGTTTCCCGGAAGCCTTTTGATTAAGATAAAATGTCAACAACCGGGTCTCACAATAAAGGAAAACTTAAATTTAATCTTCTAACACGTTTAATGAATGTCTCTGAAGCTTTTATTGACAGTACGACATCAGTTTTTATCTTATCCAACCACTGCCAGGACATTCTATGATGCCTATTGACAGATGTTTTGCGTTGGTAGGAAAAAAAGCGTCTCAATGCAGAAAAGGAACACAATCAACAATATCACATAAAAACATCTGGGATCAGAAACCGTTTATGATAATTTTCTTGCTACAATCCCCAGAAACAAAATACACCTCGGATACTAATAAACTTCCGGTGTTAAAATACCTAGATTTCGAAAACTCATATCTAAGTAGGCTAAAAGCATCCATACCAGGAATAGCAAAGAGTAGATTTGTACAATTCAGTTTATTGTCCAAACCAAAAATGATATCAATAATGTCAGGAACATACCAGGACATCTTCATGTACAAAGTTGGTCAGCAGCGATTTATTATGACTTTTACACCCGATATGGCAAATAAAATTTTTTGAAGCTAATTTGTTTCGCGTAAAAGTTTCGCGAAAATGTTTCGCGAAAATGTTTCGCTTCGTACATACCTGGTAGTCACCCCGAATTTTGTTTTGCGCGTACTCGCGAGTATGTTTCGTCGTGAGCTACTCGTTAGTCGGTATTGATGAGCGCATCAGAGTGCTTCCTTTCTCGTAAACCATCCGCCTCATTGAACTTTACGCAAAGTACTGATTTTTATGGGATGCCAACGAAAAGGTTCACCATAACCGCATAATGAGAGAAGATGCTTGAAATGAAATTAGTGCAAAATTGCAGTATCCTGTTGCTACCTTAAAGGCAAAAATGAAATAATTGATGGGGTCCTATAGGAGTGAGAGGTCCAGGGAGAAAAAAGCATCAACTTGTGATACGAGCTGCTCAAAGTCTTCTGTGGTCACCCGAGTAAAGTTTTGAAATGTATATTCACAAGGATCCGCTATCATATCCATCAGGAGTCGGTTTCCATATTGAAATCTTCGACAAAATATGTCTTTCGACCACCATCAGCCTGTTTTTTCATTTCTTCAGCTTTTCTACCTCAATTCAATTACCATCATAATTGCAAATGCTGCACTAGGGGTAACAACCGGCATGCTTGTCTCGCACAACCTGGTGGCTCACCTTGTCTTCGCTTGTCACCCCGAAACGTTTCGCCCCGTGTAAACAGTTAGGCCGAGACAGCGACTAAACTGTTGCGCTAAACAATTTAAACGCGCCCTTAAAAGAAAAAAAAGATTATGATTATTTTTTTTTATAAATTTCATTAACTCAAAAAACTTGGATTTTCATATTCTCCTTGATTTATTTTTTGTAAGCGGAATTTCACAGTTTAAAATTATCTTCTGATATTCAAAATGTTTTTAACGGTTACATTATATAAAAGTTATCACTTTGGGCTATTCTGCACTGAAACTAGCTGTGTGCATACATTTATCGAGAACAACACATATAAGAAATTTAGATTACAAGTTTCTCCCCTCAATATTTGCTTTGTGTTAGATTGTTCATTATGTATACACCTCGCTATTCAAGAACCCCTACATCATTATTAAACGATTCTTCATTAACTATCTCAAACTAAGTGAAATAACAGTTATACGTTTGCCAGCAAAACAACGCAGAGTGTATTATGTATTTTAACATAGTAGATTTGATATTAATTTCAAAGTTTAATGTTTGTCGTTTGGGTAAGATACACACAACTAAAACCGTGCAAATAATAGCATGTATATATCGATTTCGAATTTATCAAGGGAATTTTATCGCAAAAAATATCAGTTTTCTGCATCACTAGCTTAAATTCATACAAACAGTTTTAGTGTACCGAAAAGTATAAAAAAAATTAATAGATAACTTGTTAACGGTGGTATTGTTTGTGACGTGGATGAATTTTGGGTTTTGAACGATGTTACCTACTTCAAGGCACTGAAAACATTGATTAGAATTGTACTGTAGTTACATTTTACATTCCAATCTGATACTTTGTTCAAACATTCGAACATTTTTACGATACAGACATTTGTCAACCCTCTTCTTTTCACTTCACCAACCCCTTATTCTAAAATAGGGACTATACCTTGTGTAGCACATCATTAGAAAGGCATTTGGATGGAAAATTCAGACATAATGATCGTTAACGATTTTTTTTTCGATATTCACACCATTGCAAAAAAAGTCTCAATTAACTTAAAGTACAGCATCTCTAAAAAATAAAACGTAACGCCTATGGTTTGCTAATGTGTCATTTTTTCTGTCACATCAAAAGTGAATTGAAACATTTATTGTAAAAAATTAGTAAATTGATACTAGGACAGTTTGTTTAACATTGTCATGAGTTAGTTTTTGAATACTTCCAAAATGGTTTATCCTTTTGCAGAACGAATTGAGATTATTTCCATATTTTTTTAAAACGGGGAATGTGCAAGAACAACAGGGAATTTATTCAATCAGCTTCGTGAAGACAAGCAACTTGGTCACTCATACGTATTACAGCTAATGATAAAATTTCGTCAAACAGGGTCAGTAGCTAATCAAAAAAAGAACTATGGAAATAGGGTTAGGACTGAAGCGGCAGAAGTAGCAATTTCAGGTCATATTAGTTTAGATCCCACAACAAATACAAAAAAATTGGACGCAAGATCTGGTTTTTCGCGCACCACCGTTCGTACGGTTTTGAAACATCATAAACTTCGTCTCTACAAGATACATTTGGTACAAGAAATAAATGAAGATGACTTAGACAGACGATTACAGATTTGTGAGATTATGACTGAAAAAATGAATACTAATGCTAACTTTTTATCCAATATTTGTTTTTCGGATGTCCCTTTTTTGTGAATGATTCCGTAAATCGATACAATTGCCGGTACCGGGCTGACAAAAATCATAAAATATTCCACGAAACACATACCCAACATCCTCTTAAATTAAACGTGTGGGCAGGAATTTATGAAGATCGTATTGGTGTGTCCATTTTCATTGATTGCAACTTCAACGGAGAAACATATCTCGAATTATTAGAGGAGACTATTGATCCTGCTCTCACAGATAAAACCAAAAATGATAATCGGTACTTAGTTTCGAACAGCGACTCTATGGACACCATTTTCAACATATTATTCTACTTTAGTTAATTTTGTTTCAATTTACTTTTGATGTGACAGAAAAAATTACGTGCAATACAAAAACCCTCAGATTGACATATTTGGGGACAGAAGTAGTTGACAGAGTAGTTGACAGAAATTGTTCCTTTGAATAAATTTATCGATACTCTCATGAAAGGCAACCCAAGAAGTTCTTAAGCACACGTGTCCGACTGTTTATCTTAATTGTCACGTACCTCAGACGTTTTTGGGTTTATTCATTCATTCTATTGGGTTGTGCTCATCAGCCCAGATACTTGAACTGAATCTTTGTACCATTTCCCATGTTATCTACTTCCATTCTAGAAGCTCTGTGTCTTCTATGTAGGCCACTAGTTTGACTGGAGGGATTTTCAGTAGTTGTGATGGTTGTATAGTTTCCTCTCCAAAGTGCTTCCGTCTGAGTCCATGTAAGTTCTCGCAGAAGCAGAGTATGTGAGTAGGTGTTTCATCATGAAGATCACATTTCCTGTACATAGGTTCACTAACCATTTTGTGCAGATGTTTCCTCAGGGTGCAGTGTCCAGTCACAAGTTTTTGAGTTTTTAAAAGGTCTAGAAATGAGTAACAATCAGGTGAGCTTTTTCAATGAGTGTTCTTTCTTTATTGTCTTATTTCCCTATAATAATGCCGTAATTATTGATTTTTATTCACCTGTTCAATTTATTGAATATAAAATATTTGATGACTTAATAATAATTCGTTCTCACATTACAGATGTATCTGGAACGGACAAATGCGTGTTTAATACATTTGGTCCATTGCACTACTCAGATTCGACCACAGGTCAAGCTCTAGTAGCTGGAGCAAGCATTTTGCGAGTCACCTCTTCATGTTCATTGCACCAATCAGTACTAGTAGCATGTGTAGCGTAATACCAGTTTAATCCCTTTACGCTTAAGGGTAGTCCTAAGAGAAGGTCATGGTGGTGCGTTTGATCTCCTCCATGTATCATAAAGTGAAACTCCTATAGGTAAGGCCTCGTAGGTAGATGAAGTAGTTAGTGATGGAATACAATGCGAGTTCAATCCATTTGTGTCCGAATAATTGTTTAATAAATCAGTAGAGTTAATGAAGACGGACACTCATGCATATTTTCTTTGTTATAGGTTAACCAGACTATACTCACATAGTAGAGCCTTGACCAATCCACTTTTACTTTCTTAATTGAGTAGAAGTTTTGTTTTGAATAATGTTTTTATATAATTTGGTTCTTACATACCTACATTTATTTCTTTCATCAATTGCTCCCCTTCCTCCTAAAATCTACGTTAGAAAAAATTGAGAAAATTGAGCAATTCGGCAAAATTGAATCCTCAGTATTATTTTAATCAAGTATGGATCATAATATTATGGAAAACATGAAAACGGAATGTATGCAAACTCATATGTGAAACAAATCCTATACATTAATCACAACGTACGAAAAAAAAAATTATAAAAAAGGGATTTCCTTCTAGTTAATATATACCCCATGCATCAGTTATCCCCAACCCTAATTACACACATAACAACTCGATAGTCCCTATTTGTCTGAAAATTCCCCCAACAGCCATATTTACGGAGTTCTGTGAACCTTGTCGGGCAACTGAAAGCATAAATTCGACCATTATCAACGTAGAATCGTCCACCTGCACGAGCCCTTCGGTCATATATCAGATAATCGGGTTATACTTCAAAAATGTAATCGGTATGCTGAATCGGTGTGCAACATACATTTCCCGTAACGCGACACTGGGATAATTACCATGTTGCGGTTGCATTACTTGTACATCGCTGAGTTGGCAAGATCAGTCAGTCGGGCATGGTTATCCTATGTTATGACGACTCTATGAATAAATACTTAGTGTGCTGTTTATAATATATATGTAGCTTAGATGACAAAAAGAGATAATTTACATTTTATAGATCTACAAATTTATGTTTCAGACCTGCAAATCCAAAAATGCTTGTTATTGGAATTTAAATTAAACTGTATCAGGTAGTGGCAAAAAAAATCAAGAAAAAGAAAATATCTGTTATACTTCCATGAAAGGTGAAGATGTACCCATACTGGGTCAGCGGTGAACCCCGAAAATAACGCATCTAGGGAACAGGTGATGCATCTAGGTAATTCTGGAGAAATCATCTGGTTCACTGATGGTTCCAAAACAAACCATGGCACTGGGGCTGGTATAAAAGAACCTAGAAAGAGAATGATCTTCAGCCTTGGCCGATATACGACTGTGTTTCAGAAGAGGACCGGACAAAAAATAGAAATATTCACTGACAGCCAGGCTCTGCTTAAAGTTATCCGCAACCCAATAAGGTAAGAACCGTTTTGTGGAATCACAAAAGATTGCATAATAGGGGAAATAGGGGACTGGCTAGATAGGGAACACCAACTGAAATGGAGGTCGACACAAGGGCACCTCCATACAAAGAGTTTACTGAACAAGGTAGAAAAGGAACTCCCAGCCAGGCTGTTGAAACTGAGTAAGAGACATTTGAAGACAGTCACCGACCTGGTGACTGGACACTGCACCCTGAGGAAACATCTGCACAAAATAGACAAAGCTAGTGAACCTTTGTGCAGGAAATGTGAACTCTATGATGAAACACCTACTCACATACTCTGCTTCTGCGAGAACTTACATGGACTCAGACGGAAGCACTTTGGAGAGGAAATAATACAACCATTACATCTACCCAAAATCCCTCCAGTCAAACTAGACTAGACACAAAGCTTCTGGAATGGAAGTGGATAATATGGGAAATGGTACAAAGATGTAGTTCAAGTGCCTGGGCTGCTGCGCACTGCCCAATCGAATGAATGAACGCATAGAAAATCGATTTAGGCGACCACAAAGAGGTGCCAGGATGAAACCTACTGCAGTAGATGCATTGAGTTACTGCAAACCAAAAAAGTTTCTGTGACTATTTTGCGAACGAGTGGTCAGTGATTTGTTATTAACAAATGAATTGGAAGATAGCAAGAAGCTAAGAAATAGATACCGAAAGCACATTTTTTATATATTTTGGGCCAAAATGAACACTTTTTAACACTTGTTATTTTCTCGAAATACCAATGCTTCTTTTTCCGCTATTGGCGATTGAAGGTCGAAAAATCACTCGAAATCGTAATTTTCAAGACTTGTATTTTTATGCTATATTTTTTTCGTCCTGGCATCACTTTTCCCGCCAAGTGAAATTTATGACTAAAAAGTCACTACTTTTTAACAATTTCCCCCCTGTGTGTCTGTCTGTGTGTGATTGCCGCGTGTTGAGATCCGAACACTCTCAAGCTTTCTTATATATTTTTAATAGCTTGTTAAGCATATCTTGAGGATGTTCTGGATAACTTTAGACAAATTTTGACTTTTATGTCCCAAAAAAATACATTTCAATCTTTTCTTAAAGGGAGTGCAGGGTAAAGTTATACAACATATTTTTTTGTAATGTTGTATAATTATCATTAGTTATATGAATTTAAACCTTATCTACATTAATTATTTTTTCAAAGAAATGCATATAATACTATAATTAAAATAATTATTGATTTCTATAAAAAATTTAACCTGTTAATTTTATATTTAAGTTTATAATCAATCTTCACTATCCATATCCCTCTCTGTTATATCGTTCACTAGTATTAATGCATTCTGACATTTTTTAGAGCAACAGCATTTAGGGAGTTGTGACAAGCAAGAACATTATATCGTCATCACTGCAGGAACACGTAAATATTTGTAACTTCCTACAAAACACAATATACAGTACAGCCCTAAATAAACAGTACTGAAACTGAAACATAGGTGTCTCTATGTGCGCGCTGTCATGTCAAGTTAACCAGTATAGACCGTAAAGTGAACCTTAAACAATTAATTAGTAATGCCTAATTGTTAATAATGGTGTTAAGTACAGAGAAGGAAGTGTTTCTGGTAGAGCATTATTTTCGCTCATACGGAATTGGTAGACGTAATGGTGCAAGTATGCGATAGGATATAACATATTCGGTTTTAGTACCTTAGAGCCGAACGACCTCAAGAAAGTATCACCAAATACAACCATGGACTTCGTCAGAAGCACAGGTTGTGGGGTGAATTGTAATCCCTAGGGGTGAGCCACAATAGACCCAACGGGGGTCGTAGTGGAGGTGGCGAGAAGGCCCCACTCACATAGAACGTAACCTAACCTATACCCTTAATTAGAAAAACTTATCCCTCACAAAATCTCAATAGCTCAACATATGAGTTTAAATTTTTTTTACATGAAGAGATACCATTGAATTGTAATTAACTTTTCAAAAAGAACTTATGTATCCTTCAAAATTAACAGCTCTTGTGAAGTAGATAGTAAATTTACAAGAAAATATTTTTTTATAATTCCAAAATTCTGTAATTCAATTATAATAATATAATACTTCCATATTTGTCGTTATATTTATCAATAAACAATTCTTTGTATTGATTTGTCTTATTATTTTTCAAACAACCCTGTAGTACGAACGCTTATTTGGGCCGCCCTGTAGTTTGCGCTCTTTTTTATGCACAGTTCTGAGATCTAGGAAGAAACCATCCTTATCTCTGTATCAACATGCGCGCCAGCTACTCACACCTTACAGAAAATGGACCAGTGAAGTATTGCGAGCTAAAATTTTGGATGCACTTGGGCGTCTCAGGGTTGTCTTTGTTATTATCCTTGAAACACCCGTTATAATGTGGTATAAATTAATAATAAATAACTAGTATCCCAAGAAATAAAAATCAAGATAAAGCTGCACTATCCCCGTTCTTGTTTATTATAGTCGATTCAATCACGAACAATATAGAAAACAAACAAACGAGAAATAAATGGAAAATATTTGATAAGTTGTAGGGTTTGGAATTTGCAGACAATATATATGCTTCATAAATCTAAAACAATGCTCTCTTTTTTATTGTGATTTCATTTTGTCAATTATTATTTGTTATTGTTAACGTTATTTCTTTGGCAATGTTTGCCAGTTTATTTGTTTTGTTTTATTTGCATGGAATTTAGTTATTTCAGTGAAATGAATGATTAGCATAGATTTGGATGTACAAACCATATGCGACTTTGTCGAAAATAGAACACAAAATATGTATCATTTTAACAAATCAGGTACTCGCCTGAACTTTCTTTCATATCTTCTATCGACATCTGCCCCAAGGCATTACTATGAGTTTTCCGAAAAATTTCGGCCAGAGCCATATCAAGTGAATACGATGGCTGTTCGATAAGTTTTTGACCAGAAAGATGGTATGTTATCGTATAGCAAAATACATGAGTTTCATTTCCTTAGAAAACTTGCACACTGTCAACATCTCCTTCACTTTTTGGTTTCGGTTCTAATGGAAGGGGCTTAATAACTGGCATACATGTCTAGCTCATGGAGACTCGTATGCAAATCCGTGTCGCTTATCCAATACAATGAGTTCCATGATTGTGGGGTCCCCAAGTATCTTTCAAGCGGAAATTCACGCAATAAGAAAGTGTGCCCAGTTCAATATTGACAAAGGATATAGAAGACAAAGGATTATCATAATGTCTGATAGTCAAGCAGCCATTGAAGCGCTGAGTTCTTGTGTAATCAGTTCCAAAATGGTGTGGGATTGCCTAGGCAAACTTAATGAACTAGGTGAGAACTATATAGTCACCTTACTGTGGATTCCAGGACACACTGAAATAGAAGGAAATGAAATAGCAGATAAACTAGCAAAGACTGAAGACTGAAATACCCTTTTGGAGGCCAGAACCCTTTTGCGGAATAAGCTCCAATGTAATATTGGAAGAAATAGGTGAAGCCGAAGAGAAGATCTGACCAAAGGAAAGATATAGTAGGGCTAAGGCAATCTAAGATTCTTCTGGGTAACTACAACCTGTTGACACCACATGAATGCATAAGTCAAAGTAAAACTGCACTAAGAGTTTTAACAGGAATCCTAACGGGACATTGTCGCCTGAATGGGCACCTTAAAAAGCTCAAAATAGTGGAGGAAGGAGATTATAGATTTTGTGGAATGAGAGAAGAAACCTCCATCCACATACTTGCGAACTGCACAGCAATTCAGAATCCTAGGACACAGCTCCTTGGAGACTACTGGATAGAAGAGGGACAGTTACCTACGTTGAAGCCTGCAGATATCCTGAAATTCCTCTGGAAAATAGGACTAAAGGAGCTACTAGTCTCTGAGACTCTCATCAGAAACTAAGTAGAAGTAAGGGTGCACAATAGATCTTTTAGGTCTCAGTGAATGGTACCCCAAAATACATACATACATATATACATAAATGTGGGGTGAAAATTCACTCGATCTAGCATTTTCGTCTTTAGTCGAGCGGCAACCCAAACAATAGACACAGAAATTCCAACATTTACCTCTCAGAGGTACACAAGTCTCATTTAGTATAGTGATGTTAAGTCTCATTGAGACGTTATTGCTGAAACAGCAAATGTCTTACCACCTGTCTAACCTCTTTTGAATACACCGTTCTACTCACACTCACATGCTTTACTAAACTTCAAGCCTTCGACATGCGAAAGTCCATTTGCAATTTATTATTAAACATAAATTATTTGTTCGTTATATTCACCACGTTTAAATCGTGAAATATGCTTGGGGTGCACTGATAGAATAAAGCACTTTGACCAACTAAATGCCAAATGATGGTTTAAAATATAAAAGTTACACCAACTAATCGAAAAAAATAATTTTGACAGATTTTTTAATTCCTACAATTTATAGACAGAATGTATTTCATTGAAGTAATTAAATACAAAGTTGCAGTCTGTGAACAAAGTTTGGAATATTTTAGTTCAATGTAACAATAAAACACCGTAAACCAACACTCTAACTACCTCGTAATTTTTGAGAAATCTCCACCAAAATAATGTATTGTGGTTTCCTAGCCATAAAATATTTATTGCCTGCAAGTGGTAGTAAGGGTATTGAAAGCATTGTTAAGATTACATTTTTGATTGAAGCTTGAGCAGAGACGAAACTACAGAGTAGCTTAGTTTTGTTAAAACCATTCTTACTAACTGAACATTGATTTATAATCCATTTTCTCTCTTATTAATATGAAAATTGATATAAAATGGACGTTTTTTGTTCAAATTTTACCAGATATTATTTGAAATCATAATAAGGTACAAAGACAATAATTATCAAATAAAATCAGTAGTTAATTGACTCCATGACAAGTCCAGATGCCGCAAATATATTATATACAATACATGTTTCAATCTCACCGAGTTAAAAAATATTTTTTTTTATTGGTGAACCATTTTACCTATTTATAGCACGCCTCAGCGTGTTTAAATTGAACTTTCAAAAACGCGCGTTTTTTAAAGTTACCATGGCAACATCAACAACTCGAGAAACGAAGTCTAAATGACAATTTTTTAATTATTGATCTGACAGGAGTACTTTGTAACGTCAAAACCTTTATTCGCCGTCGTGCTCGAAAAATCGCGCGTGTTTTAAAGACCTTAATATCCACTTATACTTTAATATACTATACAAATATATACACTGACCGTTAAAAAAATTCCAAAAACTGACAGTATTACCTCTTTGAATTCGATAAATTTTTTTCGTCAATTGTATGTCAATTCTTTGATAGCATTATTGTGGTAGAAATTTTGATGTAGAGATAAATTTGAAGATATGCGGGGATATGCGGGGATGAATGTGAAAATGTTTTTTCACCAGAAGTTTGGAGAAATCTGTAGGATTGTCTTGTTTCGATGTGGTCACTTTCACAACTTTCAGGACAAATTTTGGAATAGATGAAGACTTCCCTTCACGATATGTCCTGCTGGATTGCATTTGAATGAAATTTGGTACCCACAAACGTATTCAATTGGTGGTAAAGTTGGATCCATTACAATGGTAGCAGCAAGAAACCACCTAAACAATGGAACAGCAAGTGGATAACCAAGAAAACAGCTACGACCGCCCCAACGAAGCAGTCGATAAGATGACAAAACGGTCAAGCTATCACCAGATAGAAACCCCAAAAAAACAAGTGGCACCTTTGCAAAAGCCTGACACATTCACAGAAACATGGCTTGGGATTTTAACTGTTATCACTGTTATCAGCTATAAACATAGAATCACTCTATAAGGTCGGCTTTAGTAATAGTTTGTCGGCTAACGATCGACCCGTTTCAGATGAAGCACAAAAGACACACTACAGAACACGAAGAAGAAGACCGCTAAAGGTTGTACTACTAGGGCAAAACAGCGAAATGGAAAACCACTTGGACTCTTCCAATAGCCATTTAGGTATAGGACGAGTTCGACGAACAAAACGCGAACGACGACGACTGGGCCCAATCGGATGATATAGGGGGTGGTGGAAGGTTCTTCCTTAGATGCACCGCTCCTAGAGATATTTGAAAACAATATAATATGTGCACAGAGAAAACACGTCCAAATAAAAAAAGTTTCTAGAAAAAAATCGCTTGCTGCAAATAAATTTTTATTAGTGGTAGAAACATGATTCATTAGTAGTTGAAAAAAACAGATAGCTAGTTTTGTCCGTTAAATCGATCGACAAACCTTAGTCACCAGGTAATTTGTACTTAATAAAAAAAGTTTCTAGAATTGACTTATTTACCCTTAACTATCTATCGTTTATTCTAAGTGAGCTCAATATTAATCATTAGCTATCTAAGTACTTGAAATCAGGTCTTCGACACATTCCGGTAACATCTGGGGTTGTTCGGCTGTCCGTCGGCGTCAAGTCAGGTGCAGACAAGAAATTGCATCATTTAATTTTTGAAATTCGGAAAGACAGCATGTGTGAAGTGTACCTACCTAGTGAAATATTATCTCTGGTAGTGATAGTGAACGTCTGAACAATGGAATGAAAAGTTATTTTTTAATTAGGTAGGAACTTGAAAAAATACAAATGTTCATATTTCATAAGTTTGGATTAAATGTTTTTCATAAATTTGCTTTTTTTTAAATCCATTTCTGATTGTCGCCAATATGGAAAACTAAATGAGGAAAAGAATTTGAAGTTTGTATTCCAAGTCTGTTAATTTGTTTGTACTTAATTATATTTTATAAAATACATTTAACATACCTGGTATATAAAATTTCATTTTTTGTATTAGTTTTCAGTACCAGGTGTCCACTTATTATATTTTCCCCTAAACTTTAAATGTTTATAAATTCTAAACGGTGCAGGATAGAAATATACGGTTTTTACTGAAATGATTCATTTTATTACAAGTTTTGGTCGAATAGATTGAATGTTTTCCATCGCTTCCGATTACGTCAAAGCAAAATTGGCGGATTTTTACAATTTCCGTCATTTGCTAACCGATTTTGAAAAGTTTCCATCGCTGAATAGGTGAAGATCACTTATCAAACTACAAAAAATATACTGGTCATTCCATTAAGAAAGTCAATAAAAAAAAAATTGTCATAAATGCGCCAATTTTGTTGTGACGTAAACGAAAACGATAGAAGAAAATCAATCTATTCAAACAAAACTTGTAGCTACTAAAATGGAACAATTCCGTGAAAACCTAATACTTCTCTCCTGAACCGTTTAGAGTTAATAGGCAGTTAAAATAGGGGAAATATAAGTGGACACCCTGTATAAGCCTAAATGCCAAGATTAAGGTTAATGAATAAATCGATTACTGTAAATAAACTTTTCAATTAGTCCTGATAATCTGTATTACTAAGGTAAATGAATAAATCACTGAGGATTGGTGTACAATATGTCAGATTTAATAGACGATATTATATTAACTAGCTACTAGCAAGTTATCTAAGTCGATAACTGTAAGTGACTAAAAAATTTATAGTAAATAAAATGGACCACTTGAAATATATCTATGATAAGTGATCTCTATATTAACTGTAAATGTTTAATTTTAGCAATATGGTTTTTTCTGTGGTAAATGAATAAGTCATTTGTCCCCTATTTAATCGAACTTTTTTGCTACTGCAAGTGAATATTCGCTAATGGCTAGCGAATTTTTTTCTCTGTGTGGTCACCTTCACAATTTTCAGGACAAATTTTGGAATATATGAAGACTTCATTTCACGATATGTCCTGCTGGATTGCATTTGAATGAAATTTGGTACCCACAAACGTATTTAATTGGTAGTAAAGTTGGATCCACTACAATGGTAGGGGTGTGCCTATGAGTCTACTTTGATTTATCAAGTGAAGAACTATTAGATATTTACCTGAATCGTGCACGTTGAAACTAAAAAATTAAACAGATTATCTCTGTAGTATGCCGAGAGGAAAGATCGCCCTTGATTTATGTACACTGTTTATTAACTTAATATAACAGAGATTTCACAATACTAAACTCTACAATTGTATAGTTATTCTTATGTTAATGTAATTACCCATATTTTTAATTCCATTAATGGGAAATGCCGCCCTATGGCCTGCATATAAATTTGGTTTTACAAATTCTAATATCGTGAAATAATGTTTTTCATTGAATTTAATATGGTAGATTCAAATTAACCTGCATACAAAACTCATGAAATTTGTTATATAATATAACTAAACTCACTCAACCAACAAATAGATATTATATTAATAATATTTCTCTATAATTCTTTAGGTCGTTAACATTTTTTATGAAACAGTGGACCGCGTTAATAACTGACCAGTTACTTCGTTATATTATGCCAATTACTGGAGTTGGACTATTCGATTTCCAATCCACCTGCTGCTAGGTTGCCATCTATTCAAAATTTTCTTTTTGGAATGGTATTTAAACCATTCCTCCCAACATGGTCGTACTTACATTAATTTTTATATGCATAATATCTATGTGATACATTGTCTTGCGTACCCAGCGTCTTTCTGTACAAATACGTTTTTTGTAATCAGCGACTTTCTGTCTCAATACAAACATTTGTTGTTGTTAGTTAGATTTTGATACTGTAACAGAACTAAATTGAGTAATCGACAAAACTTGTTCCTTCCAAACATAATTATCGATACTCTTATGAAAGGCGACCTGAGAAATATTAAGCACAAGTGTCCAACTGTCTATCTTAATATTTATTTACTAAACATTGCATTTAAATATTATTAGTTTATTTTGTCTACTATTTTCCAAATATAGTCGAAATTATTCCAAGATCTCGTTAACTTACATAGGCGTAGTAATGGGAACATTACATCTCCATAATTTCTATACTCTCTGTAAATTTATTATCTCAAATCCTTTCCACTTCGCTGAGTTATTAATTACATCACGGAAATTTCCTAGAGAGAAAAATATATTCTATTAAATACTCCATTAACAATTAGGTGAGCGCTTATAACAAAAACAATGAATAATCATCTAAGTCAAATCGTCTTAAGCCCACAAATTGCTAACATTAGTATCTCTCGCTTTACTTTCAGAACACATTTGCCTTCTAATGTACGGTGCTCTTTCTCTTCGTAACTGGCTGTTAGCTTTAAACAAAGATTAAATAATGATCAATGATAACAATAAATGAAAGCGGGATGTAACTGGCAAACAATTAGTATTCCGTTGTAATTAACGTTATATGGAATCCAAAATTTATATGGAAGTACGAAGTAAGGCGTAAGTAATTTTCTGCCGCGGAATGGATATTTTGATTAAATTTTCAAAGTTGAGGCCATCAATAGCTTCCTTTCCATCGCTATTTAATTGTGAATACAATTCCTCGTTATTTGGTTCGGTGGCACTAATTCTGTAATTTAAAGCTGCAAAAAATGGATTACAGTTTTCAGTTGAATAGTTAATAGTTAATGCAACGTATTTTATATTGTTATACAATATCTAAGACGCAGTCGCAGTTGAATGGTTGCTTATGATACCGAACAGAACATTGATGTGTAGGAACCAATGTGGCGCATGGCTTAGTGCAAGGGTTTGTACCTTAGGGGTCCCGGGTTCGACTCCCGTTTATTTAGCTAATATATCAAAAGTAGGATTAGATCTACGAAATATCCACATGAGGCCATAATGTTATGTGATAGTGAGAGGAGAGAGGGTGATTGGAATGGGCGTGCAGGCGTCAGGCTCGCCAGAAGAGCGAGATAGGCGTAGGCAGGCAAGGCATCAGGATCACGAACAAGTAGGTGAGTTAGGCGTGAACCAGATTAAAAAATAAATCCATTCGAAATTATACAAATTTTCAAATACGTGATAAAGTCAAGTTCAACGCTGAATAAGCAGTATGTGATTTAGTAAGGTTACAAAACAATAAATAACAATAATATTACATCAGTTTAAACTTGAAGTAAAATATATATATGGTATTATATTGGTTGGGATTCATTCCTATTCATTCTTATTCAAATCTTATTCGATTCTTATTTGATTCTTATTTAATTCTTAGTATGATTTAGTTGATATTAAGTTAATAGTAATAGTATTATAATCTTTAAGTTATGTATAGTAATCAATAAATATAAGTACAGTTTCCCAGTGAACCAAAGAGTTTTATTAAACATAAATGGGCACCCAGGACCAAGGGACGTCCACACACCCAATGTGGACACCCATTTAATACAGTGTGGACACCCATTTAATACAGGTGTACGCACAAACATCAGGTCCAACACTCTAGGTACCTCGAGGACGAGGAGCGGAGCAGGATGGCCGAATGTAAGACGTAGGTGCGGTTAAATGGTAGCTTATAGTACCGAACAGAAGATTGATGAGTGAAACCGCTGTGGAGAATGGCTCAGCGTAAGGGCTTGTAACTAAGCGGTCCTGGGTTCTCGAGTCCCGGTGGTTTCGCTTTTTCAATTTTCAGAATATCTAGCTGAAAATTGAGTAGATATTTTCCGACAACCTTCTTGGAAAATGTATTATTTTGCACTGTGAACAGGCACACTCACAAGTATACTCTGAATTTTAACTTACTTGGGTATATGGACATTTGTGGAAATAACAAATCTATAATACATGACATAATATATGAGTGTTTACACGATAATACGAATAAGTTCATTCACTCACGTATATGTATACTACTTATGAGATATGAGAAGGTTTTTTGGCCATCGGAAAAAGATCTAACCATCTAACTGTCAGGGAAAGTAAATTTTGAAATACGAACAAAATATTCTTCAAGGTTCAATTTAAACTTACATTATGAAATCTCTGCTTTAGCGAAGAATTCGTCGAAGGAATCAAAAATATGGATATTAAGGACCATAACATAAGCAAACCAATATTCGTGCCGATTCTGTAAACAGTTCGTCTGGGGCCTCACGAATAATTCGGGGGCTGATCATATCAATTTATGCTCTAGATACCATAAGAAATAAAGACCAAAATTGCTTATAACGTCTTTTTCATACCAGCTCGAGCAACGTTGTTTCCGATTTCTTAATAAGAAAGGGATCATTATTAAATAGAACTGAGTTGAATAAAGCTTGATAAAAGAAAGTGTGGTGACTGTAAGATTTAGAGAAAACGATCTTGAATAGCCCAGGTGAGTTGTTCTCACGGAGTAACCAATTTCATCTGTTGTACTGATGATTATTATTTTCATATTTTGTTAATTTTTTTTTAATTAAATTAACGTGTGTCGACTTCTGAGGTCATTGACACAGTAACAGTATTTTATGCATTTTAGGTAGAACAGTTATGACATTCGGTACATGTTAGGTAGAACATGTTAGATATGATTTATTAAAAATGTATTTCTTTTAGGTAGGATAGCACTGTATTCACTTCACTAAATTTCAAGATATCACTGAATGGTTCTTTTATATTGTGTTTCTGCTGGTAGGTTTACAATTAGAGACCAAGAAGATAACTGGCACAGGGGGCCATCAAGTATCCATGGGTATAGCATGTATGTCCAATGCGCAATCTTCTTATAATTACATTTTCTTTTCTGGAGAGTATGGAGTAATGGTGATACTTCAGACTAGGTTATATTTCATGTAGGGCGGAGTGTGTTGTGTACCAGTATGATTTTAGGTCGTCATGTATTTGTAAAACATTTTTTTTGGTTTTAGTTGTGGCCAGCTTAGCGGCGTTGTCAGCTGTTTCATTCCCAGCGATTCCAATATGTGATGGGGTCCAAATTATCGTGACCGTGGTGTTTTGAGAAAATAGTGTTGGTATCTTTCGTGGATTTCTTGTATTAGAGGGTGTTTTGAGTTGGTTTTCCTAATCTCTAGGATTGAGGAGAGGGAGTCTGTTGATTTTTCAAGCTATTATAATTTCAACTATTTAATGGTTTACTCTTTCAATTGACAAATATATATATACATATATTCATATAAAATAACTGTTTGATAATTCATTAATTTGATATCTGAGATTACAATCAATACATTAATTTGAGGTACGTCGCGAGTTAACCCTTCGTACTTCAATTAATAGTTGATCCCTATAGTATCGTAGTAACGGCCTATTACACCGTTTATCATGGAGAGGTATTTCGTGAGTTGACCCTTAATACCTATGACCTGAGAGACGTTTGAACTTCAGTATGTGTTATTTGTAAATTTCATTTGAATATATCAATCTAATTATCCTTTGTTTATATATATTATGATCTATAAATACACTAGATTGGTATACTAAACTTTTGTGACATTCACTTTTATTGTCGTAACCTAATTTCCAAATCTCATATGAACTGGTTCCTCAGGTACTTTCGGGGCCGGCTTTATCATTTTGGCGCCCCTAGTCCCAATAAACTTTTCCGCACTCCATCAGGCCTGAGGGATAGTTATTTCTTTATTTTTAGATATTTTCCCATTTTTTCCCTTTTTCCCTATCCGCCGTGCGCCCACAGGGAGCTTGCGCCCATAGGCCAGGGCCTACTGGGCCTATTGGGAAATCCAGCCATGGGTACTTTTATTTCCTTTTCAGAGGTGTCATCTCGAGAAAGCCCTGTTCCTGACAAACGCGCTACCTTTGTTTTTCTTTATGTCAAATTAGAAATAGTTAATTAACCATTTTCATATTTTTATTTCGCTTTTATTATACCAATACTCCAGTAAATTTTTTTTATTAGATTTTGCTTTGGAATAATTATTTTATAACTTACATAACTATAAAATGCTTGATTTTACTCCCCCAAAAATTCATGATTTATCAAATGAAACGACGGAAGGCTACAAGGAATATTAAATCATAAAATTAGCTCTTTCCTTTTGTGTGATGAAACTTTTCAAGTCAATTATTACAGACCGGAATTATGAAGCACACTCAAAAATAAACACCCCAAAAATTATCAGAATTTTAAAGAATAGAACTATAATTAACTGACACGACAATAATGAAAAATAATCTACGCGCTGTTCGTTAGGTAATCTCGAGACGAGCTCATTGATGTGTCCCATCAGGTTTCAAACTCGCTTCTCCCCTTCACCGTACAGTACCGACGTTTAGCCCTCGCTCGGTACGTCTCCTAAGCAGGACTCAGACGACTCGTGTACTTGGCGAATAATCGTTACTTGTGTATACTTGGCATGTCGTGTTAGTGGGTAACTTGTACCTGCTTGTACAATCAATTGTCAGTCGTAGGTTTTCCATTTCGGGTCTGTAAAAACGGTCCAAGTCAAAGGGATCACGATTATTCGTACACTTGCCAAGTACATACTTGTTCATACTTGTAGAGGCGCTCAAACGAAATATACAAATAATTTGCTTTTACTAGTGCGACTATTCATTTAGTTTTCAAAGACTAACAGAAGCGTACAGACGCTTTTTTGATTGTTCTTTTTTTATTCAAATGGAGTGGACAAATGAGATTTTGTTGGAATTTATTGCTTATCATGAAAATGAGCCGGTCATTTGGATGGCTAAACATAAGGAAGCGGAACCAACAACTAAATTCTCCGGACAACCGCTATCCATAATGGTAGCCACACCACTGTGCTCTATTAATTTGTACATCAATTTTTTTTTATTTAGCCAAATGTTCGCACTCGCGTACTTGTGAACTGTACACGTCGTGTGAGCGCTCTGCTTCCCATCGCAATTCGCAAAGCTCGTATACTTGCCAAGTACGCAAATAATTGTGTATTCGTCAACTAAACGATAATATTTTTGAAATATTTAGTTTTTTAAGGATCTTCGGAAAGCATCGTCTTCAACTACTGCGAAAACTTGATATTTCGTACGCAAGAGGCAAGTTGATGGACCATTCTATACCCTATTGTCGGCACTAATTGCACAATATACTATTCTATAATCTTATGTATAAAAATGAGTTTTTGTTTGTAGGTTCTTTGATATTTTATGCACATCCAATTGCAATAACACTTCGACTACTTATTGCTTGTACTCGCAGGAAGGTTATGGGATAGTTTTATACCAGTGGGGTACTAGGGCTCATGAGTATTACTGTATTTCATTCTATCGTCGTAATGCTCATATTCTTCCGAATTCACAAATATACCACATGATATATCCAGCTTAAAACGGTATTTAATTATTCATTACTAGCTATATTGCCCGCGACTTCGGCGAAAATGATTCTAATGAAATACGAAACACGTCTTCCATAAATTCTGATGAAGAATGTTTATGCGAAATTTTAAGTGGATTGGACCAAGGAATCACGTTATCCCATACAAACTTTGCCCCCGTTTTTCACCCCCTAAGAGCCGTATTATGCAGCAAAGAATTATTCCGAAAATTACTCTGAAATTTACCACGAAAATTTTGCCAGAAATTTCTCCAAAAATTTCCTAGAAATCTGTATTACACGGGCAATAAATCTTCCAAAAAATTTCAGAGTAATTCATGGGATACGCATGCGCAGATGGGTTATTTTGTTACAGCTGATGTATGCCAGTCGCAGATTAACCTTAAAACTCCTTAAAAACGTAGCAAACAGGAGACCTGACTACGCAAGTTTTCAAGAAAAGTATTCCTTGTGCTAAAATTCTCATATAATGTTGTCGACGTTCCAAAACTTATCATTGTGCCAACGAAATGCTTAATCAGTTTTCTAGATAATTTGCTGTCAAATTCTGTTTTTGGGTATACTACAAGATTGTGAAGCTCTGTCTAGAGTTTTATGAACATTGTTTTGTTGCTACTATCTTCTAAAATGATGAAAGCTTCAACCCCTTCGTCAGTCATCAGGAATTCTCCTCTACCCTTACGAACCCAAATTCCATACTGAACTCACTCTGTATATTATGTTAACGAGTCTTGATATAGGGGGTGTCCAGAAATATATCTGTCTTACGTCCATCTAGTCCAAATCACCTTTATCCAAAAGGTCCTCATAAGGGAGCTATCCACCGATTTTGAAAAATTTGGTTCAGGTACCTACTGCCGGACATTGATTTGGTGATGGGGCGGTGCTCCATCTTGCTGAAACCGTATTGTATTGACAGGAACTTGTGGGTTTGTTGGATCAGGATAAGTGGGTTTTACTGAAATTCAAGCATAATATCCAGTTTCGTATCATCACTTACTGGAAACTATCAGTCAGTCAGGATATATTCGATATTTTTTGAAATAAAGGAATAATTGAAAATTTATTTTGTATTTTTTCTAATTTACTTAAACTAGTTTGGTATCCAGTAAACCAAATTAGTGAGCCAAATTCTAATTTGCTTTTAACGCACCTAATGCATTAAGGTGAATTTGGTTGGATGGTCATTTAATCACATCTTGTTAATATAGTTTGCGATTGTTAGGAAAGTTCTTAGATGTGATGCAGTGATCATAGTCCTAGGAAAAATAGAGTGCAGCACTTGTGCGGAAGTGATAGTTCATAATTATAGATGCAGTTGTTGCTCTCGAGTTTCCGCAGATGTCCCAGTTCATAAAAATATAAAGTAAATGTGGATGCATTTGTATACTGTAATTGTCTATGTTACTTATTCAATATTAATCTCCAACTTCATTTAAAATGTAATTTCAAGCATGTGCTCTGAATTTAAATGCTGAAAAGAGAACTCGATTAAATGCAAATTTTATTTGGAAATTGGTATGTTTTTGATGAGTCCACGCTCTACGTATTGTATGCTCGAATAACTACTTTATTGTGGATAAATTATGTATTAAGTATGATAGTTAATAATCAAATAGGTTGAAGTTGTATCTATTAAAATTCAACAAGCGAGAATTCATAGCAAAATCATATATTATTTGGAGAAGTTATTACTGCCAATTTAATATCTCGGTTTTGTTCCGAATTAATATTACGGATTCAATCTATCATGATTGCAGCTCCAGAATACACACATACATACGGGGTTGGGATAAAGTATGGAACCAAGTAAATATCCTTTAAACGAAAAGAACGATATTTATGGAAATTTGCAGGTAAGTGCAATGGAACAAAATGCATCTGATGTACATTTTTCTGTTGATAATATACTTCCGGTTTAACCGGAGATGCAATCAACTTCTTCAATTTAAATGGGACACCCTATATATTTTTACAGATTTTGAAAGAGCTTGTTATTTTGAATTCATGCATACTGAGTTTAGTGTGACAAAATTTGTAAAAACGAGGAATAACTCACTGTTAGTTGTACAATAGGTGTACATTTCATTATTTTAGAATAATTAGAAACAAAATTACTTCAAATGTTCAAAATGCTCGCCGTTTACTTGCTGACAATATGCCATCCTATTAACAAATTCTTGAGTCACTCTTTCCGAGACTTCTCCACGTATTAGTTCACATTCAACAATAATTCTTTGTCTCAATTCCTGTAAGTTTGTTGGTCGTCTAACGTAAACACGTGATTTTATATAACCCCAAAGAAAAAAATCTAGCGGGCTAAGATCCGGAGAACGAACAGGCCACTCCATGAATCCTCTACGTCCAATCCATCGATTCGGAAAATTCGCATCCAGAAAATCCCTAACCCGTCTATCATAGTGGGGAGGTGCTCCATCTTGTTGAAACCAAACATTTTGTGGTGATTGTCCATTCTGTTGAAGTGCAGGAATAATTTCGTTATTTAGTAGATCCAAATACTTGTCACCATTCAAGTTTCCGTCGATAAAAAGTGGGCCTATAAGCCTATTTTCGACAATTCCCATCCAAACATTTAACTTCTGTGGATGCTGGGTATGTGCTTCATGAATCCAATGAGGATTCTGATTTGACCAATACCTTGAGTTATGGCGATTAACTGTTCCATTTAAACAAAAAGTTGCCTCAATGGAAAAAACTATGTTAAAACCAAAATTGTCGTCGACATTACAGATGTCCATTAGCCGTTCGCAAAATTCCAGCCGTCAGTCAAAATCATCGTCTGACAATTCTTGAACCAACTGTACCTTATACTGATGATATTTTTCACTCTTTAATATCGCAGAACGTCGACTGATACCATGGTTTAGTGCCAAATTTGTGGTGGAAGTTTGAGGTGATTCTTCTAGATCGATTGCAATATTTTGTTTAACAGTTTCGTTTGTTGCAGTCCGCGGTCTTCCAGGTTTTAGCAAATTTTTTACCATCCCAGTTGTATTAAAACGTTGTAATGCTTTAGTTCCTGTTGAGCGTGATATAGGATTTTTCCGGATGCAAATAATTAAAAATATGACACACTTCTTCATGAGTTCTAACACGATCACCATAACCGATCATCATTAAAATTTCAATACGCTCTTTTTCACTCAATTGAACTATTCTAAATTGTAAAATTTCTTTCCGTCAATTAGAATTTGACACTTGGAGAACAAAAGACGTACTAAAAAGTAGGTACTCGTTTATCTATTACTATGCATGCAAACAACATCAATTAGTTTATCTAAATAGTTTTTTGCTCTAAAAAAGGAGGTTGATTAAAGTGCTATATTCTTTGTTTTCACAAATTTTTTTATACTAAACTCGGTATGTATGAGTTCAAAACAACAAGCTCTTCCAAAATCTGTAAAAATATATAGGGTGACCCATTTGAATTAAAGAAGTTGATGGCATTTTCGGTGAAAGCCGAAGTATATTTTCACCAAAAAATGTACATCAGATGCATTTTGTTCCATTGCATTCACCTGCACATTTTCATAAACATCGTACTTTTCGTTTAAAAGATATTTACTTGGTTCCATATTTTATCCCAACCCCGTACTTGAGCTTTCTCAAAATCAAAATATGGAAGTACTACCGAAAAACGTTGAAATAAACAGTATCTAAACAGTATTATACAGGGTTTCAGAATACGACATTTGCATTATAAATTAGAATTGGAATACAATCCTTGCAAGCAGAATAACTTGAAAAATATACTCCAATATGGATAATTGCTTGAACTCAATGAGCAGCTCTCAGGATGAGGACATCACCTTCAAGGTTTCCAGGGACTACCCATGGGACGGGATACTAGTCACCTACTGTGGTCACTCCCGTTGAATGACTTTCTCAGTGCTCTTGGAAAAACTGGAGTATGCAGACGATCTTGTTATTATTATGAGGACCAAGTTACAGAAGGTATTATAATAGTATTCTCCAAAAGACGGATGAAGTTCACAGTTGGTAGGGTGTTAAAAAAAACAGATGAAAATTGTGATAGTGTAATTGGAGGAGCTCTCTTCACTTTACTACAATTGAGAAGTTATTCCAGTCAGACATCTTGTAGGATATATGGGAAGTATTGGGAGGAAATCTATTGGATATATATTATTATGTGATGATTGATGTTGTTATGCTAATATAAGGGGCTAGGGCTTGGTGGTCGAAGGCCTCACAGCGAACCAGCCAAATTGTGCTCTCTGGTATTCATAGACAGCTTACCGTCTGGAACCGAGGAGATCCTTCTAGACGTATACTTTTGGATAGACAAGCTAGACGGACTACATACAGAACTGCGCATATTTCTAAATGAGGACAATACGGAGAATAGTGGATTGCTGGTGGACACTGAGAGACACGGTATTTTCGAAATAACCTTTGACGTTATGCCTTCAACAGTAACTACAAACGTCCGAAGTTCGAATAGAGATGACTAAATTGGTCCTTCATGAGAAGAAACTACTACTGTACATACACCAGGCTCTAGTGAATAATCGCATACAGCAGCATCAACCTGCATAACAGGTTGAAATTCACTACATTAATTCATATGTGGAGAGATTGGAGTAAACAAATCTAGCACATGGAGGAATAAAAATTTTCTCTAGCAACCCAGCAGCTTTAGAAGCACTCTGCTCCTCAAGAGGTAAGTTCAACAAAGTGTCTCTGATCTGGTCCAGTGGTCATTCTGTTATGGATGACAACGGAAATGCATAATCCCTTGCAAAGGAGGGTGCCGTAGATGATTCCATTGGACCAGAACCTGCAATTGACATCCTATTCAGTTTTACCGAACAAACACTGAATAGGTACCTGGACACCAAGAAGAGTCTTGGATGCTGGCCTCATTTGACGACATTTTATACCTTCATATCCCCAAGCAAGCACACATTATTAACGCCAATTAACAAGCCACTGTCGTCTGAATAATCATATAGTGTAACTTAAACTGTCGGGAAATCTGACGTGGAGCCTACCTGATGCTTGGATCTGCTACTTACGAAATGATATTTATGCTTGTTCAACAGGATTATTTTCTTGCAAAACTGTCATATACAACCAACACCTACGATCGTTATACAGATTAGATGATTGATGCATATCTAAATTAATTATTCCATTATAACACAAAGAAAGCAACAGTGGATAAAATAAAAAAATACTCCTTTTAAATTACTGTGTTGTATTGTATAATTCCGAAGTACAAGCTACATATTAATAAAGTAATTAGATTATGAATAAATAATCCCTGGCTTTTGAAAACTGCAAATGAATTCCTCACAGTGTGGTACAAAGTTTAAACTTTATTCAAAACTACTTTGTTAGTCTCAGGACCATGACAAATAGGGTGAACGGCAACAAGTCTGACTATTTCATTACTAACTTTATGTTGAAAACACGAAAGTTTGTGATATCAATTATCTTGTTCAAAGGGAATAGATTATTACACTGGAATGAAACTAAAGAAAACTCACTTTGAAGTTTCGCAGCCTAGCTCACTTTGGAAATAAAATCATAACAACACAGTATCTACCTTTAACGGCAATGAGTTACTTATAGTAGTGTATATTCTTTAGGAGTGATATATTCTTTTATTTTCATTCAATTTCACAGGTGAAGAGAACTAGTGAGTTCAAGGTAATTCTGGGGATTATTTCCATTGCACAGTATACATATTCGAAATATATTTAAAACAAATATAAGTGTAATGTAAGCTCTATGTTTTAGTAGGTTTTAGGAAGACAAACTACATAAAAATATTGGTCATTATACTTGCAAGAGCAAAGTTAAGCTGTGTCCTCCAGATCCGTTCTTTTTTCCTTCTATAAATGAATAAGAAAGTAATCAATCTCCTCACTTGTGGTCATGATGGTAGATGGTGGCTAGGTAGAACAGGCGTTAGCCTTCTGTCACTGAAATCTGATGATTTATTGTGACGCTATGATTTAATGGAAGTACTTCGCCTAGCTCCAATCTCCTAACGAGGCTCCATAGCCTAGACAAAGGCTTTTCGAGGTAGCTTGTAGCCCTTGGTTTTTCCTCGCCAAGTTCTAAAAAACGCAGTCTTGCGAGGCCTTCACAGTGGCACAACACATGTTCTGCCGATTCCTCTTCCTCTTAACAGAACCTGCAAAGGTTCTGCCAATTTTATAACACTTATATGACTGTTAAGTCTGCAGTGTCCTGTCAGTAAACCTACTATGATACCTTTCGGCTTTTTAACAACAGGTCCTCTGTTACTTTGGCCGATGGTCGTTTGATGAACTCTTTGGCCTGTCTCTGTTCAGGAGCTGTTCTCCACCATTCCAAAAACCTAGTTTCTTCCATTTTTCAATGGTTGCCTTTTTGTATGTGTTAGCTACACCGCAGAAGGGTTCGGGACCAATGCAGGGAGCATTTGCTCCTTCTTGAGCCAGTTCGTCAGCTTCTTCATTGCCCTCGTGTCCTTTGTGCCCTGGTACCCAGGCCAGGAATAGTTTGTTATGATCTGCTAGCTCAGATCGGTCACGCACACAGTCCCATACCAGTCGTGAATTGATCTGGCAGGAATCTAGTGCCTTTAGTGCAGCCTGGCTGTCCAAGTAAATAACAATTGTTCTGTTATTCACTCCCTGCCTTGCTATTTCTCTTGCTCAGTGTTCAATGGCAGTTACTTCCGCCTGGAACACTGTGGCATAGATTCCTAAGCTTATCTGAATTCTAGTAATTGGCTCCAGCTCCATTAGGGGTCTTTGAACCGTCTGTATACCAGATGGATTGTGCCTCTATGGGTGGACCGGTCTCCCAGTCCTCTATTTCTGGTAATTTTATGGTGTAATTTTTTAGAGTCTGTACTTCGGAATGAGCATGCAGTCTGCCAGCATTGCCAACACGGGATCTGCTTTTATTTCCTTCCTTCCTTTGTGCCGTGTAGTCGACTTATTTGCGCCTGACCTTGGATTAGCTTGTGTGTCGTAGCTCTAGCCTCTCCATGTATGGATATGTGTAGTGGTGGTATATTTAGAAGGACTTCTATTGCATCAGTGGGTGTAGTCCTCATGGCTCCCGTGATGCCCAGCCATACAAGCCTTTGGATTCCGGTGAGTTCTCGGATTGTCCTGACTGCTCCGTTTTGGTCCACCATACCACTGCTCCGTAAGCTATCATTGGTCTAACAACCTTAGTGTATAGCCATAGAGTCATTTTGGGGTTCAGATCACTGTTTTTGCCACGTACTCGTCTACATCTTCCTAGAGATATTGTAGCCTTCTGTGTGGTTTTTTGTATGTGCGCATTCCATGTCAGCTTTTGGTCAAAAATGACTCCGAGGTATTTAGCCTGACTGACAAACGGGATCACTATGCCGTTCAGCACCGGCGGTGTTAAGCCTTCCAGTGCTGTTCTTTGGGTGAATGGAACAATTATTGTTGTTTTGCTAGGATTGGCTGCGATGCTTTCATCCTTACACCATTTGTCCACCATATATATCTAGAGCCACCTGTGTTCGCTCCGAGACTGTTTGCGCATCAATATCTCCGATATGTAGTTTGTTAATAAGGTCATTCTTTTGGTCATAGTTCGTAAATGGATCCAAAATGGACGTCTGAGCTGGAGAACGGCTACTCTAATGGATGAATAGAAGTATTGTCTGATAACCAGGCTGAAATATTGGTACTATGCCGATTTAAAACAGTTTTGGACTACTAGACTCCTCTCAAACCAGCTGGGTGCAATTGTGCAATCAACAAGGTTGTGAAGATATGCTGACATGCTAGGTAACGAAGTAGACCAGCTTCTTGAACAGTTCATATATATCTGAAGTCACTACTAGAAATCTCTTTAAATCTGATCAGGAGATTATGTAGGTACTTGGTTTTCGGCTTTGTTCACAAAAATAACCAGAGCTTACACTTATTTATGTTACTATAGCTAATAGGGAGTTTAACTTCAAATTTTGACCCCATGTTTTATTAGGTAATAATAATAATAGGTGACAAATGATATATCGAAAATAAAATTATTTTAAATTTAGTCTCTAGTTCAACACAAAAAAAATGAAAACAAAAATTTACAATTATACAACAATGCAGATACGTCCCTAGTTTAAATGTGACGTTGTCGATAGCCTTTGCTGTTCCACTTAGTACTACGAAGATTGACATTCCAATTTGACAATTACTAGGTTCCAATATCATTGCTTGGCAGCATATATTGTACAAGTTGTAGGTCCTTATCTCATTAGGAAAAATAGTCTTACAATCCGCATTTTTTTGTTGACCAATTTTTATGTCAAAATGTAGATAACTTCTCGTGCTCAAAAATAAATCGATTATGATATTAAATGGATTTTCAATCAAATAATATGTTTATAAAGAACGTTGTTTGATCAGCTATTTACTAAAACTATTTATATAGATGGAAAAACGAATTCCAATAATAAAATATTTTCCAGTTATTTCGAGCTGCTGAAAAGTTTACCTTTCGCAAAAGTACATACATTTATTCAATTGTTCTGTAATACAAACATTAATTTCATTAAAAATATCTATCCCGAGGCGTAATTATTAGTGTACCAACATAATATTTTAACGCAGCAATAAACGTTAAAAATATTCTCATACATCGAATAAAATTCAATTTATAACAACGAAATATTCGGCATGCGATTTTAGATTTGTCAACAGATACACCAGAGTTCACCAATAAATCATACAGGGATCAGTGGATCGAACATTTAGATATTATTTTATATATTTTCAATTTTTCAAACATCCAAAAAGCGTTTTATTCATGATAAAATTACGAATTGATCATTGTTATGGCGTATAGATAACCGATTATACGCTTGACGACGTGGCTTAATCACTTGGTTTTTCGGTGGGTCCAGCAATGTGTATTGTGATAGTTTTTCAAAAAGTAAGAAAACGTCTTGAAATCGCAATGAATTGCTTCTTCATAGCTTCAAGTTAAGAAATAAGCAAAGCAATTGGATCTTTAACGCTTCTGAACACGCTGAAACGCCGAGAAACGTTTTAAAATTGTTTTCGGAATTCTATGAAGAACGAAAATAATGAGATTTCAAACGAACACTCTGCAGGTATTCTTAAAGACTGGGATTTCGATATGAAGCAAGCTAATGACACCGATTATAAGGAGGGAGTTGTGAAAACGATTTGTAATATTTCCACGAAGCTTTTGCAGAAAAAGTGGTTTCAAGATAGACCCATTTAAAGTAATATCCAATCGCTCCTCTACTGTAAGCAATTTGACAAAATTTGGAGCCATCTTACATAAAGTTATTCAAATCACTGCTTATTGAATACCATCTTAACATCGTTAAAAAACGCTTCCGTGCACTACCAATATAGTTCTCAAGCTCATCGACAGACAACAATGTTTTATAGATTACTATTCATACAAAATAACTAATTTATTATTATCAGTCTATTCATTATATAATCTTGACGAATACCACTCGAACAATCGAAAATAATTGATTACCTTCCACTTCTAACTCGACGTAATCCTTAAAAAACCACTACTTGACATCCGTTGGATCTCCATTCTGTCTCCATGTCCATATGGACCAATCGTGGCCATTATATGGATATCCATAGGATATCCTGCGTTTACTGGGATATATCGCTTACACTATAACGGTACTTCGTACACCTGATGTTTAACATAACCCGAGAAGTAAAAAGGTCTCTGAACATCATTATAACAGTTAATTTTGAATCAAAATAAGTGGCGAATATCTGAATTTTGACACAATAATGAACAAACGGAGATTATCAAGGAAATTGTTTAAGAAGGAATCAACAATTTTAATGTATTTATAAAAATTCCCTAGTTTATAATAATGTTGATTGCGATTTTTCTTTAAATTGTAAGTATACCTTGTTGTTGAAGTACATACCTACCCAGACTTAATTTTTTGTCGTCCGGGTGCTTTTCCTGATCAAAAATTTTGTATCTACTAATGTCCAAATAAATGGAATTATTTTCGTCTTCAAACATCACAATTTGTTTCCCATTAGACTGAAATAGATTTGATTTAAAAATGAATTTGATAGACACTAAACTACTATTAATTTATAATTTTTTCCAAATAGTGTAAGTTATTAAAAAATAATTAAAAGAAATACTTAAAACATTCGTTCGGATTCAATTTTACCACAGTATTGGTTTGCATTGTAAACATTCACTGAAAATTGGTAAGTAAAATATTATTCCCCACTTACTGGAAAAATTGAAAATATTTAATTGTTTGTTACTTTGAAAAATGCAATGCAGACAGGAAATGTTTTTCTTGTTCACATTTTTGTATAGTATAATTTAACATAAGTTTTTATTTCAATATATAAATGAATATGATTCTTCAATGACCTATCATAATTGCCAAAAAATAACTACATCATCCACATTCACAACTTTGTTTTATTCGATGATAACGACACTTTCGTTACACTGCTAATTTGTTGTAGGATTCCGAAATATCAAACATGAAAATCTTCATCGTTTTCGCTCTATGCTTTGTTGCAGCCAATTGCATAGATAAATCTGTGAGTATTCTTTTTAAATCAACTTAAAAAAAAGCGAGCAAAGTTTTATATTTAAGTCATTAAATATTGTTGTGTTGTTTTTCACGTATTTTTGTGTTTTTTAGGAATATAGCGAAGCTGAGCTAGTTTTTATGAAAAAACTCCATGACACCTGTTCTGCAAGAACTAATGTGAAAGATGAAGATATTGTAGAACACCATAAAGGAAATTTCTGCGTCAATAATATTTCACTCAAGGTAGATCCATATGAATATTCCAATATTTCACTAAAATGTTACAGATTCTTCGACAAACTTATGAAAATGTATCACTTATATTTTAATCTTTTTCTCGATATAAGAATTTAGTAGCCATTTCTAGTCCAGTCATAACACCGAATAAGAATCACCGGAGCAAAGTGAAAGGAGTGAACTTTGTCAAAGTTTCTGTTACACTTTTAGTCCTTACTGTTATTAAATTATGTTAATTGATATTGAAGAACCATTTAGGAATGAACAAACAATATTGAAATATTCATGGTTATCATTTTTGTTTCAGAAATATATCAGCTGTATGTGGACAGAATCCAAAATCGTAAGTATTTTTTTCACATACCCATCACTAATATTAAAATGAATTTTATATTTTTTAGTTGAATGAAAATTTGGAAGCAGATTCTAATCTATTGGCAAGTATGTTCCCCCCCAGAGTAGGTATCTTCTTACTTCCCTTGTACCTGGATTGTTTCATGCAAGTCAGAGCTTCAGGTAAAATGCTTATTTTGTACTTCTATATTTTAATGAAACTACATGAATAGCGTTTACTTCTGTTTACATTATTTCTTTTGCTTCCAGTTCCACCCAGCACACCTCTAGAGGAAAGAACATTTATAATCAACACATGTATCTATTACAGAAACCCTTACGTAAGTATTCACAAATGCTACGGAATAAGATCAGTATGAGATGCGTAAGAGTTTTTCATTTCAAGTTTGTTGGGGGAAACAAAAATTTTATTTTACGAATATTTTACATGAAGACCTAGAAAAAGCATAATCACTTTTAAACACTATTCTTCACGAAGGAAATGCATTTTTGCATCCTTTGGAACCACTTCGAGTACAGATGAGTTTCGTCGATTCTAAATCATCTTGGAACACCCAAACAGCCAACTGAGTAACTCCAGGATTCATCTCCACTGACAATACTGTATATATTTTTGGAGTTTCCTGTGTTAAGCTAGTTTTTTGACATCCATTGACTCTAATTTGTTTCTGTTCATCCCTGAACAGATGCGGTATCCAATGAGAAATTAATTTGTCCACAAATAATTCTTTACGTGAATTTTTTGACTTGTGGTCTTTGAAATGCCCAATGATGCTCCAATTTCACAATGTGACATGTTGATTTTCTTGCATCGACGTTTTTTTTTGGTTTACTACCGTTCTTGGTGGACCAGTTCAGTATACGTACCTACAGCATCAAACGAAGCGGTATGAAACTTTGGTGCTAAGTTAACTGAACATGACAGTTACGTTCTCTCTTTCTCAATAATTGGAAAAATATACTCATTCAATAAATTACTCAGTGGACTGAGATTTTAAATGTAATATTCAATGAACGTATATTTACTTCTTTTTCAGGAATTTTGGCTCTTCTAATCCTGCTCCGTAGCTTGGAATACCAACGGAATATAACGATATATTGTTGAATACTGGAAATTAATAAATATCTTATAAATATAGATTGCACCTAGTTATTTCAAACCAATCCTACGCGATAGGTAGGTACCTTTGCTAACTTCAGTAGAACCGCTAGTTATACGTGCAAATTCACTTGACGTATGCGATAGATACATAAATAATTTTATCTACGACCACCTTTAAAATTAGGCATTTACGAACCATAAAAAAATGTGTGAAATTATACATTATACATACGTTAAAAAGCGTGCGTAAATGAACAACGCTTTTTATATGGGACTTTCATTATAACACCTAAAAGCGTGCGTAAATGACCAATGGTTTTTAAATGGGGTTCTCATTTTAACACTCTTTTTTAGCTACGTAATGATCTAGTTGCCTTCAATTTAGTCGTTTGTTGTATGAACTTTTGTGCTGTCAGTAAATTTGACAGAAGTGTCAGACATAGTGAAAAATATTTTCTGTTATATTTAAAATTTTAATTACACTTATTTTAAATGGAAGAACCTCGAGAAGAATGCATTTCTTCGGAGTCGAAAATCAAAGCTCTGAAAAAATGCCCCTGGCAGAAAATTCTTCAATCTCACAGCCCAAATCGAACGATTTCATCGATATTGATACACCTTCAACTTCAAATTTAACATCCCAATTATTGTTTTGTAACCAAGTTACTTTAAAAAAAGACAAATTACCCAATGTTATAACACCAATTGCATCGAATCTTATCAGGTGTTAAGATTTTCAGTAGCGTAGCGTCACACAGTTATTGTTTCTGCTTTGTACAATAAAGTGTTTGTAAAAATGTCAGCCGTTAATGAAGAAAATCTTAAATGTACTGAAGGAATTAAATATTATTTATTAAGTTAGGATCATATATTTCCGGACGGACTTTACTTTATTAATTGTACAAGTTGTGTTAATTTGTAACAGAAAGCGTATCCTCAGAGCTTGCACGGCACTATTTACAGTTATCGGATGGGCGGCGTCAATAGCTCCCTAGAAAGCATTTAGTACATCAAGTAGTTATTTGTTATATTTGTTATATTGAATGTTTGCTGATATCTATTAAAACAAGACACTCTCATAACCCAAAAACAAATTTATCTACTGGACAAGATTTCAGATAAAGAAGATTCACAGATTTAATTGAGTATGTGACCAGACTTAAATGAGTTCCAGCTTCCTAAGCATTAAAATTAAGACCACCATCAAAAGATAACAATCGCCTTCAGACTAACTTGAAATTATACTACGAAAAATATTTTGGAGAATTTGAAAAACATGCTTTTATGGCAGATCAAGGGCGTCTACCCAGCTCCGCGTTAATTACAGTGGAACAGTGTCGAGCGCGGTTAGTACTTAGATGGGTGACCACTGAGAAACACCGTCATAGAGCCCGTACAGCCAGCAGCGAAGTAGCATATCACAGCTCGCAGGCATTATACCAATGGGCACGAGGTATAATGTGGAAATGTCGTCTTTCGTGGGAGACGTAAGACCGAGGTCCCGAGCAAATGGATGTTGGGCTACCACTGGACTGAAATACCCGTTTGGGGGCCGGAACCCTTTTGCAGAATCATTTCCAATGTAATTTTGGAAGAAATAGGTAAAGCCGAAGAAAAGAGAAGATCTGACCATTGCAAAGATCTAGTAGGGCCTAGGCAATCTAAGATTCTTCTGGGTGACTACAACCTGTTGAGATCAAATGAATGCATAAGTCAAAGTAAAACTGCACTAAGAGTTTTAACAGGAATCCTAACGGGACATTGACGCCTGAATGGGCACCAGAAAAAGCTCAAAATAGTGGTGGAGGAAGATTGTAGATTTTGTGGAATGGAAGAAGAAACCTCCATCCACATACTTGCGAACTGCACAGCATTTCAGAATCCTAGGGCACAGCACCTGGGAGACTACTGGATAAAAGAGGGACAGTTACCTAAGTTGAAGCCTGCAGATATCCTAAAATTCCTCCGAGAAAAGGAGCTACTAGTCTCTGAGGCTCTCCTCAGAAACTACGTAGAAGTAAAGGGGCACAATAGATCATTTAGGTCTCAGTGAATGGTACCCCAAAATACATACATACATACCACTGGTTGGAACACTAGTCAGTTCGGTAAAATTTCCGGTTAGGGGTAGAGTGCTCCCGGCGTCGGTGATTAGCCTAAGTCACAAAACTAGACCGTCGTTAAATAACAATGGAAAAAAAGGATATAGCAGATCAAACTGAGGAGTGAGAAGTATTTTCACTATAATGTGCCTTGTTTTGTACGTTTTATACAAATTAAGCAAATGAAGAAGAATACTGTTGATTTAGGTTTGCAGATTTCATTTAGAGATTATAGAATATGTGACCAGCCTAGAATTAGCTCCAGAATTCCTAACCATTGAAATTTGGAGAGTCGGAAATTTCATACGTTCGTTCGTATCTCCCAGCAAAAATTGTTGATGCTGGAAGCTCGGATAAAGCAAATTAGAATTCAGAATGGGGTTTTATGCCATACACCTATATCCAAAAAAAATGAAGAATATGTCTTCCAAGGGACTTGCAGCCCTTTGAAAATGACGCTGTTGAGTCAGTTTTCTGAGCATGTTCGAAATATTTGAATTTCTAGTATTTTTTGGTTTTTATATCTTGATTTGTTGACTAAACTTCACAGTTAGCTTTAATGAATCAATGAAAATTAACGTTACGACTATTTGCTTTGGAGTTAAAAAGTTATTGTTATTGTTGTTGCGTGAAAAAGGTTAAACAATTCTAATTTTTCATCGAAATGGCTAATTATTCCTATGAAGACCGTGCTAATATGCATTTAATTTATGGTGAGGTGCAATGTAACATTCGTGCAGTCGAACGATTTTCTCACAGACGATATCCGAGTCGATCAACATTTACGCCTCTTCCTCTTCGCCCAAGAAAAACCGTCTCAGTAGTACCTGTAATTTTTAAATTGACCATAGACATGAAGAAACCTTTATTTGAATCGATTAGAAAGTATGAATTTCAAACAAATCTTTTCTGGCAATTTTTGGAGCCATGTAAATCAGTTACAAAAAGCCGTAGAGACAATTTTCATGTGAATAACTAACATAATTATTGTCCTTCTTCACAATTTATAGCACGTATTCCTGGGACATCCTGTATACTGGAATACTGGATGATTATTTCTATAAATCAGTTCTAGTTTTTAATGTTGACTTCAGGTAATCTGTTAGTTCACTCACAGTGGATTTAGTTTTTGGAGGATGAACCAATACGTAAAAGAGGTTATGAAGATATATTGAACGAACTTAAACGTTTTTGTTTGATCCAGATTACAGATAGCTCTGATTGATTTTGTAAGAATGACGGCTAAAAAAGTACTTGATGAAGTATTTAAAGAAAACCTGCTTTGTGCCACAATTCTAATAAATTTTATTTTCCATTTTAAATGCAAATACATTTGAGCAACTCTCATGGAAAAATAACTCAGGATATTTTAATATTTTTATAAAAGCAAAATAAATAAGACTATGGTACATTGTAGGAACTATTTTAACTTAAACATTATGTAAGATTTAGTTCGGATAAGGTTTAATGAACCTAGATCTTCTCTTTCTTGTCGAAAGTTTTTCTTCTTCACGTGCGAAAAACATTAATTCGCCAGACAGTCGCAATTGCCAACTATGTGTTCTCTAGGTAACAGAATCTGCATATGACTTCCTTCAACTTTCAACCCCTTCAGCTTTGCGCGCTTATTAAGCTTACTGTGCCCCGTTAGTACCTATACCTACCATGGTTTCGACAGTTTTTCTTTATTTGCTTATCTGGTCTACTGCCAAATCTATATCTTCAAACCTTATTATACGACTGGGACCAGCTTCAGAGATACAACCCTATCTTGACTCAGATTTGCGGTAGAGCTGTGGTTGAAGTCATTTTATTACGACGGAATTGAGAGGTGAATTAAATCCAATAGTAACAAAAAAGCAATTACTATATGCTTAGGAAAATTAACTCATATACAAGTATCTTTAATTCATAATAAATGTTAAATGATTCACTTAGCTGAAATATCTGAGGTAATTTGTATTATCAGCATCGTTAAATTTGAATTTGTACAAGAAAATTATCATTCAGAGTTAGGTTATTTGGAATCGTTTTGAAATGATCAGAAAACATTTTCATCTTCATTTTTCCTGAATATATTCCATGAGAAAAGAATCGGAATGTGCTGAAATCAATTCCAAAGTTGATAAAAATTTGTAGGATTGATTGGGGATGGTAAAAGTTGTATTTACCGAGTTTTCAAATACGAGGACACCGCTTTCTTAACTGCGGGAAGAACGATTTTTTGTCCATATCTTCTTGATTTAGTGTAAATCTAGATAAACTACCTGAAAGTCTAATACACCTAATAAAACAAAAAATCGAAAGGCGGTCAAAAAAATGTGTTTCAAATTTCCTAATTTTTATAATCTTATTATTGAAGGAAGGGGAAAAAGAACTTAGCAAGACAATTCCAATGTAACCCATTGTTTTTGTTCACCTACTTTCGTCGAATATTTCCCACGCTTCCAGTTCTCATATTCCCTGTTAATAATATTCAGAGTTAAATTGAGTATTTTGATTTGAATTAAATATTTGGAATTGGGTATATTATCAAAAAAATCAGGAACAAAGAAAAATTAGAGTTTAAACTGCCATATAGAGTTTTGGAAAAAAGTTAATTTGAAAATAACAGTCGATCAATACGAAACTTTTTCCGTTTTTTTCAGTTTTTCACTTTAAAAAAGGTACGTAGTGAGTTTTCGAAAACTTTAGCGAAACATTAAACTAAGTGATTTATAAAATAAAATTAGTTTTGAATAACTCAATTTAAAAATGATTTTCAAAATTAAGAAACACTTTAGGATAAAAGAAGTTAATTATTAGAAAAATACAGTTCTCTTTATGATATTTTGATTATACTTAACGACTTATTTTAATATTATGTTAATAAACATGTTTTTGGAATGTTTTCAATTAAAAAACGCTTTAAAAGAGGCAGCAAGAATCTTTCAGTAACAGTTTTGTTTTGCCCGTCCATCGAATCAACTAGAAACTTTGTAAGTATTTTTTGACTACAATGTTTATTTTTGTTGAAAAATATATCTCATGAATATTCGGATTTCAAACAACGGCTTTTATACAGGTTTCAAAGAATTTATTTCACATGCATTGCTATTATCCATTTCTTAAACAGAGATATAATCCACGGGCAAGTAACAAGAATCTAAGTTTGTATCCATTTTGCATTATTTACTATCGACATCCATATAATTTTGATTCCATCATCAACATCTGTATTTTTTTTCTTCAGCTATTACCTCAATTATAGTAATTTCCCTAGATTGCATAACCATAACAATTATTTCCGTACCATGAAATTAACTCTCTGCTGCAACCTTATCCAAAATGACGATTCCAAGTAGCTGGTAGCAGTTTGACAGGAGGTCACCCTGATACAAAGAATTTACTGAACAACGTAAACAAGGAACTCTTAACCAGGTTATTAAATTTTTTCCCAAGAAGGAAAAGAAGTAGTTGGTAGTAGGTTGACATAGGGTCACCTATATACACACCTATATACAAAGAATTGATTGAAGAAGGTGGACAAGGAACTCTCTACCATGTTATTGAAACTTGGTCACTGCATATTGTACCCCGAGGAAACATCTACACAAAATGGGAAAAGTGTGAACTTATGTGCAGAAAATGTGAACTCAATGATGAAACACCTACTCACATACTCTGCTTCTGTGGGGACTTGCAAGGTTTCAGTCAGATCATTGGAACTACTCAAAATCTCCCGAATTGAATTAGTGGCTTAGATGAAGGACAAAAAGCTTTTGGAATGGAAGTAGAGAAAACAATTTGGGAATGGTAGAAAGGTGCAAGTGCGTGGACTGTAAAACACACCCTAAACGGATGAATTAACGAATGCAGAATATTTTTAATTATAAATGCAAATTCTGGAACGTTTCAATCAAGTACAACATTTCCATCTAATTTTTTTCATGCTTTGTTTATAATTTTCTTACAGGCTGTCAATTTTATTAAAAATTTGCGAAAAACTATCACCTATATAATAAGAAGTTCTATTTTATGAAAGTCCAGATCGCGTGTGCCTTTTTTCTCACTATTTATTAATACCACGACACTCAAGTTAGTATTTAAATTGTTTTTATTATTTTCCAGGTAAAACAAATCCAAAATGAAGGTTGCGATAATTTTGGTTCTTACTTTCATAGCAGCAGACTGCAATATAAATGTAGGGGTAAGTAGACTTGATAAAACTTATTTTGGGCCTTGATTAAATGAATTAGATTTCATTTAAAATGTATAGTTCGAAACAGGTGGAAGAAGGTTCACTGCAATTTAAAAAAATATGAAGGTGTATTTGGGAACAGATACATCGAACTATCTAGGATTTTTAGTTACTCTATTTAAGACGAAAATGTATGTTATGGAAATATACAGTCGACTGAAGTAAACAACAACCCTGGGTGAGCGTGGACATGTCGCTGTAGTTGTATTTTTGTGTATTTTGAATCGAAAGTCAATTAACGAAACCATACGTGTCAGCTGTCAAGGAATATGTAAACAAAGTCGAATCTATTCACACATCAGGTTCTTTTGGAGTAGAGCCGTTTGCTAACTTTTTACTCAATTCAATTCAATAGTGTGTCTAGTTTGGTATGTATGTAACATTCACTGAGACCTAAAAGATCTATTGTGCCCCCTTATTTCTACTTAGTTTCTGAGAGGAGTCTCAGAGACTAGTAGCTCCTTCAGTCCTATTTCCCGGAGGAATTTTAGGATATCTGCAGGCTTCAACTTAGGTAACTGTCTCTCTTCTATCCAGTAGTCTCCCAGGTACTGTGCCCTAGGATTCTGAATTGCTGTGCAGTTCGCAAGTATGTGGATGGAGGTTTCTTCTTCCATTCCGCAAAATCTACAATCTTCTTCCTCCACTATTTTTAGCTTTTCAAAATGTCCATTCAAGCGACAATGTCCCGTTAGGATTCCTGTTAAAACTCTTAGTGCAGTTCTACTTTGACTTATGCATTCATTTGATCTCAACAAGATTCGCTGTAGTTGTATTTATTTGTATTTTGAATCGAAAACCAATTAACGAAACCATACGTGTCAGCTGTCAAGAGATATGTCAACAAAGTCGAATCTATTCACACATCAGGTTCTTTTGGAGTAGAACCGTTTGCTAACTTTTTACACAATTCAATTCAATAGTGTGTCCAGCTTGGTATATCTAGAATTGTTATTTCTTCCAGTCTTCGGTTAGCAAAATTGTCTGAAAATCGGATAACTATGATCACATTGAGAACACTGTGGCAATTAAAATTTATGTATATTGATCAAATCACTAGTATTATTACAGTTTCCTTTAATATTGTCCTATTAAGTATCTAATGATCATTATCTCGATTATGCTTAAAATTACTAATGTACAATCGTTAACATTGGTTCCTGATTGGATGGTTGCGATGACCTTTCTTTTAATTCGCATATTTTCCGGGGCTCTTGTTTGCTTCTGTCGACTGTATATGGTAAAACTTTTGGAAACCAGCTTAGCACAGAAAACAATTGACATTTCCTTGGATAGCTAAATATTCCTAAGTTATCTCTGTCTGTCGTTATGTAACAAATTGCCAAAAAATTCCTCCCTGGCTGTTACAATATGGTAGGTAACGTTTGTACTGAAAGAAGTTGAATCGTGATAGGTCTTTTGACAGCTCAGCATTGTCTGGATTATTTTATTGTATTACTTGGATTACCTGATGTGCTAGCTCTGTATTAAATAATCAAGTTTTCGAAGCAGAGTTTCACTCTCCTACTAACATCTGCAAGAACACATCTGTGATGTTGAAAGGCTGGAATAATTTGGAAAATATGAATTAAGATAAATAAGGGTAATTTTTGAACATCTTCATTTATCTTGTTACGTTACATTTTTTACAGGAATACAGCCCGGAATTATTGAGAATGACTAAAGAGCTTCACCAAAAATGTAAAGCCAGGACCAACGTTCCAGATGATTACATTGAGGCACACAAGAATGGAAACTTTGCTGTTAACGACGAATCTCTCAAGGTAAAATATCAATAATAGTATATTATTCAATGAGCGTATATTGAAGGTTATTATTCACGAGGAGAAGTTTACATAATACACCGAGGAAATAATAACTCACTATACGCGAGTATAATACTATACTTTATTCACCACTACTAAATATTTTAGTTGTAGTTTATTTGTTGGAAAATGTTGTTACATTATTAGAAACATTATTATTTTATTCTAACAAATATTACATAAAATATACTATAGTTCATTAATAACCAGTACCTACATAGTTATCTGAAATAATAATATGTCATAATAATTAACACAAAAATCTATGTAATTAGCTTAACAAATATTACGTATCTAATCTTACAGGATGATGTTATTTATTTATAGTTATTATTAATTGTAATATTCGAACAATTGGTGAAGTTAATCGCAGGGATAGATTTAACATGAAAACTAATGTTTTGGTGATTTGTCAAAACATTCTAATTATGATTCATTTGGTTTACTTTTGGTTGAATTGAAGATGATATTTTGTTGGCCATACCGGTTTTATTTTCGACGGAGTCGTCAATGTGGGCATCTGCCAAGGCTATATACATCACAATAAAATTTTTAAAATCGATTGTTTGTTGCAAAACAATATAACATTATAGCTAGATAAAGAAAGCATTTGATAGCAGTGATTAATGATTCATTTAATACTACCGTTATTAAGGTCGAGCAAGGCCAATCCTGCGGGTGCAGAGAGGGATACTCCTGAGGGTGGACTGGCAGCAGTGGTGCTGTCAAGGTCCTACCCATTCGACCTAGAGGCTAGAGCCAGGAATGGACGGAGGAGAAAATAGGGAGAAGATGAGAGAAGTAGGAAAGCACGCTAAAAGGAGAGCGATTGGGAGTAGGAGAGATTGGATGGACCGGAAATTCGGGGAGGTGAACTACTTCTTGACACAGGTGCTTACTGGGCAGGGGACTAGAGTAGGGTACCTAAACAAGATTAGGAAAAAAGAGACTGGATAGAAAAAGAGAGACTGGAGTGTGCAAGAGGTGTGAAGTGAAGGATGAGGGGAGGCATGTGTTTAGAAGTTGGAGGAACGAGGGGGTGCTGAAGAAACTGGAGAATAAATTGGGATAGGCGGTGTATAAGGAGAACATAGTGGAGATAATGTTGGGGGCGAGGAGGACTGGATGGAGGTAAGTGGCGTAGTGGAGATAATGATTAGGGGAGAGAAGGAACTGATATGGTCTGAGAGGAGGAGTTATAGAAGGGAGAAGATGACGGAGTATGTATGAGGTACCGCTGCCCGTCTCGAAGTATGCTAAGGTAGTGATTTTGAGGCGGAAGTAACGGTGAGTTTTGAGGTGGGTTTGGTGGGTGGTCATCCCTTCGGATGAGTCCAACACTGTCTGGGTCATGGATATGGCCCATTCGAACATGAGTTTTCCCATCTCGTCCCAAAAAAAATGTCGACAAACAGACGTATAATGGGTACATTATACAACAGTCGTGGATAAAAAGATTTAATTGAATATCACAAAATGATTAGTGTAGTACTTACTACAAATTTAAATTACCATTATCCACACGTCAATTCTCTTTCTGTATACTTTTACAAAATTGAATTTCAACAATGTTGTAACTGAAAATCATAAAGTTACCAAATTCTCGAGTTTTATTACACTGACTGACCTGTATTTTTTTAAAAATTCTCCATTTGTTTGCTCATGTTCAAATAATGTTCACGATGTAAAATCACTTCTCTAAGCTTCACGGATCCGTTTAGTTGTCCCTTCGGTTTTTAGTTCAGAAAAAAGTTAGCAGCACGATGTATATTCAAGTAAATGTGAAGACGTAAGAAACAAGTATAGCCCAATGGTAAACCAAATGCGACCAAAATAAGAGACACAGAAAGAGAATCGAAGTTGTCAGATAAACGATGAAATGAAACAATTTAATTTGTTCAAATCTTCATATATTAGAACTACGTTCAATGTATATTCAAGACGCGTTTCGCTAACACAGTAGCTTTCTCAAACGAGCGAAAGTATAATGAAACATTTTTAAATTATACAGTGCCTTAATACTGAGTTTTATTGATATTGACAAAAGTATTATAATAATAATATGGGATAAACTAAAGTATTGAACAAGTTTACCTGCAAATTAATTCACTGTGCTAGCGAAACGCGTCACGAATATATATTGAACGTAGTTCTAGTATAATGAAGATTTGAACAAATTAATTTTTTTTATTTCATCGTTTAGTTATAAAGTAAAAGCCTCATCTATTCAATTGTTGTCAGATATATTTTCTAAAGTTGCCAATCCCACCATACGAATGTTCTCCTTTCCTCAGTAAACTGTTACTGAGTTTGTGTACATGGGAAAAAATTATTGAACATATTTCTGTATAAATTATTATCTAATAGTTACCATTTTATTTTCAGAAATACATCACCTGCCTGTGGATTGACTCCAAAATCGTAAGTACGAAATATATAGAATCTTTCATAAATTCAGTAGAAGGACAAATCATAAAAAAAATGAGGATATTAAATTTGAAACCTAAGTACTCTTAACAACATACAACCATTTGAATGGTACTATATATAAATACAATTTCCGGGCGTCGGCCCAGCACTGTAGTGGAGCGCCTCTGATGAGATAATTACAGTGAAGCAGTATCGAGCGCAGTTAGTACTTGGATAGGTGACTACTGGGGAACACCGTCGTAGATCTCGCTGGCATTATACCAATGAGAACGAGGTATAATGTAGATATGCTGTCTTTGGGATGAGACGTAAAACCTAGGTCCCGAGTCCATGGATATTGGGATTGATAAAGATCCCTACCAATGGCTGGGAACACTAGTAAAGCTTCTGGTTAGGGCTAGTGTGCTCCAGGCGTCGTTGATTAGCCTCAGTCGCAGAAATAGAACGACGTCAAATAACGAAAGATACAAAAAAATAACAATTTCAGTCCAGGATTAGGCTCTTAGAGCTTCTGGACGGATAATTATCCACCTTGTACTGAAGAGGCGTTTATCTTGGAAGTGTAATTCATTGTCTGGCGGGGCATATTGCCCGAAAAGTAGATGTTGCTTTCCGAGTGAACGGTCCTTCGTTTGGAAAGTAATTTTCTAATTTGTAAGGGGTTTTAATAGTTTTACACTATTATTTTGACGTCTATTCATAACACGCTTTACTTAAATATGACAATTGATACTGGAAACTGTAATCAAGTAAATAATTTCTAATGTATTTGTCCAAAAACTTTTATCACTAAAGTATATTTTTTGAAAAATAATTTTTTTTCAGATAAATGAAAATTGGGAAGTAGACGTCGCTCTCTTATATAGACTTATGCCAGGAAGATTCAGCAGCTATTTAGTTCCCGTTTATCTCGACTGTTTGAGACAAGTCAGAATGACAGGTAATATTTTTTTAATACAAGAAATGATGCAAAGGCTTCCCAATTGTCAATGAACGTTTTTGTTACCGTTATTCACGTTCAATAAATACGAGGGTTGCCTTTTATATTTTGCATATAAATCTAGAAAAACAGTAGAATACGTTTGAGCACAAAGTATTCTCCTCGAAGGGAAGTGCATTTTTGCATCATTTGGAGCCAGTTCTGGAAGCAGTAATTCCAGTCGCTTATTGGTACACTGATGGGCATGCAACAGCTGCTCTAGAACTACCAAGGAGTAGGTTGAAAAAGATAGCAGGACTCCTAACAGGGCACTGATGTCTGAGGAAACACTTCTCTCCTATGTAGGGGTTGCGGCATGGCTGACGAAACGTCGCACTATGTTCTCCTCGTATGTCCACATTGGGCTGTGCTACGCAGGTGAATGTTAGGAGTCCCTGTTATGGCCACCGGGGCCATAAGCAGGAATCCACTGAAGAGGATTGAGTCCTCCATCATTCATTGATGCATAAGTAGCAGAAATGGCACAATGGGCCCGCCAGTGGTCTCAACGCCGGAACCTTGGCTTGAGTTTTTCTTGGCCAAGGTTCGCCTGACTAAATTAGTAGTAGTTAGTAGTAGTATTCTTCACGAAGGGAAGTGCATTTTTGCATCATTTGGAGCCAGTTCTGGATGCAGTTATTCCTGTCGCTTGTTGATTTACTCAAAATAGATTTACTGAAGGCGTTGACTGCATCTTCTTAGTCTGGAGCCTTTGAACTGGCTTTGGCTTACTTTTATTTCCGAGTTCATAAAAACAAATACAGGATTCATCATTACTGACAATACTGTATTTATTTTTTGAGTTTTCTTTTGCGTTAAAACGGTTTAGAGGTTTGACATCAATTGAATCTTGTTGATGGAACTGCTCTTGGATCGTCGGTAAGATTATTTCGTCCACTTTCAAATTCCCCATACCATTGTCGAAAACAGAACTTCGTGTTGAGCCAACTGTGCGAAAACTATGGAAAATTATTGCGCCAAAGTTTTCTCAGCTCAATTCCATTTTGAACTGACTCATCAGCTTAAAAAATTTAGTTTAGCTACAGCTTTGAGCGAAGAGGTCTGACAGTTTTCGTTAAGTTAACTTAACACGACATTTGATATTTGTTGACAGGCGCCAACTATGCACACTTGTCTTAAATGACAACCCTCGTATAAATTAATATAATAGTATGTCTCAATTTATATTTTAAAATTCATCTTAAATTATATTTGGGGTGGAGTAAGTGTAGCCCTAAAAAATTAATATCCAGCTAAGCAGATTGTTTTGTGAATTAGACTTATTTTGGAACACAGTGTGAATATACCATTTGTTTTTTTTCATTGTTACAGTTCCTAATAGCTGTTCACTTGAGAACAGAACTTTCTTCGTTAACCAATGCATCTACTATAGAGATCCAAGCGTAAGTATTAATTTTGGTTCTCTAAAAAATAGTTGCTTAACTAGGTAGAGAAGATTTCCTTCAAATAGATTGAAAAACTGATATAAATGAAAATAATGTCAGCGATGAGGATTTACTTCAAATAAGTAGTTTAAATTTTTTAATAATATTAAATAAAAATATTGTTCATTAATTCTATATTAATTATTAATGATTTTTTTCGGTTAATTTTATTTTAGTAGATTTATTTAAATTATCGCCAAAAAAATGTCGTGTTAGCTAAAAGTGTTAGCTACGCATATTGCTCGACTCGTTTCACTCGTCTCGCAATTTTCGCACACCCGCGTCCAACAAAGTAGCACTTTCAGTCCTTGTTATACAAATAACTATTTTTATCCGATTGTTCCAAAAAATGACGTTTTATGGTTAAGATGAGGTAACCTTTTCAGCAACGTATTGAATAATTCATTTTTACCTAGGCAACACATTTCGTCCTAGACCAAAAAACAGTTCACTGTTTATTTTTTAATTTTGTATAAGCATTTAATTATACATATTTCCCTAGATGTTTGTCGTCAAAATAATCATTTTTACTGCCAAACAGTAAAAGTGTTACTACTATGATCAATAAATGTCATTAAAACTGACGTTTAATGTCTTTCAGAGAAAAAATTATTTCTCATGTGTAAAAATATACAGAGTGGAGAGTCTAACCCGAATAAATTTTGTAAATTGATAAATAAAGGATTATCGCAAAATTCCTGAAACACGTCCATTTTTATTTTCAATGGGGCATATAACAAAGAGATTTGTTCATCTTTTCAATTATCTAGGTTGCAGACACCCCCAACTTTTTTTAAATGGAAGGGTAGATTGATTAATTTTTTATATGAAAGCTTTTTCAATTGCACATACAATTTCATTTTTTTGTTACTTTATATAAGCAAAGTGTCGGAAAAAAATTAAATAAGGAAATATTTACTGAAATCACTTTAATGTATAGGTACATTTTTTCTCACTTGATAAGCCCGATAGCAAACCTGCTCGATAGTTTTTCGATTAATTTGCATTTCAACGTGAAAATTAAAAACGAAAAATAAGAAAATGCCCTATTTAACCGAGACGCATCGTATCGAAATTTTGATAATGATCGGATATGGGGACAGAAGTCAAACACAGGCTGAAGTCGCTCGTTTGTTCATCCAGAATTACCTTCACTTAATCTAAGTACGATTAGCATAATTGAAACTCGATATCGGGAGTTGGGCCACGTAAGGGATGCTCCTCGACAAAAGCTTTTAAAAGTCGACGAAGAAGCCCAGTTGAACATATTGTTGGAAGTTGAAGAAAATCCTGTTACTCCAGCTAGGCAAATAGCTCGCATTCATAGTGTCAATCACACAAGCGTTTTAAAAATTCTTAAAAAAGCCAAAAAGCAAAGTTATAATATGCAAAACCTGCAGGAGCTTAACGAAGATGATCCTGATCGTAGACTCGAATTTTGCGAACGAATTATGGCTTCTATCGATGGTGGACAAATTGCTATGGAATGGGTGCTCAATCGACAGAGCAGCCGTTATTGGGATGACGAAAATCCCCGTTGATTGCGTGAAGGCCATACCTAAAGGCACCAAAAACCAAACGTCTGGGCTGGAATTATTGGGGACCGCATAGTAGGTCCTTTTTTTTCAATTTAATCGTAATCGGAGAAACATACCTCCAAGAAGAGCTGATTCCTATTCAACAAGATTGGGCACCACCACATTTTGCTCAAAATTTTAACGAAGTGTTTCCAAATAGGAGGATTGGAGGAAGGGGCCCAATTGGGTGGTCAGCAAGATCACGCGATCTTACCGTATTAGATTTTTTTATGGGGTTATATAAAAAGCAAAACTGAACTAAACCTATCGACATCGCCGAGCTTCAACAAAGAATATGCCTCATTTATAGTAAAAATTGACCTGTTTCATTAATTTTGCGATAATCCTTTATTTATCAAGTTACAGAATTTGTTCCAGATAGACTTTCCACTGTGTATAAGATTTTCCTTCAATGTCCTGGTACCTATATTTCAGTCTACTATTTCTGTATTTGTTTCAAAATCTTCATCCTAAGGAAACACTATTTTTAAATATATTTTTAATAACCTATATTCGTAGTGACTGAAATATTTCATAAAGTGGACCACAAGCAGTATTCGAAACATTGAAAAATGAAATAAATTTATTGATTATGACTTCACAAGGGACACATTTTTATCACAAATATCTGTTATATGTCGACTTCCACCCTTCCTTAATTTTGAATAAGGCGTTGGGATGAGTTATTGGTTCACATGGTCGCTATCATAGGTGGAATAATTAAGATGAAAAAAATGTTTCAAGCCGAATGTTTCCATTGGAAATAAAGATAATCTCCTGGAAATTGAAAAATAACTTGGTGGGTTGTAGGTGCCAGTCATCACACTACTCTTTTCATCAATCCAGAGACAAAAATAAAATCGTGGAATGGACCAATAACTGATGAATGTAAATATTTTTCTCAATAACATTTGTTGATTCTAATTTTTTTTTAGGACTGGATCTTCTTCTAGACCAATACTCGAGCTGGAAATTGTGAACATATTGTCTACTGTTATGTTTTGAACATTAAATAAATATTTTAACAAGCTACAATGCTTTCAATCAAATAAAAATACCTTATTTAGTCGCTCCAAATCTATCGTTTGGTAAAGTGTTATTATATTAATACTGACAGGGCCTGGCTTTGCTCAGTGATATCCACTTTGACGGATGGTGTCGCGGCATTCGAAAGACAACATCATTCCATAGAACGTTCTACAGTTATTCACTTCCAATGTTCGTAATTTTATTATTAATTGCTTATCAATACACTTGCTGGTTACAAAACTTTATTCTTTATACCCGTTGTAACCTCTAAACGAACGGTCTGAATCGAATATTTTAGGAAGGAACTGGAAGGTACAGAATCAACTTCAAGCGTTCATTTATATCTCGAATGACGTTGGAAAGGTTTAATAAAACTCAGATTTAGACCACAAAAAATATAATCTACCCCATCGAGGGAGGTTTCGTTAATAATTGCCATAGTTGACTAGCAGATGGCGTTAGTAGGAATAGTATTGTTGGTGAAGCATAACAGATGCCTTATTGAATTAGTCTACGGCTAATAAATTGATTTTTTATTATTCTTTTATACCACTGACCGCTGATTGATTGATTGGTTTAGCACACCAGATTCCTTGGCACCTCCGCCTTTAGGCTTTTTATGCTCTTGGTTGTGCCGTTTATGTGAAGAGACCAGTATCCCTTATCAGGCTCAACAATCTATTCACTATGTCCTTCTTGGAGAAATCCTCCCTTGAATGTTCTAGTCCTAGGAGTCTATATCTCCAATGAGATAATTCTTCACAATCGAAGATAATGTGAGAGGCTGTTTCCTCCTCTCCCATGCAGAACCAACAGATAGGTTTCTCCTTATATATACCGATTGTATGCATGTGCTTCCTTAGGATACAGTGACCGGTGGGTAAACCCGTCACTATCCTTTTCTGGCCCCTGCTAAGGTTTAGTATTTCATTAGTCAGCGTCTCCGAGGGTTTTTTGACCAGGAGTTTGCTGTGTTACTTGTGTTACTCCAGTTACTCCAGTTACTCCTGTGTCTCCAGTTCAGTTTAGACCGCACTAGACTTTTCAAATAAGTAACCACGTTAACTGTCTTCAGTCCCCTTTTTCCATTTTAGTGATTCATTAATTGGACAACCTCGTTGGTCTCATATTGTTGAAGTTTTTCGCAACTTTTTAACTTAATTTTTCCACATACTCTACACCTATGGTGATCTTCATCATGAATTCACCAGGTTCTAATCACCAAGCTTCTCGACCCTTTCTTTTTAAAAAATTTGCATGAATTCCAATACTCTTTTCGCCTAATCCCATAGTTAAGCGGAATTTAAAAACTTTTGTTTATTATTTTGCTCATGCCAGTCATCATTGAATGCTTGTATCACGTCCAAAAATATAGCCGAATAAATCTTTCGTAGAGTGTTTCTGCCTGTAACGAAACTGGCAGATTGAAGATAGATTTAATTGTGCCATAATTGGTTGCATTTTTTTGTAGAGAAACTTTTCAAACAAGTGAAAAAAATTAATAACAATGAAATTGGTCTATGAGAAGACACTAGATTAGCTGGTTTTGGAATTTTTACCAAAAATCTATAGGTGTGGTAGTTTTTACGTGGAGTGTAGGTACCTCAAAAATGTACAGGTTGTAGAACAGTAGAATTATATTTGATATTTTTAAACTACTTCAATAATAAAACACTTTATGTACTGTTCAATACACACTCTATTTTTGAATTTTTCAAATAAAAAATAACTCATTTATTGGAAAATATTTCATATTTTTGTCTGTATGCATGTTTGCACTTACAACCGTTCAATCTATCGATAAACTGAGTTTTTAATAACAAATTTCCACAATTATTCAGTATATTGGAAAATGAAACCCACTTTATTAACTTTCTGGTCGCTTTATGATAAAACGTTCCATTAATTTATACATTCCACAATACTAATTGAGTGTCCACATCATTATATCAGATTCATTGTCGCCAAAAACAGATGTAGCAGTTGATTTATTTGTTTGTGATCAAAATGAAGTCGTATTGCTTCCAAATAAATAAAAATATTTCAATATATTCACATAAAATGATAAATGTTACTATACTAGAAATTCAATAACATTGTCACTGACTTGTGTGTTAATTAATGAGAATTTAGTGGTAGGAGCTAAATATTTATTTATCACCACACAATTGACATTTTACCTTCTGACATCTATTGTGGTCTAAAATAGACAAAGTTGAGCTAAATTTATTATCATTAAGTTATGCGGAATAATTAGGAGGTGCTTATCCTTATCAGAGTGATAAGGTAAACGTTTAGGTACCTTTTTGCGTCGCTGGTAACGCAGTTGAAACATAACATATATTCACAATTTTTCATAAGCGTAGAGTCAGATGGATGTGTTATGTTCATGTGTGTTTTCTTGAAAAAATGGAAACCAAACTTGCAGATAAAAACATGGAGAAAAAAACGAATCGGTATTTGACGGAATACGGAGAAGAAATCTGGATATGGTGGAAGTCGCAGCACTGTGCATTTGACGATAGTGTTAACACGGTTTTTTGAAAAACCGATTTGCAGAGGACGTACAAGGATAGTAATACTCAATTTTACAAAAAATACAATTGGAGGTAAAATCCACTGATTTTATCACTTAGACGAAACGGAACGCCCACGTTGGATGGTATTAATCAAGAAATTAATGCAGATACGAATGATAATTCAAATAAATTATCTAGGGTGTTGCAGAAATCCTTGCGTGGAATGTATTTCAGTGGAGTTTAGTTCGGTACATTGTAGAACATGTTGTGTGTGTATCATATTTCAAAAATGATTACTTCGAGCAGTCACAACTTCTTAAGCTATGGAATGGCAAAGAATACCAAACAAATAATAAGCTTAACAAGAATGACTTTTGAATACAGGGAAGTAAACCGTCACAAGTCAACTCTCTCCTGAGTCAGAAATGTTGTAAGGCAAGGTGATTCACTATCAACTGTTTTATTCAACTTAGCGCTAAAAGCCATTATCAGTTGATTCAAAGTGAAGACACTTGGTACAATTTTTAATAACGAACATCACTGTGTTATGTATGCAGACGATTTTACGGTTGTGGCGAAAAAAGGGTTCAAGAGACTTACAAAAAATCTCGCAGAACAAGCGGAAATTCTAGGACTGAAAATCAATCAAGAAAAAACAAAACATGTGATCCTAGGAGAAAAAAATCTGATAGAAAAAACGACAAGCGAGAACGAGTACACTTTTCTAATAGTGAACGAATTTATTTATTCAAGACTATCTACTATTAACTAGCAATACCAATGAAGAACAAGAAATGAAGTCATGAGTTACAAAAGGCAACAGAAATGCGGAGAGCTTCAGTCCCTGATGACATCAAAATACTGTTCAAAAAAGATGAAGATGAGAATCTGTAGTGTGACGTACGAAAGTGAAACTTATACTATGAGAAAAAAACAGGAAGAAATGCTGGAGCGATAGGAGCGTAAATTGCTTAGAGCAATCTTCGACGGGATTAAAACGCCTGAAGGGTGGAGGAGGAGAATAAATGAAGAAGTAAACATGTTTTAGAAAGAACCTAAAATAAAATTAATAATGAAAACAAAGACGTTGAAATTTTACTGTTAGAGAGCGATAGCTACTTAGTTTGCGCTGGATGAATTCCCACATTTTCCATATTTTTCCACGTAAGATTTAAAAAAACAAGTATTTCCATCAAACAAACTGTCGACGGCGGTTTCAATATTAATTTTACGATACCATGCAGCCAATTCCAATCTAAAAGTACCCGTACATCTGTTTTTATGAAACGGCTCTAGATCGCGACGTATAAAAACAACTTCTTCGAAATAAAAGAAAAACATTTTTGGCAATGAAAACGAGAAATTCTTGGTATGTAAATGTAACGACCTAGTATATATAAGCCCGAAGGTTGAATTTTTATAGGTACCAGTTCAAATCAAAAGTGGTTACGGTTGAAGTCGAAGTGCACCTTACAATATTATTATTTCGTGTTTAGAAAATCTTTTTTGGAAGACAGGTACTTTATAAAAATTGTTATATTCACCTTTATTTAACAAAATTTTCGAATAGTGGAAAAGTGAAATCCACAAGATCATTTTTGTGGGACAAGAGCTTTTTGAAATTATTTGTATAATTCGAATTTTCAAATCCACTATGAATATTTCATAGATGACAAGTCTAGAGCTGTCTCACCTATGAAGTAATTAAAAATATGTAACGTAATTACTTCGGCTAAGAAGACTTTTGAATTTATCCTTTCCAACCAGTTACTTATTTTGTTTTATTTTTTACTACACTCCAAAGATTACTCAATAAAATATTATTGTTAGGGTAGAAACAAGATTAGAGACAAGGTCAGCGATGATGTTAATTTTTTCGCCCACCCTACCGGAAAACCAATCGAATGAACCCAAAAATAGGGCGGAAAGTATTGTTTAGCAACCCAAGGGCGGACAATTTATAACGCCACGATTTTTGAAGTTTTTCACCATCTGTCACTTGACTCCTTCAACGTTTCACGTGAAGTTTCATAGTGAAGCGACGAGTGTCTCGTTGTAGCATAGAGACAAAGCAGGCGACGCGGCTAGATTCAAATTTTTATGTCTTCCCCTCGCTACAAGCAGCAAAAAGTTCCAATAATAAGTCTTTAGTCTAGAAGGCAGTGATATTGGTGGAATAGAAATGAGCAGAATTAACGAAACATTAAATTTGGTAACTACCGCATACAGATCTCCGTAATAGGTATGATTTAGATCGGTTGTTAGCTGAGGTGGCCAATAAACTTTGAAGTGATTCAGAGTATTTCTTCAGGCGACATAGGGTGACGTAAAAAGTTTACGAATCTTGTTAGAAATAATGATTTTTGCAGTAGTATGTACGGAAATGTAAATAAATCAATAAATAATTGCACATTTTTTATACTAATCTTGGATGGAAAAAGATATCCAGGATATCCCCATAGAACTAATAATAGAATATGCTAGAATATTTGTAATAGTATATCTCCGTTTTTCTATTCACATACAGGGTGCGGCATAGAATAACTCAGTTGTCGTGAGAGATATGAAAAAACTTTTCCAGATTAAAGTTAAGTCATACATAGGACCATATTTTGAAAATATTTTCAAATATACAGGGCTACCCATATTGGCAGGCTTAACCTAACTTATATTTTCTTAAATGGAACACCCTGTATATTTCCACATTTTTTCATTCCCCTCGATTTTATTGTTTTGTGATATGAGGTATTGCAATGTTATACGAGGTAATTCAAAAGATATAAGTACTTTTTTATTAATTTCCCAGTAATATAAACTCCCTGTACCATTGTATAGATTTGATATCAAGAAATATATTTACGTTCAAACTATTTTTGATATAGTTTACTATTGTCAAAAATTATTAACATAGCGCGAAATTCGTTTTTTATATACAGGGTTGGTCATAAATTGGAATGATCATTTACTGGGTTTTCTCGAGTGGAGTGGATTTTAGTATCGTAATGAAATGGTATTGTATGGCACTTTATTCATTCTCAAGCATTCCCTATTACTAAATGCCTTAATTTGTGAGTTATTGATGAATACTTTCGGCCAAACATTATTAGAAACTGGAAAGACCTTTGGGCACATTCTTCAACGAAACTGAGAGAAATCAAGAAATCCACTTTACCATGGACTAACCTACCGAGAACCAGAAGAACAAAAACGATACTCACACGCCTTAGAATAGGCCACACACGACTCACCCACCAACATTTACTGTCCAAAGAGAATCCGCCCATATGTGACATAAGTAATGTGCAAATAAGTATATCACACATATTAGTGCAGTGCCCAAAATTTAAAACGCAACGTGAACAGAACAGTATTGAAGGACCGTTAGAGAACATACTGAATGAAAGTTGCAACATGGAAAATGTATTAGGGTTCCTCAACCAAACTAGTCTCTGTTCTAAAATTTAAGCTACCTACCACATAACTGTATGTATTTTATTCTACACTAAAACCATAGAAATTGTATTGTCCCACTGCTAATAACCCTTAGTGGTTGTTGCAGTTTGATATTAAAAAAAAATTATTAGAAACAAATATTACGTGAAATTTTATTAGTTTGGTGGTGGAAATAATTTAAAAAAAAATAACAAAATAATTTAGTCTGATCTATAATTGATTAATATTGAGTGAATGAAAGATAAAGTGTATAAAACACCTCCTACTACAAAAAAAGATAATAAAGGAAATAATTTGAAGTGAGGTTATGAACTTGTACAGAAATGTGTTAACAAATGTGAGTAGCTCCGTTGAAGATCTCTTGCAATTATGTATCGACGTCGATGGAGGACATTTTAAACATCTATTGTAAATTCAACGATTTTCTTGTTGTTTTTGTTAGGTAACTATATTAAACGTTACTTCACTTTTTTTGTTTATTTGATAATTGATATCAAGTTTGCGAATATTCGTAATTTGGATTTTGTATAACGATGCTTATGCTTGTGATATAATAACCATACCCTATTATTTTCATAGCCAACTAAAATATTGTGTGATTTTAGTAATGTTTTATACACCAACAATCTAAAGTACTCAAGTGTTTTGGCAAATCACCTAAAATTAATCAATTATGGATTAGACCAGATTATTTTGTTATTTTTTTTTAAATTATGTTTGGTTAAATATTTCCACCGCCAAACTATTTCCACCTATTTGTTTCAAATAATTTTTGGCCGAAAGCATCATCAATAACTCACAAATTAAGACAATTTGATATAGGGAATGCTTGAGAAATAATAAAGTGTCATACAGTACCATTTCATTACGATACTAAAATACGGGTTGTTCCACTCAAGAAAACCCAGTAAATGATCATTCCGATTTATTACCGACTCTGTATATAAAAAACGAATATCGCGCTATGTCAATAATTTTGGACAATAGTAAACTATATCAAAAATCATTTGAACGTAAATAGATTTCTTGATATCAAATCTATACAATGGTACAGAGTGTTGATGTTACTGGGAAATTAACAAAAAGCTGCTTATATCTTTTGAATCATCTCGTATAACATTGCACAGAAACAAGAAAATCGAAGGGAATAAAAAAATGTGGTTAAATACATTTAAAAAAAGATAAGTGAGGTTCAGCCTGCCAATATGGGTGGCCCTGTATATTGGAAAACATTTCCAAAATATGGTCCCATGTATGGCTCAACTTTTACCTAAATAAAGTTTTTTCATATCTCTCACGACAAGTGTCGCACTAATGCAGTACCCTGTATATTGGGTCAATCATAAGAAAAGTCACAATTTGGTCTAACCAAAATATTGCACATCAAGTAGGAATTATATCGAATGTAACTTCTGTGGTTCTATCGATGATATGTCAATATCCAGATAATTATTAACTTAATTACAGTTTCCTGTAAAAAAATTGTCCTTTTAGTAAAGCGTATTATCAATAGATGTCAAAGATAATAGTATCATACTATTATAACGCCTTACAAATTTGAAAATTACTTTTCAAAGAGCAGACCGTTCATAGTTTATATTTTCAAACCATTCACATAATTTATTTATTAAAAAATAGTGGAATAAACTTTAGTTTTTTTTATCAGTTATCCACTTTTTTGGTTGAATTGAAGTGTTATTTATTTAAAATATCGATTACTTCAAGTTTGTATTCATGGTATTTGATATTTATTGTTACCCTTAGTTCAAGTCTATTAAAATGTGTGAAAAAATTTGCCAAAGAATAACCCTTTTAAGTACGTAAGTACAAAAAGGAGTTTTTCTACATTCATGCAAAAAACAACACTTTTGTGAAACATATTTAATGGAAAAAGTGGTTCTTTTTTGCACTAGTGCAACAAAATTTTTGTTGCACTCATCTGTTATTCTTGTCAGTTTTGTGATGATTTATGACAAACATAAACATTTAAATACATTAAAAATCCAGAGCAAGTGTCTGATCCTGCTCTAATATATGTATATCTTACGACTTAGTCTCAACGAGTTACAATTATTGCAAAAATCTTTGATTATTTAAAATTTAAATGGTCAAAGCGAAAACCAGCTATGATTAAGTACTGACAAGGTGAAGGCCATAAATATACAAAAAAAAAGAAGAACGGTTAAAATACATTCTTAGTTTGAGTTCCTAACATATTATATTCTAATTTTCCAGTTTTTGCATGAATGTAGTAAAAATATTGTATACAACTCGTGCAAAACGTGTTTTTTGCACTCGACGTGTTGTCCAACTCGGCCTAAAGGCCTCGTTGGACAATTTCACGTCGCGTGCAATAAACACTCACTTTTTGCACTTGTTGCATAAATTACTATTTTTTTTTATTTTTATTAACGCTCCTCTGTGTACTCCGATATTCTTGTACAAGTTTCAAGCCTTTTTCGCTCCCCCAAACACTTTTTTGTAAATAGATAATTTACGTCATCGATCACTTTCTATTATTACATCAACTAAACTGATTTTTGTGTAATTATTCTCAAATTGGTACATATACATAAGAGAAAAGAAGTTTTTCTATAAATGAATTTTTTTGTTTGTACTTTCAGGAATTCATAAAAATGAGAAAATTCACACTGTTGGCTGTATTTTGTATCGGTGCTGTAAGTTGCTACATATCCGAAACGGTAAGTGTCTTGAATTGCTAGTATCAAGTAAGTTTGACTTCTTTCCGCATCTCAGTTAGCTGTATTAGATTACTAAGTTATTACTAAGTTCCGCCTGGTATGTAGGTACTTTGCATACAAAAGTTTGGAATTGGGTACGTTGCAAATACTAACGGAAGATAAGGCTATTTGTGGAAGACTTAGGAATGAACCAATTCGCTTTTATATTGAAATGAGAGAACAAATTCGAGTACTCCATTTAGTAAAATCTAAGTACTATTCCAGAAGTTTCGTATCTTGTATATAGGTCATTAGTTCAAATTAATGTACTTCGAGTAGTACTATTTTCTGCTTTTATCAATCTTGTTCAGTAACTTCTTTGTATGTGACCTTCATCAGAACCTTTTCAGACCTATGAAGTCTCTAAAGCCTTCTCCAGCTAACAATTCCACCAATGCATCACCTGGAATCCCCTCATATCCCGGCACTCATACTAGAGACACTGTGTTGTCTCTTGCCAACGATTATTCACAGATTTCACATCAGTGTCATAAATGTATCCACATATATGCAAAACTCCGTATATTCACCACAATATATTTGCCTAGATTCATAAGTAGGTCGATACAATTTGATATAAAAAAAGAAAAGGTGAGTCCAAACTAATATGTATTTTTTTTAATTCAAATTAACGTTTCTCTTCTGCTGAGGTCATTGATACAGTTACAGTATTTCATGCATTTTAGGTAAAACAGTTATGACATTCGATACATTTTAGGTAGAACATGTTTGATATGATTTTTAAATTTATGTATTTTAGATAGGATAACACTGTATTCACTTCACTAAATTTCAAGATATCACTGAGTGGTTCTTTTGTGTTTCTGCTGGTAGGTTTGGTAGCGGGGACATTCCACTAGGATATGTTTAACAGTTAGATAAACAGAACATTACTGGCAAAGGGGGCGATCTTCTTTTGTCATCAAGTATCCATGGGTATAGCGTATATGTCGAATGCGCAATTTTCTTATAATTACTTTTTCTTTTCTGGAGAGTGTGGAGTGATGGTGATACTTCAGACTAGGTTGTACGAGTATTTCATGCAGGGCGGAGTGTGTTGTGTCCCAGTATGATTGCCAGGAGTCTCTTAGATGTTTTTTGAACAGAAATTTTAGATCGTCATGTATTTGTGGAAATGTTTTTTCGGTTTTAGTTGTGGCCAGCTTAGCGGCGTTGTCAGTTGTTTCATTCCCAGTGATTCCAATATGTGATGATGTCCAAATTATCGTGACCGTGGTGTTTTTAGAAAAAAGTGTCTCGTATCTTCCGTGGATTTCTTGTATTAGAGGGTGTTTTGAGTTGGTTTTCCTAATCTCTTGGATTGAGGAGAGGGAATCTGTACAGATAGCGAGCCAGACTAGATGTGGAAAGTGACCTGCGGTGTTCTTTGTCAATATTACAACCAAACAATCCAAAAATAGTTAACGAGAAACAGTGCCACACTAATACGTCAAAAGTAACGAAGATTTTTCTGGTTCCATTATTGATATTTTGTTGTAATTTTTTCTGATGATTTGTGTAATTAAAATTTATAATTGAACAAATGTGATTTTATATTCCTTACCAGAGTATGTCTAGCCTAAGTTCAAAGTCATTTTATTGAAAGTCTAAATTAATTTGATTCATAAAGGGAAGCGTGACGTCGAACCAAAGTATGAAGGGGGGCTCAGAGCCTGAAAGTTTGAGAGCCCCCGGGTCAAACTAATTCACAGGCTACTGAGATTCGAAAGGAAGTAGAGTGGAGTTTATCATGGTTTCAAACTTTTTACGTTAAAAATTTTTAAAAGGAGTACAATGAAAAATTACAAAATTTGGGTAAAGAGGTTCATAAAATTTGCATGAAAGAAACTGGAGTTTCACAAGCAGCAATAGACAATGTGAAGCAGGGAAAATTTGATGATGATATGAAACTTAAGGTGAGGTTAAAAAATGAACAATGTGTCTTGTAACTTAAATTGGAAAAAATATTCCAGGAATACAACAACTGTTTATGGACGCACACCAAAGTGGTAAGTCATAATATTGTAAAATATAATATATATTGGAACAACTGCTTTTCACTAGTGGTTTTAAAAAACCAGTTGATTTGAGGAAAAACAGAGTATAAATATCATTTTTAATAATCTTTAATCTTTTTGTTTTAGTCTATTCAAAAACGATTGCACTTAAAAAAGGTTTTTCTATAATAGCAGATCGGTACAATTATTTGATGTTTCTATCTCGTAACTCACAAAAATAGTAGTGTGACTTTCGGTTTGTCCACCTCACCTCGAACAACACTACCCAACCAAAGTACTATCATGAAATTCAAAATAGGATTAAGTAACTACAAATAACAAGATGACTTTATCAGTGACGCAGATGTTTTTGCTTGCTTTATAAGTTTAATTCAATGAGAATATTTAATCAACCACCTTCAAAATTATTGATAAACGTTGCATCTCTGTCACTGATTTTAGAATTCAAACATCAATTTTTAGATAGCACTATAAATAATTTTGAAATACGAGTAGTTTAAAATGATGGTCAACTATAAATTAACCTTCATTTTTAGATAGGTGATAACTTTGAACTTGATGTGGATCTATTAAGAGAGTTGTTTCCTGAGAGAGTGAGGGAAGCGCAAATTGAAGTTTTGTCTTATTGTTCCAAGGAAATTAGAGCAGGTGAGAAGACTGTTACGAAATATTCCGGACTTTTGTGCTTTTGTGTTGTTTAGCTAAACAAAGTTCATAACTTATTAAGAATATCAATATATTGTTGAAATATGTAACAGTGGAAAGTTTTTCGAGGTTATGTAACCAAATATATAGGAAGTAAATGTTAAATATTACAAACATGTTAACAATAATTTTGTAGAAATAAGATCACGGTATTTCTTAAAAAAAATATATTACCTATCTTCTACATGAAAAATCCAAATTTTATTAGGAACTAATCAAATATACCACCCCATTTGAAAGGAACGCAGTACCCCCGAATAATTTGATTGTTTTTCGTATTTTTAAGCGGACTTATCTACTTTAAGTATGTTGGTTATTGGTAGAAAAAAAAATTGCTACATTACTAATTAAAAAAAAGTCAGAGGTGAGCGCAATGTAGTTATTCATTTCCCCATCTATTACGGCACTCGAAAGTATGTTTTTGTTTCATATTTTTCTAATTTTCATTTATTTTCAGTTAAAAAGTAATTTTTCTGTGTTGCAGCACCAGCCGATCTTTCTATTGTTGAAAAGAGATTCTTATTGTCAAAATGTATTTACAATAAAAACCCAGAGGTAAGTTATTTAAAAAAAAATTATTCCTTGTCAATAAGCTAAGTTGAAATAAAAATAAAAAGGAGGTAATGGTTTGATTTCCCAAAAAATAACAAATATTTTTGAGCGTATCTGTAATTTTTTTAACTCCAACTCCTTAAATTTGACCTTTCTATTTTTTTTGTATTCAGTTTCTCTTGTTTCCAACAGACTTTTGTTACCTGCAATAGAGGGCCGAATATACCCACTCACACAAACCTGTTAACCTATAAATCTCAACTTGTACAATCCAAAATTGTTACTTGAAGTTTGAAATTACGCAACCAAAATCCACAGTGTGATCAGTCAATAAGTTCCTTGGTATAAAATAGTTTCGGAACTTCAAATATCATACCTAAAATAGATAGTTCTCTGGAATTATTATCACGCAGAAGAAATCAAATCAAAATGAGCAGTCTCGCACTGTCTCTATTACAGAAGGAACTGAGCCCAATTCGGCATTTTCTCTCTTCTTCATAAGAAATAAGATCCTCAACAATTACCAGTGTTTGCATAAATACCATAAGTACTAATAACCAGCTTCAGCTATGATCAGAATTTTTGATTGGAAGTGCCTTGAAATTACTATGGAATTATTTGTTCCTTCTTATGCTACATCACTTCACCGCTCATACCTCCCGAGGCGTAGACTTGCAGTTGGTAGGTGCGAAATTGATTTCCGGTGCTGACTGATTTACTATGAGGTTTTTCCTACATCAATGGGATAATGCTTGGGCTGTAGTTCACCCATTAGATATCTTATTGTTGAAGAAGTCATGAGAGCCTATAGCAGCCCGATCTCATTTAAGCGGTGATAATTTGGGACTGGTAACCCAAGAACTCAGTCCTTTTATAAATAATAACAATAAATGTTATAAATAAATATAGGGCGAGTTAAAATTTAAACAACTGTTTTTCTCATCAATTCCCAATTAAAATGCAGCAAAAGCCACGACTTGTGGCTAAACCAATGGAACAATTGCTAAAGAGACTGAGACTTATTAAGAGGTGAACATACCGAAAATATTTAACCAGATAAGAGCGAGAATCCTACCACATTTATTTAAATGCTTTGTATACCGTGATTGTTGCCTAGGCAAACTTAATGAACTAGGCGAGAACAATACTTACTGTGGATTCCAGGACACACTGGAATAGAAGGAAACGAAATAGCAGATGAACTAGCGAAGAGGGGGAGTGAAATACCCTTTTGCGGGCCGAAACCCTTTTGCGGAATCAGCTCCAATGTAATATTGGAAGGAATAGGTAAAGCCGAAGAAAAGAGAAGATCTGACTATTGGGAAGATCTAGTAGGGCTTAGGCAATCTAAGATTCTTCTGGGTGACTACAACCTGTTAAGATCTAATGAATGCATAAGTCAACGTAAAACTGCACTAAGAGTTTTTACAGGAATCTAAACGGGACATTATCGCCTAAATGGGCATCTTAAAAAGCTCAAAATAGTGGAGGAAGAAGATTGTAGATTGAATCTCCATCCACATACTTGCGAACTGCACAGGAATTCATAATCCTAGGGCACAGTACCTGGGAGACTACTGGATAGAAGTGGGACAGTTACCTAAGTTGAAGCCTGCAGATATCCTATAATTCCTCCGGGAAATAGGACTAAAGGAGCTACTAGTCTCTGAAACTCTCCTCAGAAACTAAGTAAGGGGACACAATAGATCTTTTAGGTCTCAGTGAATGTTACCCCAAAATACATACATGCATACATACCGTGATTGTTGCTGAGACTTGGACTGTCGGAAGATCCGACTTGTCGTCTTTGTCTGGAAGATGACGAAACATCAGAATATATAATTTTTGCCTGCCCGCCGTGGTTCGAATCAGGTATCTAATGTTTGGCAGGGTCTCTCTGTCGCCCCCGCACCTGAAATATCATCCACCAAACACCCAGCTTTGTTAAGAAGCTGAATTGGTTTGGCGAAATCTCAATATGTATGAGCCACAACAGACTCTTACGAGTAGCAGTGGAGGGCCTAAATTGACCCATACCTTTACTCGTATCCAAAATGATATCCAGCATACAATAGAATCAGTATTGAGAAACACAGAAACTGCAACAGAAAATTGATAAACTCCCTTAAAAATTCTAGAGTGTTGAATAAACCATAATACACAACAAGAGCATAAGCTAATGGACTGTCGAAGCTCAATACACAAAAAAAACTTCATGCTCTATTTTATTATATGATTCACCATTTTTAATCATTGTCTATTACATATGACTGAACTTAATTTTTTTTTGTTTCATCGAGAATTTCACGTTTAATTTGTTTTTTATTTGCAGAATTGGACGTTTTTCTAGTTCGCCTGACAACAACAGTAATCTCATCGCAAATATAACCACGCTATCCAATTAAATCATCACTTTATTGTTAAATAATTAAAACAAGAGAGTAATCTAATCTTTTATTTATCCTGCAATTTATAAGGATCTGATGAAACCTGTTAATGGAACTAATTTTTGGTGAATTTAAATTCAAAATTCGTTAATGATATTCGAAAACGTGACATTATACTATGTTCCACTTATTTGTTTACAAGATTCATTAACTTTTCAATACAAAAATCTATTTTAAAATTAATTTTGAAATATTTATAATATAAACAAATAATCAATAGTATGACATCTACATTCGATAGGAAACTTCAATGGGTACCTATAGTTGACGTGAAAGGTAAAGTGCGAACTTAAAGTTGCCAGCTTTTTGTTTGACTCTAAGACTAAGAGTATACCGTCATAGCCCAGTCAATATTATAATTATTTAAAATGCTTACTTAGTTGACGATGCATTCATTTAATAATTAACTAATAATCATTAATAGTTATTTAATAAACTAGTTTGTTAATGAATGCGAATAATAAACGAAACTGTTTAAAGCACGAACGAGCGATAGCGAGTGAGCACCTTTAATAGTTAGACAATGGTTTGACTGAACCATAACTGTTTTTAAGAGATTGTTACAGGTGTTCTCTTTAGTCGGTGGTCTGATATCAAGAAAGTGTGTGTGTTTTTGTGCGGAGATTGTAAATAGGTATACATATTTATTAGCAATTATCTATTTGGACGAAACTCGGTATGATACACACGATACTGTTAAGAAAGGATGGACTGATGGGTCAAAATACAATATAGAATTGTGTTTGGTTAGTAGACGAAAATATTATAAACACCTTCCGGAGTTTAGCTCCGCAACATAACTTAAAGAGGATAGACGATTAGATAGCTGGCACTTTATCTTTTACGTCAACTATATGTAGCTTACAAGTGTAAAAATAAGTGCTTTTAACAATTAGCTTGTTACCTTTAACGATTTGGAAATAATTCAATAGAGACCGCAGTGTTGGGAAGCACATATGATCTGCTATTTGACAGTACCCAATAAGAATTCTTACTTTTTGTTATTGGCGGGAGAAAATGCGTTTTCGAAAATCTAAAAAGGTGAGAATTCTTATTGGGTGGGTACGTTTAAGGTTGCTTTCAAATGGATAATCAAAACATAATGTACCCCAACTATTGCTGCCTCTAGTGGATTATTTTTAAATCTTTAGAGGAAGCAGGCTAATTCAGATATTCTGATTTGTTAGTTACAAAACTTTTCCGTCGATTGTACAAAGTGTATTCTCTCATTTTTCAAAAACAATGAATATCTCTTATTACCTACTTGAATATTGTGATAAATCAATCAGATATTAAACTGACCTTTTGGTGCAATGGAATCATGCATATAATATGTAAATAATATTGTCACGTTGGGCCTGTACTATAGCGAATAGGTATGTGAAGTTCCATGGAAAAATAAGATGAAATACATCTGGAATCATCCCGATATGTCGTCGAAAATTCGAAAGCGGTCTGGAACATGTGGTAAGTATAAACAACGGATCATGTTAGCGGCTATTTTTTGAAGTAACTATTATAGTTTTGAAGCTCTGTGTTTTGGAAGTGAGACGTGACTAGTACCAAGTTGTAAAAGTTGAAAAAACTGGAGAAAAATATCTTTGATGACAGCTGTATCTTCATGATGGTCTATTCCAGAAGGACGGGACAGCTTCGATGGAGTTCAGGTAGTTCATCAATTGGTACTGCCAACATCTTCACAGCCCCAACATAAGCAGGGGGTTTTATAACCAACTTTGCTACGAGGCTCGAAGTCCCTCTATAATAGTATTTTGAACAAGGACCAAATTTTGATTCTGTATTAAGGCGGTAACATCATAAAACTTGCCAATACTTTTTATTGCTTGTGTCTGAAAACCAAAGGCACTTAATTTTTTTTATTTTTTGGTAGTGATGTTTCGAACCTGAATCAACCTGTTATACCCATATATGATGGTCACATGCAGAGAGAAGCACTCCAACGATTTTTTTTCGGAAGACTGCCTCCTGGTGAAGGAGAAGAATATATTCTCCCCTGATGAAAACAGGAAACTTGGAAGAGCAATTGAAAAGGGTCCACAGTTGTGCTAGACTGACCAAAATGGTTGGTTATGTATTGCATATGGAAGTGTAATTTATTGTCTGTCGGGGCATATGGCTCGACAAGTAGGTGTTACTTCCTAGTGAACGGTCTACTCTTTTCAAATTTTTTAGTGCGTTATAACAGTATGATACTATTATATTGACGTTTATTTTTAACACGTATGTAATGTAATGTTCTGCAGCGCTTGTGCAAGTTATAGCATTTTCGACGGATTTCTGTATGTTTGGTATAAAATTCCGCCCCAAGACGGAATTCTAAATTTAAAATTATAACTCCGTCGACAGACCTCTAGTCACACTGTTTGCAAAATACCGAGGAACGTCCTAAATTAGCATTATGCCTTCTCATATTTAAATATATACTACTTTCTATCGTACTATGTTTTTTTTTTTGATAATTATTATTCCAATAAATAATAAACAGGTAGTGTGAAGCTTAAAAATGTGTTCATTAATATTAACATATTGTGAGTAGTGTTTTAGTAATTGGGTGTATATATATATAGAGGTGTTGGAATTTTAAGCCAATTGATATCGTTAATATATTGAACAAGAGTTGAGTTTTTTATTTGGTAAGTATTATTCTATTGACAGTTGAAATCTATACAATAAGTCTACCTATTAATATAACTTAATTGTGAGATAAAAGTGGTTTTATGAATTCCTTTTTACAATTATATTTAGATTTATTATGCTTTTATGATAGAATATATTCCGATCTGAATTGAAAACATTCATGATATAAAAAAATTATCAACAGGTTATCAAAGTTATCTCGAAAATATAAACATGGTTATAGTAGACAGTAAATTCAAGAATATTTCAATGGGAAATTTAAGAAATCCCAAATGTATCGAAACATTTTTATATCTATAAATTGTTTGTTATTCTTGAAACTATATTATTATGTATATATATACAGATACATGCAATGAGAAACGGAACATGGAGATCTAATGTATTCTCCGATGTAAATAGTCCACCAACAAAAAATTATTTAGCTGGACAGCTGGATTCAGAACCACTGTAAGAAACCCCGCCCCTTCTCCTTCCAATATTTTTTAGTTATGTGGTTAAGTGCGTTATTTAAAAAATTATTATTGGAATTTTCTTCCTCCATCACTTCTTCACAGAGCTCCATCCGCTATCAGCAACCCAACAACTTGGACTAGACTGGTGAAAAACTGTAAAGAATCCCTCAACAGGCTGGCAAGACACAACAAAGTGTCTCTAATATGGTTGCCGGCACAGGGGATTGCAGGTAATTAAATGGCTGACCAGTTAGCTAAAGAAAGCTCTAAACGAGTTTTCATAGGTCTGGAACCGTTTTGTGGAATCACAAAAAAATGCATAAGAGGGGAAATCGGGAACTGGCTAGATAGGGAGCACCAACTCAAATGGAGGTCGACACAAGGGCACCTCCTCACAAAGAGTTTACTGAATAACTTAGACAAGGAACTCTCAACTAGGCTATTGAAACTGGGTAAGAGACATTTGAAGACAGTTACCGACCTGGTGACTGGACACTGCACCCTGAAGAAACATCTGCACAGAATAGGCAGAGTTAGTGAATCTTTGTGCAGGAAATGTGATTTTCATGATAAAACACCTACTCACATACTCTGCTTCTGCGAGAACTTACATGGACTCAGACGGAAGCACTTTGGAGAGAAAACTATACAACCATTACAACTACTGAAAATCCCTCCAGTCGAACTAGTGGCCTACATAGAAGACACAAAGCTTGTGGAATGGAAGTAGATAACATGGGAAATGATACAAAGATTCAGTTCAAGTGCCTGGGGTGATGAGCACAACCCAACCGAATGAATGAATGAATGAATCCATCCGTTTAATATTGTCGTCGGGAAATAGCTCTTGTGCAGTATGCACCTTTTAGCACCGATACCCATTTCTTTTTAAAATACATCAAACTGTACTTTGATTTATGTTCACTTCTTCAGCAACTTCCCTGCTCGAACATGGTTCACTATTTTCAACCACCGCACAAACATCAATTTCTCTATGTATCCGTTGTTCACTCATTTGCCTGACAGGTGGTTCACCGAGATTACTGCATTTGCTGCAGTTTTGTAAACACCCACATTCACGAAATTTTTCAATTATTCGATCAACTGTAGACTGTGAAGGCGCTGCTCGGTTTTCAAAAACAACAACAAATACATTTACTATTTCCCTAATTGGGTGACCTCCAAAATACCACAATAAAATTTGAATTTTATTTTGAATAGTTATAGGCTTGAACAGTAGATAATATATCTACTGATATTATTGAATGCTGTTTACTGACTGTTTGACGCTAATTAACGACCACCCACAGTTGAGACTACGGAGTGGTGCGGATTGTACGATATGTTGTAGGTATCCAAATGAACCATTGTAATAATCGTGTTTTTAATCTGTTGAAGCTTGATATTGGTCGACTAGTTCAAAAGCAGTTTTGATACAATGCTTAAAATTCCTATGTTCCGTGTCTCATTGCATGTATCTATATATAAATACTCAAAAAAAAATTTAGATTTCATTTTATATTTCAATCAGTTTTGATAAGCTGAATTGACATATATTTAAAGACACATTTTAGGTAAAGAAAGAATTTCCTAAGGTATTAACATGCTGAAGCTTGTCATATTTGCTAGCTGCGTAGCCTTAGCCTTGGGCCGACTACATGAACAAGTAAGTTTAGCTTAATATTTGAATTCAGGTTTGTAGCTGAATATAATATATTTTTATTATTTGCTACGCCGATCGCTTTGGTTTTCTATTTGCTGTGAAATTATTTTTCCAGATTCCTTGTTTGAACAATTTTTTAATATTTATTATACAAAATCTCAAATTATAAATAGTACAGAGTATTCTATAGCAGTGTTACATTCCTTCATTTCTTCATATCTTTAGTAAAGTTGTAACAGAAATTTACTGATAAAAAATGTTCACGTTAAACGGTTGCATTGAAAAGGAAAATATAATGATGTAGATAAGCTAGAAAATTATTTTGTAGGTGTTAGAAATTATTTCAAACATTTTTTAATATTTCCCGCACTTATTACCTCACCTCTCCTTTCATCAGTAAAACTGCAAAAAAGCAAAGAACCCGCGTCGCATAGTAGTAAAAAAATTTGGTTTTTAATATAATTTCCTTAGAAACATACATCATGAAAAAATCTTGTTAGTAAGAAAAATCTCTGTCAAAAGTTTGACATTTATCTTCATAATATAATGTAAGTTCGAAGAATAGTTTATAATATAGTTATCTTCAAAAATTACATTGGATTTTATTTCACGACCTATGGAAATTATTTCTGAGGTATAGATAAGTCAATGTACCTCTCTTACTGTTAATCAACAGAACAGTCAACCGCTCATATCATCAGAAATGCTTTTCAAATATTTACTCATACTATGCAATGCCCCACGATTTTATTTTTGCTTACCTCATCATTACTTTTCTTTTCAAGTGTTTCTACAGTTTTTATTTCTATATCATCTTTTATGAAAATCTCATCTCGCTTTTATGATATAGAAATTCTTACAATAAAATTAGCCTGTTTCAAGAATTTCTTCGGACGCTCATGATATAGAAATTTTCAAAAAAAAATAAATTTTAATGTTCCCTCTTTTTATAGCTGTATGGAAAAAAGCTTGGGGACTTAGCGCTTGTACTGCACGAAAAATGTAAACTGTATACAGGAGCTACAAATGATGAAATAGAAAAATTAAAAAGTGGGAATTTTAATAGTAGTAATCCAACTATAATAAAGGTAATTATTGAATGCTAGATATACAAGGATAAATTGAAAAATTCCACTATAGAACCAAAGAAAATTTCAATGTCAAAATATTTTATTACCCAATTTATTCTCCTCTTAGTTGGATACATTTATTACAGCGAACCTGCAACGTCTCTAGACCTTTCAAAAAAATTGTTTCTTCTTGCTCTGCAAACCAGACCTCCACAGCTTTTATTACCTCCTCGTTGGAAAAAAATTTACGACCTCTTAAACTTTTTTTCAGTTGAGGAAAGAGATGTTAGTCGGACGGAGCCAAATTTGGTTAATATGGGGGATGTTCTGATAATTCAAACCCTAAATCACGAACTTTTTGCATGACAACATGAGATTTATGTGCAGAGGCGTCGTCCTGCAAAAACAAAACACCTTTGAATAGCTTTCCGCGTCTTTTCTCTTCAATTTTTTCCCGTAGAGTGGTCAGTAATGTCGAATAGTAATCTCCAGTTATTGTTCTACCCTTATCCAAAAAATCAGTCATGATTACTCCATGGCAATCCCAAAAAACTGAAGCAAGAACTTTTCCGGCAAATTTTTGGACACGAAACTTCTAAGGTCTTGGAGAACCAGAGTGTCGCCATTCCATCGATTGTTGCTTTGTTTCTGGATCGTAAAAATGTACCTAAGTCTCAACCATAGTAAAAATTCGGTTTAAGAAGTGTACATCGTTTTCAAATCGAGCACAGATCGAACGCGATGCTTCTACCCTTGCACGCTTTTGGTCAACATTCAAACATTTGGGGATCCATTTTGCTGCAATTTTTCTCATGTCCAAATTGACGTGAACTATATTATGAACGCGTTCGTATGAAATATTCAAAGCTTCAGATATCCGTTTTAGCCCAATTCGACTTTCTGATAAAATCATATCATGAACTGCATCGATATTTTCGAGGACTGACACAGAAACTGGCCTTCCCGATCGGTCATCATCTTCAATGAAAAATTCACCTCTTTTGAAGCTTGCAGTCCAATCTTTAACGGTCGCTTACGAAGGACATTGATCACCAAGGATATTAAGCATATCTTCGTACATCTGCTTACCTCTTAACATTTTTATATACAGGTACTTGATGATGGCTCGATACTCCAATTTTTCGATTTTCACAATTTCGGTGGACATCTTTGGTATACTTTTTTGACGTCAAACCTAACCTAACCTAACCTAACCTATTTTGTAATTAATTTTTTGTATGTCAAGTGCTACAAAATCTCAATCTTATGTTTTAGAGATATAATGCTTGCGCATGGATTGAAACCGGAGTGGTAAGTATTATTTTTGATATTCTCTGAAAATTTTTATTTAAATGTGCTCTTCAAAATCTTTTGCTATTTCTATTTCTGAGAAGTTTTCAATTTGCGATGTGAAATTTTCAATAATATAAATTAAACTCCAGAATCATTTTTCGTGCCATATTCCAAGATAGTTGAAAACCAATAGTAAACTGGATCTTTTCACACTACAAACCGGAAACTGTTTTCTGTATTCGTTGGTGCTAGCATCAGTACACCATCACTATAACTAGACCCCATTCATTAATCCCATCACAATCTCTAGGAGGTGGCTTTAAAACACCTTTAGTATCTGGAGCAGAAGTTTATCGTAGATGACCTAGGAAAGTAATATCAACTTGCTCAGGATTCTATTAAATTGGTAAAGGACTGCTTAAGAAACTGTTCAGAATAGGAAGACTCAATAGAGTGTTTCTGTTCAAGACCCTTAGTAATTCAGGTATGGATGGTGATGGAAAGTCAGACTACATTGCAAGGAAAGGTGGCGCACAATTTTTTATTGGCATATCATAAGATTTTGTCAACCTAACAATAAATACCTGGACAGCAAAAATATTAACAGACTTCTGGCATGATTCACCAGAATTGGCTCATTCATAGGACTCTAAACTTCGAAGTATCTCTCCAAACAAGTGTTATATAGCATCTTCATATTAATGTTTTTTTCCCGAGCCGGCGGACAAGTCTCCGATAACACTGCAGCCTAATGGCTTATTGTATTTTTGCTCGTGCTTCCCCATAGCACCCAGTCCAGCACCTTTGGTCACTGCACCAGTTTGTACAGGTTCTTAGCTGGGTGTTTGCTATATAATTCAGCGTTTCCTTGTGGTTGGAAAAATAATAACTCTCTTTTGCGATCAAAAGACTCGCGTGTAAACAGTATATGTTTCACTGTCTCCATTTCCCTACCGCATAATCTGCATGTAAGGTCTCCGTTGTATAGTTTTAATTTGTACAGGTGTTCCTTTTCTGGTGCATGACCAGTCATGAAACCTGTTATGATTCTCAGCTGATTTCTGCACATTGTTAGCAACTCCACTCCACTGTACGTTTCAGGCATGGTTATTTTAAAATAGTTTTCCCATGCATTTGCCTTGGGACGTTTACCCAGAAGTTTTTGTGTTGTTCTCTGATCCAGGTCTTTACAGATCCTCGTAGTACAGTTTTCGGTATACCGAGAATCAGGCTGCGTTTCCTCTGACCCCCTTCTTGCAAGTTCGTCAGCTTTATTATTGCTCTCGATACCCTGGTGACCTGGTTCTTCGATGCAATCCCATGGTTAGACTTAGATTGTTGGAAGTTTCAACGTGCTGGCTTTGTCTGATAATGGATGAATCACAAGAATATATACTTTCTATCATATCGAATCAGGTATCTGATAATTTCGCAGTGAAGGGTCCAATCTAACGTACTAAATCCGTAGGAGGATTGAAGTTTTGAACTTCTCTTGAAGTTGAAGGTTATAAATTTGTACCCGACTTCTATTCATTAACCAGTGCATTGCTGTGTTCTGTTTATCTCAGTTTTCGAACTTTTTTCCGTCTACATTTAAAGCACGATGGTGGTCTTTGTTTTGTATTTCTCCCGGACATTATCTGATTGAAGAAAATTTCGCAATAGTTCGAAATTTGGATTATGATGGAATGGAGAAAGATGATCGATAAATAAAATAAATTTCAGCGTTAATTGTAAATGGACTAGGCGTATGAAATAATTATTGTTAGGAATATTATACTGTACAGAATAATATTTATCCAATATTTCGCTAGCACTGTGAGATGAAGAGTGATACAGAGTATGAATGTATGATTCAATACCAGCATGTAGTAATATGAACTGATCTTTTTGTTATTCCATACCGTAACCAATTTAAATGATATCTTTAACATTTAAGAGATGTTAATTGCTACTGCTGGATTCAGTAGATAATGCATTTTTGAACATTTTAGGTGGACCTGAACCTCAACATAAATCTAGAAAGAATGAAGGAAATAGAACCTGAACTCTTTCATGGTAAAGGAGTTACACTTCATTCAAATTGTGTTAAAGAAGCGATTAATTCAGGTGAATAGAAAATAATTACACTTTTTATATTTATTTTGATATAATGAATGATTTATTTTTCAATGTACAACTGAATATGTGTGCCTCGCGACTTACCGGAGAGATTTGTAACATGTTGAAAAATCAAACTGCTTTCAACCAAAAAATATGCGGCAACGCAAGTCGTCTATGAAATGTCACAAATGACGGATTCCAAGATTGATGAGCAGCTGATAGATTGTTTCTGTATCTTATCCTGTTTTATGGAAAATGATACACAGATAAGAAACTGCACTGAAGACCAGGAAAAAAAAACAGGAAAGGTCCATTATCTGTAACATTTTAGCGTCGTCGCCGTGTCGTACTCCGTTGTCACACGCCGCAACGCAACGATAGAGAGCGCTGGTGACATCACAACCGTGCGATTGACTTTGGACATTAGTAATTCCTCTCCTTTACATTGCAGGTGCAGCCACCTTAACAGAAAAACTATGGATTGGAACCCAATGTAGTTACAGAACCGATCCAGAGGTAATTTTATTGACAAACATTATTTTTATCATATATTTCCTATTAAACAAAAAACTTCACCTGATTTTGGAAAATTACATCACACGCGTCAAGATTTGATAGAATGGGAGAACTATATTAATCTAAGCTACTTTAATTCAATTGAGCAGTTAAATAATTTCATGTAAATCATGAGTAATCCCTAACCTCCTTTATCTAATATTGCCTTTCCTTCCATCCACTCAAATAGGTTTGAGAATGGCACTATTTTTTCATGTAAGTGTGAGAGAAAGAGTGAGAGTTAGGGTGAATGTCAATCTCTGTAGAGTAGGGGGGGTGAGTTAGGCCCACGGCACTTAGGCCACATGTGACCAATTGTACAACCTCTCAAGGAGTTGTTTTCCTAGGTCATCGTCCATCCTGTCCAGGAAGGTGGACAGGTCACTAGCGGACATCTCCTTTATATCGGCAGGTGTAGACCAAGACTCACCGAACACACACTCCATGCACACATCCTGCATAGAGGTATGTCCACTAGCCTTATTATATGGAGGTGTTTCCTTAATTGACAGTGGCCAGTCAGAAATCCTACTGTTAAACGTAGGTTTTTCCTGGTCATCGCCAAATATTTATCGACTCTAGCCTCCCAGGGTCGCCCAGGGTGATCCTGGCAGGACTGCATCCCTTGATTTCATCCCATCTCTTTAGAGATTGAGCATGGATGTAACGTTTACCTAGCTCCGCAATAGTCGAATTCGTCAGGCCGTAGGTGTCGCCGGGTCCAAGAATTCTCAGTCCAGCCGCTTTCCTGGCAATGTCAATATTTATACCTATTGTTAAAAGTGTTTTATGTCTAATTGCTGACTCAAATGGACCTTGACCAACATATCTTTGGGATGGTTAATAAGCTAACGAATTACTTGATATACAGGGTGTTACATCCCCCTGCACTCTTAGGGATAATATTGTTAACGGTTTGCCGGCCGTAAGCCATTCATCTAAGAATTTTGATTACGCGAAAGAAGTTTGGATAGTTGTTAGTGCTACATAAATGATTATACAGAGCTTAAAGAATCTAGTTGATCATGAAAACTGGCATCCGTGTGGTTTGTACCTGTGGTGCCCTCACACAAGTACTTATGAGGGTAAGCCGTTAGCATCACCCTCTTTAAAACTAAACACTCCTAAGAAAACTTCATAAAAATAACCAATACTTGGAAAAAATCGGAATATTGAGAAGAAAAATATATTAAGAAATTATCCATGTGCTACATTTCCTAAAAATAAAATGAAAATATTTCATAATCTCACCACTTTGTTCATTAAATAATTGCAATCCGCTTTCCACCAATTACCAATGTCTCATATATCTTGTTCAGTTATTTAATTTGATTCAAAATCACTTAAAAAAATATTGGTGCGTATTTTCAACTGTTTTTCAAAATTCCTTCACAAAAATATCAATTAAAATTATAACTCCTTTCTTTGTCTTTATTTTGTGTATCAGTACTACCTACTTATCTTTCATCTATATTCCCAAAAATACCTTCTTCACATATTTTTGCATCTCTATGCATTTTTTTTTATAAATGTATTAAGTATTAATGTTTAAACTGCCGACATATCTAGTCGGTACAGCGGTTATCCCTCGGGTCAAGGTTGTCTTTATCAGTTGACAATATTTTTCTGTTATTACCATCACACATACAACACTTTTTTCCACGATCATTCGTAATGATCCGAAATTCCTAGACTGTAAAATTTGTAGACTGACATTCTCATGTATTAATTCTATCGAAAATTATTAAACAAAAAATAACTAGTAAACAGAAATTAATCGAGCATGTTTTCAAGAGAAAATTGAATCTTATTGATTAAAAATTACTAAGATTGATAAATAATTAAGTATCTGGAACATTTATCAAAAAAAAATTTACCTACTCAAAATAATATAATATAAAACAAAAAATATCGTGAGTATATGGAAAGAAAAAAGTTGGAAAAAGAAAAAATAATTGTTAGTTAGATGAGAATTGATTTAAAAAACTGGTTGTGCAATCATAAAAGATAACAGAAGCTTACTAAACATGATAATTACAATTTTAGACATTGCATCACTAATGAAAAAAAAAATTGAAATCTTGAAAACAAATTACGACAAATAATGAACTCACTTAGATTAAATTAAACTCTCCATTTTTTTCTTTTTGCCCATAGTTCTATTTTCAATAAACAAAAATTACCATCCATTTTCCATAGTAAATCCCTGAATTCCATTTTGCATAATATACTGTTAAAAATAGTCCATGAAACTAATTCCCTAATAATATTTCCATTAAGAATATATATCTAAGCAAATCTATCTTATCAGCGAAATTTTCCTTTATAATAGTTAACCATTAAGCATATTTTCCATGAAACTATTTTTACATTAAAGAATATACGAATTCAACATATTGTTTGGATAAATTTACTTCTCTTGTCCCTGAAGGCCGATGCATTTATTTTGTTCTTGATCGCCATGTAAAGTATTGGATTAGAACTCACTCTTGTTTCAACAATTACTTTATTTTATCTCAAAATCAGGGCTAATCGGTTACATGTTTTTAATAATAATCGTAGCTTGGATTCTTGTCCTAACCAAACCTTTTATATCATTATGTTTGTTTATTCACAATTGGTCAGTAATATAGACATTTCTCACCTTTAAAACGGTGGGGAAGTGACTCATTACTTACTTTCACTTCCACGCTATAGCCGGAAAAGTACTTTTTCCTATAACCACTATGCAAAATGGCCTGTCAATTTTTTTGACAATTCAACCTAATAGTGAATTTCTTATTGGTGTACAATTTTTGAATTTAAACCAAAAGTAAGTAAACTATTTATTTTAATTTATTAATTATAAAAACATCAACCTATTAAGCATTACTTTAGGAATTATGAACCAAGATCAAAATAATTTATCGTTTGAGTTGTCCAAAACTATATAAATTACTGTATTTTTTTCATTGATAAATATGGTTGTAGAAAAAATATTGTGTACAACTTGTACGCAAATCCTTATCCTTACGGCTCGTGCTACAAACTTCTTCGCTCGTGGGAAAAGTGACGCTTTGCGCACTAGTTGTACAAACTACTATTCCGGCTAGAAGCATGTGTCACTTTTCTGAAGTATGACAATATTGTGTTAAGCTGGTTTTAAAATAAAGTTAATACCTTTCATTGCTTTTCAACGGAATTATTCCCTCTACCGCAGCTTCTTGGACTTCCGGAGGAGTATAGGATAATTCAAAATAAGACATTATGTACTTGTTTGAGCAAAAAAATTGAAATTTCGTGGCAGAAAGAATATTTTATGACATAATTGTCAAAACCAATAAATTAGTAATATTGCCTAGCAACAGATTCATGAAGTTCTTTGTCGAAAAAAATATTAAATTGTGATAACAAATTTTCTTAAGATTAATGTTTTCAAATGCTTGTAACTGATCGATTGTGAATAAAATAGAATACATACTACGCGGGAAGGATCATTCCATCCACGGCTTTTAGCAACCCTCGGCGCTACGCGCCTCGTGTCTCTATCAAAGCCTGGTCTGTAATGATCTACTTCCCCGCTAGGTATGTAATATACTATTTCCCAGCACTTTTAACTGTATATTTAAAATTTATATTGAATATTGTTGAAAGTGTTTTATGCTGACTCAACAAATCTTTGAATGTTTAATAAGCTAACGAATTACTTAATATACAGGGTGTTACATAAGAAAAACCACACCTGTTTCAGGAAAATTGCAGCTTATTATTTAAAAATCAGCATACGATCTATTTTTGGGAATGCCACAACGGCTGTAGTACTGTTGAAGTTCTTATGACCTAGCTAAAGTATTTATGTTTTGTGCAAATGTTTGTCGTTATTTTTCCAGTTCTAATACTTTTAAGAAGTATGTAATGTTTATTAACCACTCTAAAAATACCTTTCATTGGTATTATGCATGGATATCTAAATATGTTTTTATTTACAGAATTACATCATGTTTTGAACGAGAACTGAAGAAAGAAAAACTGAAATGTTAAGAAATTTGTATAAACTTTAGTTTCTACCAATAATTTTTTTAACAATGTGATAATTTTTGTAATAAATAGAATAGAAAATGGAAAGACTTTTTTAAACGATATATCACAACCCCAAACTTTTAATTTGAAAAATTGGGTAGGGATGTATTTCGATATTTTCCCTACCAAAATAATAAGTTTATTCCATTTAGCTTTACCACTCTGTATACATGGAAAATTAAGCAGCTTACAATTGCCATTGAAAAAGTTGGCAACATATGGGGAACTTTTTTATTTCATGGCCCATAAAGTAAAAGCAAATATCAGGGACTCAATTCTTGAAATTATACGGATTTCAGTAGCATACGAATTATATTCGAACAAAAGATTCGAATAAGAACGTCAATCTTAATTCTTGAATGGTATGCGGAAAAATTTCCGTATACGGATGTTTAATTCGAATAAACTGTTTGAGAACTTCTCTTTTTTCCTTTTTTCTATCTTCTTTTTTGGGCAATATCCCGGCGGATAATTTTCTCAGCATATTTTCTTCTTTTTTTGTACGTGTGCCGAAACAAATGTACGATGTGTTAAAAAAGAAGAGCATGTAAACCAAAATTTTAACCCAATTTTATTTACGTTTTTTTGCTTGTTTCTTTATTTTATCCTCAATCAGACTTATATGTTTAACCATGGATCGTGCACTTAAGAAAACGATGACCAAGGACCAGAGAAAAGTGTTAGTACAATTTATGAGTGACCACCCCCAATTATATTCTGGTAAATTCACAAATGATTTTACCTTTAAGAAAGCTAAGGAAATGTGGATGGATTTGGCAAATTTATTAAATGCCATGCCAGGATGCAACAAGGAATGGGACAAATGGAGAAAAGTAAATATCATAATACATACTTTCCCACATAGCAATTTGACATCCTTAGCATATGCGTGGAATATTTTCAAAAGAACATGGATGTGCATAGCATGTTCTCAAATAATACCAAAACAAATGCTATAAATAGATTGTGTTGCGCCCTGGTCACATGCTGGTCAGGTTATTAGAAATGTAATCAAAGATGTTCTTATAAGATGCTGAGTATGTACCCAGCACTAAAAAACTCAAAGTGCCAACAAGCATGTGATAAAGATGTTATTACCCAGATAACATATGAAAATACAATGGATATCCAATGGATATCCACATTGGACATAAGGGATATCCATAGGATATCCGTTCAAGTCCAGAAGGATATCCTATGGACATCCATTGAATATCCGTTTCGTACTAAAAATGGATATTCCTTGTAAAAATATGGACTATTTGATAATTATTCTAACTTTTTACAAGTACTAGATGCTTCACTTCCCATGTATTGCAGATATTTCATATTTTTACAAATGCCACAATTTATTATTTTAAAATTTTCACCGCGACGGGGATTCGATCCTATGTCTAAAATTCCTCACTTCACCGAGTCAGAGCCGTAAACCACCATGCTATGAAGATACATGTGATAGCTTATCAAGCTGTTGTATATATACGAGTAGATCGTTTTACATGCAGTTTTTTATCTAGTGTGTATGATGTATGTCAAAAGTAAAAGAGACGTTTTAAATAATGAAATACTTATTAAATATATAATCTGTTGAATAGCATAAGAAGTAAATATTAGTAATTAGTAGTTTTTGGTAATAAAGTATAGTGTTTTAGTTTGACAAAAAAATGTATACAAACTGGTAATTCACAGTTGTGGACAAAATATAGTGTTCTACTCGCATATAATGGCTATTATTTACTCGCACCATGGTGAATAATAGCCATTATTATAATTGAATCGTGAATAATATACTATAGGACATGAACTGGAGACATTTAGGACATGAGCTGCATACATTGAGGACATGAACTGGATATATTTTGTACAAGAGCTGTCTACACAGTCTAACATCAAATTATCATTTATTTTTATGAAACCACAGATGTTCAGCCTTATTCACTCTTCCTCCTTCCAAATCAGATACAAATAGACATTTTATGTAATGCCACTTCCTTTAGCCGCACTGGTCTAAGCTTTTGCTACCTTCAATTAGTTTTTTTTCATTACATGAAACTAAAAATATAATAGGTACCCATTACGAGTGTAAAAAATTATTCGAGTAGCAGATGGAAGGTATAAGTATAAAATATAGCGGACCTAGTACATTTTTAATGAGTGTATATCTCGATTCGACCGAAGGATGAACAATGGATGTCCAATGGCCGACCATCATTCAAATAAATCTTCACGTCCAGTGATGAACGACAACTGAAGGTCCAGTGAATGTCTCTAAACGGGTATCCATTGTACTAATGGTAAATAGACATCCATTGTATGTCCTATCTGTCTCCATGTCCATATCGTGGATATTATATGGATATCCATAGGATATCCTATGTTTAGTGGGTAGGTACAATCTATTCCCATCCTTAGCATGTGCACTAAAAGGATACAACGCCACCTGCTAAAAATAGGTACTGTGCCGCCCTTATCACATGCGATTCAGGTTCATAGAATGTACCAAAGATACTCTTGTCAAATACTGAGCATGCACCCAGCACGAATACCGTGTTGCCAATAAGTGTTATGGCAGGTTCTTTTCAAATCCTAGTTAACTTCATAGCATGTTATTAAAGACTTTCTTGTAGTACGTGTTAAGGATATCTTGTTCTCATGCCTTGCATGAATAAAGCTGCAACACAACTTTCCCATGGGCATGTGGAAAGCGTGCGAAAAGTCGCACTTACGCATGCCGTTCGGAAATTTTTTTGTTGCGTCCAGGTAAAAAACTATAACTATAGACATTTGGTATGTAAACACCACTTTACAACATAGCTCTATTATCATATATTTTTAAAGATTGTATCTACATTAAAAGATGTGAAATAATTAATATTTTTAGGTACTAAATATGTAGGGGTGATCAAGCTTTTCTCTATTTCATCGGCTAAAGCTTTAGTCTTCTTTCTGTCCCCCAAATTTATCCTTTCCTTGGCTTCAACCAAAAAGGTTTTTATCAGGTCTACTATGTTAATCTTCAATAATTATACAACAAAAGACACATAAAAACTAATCAAAAAATGTAAAAAAACTCCAGAGGCCAAGCAACCCTACCCAAAATTCCACAGCAACAAAAATGAATACGGGAAATACGGTCTACCCTAACAATGACAAGTGACGGGTGTGTTCAGAACTCGGATGCGTTCAGATTAAAGAGTCCGGTCGAAGTATGGCGCGGGGAAGGACAAGCCTTGTCTTCCGGAGATGAATCGTCCTCATCGTGCAGTATTAGTAGTTCTTCATATATAAAGGAACCTGCTTGAAGTTGGCACCCTAACTTTGAAATTTTGAATCCAAAATTCTCTTATTACTTCTTAATAAACAAACTAGATACTACCAAACAAAACTAAGTAACTACAAAACGACCACCAAACGATTGAGCGTATGTATTTTGGTTCGCATGTTAAAGGTATATATTCACCTTTGACTTTATTTTATGGTATATATGCGTAGAATTTGCGTTAAATGTACCAAATAATATTCCATGTTTTATATTTTGCACATGCTAAGGATGGGCTTTTGTGTTAATTCTGATATCGGCAGATGCTGAATATTTAAAATAAAAGGGTACAACACCAATGATGGCTTTGAATGTATTAAACAAAAATAGTAAATTTTTATTCATATATGTATGTAAAACTTGCTAAAGATCTGATGTAAAATTACCTGACCTTATTGATAATCCTTATCATATGCTTAGGATATCTGTAAAATAAAATACTTCTGATATTCTTCAAGGTAGGTATATACTTAGCATATGCGCTGAATGTACTAAAAAGGACTTTAGTTAATGGTAAATCATTATTATATGCTAAATATATAATTAAAAAAACAAACTTTGGGTGGCCTTTTATGGATGTGCGACTCATATGCGAAAGATCTACGGAAAAGAACAAGTTAAAATCTAAAATTCTTAGCACTTGCTATGGATGTATGTACAGGGATGTGCTCAAACAGTATGTGGTCAGCATATGCTAATCATGTACCGAAACGAACATCTTTTACAGGACTTTGAAGGCATATACTTGGCATATGAATCTTCTTTCAATGCTATGTGGGTTTGTTTAAAATTACTCTTTGAAATTAAATATTTAATGTGCTAGTCTTAAGCATAATACCATAGGTAGGCATTTAAATTTGAAAATTATTTCTAGACTTGGCATGACTTGAAAAATTCCACGAAAAATAAAGCAGCTGCAAACAAAAGAAGCCAGAATAAAACTGGGGGTGGCATTTCACCTATTCACATATTGGACCCTGAAGAAGTTCAAGTACTGGACATTCTGAATCCAGTACAAATTGAAGGTTTGCCTGTTGTTGAGACAATAACAGCATTTGATTTTGATGACATGGAAGTTGTGGTAAACGAAACAGGTACGCCAAATACAGGAGAAGTAAAACCAAATGTCACCCAAGAAGCAAGAGTGGCAAATTCAAAGAAAAGAGTACCAAATAGATTGAAAAGGCTAACTCATACTATCCAAGCCACTGAAAAAATGAATGCCCAAATGGCAGAAAAGCTTGAACTGAAAAAATGGTATTTCAAAGAAAAGTTATTTCTAATTGAAAGGGACATAACTGTAAAAAATAGGATTGCAGATGCACTTGAGGGTGTTGTTGCTGCTTTAAGATCTAAAATATAAAATCATTATTATTTATTTCACAAACACAAGTCTTTTTTATAAAAAGTTCTGGTTATGGGTAGGTACAGGAGGTTGATAAATTAAGAAGACATGGAAATGCTTTATATTTATAATTTTTTTTGAAAAAATTGCACGAAACTAATCTGGCAGTCTAAATACAGATTTTGAATTATAATTTGAAAATTTGTATTTAGCTCACAACTGTTTTATGAAATTTTTTTCCAAAATAATAGATAATGCTACTTTTCGTTTGAAGCATTTTCATATTTTCCTAATTTATTTATTCCTTGTACATCTGATAAAAAAATTTCAATACCATAAACTAATTTTTTATAAAGAATTACTTATCTTCAATAATAAAGATTTTTTCTCTTATCAACTCCATTCAGGGACATGCTACACTGTACCTATATTGATATTAATTTTTATACATTTACTAGTTTTTTGTGTGCTAAGTATAGTTTAAAATTATGTTATTTTCAATAAGTTCCAATTTTCGTTTATTTTTTCAAAGGTTGTTTTTGTCTGTGATAGGTAGGTTAGTTTAGAATAATGTTTTTTTCAATGAGTTCCTTTCTTTCGTTTGTTATTTATTTATTAGTTATTTTTGTTTGTGATATGTACTTAGGTTAGTTTAGAATTCTGTTTTTTAATGAGTTTATGTTTTCATTTTTCATATATTGTTGAAATGAATGAAAAGAAACTGTTATTTTATTTTTATTTTCCAAATAAACTTTCTTTTGCTCTTATTACATATTTCTATTGAAAATAATTGGTGATTATTCTCTGCTGGACCTGTCGTCCGGCTAACAGATCACGATTTGCTCGAGGACCTCCAATATTATCAAGTTCTTGATTTCCTCCAATATTAATAATACCAAGATCCACCTCTGGATCATCTTCTATATCCAGAAGTGGCACATTATTTTGAATGCATAGATTGTGCAGTACACAACAAGCATTGATAATTTTGCAGCATTTATCAGGCTTATAATGGAGTACTCTGTGCTTAAGAAGACATCTAAAGCGCATTTTAAGTACCCCATTGCAGCGTTCTATTGTACAGCGTGCTTGTTTGTGACAATTATTATATCTTTCCCCAGGAGATCCTTGTTCTACATTATCTAATGGGGTCATCAGCCATGGTCGTAGAGCATAACCAGAATCTCCTAAAATATTGTCAATGATAAACAACATTTACCCACATAGCATTGAAAGAAGATTCATATGTCAAGTATATGCCTTCAAAGTCCTGTAAAAGATGTTCGTTTCGGTACATGATTAGCATATGCTGACCACATACTGTTTGAGCACATCCCTGTACATACATCCATAGCAAGTGCTAAGAATTTTAGATTTTAACTTGTTCTTTTCCGTAGATCTTTCGCATATGAGTCGCACATCCATAAAAGGCCACCCAAAGTTTGTTTTTTTAATTATATATTTAGCATATAATAATGATTTACCATTAACTAAAGTCCTTTTTAGTACATTCAGCGCATATGCTAAGTATATACCTACCTTGAAGAATATCAGAAGTATTTTATTTTACAGATATCCTAAGCATATGATAAGGATTATCAATAAGGTCAGGTAATTTTACATCAGATCTTTAGCACGTTTTACATACATATATGAATAAATATTTACTATTTTTGTTTAATACATTCAAAGCCATCATTGGTGTTGTACCCTTTTATTTTAAATATTCAGCATCTGCCGATATCAGAATTAACTCAAAAGCCCATCCTTAGCATGTGCAAAATATAAAACATGGAATATTATTTGGTACATTTAACGCAAATTCTACGTATATATACCATAAAATAAAGTCAAAGGCGAATATATACCTTTAACATGCGAACCAAAATACATACGCTCAATCGTTTGGTGGTCGTTTTGTAGTTACTTAGTTTTGTTTGGTAGTATCTAGTTTGTTTATTAAGAAGTAATAAGAGAATTTTGGATTCAAAATTTCAAAGTTAGGGTGCCAACTTCAAGCAGGTTCCTTTATATATGAAGAACTACTAATACTGCACGATGAGGACGATTCATCTCCGGAAGACAAGGCTTGTCCTTCCCTGCGCCATACTTCGACCGGACTCTTTAATCTGAACGCATCCGAGTTCTGAACACACCCGTCACTTGTCATTGTTAGGGTAGACCGTATTTCCCGTATTCATTTTTGTTGCTGTGGAATTTTGGGTAGGGTTGCTTGGCCTCTGGAGTTTTTTTACATTTTTTGATTAGTTTTTATGTGTCTTTTGTTGTATAATTATTGAAGCTTAACATAGTAGACCTGATAAAAACCTTTTTGGTTGAAGCCAAGGAAAGGATAAATTTGGGGGACAGAAAGAAGACTAAAGCTTTAGCCGATGAAATAGAGAAAAGCTTGATCACTCCTACATATTTAGTACCTAAAAATATTAATTATTTCACATCTTTTAATGTAGATACAATCTTTAAAAATATATGATAATAGAGCTATGTTGTAAAGTGGTGTTTACATACCAAATGGCCTTAGTTATAGTTTTTTACCTGGACGCCACAAAAAAATTTCCGAACGGCATGCGTAAGTGCGACTTTCGCACGCTTTCCACATGCCCATGGGAAAGTTATGTTGCAGCTTTATTCATGCAAGGCATGAGAACAAGATATCCTTAACACTTACCTACTACAAGAAAGTCTTTAATAACATGCTATGAAGTTAACTAGGATTTGAAAAGAACCTGCCATAACACTTATTGGCAACACGGTATTCGTGCTGGGTGCATGCTCAGTATTTGACAAGAGTATCTTTGGTACATTCTATGAACCTGAATCGCATGTGATAAGGGCGGCACAGTACCTATTTTTAGCAGGTGGCGTTGTATCCTTTTAGTGCACATGCTAAGGATGGGAATAGATTGTACCTACCCACTTAACATAGGATATCCTATGGATATCCATATAATATCCACGATTTGGACATGGAGACAGATAGGACATCCAATGGATGTCTATTTACCATTAGTACAATGGATATCCGTTTAGAGACATTCACTGGACCTTCAGTTGTCGTTCATCACTGGACGTGAAGATTTATTTGAATGATGGTCGGCCATTGGACATCCATTGTTCATCCTTCGGTCGAATCGAGATATACACTCATTAAAAATGTACCGCTATATTTTATACTTATACCTTCCATCTGCTACTCGAATAATTTTTTACACTTGTAATGGGTACCTATTATATTTTTAGTTTCATGTAATGAAAAAAAAAACTAATTGAAGGTAGCAAAAGCTTAGACCAGTGCGGCTAAAGGAAGTGGCATTACATAAAATGTCTATTTGTATCTGATTTGGAAGGAGGAAGAGTGAATAAGGCTGAACATCTGTGGTTTCATAAAAATAAATGATAATTTGATGTTAGACTGTGTAGACAGCTCTTGTACAAAATATATCCAGTTCATGTCCTCAATTAGATAAAAAACTGCATGTAAAACGATCTACTCGTATATATACAACAGCTTGATAAGCTATCACATGTATCTTCATAGCATGGTGGTTTACGGCTCTGACTCGGTGAAGTGAGGAATTTTAGACATTTTTAGTACGAAACGGATATTCAATGGATGTCCGTAGGATATCCTTCTGGACTTGAACGGATATCCTATGGATATCTCTTATGTCCAATGTGGATATCCATTGGACATCCATTGTATTTTCATATGTTATCTGGGTAATAACATCTTTATCACATGCATGTTGGCACTTTGAGTTTTTTAGTGCTGGGTACATACTCAGCATCTTATAAGAACATCTTTGATTACATTTCTAATAACCTGACCAGCATGTGACCAGGGCGCAACACAATCTATTTATAGCATTTGTTTTGGTATTATTTGAGAACATGCTATGCACATCCATGTTCTTTTGAAAACATTCCACGCATATGCTAAGGATGTCAAATTGCTATGTGGGTATTATTATACAAATAACTTGCAAAAAATATATACCTACCTAGCAAAAGATAGTCTGTGAGACCTCGTTGATGCAGATCTGTCATGTAGTTAAAAGCAGAACTGTTTTGCCAAATAAAGCTGTCATTTGTTGATCCAGGATATCTGGCACACACATTTAATATTTTTAAATCCAGATCACATATCTGTAAAAATAATCCAATTTATGAAGTTTTGCAAAAGCAGTAATGTAAGTTTTAATTTAATAATTAAGAACCTACCTATAATATAACACTTACCAACTGTGTGTTTATAGAGTGGTACCCCTTTCTATTAACAAAAATGTGCTCTATGTAGTTTTCTGGGGGAAATATTGCTACATGAGTGCAATCAATGCAGCCCATTATACCAGGAAAATTAAATTTTTCAAAAAATCTAAAAGAAAGTCAGTTAATAAAAATAATTTTTGGAAATAATCTGGTAATTACCGGGCTCTTGTTTGTTGTAATTCTTGAGCATTACCTGGAAGTCTTATATAGGAATTTAAAATATCAGGTCTGTTAAGTGCATTGGTGACTTCATCAACGGCACGACTAACAGATGATTGGGAAACCCCATGCATCACGCTGTGTCCAACATCTGTTTGATATGATCCTGCAGCAAAAAAACCTAATGCTGTGAGGATCTGAAAAAAAAATTAGTTTACTCATTTACTAACGGTATCATTGAAATTACCTTTGTTTCAATATTTAAGGCGGACAATCTTGTTGGATGTCTTAGATTTGGTTCTAACAAATCGATTAACTCCGTGGCCAAAGGTTTTGATAGCCGATAAATTTTGATGAACTGATTGTCACTCAGTTCTTCAAAAGCTTCCCTATGCTGAAAGACTATACGTCGATTATTACCATCAATTTCGGCTTCTTCTAATGCTCCAATAGCCCCCAAAAGGGCAAAATCCTCCAAATTAGCCATAAACAAACCTTAATACCTAGAATACCAATCAATCACAAGTAGAAACAAAGTAAGTTTAAGTTCGTTGTTGGTTACCAAAAGAAAGTCTTCATTCACTGCTCACTGATATTTATCTCAAAACCGTTTTTCCACATAAACCGAGATATTTGTAAATTTTTCACAAGTATATATACCTACCTACAAAAACTCAAAAGTATACGGAAGAAAGCAAGTAACAATAATAAAAATAAACAAACATCTGTAAAAGTGTGGTTAGAAGTTTTACAATATTCAATTCGTATACGGAAAATCAAATTCGCCTAGCTTGACCCATTCGATGTCAAATTCGTATAACAAAAGTCGCATACCGATTTCAAGAATACAAATACTCGATTTCATTCGAATTTTTTCCGAATATCGCCAAATCCGTATACGGATTTATTTCAAGAATTGGTCCCCAGATGTGAATTTTTTAAATCGTATTCGAGGTTTGTCAAAGATACAAGAGTAAAGTACCTTTATTTTTTACAATATCGAAAGTTTAATTATGAAAAGTTGTTCGAAATAGAAAACTATGTTTTAAAATGCAATTAGGTCATACTACTTGGAAAAATTATGTTATTTGTACATCTAATGTCAAAAGTAAATACCTGAATATTATTATTTTCGAGAGTAGATATTTTCACAAAGAATAACTTTTTTTCTTAAGTTTTCCCATATTTTTCAGACATACTGTATACAGCCTCGCTGGAAAGGGATTATCTTGGAAACGAATAAAGATAAAGTTATAAAATTGAATTGAAACGGCAACCTAGGTCAGGTGACGTATCATAATAAAGTTCATTTTTTCTTCTTCCAAAAATAATGGCACCACCACATCATTATTTTTGTACAAATTGTCATAACTAATACTATTTCCAAGTTAGCAGAAAATTAACGAATACAAATGTTAATGTTAGTTGGATGGTTATCGCATCTTATCTTCTTGAAGATTTGAATTCTGAGTGCCCTCCTAGCATAATTATTGCAAAATTTAAATCAGTGCGATCAGAAGGTGCATGGATGTCTTGTCAAAAATTTATATTGTACATAAATGGCGTTAGTTATCACATTTCTGCGTTTTTATTCACGAACGGCTGTTCTGAAAAACGTGAAAATGACAATGGGAGTGTCACCAGCTCATTTGAGATAAGGACACATTATAAACACGTGTCGTGTCAACACGACACAATCGATATGCGGACGCATTGCTTTGATACCATATCCGAGCTCTGTACCGATGTTTAAGAGCTTATATACATTTTTACTTATGTTCTGTAGGTACCTAGTTCGTTGCCCAGTCGTACCTAGTTGATCTGATTATAATATTATGGAAAATCTACTTGGAGGTATGTATGTATGTATTTCTGTACCCCAGAGGTACTAAGCACAATTTAGCAAATTTTACAGAAGAGCAGTTTAAAGTTTCACTTGTGACCAAACATGAATCTTTTAGAAACTGTCAAACATTCTACAAAAAATATTGGGTCTGCCTATTTGGTTATTTGAAAATCTTGATTTATATTGGTCAATTTTTGAGTTTGATAATGAAAACCTTGTGTTATAATGAGTATCCTTATGAAACTGAAAATTGGCTTTTAATTAACAACTTATAGTATAGGAGTAAAAAATGGTTATTTTTATAATGAATGTTCATAAATACTACAGATAAGTGAAAAAAGCAACGGGTAGAGATAAAACTGATGTAATAATTGGACATAAATATAAAAGAAGCAATAAATAATGTTAATTGAAGTATGTATTTTATATCTATGAAATGTTTGTTTATGTAACTATAATTATAAATATTATTCGATACATATAGTCAGATTGAGATAACAGCAGTTTTATACCACAATAATTTTTGAAAGTAATAGTAACATTTAGAATTGTGTTTTAGACTATACAACTCCTCTCAACATGCTGAAATTTGTTATATTTGTTGGTTGTGTAGCTTTAGCCTTCGGTCGATTAAGTGAAAAAGTAAGTTTAAATAAATATCTACATTCGTGATTGAAATTGGGAAATAATTTGAAAACTTTTTTTTCCATGCCCATTCTTTCATATCTTCCTTCGCTATCGTGAATTATAATAATATATTAATAGGGAACATGGCAATATTTTCAAATAACGAAAATATGCTATAGTACATACGAATACATTGCATAAAAATGTCTGTCATCTTTAAAACTATTTTTTTGTCACAGCCACTGAAAAGAATTTAAGTTACGGAAAATTCCAAACTAGATAATAGTATTATACTATTATCACGCCTTACAAATTTCAAAATAACTTCAAAAAGTAGAAGATTTGCAGATATACCAGCCCCGTTTAACTTAGAAGTGTAATTCATTGTCTGTCGGGGCATGTAGCCGAGAAGTAAATGTTTCTTCTCAGAGAACGGTGTGAGGCGTTATGATAGTATAGTGTTTCCAATGTGAATGTAACGACAATAAAATAAACCAATGTAGCCAGATTTATTTTCTTAAATTGTCAGGATCACTATACAAATGTTCCCCTTACTTCAGTAAACCGTTAGATTGTGATGTTCTTAGAAAGCTAGTTTTGAAATATTGAAAAACATATGAATTTATTAGTAAGCATTAAAATAAGCCGCTTGGAATTGCTGGAAAAAGAAGAATTAATTAAAACCACTTTATGTATGCTAGGAAAATTTTGAATAGCTGGCAACGTAGCAGCAGGCGGATTGAAAATCGAATAGTCCAACTCCAGTAATTGGCATAATATAACCAAGTAACTGGTCAGTTATTAACGAGGATCACTATTTCATGAAAAATGTTAACGACCCAAAGAAGTTGGGGTTACTTAGCATTAATTTCATCCTGGGGCGTGTGCGAATTGTGTTGTAAAGAAATATTATTAATATAATATCTATTTGTTGGTTGAGTGAGTTTAGTTATATTATATTACAAATTTTATGAGTTTTGTATGCAGGTTAATTTTAATCTACTATATTAAATTCAATGAAAAACATTATTTCACGATATTCGAATTTGTAAAAAAAAATTTATATGCACGCATTTCTCATCAATGGGATTGAAAATATGGGTCATTACATTAACATCAGAATAAGTATATGATACTACATTGTCTTGACATCTATTGATAACACGCTTTAGTTAAATATGACAATTGTGACAGGAAACTGTGATTACGTAAATTCCAAATTATTCCAAGCGGATGTAGACGAACTGCTGTTGCTTGTGACGTCTGACAGTATCATTTAAGTACACTGCACTTGTAATATAAACGGTATCCAATTAAAATAAATATTATCGCCTGGCCTACTTGTGTTTTAACATGTTTTTTCAAATTGTTGGTGAATTGTGACTTGTGAAAATATTGGGTGTCAATGACTCTACAAAACAATTTTTAAATTCGAATGTTCTAACTTACATTAAACATCAAAAAACTATGTTGCTGGTTTTTAAGATTTTACTTTCTAATTTAAAATTATCAGAGAACTGAACAACTTCTTACAAGATGGGTTTTTTTACAAGTCCATTCACAATAAAAAATATGAAGTGGTTTAACAAAAGATGTTTGTGATACAAAAAAGATATTTGAAATAAAAACGTGGTGAAATCATGAATTTATTTATAAATTTAGACTAAATGCCCAGACACCCTCCTGTTGAACGCAAAATACAGATACAAAATATAATTTTTTCTACGCCCATGTCCGTAAACGTCAAAAGTCGCACTGACAACATTCCTTGTAAGTGACATTTAACAATAACATGCACGTAATGAAAATCTCATAACATACATGTGCGTTTAGATAGAAAAACTTAGATTTCTTTGTTGAATCAAATTGCAATCAAATTTTCATTTCCGTAATACTTTATTTGGTTTATTTACATACTTTTAATTAATTGAAAAACATAAAAGCTCTTAGCATTAGTGAAATACATTTTAGATTAAAAGAGTGATGCCCCTAAATGTCGGCAACACATTTTACAAATTCCAAAAAATAATTCGCTTTTTATTGATATGGGAAAAAACGTCATCTCATTTATGCAGTCAATTTTAGTGAGAAATTATAGTATCCAAACATTTTCTCAACTTTACCTATGAATATGACTGTTAGTAATGAAAACGATGAAATTATGAGCACTCAGAAGAAAATAGATGGGCGTAGAAAAAGTATAGTACGTTACACGAGTTGTAATCCCATTACGCACTCGTGAAATTTACTTACAACTCTTGTTACGTAATATACTATTATGTCTATCAAACCTTATTCACATTCAATGTAAATCACCTACCAAACTGGTAAAATTGGTTGCATTTTTTGCGAAACACTTTCTTGGCAAAAGCTATAAACTATTTTGTATACCTATCTGTTGTTTGAATTAGGAAAATGAATTTAAATTAAGAATACAAAAAATGAAAACCTATGATATTAAAAATACTCAGATCTGAATTCTCAATATCGTTTGAAGTTTTTGAAAATTTTAACCTTTTGAATGACCAATGTTCGTTTATGAATATGTTACTGGAAGTACTGTGGGTACTATACCTACCTAAATTTGTTGATTTACATACACTGTGTCCGTAAAGTATGGAACCAATTCATTTTTAGCTAAACATACCATTTTAAAAAAATAATCCTGGAACACATCGATTTTTGATTTTAATTCACCGTATTTTAAAATAATATTCTAATATACAGGGTGAATTACTTTCGAGTAATGACGTCACCGTCATTTTTTTTAATGGAACACCCCAATTTCATCTCAATTTTCGGATTACTCTAACTGAGCTGATTCCAAAAATGTATCACATGCTGATTCCAATTGGTACAGGATGGACAAAAAAACAATAGTTTTGTGTGTGCTCATAAAGTAACGCGTAACATTCTTTATTAGTTATCAAAAATACTTATTGTCTAGCGGACAGAATATGATGAAATACATGACTTTATAAATGTTCGAACTGCAGCCCTTGCTGTATTTGACAGTAACCAAAACGGTGTATAAATTCTTGCTGAACCTTGTTTATTGTGTCTTGAGAAATATTGTTTATTGCTGTCCAAATTCTCCCTTCTAATTCTTGAATATTTGCTGGTTTCGTTTGATACACAACATTCTTCAGATAGCCCCACATAAAATAATCCAACGGATTGAAATCTGATGACCTCGCTGGCCGTTCAATAGGTACACGTCTACCAATCCGCCTGTTCGGAAAAATTTAATCTAGGTACCTTATAACATCTACTGCATAATGTGGAGGTGCACCATCCTGTTGAAACCATAAACTTTCATCAAAACCTCCATGATTACTTTATGAGCACACACAAAACTATTGTATTTTTGTCTACCCTGTACCAATTGGAACCAACATGTTATACATTTTTGGAATCAGCTCAGCTAGAGTAATCCGAAAATTGAGACAAAATGGGTGTGTTCCATTTAAAAAAAATGACGGAGACGTCATTACTCGAAAGTAATTCACCCTGTATATTATATTATTATTTTAAAATACGGTAAATTAAAATTAAAAATCGATGTGCTTCAGGATTATTTCTTAAAATGGTATGTTTAGCTAAAAATGAATTTGTTCCATACTTTACGGACACAGTGTATAACCAGTACTTTAGCAACAATTGAATTCATTTAATTACAATTTTAAAGTAAATTCGGAAGAGATTTGCCGTGTTCACTAGCTTAGAGATTGAAAAGTGATGTTTTTGTGCAGATCTGTAAACACCAATAATATCAAGGAATTTCTTAAACTAAATGAGGTGGTATTCCCCTTAGTTATTGTTATCAATTTCTTAAAAGTTTTGGTTAACATTGATTGTATTAGGTTGTGCCTGAATCTTTAAATTACAAAAAGTCAAAAAGAGCTTGCGGAAACAAAACAGGAACAAAAATTGTACGATTTACCTACTGCATAACGTCAAACGGTTGGACGCCTTTCAGGTCATTGGAAATGCTCTTAAATAGCACCAAATTTTAAACTATATTTATCAAGTTATTATTGATTTTTCAAAATTAAAATTTGTTCCCTATTATTTCGGACACCTACGAATTGGTACTGTACTATTAAAATAAATTCTGCAATATCCGGATTGTACATGTACAGTCTCACAGCTTTGTAATGGTTTCCTGTAAATTCAATACCTTAGACAAAAATGTTGACCAAATATTGGAGATTTGAATTTGTGAATATATTTTTACTTTTTTCAATAGGACTATGGAAAGAAACTGGGTGAATTAGCGGTTGTATTGCACGAAAAATGTACACTTTATACAGGAATTACAGATGATATGAAAGAGCAAGTCAGAAATGGGAATTTCAATACTTCCAATCCTGAGCCAATCATAAAGGTAATCATTTAATGTAAAGTATATCTACATCGCTTTGAGTGATATGATGGACAGAAAAAAAGGATACAATTATTATTTTAGTGCTAGTAATGATAAAAAAAAATTCTCGAGTGAATAAACACTATTCAAACAAGTAGTTTACTTTATGTTCAGCGTTGTCTAGCTAGACCATTTTATTTGATAAAATTAATTACATCACATGTCTATGCATACGCATAAGCCGAAACATGTTCGTGTAATTGTTAAAATACCTTTCAACTCCTCAAAATCATTGTTAAGTAGCTGTCCCAAGTATCCAGATGCTTTTAGAAACAAACATCATGAATTTTAAAAAGAATTTTCACTTTATGTTAAATTATATAAAATTCCTTCTGTTTTTCAGAGATATAATGCTTGCGCGTGGCTTGAAACTGGAGTAGTAAGTATTATTTTGAAAGTTCCTATCCATTGGTGTATAGATAGATAGGTAGATAGTTTTATTGTGCATAAGATAATTTTGTTACAAGAGTTCGGTAGGAAATTTTAACCGAACAATTAGCATGCACAGGAATAAATTATTACAAATAACTAATAAGTTTAAAAATGTTTTCCTTCCAACAAGTTCTAAGCTTCGCTATTATTCTGGTATCTGCAAATAATTGTTATTTTCACTAACTAGTAAGTGTGAGCAGTGGCGGATTTAGCCCTAGGCCCGGTTTGTTGCGCTGCCCTTTTAGTGGAAGCTTCTTACTAGCAATATCGAAACGATCTAAAATTACATTCCGAACAATTACTAGAACTGCTGTTTCTAAACGCTGTAATTTTCGCTGCAATCCTGTAGCTTCAGATCGCGTAGTTAGTTTCTCATTTCTGCTCTTGGCAATGAATTCCAGTGCATAAATTATTCCAGACTACTACTTTTCTAATGCGTAACATGCATAATGTAGAGCAAGCCAACGAGTTTGAGAAAGAATGGTTACTCTCAAATTTGTACGCTTCACCGAGAACTCCCAACGATGTGAGAAGAAATTGGTACTTGCAAAGTAGAAAATAGTCGACTGCTTCTGTTACAGATTCAACTGCACGTGAATTCACTAATTTTAATTGGAATTATTTTTCAAATGATCTATCTCAGGTGTATATTGACAACGAAAAGTGCAGGAGAGGTTGCTGATGAAAAAATACCTATAAAATACATTTGATAAAACACAACTTTATGCTAAAGTACTTTTTCTCAGTGTGATTCGAATGAAATTGTGAGCATTTATTATGATTCTCAGTCTATGTCAGAGTTAGCTGTCACCTTCAAGGTTATTTATTTTTGTCCCTTCAACATCAAAGGATCTTTGCCGGCCTTCGCTTCTTGTTGTAGTATCTATTCTCTACTTTTAGTATCCAAATTTCACCGAATATGGATCTGTTACTGTTCACTGTACACGTTTATTGCTAAATCCGCAATGCCAGATTCCGAGTAAATGGAATATTGGTATACAATTATGTGACGATGTCTGCATATACTCTCAGTATGCTGTCCTAAACACTTAGAGTATTAGTTTCATAATTTGTTATATGTCAATTCGATACAGTGCAAAAACTGCTCTCAAAAGTTAATTATGAATATTTTTAGGTGGACCTGAACCTCAATATTAATTTAGAAAGGATGACGGAAATAGAACCTGAACACTTCCATGGTAAAGGAGTTATACTCCATTCAAATTGTATCAAAGAAGCTATAAAGTCAGGTATATAACAGATAATTACATTCTTTATAAATATAATACATACAGTTGGTTCGGTGGATCTTTTCCCATGCGTCATCATTCATATACAAACGCAATACATCAATACATTTTTAACACGTAGGTCGTAGATTGATGGTTTAATTAGGATGTGGCTAAAATGACGGTGAACGTTATTTATTATTGTATAGAAGCTGGTGTAATAGATATTTGTAAATATTTCACAGCAATTTAGTAATGTGCTACCTTAGTCTTCAGTTTGAAAAAACTGTTAGTATTCCATAGTTTTATGGGGCTATTCTGCAAACTTGCTATTGAGCAAATTTACTTGCATAAAAGTTAGTATTAATAACCACTTCCTCAGTAGAAACTTTGCAAATCAGAATTGCTCTGTTAGGGTTATGGCTGGCAACCATTACTATTGAGCTGTCCCACCCATACAGTTCAACAATGTAAAATAAAAATCTTTTGGTTTGCTAAAATAAATATTTTAAATATGTATATTTAAGACTCATAGATATATACAATAGATTTTATTTAATTTTGCTCATAGTTAGAATCGGATAAGCTATCACCAGTATTTATATCTATTGTAATTGGTTGAATGCTAATATCAACTATATTCTGCTCTCGGGCATACCACTTTTGTATAATTTCATGGGTATGTCTAACACATTTTTCCCAAATTTGTTGCAAGTGGCAAAAAAATGGATAAAAATGTAAAATAAATAATATGTAAACAAAGTCTTTGGTCTGTCAATGAACAAAACCACAGAACTTCTGTTGTGTGGGTAACACATATCGCCGACATTCATCATATGGCTATCTCTGTTTGTTATATTATGTTGTAATGGAACAAACGGTTTCATTTCGGGGGTTTAGATTCTGTGAGTAGAAAAAAGACGTACTACAAAAAGTAGTATGTGAATAATTTCATACATGGGAAAAGATTCACCGAACCAACTGTATTGTTATTTGATGAGTAAATTTACTTATCCAATGAAACCGTCTGGATTATGAATGAATATCTATTTGAATATTTTTTTTTTAAATAAAATTGAAAAAACCAAAGCTGCACACTGACAGAAAACAGATGCACTACCAAATAGCCAGTGCGATTCCTGTCAATTAGAAGAATAGAAGAGAGTTTTATTCTTATGATCTAGTCTAGGAACAATGAGTAGCTTTTTTTATTTTTCAGTGTTATCCTAGGAGGCAATATTTATATTTTTTTAATATCGTATATATCATATATTATATGTTACCCAATTCTTCTGTTTTTTTCTCGCATGAGATATCCAGCAAAGCTTAACGATATTTACCAGCATTTCCATATGGGAGTCATATAGTATACCTTTTGGTATATACTGTGTATATACTGTGTGTAAAGTATGGAACAAATTTATTTTTAGCTAAACAGGGCATATTAAGGAATAATCTTGAAACACGTCGATTTTTGATTTCAATTTACCGTATTTTAAAATAATATTCTAATATACAGGGTGAATTACTTTCGAGTAATGACGTCATCGTCATTTTTTTTAAATGGAACACTCCCATTTTGTCTCAATTTTCGGATTTCTCTAGCTGAGCTAATTCCAAAAATGTATCACATGTTGATTCCAATTGGTACAGAATGGACAAAAATACAATAGTTTTGTGTTTGCTCATAAAGTAACGCGTAACATTCTTTATTAGTTAAATTAACAATAATATCAAAAATACTTATTGTCTACCGGACAGAAAATGATGAAATACATGACTTTATAAATGTTCGAACTGCAGCCCTTGCTGTATTTGACAGTAACCCAAACGGTGTACAAATTCTTGATGGACCTTGTTTATTGTGTCTTGAGAAATATTGTTTATTGCTGTCCGAATTCTCTCTTTTAAGTCTTGCATATTTGCTGGTTCCGTTTGATATGGCCCCAGATGGCCCCACATAAAATAATCCAAAGGATTGAAATCTCACTGGCCATTCAATGGGTCCACGTCTGCCAATCCACCTGTTCGGAAAAATTTCATCTAGGTACCTTCTAACATCTACAGCATAATGTGAAGGTGCACCATCCTGTTGAAACCATAAACTTTCATCAAAACCTCCAGAATTACTTTATGAGCACACACAAAACTATTGTATTTTTGTCCACCCTGTACCAATTGGAATCAGCATGTGATACATTTTTGGAATCAGCTCAGCTAGAGTAATCCGGAAATTAAGACTTAATGGGGGTGTTCCATTTAAAAAAATGACGGTGACGTCATTACTCAAAAGTAATTCACCCTGTATATTAGATTATTATTTTAAAATACGGTAAATTAAAATCAAAAATCGATGTGTTTCAGGATTATTTTTTAAAATGGTCTGTTTAGCTAAAAATGAATTTGTTCCATACTTTACGGACACTGTGTAGGTATAACATATTCTAACCTGCTGTAAGTTCAGTCGACTCCTTCACTTCCATTCTGTTTTGCCAATTTTAAAATTTATTAATTTCATTCTGATCTTAGTTCGATGTCTACATGTTGTTTTAACAGACTGCCAAGATATAAGTGTCGTTCGATAAAGTAGCTTCAGTGTTATCGTCTAGTTCTGGTGGATCAGACGTGCGAAGAAGGTACAGGATAGAAACCAGAACAATGCCCTGTGGAAATTTAGTCATTATCGATCTACGATCAGAACAGGCACCTTCCTGTCTGATCCCGAAGTATTTATTAGTTATGTAAGATTTTACAATTTTTGTATATTGTCTCGTGTGATTTGTGTGATAGTCCTTTTTTCCGGACCTCTTCAAACTGGCAGTCTGGAATTAGATTTATTCCTTTTATAAGTTTGCATTCTTTTGAGTAGTAACTTTTCAAACAACTTAGAAATAATAGGTGGCAGTAAAATTGGCTCATACAATGAAGTGGCTAGTTTCGTTTTTGCACGATCGTTCTTTTAAATTTACCAACATTGTTACCATAGAAATAGGTTGTAAATATGACCCTTGGTAAGTTACCTACGGCCCTCCTCATGCCTTTTATGAGTAAAAATTTGGAATTTTTGCAAAACCTTTATTTAAATTAAAAAAAAATGTAAAACCATATAGCAAAATATCAAAATAAACAAATAAAGTTAACTTTAAATTAATGCATGTTAAGATTATTAGAACAATAAATCTTATTACAGTTTCCTGTAATATTGTCGTATTTAATAGAGTGAATGTATCAACAGATGGCGAAAGGAATAATTATAAATATTCAACACCCTATGAATTTTTTTGAAAAATAATATTTTTCAAAAACAGTGGCCGTTCAACTAAGGAGCAACAACTACTTCCCGTGCAATATGCACCGCCGGATATTGAATTACACCCCAAAAGTCAAACGGGGTTGGTATATCTACAAGATATTTTAAAACCAAGTGTTGAATATTTATAATTATTCCTTTCGCCATCTGTTGATTATTAGAACAGTTTGAATCATTATTATTAAAAATAAGAGGCATTTCACTTTGTTGGTGATGTACTTCTTGATCTATGTTATTGGTAATCAACGGAGCTTCACTTGGTATGGAACTACTTGGAGGGGAAAAAATCGATCGTGCAAAAAATAGCGTAAGATATACGGGCCGGATGTTCTCTTACAGCTTTCGGGTTTGGTAAGCTTCACTTCCGGCCTTTATATCTTAATACACTATTTGGAATGATATCTATGTCAGTTAGTTTCCATAATGACATATTCCAGTCCATTGCAGCAATAATAACATGAGTAAATGTTACAGGTGGAAGCAGTTTTGATATTTATCTCGTAGAGATTCAGGGAAAATTTCCTGGAAATTCTATTGAAGCTCAAAAATAGTAATTTAATTCATTGATTTTATTTTCTTTATTCTGTAGGTGCAACAACCTTGTTGGATAAACTATGGCACGCATCCAAATGTAGTTATAAAGCCGATCCAGAGGTAATTTGCTTACTATATTTTATGTTCATTATTTGTGTATAGTTCAGTAATCAACTCCATTGAATTAAGAACATGGCATTTGTCGTCAAGCTATTACAGGGTTAAAATATTTTGGGTTAAGCTACTTATTAAATGATAAACGTTATCTCATTTATGCTGTCAATTTTGGTAACAAATTTTAGTATCCGAACATTTTCTCAACTTTAACTACGAATATGTCTGTTAGTAGTGAAAAAGATGAAATTATGAGCACTCAGAAGAAAATAGATGGGCGTAGAAAAAGTATAGTACGTTACACGAGTTGTAATCCCATAACGCACTCGTGAAATTTACGCACTCGCCGCTGTGCGGCTTCGTGCGTAAACTTTTTCACTTCGTGCGTAATGGGTTACTTACAACTCTTGTTACGTAATATACTATTTTTCTACGACAACCTCGATAAATGTTCATTTTATAACCGTAACTTCAATCATAAATAAGCATATTTTGTACAGAATTTCATTTTTGCATCGGTTGCTAGGCAACAAATGCGAAATGGAATATTTCGTGTTTGGTCAAATTATGACGTCCACCGACAAATTGATGAAATGTCAGCAGATCGTTTCTGTCAAAGTTTTAGTAGGTAACGAGTAATTTCACAGTTGTTTTCTATAAAAACTATTAATTAAAATGTGGACCTATTAGAAATAACAATAAAGAAGATATTTACATATTTCTTCAATTTATATTTTAATTCTGATAGAAAGCCCATTAGCAGCAAAGTAATGAAATATTATCAGTTTATTTCTTTCAAAGGTAACGTGAACGGTATGTTGTCATAGAAAAAGTATAGTATGCAACTTGCAACAAAATGCCCATCATTTCGTGCATAATATACTATTTAAGCAAACTTAATCCCATTTCAAATCCATACAACAGACCAATAAACATAATTATCTATTATAATATAGCAATATGCCTAAACTTTATTTTGTTTTCAGAATTATATCATGTTTTGAATGAAGACGGCAAGACGGGTGGATTGCTTAGCAATTTGTATAAACTCATTCAATAAACATTAATAAATAACAACAGAAGTTTATTTTTCCTGCTAACTATCGATTGACTATTGCTAGTCAATCCCTTGTTTCACAAAATATATCCAACCACACCAACTGCACCTTTCCATTCCACAAACAAATTTTTTTCCATTTGTTATGATCTTCATTATTTAATCATTTTCGCCCATCTTGCGTTTCTTATTCTTTTGTATATTGTTCTTTGGAAAATTATAACGAAATGAAGTATAACCACAAAATGTATGCCACTGATGTTATTAACATAATATACTGAGTTAACAAAATCCAAACTCTCTTTGGCATACACATAAGTTGATTGTTTGTTTTTTCACCTTTTCATTAACCTTTAGTATCACTTGTATTTCTATACCATGTTGTTTTCGGATGATAAGTAGTACCCGAGGCATCCAAGTCATCCATGAGTAAATTGTTCTAGTTTCGTGGAAACTGAGATTTTCAATTTCCACTGTAGCATCGATTATCCAGTTTGAGCCTTGAAGAGTAGCCTTATTCTATTCGTTTTTCACATGAAACTCGATGGTGGAAACGGCTTCCAATAGAAATATTGAAGTCTACATCTGTCAAGGGCCGCCGTTCTATGATTAGTTTTTTATAACGGTAGCTGGTTACCTATGGTTACGAGATATAAAAAACTATTGTATACTGGTAATTTTTTTCGTACAGATCCTACAGCTTTCAGTATTTCCTTATTGGTGAATTGGAACCAACCATTTTGGACCGCCAGAATAATCCGATTTTGTATTCAGAACTTTCCGAAAAAATTATGTATAATAATAAGCTTACTGATAAACACGAGTTACTACATTACATTATAATGAAGCTGGTTAATGATCTGGAAAAACGGGGGACATTTTGAACATTAACTATATAGGCTGTTTCATGATAAGCTTACCCTTACTAAACATTGGAAACTACTTACACGATTTCTATGAAAATTGGCATAGATGGATGAGATTGGAGATTGAAAGGAATTTGATTGAAATTAAAAAATCCGATAGTTCTTGATTTGTTTGGGTTAATTGTGTTTGTAAAAAGATTTTGTTAATTCGGATATAATATCGTGATATCTCAAATTATATAGCATTTGCGAATGTTATAAAATATACATTTATTACTGTTTTATTGTTGTTCGTATGTATACTGTGGTAAAATTTACTGAAATCTAATAAAATCATCGTGCCTCTCTCTTATATTTACACACTAAGCAGTTCCTTTAGTCCTATTTCCTGGAAGAGTTTGGGCATATTATGAAACCAATGGAAGTTTCTGTTTCAATTCCTTGGAATTCACATACTACTCGTTAAATTTGTTTGAGCTTCTTTAAATGCACGTTCAAGCTATAGTGATCTGTTGAAACTTTTAGTGGACTTTTATTCTGGCTTCATTGTCTAAGCCCTATCAGATATTTCCAATTGCCAAGGTTATGAGGAGAATAGGGGCAGTTTATCTTCACTTCTTTACTCCCATAAAAGTGAAATAAAATGAAGAGGATATTTGAGATAACAATCTGGGTCATTTTTAGGAAATCATCCCATATCTTGAATATGAAACAACTCAATACAGTAAAAGTCACGAATGTTTCTCGTTACGTCATAACTTATAAACATCCGAATCAAATCAGTAAGACAGTTTTCACAAGCGGCGCATCATTGTTAGAGGGTTCGGCATGTGTTTCTGGTTATCTAGCTGCGAGAGGAAATAAATAAAAACCAAATTTAACTTATCATAGTTAGACTACCATTTGAAATTCTACAAATAAACTGTTACAAAACTCTCTTAAATGGCATTTAACAGCAGAAGTGGTCCGCCATTAATATTTCGGAAATATTCATGTAATTTTATAATACACTCACGTTTTCATTCGTCCAAACGTTTACCAGGCATTTTGTCGAAAAATATCACAATAAATGTAAATGAACTTTACCTGTTTAAAGTGATGACAATTGCGACGAACTTCAATGGTGACAGAATGATTTACGCATAAAGTGACGTTTCGCTTTGCAAATACAATCGTTGGCACAACTCAAAACAGAGTGACAAACCGATAACGACATAATGGCATAGCTTATTAATTAGACTGATATTGTAATTTTTTTCAAGATATGGGCTCTTTCGTAGCCATAAAATTCTGCCAAACTGATAATGATGTAGGTGGTTTAGCACTTGTGCATTGCAAATGGCTAATACCGGAGAAATCAGTGTGATTTTGACCACCTGAATTTATTTTAAAAAGTTCACATCACATCACATCCTTCGCACACAGTATACGTTGTTAAATTTGATGAAACTTTCGCTCTGAATGTGTAACATTTTGATTAATTTAAATAATACTATTACATATTTTAGATTTAAAGTGACTGTTGTTCAAAATGTGTGCAATAACTTGTAATATTTGATTCAAATAAATTTGTATCAATATTTTTGGTTTTTGTGCTGTCCCAAAATCGAGACATACATCATAAATAGGTAAATAAAATGACGTCTTGGAATAGCGTAATTATACGTTATACGATGACGTCATTTAACGTGACTAGGTGACGCCTTTGGGCTGTGACATTTTCACGTCATATTTAAGTCGATTGGACGTCTCCCAACAAGTCAAAAAGACGTAGTGGGTGACGAAAGAATTACGTACAAAGAACGTCATGCCGACAGCTGGGTGAAAATTCAACTGAAACCGGTTCTGGTGAAATATTTCGAAAATCTTAACAAATACAGAAGCTTGATTACCTTATCGCAAGTAATCGCTTGATTATAAAAAAATATCCACTTCGTGCTTGTTAATCTTATTTTGTATTTTATGATTTAAGAATAAATTCTTTCGAAATTTAATTATGTACGTTGCTGTGAACAATAAAACGAAGACAATAACTGCATTTTTATGTTTGTGTTCCTTACAAAGTGCTTATTCGATTGCAGAAGATAAGGTATGTTTTGCTAATGTCAGTAAGTGAGAGAAATTTCAAAAAACAAAATATATTTCTTCAGTTAATTGTTAATTTTCAGCTAGTATTCTTCTAATAATTAGAAAATTATTTTGATACCCTTAAAACGTTTCATTCCCTCTTCAAAGGGTCACATTGGGCTGTTTTAGCAGCCGCAAGTTGCTGATGGCTATTAGCAGCAACAACAAACAGCGGCAGTTTTGGGTTCACATTGTTAAATTGAAAAATCATATTATCATTGCAGCTTCCATATATAATATCAACACTAACATCGTCATATTATTTTTTTTCATAAAAATTGATAAATTTATCTTTTCTTTTAATGGCTCAAGTGTTATGTTTAATGCGACAGTTTTTAATTCTTCGATTAAATTTTGGCGTCTCTCTTATTTCTTTTTATGTATTCATGGCAAGAGGCAACCCGTAGGCAACCATATTTTTGATATATGTTTAGGAATTGTATTATATCATTACTTATTATATTACTCTGCTCGTAATACTAATAACACACTGAAATGTGTAAAAATAAAATATTTATAAAAGGCAGTTTCAATTGTTGCTGGCAAAATTTTAGAGATTCACATTTCGCTGCTACCGAGCTGCTACTATCATCACGTGATCAGCTGGCAGCTAGTAAAGTTGAACATGCTCTACTTCGCCAGCTACTGGCAAATTTATTCGCTGGCTGGGAGCAGCATCGGCTGCTGAAAATTCAGATTGTGCTATGAGGTGGCTACTAATAGCCGCCAGTAACCAGCATTTTCTAAAACAGCCCATTGTGACCGCCGCTTAACAGAACACTTGCTTGTGGTTGTGATTTCAAACAAAACATGGATTTTAAGGTTAGCTTACCATCAACGTATAAAAGTGATTGATTTTGAGTGAAACTCATATACAGTGCGTCTAAAATTAGCGCAAAAAATAATTATTATTTGAATAAAAAGTAAATAACGATTTTTTATTTTAAATTGATATTTTTTTAAATAAAACTGAATAACCTTTGAGTAATTACATCAGTATTAGCTTTTTTAAATGAAACGACCACGTTCTTGCAATTTGTGGATATCCCGCAATGCTGAGCTGATCCTCCTCCATGAGTAATTCCTTCAATTGAAAGTAGGATAATTCAAATTTTCATGATAATTGGTGTTGGTGTTAGGATGAGGACTCAACAATAGGTATGCAAATTATTCCATGAACTGTATAGAAATCGTGAAAAATCCACACGGTAAGCATAATAGATAGGAAATACAGAGAGCACGTACCGAAGCAAGGTGGACCTAAAATTGATACATATATTCAACAGGATGTAGACTGAAATCCGTGAGAATATGATAAATCAAATTATTTGAATGGCAAGCTCATAATGTTTCATTTGAATGGGCATGTTTACTGGAAAAAACATAAGATGATGGAAATCCAAATTGGATGCGAATACCATAATTAATCGGCAGGGCTGGTATTGTGACATATTTTAGATCGTAGTATATGCTTCCAACATGATGGCGCACCACCCTATCTCGCTATGGTGGTGCTCTAATTTTTGAACAGAACATTCCCAGATCGATCGATTTGAACAAGGGGCATGGTGGAGTGAACCACCAAATGATCCGATCTCACCACCTTGATCTAAACGCCCAAAGGAGGCAGTACATGCAGAACATAACACCCGATATGCTACCAAATGTTGGAGAAAAACTTGTTACTAGTTCTAGTCAGTGTTCAGTAATCAATAGAGAACAATTTGAATATTCACTATCAATTCCTTCCGGTTATTCTATGGTTATTGGGTTAATAATAAATTGTCATAAACAACTTTTGCATTTTTGTCCCCCTGTACCAATTCAAAACCAGCTTGGATATTCTCCTGAAACCTAATTTTTGCCGGTAGCGGTTCAGATGTGAAATTATTTAATAATTTCTCAAAACTTATATCTGGTGGAAAACAAAACAAGTCTTTTTGGATTCTTAATCAAAATATTTCAATTTCACATAATATATATGAACGGAGGGGCTGCCGGGAAGCTGTTCCTCCGAGCCACTGGATATTAAGGAGTTGTGCAGGAATCCTACTATTAATTATTGAAAAGTTGTCAAGAATATTTGCCGCAGATTATAAGGAATTTAACTGGAATAACTGCAAAATTCCTGGGTCACAATTCCTGAGACACAAAATTCCTGGGACATAAAATTTTTGGACAGGCAGTTTCAAGAAGACACTGTTCCTAAGACTCACAAGTCTAGACTAAGACAGTTTCTGCTCAAGAAAAGTACATGGAAGGTACAATGTCCAGACTGGACTTTTCTAATATAAAATTCCTGGAATACAAATTTACAGAAACGTAATTGTTGAGTTTAAAAATGCTTTAATCATGTTTTTCCGAATATTGCAATATATAGTGAACTAATTCAACCTACTAACCACTTTTAAATCTTGTTAATTTCAAACTTAGGTATTTGTTTTATCATTATATATATTTTTTGTCAAGGAAGTTTTATTCAACACACAGAAACTAAAATTACCTCTACTTCAGTGTACCTTTGTATCTATTTTTTTTCATAGACACAGAACAACAGTTCAAAGTTAACTGATTTTTAAATTTGAATTTAAGTTTTGTTTTAAGAAATAAAATTAGTAGGAACCTTAATTTTCCTCTCATTATAATTTCTGTAATATTTTCTTATCTAACTTCCATCAGATAAAAAAGCTTTGTTATCTCCAAATTTAAATTCAGCTAGGCAGGACCTACTTCATTCCTTTTTTTATTTATTAATTCCCATCGCCGAGATTTGTAATTTTTTTTCACGCCGTCAGCCGTACCTGTCTAGTAACTGTTTTTCAGTTAGTACTAACCCTACAAAGGATCTTCCACCACTTTCCTACAATGGTGAGGTTATTCTGTTTGCAGCGAAAGTAAAATATTTGGGGATTATCCTAGATATGAAACTTACTTGGAACGCTCACTTGGAAAAAGTTATCCGTAAGGCCAGACTATCCTTGTGGACATGTCGTAGGATCTGTGGAAAATCTTGGGGCATGGGACCCAAACAAATCTATTGGATATATGTGATGATCGTTAGACCAATGATCACATATGGAGCTATTGCCTGGTGGCCAAAAGCTTTACAGCGAATGGCCCAAGCAAAGCTCTCTGGTTTACAGAAACAGGCTTGCCTGGAAATTACTGGTGCTATCAGCTCCACACCGTCAGCAGCCATGGAAATCCTTCTGGACCTACATCCTCTCCATATATTTTTGGAAAGAGAGGCTGGATGGACAACATACAGAATTGTGCATATTTTTAAATGCACAAATCAGGCTTATACAGAACGAAGCAGAATGCTAGTGGGCACTGAATGTCACAGTATTCTGGGAATAACCTCTGACATAATGCCTCCAGCAGTAAACTACGACCTGCCTTACACCGTCCTAATTCCAAATAGAGATGAATGGGTCCTCCGTAAGGATGAACTATTAAGAGCAGACAGCTGTTGGTATACAGATGGTTTAAAAACACCCTCAGGCTCTGGTGCAGGTGTATATGGGCGCAGACCTAGGACAGAAATCTCAACCTGTCTAAGATCCTATGCAACCGTATTTCAGGCGGAAATTCACGCTACTGTTTCATGTGTGGAGAGATTGGAGCAAGCCAATTTCCTACTTAGAAAAATAAAAAAAGCGGCTTTGAAAGCACTTAGCTCTAACCGTGTAACGTCTAAATTTGTATTAGATTGCCAAAAAAGACTCTCCTCAATAGAAGAACTCAATAAAGCATTGCTGGTCTGGATCCCTGGCCATTCTGGCATGGAAGGAAACGAGAAGGCAGACTCTCTTGCAAGGGAGGGTGCCGCACGTGTTTCTATCGGACCAGAACCCACAATTGGCATCGCAATAAGTTTTTCCAAACAAACACTGAATACCTGGACGGCAAGAAGAGCACTAGACTCCTGGCATAATTTACCAGGATTGGTTCATTCAAAGGCTTTCATACATCCTTCGAAGAATGTCTCCAAACAAATGTTGGACTATAGCAGGCATGACCTACGCTGTCTAACAGGCCTCTGTCATCTGAATCATCATATGCTGAAACTTGGACTGTCGGAAGATCCGACCTGCCGTCTTTGTCTGGAAGATGATGAAACAGCAGAGCTTATAATTTGTGCCTGCACCGCCGAGGCTCGAATCAGGTATCTGATGTTTGGCAGGGATACTCTCTCGCCCTCGGACCTGAAATATCATTCACCAAATAAGCTAATCGGCTTTGTTAAGAAGCTGAGTTTGTTTGGTGAAATCTGAATAGGTGTGAGCCACAAGCTCTCTAAAAAGACAGCTGTCAAATTTTCATTATATTTTATTCATTAGTTAGTGAGTTATTGTGCGAGAGTGACTCTACTTTTAATTTTTAGGAAACAATGGATCAAAAACAATTCCGTGTTTTGATTTTATTTTACAATGCTTCTTGATGTGAGAAGTGTTATAGGTTAGCTGACATGGTAAAAAATGTATTGGCTTTATATTACATGAGCAATTGACTATGAGAAAGCTATGTTTGAAGTGGGTGCCGCGTTTGCTCATTGTTGACCAAAAACAAGAACATGTTAATGCTTCTGAGCAGTGTTTGACCGTGTTAAAACGTAACAAACCAGAATTTTTGCGTCGATATGTGACAATGGATTGAACATGGATCCATCACTTCACTCCGGAATCAAAACGTTCTTCATCTGAGTGGACAGCAACTGCAGAACCTCGTCCAAAGCGCTCGAAAGCACAACAATCTGCTGGAAAGGTAATGGCCTCGGTATTTTGGGATGTACGTGATGTAATATTCATCGAAATATCTTGAAAAGGGAAATACCATCAACAGTGAATACTATATAGCGTTATTGGGGCGTTTGAAGGCCGAAATTGTAAAGAAACGTCCGCATATGGCAGACACTGGGGCTAAAGATAAATCGTTCTAGAAAAGTGGTATTGAAATGTTAGAGCGTCGCTGGAATGATTGCGTTGTTCTTGATAGAAATAACGTTAATGAATAATACTAATTTTGAACAAAAAAACTTGTTTTCTTTGTTAGGCCCGGGACTTTTCAGCCTATGTGTCACTATTATTTTCGTACAACGTTCAACGTTGAAAACGAGGGGAAATTAACTGAATAATCAACATACAGTTCCATTTATTATATGATTGCAGTTATTTGAAAGTAGCATATATTTAATATATTTTCTTTTCTTCCAGTATGTTCAAGTTAATATAAGCGAAGGATCCATTGAAGGTAAAACAGGTTTGACTTACAGATTGAATAAAAAATATTATGCTTTCCAAGGAATTCCTTACGCAGAACCACCAGAAAGATTTGAAGTAAGTTCAACAAGTTATATAATAAATGATTCGATTAAAATCAGCATTTTTTAAAAACTTCATCATTTACGGAAATTTCCTTCGGACTAACCCTCCGCAGCATCCCAGAATCTCTACTCAACAGCACCACACATGCAAGCCTGTAAATTGAGAACACCACAAGTGAATGTTGGCAAATTAACATTCGTAAAAAGCTTTTTATACAAAAAATGTTTAATCTGCAAACTCATTAATATAGTTGAAAGTATCACCTGATCTTTTTATCGTTACTCGGTGGTATTTATGTAGTGCAAACTCGCAAGGTCCAATCCAAATAAAAAAAAAATAGGAGCAAAACCAAAATATACATGGTTTATATGCGAATATTTGTCATAACTTTAGTATACAGAGTGGACAGATTTATGACTTATACATCACTTTTTTGGTTATAAGTTGTATCAAAGTATGTAACAGGCTGAATACGCAAGTCCAAGCTCAAGAGCAAGACCGAGCCTGAATAAGCAAGACCAAGACTCACATTTGAAATTCCGAATGCTAAAGTAGTTAACAACACTCCACACCATGATCATGAGTCAACAATTAGTTTATCTGGCAACGAGATAGGGATATACTACATTCCAATCTAGATTCACCAAATAAGTAAAATTAATTGCACATGCCTTAGAATTCGACCCTGCATTGTCACATACTATACGAGAAAACAGTTCCACGATGTAAAAATTGCACGGTACTACAATAAATTCAGCGTCAACTCAATTGTCCTCTATTCTCTAAGGAAAGAAGGTAGCTTTGGGAAAAAATTATCCAGGCAAGGATACTTATAATCAGATTTCATTAACTCACAATAGGTTTTGATTTTGTGTTTGTTATTTGTCAGATCGATGGTCATCAAATAGAGGGCCGTTGAGCCATTTTGTGTAGGGGGTACATGATTCAATTTCATTCAATTTAACGGTCGAACGAATTTTTTAATAACGATCTTGATAATGAACAACGAGATTGACTTCGGCCAATACAAGACGTCAGTGAGGATCTTAAGAAAATTGAGAATGTCCTCGAAGGCGTTAGCTACATTCATTCTCTGCATTCTTATGGTGAATGGTAGCAATAAAATGTAAAATGTAAATATATTCGGGAGTAATGAGCTTACTGTCTAGATGGGACCGATCCGTACCTAGGAAATATACCAATTGTTCCAATATATATCGATACAAACTAGCTTTTATCGATAAAATGTTTGACGATAATGACAATTTATTAGTTGTTATCGATAATAAACAGCACATGTTCTGATTGGCGGATTTAGGCTTCCTGCCACCCTAGGCACAGTTTGATGCGCCGTCCTTCTAGTGGATGCTTCTTACTAGCAGTATCGAAGCGATCTAAAATTACATTCCAAACAATTAATAGAATTGATGTTTCTAGACGCTGTAATTTTCGCTGCAATCCTGTAGCTTCAGATCGCGTAGTCGGTTTCTCATTTTTGCTCTCAATGAACATCTTCAGGACTAAATACTAGTAGCCTGACTCAAAATTTCAGTTGGTCCAAGGTGACCCTTGCTTTAGGTCCTAGAACTTAATGTGGTATTTATACAATGAAAAATAGTGTACTTGAAGCAGTTGTGTATTTATGTTTTCAGGTACCAGTAGCTAAAAAACCGTGGAATGGTGTTTTAAATTGTACATATGACAAATCGGAATGTGTTCAAGGACTGGGAGAAATAACTGGATCGGAAGACTGCTTGTTCCTCAGTGTTTACACGACAAATGTATGTGTATTATTCTTATTTAAAAAAAAATACAAAAAACATGGTTTCAAACCAGTAACCTCAATAACTAGTTGTCATATGTGGAAAGGTCGAAGTACTGTGAACATACAGATTACGGCTAAATTATAAAATAGGTAGATTCTTAATTTCAAATACCGATTTTTTTTAATAATTTGCATCACCAGTTTTCATGAGGTGAATGTCAGTCTTGTAATACCTCATTTAAAAGGTATTTCAATACTGTATTCAGTTATGACATAGTTTGTCAATTATAAGTTCTGCGGTGTGAACAAAAATTTATTCAATTTTTCAGTTCGAGAATTTGCTACCACTATTAAAAATTGTTAACAATAAGCTGTTGGAGTTCAATATCTTAGGTGACACACCCGGTATTTAATGAACTTCATTTTTTAGTATAATAAATACACCTAAACACAACAGCAATTAATCGTCAAAAGTCAAGCTACTTTTAATCGATAAAAATCAAGTTACCTGTCTAATGTCAATTGAAATATCAGTTGACGTTTAGTCTGATACACAAATTTCCAAGTAAAAAAGTTTTAGAAGTGAATTATGGATACTCTAAGTGAAATCCAACGACATTTTAATTTTCATAGGATGTGGAGATAAAATGAGAACTTAGCACCGGGTATGCGATTTGGTTATAAGAAAGTAACAAAAAATGTGGTCATGATACAAATATTCAAATTTCTGGACGTCCTAAGTTGCCAGAGAACGTGAAACTTGATGTTGTACTAAGTATTGAAGATAATCCTCATAAGTCCCAATGTCCAGGTATCGTCGCATCAGCGTAGCGTACGAAACAAAAATACCACGGGAGTACGTTGGCTTGCTGCAGACAACGCTAACGCTTACCTCGTCTCCTCTCGTACTGTCTTGTCAGTCGCTAACAGTCTCTAAGCGTATGCTGTGAGGTGTGCAACGTGTCTGTAATATAGTAGTTCATCGCTAGACATATTGTATACCAGCCACTTTCGTACGACACATGGATTATTGAGAGAAACAGGTAACTTCGAAAAAAACTGACAATTGGACAGATTTCGTTGGACTAAGACAATCAATTATACTTCTGATACTACACCAAGAGTATTGACATTAGCTCTAACCGGATATTGCCACCTGGATGGGTCCCTCAAGAAGCTCAAGCAACCAAAAGAATGTGAAACGGAAGAAGAAACCTTCATTAACATAATTCTAAAGTGTATAGCAATACAGAATCTTGGGAGTGCTGGATAGAGTATTCACACTTACCTAAACTGAAGCCCGCCTAAAACTTTCCTTAAGAACTCAATAGAAGGAAAAAGGAACAATAGATCTTTCAGGAATCAGTGAATGTCACCTCAATATACATAGGTACATATACCGGGTGGTGAATGGTCGGACGCACCATAGGAAATCCAATGGAAAATCATAAACTCTTAAATTCCTGCTTCCCAAATCATTTTAGGTGAAAACTCAATAGGAACTTTTCTTTAAAGAATTAAATACTGCATCAGATGAGACTATTAAAAATATTTTTCAGCTTTTGGTAGTTGAAAAAATTGACCAATTTATTTACCATTCTTGTACAGCATCAAGACAGCAATGATATGTCAAAATGACTAAAATATTTAGATGTCAAATCATTCAAATAGTCAAAAAAATAGAAAGCAAAGTTATTTATTGTTAAATAAATACAAACGCTAAATAAATTGCAATAAATGCTCAAATAAACCACCGTTTTGGGCTAAACAATATCCTAATCTATCATAAAACTCTCGTCGAACATTTGCTAGAATGCGAGGCGTTATTTTTGCACATTCTTCTCGGATGCCTGTCTTTAATGCCTCTAAATCTGGAAACCTTACCGTGCCGTAAATTTTGGATTTTACATCTCCCCAGAGATAAAAGTCATTTGGGGCAAGATCTCCAGATCTTGGGGGCCATTTAATAAGACAATTTGGTCCTATCACACAGTTATTAAAACAATTATTGACAAATTCTTTCACTTCACGGCTGTTGTGAGCAGGACAACCGTCCATTTGAAACCAAATTTCTTCTTCTTTGGGAGCTACTTCTGCGAGTGCTGGTAAAATTTCTTGTTGAAGCAAATCCAAAAACCTTCCTGAGTTTAGATTTTCCTCGTAGAAAAAAGGTCCAATAAGATGATGCCCCAGTATTCCTGCCCAAACATTGATTTTTTGGTGATATTGAGTACAGGTTTCCACAACAATTTCAGGCCTTTTAGTTGACCAAATTCTACAGTTTTGCACGTTGGGTTCATTGTTTAACGTAAACGTACACTCGTCTGTAAAGCAAACATTTTTTAAAAATTGTCGGTCTGCATTCGCCCTCTCCAGCATCTCATAACAAAACTCTGCTCTTCTCTCATAATCTCCCTCAAGCAACTCTTGATGACATTGAACTTTATAAGAATGGAAGTTATTCTTTTTAATATTTTTAATGCAGTTGAATTATGCATGTCGAACTGCTGTGCGATTTCTCGAGAACTTATTCTGGGATTTTCAATAACTGCAGATAATACATTTGTGGTATTTTCATTCTCAAACACATTTATTTGAATGTTTTGGTCATTTTTGTCACACTTGCATAAAGGAAGCAATGTGCCAGTGTTTTCAAATTTTTTGATTATTCTTCCAATTGTAGTATGGCTTGGAATCGGGCGGTTTGGATATTTCGCGCTAAATAAAGCACTTACCGTGCGCGTACTATTGCCGGAATAAAACATTTTTACAATTTCTACTCGTTCTGAAACGGTGTACGACATTTTTTACGTTTATTGTTGTCACTAATTGAATAATAGAATGACAATCTTGATAATAGCTTTTAAAGGTAACGTCATCCTGACATATCATTGCTGTCTTGATGCTGTACAAGAATGGTAAATAAATTGGTCAATTTTTTCAACTACCAAAAGCTGAAAAATATTTTTAATAGTCTCATCTGATGCAGTATTTAATTCTTTAAAGAAAAGTTCCTATTGAGTTTTCACCTAAAATGATTTGGGAAGCAGGAATTTAAGAGTTTATGATTTTCCATTGGATTTCCTATGGTGCGTCCGACCATTCACCACCCGGTATACAAACTCTGTCTTAAACAACCTGTGGTCCTCTTCACTAATATGATCATAGGTACATTGCAAAACAAGTAGCTGTCATATGTTGACAATTTTTTTTAGTTTTAAAATGTGAATCCAGCTTCGCGGTCATAGAGATACTACAGATAGAGAGGCAACAAGCCAGTTCGGAACCTGTCAGGCTGTAAGAGAGAGATAGTAAGTCGGAGGTATAGGCTGTCATTCTCTAATAGCGCGCATGCTATATACACAGACAAAGACAGGAAAACCTCTGATCGTCTATTCCCACTTACACAGCGGCCTATGGCTTGTTACCTCTATCTGTAGTATCTCTATGTTCGCGGTACTTTTAACATGTATTTGAAATTATTTTGTTCACATAATGTGGAATTTTTGAATAATTTTTCCACATTTTTCTAAATAGTTTCCAGGTAACAACCGTAAAAATAAAAAATCAGCTATCAATGCAAAAGGAATTTAACAAAAAAAATACTAAGTAACTAATTTATTTTTTATTTTTTATTGATAACTTGCAGCTAACTACCAAATCAGCAGTTCTAATTTGGATACACGGAGGTAGATTTTTCAGCGGAAACGCTTCCTACGAATACACGAATCCCGATAACTTTTTAGACGAAGATGTAGTAGTAGTTCTTATACAATACAGACTTGGAGTTTTTGGATTTTTAAGCACTGAAGATCTAAATTGTTCAGGTAATTTTGGTCTCAAAGATCAAGTCTTGGCATTTGAGTGGGTGCAAAAAAACATTCACCACTTCGGGGGAGATCGGAAGAATGTGACCATCTTTGGACAAAGTGCTGGAGCGATATCGGTAGCTCTTCATTTAACTTCTGAAAAGTCGCAAGGTGAGTATTTCATCATGCCTCACAATAAAAAACCAAAATTGTTTCTTGATGTTTCTATAAAAAAAGTTAGTTTCTGATGCATAGTGAAATCGCTTGGGCCATTAAATTTTCAACCAAACCGAACGCGATATGGACAATGAATAGAACCAGATAATATTTCTTTATACCTAGTAAAAACTGTTTCTGTGCGTTTTCAATTGTAGAGTTTTGTTTTTCAACCCATCACGCTTTTATTATATTCAGTTCATGTCAACTCTGCCCACTAGCACCAACTTACAATGCATTACATTTGTTTCGTAAGGACCTATACATACTCCTCGTATTGAGACTTATATGGTTTTGTACATGCCATGTAAAAAAATCTGAGTAAACAACGCTGCATTAAAGAAATGGAATACTATTACTAATTCTGAGGAATTACAAAGGAAATCCGGAACTGTCTAGATAAGGAACAACAATTCAAATGGAGGTTGACAGAAGGTCATACGAAGAGATTACTGAATAGGGTAGGTAAGGAACTTTTAACCAGGGAACTGGGTAAGAGATATTTGAAGATAGATACCCGATCACTGGACCCTGTACCGTAAGGAAACATCTACACAAAATGGGAGAAGTTTGATGTATAACCGTAATATGAGTAAAGTGAGGGTCCAAACAGTAAATTCAAAAAACCTGTTACTTCAGTAACTAATTTTTATTAGACCTATTCATAAAATATTGTTAACTTGATTCCTTTCGAAATAAACGAAAGATTTATTATTGTAAGAATTGGTTGGTGATACCTTGAGAGGTTTTCATGAAAAAACCTACCTTTGAAATATTCTACGAAATCTTATTGGTTTTATCCGGTTTATTTAAAGCTGCGAGAAAATTGAAAGGTTCTGCCATGTGGATTCCTTCGCATGATGATCACTCACTCACTGTATTTGAAAAGGTCCTAATATTTTAAATTGAACAATTTCTTGAATACATCGACTATGAAATGAATTTAATTTTTTTGCAATAACGTCAATGGAACGACTCCGAAAATAGTGGTAGAGCCACTGGCACTTTTTGAGAACAGTTTCATTATAGTTGTAACGAACGCTTTCACAAGCCGTACTCGAGAGCGTGCATAATGCCAATTATAGTTCACACATTATCATGCCCTTTATGCTCAAAATAGCTAACTACTATGATTGATAGAATCACTTATTTTCAGGGCTATTCAAAGGAGCAATAATGAACAGCGGAGTCTCCATATCTTCATTAGCATTAACGAGAAATGCGCTCCAAACGGCATACACCGTTGGAAGTTCCCCTACTTCCACGCAGCTTTTGGTGCAACGATTGAAGTCAATGGATTATAGGAATCTTCAAATGGAATCCAATTTAGTTGTAATGGTAATAATATGTTTACCTACATTTCCGTTGGTGGGCTCCCACGGTAACTAGTGGAATCCCTAGTCCTTGGGAGCTCTCTCAAAAACTAGTAGGAAAACTACGTGGGTCACTGGTATATTCGTTTGTTTGTGTCATAATTGATTACCCTAACTGTGACAAGAAATAATAACTCCACTTGACTAGATATATTAATACTTATATAACTTAACATCTAATGGACTACATAATATAAAATAATACTGAATAAGACTGAATTATTAATAATCAGGTACTGAATAAACTGAACTATCTCTCGTCTGCTTCATCAACATAGTATATACTATCCTAGGTCACGTCTAAAGTAAATATCAAAATATTACGTGACAGTTACCTGACCTTACAGAGACACGTCCGGTCTGCTTTCGTTTTCAACTTAACCTCACCTTGATAGTTTCAATTGTTTTTAAATAAACTATTATTATTTTGAAATCTAAATATTTTTAAATGGATTTAATTATGTTTTCGATTTAATGCCAAAAGGCATCACACATTCCATTTAATCAATTAAATCAATTTATTTTATTATCCTACCTCTCTACTATTCGAAGCATAGAATAAATCAAATTTGATGAGGTAACTGATTGACTATTTATTTATTGTGGTTCTCTGAATCTAGATAACAATTTCCATCCCCACTCGTTTTATGTAGCCAATCCATATCGAGACTTAACCCTTCTATACATGCACATGTCAACCTCATCAGCTTTGCGTACCCATTAACCCAATAGTGCCCTTTTAGCACAACTACTCCGGCTTTGACAGATTTCCTATCTTCGCTGATGGGGTGTGCCGTGAATTTTATCAAATGTCCGCCAATGAAACGTCTCGCCTGTCTCTGCCATGGAGAGAACTTCCACAATTCTAAAGATGTCTCTGCTACCCACTATTAGAAAGCATTAAGTATTGGTATTGGAGAATTTTGTCTCCTCGAAGCTTTTATTTTCTTTCATTTAACCTCTTTTGGTCATTCAATTCAATCAGAATTTGATTTCCTCATGTTTATTGGAAGCAAAATGTAAAGCAAGGGCTATCACTATTTTTTTTTAAGTCACAGTCGTGTTTGGAATATTATATGGCTTTTAGAAACAACGATAGTCAACTTTCTTAAGCTGCTCAACAAAACAACAGCTTTTGGCAACATCTTCGATGGTATAATTCGCTGACAATTTCATCATATTTATTTTAAATTACCTAGATGAATGTATAAAATGTTCGGATCTAATACTTTTTTCCATTTCAGTCAAATCCAGGCTTGTTTGAACTGCCTTTCGGACCTGTAAGAGAATTACCTCACCCGAATGCATTTTTGACTGAAAGAAGTGACGAACTGTTGGTAAAAGGAAATTTCAGCAGGGTTCCAATGTTACTGGGATTCACATCAAATGAAATGATGATATGGCAAAGTGTCAAAATTCCCATAAAAAAAGATGGAAATGTATCCTTAATACCGTGTGAGTCAATATTTACCTTATATATATTTTTCCTTTCCCACAATAGCCATCCACACAAGATATCATCCAACAACCCATCAGAATAAGTAGATTATAATACAAAATTTTCTGTAAATCCGATTATAATATTTGGTATGCCACTTTTATTTCAGTAAATGTTGAATATAACTAAAAGGACATCTAACCTCATAATGCATATGGCATATACAACTGAGCCACTGCAGCACGTGGCTGGGCTTAAGCTAGATCAATAATAATAATAATAATCAAACTAAAGAAATACGAAGAATGTTTGTTTGTATCAAATCAAAATATAACATTGATTCATTGGCCTACACGACTTTTGTAACAAACAATTATTTTTATAATGCTAATACCTTCCAAATAATAGAAAACATATTTATAAAGCCATAATAACGTACCACTTTTCAATAAGCTCTTTTGGTGTTTCGGAATTCGGTCCGGGTACCTAGCAAAAGGACTACCTGCTCACAGGGACCTTGTCCAAATCCGAAAGGGTGATTTCGTAATTCGGTCCGCTGTCGAAGCAGGTAAATTTCATGTGGGTATTAAAAGATTATTTTTAGCAATTGTTCTTCTGAAGTGCAGAGTGTAAGACGTGTTTATTTGTGTCCGTTATTGTGATTTTGTTTGTTTGTTTGTTTGACATGGAAAATATTAATTTCACCTCTATGACGAGTGAAAAGGGTAAGCGTTTATTAATAATAGATGGGTTTAAATTTTGTTTTCAAAAATCATTATCTCAAAAATACGAAGGTGGTTTGGTAGGGGTAGGTGTGGTTGGGTTATTATTGAAAATTATTATAATTTATTCTTCAAAAATTGACTAGAAATACGAAGGTGGTTTGGTAGGGGTAGGTTTGGTTGGGTTATTATTGAAAATTATTATAATTCATTCTACAAAAAAATTGACTAAAAATACGAAGGTGGTTTGGTAGGGGTAGGTTTGGTTGGGTTATTATTCCACGTACTGTATCCAATTTAAATATATATGACAATACTTCATTATGGGCAAAGCAAATACATTTTCAACGTCCGCCATACACACCAAAATATCACTACTCATTGATTTTACATAGGCCATACCGCAATTCTGAATTTTTTTTTATTTTGAACATAAATACAATCTATGAAGAATTAGTTATAACTTAAATAATTTAAAATTGGCATTATCAGGTGACATCGATGCAGTTGAAAGATTTTTCATCATGTTAAACCTATGAAGGAATCTCTGCAACAATATTTTCATTTGATTAAATCACAATGTAGATTTGAGACATCTTTTCTTTTTCAGTGGATACTACTAAAAGAAATACTTGAATGTTTTTATTTTTAGTGTTATCAGCACTGCATAGTCAGTCAGGACCGGCCTATGATATGAATCCTAGTTTGCTTGTACCTAAAACTATCCGTTCCGAAAAAAATCTAACCGAAGCTGGATACAAAATAAAATCAGAGTTTTGGGGAAGTGGAACTATCACTTCTTCCGTAGAAAACCTCATTCAGGTAATATTTTATTCTTTTTATTGAAACCAATGAGCGTTTATGAGTTTTGAATGAGTGTTCATCTGCCACAACTCGTTAAATGATTCGTTTTGCAAACTGCCCTAAGTGCTATTTGGGCTTCTATTTAAACCTGGGATTTACCAACTGACGGTAAAAAAGAAATCAAGTTAGACATATCAGTACTTTAGCTGCCAGTGGTAGGATGGACCCTAAGCAGAATAGCTCAAGTGGTAGAAACATACATGTTTGAAAAAAACAGGATACTGAATTGCTGTAGCACCAAATAGATTCAAAGTATCTACTATTTTCCATTTGAAAATGGTTAATTTCGTTGAGCTACCCCAAAACTTATAGATTAGTGATTGATGTAAGAATAAGAGCATACCCAGGAATCTCAAAGTACACAAACTTTTTGCACTGTATTTATGGAAGGAAAAAAAACAAAACCTGGCATAGAGCTGATAGAGGTCATTTTGGGAAGTGAAGGTGAGAAAAATATGATAAATGAAATGAATTTTGAGTATCTTTGCTTAAAAAATAGATATTGAGATGCATTTTCACTCACTTTTCAAGTTCCATCCTCTTACAAATAAATGAAAAAAAATTAGCATCGCACAAAAAGCTTGAAACAAAACAGTTGCTCAATCACCGTCACCTAGCGACCGTTAAAACCACTGGAATGAAGCGATACTAAAATATTTCATTAAGCACTGAATTCCTTTCCAAGCAATACTGAGTTTCTTAAAATCCATGTAGCGAAACAAATTATAACGGTTTATTTGTTCAGCTTTCCCACTCACCCCGACCAGTTATTTTACAAGATAGAGGAAAAAGTACCGGAGCAAAATAATCTAATGATAGTAATGATTATGAATATTCAAATATTGTGGTACTATAACGGTACGTTTATTATAGAAAACTGATGTTTTGTGATATTATTCTGAACTACTACCTCTAGCGGTGGAGTAAAAAACTGCCAGCAGTTTTTCGTATGCAAGCTTGTAATACAATTTTTTTTCTTTAAGATGTACGATAAATAGTTCTTAAAATACAGGGGGTTACCTTTCTTAGTCAGACACCCGGTAAATGATTCTAGAGAATGAGGGATACTTATTGTTATCTACTGATTTCACTCACTTTTCTTTAGATATCCTGAGTATTCATAATATGTTTAGCTTACCTGAAACAAAAAAAAAGGTAAATTGTACAAAATGAATTGGACAAAACGAATATTGATAAATAAGAAATATTTATTCAATGTTGACATATAAAGTGACATTTTTCAAAACTGACTTCCGTTAGCAAACATATTTTTCGTAACCAGTTACATAATGAAAAATATTATGTAACTGTTGAAGAAAAATTAATTTTATCACCAGTTAATGAAAACAAGAGAGAAAAGAAGAAAGTTTAATGTCATATTAACAATAAGAACAACTAGAACAATTTACTTTTTATTTTATTCACTACAAATATTTATGACACAATTCGAACAGTTTGTTAGGTTAACCTCCGCGGAATAAGAAGTCGATGTAATTTCGTGATGCTAGGGTTGACAGTTCGAGCCTGAACTAGTGAAGATTTTTTTTCATTTTTGTATTTAAAAATTAATTTAAAAAAAATTTAAATAGCCACTTTCGATTTTAATTTGATATTAATGGTAAAATAATAAATAAAAGTATGAAATTAATGTATAAAATAAAAGTATTGTCTTGTGCAATATTGGTTGCATAACTTGTAGGAATCAAAAAGTGCTGTTTTCAAATCAGAAAAATTAATTAAAAATTGTTGAAAAACACATAAAATAAATTAAATTTTATTTTTGTCCAAATTAGATAAAATCTTGTATGAAACGTATGAAACGCTTTATTGATAGGTAAATCAAATTTTCTTTTTGTCAAAATTAGATAAAATCTTGTATGAAATGCTTTTTTGTGTAACTCGTGTCATTTTACGGGACCTCGCTCGCCCCGCAAAAATTTCACTCGTTACACAAAATGATGCATTTCATAACTGGTTACATAAATAGCTATTTTTATGAAAATCTTAGTCACCTTATTTTTTTCACTCATCGTAAACCGTATATCGTTTTTTCCAATTTCATTAACCTCCTTTGTTGGAAATAAAATGAAAAATTTGTAACAATCGAACTGTAGGTATAATTTATTTAAAAAGGTTTTAATCCGGTTATTGTTCAAAATCTACGATAATTTTTTTGTTATTTCAGTTCCGAAATGTCGATCAGTACGTGAGACCAATAAATAGATTTGTCAAAAATGTGTGCAAATATGTACGTGACACATACTACTATTTATTCAGCTACGAAGGAAAACTGCCTGGAATCAGTTCTAAAGGTGAATATTTTTGTTGAAACTGCGATTTTAAAAAAATACAAATTTTCAATAAATCTTTTCAAATTTAATTGTTACAGGAGTTGGTCATTGCGACGATGTATTGTATTTTTTCAACTCGAACAAAAACTACTCCAAGGAAGATGAAAAAACTATTAAGAGGGTAGTCAGGATGTGGGCAAACTTCTGCAAATTCGGGTAAGCTATTTTCCATGACTTTTTTTTTGGCATTTCTGTACGATTTTTTCCATAATTATTTCCTTTATTTCTAGTTTAAAATCTGATTACTTTAAGAAAAAAATATTCTCGTTGGAGAAGGAATTAGAAAGTCAATTATAGGTTTCGTTCATTCAAAAATTCAATTTTCCATATAAATGAATTTTTTCGGTTTCAACGCGATTTTTCGATATTAAAATGACTTTTTTGGAAAAAATGATTGTACAGCTTTTGTAGGGAACTCCGATTATATGATTTCCTTTAATTGAACTCCTCGTTCAGCAATATTATTTACGATTATTTCAGTTCATTGATAGTATGATTTCATAGTAACTATGGATTTAAATTTATCATTTACTAAATAAAAAATGTTGTTTCTGCAATTAACAATTTATTAACTTTGTAGCATTTATTGTAAATAATATTTAATGTCAGATCAAAAAATTCCAATTTAAAGAGAATTTGGTATCAATTATTATTAGGATCTGCCTTTCCATCTCTACAGCTCAAAAACTGTTGAACTGCTCACAGGCCCCGAGTGTCATTCCCACTCGGTCGCCCCACGAGTGGAGCTACCAAGCGGCATTGTTCCCGACCAGATCCGACCGCACTAAGACCACCCCATTCATTTATTGATGCTCTCTTTCTTCTTCTTCCCTTTTTCCCATCACTTCTCTCACGTACCTGGATATTATTTGACAATGTTCCTTCATCTCCACCATTATTCTGATAAATTTATCTTTTTTTAGCTTCCATCCCACTTTTACCTTCGCCACTTTCCTTAGTAAATCCCATAGTATGCATGTAAAAAGGATGTGCTTTGCATCATCCCTCTCCCCAAAATATATGCACTCATCATCCTCCGTTTTTCCTATTTTTTTTCGTGTACGATCGGAATGACCCGTGTCCCGACAGAGCTTGACTGTAATCCTTTCTCTAGCTTTCTTAATAGTCTCACCTCCTGAAGTTCATTCCTGACCCTAGACATATACCCAAGTACTTCAGCTTCCCCCTAGGTACTATCATCGTACTCCCCAACCGAAATCTAACTTCTTTCCTTCTGTGCCCTACCAATACCGTAATTTCTGTCTTTTCTGGTGCTAGCTCCATACCCCTGTTCACAAGCCATCGGTTCACTTTCCACATTGCTTCATCCATATTTACCTCTAGAGTTTACGCTTTAGCTACAGTAACCACTATAGCCCACATCGTCAGCATAGCCGATGAGCTTCACACCTTCCGGCATTTTTATTTTGAATAATGGATCACAAAACAGATTCCACAGTACCGACCCCTGTGGAATCCCCGCCGTGACATCATAGGAATCCCCCCCAGTAAAATTCTTCTCCCGCAAAAATAGTCCCTGATTTTATTTTTTGGATATAACCCGGCAGTTCCCTTCTCTCCATCTTTCCCAGGATACAACCTATCGGCACTGTATTAAATGCATTCCGTATATCTAAAGTCGCTATCGCACACCATCTCTCCTTTCTTCCAGTTGCTTTGTTATTTCTTGTTATCGACATCACCTCCATCGCTGCCATAATTTTAGACTTCCCTTCCCTGAATTCATAGTGGTTCTGTGCCCATCCCTCACCCCTTTCAATTGCCTTATTCAGTCTTTTCTTGATGATGTGCTCATACAGCTTCGCCATTGAATTAATGACACACAACGGCCTATACGATTCTGGCTCCCCCCATGCTTACCAGCCTTTGGTATCAGGACCAGCCTCGCTTCCTTCCATTTATTGGGAAATCTGTTTTCTCTCATCAATTCACTGACGTAACCGGTGACATATTCTGGAGCCTCTTCTACTATCAATTTTATGCATTCCGTTGGTATACCATCCGGTCCTGGAATCAGGATCCTGGTTGGGCTCCTGACAGGGCATTGTAGACTTGACACATGAATAACATGGAATTGGCAGACACAACCATATGCAGGTTTTGCCAAGAAGATGAGGATCCCTCAGTACACATACTGCGAAGGCGTGACTAGGGTGAGGTTTTTAATGATGGGGGCGAAAAAACCACAACCCTCCCAGTATATAGAGGATCTGAGGTTTGCCATTCGAAGTCTAGTAATCAAGACGGACCTAGACAAGGAACTCTAGAATAACAGGAGAGCACACACAATAGATCTGCAAAGGTCGTAGTGGAGAGGCTCCTAGAAGCACATAAGCCCCATATTTTATCTTATCTTATCTTATTTATATGGGAAATCGAATTTTTGAATGAGCGAACCATATAATTGACTTGAAAATGTTTTCCAATGGGAATATTCTTTTTCTATGAATTATCAGATTTTCAAAAAAATATCGCCTAAAATTAAACCCCTTAGAGCTGCTTCTGCTGGTACTCTTTATTTCGGTTTCAAACTTTTCTATTAGTGATATAGGTGTCCATGTAATTAGAGTATTTGGGATTCTATAAACTTCTCTTTTAATTTGTTATCATCAATTTTTTTCGCACCGTTATCTATATTTTGCGTCGCACTTTCCTTTCAACAATTCATAACTGTTCTCAATTTTTATTCTGGAAACACATTCTATTTGCTGCAAATTCACCTCATTACCCTATTGCAATTGGAAATATTCTCACGTGAATTCTGTAACAGAATAGAAAGGAAATGTGTTTTTAAATTCGGAAACTTCTGGTGTAGCTACTCCGTATGTCTATTCGGAGTTTTTCGAGTAGTTCTGTAGTGAATATAAATACAGACGGCTAAAATGGTCTTTCTATATACATACCTATCCCGTTTTGCCATTGTCTATGTTGATCGTTGCGTGCTGAATATTGTTTATTTATATTTAAAATTGGATGGGTTTTTTTTCATTCTGTTCAACTTTCATGATAGATAGCTGGTCTGGATTCTTTCGTCTATTTCGCATTTTGAGCTATATCAAAGTATACAAAATCATTCATTACTACCTTCTGGATTTTGACCTACACATCGCTATTATTATACTATAATAATTACTGTTGAACAAAATAAGAAAAAATTCAAATAAAACGTAGAGCAATATTGGTAGGACTTGAAACTACGACCCTCGCTGTGGAAGGCACGCGCTTACCCATCGCAAGCTCATTGGAGGGCTCTACACGGTATCAGGCAGTCCAAGCTCCTATTGAGGGGATGGACTGATGGACATGCTAGAGCTGCTCTAGAACTACCAAGGAGTAGGTTGAAAAAAATAGCAGGACTCCTAACCATGTTCTCCCCGTATGTCCACATTGGGCTGTGCTACGCAGGCGAATCTTCGGAGTCCCTGTTATGACCTCTGGGGACATAAGCAGGCATCCACTGAAGAGGATTGAGTCCTTCATCGAGGGACTCGGCTTCATGGATGTATAAGTATCAGGAATGGCACAATGGGCCCGCCAGTGGCCTCAATGCCGGAACCTTAGCTTGAGTTTGTTTTGGTTAAAGTTCGCCTGACTGAATTAGTAGTAGTGGTAGTAGTAGTGGTAGTAGTAGTGGTAGTAGTAGTGGTAGTAGTACCCATCGCAAAAAGGAGCATTACAGGTATCAATAATATTAATACTTATAGACGGAACCAATGAATACTCTCATATTTCAAAGATTGATAAGCGATTATACAAATACATCCTTTTAGACAGAATACAAAGACATCAAAACAAACCTTAGAAATGGAAATAATTGATATCACTGGCAACTAAATGTCAAGAACTTCATAAGTAATAAATATTTAACATGTTTCCTCCTTTCTACCCGAAGTTTTCAGGAAAGAGTCATAGAAGGTAGCATTTGTCGATAGAAATACATTTCTTTTCTTTGCTATTTCTTTTCTATTCCTATTTCTATCAAGTTACTGAGTACGCGTGCTGGAGTCTCTTGGTTAATCACATTTTACTTGCAGATCAAGTCACGTCAAGTCAAGTTGAGTTTTACATTAACTGCTTCTTCGAAAGTCAAAACACACACATTTTATCATTGATGTGAGAGTATGTTAAACGCCTTTCTTTAAGTTTGCTCAATTCTATGACTTAGAAGGTGACTGACAGCGCTTACATATTTATATATTTCTGAAAAAAAAGAGGCATGCGGAAATGCGCATATTTCCAAATGAACAAAACATGCTTATGCGGAGTATAGGAGAGTGCTGGAGGACACTGACAGTCACAGTATTCTGGAAATGACCACTGACATAATAACTTCAACAGTGAACTACGACCTGCCTCATATCGCCCTAATTCAGAATAAATATGACTGGGTCCTCCGTAAGAAAGAACTATTTAGAACAGATAGCTGTTACCCAGTGATGTTGAATTGGTCATAATCTTTCTATTACCCACAGACCTGAAGGTGATTTTTTTGGGTGAGGTATAAAATACAATCGGCTCTTGAGAGTCGCAATGTAGAGCATTATAGATCACTAACATAGCCTAACATAAATATTCATGCCAAACAAATAGTTATGTACCATTTGGCATTAACTATTTGGCCGTTGCTCTAGCGTTGTAGCTGTAACAACATCAGATTCAGTTTGTTCTGGGAAATGCATTTATTTTTCTCCACTCCTTCCTGAATCCCATATTCTCCTGAAGTACCAATTTAGCATACATACCTAAATGAAGCACTATAATCAGTTTTTTGACCCGTAGGCTGAGGACTAGAAATTTAACAATTATGCAAAATATTACTATGATTATTATATTGATATCTTTATTATTCTTTTCATTAATTATTTTGTGATATTAAACCACAATCTTTTTTATATTTTTCAATTCAACGTTTCGGTAGCGTTCCAGAAAAGGACAACATGTGGAATATGCCGAGTGACGCCATGTACAGATTCTGTCACCTAGAAGAGGAAACTGCTGAGCACATCCTAAGTCAGAGCGATTGCCTTGCGGTTTATTATACTAGGTGATGAGATGCCATCGACAAGAAATTAAATGAAAGATTCAGTCTCGAGGCTGATTAGCTAGGCATACACAGAAGGGGTATTCTAATGATCTGGTCTGGCCCCGTTCAGTTTGTTCAAATCTTCCGCTCTTCTATGGTCGCGTTCATCCCTACGTAGCACTAATAGAGCGATCAAAAATTTCCTGCTGAACGCGTGCTTTGTCAATTGATCAGGTGTGAGCCCTGTGGTAGCAGACGCCATTTTGTCCATCAGAGTTGATATACGCTACGCTACCGATCAATGATGCATTAACTGTCATTTATGACAAATATTATCTTAATAAACATATCAAATAACATAACATTACTTTGGTTTGAAGATATTTGCATCTTAAAAATGAATGAATACTAGTAGCAACTATTAAACTGAATTGAAATCGAGAATGAATGAATAATTATTGGAGTCATGCATCAAATTAAATTAGGTTATGGTGTTATATCAAGATAAGTACGTTCAAAAGAATCAAGAAACGATGGATTAGTCTAAAAATCGCTACCTGATCAGCTTTGTTGGGATGAACGCGACCAATGTGTAGCGACAGACAAGATCAGTGAGCGATCAGGACTGTGGTATTTCTTCAAGATCTGTACTTTTTACTCTCTAGATATCGTTCCGATACTGAGTAAGCATGTTGTTTGTAGAGTTTTAGGATGGTATATCCACCAACTGGCAGTTGACAATATAGCTATAAGGAGAAACAATTATTTGGATAAATTTTAAAATTGTAATTTGGTTGTTTTGTATTGATTAAATGATTATTTTTATCATAAACAGTCATATATGGTCAATGACACCAATATTTTGAAGTTTAGGACTGCAATTCTATTCACAGTAAATCATATTCTTGTTAAAATTTGAAGTAAAATATTTTTTGTTTGACATTCTAACAATCTTATAGTCTACTAGAAATGGGATCCAGTGAAGTGCTCGCTCAAGGAACGATTTATTGGGATAGCGCTATTTTGCTGATTTCGAAGATGTGTTTGGTGTTACTTTAATTTCGCAAAATAATTAATAAAAATAATAATGAATATACCACAATGAACATACAGAAGATATTTTGATACCTTTACGTTTCAGGAAACCAATCCCTTACCCTGATCAACTACTTGATAATGCGAAGTGGCACTCTGCATGTAGCACTGAAACTCCATATTTATTCAATATCAACACTACAATGTCACGAATAAATAATCCATATCAGAAGAAACTAGACTTTTACGAAAATGAAATATTTAGTAAATATGGTCAAGGTGTGTATGATACTTATTAGAATAAAAATGTTTTCAATAAAGATTGTTTTTCTCCTCAAACCCCCACAAAATTTCCAGTGTAAATTTCAATTGATATACAATACGGTGCACCACTGAAATCGCTTATTCCATTCTCGAATTTTTAATTATATTTATGTATATAGCCATCGGTATAATTAAAAATAAAGCTTTTGCGCCGCTGGAATCACTCTTTTCCATTTCCAAGGATTAGAGTATAATTTTTAGTTACTGCAAACAGTCACTAAAGTGGCACTTACAGTCTTTAGGGATTTGAGTGCAAGCCTCCACCCCATAATTGAAAAAATGATAAATATAACAAAATCCGTTCACTTGAAATCATCCAAGATTATGTGGAATGGAAGAAGAAACCTCCATTCACATACTTGCGAACTGCACAGCAATTCAGAATCCTAGGACACAGCACCTGGGAGACTACTAGATAGAAGAGGGACATTTACCTAAGGTGAAGCCTGCAGATATCCTAAAATTCCTCCGGAAATAGGACTAAAGGAGCTACTAGTCTCTGAGCCTCTCCTTGAAACTAAGCAGAAGTAAGGGGGCCAGGCACGTATCCAGGATTTGGTTTCGGGGAGGGGTCCAACAAGAAAAAAAAATGTTTTGAAGAGGTTAAGGTCAAAGGCCTTATATAAAAAGTATAAAATTGTCAAGGTACAAAACAACACGTTAAAATACAGGTTTTGTTGGAAACATTTTTAATCTTCTGTTAAAAATTGAGTTATTACTATTACCTATAGTCACAAACAATCTCATAATTATAAAAAGTGTAAGTGTGTAGTAAGAATAATGGTTACAAAGACAATCTTCGCATTTTTTTATTAGCCACAATGTCAAGTATTTTATCAGGAAAAACACCGATGTCCCCGTGTATTGAGAGCACAGCCAGGGAACTTGGCCTTTCGTGTGACATTTTGTTCCTTAGAAAGGTTTTTACCCTTTTAAGAGTAGAAAAAGATCTCTCGACACTGGCTGTAGCAACAGGTAAAGTAGAAAGAATAACCAGTAAATGATGAAGAGCAGGGAAAAAATGTTTGTTACCGTGCTCCAAAACCTTTAGGATTTCGGTATTTCTGTCTAAATCTTCATCCACTTGATTGCACAATAAGTAGTATTCACCCTTAAGAGCAGACAGCGAGTAATTATCTTCAATATACATAGAAAGCTGCTCCAGGTGACTTGCATTTTCATTTGAGGCAAAGCCTGGTAATAAGCTTTGAAAAGCTATTAGTTTAGTTGAGTTTGTATGGAAACGATCTTGTAGATTCTTTATAAGTTGATCGACGATAAGTTCCTCTGTGTTGCTAATAGTTAAGCAATTGATTTTTATTTTTAAACTTAGACATTTAAAAATAATATTTTCAAAACTGTATGCCGTTCAATATGTCTATACATTTTTACTTTACTGCCTGTACCTACATAAAAATTATGGAATCATCGTTTTTCTAGTATGTGTTTGGAAACATTTCGGGGGAGCCCCTGGACTCCCTCCCTGGATACGTGCCTGAAGGGGGCACAATAGATCTTTTAGGTCTCAGTGAATGTTACCCCAAAATACATACATACATACATACATACACACATACATACATACATACATACATACATACATGCATACATGCATACATCCAATTTCCGGAATACAAAAAATAATAATAATAAAGAGTTCTGTTCAAAAAGAGAAAGGACCTTGAAAAAAAATTTTTATTCTAAGTTATTCTAAAATCCTGCAGCAGGAAGTAATCAAATGATCTGATAATATTTCAGATTAGTTATATATAAAAGAATGATAACCTCATCAACGGCCTTGGAAATGTCGGGTTGGTCTTTCTAGCTTTCTATCGTGTGGAGAACGACGTTAAGGAAAATTGGAAGTATAAGGGAGGGCGATCAATTTTGTATTGGCTTTTTCAATCTAACGAAAATTAATGGAACAATTAATGGGCAGAAATTATAACTGAATGAAAGCGCAAAGCCTCGGTCAAAATTTCATCCCAGAGTAAATTCATAGAATTGAATTGTTTACACTGGAAATTTTCTGAAAAAATCCTCTTTTAACCGCTATAATCACAGCAGTTTATATCCCCAGCGAGTCAAATTGGAAGATAATGTGAGGATGTTCCTTTCTTTCCAAAATCATAACTGTTTATGCTAATTGTTTGCATGTGTTCCTTCAGGATACAGTGACTTGTGAGTTATTGAATCACTTTCCTCATTCGATCTCTGCTTGGTTTTAATGTTTTGCTCCTGATCATCCTAGATATACAGTATACACCCCAGTGATGCAGCTTTCATTAAAACAAATGCTGTACTTCTAGATCCTTTCTTTGCTAGGTGTACCAAAACCCACTTAAATGTTATTCCATTGTGGTTTACCAGAATTGAGAAGTCTTATAGGCAGACCCAGACCAGTCTGAATATTTTTATTCTAAGAAATTGAATGTTCCAACCCAAACTATAAAAATATTTCCATAATTATTGAATCAAATCAATAAATATCAAATTCTACAGCTGAATATATACAGGGTGACAATTTGAAGACTTTCAATGCAAATTCAATTGAGAATTGAGAGAATTCAAGAAACGTAATTGGTATAAATATTATACCAGTAGGGGGAATTGAAATTACCATCTTTTCAATGTGGAGAGAGTGACCCCTTGAGCCCCATGCACCACAACCTCAAAATTTAAAATGACACCACCCCTTTTGTGATATCTTGAATTAAAGTTATTTTTGAGTAGTATTGACCTGCACAAGAGTTTTGTTCTAAATCTTATTACAGTTTCCTGTAATATTGTCGTATTTAATAGAGTGAATGTATCAACAGGTGACGAAAGGAATAATTATAAATATTCAACACTCTATGAATTTTTTGAAAAATAATATTTTTCAAAAACAGTGGCCGTTCAGCTAAGGAGCAACAACTACTTCCCGTGCAATATGCACCGCCGGATATTGAATTACACCCCTAAGTCAAACGGGGTGTTGTTTCTTACGTCCTTCAAAACAGTGTCACAATGTATAGTTTGCAATATAGGGAGGAGAAAATGGTATATTGTGCAACGAGTGAGAAAAGTACTTTTCCCGCATGCTGCACACTATACTTTTTCTACAACTGCACAAATTTAAAGAATACAAGTAAAGTAACTTAATATTTATTTTTATGGTTAGTGAAACAAAAATAACACTTAAGTATATACTATCTCTAGACCAGTGTTTCTCAACCTTTTTCATGACACAACCCCCCTAGTTTTAAAAAAATATTTCGCGACCCCCCAACCCTTTTTTCCATGTATAATGTAATACTTACAGGTCAATGCTTGCATGACAAGTTCCTTGAAGCTACGCAAGATATGAATATCGATTGGGCTCAAAAATACATTGCTGTTTGTAGTGACGGAGCAAAATCATGACAGATGCGAAGAGTGGATTTATTGCTAAACTGAAAGAAGAGTTGCCAAACGCTTGTTGGATGGATTGCTTTCTCCATCGCCAAGATCTTGCAGCCAAATTCTTACCGCAAGAATACAGTCAAGTTGTTAATATTATTATTAACATCGTAAATTCTATTAAAGGAAAAGCGTTGAAGATTCGATTGTTTCGAATCATTTGTGAAGATATGAGGACACTACACCACAATTTGCTTTACCATACCATACAAAGTACTGACCAGAGTTATGGAACTTCGCGCAAAACTATTAGTATATTTACAGCAAGCCAAGTCACATTACTCTGAACTCATTTCTGACACGGAATTCCTTTTAAAATTGGCTTTTCTTTCTGACTTATTTGAACATTTAAATAACTTGAGTAAAAGTCTTCAAGGGCGTCATGAAAGTGTCATTACAAAAGACAAACTCCATGGCTTTATAGAAAACATTGAATTGTGGTCATCATCTATAATTCAAAAAAACTTTGATTCATTTTCGTCTACACAGTATTTCATTGAAGAAGTCGGAAGCGAGATCAACATCAACTCATTTATATCTGGTATGAAAATGGTGTTACATAATTTGAAGAAAGAATTGTGTCATTACTTATCACTGCAAGAGATATCGGATAACACTGGCCAAAGATGGATCTTAAATCTGTTGTTACATGCAGCTATAAACGAAGCAAATTCAGCAACTAAGCTCAAAGAGAATCTGCTGAAACCATCCGCCGATGGGATGTTACACTTGGAATTCAAGTGTGAAAGTTTGGATACATTTTGGTTAAAAAGAAAAACAGAATACCCGGAATTAACAACCGAGGCTTTGAAGTGTTTGATTCCATTTTCTACCTCGTACTTGCGAGTTAGCATTTTCATCAATGGTGCGAATAAAATTTAAACTAAGAAATCGCTTCTATTTGGAAAACGATTTAATACTTAATATGGCAAAAACGGATCCACGATGGGAGAAATGAATTAAACAAACTTTTAATATTAATTTTTTTTTGTAATAACAAGTTTCAAACTAACATTTTTCTGACTTGTATGATTGATTATATGGAAATTTTGTTAAATATAATAATTTTAACTCTTATCGACTTTTTATTTAAGTCTCTCAAACTATATGTATGAAAAAACTGAAGTTTTCTCGACCTCTCGCGACCCCCCTACAGAGGCTCAGCGACCCCCAAGGGGTCGCGAACAACAGATTGAAAAACACTGGATTGGATGGAAATTGGGATTTTATCTACCTTTTAGAATTTAAAAACATCTAATATATAATCTGACAACTAAGTAGGTATTTGAAGATGACAGTAGCCAACTAAGTTTTTGTCGATTTTATTTGATTCTCCATATAAATGTATGTGGCGTGGGCAAAGTGCCGTGAGAAATAATATTTCTCTCAGTATGAGCAATATTTGATTTTGAAATTAAGTTTTGTCGTTATTTTCCCAATTCTACATACTTTTTAAAACCACTATATTTTTTTATTCATGTCTTGAATATGATGTGTTAAAAATAAACAATATCCTATAAATAAATAAAGCGTATTCGAAAAATTTTGCATCCTTAACGGTCAAATCAAAATTAATTAGGTGGGTATGATTACTTTCAGTAAATCTAACCAAATATAACTTTCTAACAACGTTTTATCAATTTTACTTTTCCTATGATTAGATGAATATCTAATCGTCTTTCATTAACCTGTGAAATAATTAGATTGGGCGTTATTTATTTGATAAAAATTCGAATAAAAGGATGCCGTGCATATCGAGAGGGTGTATTTTCAAAAAGTAGTTTAACGTTTAAATTCAATATGAAGGTTGTTTATTCGTTGATTTTCCTGTGTTGTTTTATGTGGGTTTCATGCGATTTGGAAGGAGAAGTAAGTTTATATTATGTTGGTTCTAGTGTTAAATATTTATCAATTGGTTTCAATAAAATTCAAAGTCATACCACAATAGCATATTGTGCAACTAGTGGAAAAATGCTTTTTCCACGTGTTACACACTATACTTTTTCTACGACTGCAAATTTTCTATAGAAACACATTCTCTCTACTTTTAAAACACTACCATTTGGGTACTCTGTACTTTTTAACGTTTGACGTTTTATGACAGGAGTACAAAGCATTCTATGATCGAGAATTATGTTGATTCTCTATCGTACCGTGGGATAGGCCTTGGGAAAAAATCTTTCCCACGGCTTAGGCAAAGTAACACGTTTTAGTTTCGTAAATTGTGGGTAAAGAACTATTTTCCATAGCAGACGTAGAACAAATAATATTTCACCATACAGCAAAAGGGTATTGCGGCTAGTTTCGGTAAGCAATAACCATTCTCAGGTTATGAAAGAAAGAAGGAAATAGACAAAATATCTAAAGATCCTAGAATATTAAACTATGAGTTGATTGTATTATAGTTTTATATTTAGAAAAATAAAAATCTTTGAATGTAATATTTCGAAATACAGGGTGCTTTTAAATGCATGCGACAAAATTGAGGAGGTGATTGCTCGTAAGAAATTAAGATGGGACTTTCCTATAACAAAATTTCCTCAGCCCACCCCTTTTCGAGATATCTAAATTGAGTTTTTATTTTTTTTCTCAAATCTCAGTAAAGCTAGAAATTTGAAATTCTGTAATTTTCGCGCAATCGCAAAGGAATAATCACGGGTATTTTTTCAATATTCCTGTTACATTATACGGTTGTGAAACTAGCAACCCTTACTTTATTTGATATCAAAACTTTTTTTCGAGATGAAGTTTTGTGAAATAAAATTTAACTCAAAATCTTTGTTTTATTTGAAATTTTTTTTTCTTAAATTTTTCTCCCATAACCAATAGCTGCAGAGAAACAAAATAAACACCAAACAAAATACATTAATACCATTCTTCAAATCTTTGATATCAACTATGGGTGTAGTGTAGACTAATGATTTAAGGTAACCCCATAAATAGATATCACAAGGATTTAACTCTGGAGATCGATGGGGCCAATCCAACGGTTGCGATATGTTGCATGTAAATGTTGCCTAGCAGTCCGACTGAAATGTACTGGAGCACCATCGTGCATGAACCACATGTTTTTTCTGATATTGAGTGCGATGTCTTCAAGTAGTTCAGGTAGATCATTTTCGAGAAAACTGGCGTAAAAAATTCCATTTAATGGCTGAGGCAGAAAATGTGGCCCGATTAAGTTATCCCCTACAATACCAATCCATACATCCACTGAAAAAACATTTTGAAAATGGTGCTCTATCATCTCATGGGGATGGAAAAATACCCGTGGCTAGTCCTTTGCAAGTGCACGAAAATAACAGAATTTCTAGCTTCACTAAAATTTTAGAAAAATAAAACCTCAATTTCAGTCACCACCTTTTAAGGGTGATATCTCGAATAGGGGTGGGCTGAGGAAATTTTGTTATAGGATGGACCCATCTTAATTTCATTCGAGCAATTACCTCCTGAATTTTGTTGCATTTTGGTATAGGTAAGTAGATGACATAATAGCTTGTTTTGTAGGTAGAGACCGACAATTCGCTATAATGTACTCAAAACTTATTATAATACACCCAAAACTTATTTTCCATTTAGGTCTTGATAATAAGAAAGTAAGCAAAAACCATAGCAATTTTCACGCTGCAGAATACCAATTTATACTTTGAAATTGACGTGTTTTTGGATTTTTAATAAATATGTACAGTATCCGAGAATATAAATTTGTTCCGTTCAGCTTTCAAACACTGCATATTTTTCTTCCAAATGTTTGTTATATTTTTTAAATTCAATCCAATTACCAGTACAAAAAGTAAGCTGTTGATAAGATATAACATAATCTATGGTGCTTCTGGATTTTAATGTTGGCTACAAGTAATTTGTGTGCTCACTCTATCAGTAGAGATGTCGGAGAGGGGTCATATTTATTATCTTATTATATTTGTATTTTTCCATAGTTTTCAATAAAAACTTATTTGTTTCTAGGACGTTGGCCCGAATCTTGCTCAAACTGTCCCTTCATGGCACGAAAACTGTTTAATTCTATCCGATGTTTCAGACGAAGCAATAAAAGATTTAAGAAGGGGAAAATTCGACGACAACGACAACGGACCGGCAAAGGTGAGCCTTTTTCAATAGCCTCTGGTAATTAAATAAACGGTGTTGTTTTTTTAAATAATAAGTGAAAACTGGCGTTCAAACATAACTACGAGGGTTGTCTATCGATTTTTGCAAAATCAGTAAAATACTCAGGGTTCCGTATAGTTCCAATGATCCTCCACCAAGGCAGTGCAAGTTACCACACAGCTCAAAAAACAATTGAGTTGTTAAATCAAGAGAACATCGAATTGCTGGACCATCCACTATAAGTCCTGACCTATGTCCTAACGACTTTTTCCAATAATTAACAATGAACTGCGTTGTCAAAGTTTCCAGTTCCCACAAGATGCAGTCAATGCCTTCAAAAACTTTATTTTGAATGTACTTACAAAGGAATCGAGTAACTGCTTTCGGAACTGGTTTCAAAGGGTGCAAAAATGCATTTCACTTTGTGGAAAATACTTTGAAAACCAATAGTGTTCTGTATCTGTAGAGCAGGGAGGGTGAGTTTAGGCACACACCACTTAGGCCACACGTGACTCATAGTACGTCCTACCGAGGAGTTGTTCTCCTGGGTCATCGTCCATCCTGTCGTTTCCAGGAAGGTGTACAGGTCACATCTCCTTTATGTCGACCAAGATTTCCCAAACACACACTCTCATATTGACGATAACCCTGGGCATTCCCTAAGACATAACTGACAGTTTCGTCTTCCTGTTCGTCATCCTGCATAGAGGTGTGTCCACTAGTCCCATTATATGGAGGTAAACAATAGTGTTTAAATGTAATCTACTGTTTTTTTTCTAGCTCTTTATGCAAAATATTAAAAACAACCTGTGTATAAAAAAGAAGAAAACTTCAGCCTTTGATTTTGAAATAATTGGTAATTCTTTTTTGTTACAGAAATATCTTTCTTGCATCCTGCTCCAATCGAAAGTAGTACGTATACTTTAAGTTTTTATAAAAGTTATAATTATTAATCTAACGGTTTATTTCCAGTTTGATTCCAATTTCAAAGTTAACAAGACAATGGTGGACTTTTATTTACCGAAAGCTGTATCAGATGATGTTTTTCCTGGATACTTGACGTGTGCTAAAGAAGCTAAAGACTTAGGTGAGTACAAATTGAAAGTACCTCTGCTCCTGGCGGCGGAAAAGTGAACATCATTCTACAGTATCCGTTTCCTGCTTAGGTGTGTTTTATTGATATTTTTTTTTCTTAGATGAAGGAACTTTTGAGGACAAAGCTTGGTGCTTCTTCAAGTGTTATTACAACATGGATCCTGAGGTAATTTATTTGTTTAATAAAAAATTGCGTTTGATTCAAGTTTGTTATATTGAAGTAATTAATTGACCACTTATAATAATTGTGCTAGAGTGAAGTATTTTTGAATTCTGGGATCTAAAAAAAAGATCCCCCTAAATAATTTCGGTGGAAGAATTTGAGCGATATAAATATAAATTACCTACATACAGAAAATAATTTTCGGAAAGTAATAGTTTTATATCCTATAAAATAACTCTGGTTAGCGTTGGAATCTCACGTAGCCTGTCGGCGTTTTTTCTTTTTCTTCTTTATTACATTTTTTATGTTCAAGGACATTGGAGAAAACTAAATTTTGTTTTCTTGGCGTAAAATTCGCTGTCTTTTTCGTTTTATATCTTCAATCACTTTCTCGATGAATGAAAATAAACTTAAATCAAAGCAATACACTACAAGGACTAAAAGTTCTGACACGACTTCGGGTAATGTCATGAGGTTGCCATATTTATAAAACCTTAAAAGCACCAGCAGTTAAGTGGAGCGAAAATATGGTCAGTGCGAATCTCTTATTAAGGGTCACATAAAATTTGAGATCCTCTTAGAGAAGGGTCACATATAAAAAATGGTATAAACGTTACTAATTGGTGGCAAAAGTAATGTTATTCTTTATTCTTTTGGTTAATAATGTGAAAAATCCTCAAAACGTTTTTGATCTATCGAGTTGTGCCTAAACTCTGATAATGTTCGAGAGGTATAGTATCTTCTAACAAGGTAGTTGGGACAAGATAGGTTAAAGACTAACAAATGTCAAAATACAGGGTACAGCAGAAACGTAAATAGTTACAAACTGGCCCAAAAAAAGTATTTTCAGTGTCACAAAAAGTTATCAAGAAATTTGAGAAAACTCATATTAACAGTTATCAAGAGAATTTCTTCAAAAAATGAAATTGGTTCCAAGAAAAATCAGAAGATAAAAGGTTAATCACTCCTAATTGATTTACACGTAGAGTTCCTGCAATAAACTACCGACAAGACAAAAAAGAACAGTCAAAATTTAAAATTTGAATGTTCGAGAAAATTGTATGACAGAAGTTAATTGGCAGATGTCATATTGATGTCCATTCTATGGTTAATTTAGCTAATTTATTTACTTGATTGTGTTGGTAAAGCATGGGTCGCGTTAACCCAGTAATAGTCGACCACACTATTATTCATATTTGCACCAATCTACCTGACTATAATCAGGATGTGTGACAGCGACTTCGAATCATTCAGTTTTGTATAGGAGATGAAAATAAAGTTCAGTTTTCCAACGACACGTGTTTGAATCTACACCGAGCCCTTTACATGGCGCAGTTAGTGAAAAAAACAAATATAAAATGACTCCTCCAGCAACTAGAAAGGTCGAAACAAATTAACAAACAATAAAGCAAGTTAATACGAATATTTAACAACCAGAGCTAGTTGAGCAAGCATCATTAGCACGATCAGACGAATAGGGAACTTGCCCATTTTTTTTTTATTCTACTAAAATGTGTGTTTATATATGAAAACACATTATACCAAATATCAGTCCTTAAATCGCAATACTTATTTCACAATAAATAATTAAAGTTGGAATCGCCACCGGGTGTATTCAAACGAAGAAAAATGCGCGGCAGCGGCTGTGACGTCACACCGCACCTCGCGCATCGGTAACCGTAGAAACAGCCATTTGAAGCATTATTGATTTTTTATCGAATTCGAATCGTTAGCGTCAGTTTCTCGGTTTTTAAGTGTTGTTTGAATTGTCGGTTCACAATCGCCTGACTCGAAAAGTGCGGTCTGACGTCACAACCAATGGCAGCGCGTTTTAAGAGCAGTTCAAATTATTCAAATTTTAACCCTTTATTTCTCAGGTAATTTAATCGTTATTGGAATTTTTCTTTTTCTACGAAGTTCCTTATGATAATATCTTACGATTTTAATTGTTTTTAAATGATTTTATTTTTTTGACTTTAAAAATTGCTACCTGATCAACTGTTGGAATGAACGCGACCATCATTGATAAAAATGGGTCTCAAACTATCGAACCACAGAATAAAGACGGAATAATATTATAAATACAAAGATAAATAAACCATAGACAACTCCAAAAACAAAATCTTTATGTAACAAGTGTCAAAAAGGTCCTCCAAACTCCTGAAGTATTGCTCCAAACACTTCAACAAACTTTCTCAGGTATACTTCAAATTATTCTGAATATAATTCGTGTGAAAAATATCTTTCGGGATTTTGACGCGTAAGCCACATAATCCAAAAGTGTGAAGGACATAAAAGAATCGGAATTCGGAAGTTTTTATATATCTTTAGAAATATGTTTCAAGGCTGTTGATATAATACAATCTTATTGTGAATATTTACAACTCCAACTGTTTTGTAATTGGGTAGTTATACCTTGTTAAACGGTGAATAAATAAGTAAACGCCATCTTATAATTAAACCCATTTCAGTCCGTGATCCAGTCTAATCTTAATATTCCAGTCCCCATGCTCTTTACTCGTTATAACACTTCTCAAGTTTGTAAAGTTACCTCCTTGATCTGGTTTGCTCTGGTTTGATATTAACATTCCCTTATCCCTTAAGCATTTTAATACTTCAATCTCATCCTGACAATTTCAAGCACATAACTACTGGTATTTTTAAATAGTATCCAACATTTCTTCTGGCAAGTATTCTTTTTCCTAAAATGTATGTTTTCTTGAGTAATCTTATAGTTTTTCCATTTAAACACATTAATGATCACTCTGAACCTAATAACCAACCTAGAAACAAATCTTTTATCTCTTTTCTCACATAGTCATTCTAGTACGTGCTACATCCGTTATCGAATGCGTTTTTCAACTGAACGAAATCCCGGTCGTTTCGTTTAACTGTATTTTCAGTTTAATGATCGCTTCTTTAGTTTTTTTGTTCCTCCTAAATCCGTTATTTTTTATATAAAACTACTCTCAATGTGCGTTGCGTATTTTTACTAACATTTTTTTTTTATTTCAGCACTTCATTCTTCCTTGAAAAAATGGACTTGAAGTTATTTTAGACTTTCACGTTGTATTTTATTAAATCTTTTTTTATAAAATTAAATAGAAATTCTTGTGATATCTATTGGAGTTTTTATTTTTAAAATTCACTTTTGACATAAGTGTTAAGGGAACTATATCTAACTATACTTGAGCAGCTAGAGCAATCAATCTTCCAAATTCATTTCAACTCTGAGATGCGCAAACAAAGAAGCGAAAGGGAGAGATGTCAGTCCCGCGTAGTAAACGCATGTACACTCGGCGGAAAAAGTTTACTCAGTTAAATATTTCCTAAATAAAATCCTGAGAATCTGGTAATAAATTCCATTTTAGTTATTAACTGTGTAAAAAATGTTGATTTCAATTTATATATTTCTGAATCGAGGAAAATGCAGAACTAAATAAAATTCGATTTTTAATAAACTTACTAGTAATTTCTACTGTAATACTAACAATTATTGTTACAATTACAATTGTTTCGCATCACAGTGTTGTCAAAGGATCGACTGACTTCAATTACAAACTAAATATTAAATATTGTAGATATTTAAAATGGCACTGGGTACACATAAAAACGAAATTTATTCCACATAAGTACACATTTTTACCTGATCAAATTGTTTACCTAACCAAATCCAATAAGTAAATTCTCGGCTATTAAAGTTGTACACAAGAAGATGTCTAAACTTTCTGAATACACTAAAGAAAGCAGCCTATAGTCAACAAAGAATATTTACAATACTAACGACATCAGTTTTAAATTACATACAATCTAAACGTCTATTCTGTTTATTTACAATATGGAGACACCGTTTAAAACAAATCTGTCAGTCACTATCAGTGTTTTCACTCTCAGAACTTACAATATCATAATCATCATCGTCATGGGAATCGTCATCTCCAAGATTGATTATAATTTCATCTATCACTATATCTAAGGCTGGTTCCAAGCTGAGAAACTCATTTTCACATTTGAGCGCATGTTGGCAGCGACTTTGACATTCTAGTGGTGAAAAATTGTCAAAAAATTCATGACATAGCTTTTCCACATCTGACAATATAAACGTGGTTTTTTTACTTCCAACGTATTGTTTAAGAGATGCACAAACAAGTTCAATTGGGTTAAGGTAAGGGTGATAAGGTGGCAATCTCAAAGTATTATGACCATGTTCTAGGATTTTGTCAACTTCGTTCGTTTTAAATCTTGGTTTATACATTTTCACAATGTTATATAACTCAACTTTTAACATGTCATCTGCAAATGTGATGTTTCTGCTTCGTAACCACTGCTTCATTTCATCTTTTCGACTTGCGGATGTAGGCGATTTTTCACACTGCACATTGTGATATGGTGCATTATCAATAACCTGCACACTACCTGGGGGTAAATTTGGTATTAGTTTAGTCTCAAGCCATTTCTTGTAGTTTGTCAAGTTCATATCATCACGAAAATCACCCGACTTACTTTTTGACTTAAATATGAGTGATGCATTTGGTATGAATACTTTTTCCTATCCAGTATGAACTATAACTAACCTTTGCCCCTTAGACACTGGTTTTCGTAGCCATTCGTTACTTTTATCAGACCAAGCTTTTTCATGAGATTGGGAGGAATGAATATTTGTTTCGTTCATATAGATAATTGGTCGACCCTCCTCACGGTATTGTTTTATGGTTTTGAAAAACCATGTCGCTCCATTAGTAATGTTCGGTTTGTTTTTACTTTTGCCATCGAAAACCTATATTATGTGAGATTTTACGCAAACTTTCTCTACCACCAGTAAACTCGCTGTCTTCTTTAACTTTTCGAAACAAGCGTTTCAGAGTAGTTTACTTGCGTCAGAAAACTCATACCAGTATTTGGGGGAAAAGAAAAGAGTGAGAAAAAACCTAAAAGTAGATGTAAGTATGAAGTTTAAATTTCTCGTCCTAATAATATTTTTAAGATAGATTCGTTGTAAAGTGTGACGGAGTATTTTAAAAATTAATTGACCTATTTATCGATACATGCCTTTGTATAACAAAAACTTCTTAAGAATAACTTCTGCTCCAAGTGTTCCATTTTTACTGGTACAGTGTTTACGTTTTAAGCCGTTTGCCTCTCACTGAGACTGCTTAGAGTGTTCAACGTGTGTATTATCTAATATCGAGATAATAAAAATAAGTGAAACGGAAAACATAATATTTCGTTGTTATTCAGCCTGCAAGATACTTTATCGAAATTATAACACAGAAAGTTTTGAGATATACTAATATACATCCGCTAAACTGAGGAGCTGAAATATATACAGCAAGAACGATAAAATGTATCGATCAAGAGCTGGGTATTTAGAGATTTATTGATATTCCACATTTTGGAAGTATCAAGGGTGAGATTTAATTGTCGAGAAATAGTTCACAAAACCTGATATTGAAAACATTCAATATGTTGTGCTCTTCGACAGTGCAACGAAAATAATCAAATTCATCCATCCGACAATAATCCCCCAAGATCGCAGCTGAACTATGGGGTCGATAGACGCAGCTGGCCTTACTACGCTAAAATTTATAAGGTACTTTGAGCAGCCCTTACATCTTCATGTTGATTCATACGATCTAGGCTTCTAAGATAACTGCGAAACAAGCTCTGTAGACTGATAAGGCTCTAAGTAGAAATGCTCTAGGTATTTAAGCTGTTAGCATACAATTACTCTGCAATTGCAATTTGCTTCGCTGCCTCATCTCCATGATCACTGAATATGCATGTTCCACTGCCCACTCAGGTCATCTTACAAAGGTGGTGTCTGAGTGAGCAATTGCTCAATGTGTGATAATATAAGTATGAGCTATAGAACGGAGAGTTTTCAGAATATAATAAAATTATTGCTAAGAATGATGATCCTGGTCAGGGTATTGGAATACACTGATTGAGTTGTTGTATTGTCATCGGTTCTGATAAATGTGTGACGCTTCAACTTTATATGAATTTTTGAAGTCAATGGAGTTACAAAAAATTCCGTTACACACCTATTCACAGGAAAATGACGCTGCGGAAACGTTGAAATTAAAATATAAAGAAAGATTTACCAGAAATAGACCCTTTTGGGGGCCGGAACCCTTTTGCGGTATCAGCCCCAATGTAATATTGGAAGAAATAGGCAAATCCGAAGAAAAGAGATCTGACCATTGGAAAGATCTAGTAGGGCTTAGACAATCAAAGATACTGATGGATGGCTACAACCCGTTGAGATCAAATGAATGCATAAGTCAAAGTAAAACTGCACAAAGAGTTTGAACAGGGATCTCAACAGGAAATTTCCGCCTGAACGGGCACCTGAAAAAGCTCAAAATAGTGGAGGAAGAAGAATGTAGATTCTGTGGCATGGAAGAAAAAACCTCCATCCACATACTTGCGATTGCGAATTGTACCGCAATTCATAATCCTAGGGCACAGCACCTAGGAGATTATTGGATAGAAGAGGGACATTCACCTCAAAGTTGAAGCCTGCAGATATCCTTAAATTCTTCAGGGAAATAGGACTAAAGGAGCTACTAGTTTCTGAAACGTTCTTCAGGAACTAAGTAGAAGTGAGGGAGCACAACAGATCTTTTAGGTCTCAGTAAATGTCACCCCATCATACATACATACCATGAATAATAATGACTGAGTGATAATCGTGTAGTTGAAACAAAACTTAATCAACTCAAACGGAAACAGGACATTCTTTTTTTAAATACAATCAATAGCCCTTTTCCTTTTAGATCTTTTTAACCAAACTATTTACTGGAGTATAAAAATGTTTATTTAATTATATCTGAATCTAACGGTTTTTTCAATTGTTTCAGATTTTTTATAAACTCTCAATTCAACGCAATCGAATTCGATAAAAAATTGAATAAATTCCACACTTTTTTTTGGATAAAGGCTGAAACTGTTTATTACGCTTTCTTGAAGATCAGAAATTTCATTAAATTCAGTGATTGTCATCAAGAAAATGTGTCAAATATAAAAATGTCCTTGAATAAAAGAATGTAAGGACTTGCCTAAATAATCCAGTGGTAAGTTAATCCAAGGACAATCTGTCACAATAGGGTTCCAAATTAACTTTTACAAAACTAACACCAATTACAGTTAGTTCTAGAAAAATACACCATTCAATAAAAATAATTTTTTAACACTACAATCAGTTTATTTCTAGACAACAGTATACAGGAACATAAAGATAATTTTAATCCAAGAAGGATACAGGAAAATTGGACATAAGAGAAAAAAATTTCGTACGGAAAATTTTACCATAGACGCGAATCGCAAAATTCCCCTAGCGGTATACCGTTCCACTGTGAGAAACTGGAAAATCCGGACTGGGAAAGTTCGGCACATAGACATAATCTCTACGATTCTGCGACGAAGCGCTAGTGGAGGGAGTGCGTATGGAAGAGGTAGAGAGGGGATATCATTATTTTGCAGCATCTGATCTTTTCCCGGCTCGAACCCTTGCATTTACTGGAAAATCGGTTTCATTTTCATACTTTTTTCTACCTTATTGAAGGTACAATAAGTTTTGGAATTTATACCCACCACGAAAAGATTTTCATGGAACTTTGTCGGAGATGCTATCGTATTATCGTAGACGATTTCTATAAAACAAATAACATCGGAGATTGATGAAAGTTTGTGAATTCAAAACTTCAGGTAGAAAAATACTGTAGTTACTGTGTTTATATTTGGTGTCATATTAATAGATATTGAAGATGAAAGATTTTTCGAAAAATAATTAGCTTACAACTAAGAGCAAACAACTACTTCTTGGTTTATATGTCCCGACAGACATTGTATTATACTCCTATGTTGTACGGGGCTGGTATATAACCAACCATTCTGGTTTACAATGGGGCCATTTTCGATAATTTTTTTATTTCAGTTTTAGAAAGTTCTCTACTCGAAAAGACAATAATTGGCAAAAAATCACAATTTTATCCAACAGATTTCACCCTCAAATTCAGTGTTAAAACTAAATCGCCCCATTAGAAGGGACATCACCGGTTTGTGCAGAAGCTCTGAGAGCTGACACTAAAATCACATCAATACATATCCTCAAGTAAAGGAAATGGTCAAAATGCGACAGCGACATCCAGACATCCAACTGCAAACGAAAATTCTGGATTGACACAAAACCATATTAGTTTGTAACAGTTTTCTGTTTGCAAATACGCCGAAGCCGGTCTACATGTGATGTTGTTCCTTCTAACTGCAAACCAGAATGGTTGGTTATATATTGCATATAAAAACCCCGTTTAACTTGGAAGTATAATTCATTGTCTGTCGGGAATGTAGCCCGAGAAGTAGATACTGCTTCCTAGTGAATGGTCAACTATTTTAAAAGTAATTTATAATAGTTGAATACTCTTATCTTGATGTGTACTGTATACAATAAAACTAAAGTTTATATGTTATTTATGGCAGAAAAATCCAACGATATATTTTGTGGTTGATGTTATTCTCAACCGACTCATTGGTAGTGTGTCTTCATTCCTGCAATGCTAATCAGCCTAATGTTCACTGGGTCCACTTATAGTTAACCAAGACTCAATCTGGTATCGGTTTTTGTAACATGTATTAAGTTTAGAAGTGTTAATATAGCCTGAGAGAGATATTTCAAAACTACAGGTTTGTTCCAACAAGCAAGAGATTATCGTCGCTAATTTCAATCTAAGCAAACTCAGTAAAATTCCAAACTGATTCTCAAGCTAGTTGGAACAAACCTTTTGTAAAGCGTTAGAATTATATATTTATTCTCTGATATCTATTGGCAATATGCTTCACTAAATACAACAATTTCACAGAAAACTGTAGTAATATTTTACAATTTTCTCTACTTAAGGTAATCTTAGTTTGGATTCAACCAAAGCATTTTTCGCAATCTCAATCCAATCTCATATGGAAGATTATAGCCAAAAGTTCCAAATGGACAAATATATTCACTAACACTAACATGTACTGAATTCGACTTGAAGAGAATTCAACCGAACGAAAATTCTAATCTTTAGGTTGTGAGTTGGAAACAAAAAAAGTCTTTGTGATTCCACCTCTTAACAATCATTCCCACTCTCAATCTACATAATGTAACCTATAATAAACACCGTTTTTATTCTACATATATTATTTAGTTGAAAGTGAGAGAGTGTGCTCATAACGCATATTTGTATTTTGAGGATGTGGTATGAATACATGAAGAGAATACGATCCCTCAGAGGCAAGAGGAAAATGTGTAATGATACAAATGTGAACTACATTAATTTGCGTACTGTATTCAAATTTTATCTCGTTATAGTTGAGGGATCAGAAGACGACACATATAAAACTGATAATGTGCAAAATCAATATGAATATCAATATGGCCACAAAAAATAGGGCGGAAAGTGGTGTTAAGCAGATTAAGGGTGGAATATTTTGAACGTCAACATTTTGTAACTTTTGACCACTTGGCACTTGAGTACTTACACTGACGCTTGAGTTAAAGTCTTTGTTATATTTTCCTATTTGTATTTGTTAATTTGGTAGGTTAAAAACAATTGTGTAACACATATGCAGGAAACGTATTAGCAGCCATTAGCTATCAACTGCCCTCCTCAGGCTGCTTAAGGTCATTTTCTGACCCTGTATATGTATGTATGTATGATTGGGTGACATTCACTGAGACCTAAATGATCTATTGTGCCCCCTCACTTCTACTAGTTCCTGAGGAACGTCTCAGAGACAAGTAGCTCCTTTAGTCCTTTTTCCCTGAGGAATTTTATTATATCTGCAGGCTTCAACTAAATGTCCCTCTTTTATCCAATAATCTCCTAGGTGCTGTGCCCTAGGATTCTGAATTGCGGTGCAATTCGTAAGTATATGGATGGAGGTTTCTTCTTTCATGCCAGATAATCTACATTCTTCTTCCTCCACTATTTTGAGCTTTTTCAGGTGCCCGTTCAGGCGGCAATGTCCCGTTAGGATCCCTGTTAGTGCAGTTTTACTTTAACTTATGCATTCATTTGATCTCATCGGGTTGTTGCCACCCAACAGAATCTTTGATTGTCTAAGCCCTACTAGATCTTTCCAAAGGTCAGATCTTCTATTTTCTTCGGCTTTGCCTATTTCTTCCAATATTACATTGGGGCTGTTACTGCAAAAGCGTTCCGGCCCCCAAAAGGGTCTTTCAGTCCCCCTCTTTGTTGTCCATCTGCTATTTCATTTCCTTCTATTCCAGTGTGTCCTGTAATCCACAGTAAGATGCCTAGTTCATTGAGTATGCCTAGGCATTTCCACACCATTTTGGAACTGATTACACGAGAACTTAGTGCTTTAATGGCTGCTTGACTATCCGATCCGATTATTTCGGCCAATTTGATACAATATACTATTATTTACTATTCTTCAAGTGAGCACTGCTAGTCTTCCAAGCATCTTCAAATATTCTCTATTTTTCACTTTCTGCTATTTAATTTCTTATAACCTCTAGCAGTTGGTCTGGCTGTGGTCAGGCACCTTCACACTATTTTTTTGGATCAGTCCCAGTGAACATTACAAAATATACGACACTCCAATGGAACTGTTGATTTTCTTCATCTCAATAATTTCGATGAATGACTAAGAAGTCAACGATTTTCATGCAAAATTTTATTTTATTGTTTCATCCTAATGCTATCTCAACATTTCCTCAATCTCTTTTTAGTTCACCTCATTTGAGTCTGGCTAATTAGCTAGTGGGTTACTTAGGTCAATGTTATTGTAAACGAATCGTGACACAGTGCACTGTTTAAGTGGAAATCCATATTTTGTTTTTCATTTGATGCTGTGCTTCCACTTCTTTTTCCTCCAGATAGTGCATAAGTTTTATGTCTAGACATTGACTCCAAATGCACTCTCCTACAATTTTTTCAGATAACCGACGTTTTTTTTTAAATATTTTTGGTGCTCGCTTGGTATTTGGTCGAGAATTTATGGGATTGAATTATAAAATGATATTGTACACTACACATTACGTCAATGTCGCGAATAAACTGTTCATCTTGGTTTCACTCGGGTTTCTTTTTTTCCTACCTTTGTGAATGAAATTTTGCGAGAAAGTCGCCTAGAGTGATATTGCCAGTGTAACTCTTTTCAGCTTTGTTTGAGGCTGTAACCAGCATTTTCCAATAATATCTGTTTATATGCCAATTTCCCAAGTGAGGTTTGCAGCCTGGCTCACCCATTTCCTAAGTCTACCCTTGCTTTGAAAAATTTGGATTTAATTGGGGATAAAATGAGAATAATGAACTTTTTAAATTGAATGAAAATACTCCCAAAATAAGCAGATGAAGTAGTTGGAAGTTGATTAGTTTTCCAGCCTGATGCTTTCAGGTAATTTTTCAAACCAGTCGAGTGATAAAAAGTTGTCATAATAGAAATCAAATGCTTTTAATAGTTATTTAACCAACAAGAGTATTAGTGAGGGCCACTAACAATCGAGATAATTTAACGCGCGAGCAAAGCGATCGAGATAATTTAACGCGCGAGCAAAGCGATCGCGTTAATGTTCGAGATTGTTAATTGCCCTTTTAATACTTGTGTTGGTTACAAAGCTTTTCCGTCGACTGTACAAGTTGTATTCGTTTTTTTCAATATTTAAAAACGAAACATATTTATTTGTTTCATAGTACTGTCAAAAATAAATAATGACATTGAAATATCACAGAGATGGTCGCTGGTTCAAATATCTGTGGTTCAAATGTTTTCGTTTTTCTCAAATTCTTTTTTGTATGTCCTAACACTAATAATTATTATAATTTTGTAGAATAATGAAATAATAGGAAAGGTAAGTCAAAAACTAGAAGTATTCCACACTACTAATCATTATTAAAGGTGTTATTGTATGTTTGGTTGCCTACACCACAGGTAACTGTCAATATAATGTATAAGATGTGCGTTGGGTTGCCTGAAGAAAATCGTTGATTAATGTAGGTAGATCATGCATTAATAGGGGTAATTAATGTATGATTTTGTCTAATTTTGAGAACGTTAATAGCATATTATGTTAATACACAGTCGACGGAAAAACATGATTGTTCCAAATTTCAGAAACTTTATCAATAAAGTGAACATATATTCCGTTCCACGATAATTTAATTACATTACAATGGCCCTTAAAGACCGTTCTAATCAATACCGTTCCCATATGCACGTAGAATTCCACTGAATCGGCAATAATAAATTATTATGCTTTAGAAAGAGGGTCCGTTGCCTGATTCTACTCAAGTAAAAACAATTTTCTAGGGATGGTTTGAGCGGTAACCAAGATTATTTGAACCTTCGGCCACTTCAAAAGCTACTTTGTTTCTTTGTAAAGGACTGTTTCGTCGCCATCGTCCTTGCAAAGGATATTTCTACATGAAATGTTCAGAGATTGACAAGAAGACGTTGTAAGGGATTTGTTAACTGAATTAAGTATGAAGTAGATACATTTTGGGATACTACAGTTGAATTAGTAATCGGTTCGTATTTCACGATGAAATTCGAATTGGGTTTCAAGTAAACGATTTACTTTCCAGATAATTTGACTGTCAAATCACATTGTTCAGGATTGAAGCCAGTTTACTTATTCAAATTCATACATTCATTTAAATATGTATCCAGTTGAATAATAGTAATTTATACAACAAGTGCATAAAGTGATACTTTTTTCATGAAGTTACCGTGAGGCGAGTGCGGAAATTCCGTGAGTGGGAAAAAAAAACTTCATGCATATTTGGCCTACAATATTTTTTCCACATCCCTAGACAAATAATGAAATCCAAATAGTAATTTCGAATATTTCAATCAAATTCCTACAAAAAAAAACAACATTACAGTTCATATGTAGTCAAAGTCAAAGGTAATTTGATATTTTTTCCAATAAACTTGTGAACAAATTGCACTAATCAACTGTATTGGTTTACGGAAAGCATGAAATAAAATTAACGTTACGGTATTTCTCTCAACGATTTTCACTTTTTTTCACTCCATAAACAGCTGTTTATTGTTAAACAAGATACATCTTTCGAAATATGGGAAAGGGAAAAAGGAATAGAAAATGCGAAATAAAATGATGTACATGGAATATTAAGGAAAACAAAAATGCTAAGCAGAACAAAAAGAGGAAAAACAAAAACAAGCAGATAAATATAGCGACTTGGAACATCAGAACAATGTTAAAACCAGGAAAAATAGAAGAAATTGGCCGAGAAACAGCAAAATATAATATAGATATCACAGCAGTTCAAGAGGTTAGATGGAATAAAAATGGAGAAATAACGATAGATGAATATACATTTTTCTTACAGTAAGAAAGACATGTGTTACTGGGAACTTTCGAAGTAATATAATCAATTTTAAGCCAGAAAATTGAAGAATCGTAACACTTAGATTGGAAATGAGGAAGAACACCATGAGCATAGTAAATATCTATGCACCAACTGAAACTGCAGAACCGCATGCCAAGGACGAATTCTATGACACGCTCATTAAAGTTTGCGAGGAAATTCCGAAGGAAGACGTAATAATAATATTAGGAGACGCAAACGCAAAGCTGGGCAAAGGAATGTACTGGAGAGAAATAATAGGTAACGAAAAAGGAACTATACATAACAAAACTAACGATAACGGTAGCTGGGATGATGAACTTGTTAAGAATATTTCCTTCATGTGTATAAATCGATTGATAACAGTAACGCGGTAACTGCACTGTAGAAACCGAAAGAGCACTGCGATAATTGCATTGTTTACGTATCCACGGTAATCCCATTGTGAATCAATGATAAAAAAAAAAAAATGGCAAGTAAAGTCAAACAATATTTTTAAAAATGTCTCGTTTCGGATGTGATTAATTGGGAATTATAGGAAATAAAGTGATGGAAAGCGTACCAAAGAACACCAAACACAACAGGCAATACGTGTGGCGACAGTTTAATATTTAAACCAACATTTTTATTCGGGAAATATTCCCCCGAATTACACTCGCGCATCAAAATAACCAGATAATTCTGCATTCGAGCGTGTTGTCCTTCGGTGTCGGGCTCTTTCTCCAAAATATGAAAATGAACTCATGCAGTTTTTAGACAACACGCTGTCATGCAAAATTATCGGTAATTTTGATGCAGTTGTGCAATTACTTCCGACTATAAAACTATCAACTAAGTTCATTCACCCCAAGAAACACAAAGTAACCTGGAGGCACTCAGAAAAAGTTGAGAACAATATAGATCACGTATTGGCCGTATCTGCAAAAAAATGGGAAAATAATAGACACAAGAACGTACAGAGGCGGAAACGCAAACACGGATCACTACCTAGTGAAGACAGAAATTAAAGGACAAAAATACGCAAAGGAATATAACGCACCAAGCACTTTTAACGTAGAGAACTTAAGAACTGGAAAAATAAGGAAACAATATGAAGATAAAATTACAGAAAACATTGAATAGTAGGGAAAAATTGAAAAAAGTCGTATTGAGAAGCAGCACAGCAAGTAAGAGGAAAGAATAGTGAAGAAAATGAGGAAAAATGGTGTGACCAGCATTGTGAACAAACAAGAAAACAAAAAACATGGCAATTTTAAGGTTATGTGGAAAACTTGCACAAACATGTAAAAGCTGTGGATATCTCGAATATATATATCTTTCAACATTTTTGAGGAAGATCAGTTTTAGCGCCGCAAATTGGGAATTGACTGCTTGTATTTTTTCCTTTTAAAATAGCACAGATCAGAGGAAAGCCAAATTGGAGCTATCAAAACTTCAGAGGCTTGTCGGTCTTTGTATAACGGGTTCTATGGGAAGCAGCTCGACTGCGGCATAGAAGCAATTTTCAATCTTCCGCCTCTTGCTCTGCACGTTAAGGCGGAAGCGAGAATAGTTGCATACATACTGGAATGCAATGGGAACTGGCATAAACGAAATACTAAACCTTAGCAGGGACAAGATGAGGAAAGTGGAGGGTTTACTCACCGGTCACTGTACCCTAAGGAAGCACATGAATATCATCGTCATGTATAGGAAGGAACCTATCTGTCGGTTGTGCATGGAAGAGGAGGAAACAGCGTCTCACATTAGATATAGACTCATAGAACTAGAACATCTGAGGAAGGATTTCTCCAAGAAAGACCTAGTGAAAGGACTGTTGAGCCTGATAAGGGCTACTGGTCTCTTACATAAACGTCACAACCAAGAGCACAAAAAGTAGCCTAAAGGCTGAGGTGCCGGGTACTCTAAGCTGGTGATGCTGAACCCATCAATCAATCAATCAAGCAGCACAGCAAGTAAGAGGAAAGAAGAGTAAAGAAAATGAGCAAAAAGAATGGTATGACTGGCTGTAGATATCTTGGATATCTGTATCTTTCAACATTTTTGAGGAAGATCAGTATTAGTGCCGCAAATTGCGACTTGACTGCATGTATTTTTTCCTTGCATAATAGCTTTTACCACTTGCTCCAACTTCGCTTAACCCGTTTTCCAGAAAAAAAGGTGATTAGCTTGACCTATTAGGCTAGATTGTAGCAAGAAAAATAAAGTACAGAGAAAATCTAATTTGAATAGTACATACCCGGGAAAAAGGTTTATTCTCAAAAATCAGATTTCGAAACATAAAGCACCGGTGGTTACAGAAAACCATCAATTTCCACTTTCCACCGAAAAGCGAAAGGAACAAATAAAACGCACCTAATAATGGCAAGTAAGCATTTCGAAAGCTGAAAGTTAATTTATCATTAAAAACAATTTTAAGTCGAATCTATCCGTAACAAACGGAACTATCTATTTTGATTTATTGTTGGCAAGAAAATCGTTTCGAGCTACGACACCCAAACGGAACAACAAATCAAGTAACTTCTTGAAAGTCTGAAACAAGCTCTGATCGATGTTTTCACTTAAGCCGATAAAATCCGCAACATGACATATGGCTACAATGGAACTGTGAATGCAATTATTTCTCTCAGGTGGAGCTGACCTTACGGATTGCTTAGAAATTTAATATATTGGAAAAGTTTATGTATTATTGAAAAGCAAATTAGTTGAATCCAATTAATAGTGACTACGTAAACTTCATTGTAATACAAGCATGTAATTTGGTACAAGATTTATTCTACATCAGACGAGATGATGTAGACTTTTCCAGGTATTCGGTTTTAAGAGATGAACGTGAAGAAAATGAAATTCGGCATCCGATAAGTGTATACTGGCTTAGCATATATTGTTAAGAGGAACAATCTAAGGAGGTCAACCGTGGGAGCTCCCTGCCTTCCGAGGATTTTGTGGAGACAGCCAATTAGCTATAAAAGCAATTAGCTTTCTCCAGATAAATTCCGAACACGTTTGGGACTGCTTGAGAACCCTACAAGAGTTATAAAGTCAAAGTAGATTGTCCTTAACCTTAGCCTCAGGGTACCAGGCTACTCAGATCACAAGGTCAATGAAGGGACAGATTTACTAGCTCGAAAAAGCAGAATATTTCTGTGGTATAGCGGAATCGCTGCAAAAAACAGCATTACTTCGACGAAAAAGCAGTCTCAAGAAGGGTGGAACAAAGCGATGGAGGCGAAAGAGCCAAAACACACGGAGTACCTACTAAGTTAGAATGGGTGAACAGCCAACAAACATTTTTCTTTTTGATAATCAGTCAGTTATATCAACAGCTCTAACCGTACTCGAATCTTTATCTGTGAACGATGTTTAGGCGTTTTTCGGGGGACTGTTGAGCTAATGGTTAGCTCAAAGATTATCTATCCTTCCCATCTGAAAATATTGAGAAATGTAATTGTCACTAAAAGGAGGTTTGTGAACTTTTTTCTTGTTTTGACGTAGAACAGGAAGGAATCCACAAGATAAAATATCCACGATAAAACAAGTGGTAGAGAAAAGACATTTGGACGAAAGAATACATATCTAGTTTCCAAATCCCAAATCCTGGGAAGGAGCGAAAACATCAACAAAAGATAAAAGATTTTTCGATCATTCAGGAACTGGCTTCTAATTGAGTTTCAACAAAGAAGTGACTGAAGAAGGTGAAAACATTTACCGAAAGCTTTCTCTAAAAGTTTAAAGAGTGTACTTTGACTACTACTGGCTCCAATCCCCGATATTTAAAAATATTTAGTGTTTAACTAGTCAGCCGAGACTATCTTCTACTATATCTTTGAGACTCGTTGGCGTAGTTGCCGGATTTCCACTTTTGGTTGATAGTACCTATTGGTGTATAATATATGAGAATGATATATCTCCATAAATATAGTCAACAACGAAAATTATGGCGGATCAGAGGCCCCTCTTGCCTAGGGCAGCATAGCAGTGGTGAGAATAGCAACAGTTTCAGGTATTTTTCAGTTAGGTATTCGCGCCATAGGATTTACACATCATGCGCTCATCTATGGGCGTGTAAAAGTTTAAATGTGTATTCTCTCTGTAAAGGACACTGTTGCCGGATGAAAGTGTTTAGTTTTACCTAATAGTGCATAAGCTCGAAAAAAAAGTTAACAATAACGAGACAAAAATATCATTTGTACAAATTAATCTGCGCTTCTGGCAACAGCGGTTAAAATAGGGGGGCACTGAACACACCCCCAACTGTTTTTGGTAGCTAGAACTGAACGCCCATTGCTGAGAGCACAATTATTATTTTCTCTCTTCCAAGTAGTTTTGCTCATATTTTCCGTGTCGTACTCGTGTAAATCGTATGGCGCGAGAAAACTTTTTGCAATCTGTATATGACGTTACCTGTATTATACGTAGCAGGTTGGACTTTTGCGTTTTATTGTTGGCACGCCTTTTGTTTCATGTTTGGACGTGACCCCAATTATTTCGCCCGTTCTTGTGGAATCGCATTCCTTAGCAAAAGTTAAATCACTTATTTACCAGAAACCAGTTTGCGTTGTCCCTTCGGTGGTTATGTGATGAATTTAGTTCCTTTTAAATACCCCCACAAAATTCAAGCGAAATAACAGCGAAAGTCAAAGTTTTCTCTGAAAATCTCACGCGTATACAGAAGCTTCAAAGCGCAAGGGATTGAAGTCTAAACCCCTTAAATTCCTCCTTTTTGTATTATAACTCAAGCTGACATCCCGACTACCCAATATATTCGGAGTTTAATGTTACTTGAAATTCTATGTAGTTGGAAAACCTTGTCAAGAATTAAATTAAAATGTTCAAAGTTTAGTAAATTATGGTTGAGAACTATAATAAAAGCTTGGGAACACTGATCCCTGCTGTCTCTTAAAGTTCAGCTCGCTAACTTGACTTGGTCTACTGGTAAATTATAACGTTCTTATGAATGAAAGGTTGACTGTTTGGATTGTTAAACGCGCTGACAAACACCTTCATTCAGGCGTATTAACTCCAAATTGTAACATGGAAAACAGCTATCTAATGCTCACTGAATTGTCAATTAAATAACGCTTAAAACGCTAAGAATTATGCCGGATATTACTCTAAAATTTATTACAAAAACTTTTCCATAGGATACGCATGTGCAAAAGGATTATTTTGTTTCAGCTGACGTATGCCAGTTTCAGATTAACGTTTAATATTATATTACAATATAAGTACGGTAGCTATCGAAGGACAGGGAATAAACCACCATCAAGGTCGCTTCGGACCACACATTCAAAATGCCTGCAACAAAGCAGACAAGAGATACGGAAAACTAAGCAGGTTAATGCCAAATATGCCCAATAGCTCTAAAAGGGTAATGTTCTATGGAGCGGTTCAATCCATCCTGCTTTATGGAGCTCCTGAGTGGTATAAGGGAATGCAGATTGCAACGTTTAGAGACATGATCGTCAGATCCCAAAGAAGAGCTCTATTGACAGTAGCCATTTTGTATCGTGCTGTCTCCTGAAACGGTTCAAGTGATTACCGGCGAGCCACCAATCTACCTTCTAGCAGTAAAGTCCTACATGAAATGGGAACAGCCACAGACCATCACAAAAAAAGAGCAGAGAGAAAGAACCATAAAAGAGTGGCAGAGGGAATATGAAAGTAACACAACAAAAGCACAATGGATAAAAGTGCTGATCCCATCACTCAAAGAATGAGTGAACTGCCAGCATAGGCAGCTAAATTACTGGTTTTCCCCATTTTTAACACTACACGGGTTCTTCAACTCATATTTTCACAGAAAGAGCGAATGTAACAGGAGGACAATGCCAATGAATGTACTGGATTCCACCAAAAAGAGTACACTTACAAATAGAAATTGGGGACCTTTTGACAGAAGAGAATGTGAAAGATAAAATGGTGGAGACAAAACAAACTATGACAAGATTTCATGGCATATTACTGGCATTCTTGGAACCAAAGAGGAAGAGGACATTATATCCCGCAGGTGCCTCGTAAGTCGTTATCAACAATGTATCAGGTTGCTAGGGAATTGAATTACAGAAATTTGATACTTGGCTTTTATATGACAGATGTAAAATTTGACAACGAAATCAAGATTTGTTTTTTTTAGTATGTAATTACATATAGTATTAGTGCGGTAAAGTGATCTTACCGCACGCTTGCAGATAAGGCAAAAACGTAACAAACAGTAAACAAACACACTTTCAATAACCTAATATTATTTATTTCCAATAATAAGATTTATTTTCTTTTCAGAACAGGTGAACCGAAAGGAACTTGTAATGTTTGATGCTGCAGAAATTTGTTGTTTGCTGGATTATAAATTTTCTAAAAACTAATTAATGACTGTAACGACAAACAAACCGATTATACGGTTCTGGGCCGATTCTCGAGTTTTCGCGAGAATTTTTGGTCGTGTCTTACATTCTGTATAAAATATGCTATTTTGTTGACGAAAACTTTCCTGGTGAATTTCGGAGTAATTTTTGAAATAATTATTTGCTGTGTAATACCTACTGAATTAAGTCAGTTATTTCAAATGAAATAATCAGAGTTTTGTACTAATCTCTCGCTTCTTATCATTATCAAGCTTTTAATATCTTCACCAGTATGTTTGTACTACTATACAGCGAAATATTCAATGACAATACAATAATCAAATGGGTACGATCCATTGCTTTTGCTATGAACTCATGGAAGTCAAAAATTGAGCTTTATAATTCAATAGTTGTAAATACATTTATGCACTGTTGCCCTGTCTGGGCCATTCGATATATCGATGTATTGGAGAGATCCCTGCTGCGACCGTTTTTACCACAACATTGAATTAAGAAGTCTTTCTGCCTTCTATGCAGTGAACTTTTCATTTATTCATTAGATTGGGTTGTGCTCAACAGCCCAGGCACTTGAACTGAATCTTTGTACCATTTCCCATGTTATTTATTTCCATTCCAGAAGCTTTTTGTCTTCTATGTAGGCCACTAGTTTGACAAGAAGGATTTTCAGTAGTTGAGATGGTTGTATGTTTTCCTCTCCAAAGTGCTTCCGTCTGAAAACATGTAAGTTCTCACATGTGAGTAGGTGTTTCAACATAGAGTTCACATTTCCTGCACATAGCTTCACTAACCTCGCCCATTTCGTGCAGATGTTTCCTCAGGGTGCAGTGTCCAGTCACCAGGTCGATAACTGTCATCAAATGTCTTTTACTCAGTTTCAATAGCCTGGTTGAGAGCTCTTTGTATGGAGGTGTTCTTGTGTCGACCCTCCATTTGAGTTAGTGTTCCCTATCTAGCCAGTTCTCGATTTCCCCTCTTATGCAATCTTTTGTAATTCCACAAAACGGTTCTGGACCTATGAAGTCTCCTTTAAAGCCTTCTTCAGCTAACTGGTCAGCCATTTCATTACCTGCAATCCCCTCATGAGCCGGCACCCATATTAGAGACACTTTTTTGTCTCCTGCCAGCCTGTTAGGGATTCTTCACAGTTTCTTACCAGTCTAGACCTAGTTGTAACCTAACCCAGGCTGATAATTTTCTTTCTAGGTCCTTTTATACCAGCCGTAGTGCCATTGTTATTGTTTGTTTTGGAACTATCGGTGAACCAGATGATTTTCCCAGAATTACCTGGGTGTATATATTCTTCGGTGTCATGCTATCAAAACTCATTTTAAATATGGGTTCATCTAGTATTGCTCCAGCTGTATCAGTGTGTCCTTCTCGAACATTGTTCGGTTGCAGTGGACTGTATTTCCATAAGAGCTAGTTCTGGTATCAAATAATACACTGTAGTTAGTCAATAATTTAGTTAACTTTAGCGAACATCGAAAGTACATACATTTGTAACAATGAATATGGACAAGCTTTTCAGTGTGAAATCGGAATTATAAGGACCTGTCTTACTATGTCCCATGTAGTTTTCAAAGCACTTTTGATTTTAAGGTTTGAATCACTATACAATCATCAAGAACTTTTATAGAAAAATGTGCCCTTATTATTCAGGAAAATAAAGAAAAAGGAATTAAATTTGACTGAAATACATTCTACAAATAACAAAATGTAACTGAAAGTTGTGAAACTATTAAAAACTCCTGTGGAAACAAAAACACAGATTTTCAGTACATTCTTAAAGTTTCCCGTTTCTCTTAACCGTCCTACTCTAACCAATAGTGTAGACCAATTTCTAAAAATTGTTTTCCTTCATTCAGTAAGTTCCTTTCAGTTTCTCATACACTTTTAAAAACTTTTGAAGTAGACTCACAAAATGTGCTCGAGGATTCAGGAGCCAAATTTCACTAAGCACATTATCCCTCGAACAGGCCTGCTCTCTGAATACCACAATAAATATTTATTTAAATATATTACATGTTAGTTGTTCAATTGAAGTAGGCGATGGATAATAAATAGTTTATATTTAACGATTTTAGATAAGAATGATGTTTTGTTTTGTTGTACTTATTTCAGAACATCAGCCGCAGTTACCTTCAGTTCACGACAGTGTAACTACATTGTTGTTTGTTGTTTAGTACTAACCCTTATATAAGTTTGAACTACGTGGGCATATTCTCCCATAGCCCATTTTATGTTGAAGTTTAAACAATGGGCCTTTTCAGTAGATGCTTAAATCTCAAAATAAATATGTTTATTTAAAAGCTTACTGATAATTTTTCACCTTGTGCAGCTTTGTTTCGAATATAAATAATGTCACAAAGCTTAATAAAAAGTTAAAAAAATATTAGGGTAATTTGAACACTCGTTTGCCCTTGGGGCAAGTGACGTCATAAGGTCTGGAGTTATCAGAATGGCTGGCCAATTGCTGCTACGGCTACGGCCGAGGCCAAAACATCCAACGAAGAAGAACCTCAGCCTAAAATTTTTTTTTGTGGTTGCCACTGGTTGGTGTATTGTGTTTTGTCATATTAATATTATAGTTGATTTAGTTATTGTGATTTAGTTTTCGAATATTGTTGTACAAAAACAAATAATCCAAAGTGAAAGAGAATATCAATTTCGAGGTTACATGAGATGTCAAACTCAAAAACCAGGGAAGCAAACTTTACAAATCCTACGGAAATAACGGTCTGTCGTTTTCAAGGTCGTAGGCTCCTTAACGTCACTAAGGAGAAAGGAGTGATCGCACGCTCTCCGCACTTTTGATAATTTTTTTAGGATAGAAATCAAGCTCCAAAAAAAAATAAGGGGACATTTTTTTATAAAATACTTCAGTTTAAACAAATTTAAAAAAAATTACTGGAAAGGCCCATTAAAGAACAATAATTCAGACAATATGATTTCGCTAGCACCTCATTGATGCTATCGCTGTAACGCTTCTCTTTGGATTCTGGCAACACCTGCAAATCTAATACAACATATGGAGTATATTAACCGTATCTTTATTAAATATCATATCAGCAGATGATATTTCTAATATCAAAGCAGCTCGTAATGTGCGGGTTACCGTTTGAATGCGGTACGTCTCGCATCACGGCTCTATTGCAAACTACTGAGGTAATTTAGTCTATGTTGAGTCTGCAGTGTATTAGAATTTATTAGGGCGTCATCAGATTAATTATTATACATCGAGCTATCACTCCTTTGAGGACAATTAAATTTCTTCGTTCAAATTTGTTAGTATAGTAGTTGCATGCTAGAGTAGTAATATGACGGATATGGAATTTCATTACTCTAACTAGATGGCAAGTGATATTATAAAGCAGCAGCAAGTATATTGTTTCTTACAAAATGTAACATCTACATAGAATGCTAAAAGTCAGCTGACCCAAGTGCAAACAATGTGATCTGGGGGATAGAACATTTACTCACGTACGCTGCTTCAGTGAGAACTAACAAGGACTCAGACAGAAGCAGTTTGCAACCATCAGAATACAACCACAGAACTACTCAAAACCCCCCAGTCAAACTAATGGTCGATATTGAAGACACGAAGCTTCTGTAATGAAAGTGGAAATTTGTACAAAGATTCGGTTCAAATGTCTGGGCTGTTGAGCACAAGTCAAACGAATGATTGAGCTTATAATGAGTATGTGAATTATTGATTACCACTGTACATCCAGTCGAGTTTTCAAGCCCTCGCCACCTTAGTCCTTTTGTGCTCTTGATTGCACAGTTCATGATAGTCTTTTCACTTTTCGTAATGGATCATGAGTAAGTCTTTTTTTGAAAGCACGAAGTCCAGATGATTTTATATTCAATGAGTCAATCGCTAATCTCACACATTAGTTTGTTTATCTAACTGGAAATTTTTAAATTTGTTCCAAATTCCTCAGAAATCAATAGAAAAAATGATATTGCCTTGAAAACATACTACAGTATGAATCGTACTTTCATCAATAAAAAAGAAGCATCAAGGAGGACAAAACTAAATGTTCACAAAGCAATTTATAGACACATATTGACGTATAGTTGTGAGTAGAATTAATTTGCACTGTTTCACAATAAAATAACAGTATGCGGCAACGTCTCTTCGAGCCGAAAAAGTCATAAATCATTTCTAGTCTTGATCTACCCACTAGCGAACAATTGATTATCATTGGTGCAATGTGGCTTCCGATTGGTCCAAGCAAAATGTACTTGAATTGTTAGTCCACATTGAGTGTTAACGTCCCAGGGAGGGTTTAGTTCACTTCTGTTATTTACGTGATATTGTGCTCTTAGATGTTGCTGTGATTGAGATTTTGTTTTATTGACTAAAACTATTTTGTTGGTACTAATTAAAATTATGACTTTTTGGCGACCATTCGAAGAGGAAGATATTGTTATAGTGTCCAAACAATGAATATATTAGAAGAGTAAACATATGCCAACATAAAGTTTGTCTGAAACCGGTTCTGCTTCTGCTTACAGATTTCTTTATCTCGCTTACAAATTGTGAAACGGTGCAAACTAATTTCACTCACAACTATACGGCTGTGAAACATGGACAAACAAACAAAAAAGTGCTTTGCGAGCTGCAGAAATGAAGTATCAGAGGCGGGTAAGAGGCGTCAAGAAATTGAATAAGATGACCAATGGGGAAGTTCGACAATATCTTGAAATGATGTCATTTATGGAGTTCATTGAACAAAGACAATTGAGTTGGTGGGGTCATATGCAAAGGATGGAAGAATCAAGACCAGTTAAGAAAGTTTGGGAGGCAAAATAAGTGGAAACAAAAAACAGGAAGACTTTAAACATCGTGGGATAAATGTATTGGCAATATAAGTATTACAAGAAATAAAAAGGAATTGACTAAAATCGTTTACAATATATACCTAAATCTATTTCACCACACACCACTATGTGTGAAAGAAATTTAATTCAATCCTTAATTAATCCGCGGGTAAATATAGCGAACTTTGTCGAAAAGGTATTTCAACCAAACGATGGAGGATTTAAAGTGTAACGCAATTCTCCACCGGTTAAAAGGAGCACCACCTATATAAAAGAAAAATCCTTTTTATGAAACCCAAGTTATTTGAAATTGAATTCTTTGAAAACAAAGATCCTCACTAGATAAGATCGGTATTAGCTTAAATCGACGGGATATAGAAAACCGGATATGGGATCGGAATATTTTACACATTTTTTTTTTGTATATTCACTGAAAATATATTTTTGTAGGAAGAGCGGTCGAAGGAAAAAAAACTTACCTCTCTTGCGCTAGGAGATTTCGGACAACAAAACCTGAATTTTAAAAATTGTGGAAATAACAAAAGTATTGACATTTCATATTTTCCTTTTCAAATATCACAAAGTTATCAAGTTGGTAACTCTAGAACCGTTGGATACTTGATACTGAACACTGTTTACTCTATCGATATAATATTACCTATACACTGTGAACCGAAAATTTTAGTACGAATAATCACTTTCACACAGGAATAATAACCCAACATATCCTCAATAGGACGCCAAAATAAGGTGAGGAATAAATTCACAGAGCCGGAGCTTCATTTTTTCTTAAACAGTGTATTTGAGCTTGTTGCAAATGAAACTTGTTTCAACTGAATTTGAACAATACCAATTCAAAATTCCTGCATATCCCGCTCGATATGCAGTAGATGAACTAGCAAAAAAACGTGGTATGGACGTAGTGCGACTTCCCCATATCTCTGCCAATTAAATCCGATAGAACTGATATGGGCACAAGTGAAAAGTTTTATAGGTCGACATAAAACTACATTTAAACTAAAAGATGTGCAAGCATTATTAGACAGGTCCCTATTACAGGTTACTAAAAAAAATTGGAAAAAAGCAACTTATCATGTATTAAAAGAGGAAGAAAACATGTGGAGTCTGGACAAAATCTTAGATGCACACATTACAGTGACACCATCAACAATTTCAATAGATAATGACTCCTCAAGTGACGATTGTGATTCCGACAGTGACTAAGATGAAGGAGGAACTATTTAAAACAATTTTTCTACGCCCATGTCTGTAAACGTCAAAAATCGCACTGACAACATTCCTTGTAAGTGACATTTAACAATAACATGCAGGTAATGAAAGTCTCATAACAAACACGTGCGTTTAGATAGAAAAACTTAGATTTCTTTGTTGAATCAAATTGCAATCAAATTTTTATTTCCGTACTACTTTATTTGGTTTATTTACATACTTTTAATCAATTAAAAAACATAAAAGCTCTTAGCATTAGTGAAATACATTTTAGATTAAAAGAGTGATGCCCCTAAATGTCGGCAACACATTTTACAATTTCAAAAAAAATAATTCGGTGTTTCTTCATATGGGAAAAAACGTCATCTCATTTATGCTGTCAATTTTGGTAACAAATTATAGTATCCGAACATTTTCTCAACTTTCCCTATGAACATGACTGTTAGTAATGAAAAAGATGAAATTATGAGCACTTAGAAGAAAATAGATGGGCGTAGAAAAAGCATAGTACGTTACACGAGTTGTAATCCCATTACGCACTCGTGAAATTTACTAATGGGTTACTTACAACTCTTGTTACGTAATATACTATTACAAGTGGCATGTTCATATTAATTTGGTAAGCAAATTACAATTAGTACTTATCATAACATTGTATTATTTAGAATTCGAGCCATAATTTAACGGTCAACATTTTAAACCACACTTATTTAATAGGCTATCTACGTATTTTCATAATTTAAAACTTAACCAATACAACAAATATTAACAATACGAACCCCTAATACTGTTCCCAAACCTACGCCTATTATATCCCTGGAAAGTATTAAGATAAGACTAGGTAATTGTTATATTTCTACAGTTTCTTGTTTTCACAACATTCATCACAGCTATTAGTGTAAAATTACATATTTTGTATGGTCCACTTGTGCTAAGCAAGTCCCATAATATTTTGATTTATTACTCCGCACCGATTGCGATTTAACTATAATAAAATCTGTAAATCTGGCAAAATCCCATGATTGCCAGAGAAAAGTTTGTCAGTCAATTAAACGTTAACTAATCGTTAACCATATCCTGAAAAGTGATGAAAAGTTAGTGAAAGTTTAATTTTTGGTCCAACAGCCATTTTTGCGTTAACAAGAGGCACTAAAAGATCCGTTTATGGAACAATTATCAACAGAATGCTTGGAAATTGTCTTACTCAGGAAATCGTACTATTCTGCAATATATACTTCATCCAATTCCGTTTCCAGAGAAACTAAGATTCAAATTGTACATACTCCTTAAGACATTTGCAAAGTGTTAACGCCCACAGATTTCCATTAAATAGCAGTAAATTCCATTTGTACCGGGGATAGGTATACACAAACACATACATGACAACTTTAAATGATTTATAACGGTGAAGAGATTAATTGTTACGCTTTGGGCGTATTTAAATAAGTTGCTATATTATTGGTTTATGTATCGATATTATATATTTAATATAATAATTATGATCCCAAAAATGTTAACACCTGTTTGTATCTATACGTTAATCCTGAAAATTAATGTTAATTATAGAATTAATTTCGCATTTGAAGCCGATTCATTTTAAACGGTTTTAGTTAGAGTTGTGTCGAAATGAGGGAAACTGACGTAGAAATATATTAATTTGTCGAAGGTCTTGGTAACAAAACATTGCAATTTACATAATACAATCTGGAATTATGATATCTAGAAACGCGGTAGCGTGTCAAGCCAAGTTCAAGCTAACAGAATGGCGAACAGTACCGCGTGTAATATTACACGAACCATTTGGAGCCACTTTTGACATCCTCATAACTTAGAAACTATTTCACATCTGGCTTATATATTGAAACTTGCGAGATACCTACATAATATATGTGCTCCACATTTCACAAACACACCCCAAACAGTTATTTAGATATAAACGTTAAAAAAATCGTCATTTTTATCACTGACTGACCTATGGATCAAACTCTAGCCGTTCCAGATGACTTACATATTTTAAATTTGGTATCCAGGTAGGTAGTTCGAAGAATACAAAGGAAAAAACCAAAAATTTGTAAATTTTTATAATTTTTTCAGGATATTTCAATTAATTGATTCTATTAGGATCACTCACTTATAGTACTTGTAATGTAAGAATCAGCAATTAAAATTGATGACAGCCGGTCTTTATGTGGATCTCAAGGTCCTAGCGTGAATATATACCTATAGATACATGCGATGAGAAATGGAACTTAGGGATTTAATGTATTCTCCGATCTAAATAGTCCACCAACAAAAAATTTACTTTAATACCTAAATATCAAGTATTTAGCTGGACAGCTGGATTCAGAACTACTGTAAAAAACCCCGCCTCTTCTCCTTCCAATATTTGTTAGTTACGTGGCTATGTGCGATTTAGTATTCAAGTTTCTTTTGATTTATTTTGGGCATAACGGCTTCCAAAATAAAAAATGAATTTGTAAATAAAACAAAATAAGATTCTTTAAATTAAATCAAATTGAAAATAAATTCCGAAAAACAACTTAAAATGCTAAAACTAAGAAATTAATGAATCAAAGGTTCAAATATAGCTCTTTGTTGAGCCAAACAAAAACCGAATTTATAGAACAAAGATAATTTTGTATCTTTGAGTTGAATCGGTGTAATGTTTGCACAAAGCTGGACAATTTTCGCCCTTAATTCCATAAAATTTTGAGCCCGTTCAAAATTGTGCCGATACATTTCATTTTTTATAAAAACCCATAAAAAGAAATCATTCGGGGACCAATCCACTGATCTTGTGAGTGACCTCCAAAATACCAGGATGAAATTTCAATTTTCTCCTGAAAGGTGTACATACTGATTTCTCTACGAATTTATTTAATTTTGAATAGTTATAAGCTTGAGTTTTACTCGGTATCGACTGCTGTTCACTGACTAATTAAGGACCGCCCACAGTTGAGACTACGGAGTGGTGGGAATTGTATGATATGTTGTAGGTGACCAAATGATTGATTGTAATAATCGTGTTTTTAATATGTTGTGTTGAAGCTTGATATTGGTCGACTAGTTCAAAAGCAGTTCTGATACAATGCTTAAAATCCCCATGTTCCGTTTTTCATTGCTTGTATCTGTATAGTGGAATACCACCCTTAATTACTTTCAATCCAAACAGTTTGAGTATTTATAACTAATAAGAGTGTAGTAAACTTTCGTATTTATTACGGTATTAACTGGGATAAAGTATTAATTATTATTTCAATATTTACATCAATAGTGTAAGATCATTAATTATAATTGATTACCACGGCGCACGGCAATGCCTTGGAGCAGTGGGGTGAGGAGCGGTGCGATAAAACCTTGACGCGAACGTGGTCGAGCAAGCAGGAGCCTCTCGCGAGCGCCGTCTTGCTGTGAGGTTCTCGATACCTGACCTGTAAGATTGCGATTTATGCTTTAAAATTAATAGATTTTCTTGAAAAATACTTGGAATATTCGTGGTTATATTATTATTACAATTCTTTTAGTAAGTGTATAAGGTTTATGCAAAAGTATAAATTAAAAGTTAATGGCCCAACTAGGTATAATCAGAAAACTCGTAAAATTATGGGGACTGCCGATAGTAGTGGAAACACAAGTAAATGAATCCCTTTCAAAAATGTAATTGTTTAAATTGTGAATAGAAATTTATATCGTAGACCTAACGGGAATGATCATTAAAAAAAATAACCCCATGGTACATGGATACTTCCTTAAATGAAATAACTGATTTTGAAAATTTAATCGTCCTATAAAGAGTGGAGATTTTTACAAAATTTTCACAATTAAATTAGCCCCCTCGAAAAATATTTCCGTACGTCCATGGTATATACGTTTTCACAAATAAGTTGATGCAAACAGCTATGATAGATGGATATAAACTCTTCTCAAAAATGTTATCGTACGCCCATGATAAATTAAATTTTTTTATAATAAATTAACCTCCTTCGAAAATTTCAAAGTAGGTCCAAGATTTTTATAAATATTCCAAGAATGTTTCTAGCGCTTTTAATGAAATTTATAAAAATTTATTTTTAATGCGTACCCTGAACTATCCTAACTCTATATAATAGGTATCCTGAAATTACTTCAAATTTAAAAGCCGAATGGAGGTTTTTGAAAGTTATGAACTTTTCCGAAAAAAATTTAGTCGGAAAATAAAACCTCGCAGAAAGAAAATTCATCGAATTAACTGTGTATTTTATAAAATGCAGCTACAAAAAACAGTATAAAAACTACCAAAACTTTTAATTTTTAACATAAATCATCATTTTTAAAACGTGATTTTAACTTAGTTTGAGAATACAGTTCAATCTTGGGAAGTATGTTCTCTTGCTTCAAAAACTCAATTGTTCCCGAGCTGAGTGGGAACCTGCATTGTCTTGATGGAGGATCAGTCGTCGTTGGGAATTGTTTTTTCGAAATTCAGCAATTATAGGTGTGAGTAAAATTAATTTGCACTGTTCCGCAATTTGTCGGAGAGATAAAAAAATCTGTAAGCAGAACCAGAACTGTTTTCAGGCAGATTTTTCATTATTGCAGGATTCACACGCACTAGCGATTTCTATACTGTGAGCGCCCATAATTGTTATAACGTATCTTTTTGAAACTTTTGTCAACTCATGTATTCTTTCAGCAGCTCCATGTTTTGTCACTGTTTATGTTGGCATCGGATAATACGTATGTTTACTCTCCTAGTATATTCATTGTTCGGAGTCTATAAACAATATTTGAATGGTCGCCAAAAAGTCTTAATTTTAGTTATTACCAACAAAATAGTTTTAATCAATAAAACAAAATCTCAATCACAGCAACATCCAAGAACACAACATCTCGTAAATAATAAATACGAACTAAACCTAAACTGGGACGTCACAGTCAATGTGGACTAGCAATTTAAGTAAACTTTACATAGGCCAATCGGAAGCTACATTGCACAATAAGAATCAATGGTTCGCTTGTGGGTAGAGCAAGACTAAAAAATATTTATGGCTTTTTATCCATTTGGCTTCTGAGACAAATGTCTTCACCACATTTTTTAATTCTTCTAGTATGGATAACTTTCGTCAGTTTTGGTTATTGGAACACGCAAACAGCCGACTAACGTTCATCTTCGGGTTCATGAGAGTAAATCCAGGATCCATCACCACTGACAATACTGTTTATGTTTTTGAGCTTCCTGTGTTAAGCCGGTTTAAAGTTTCTTGGCACCAATTGACGCTTTCTGTTCTTCGAGAAACTAATTCATCTACAGATAATTCTTCATGTCAAATTTTGTGAGTTGTGGTCTTTGAAATGCCCAATGATGCTCCAATTTCAGGAAATGTGACATGTCGATCTTCTTGGATCAGCTTACGTACTGCATCGACGTTTTCCTAAGCGACTGTCGTTATTGGATCGTCGCTTAGATAAATTGTTAACAGATGTGGTGCTTCATTGAAAAAAAAATAATCCAGTACAACAGGGCATTCTTGACTGACTTAATCAATATTCAGTTTAGGTACAGCTTTGAACGTGTTCTGAAAGTTTGACTTTAGGTTTACTAAACATGACGGTTGATTTTGACATTTGATATTTGTTGACAAGCGGCAACTCTGTTATTATATGCAACACTCCTAAACCAACTCTCGAATCATGGAAATATGTATTCGTTAACTCGTATAGGTACTTCATATTTCTCTTTCCGTACAATTTCCACTGACTACTCAGCTCTGGAATGAAAATCCTGGTGATTTGACTGAAAAGACCAGTTTCAATTAATCCATTCATAAATAAACGTGTAGCGCGGTAATGTAAAATCTCCGAATAGTTTTTGTGGCTGCGGTTAGCTCGTGAATTCTCCATTAGTATACAACCCGGAAGTTATGTTTTTAATTAAATTTGAAGCAGTTTTTCAGGTGTAATATCCAATAAAACGATTGTTGTTATATAATGCACCCTTTAAGTGTATTGAAAACCTTTAGATTAAATTTTTACCAGCCCTCTGTATATATGTTACAGGCCAAACCGTTTTTCAGGACAAACTAGTTTGTCCTAGGAAAATCTTGTTCGTGCTAAGTGCGTTCGGATAAACTAGTTTCTCCTAGGCCAAAGATAAAGGGTATTTCAAATAAAACCCTAATAAAACACTAAAGGGTACCTGAAATTCACAAATTCATAGAAAAAATAATATTAGATACATCATCAAACTAGACATGAATAATTAAAACGAGAAGAAACGTTTGTCGAAAAACAAACTGCTATAAATTCACATGTACAAACCTATAAAAAATAACTGCCAGACAAAAGCGAGGTACATACATAAGAGCATTAATTGTATCAATCACTACAAACTAGTTTGGCATGAAATATTAAATATTAAAATCCGGCAAAACTAGTTTATCCTAAATGCGTAAAGATAAACTTATAAATAATTTATTACATGAATATTTGAGTCTCGATTGATACCAATTACTAATACGAGTATACATCAACACGATACTAGAGCTGCAAGTTCCATTGGCTTTTATGTTACTACTTGCAGAACGACTAAGTCAATGAACAGTTTGTTCCATGAAGGATTGGTCCAGATCAATCATCTACCTCCTGAAATAAAATCTATTAAGAGTTTAAACATCTTCAAGAGAACCCTCATCATCGTCCTACAAAACAGTTTGGCCTGCAACATATATATTAAAATTCGAATTTCCTGTAATCCTATAATTCTTCTTAAGATCTCTAGATCAATTTCACATCATCCCAGTGTTGATTTAGCTTTTTTTCTGTCCGCATTGCCTTCCACTGTTTCAAGGAACTCAACTTTCCATTTCTTTTTCAAAAGTTTACTTTTAATTGCATTCATTTGCTTTTCTCATAACCTTCCGCGAAGTTTTCAGTCGTTTCAGATAGTGTTATTCTCATGACTAAATGTTTTTTCGAAATTTTCATCATAAAAACAACAATATTTTCAACTACAAAAAATAATAAACCGTATGTATATGTATAAGAATGACTCTCGTTAATAACACAGTGTAACTTCGGGAAAAAATGTTATTGTGAAAGTGGCGTCCATATAAAACTGGAAATTATTCACAGACTTATAGGACAAAATTCGATGAATACTAAAAGAGGGGAGTTCCACAAAATTTATCGATTGGAACACTGTACGATGAACGATTTCTGAGTCCCAAAACTGTTGATTTTTTTCTTAAATATTCAAATGAGATGGATCAGGTTAAGCTAGCAGGTAATCAATCTGACGATGGATATATAAATCTCTGGTTTGCCCAAGGCTCTATTCTAAGGCCTTTGTTGTATACAATATATACAAGTAATTCTACATCAGTTCTCAAAAATTGTACTAACGCTGATAATACACAATTATACTACTTTTTTGACCCCTCATTAATTGCAAAACAGGATATAAGTAATGATAAACCCGTCAAAATCAGTGGCTCTGCATTTTAGAAGAAGGTTGAGGTGGAAGACAAATTCAAATTCGAACACCTTTTATCTCATATCCTGCAAAAGTCATATGCAAAACTCAAATTTTTATTTTCAAATAGACACGTTTCAAATGTATGTATGTAAGATGAGGTGACATTCACTGAGACCTAAAACATATATTGTGCCCCCATACTTTTAGTAAGTTCCTGACGAACGTCTCAGAGACTAATAGTAGCTCCGTTAGTCCTACTTCCCTGGGGAATTTTAGAATATCTGCAGGCTTCAACTCAGGTAAATGTCCCTCTTATATCCAATAATCTCCTAAGTGTTGTGCCCTAGGATTCTGAATTGCGGTGCAATTCACAAGAATGCGGATGGAGGTTTCTTCTTCCATTCCACAGAATCTTCATTCTTCTTCCTCCACTATTTTTAGCTTTTTCAGGTGTCCCTTCAGGCGGCAATTTTCCGTTAGGATCCCTGTTAAATATCTTAGTGCAGTTTTACCTTTGACTTATACATTCATTTGATCCCAACGGGTTGTAGCCAACCATCAGAATATTTGATTGTCTAAGCCCTACTAGATCTTTCCAATGGTCAGATCTTTTCTTTTCTTCGGCTTTGCCTATTTCTTCCAATATTACATTGGAGCTGATACCGCAAAAGGGTTCTGGCCCCCAAAAGAGTTTTTCAGTCCCCCTCTTGGCTAGTCCATCTGCTATTTCATTCCCTTCTATTTCAGTGTGTCCTGGAATCCATAGTAAGATTACTATATTGTTCTCGCTTAGTTCAGTAAGTTTGCCCAGGCATTCCTACACCATTTTGGAACTGATTACACAAGAGCTCAGTGCTTTAATGACTGCTTGACTATCCGACAGTATGATAATCTTTTGCCTTCTATATATTTTGTCAATATTGAACTGGCACACTTTCTCATGGCGTGAATTTCCGCTTGAAAGATACTTGTGGTTTTTCCCAAGCTTTCAGAGTGTTTGGTTCCTTGCCCGTACACTCCTATCCCAGTTCCTTCTATTGCTTTTAAGCCGTATGTGTACCTTTGGATGGCATTATTCTCAAGTCTGGTAATGGTATTTGGATCCAATTCCTTATTGTTGCTTAATTCCGTAACGAATTTCTTTGGAAAGTTATACATTTTCATCATACCATCTTGTGGCATGTCCCAGTTTTCCTTATTCCTAAGAAGTGAGGAGATGTTTTTTTTATTCTCTCTCTACTTAGTCTGTGTCTCGTTCTTTCTGCAACACTTTCCACCACCATATGTAGTGGTGTGAGATTGAGACACGTTTCGAATCGTTAACTAAAAAAATATGTGTGCGATACATTAGTTTTGTCGCTAACAAATTATTGTGACTATGTCTATGGTCCCATTCTTAATAGTGTCGAACATCGAAGATTACAAAAACTGCAAAACTATGGAAGTCAAAAATTTTGTAAGATATCACACACTTCGAAATTATCGAACTGGTTAAATGAAGCAGCACATATCTCTACAACAAAGTCTCTTACTGGACAGATGTTCAGAATGTGAACATTCGACGAAAACATCTTATTAATATTCCCAAGCATTGAACTTTAAATTGAAAGTTTTTTCACATAATTTGAAGATTTACTATCACTAATTTATCCTAAGACCATAGTTTTGTAGCCTTATAGACTTATGATCTATTGTCGTATGTTCCTTTTTTAATTTTTCTCCTTTTCTGTGTGAAGGCTTCTGAGGAAGAACAGTTTCGCTGATCTGTAGTCCTTTTGACCAAATTATGATACTAGTCTTATTATACTTATTATAATACACCCAGTACAAAGTGTCCGCAGCACTATTGAACTGACAGAATTTCAAATTCTCCAAGTTTATCTTATATTTCTTATCGAAACAAGTAAACTATATCCTTTATACAACTATCCTTAGACGAGGTTATCCTTATAAAATTGTTCGGGGTAAGACTCCGCCTCGGTTTGGCTCATATATAAATTTCATCTGATAAGAATTTTTTTTCTTATTTTCGATTGACCGCTTCAGAGCATCCATAAAAGGCAATAACCCGGTTCACCTTTCAAATAAAATCAAATTTCATAGCCAACGATCAGATTAAATCGAAAGACAGAAGGAGGCGAACAAGGAAGAAAACAATAAGCTTTCATGCCGTTCGGGGGGGACCTAGAGCAACATTTTATATGAGATTTTTGAGAAGAGCTAATTGGAGTTCACAGTTTTTATAGGTACATTCTATAATTTAATCAAATTCGTCAAAAACCTACAAAAACATAGAAAAATCATTTTGTGGTTTTATGAAAACACAATAAAGTAAAACTTTTCTTCGGATTGTCGGCAATTAACTGAACATTTCAGGAAAATTATTCTATTCGGGGTTTTTATTTGGAAATTGGAAAATGGTAATCATAATGGGAAATCAACTGTAGACAAGAGAGGAAACTGCTCCACTTACTGAATACTTACGACGGAACGGGAGGTTAATAACCAAAGAATCGTCCACTACTCCGACAGCCAAGCTGCACTAAAGGCGATAAGCTCATATCGGACAACGTCAAATCTGGTGTGGGAATGTCGCAAGGCACTCAACAGACTAGGTAGTCTTAATAGAGTGAGCCTAGCCTGGGTGCCAGGTCACCAAGCAATAGAAGGCGATGAAAAAGCCGATGAATTAGCCAAGCAGGGAGCGACTGAGGTCATGATAGGTCCAGAGCCTTTCTGTGAAATTGCAAAAAACCTCACTAAGGAGAGCATCCACCAATGGATAAACAATCAGGAACTGTGCTGGTGGCATAAAGCCCCAGAGCAAAGGCACGCTAAACTATTCCTTAAAAGCCCTTCGGCCAAACGGTCACGCGACCTACTATGTCAAAGTCGAGAAACGACGACGATGATGGTGGGAATGCTGACCGGACATTGTAGGCTGAGAAAGCATATGCACACAATTGGCCTAGCAGATGACAGCCTATGTAGTTTTTGCCAGGAAGAAGACGAAACCGCGGAGTACATACTTTGTGAGTGCGAAGGCCTAGTAAGGGTGCGGTTTCACCTATTCGGAGAAGAAAAACCAAGGACAGAGAGTTACGCAAGGGAGACGGTATCCAGGTCTAACAAAAAGAATAAAGCTAGATATAAAGCTCTAAGGATAACAAAGATCCACTCCATTTCTAATCTAATCTAATCCACTGAATATTTGAGAGAAGTATTTATTCTTGAAATGAAAAATGCTAGAAATGTACCAACCACGATATCTGGTAGTACGATCCATGCAATTTTTTCTAGACACATTGAAAAAATCAGATGTAGATCATTATTTACTCATTTAAGTCACCATAAGATATCAGTTACAATCATAAACTGTTAGACACAAGGCGAGGATGAAATTAATAGTATATTACACACCGAGGTGGGAAGTGATTCATTCCTGTCGTGAGATCAGTTAGTTATGCTATGATCTCGAGACAGGAATGAATCTTCCTACCGAGGTTTGTATACTATTTTATTTACAACCATCATATTTCGATCAAAATTAATAAATCTCTGATTCGTTCTGAACATTCCTAAAATATTACATTTAACGACAAATTATCAAGAACGCGGTTTTCTCAGAATAATCAAGAAGATATATTGTTACCGTGACTACGGGGTATATAATTGTCACCAATATGAGTAAATGTCAGATAAATTCAATAAATGTCAGATTAATATCAATAAGTAGTTTGTTGTATTTTAGTTCATTGTTGTTTTTTATTGTTTGCCATTAAATAGTTATTATAAAATTTGGAAAAAAATATGTTATTTTTTTATATATAAAAACTATTTATCTAGAATAGATTAAATGAGGGCGGGAAGTAGAGGTGTGTAATGTGACACTTCCCAACCTTCAATGACGTTAGTAATGACAGCATTACATATATGGTTGTAAATAAGTGATTATACTAGACTTCTTATTCCAGAGATTAGTTAACTACTGTTAAAAATGAGGATAGGTACAATAGAACACATATGAAAGTGAAAATACCACTTTATGTTCAGTGCCATTCTAAAACTGATGAGCAATATACATTGTTAAATTGAATAAAAAGTGATAAAACAGGGTGAATCAAATAAAAATCTGTATACATCACAGGTTTGTAGGCAATTAACTGGAAATTATTTTATTTAGGTTATTAAAAACGCGTTTTCGATCTGAACTTAATAATTGGAAAATGGGAATGATAATAAGACATCCGACTACCATTCTGGATAGGTATATGTCATGTGAATAATGGATTCTGTAAAGGTTTATTTCAGCATAGTATAGAAATATGACTAGTAGGGTGACTTCCGAGAATTCTGTCAGACCGCGCATAAGATCACGTCGAGGACTGGAGGCCCCGGAATCTCATTACTTGAAAATGTAACTGCAATCTAATTAAGATCATCTTATGTTTGTTATTAACGTGTTCTTCATTACACTTTGTATTATACGGTTATTTTTTTTTTGTATGAGCCAAATTTCAGATCAATAGGCCAACAGAAAGGGGAACCATTTTTAATGACTAAATTTGTTTCAATAAACAGGGCAAGCTGAATAAAACCGTTTTTCTACAACCCTATCCAAAAAGTCGTCATTTTGTAATAGAATACTTTCAGCGAAAACGTGATTTCCGTCACCAGTGAGAGAAAGTGTCATAACGTTAAATTTATATTATAAATTATTATTTGCCGCCCTCGTATATAATCTTTTGACGACTTTTGCTTATTAATAAACAAAGATAGGAATCATTTCTTTAATAAGAATGCATTTTATATCTAGTTGCCAGGTTTCATTAGTTTGACACTCGGTTTGACATTTCTCTTTAATTGTTTACACTCAAAGCATTGTTAGTTTTTCGAAAGTTATCATTATTTCTGAAAGTGATTTAGATTTTCCAAATACACCACCAGAAATAACAAATCAAGCTGAACAGACCTCTTTGGATTTATTATCATTAAAATCCAAAAAGAGATATGAAAAAATATATGAAAAATTCATGGATTGGGGAGTTAACAATCATGTTAATTCATTTTCGGAAAATGTGCTGCTTGCGTAGTTTGAATGGTTATCCAAAAAATTTAAGTCATCGACGCTATGGTCTATGTATTCGATGCTGAAAGCCACTTTATCGATTAAAAATAATATAGAGATAAGTACATATCCCAAGTTACGTTATTTTTTTAAACGAAAATCAGATGGATTTAAAAGTCAGAAATATAAAATTTTTTCTTCCGATGAGATACGTACTTTCTTGAAGAATGCACCCAATTCCAAATACTTAATGATTAAGGTAACAATCACTGTATTAATGTGACAAATTCTTAATATTAATATTAAATTCACGTTTGTAGGTAGTCTTAATTTTTGGAATCTCGGGAGCTTGTCGTTGCCATGAATTAAAGGATTTGACAGTAAATTATGTAAAAGATACTAGCAGTATACTCTTAGTTACGATACGTAATACAAAAGCAAAAGTACCGCGTTTCTTCCACATTTCTGGATTCTTCTACGAAATATCTCAGATATATAATATGAACCTTCGTCTACTAGATATGGACCAAAAAAATTCAGGATTCTTTATAAACTACCAAAACGGAAAGTGTACTCGACAAGTTGTGGGAATAAATAAATTTAGTAAATTTCCTATGCAAGTAGCTCAATATTTAAAATTGCCTTATCCCCAAAAATATACCGGGCATTGTTTGCGCAGAACTCCCGCATCGCTGTTAATGGATGCAGGAGGTGATTTACTTCAATTAAAAAAGCATGGAGGCTGGAAATCTAGAAACGTTGCAGAGGGATATGTTGATCAATCAGTTAACTGCAAAAATCAAATACAAACCAAAATTTCACAATCCATACAAAATAAAACGCTCTCCGATTACGGCGCATCATCATCTGGAGTGACATCAGTTAACAACATAACAGATGTGACATCTTCTATAGGTACCTCAATACATAAAAATCTTGAATCTTGAATACTATAATTTTGAATAGTTGCTCGAATGTAACAATTAAACAATATTTGAACCATAAGTAATGTTTTGAAAAATTCCCTTATTTTTAATTTCAAATAAAATATTTGTTCAATGTTCTTTTTTAGTATATTATTATGATATAAACAGGGTTGTAGAAAAAGTATTGTGTTTCACTGGTCGAAAACATTTTTTGAAGCGAGTGGATCAGTTTACCTGCCGAGGCGCAGCCGTGGCTGGTAAACTCGCTTCAAAAAATGTTACTTTTGTCACTCGTAAAACAATATTCTATTCTGTTTCCACCAGCTGATTATTGCTCAATTTAAACAGTCTTTGAACAAAACTTGACTAACAATAGTGAAGTAATTTTCGTAAATTTTTCCGTGAGCTTATTTAACTGAAATATATCCATACAACCATCTTTGCTTTAAAAAATATGTTGCTAGGTCGATTCAGATAAAAATGTTCTTCATTACAAAGTATAATTAAGACAAATGGAATATTTTAAAAGGCACGTCAGTGCATTTTTCCGAATCGTGTAGTTTTCCACATCTATTTTCATTGTTTTGGTCCGCAGACTTAGTTAAAACTGGAAGGATGGTAGTAAAATATTATCTGAAAGTTGACATAAACTGAAGTGTTCGTCTGCAATGAAACAAAGCCTTGTAAATATTGTGAAGTAGAAATACAGCGAGTATTTTTCCACGCTTTATGGTCCTCTGAACACTTTCTTTAGACAAAAATCCCCAAGAGTCCGGGTGAGTTTAAACAGGTGATGTGAAAAATGTGCATGTGATAAAGAAAATTCAATATCAGTGACGGACTGGCTTCAAATGAAAATTTGGAAATCGTATAAAACAAAAACAAATGAATAAACAATGAATACTTTGTTCCAACATATTTCGTTTTGACTTATGCCAGTATGATTGATTCAAGACCAAAACCCTCAGCAGGTAGTCGTTTATTCGAAAAGCGAAAGATAATGCCTAATGACTATTTTACTATTGAAGTATTTGGCTTGTAAAATAATATGTGAGACTAATATTTAATTTATTTAATTATTCTATTGTTTACTTTTTCTTCGGAGGATATATTTCCTAATTTTATTTCTCAAGTTGAAAGTATTTTTCATGATAAATGATTTACCATACCTCATCCATGATTATTTTAATCTGCTTGTATAAATATGGAAAGAGCTTGTATTGCTTGTGCTGACATCTACTGCACCTACCTGCCTTATTCTCAATACCCTTCCCATATTGACATATTATGGGATTAAAATATTCATAGATCAAATGAAAATTGGGAATTTTAATATTGTTCCAGTACACACGGCAGAAAAGCTATAGAAGGAACTGGGTTAGGAATGTACGGGCCAGGAACCAAACGTTCTGAAAGCTTGGGGAAAACCCCAAGTATCTTTCAAGCAGAAATTTACGCAATAAGAAAGTGTGTCCAGTTCAATATTAACAAAGGATATAAAAAGGCGAAAGATTATCATTTCTGATAGTCAAGCAGCCATTAAAGCGCTGAGTTCTTGTGGAATCAGTTCCAAAATGGTGTGGGAATCCCTAGGCAAACTTAATGAACTGGGCAAGAACAATGTAGTCACCTTACTGTGGATTCCAGGACACACTGGAATAGAAGGAAACGAAATAGCAGATGAACTAGCGAAGAGGGGGACTGAAATACCATTTTGGGGGCCGGATCCCTTTTGCGGAATCAGCTCCTATGTAATATTGAAAGAAATAGGTGAATCCGAAAAAAAGAAAAGATCTGATCATTGGAAAGACCTAGTGGGGCCTAGACAATCAAAGGTTCTGCTGGCTGACTACAACCTGTTGAGATCAAATGAATGCATGAGTCAAAGTAAAACTGCACTAAGAGTTTTAACAGGGATCCTAACGGGACCTGAAGTGGCACCTGAGAAAGCTCAAAATAGTGGAGGAAGAAGATTGTAAATTTTGTGGAATGGAAGAAGAAACCTCCATCCACATACTTGCGAACTGCACAGCAATTCAGAATCCTAGTGCACAGTAGCTGGGAGACTACTGGATAGAAGAGGGACAGTTACCTAAGTTGAAGCCTGCAGATATCCTAAAATTCCTCCGGGAAATAGGACTAAAGGAGCTACTAGTCTCTGAGACTCTCCTCAGAAACCAAGTAGAAGTAAGGGAGCACAATAGATCTTCTAGGTCTCAGTGAATGTTACCCCGAAATACATACATACATACATATTGTTTCATAATTTCAGTTTGTAATAAACAAAGGCACCGACGGACAGTGAATTACACTTATTATTCAAACACGGGGTCGGTATGATCTACCAGATTTTACCAACCATTCTGGTCTGTAATTACAAGAAACAACAGAACTTGCAGACCGTTTTTGGCGTATTTGCGCTTCATCAGTACAAGGTAAATGTTCTCCGTCATTAAGAGCCTAGTCCTGACTGAATAATAACCAAAATCACAATCAGTACATGTCTTCCAGCAACTCGAAAATTTCACAAGCTTGAAACAGTTTATTGTAAGATTGTTATATTTGGTAAATCGTGTTACGAATGGTTAACTAGGAATAAATCATTATTCTATCGCACAGTTTTGAAAAACATATTTCAAAAACTGTGACCTTTCAACTAAGAAGGAACATCTACTTCCCGGGCTATAGACACCGACGGTCACTGTTTTTGGAAAATATCTTTCAATACTGTGTGAAGCGACAGAATAATAATGTATTCTTCGATATCTAATGATAAGAATTCTTTATCTTCTATAACTTTCATCAACATTAAATTGGGCACAGTTTCCTATGGCATAAATTTCCGCTTGAAATGTACTTGGGGCTTTTCCAAAGCTCTCGGTCCAAGCTTCAGTCCCTTTTTTGCTTTCGAGCCATCTATATAGTATCGAATACCAACATTTCCAAGTCTGGTAATGGTATTCGGATTCCATTATCATACCATCCTGTATCCGAATGGGAAAGATATCGAACACTCTGATTTCTCAAAATCTCATCTTTACTCCAATTTACTGACTAGTACGCTAAACAATGCCTTATGATGGCAAATTGTTGATACCTTGGGATACATTATTGTTATTTTCGTAAAAATATTCAATAATTTTGGAACAAATCATACACATAAACCTGTTTCATAGAAGAATACTCCCGTTAAAAACCGTACGAGATTCAATTGAGTCGTTTTTGAGTTCATCGCGTTAAGAGAGTTAGACAAAGACTTTTAATTATATGAGATATTAAATCTGCATCGTGGTAGGTATAATAAAAACAATGAATGCTTGTGCGGACATAATTCATTTGACTTCCAGCACGTGATATATTCAGATGTTGTATTCCAAGCTCCATTGCAAGCTTTTTGTTTAGACTTGCAGTGAACAAATAAAGGCGTGCCGGAGGAAAGGTAATTCGGGTTTTGTTAGAATGTTTTTTGAACCATAGGTCTAACTAATGCCCATTTTAGACCGATTTCTTAACAATGCCCGACTTTCGTCGAGATCTCTATGCGGCTTGCGGGCATTGTGTCCCAGCATGTCACGAATTTCAGCCATTAAGCGAATAAATTGCACATAACAAAAGCTGATTGTTCATAGAATTTCTATAGGTAGTTATCTCGAGGTAAATAATTTATATAGAAATGTATTTACGAGTCGGATCTATTTGTGTTTTATCTCTGGGTTATTACTACTTCTATTTCCATATCATTACCTCCATCTATCAAGTGACATATATTGATGACTTCTTCAGTAGCTTAAATTATTTGCTATTAGTTAGGTTAACTGCTTCTTTTTTGTTCATATTTTGAAATGTTCCTGAACATTAAGGGAAAATTAATATGGTTACTCAGTATTGCTCATTAAATGCAGAGAAAATTTTAAGATTAATGCAGCTAGCTAATACTTGATTGAATAAGTTGCAGTTTATTCCTTATCAACCATCTCTAAATAAATTCTAATATATGCAGGCACACGCGGTGCAGAAACTGTTGCACTGGTCGGAAAAATGTGAAATACTGAATGAATTTTCACGCGTAAGAGTACATGTCGATGTAAAATTTTGGTACTGCTCATGGTTATTGAAATAATTGAGAAAAACATGAATGCCGAACGGTTTCTCCGCAATAATTACAGTTTCCCTGGCGTTTTCGACTCCAAAAATATTGTTACTCGATTCTTCATGCCAACCCGGGCGTTTTCGACTCCAAAAATATTGTTACTCGATTCTTCATGCCAAAATACACTTTAGAATCCTAATCAGGGCGTGTTAGCACAAAAAGTTAATTCACGATCTTTTTTATTGAACTATTAGCTTAGATGTTTAGATTAGATTTGAAATGGAAGGGCTCTTTGTCCTAAACCTCTGCTACCTTTGCAGATCTATTGTGGTCCTCCCTATTTTTAGAGCTCGATATCTAGCTTTACTCTTTTTTTTAAACCTATTAGCCTGGATACCGCCTCCCTTGCGTAGCTCTCTGCCCTCGGTTTTTCTTCTCCGAATAGGTGAAACCGCACCCTTACTAGGCATTCGCACTCACAGAGTATGTGCTCCGTGGTTTCGTCTTCTTCCTGGCAAAACCTACATAGGCTGTCATCTGCTAGGCCAATTGTGTGCATATGCTTCCTCTGCCCACAATGTTCGGTCAGCATTCCCACCATCATCCTCGTCGTTTCTCGACTTTGACATAGTAGGTCTCGTGACAGGCCGAATGGCTTTTAAGGAATAGTTTAGCGTGCCTTTGTCCTAGATATGCCACCAGCGCAACGCCTGATTGTTTATCCATTGGTGGATGCTCTCCTTAGTGAGGTTTCTTGCAATTCCATAGTAAGGCTCTGGCTCTATCATGACCCTAGTCGCTCCCTCCTTGGCTGGCTCATCAGCTGTTTCATTGCCTTTTATTCCTTGGTGACTTAGCACCCAGGCTAGGGTCACTCTATTATGACTACCTAGTCTGTTGAGGGCCTTGCGACACTCACACAATAGATTTGACGTTGTCCGATATGAGCTTATCGCCTTTAGTGCTGTTTGGCTGTCGGAGTAGATGATGATTCTTTGGTTATCCACCTCATCAACTCTGCTGCACAGCATTTCACCGCCATTACCTCTGCCTGAAAGACATGTTTCCCTAAGCTTAGAGAGATCGTGATCTTATCTTGTAACCCATATATTCCGGCTCCTACTTCAGAGTCTGTTTTAGAGCCATCAATGTACTAGTTGTGTTTCGCTGTTATAGGAGGCCCTGCTTCCCAGTCCATTCTCTCTGGAATGACTACTGTGTATTCAGCTCAGATGTTTGCTGGCTAGCTAGATAGGGAACATCAACTCAAATGGATGTCGACACAAGGGCACCTCCATACAAAGAGTTTACTGAACAAGGTAAACAAGGAACTCTCATTTGAAGACAGTTACCGACCTGGCGACTGGACACTGCACCCTGAGGAAATATCCGCACAAAGTTGGCAAAGTTAGTGAGCCAATGTGAACTCTATGATGAAACACATACTCTGCTTCTGCGAGAACTTACATGGACTCAGACGGAAGCACTTTGGAGAGGAAATAAAACAACCATTACAACTACTGAAAATCCCTCCAGTCAAACTAGTGGCCTACATAGAAGACACAAAGCTTCTGGAATGGAAGTAGATAACATGGGAAATGGTACAAAGATTCCGTTCAAGTGCCTGCTGTTGAGCACAACCCAATCGAATGAATGAAAAGGGTACATGCCGATGTAAAATTTTGGTACTGCTCATGGTTATTGAAATAGTTAAGAAAAACATGAATGCCGACCGGTTTTTCCGCGATAATATCAGTTTCAGTTTTTAGGGCGTCTTCGACTCCACGAATATGTTTATTCGATTTCTCATGCCAAAATACACTTTATAATCCCAATCAGAGAGTGCTAGCACAAAAAGTTAATTCACGATCTTTTTTATTGTACTATTAGCTCAGATGTTTTCTTTGTGTTTTAGGTCATGAACGCACGAACACATTTACAGTTTTGTTTACATTAGAAAATCCCTTCTTGTAAACTATACTTAATATTAATGACCACCGAAGCGAAGTGAACCTTTAGTAGCAAAACATGGAACTACGAATCCCGGCGTAATGCGTAAAGCTTGTCAGTGGAGATGTTACTATTTACCTCCTTCAGTAAATAGAAAAGGGAGTTTTTGTATACAACCCTTTGCGATTCGTAAAGGAACTACCCACAAATTGTATTTAGCTTATGAATATTAATTACATTATGCTTTGTTATTAAAAACTAATAATTCATTAAATTCTCCATCATCTTGATGTTTTTGTTTCAGCGGGTGCTTATAAATCTAATCTGAAAAGTTTCTCGGAGCAAACTGCAAAGTTATATGCCGTGTTGATACAAAAAGTTAATTAAATGTTGCTTTGGGGTATTGGGGTCCGTAAACGTCAGGCAAATATTCGAATAATTTTCTACGTTTAAAGATAACTAATTTGACGTTATTTGCTTTTTCCCAAACTACAATTGCAAATTTCAATAAAATACTGAGCAATGTACTTTTCCGATGTGAAATAATTGATGCATGTTCTTTTAAGCACAACCATATAGTCCGAGAGCTGCTAACGTTTTTAACAATATTTTCGAGTAGAGCTAGTTTTTTTTATATGCTTGGAGAAATTCATAACACTTCATTTCTCCAAGTGATTCAGTTTCCACCTCTAGTTTCTAATAGCCACGCCGCACTCTATTCTTGACCCCCATTTTTAACGACCCCTCAATCCTCCGAAGTTCTTAGATCGTGTTCGGGAACTATCGTATCCCGCAAACGCTTTTATCAACCGATCATTGTCTCCCGTCTTTTTGCAGTAATGTAAATAAATGTCCTATAAGTAGTGAAGCTAAGTTTAGTTGTGCTTTCATAGTTGTATTATTGTAAAACTGTGCCGGGAGTAAAGTGAATTAACCGCTATATTAGTGAGAAAACTGAACACTAGATGTTGCCATGTGGTTCAGCTTGTCAGGGAGCTTGATTATTGTATTTATTTACAACCTGGAATCTGTGTATCTGTGCATTTCTAATGAATAAATATCCGATTATCAACCTGGTTAACATTAATCTGTGTTCCTTATTTCACTGTCAAGTTACCGAGTGGTCCTTTACCCGCTACAGTCGAAGCGCAATAAGGGACGCTTCAGCATCCACGCACCAGCAACGTTATCTCCTGCTCCTTATCTCCTGCTCTTTTGCTTCTACATTATTCCATCCAATGCTGTTCTTTACTATCGCGCATGCAGTTTGCACAAGGTTATCTATATACTGACCCCCTCTTCATCTAAGTGGTTATTTGAGATACCGAAATGAGAATAACTAAAAGTATCGTCGCAAGGCAAATGCATGGGAAAAACTTTATAAAAGAACCATGCTTGAAACGTACAGCTGAACTGCTAACAGTGTGCAGAAATAAGCTGAGAATCATAACAGGTTTCATGACTGGTCATGTACCAGTGAAGAAACATCTGTACAAATTAAAACTATACAGCGGTAGGGAAACGGAGACAGTGAAACATAATTTTACTGTTTACATGCGAGACACTTGATCGCAAAAGACAGAGTTATTACTTGGCCAACCGCAAGGAAACGCTAAAGAGCTATATGGCAAGCCTAACCCAGCTGTGAGTATCGTATGAATGTGTAAGAAAACAGCCACCTAATATCAAACGCCCAGCCGGCCTAAAGTTCAAAAGATAATGATTAATGATTATTATTCTGCACAATCGATATAAACGACTCTCAAAATCTTCAACCTTGACCAATCCCATATTATCCATACAGAAGAGAAGTAGAGAAGTGGGAGGTACAGGAGGGAGGGAGGAACATTAAAGTAAGGAAAGATCCAGGGATAGATGGCCTGAGAGGTGATATGATAAAGAGGCTGTTGGAAGACAATGAAGAATACTTTTGGGAACTATTCAACAACAGGGTGGTGAGGGAGAAAGAGTTTCCGGAAGCATGGAAGGTGGCCAGGGTAATACTTCTGAAAAAGGCGGGTAGAGAAAAGAATAGGCCGAGTGACTACAGGCCTATTAGTCTGCTGTGTGGTATGGGTAAATTGATGGAGGGGATAATAAAGAATGGGATTGAGGAGAAAGTTGGTAGTAATGGCGGTTTTAGGGAAAACCAGCATGGGTTTGCAAAGGGAAAATCATGTATCTCGGCTCTGGGCAGGGTGATTTGCTTGGTGGGAAGGGCTAGGGAGGGCAATTGGAGGAACAAGAAATTGGCCCTTCTCGTGTTCTTTGACGTTGGGATTACGTTCAACAGTGTCAGCAAACGGGCGGTGTTGAATGCGTTGCTGAGGCTTGGAGTAGGGGAAAGGCTAGTTAACTTGGTGGAGGACTACCTAACGGGACGGGTGATAGTGGACTCTAGAGGGAGGTTCTGGGACCGACGCTGTGGAAATGTGTGTTTGATGAGGTTTGTGGGATAGTATGTGAAGAGGGATGTGAGATTACGGTGTATGCGGATGATGTATGTCTGGTATGTACGACAAAGGGAGAGGCGGAGATAGAAAGAAAGGCGGGGAGGATGTGCAGGAATATTGTGGAGAAAATAGAGCGGCGCAGACTGGAAGTGGCGGAAGATAAGACGGTGAGGCTGCTAGTGAAGGGACGGAGCAAGACGAGGAAAGTTGCGGTGACGGTGAAGGGAAGGAAAATTCGTATGAAAGAGTCTGTGAAATACTTAGGGGTGTGGTTGGACAGCCAATTATCCTTCAAAATACACATGGCAAAGGCAGCACAAAAAGCAAAAGTAAGAGCAGCAAGGCTGGGGAGATTGTTGTGTAATGTGAAAGGGCTGGGAGAGTGAAAGAGGAGGGTAATTGGTAGGATAATAGAGCAGAGTATGCTGTACGGTGCGGAACTGTGGGGTGAAAGAGCGGGGGTGAATTCGGGGGTTAGACCACTCCTGCGGGTGCAGAGAGGGATACTCCTGAGGGTGGTACAGGGATACAGGACAGTTGGTGGACTGGCGGCAGTGGTGCTGTCAAGATCCTACTCATTGGACTTAGAGGCTAAAGCCAGGAACAAACGCTGGAGGGGTGCGACTATAGAGAAAATGCAGGAATGGATGAAGGAGGAAATGGAGACAAGATGGGAGAAGTATGAGGGCGCACTAAAAGGAGCGATTGGGAGTAGGAGAGAATGGATGGCCCGGAAATTTGGGGAGGTGAACTAATTCTTGACACAGGTGCTCACTGGGCATGGGTCGCGAGTAGGGTACCTCCACAAGATATGGAAACGAGAGGCTGGATTGTGCGAGAGGTGTGAAGTGGAGGATGATGTGGGGCGTGTGTTCAGATGCTGGAAGCGTGGAGGAGCTGGAAAAATTAAAGCAGAAACTTGGGGAGGCGGTGTATTGGGAGAACATGGTGGAGATAATGTTGAGGGAATGGATGGAGGTAAGTGGCGTAGTGGAGAGAATGATTACGGGGAGAGGAGGAATTGATATGACATAAGAGGTAGGAGTGATAGAAGGGAGAAGATGACGGAGTGTGTGTGAGGGACCGATTCCGAGGCGGGAGTAACGGCGAGTCCAACACTGTCTGGGTCATGGGACATGGTCCATTCGAACATGAGTTTCCCATCTGGGCCCGAAAAAAAAAAAAGATTATCTATACAAAAAGAAAGAAAATTTATTCTACGTCATCTGAAAAAACTATCGGAGTTCGAAATGGAAGTAGAAAATCGATATGTGCTGCTCTGAATACCCAATCGAGAACGCTTTCCATTTGAGATAGTAGCCCAGGATATATTTTTGCAATAATCTCAAAACACTGCTTATATTTTGAAAATATTTGAAACAATATACAGCATCTTTGACAATATGTCAATAATCTGATGTATTATTTTCCATATAAACATAAAGACTTTTCAATGGTATTAAGTATCAAACCTGAGGGAACCCAGTTCAATCATCATGGAAATTGCTAGTTTCCATTCATGATTGATAGAATTAATTCAATGTTCCAGTTGGTCTAAAATAAAATTACTAGATTCGGTCGAGTCTCAAATATCAATATTCAAGGGAGACTTTTGGACCGAGTAAAATGAGCAAATAATAATTCAACAAAATATGTTGTTAGGTACGGACCGTAGTCCACAAAGCTATAAATATTATTTTATTATTTGTTTATCGTTACTCTTGACTGATTTATTTTAATCACGTCACTATTAGTATGAACAGACTTTATCTAAGTGTGCATATGGCTGTAAATAATTTAAACAAATCACAGTGAAAGGCCATTTTTATTAACTCAAGAACATTTTGAGTTGGAATATTCTTGATTTTATTATTTTTGATAACCTAGCTTTCTCAATGAAATAATACTGAATTGAAAAATATAAATGCGTGCTCTTAACCTTCGAATAATTTCTGAAGAATTCATCTCGGGCATGTTAAATTTGTTCAATTTAATCAACTTCCGGAAGCGGATCGAATATTATTATTGTTGGGAACAACACAAAAAACTGATTAAACAATAAACCGTCATTGAATTGATCGCGAAACGTGGATTTTAATTAATTTTTTTTTCTTGCTAATGAATCAATCGTTCAATAAAGCAATTTCATTCCGTTTTACGTTAAATCTAAATATGTCGGTGAGCTTTACAATCCATTAAATTCATTTGGGAGAATTAGCTCTCTATTGTAGATATGTAAATTATACGATAGATTATTGCATCCCGAAATCGATATGCTCATTTTGTATAAAATTGTTTTTCAACTTCATAAATCCGCCGTATTTGCCAAGTATCGGACATTCTGCTCAAAAAGTAAACGTAATCATAGAGTGACTTTTGGCACATGAAAAGTTTTTAAAAAATTCTACAATATTGGCATGAAAAATAATCGACATTCCGCAATTACTTTCTCACAGCAACTACGAATTTCCATAAACAACGTTCCCAATAATCCATCAGTTGTAATTGAGAGATTACGCCATATTGATTAGCCGTACAAGTTTTTTGTCAGCTACAGCAGGAAAACGGAAGAGCATACGAAGTTGAAGCTCAACTTATCTAAAAGTCTGAAGTGATTTATTAGGTCGCCGCTTGACTCTGACATCATGCAGCCGTTATGGACGTTAAACTTCTCAAAAACTATTTATGATTCACATCTTGCAAATAACCTTCCATCCTTTCGTTTCGTGCCACGACAGACAACTTCCGGCTCTTTGGTGTGTCACTCAAAGCTGTGATCGATAATCCTCATTGGGAAGCTATGGAAATTCCGGATCGCCAGATTAAACTGTTCAAAATATCTTTTACATATTTAATGATGTTCTTTTGGTTTTGTAGTGTACGTTACAGATTACTTACAGTTTCCGTTAAAATCTTTTTCGGGCTTCGAGATCAGTACAGTCCCTTTTTCTTGTTACTCTAGCGGAACATTCAAAATGAACGACCCATAAAAATTTGTTTGATATTCCACCAATACGATCTGGTGAAAATTAAACGAGAAAATTTCCAGCTAGATAGGCAGAGAGAAAGAAGAAACAAGAAAGAATGAAAAAAGAGGGGATAAAGGACATCGAGACAAAAAAAGAGACAAAGAAACGACAAAAAAGTCACAAAGAAGAAACAGAAAAGAAGCAAAGAAAGGACAAAGAAAAGAATGAGATATATAAAAGAAGAAAATACATACAGATAAAGGGAAGACAAAGAAGAGACAAAGAAGGAACAGTGAAGGTTAAGAGAAAAGACGAGAGGCTTACAAAGAAAAGACGAAGTAGAGACAAATAAAGACAGAGTTTTGAAGATCTGTTCCAACATCTTACAGTGCATCCTATAATAACGCCGCTGGCCGACCATATTGTACTGAAGGGCACATTAACAGGTACACAACGGATAATAGTTGGACCTTTAACAATTAGTTCTGAAAGGCATCTTAAACGCCATCGTTCCGTACTATAAATATGTGTGGAGTGCGGGGAGGAAGAAATAGGGCTCGATGTCCTGCTATTTAATAAAGCGAAGTGAATCACAACTTTTAATTTGACGTGTATATTCTGAGGCTAGCTGCTGTATCTATATCATTCAATTTTTTTGTTCATAAAACACAAACACACAAGATTCAACTCAAACTAATGGATTCGGTTGCCCTCCAGCACCATATGGCCGACCTGTCAAAGTCATGTGTTCTGTAATATTCTATTGAATGTCGATAGTACAACAAAGTGCATCGTCTGTTTTTTATTTTGAAGTTATTGAATAGCTTGAAACCATTATGACTATTTAATAAAGATAGGATTAAACCAGAATAAAATGAGGTTAACTACCAAAAACTTTTGTTAAATATTTGTCACTCTTGCTTCCCGACTGCCCGATATCTTTTTCAACATCCACACCAAAACAACAAATAAATCTATCAGAGATAAATGGAGTGAAAGCGAAGCGGTTCTAAAATCGTAAGCTCGAAAAATATTGGCTCTTGTAGGTCTGTGCAATGCGTGACAATAAAAAAAATACGAGAAAAAATTATCAACATTCCGTGCAACTACTGTGAATTTTTAGCGCACTGTTTTGTTGCTTTATTAAATAAAATACGTAAGCCATAATTCCACAAGATTAAATCGTTTACGTCAAATATTTTACTGGCATTCAATACGCGAACATGAAATTTACTGCCGACACACACAAATCGTTTGTAATTTACGACGAAAATTATTTATCATTTTCATACGCTTTTTTTTTAGATTTTTCATGAATTTAACCGGAACCGTGCCATTATTTTGGAAATAAATCACGTGTGTATTAACACCTACAGAATAAGCAAGGAAAAAGGAAAATGTTTTGAAGCGACGAGCTCAAAACATTCGGAACACGATATAAATTCGTTATTGGTACTTGATTTTAGGACCATAACGATAAGAAAGTTTTCAATAGATCGTTTATTGACTTGAATACCTTCAGAAAATAACTTTAATCATTAAAATTTGTAGTTAATCAGTAGTTGAGAGAGAAATTTACTCCATCCAGTGGTATATTCCTAAGGAAACATTGGGCGCGTTCAGCCACGCTAGCGCAAAGTTAGTGCTAGCAGCGGCGCTCTGTGAAAGCGCCTGAAGGTGGCTGAACGTCTATGCTTTGATGCTCTGCTCTGTAACAAATATTCGATCCATATTCGTTGGTATATTTCCACGCAATATTTTTCCATCAATATTAAATTCTACAGTTGTATACGGTTCAATATTCTCCGCCATAATTAAACCTTACTAAACACCAATAAAAACTAATTAACAGAAATTTTATCTTAGAGGTTAGAATTGTAGTTTGTTTTTGTTGACATCATAGGTTGACATAACGAACCGCTGACCAACTTAGCGGAAAATACATTCGCTAAAAAAAGGGCGACCGCTGGAGCTAGCGCTGTCACTTATCGGTCAAATTAGCCCACTGCTTACTCAGCGCTTGTCTAGCGCTAGCGTGGCTGAACGCGCCCATTCAAATATACGTGAAGACCATTTTAAACAACTTTATTCAGGGTGAGTCATGAGGAACCGTACATACTTCCACCTTTTATCAACGCATCTATAGTGAATATCAAATGACCATTTAAAGGTGTCCGCTCTCATTGTTTACTAATTATAGAGTGACATGTTAATATGCTCTTAGATCTTCTGGACGGATAATATCTACCTTGTACTGATGAGGCGCAAATACGAAGGAACCGGTCTGCAAGTGATATTGTCCCTTCTAATTATAAACCAGAATGGTCAGTTCTTTATTTTCATATATACCAACCTCGTTTAACTTGGAAGTGTAATTCATTGTCTGCGGGGCATGCAGCCCGAGAAGTAGGTGTTCCTAGTGAACGGTCTACCCTTTGGAAAGTAATTTTCTAATTTGTAAGGCGTTTTAATAGTTTTATACCATTATTTTCACTTCTATAGTTGTACTAGTTTTATATGACGCGCACTGTATCCACAGTGGAATTCAATTAACTTTTCTCATTCATCAAAAAGTCGTGTAAAGTAATGTTTTCAGTGGATTAAAAATTAGACGATAACAATTTTCACTAGAAGCTGTGATATACATTAATGTGTCTCTTAAATCGATAGTGTTTGTTCCATTAACGCCTAGAAAGAGAGCAAAGCTTCACAGTTTTAATCAAACTTTTCCCGAACATCATTTAATGACTTTTCAACACAATAATGATGTACTCGTAAAATAACTTTCTCGAAAATCGCATGCAGTCTACTGACAAAAAATTATAAAGCTAATGGACATGACGTAGCATGGAATTATGCTGTCAACACTTTCAAAAATATTTTCATTATTCGTATTTTTAGCAAGGGAATATGAGAACACTGATACTAACATTAGGGCTAAAAAATCGACAAAAAAGATTTAAAAAAAAGAGCTGAATTCGATTTTGTAGTTTTCCATTTTAAATACATCGATGAAGTTTAACAAGAATGGGGTCTTAAAAATGTTAAACTGGAGCCCGCTGTTAGAAGATGACAATCGCCAGCAGACTTAGATTAAGAAATAGGTAATGAAAATTCGCTTTGAACTGACATACAGACGTCAGGCGAGGTAGTGCCGGAGACTTCACTGGCGTCTGCAATGTATACAGAAGGTGCGAGATACAGTCGACAGAAGCAAACAAGAGACCTAGGTAGGCGTTCTATGCCGCTGTAGTCGTATATTTGTAGTAACAATCTATATTTTGTAATCGAAAACCAATTATCAAAACCATACGTGTAATCTGTCAGAAGATATGTCAACAAAGTCGAATCTGTTTACACATCAGGATCTTTTGGACTAAGGCCGTTGAATCCAGTCCTTTTTATTTAATTCAAATCAATAGTGTGAACAATTTGGTATATCTAGAATTGGTAGTTTTCCAGTGTTCGTTGTGTTGTTTGAAAATTCGTTATTCTTAACAACAGCCGAAAGTTAAAGTGATAATATTGTAATATACATTGCACCACTATCAATTATCGAGGTATTATATATTTGGTTGTATTTTTTCTGGCTAATTAACGTCGTCCTATTTCTGCAACTGATGCTAATCTCCGACGCCGGGAGCACTCTACCCCTAACCGGAAATTTTGCAGAACCCACTGGTGTTCCAGCCAGTGGTAGGGCTCTTTATCGAGCCCAACAACCATGAACTCGGGACCCGGTGTAATACCTGCGAGCTGTGATATGCTACACCGCTGCAGGCTGTACAGGCTATTTAGATGACGGACCTCCCAGTGGGTCACCCATCCAAGTACTAACCGCGCTCGACACTGCATCAGAGGCGTTCCACTACAGTTCTGGGCCGACGCCCTACTTGTTGTTATAAACAAGAATATATGTCAATAATTTTAAACAACAACTGACATCAAATAGAATGCAGTCCAGTGTTGTCGATGCAAAAATCGAATTTAGGATTCAAACTATCAAATAAGGACACCGACTTGTCTTCGACCATAGTCAATATTAAGAATCCCCTAATACAATATCCTTTGTGCAAAATTCTCGAAAAGTTATTCGATCCAAAAATTATCCGGTTGGCGGGATTGTACAAAAATCGGATAATTATCTACACACAGAATAAGATGTAGCCACTAAAATTTATTACGTATATTGATGAAATCATTCTGTCGCATTGGACGTCGGCCCAGCACTGTAGTGGAACGCCTCTGATGCGATAATTACAGTGAAGCAGTATTGAGCGCGGTTAGTACTTGGATGGGTGACCCACTGGGATACCGTGTAAATCGCCCATACAGCCTGCAGCGGGGTAGCATATCACAGCTCGCAGGCATTATACCAATGAGCACGAGGTATAATGTAGGTATGCCGTCTTTCGGAGGAGACGTAAAACCGAGGTCCCGAGTCCATGGATGCTGGGCTCGATAAAGAACCCTAGCACTGGCTGGAACACCAGTGGGTTCGGGAAAAGTTTCTGGTTAGGGATAGAGTGCTCCCAGCGTCGGTGATTAGCCTCAGTTGCAGAAATAGACGTTAAATAACCAAATAAAAAATATTCGGTAGCATTATCGAGATGATGTTTACTATTACTAAAGTACAATCGTTAACATTGGTTCCTGATAGTGGTCACTGGAGTTTTTGACAACAAGTTTGGTTGTACACCAAATTTCTTAGCAATTTTTTGAGGCCTGGTCGATATATATCAAAATAAACTTCAACCGACGAACAAGGTGCCTTTCTTCTACTTACTCCAGCGAAAGGTGATAAAAGAGTTAATATAAGTAACATACTAATATACAAATGCTCAAAATAGTGATTTCATTGAAAAAAAGTTCATTAGACGAGTATTTTGAAATTTTTTGTCAACGATACCTTTACAAACCAACAGATATTAACACGGTTCACTCCTATTGATGTTGTGTTCCACGGAGAAAAAAAATTAATGAATTAAAGGTTCAAATAGTCCTCCTTGTTGAGCAAAACAAAAACCAAATTTTATGAACAAAGATAATCTGGTATCTCTGAGCTGATTCGGTGTAATGTTTGCACAATGCTGGAAATTTTCGCCCTTAATTTTATCAAATTTTGAGCTGATAAATTTCATTTTTTTTAAAAACCCCATAAAAAGAAATCATTCGGGGACAAATCCGCTGGTCTTGTGAGTGATCTCCAAAATACCACGATAAAATTTCAATTTTCTCCTGAAGGGTGTACATTCTGATTTCTCTACAAATTTATTTCATTTCAAATAGTTATGGGCTGTTTACTGACTGTCTGACGCTAATTACGGATCGCCCACTGTTGAGACCACGAAGTGGTGGGAATTGTACGATATGTTATAGGTATTGTTACGGGCTAAAAACCAGAACTGATATAAACACTGAAATATTTTATAAAGTAAAAAAATACTAACTTTGGTACATTAGGAAACAAAGCAATCTTAATTGAAAAATAGTGCATATTCGTATGGCATCTCAAAGTTTGAATGAACAACCTATAAATAAGTCCTGTCGGTGATTGTCATGTTTACCTTTTTTTTTTAAATCAATTAGATGGTACTGTCAAATTTCAAATAAGATTCTTCTTCTATAATTTACTTAATTTATTGTTAACTATCAGATAAAGTCATAGTGGCTAAGTAGTATATTGAATGAAGATTTCTTCTTTCTCAGTCTTGAGAGGAGACAAGATTCGTACTCATTTCATTTCGTGTTTTTTTTCGGCTTCTTTGATTGGCATGTGCTAGATTCCTGATTAGGGATATATTAGCTGAAAATAAATATTTAGAGATTAATACTTACAGTAATCAAGGGATTACATACATTTAATTGGATTTGAAGTATTAAAATCACCACTTACATGTGAGGTCACCCAAGAACAATAGGTGAGTCTTCATATCAGTTTTATCACTTGGCTGAAGCTCTTTTACAATCACTAGATAGAATTACATTGATCTTTCTTGTTTCAGACCTCTTTACTTATCTTTCGTTTACTTTTTCTATCACTCTTCTCCCACAATTGTCTAATTCACTACTTATTACTGGCTTTATTGGGTCGTAACCCACCATTGCACTGCCATCCATACATTGCATGGAGTGCGATATGTAAAATATGTATATCTGAGAATCTGGTAGTATCCTGGAAATTGTGGAACCATCCGTATAGGTATACCTGGAAGATAGTAAGTACCAGTATCGCCCTGTTCCTGATCCTTATATCACAAAAGAAAGGATACAGCTCCAGGGGAATAGCAGATACCTACAAGTAAGCCCGTTCCACGTATTTAACTAGGGTTCTTGGGAGATAAACACTACATATAATACACTGTCACTGGGTGACAATAGAGTTCCAAGAACATCTTCATTAACAACTTAGAGTTACTGGGTCATTAGACAAGTTTATTTTCTTTGTTATCTGTATATATAATCTTCTTGTTAAAATAGTTTAACTTGATACTGAAATAAGTAATTAATAGACTACCTATTAGTAGATGAAGGATGCTGACCCTTTCCAATTATTAAAATTAGATCTAGCTAATTAGTATAAGAGATACTTATCATAAGTTATATATTTACCAAGATCTGTAAACAAACAGTACTGATTGTCAGATTAACATTTATTCTCGTCTGTATTATAATTTTTGTAGACTCCATTTTGTATATATCTTACTATTAATAAATTATTGAAGGGTCTAGACGAACTTCAGGTTGTTAGTGACGAATAGATTCACAGAATATGGTTTTATCCGAACGGGAATCATTCTGTGGCTGTCCTTATTCTTTTTTTATAATATTATTGTATCAACCATAGATAGTAAGAGTATGAGACCTCTATGTTTTAATAAACATTGTTAAATTTTTTTTTATTTCTTATATGATAAGCAGTTTCTGTTATTTCTGAGAGAATCTAAGACTAATTATCATCCCTATATTTAGAAAATTTAGTAGGGCAACAGTATTCAAATGAACCATTGTAATAATCGTGTTTTTAATCTGTTGAAGCTTGATATTAGTCGACTAGTTCAAAAGCAGTTCCGATACAATGCTTAAAATCCCTATGTTCCGTTTCTCATTGCATGTATCTGTATAATTAATTATCAAGCTATCATAATGACGAAATAAGAATGTGCCTTTTATAGTTATTCATACTATAAGGTATGTGTGAACATTTACTAGTCGAGAAAGATTTTGCGCCCGAGGGCTCGCAATGAAGTTCTTACAAAGTTTTCGCATTAAATTATGGACAACTTTAACTAGTTTCTATAGCGGCATAAGCATTGTTATTTGGACATGGACAATATTGAATTGAGGCATGATTGTTACTATTCCTGATTTCAAAAATGGAATGGCACGTAAATTGGAGGAGGTTTGTTATTTCAAAAAAGTTCGAAATTACATTTTAAAGCCTACAGGGAAAAACTCAATTTTTTCAGTTCCAAGTAAAATAAATTTCTGAACCTTAAGAACCTCAAGGAGTATACTGGACACTTCCTTAGAAGAACGTTGGCCACTTTATTAGCAAATACTTGATGTCTTAGCTCTTAAGCGATATGGCGGATGGAAATCTGCAGATATTGTGGAAAGTCAACGATAAAAAGGAACTTCCAATTAAAATTGTATACAATAGAACGGAACCAGAAGTCTCCTGAGTAAAAAGAAACTTGGTTAGAGATGGAGGAATCATGGAGTCAGAACATTTCATGCAAATTGAGAAAAAAAACGACAAAACAAATATCCAAATTTTGTAAATACTAATAATAATTTTACTATTATTATTTATATAAATAAATAAGATAGATACACGTTTTATATTATTATTATTAAGTACATCAAAACAGTGTCAAAATGCGTTGTTCACAATATAGGGCGGAGAAAAATTAATTTTTAGCCAATTGCAAAGACTTCAATAATTATACTGAATTTAAATTAAAATCACTAGAAATTATAATATGGAAAGCGAATCAGACACTAAAATGAATGTTACCCACCAAAATTAAGATAAGGTTGATAAATTGTATCATTAAATTGGTTACCAGAAAAGTTGAAAAAGTTATAAAAAAATAAAATAATTTATAATCGGGTAATTAGTAGTGGTGGACCAAATATAGTATTCTACCCAAATATAAAGGCTAATATCCACTTATGCATTATTATATGCTTGTTGAATAATATACTATTATTTTTTCTGTTAATGTATTCTAGTTTTACTCTCACCGGGTCTATCTCTTATGGAATCATTCTGTATATTTTCAACCAATTTTTCATAATTATTAAATAAATGGTTCATTTCTTTTGCTGTATGAATTATTTTTAAATCCAGCTTTGTTTAAATTTTGTAATCTTCGTACTTTTCATTTCCGAAATAGGGGTATTTTCCTTGCCAACACAAAGTGATCCACATTCAAGCTTGAATGCTTCCAAACTTGTATACGTTTAAGTTGAAAAACAGAAAACATTCACCTATGTTTTGAAACAATTTGTTTCAGGAGCAAAATTACTCTTACTCCTGAGAACGATATACTCCCCATTTATATGTGTAAGTAAATTGAGACAACCTCAATAAAAAATGAGAGGAAAATGACTTGAAATATTTTTTCGCTAAAAACATGAAACACATTTTATATTTCGTTATTTTTCTGAACATTAGTCAAACGGGATATGAAAAAAAAACCTAACGGGAAAGGTTGAATAAGTATTTACAGTAGAAACGGTGAAGCTTTACCATCACGTGACTGTTACGTCAGCAACAATACTAATATGAATCAAATCAAAACTTCTGTCAACTCAATAGAAATAATCCTTATGACTAATATTCCAAAGGTCGGCCTTCAACGAATTGGTAATTAAACTGTTTTAATTGTATTTATTTTATTTATATGGTTTACATCGACATATTTATTAAAACTATCGATATACTGGGTGAATAAGTTACAAAGTCCAAAATTAATAAGTAGTAAAATAAGCATTGTACTATTCCCGTCTCACGGCATTTTAGGTGTTATGAAATGTCAAAAGTTAATAAGTCAATAATGTATTATACTCGTACTGACCAATGTCCGTTTTAATAGAGAATAACCCATTTGCGTCATAAGTGACCCCAGTCGCAGAAATCCATTTAAAAATGGTCTATATTTATATTTGAGCCAAACCTCCAAGCTTCATTTGAGTTTTTAATTTATTTCTTTGTATTAGTGCGTGTAAAAGTGTTAGTTTGTTATATAGTATGTTAAGTACCAAGTGGCCAAAACGCTACTTTACTTTTCTCAGGCGCGAGTGAGTGTAGATGTTTTTGACACTAGGTGCTTACTGTACTTTTTCGACGCCCGCAGGATCTTAATTATGTTATATTTTAATTATATTCACAAAATGACTGACGTGTCATTGCAAAATCAAATGACACAGAACTACAAAATTATCATGGAATATTAAATATAAGTTACAGAAGATACACTTGAAGTGACGTTTAAGAAACAAAAGATGAATTCTGACACGCCTCCTGAAAGATTGATCGGTGTTAAAGGAAAAGTAATTTATAGCCAAGGAAGAATAAGTGGATAAAAAAGAACATTTTTTTGATGAGGCTGAAGATTCCCCTGTATTTGTTGTGAATAATGAAAGATATTTCAGATAATTGTGAAGATGATACTTTTAGTGGAATTGAATTATTTAGCGAGTATGATAGCAATTAAGGCGATGGGATAATCCAATTGAATGACTCAATGTATTATTATATATGTAAATTTCGCTAATTAGCTTATTAGGAAGAAAAGTAGAAAATAACTATCGTGTATATATGTCGCATCCAAATAGCTTAATCAGCCATTCAATCAACAGCCTAGCCTCTTTACTAAACAGCGCAGTTCAACTAGCGACCTGAATGATATTCAGCCATTTGATCAAACAGTTAGGCAAATAACTTGGATCGATGACGTTTTATTACTTGCCTAACCTGTTCATTTCAATTTAGTCCCATTTGCGCCGAAACTCTCCACACTGTCAATATGGCGTCGGTAAACAACAAATTTCATGAGGAGTGTGTTTATCATTGGTTAGTTTATCGAGAACAAGGAAAATGATTGGAGAAGCTAAAGAGAACGGGGAGGAAAAATAACCTTTCCGTTCAGCATTCCCCTTTGTGTATAGCTTCTTCAGTCATTTTTACATTTGATTCTACAGTTTGCTTCAAAATTTTCGTGGCTAAAAGTCTAACCAGCGCCCAACGCAAAAAAATATGATATATTCGTACTCTTTCGTGATTATAATCATTGGATCTGCATTGAAATAAGCGTGCAGTAGACTAGCCTTTGTATCGTCCTGTGCATTGTTTTCTAATCCTATGTTTCAGGGTGACTGGATGACAGTACTTATAGTAGTAAGCTGTAATGTACAGTTTGAGTGAGTCTATTTGTGTTTGTTGGTGCAGCCTTGTGGTTTTTATAAAATAATCCGGCCTGACTCCTTTATAGATTGCCATTCTGAGGCATCTGCACAACTCACATTCGGTTGTTCGGGTGGGTTTGTGTGTGTCTTGTATAAATGTATAACTTTCCCTTTAAGAATGGTTATTATGTTTTTTTCAGATTTCCGTAACTTGAAGTATTACAAGCATACTTCTTTCTCGAAAAAAAATTCCTTTCGAGCAGACAAATACCTCACAAATGTGTATTCCTTCATCTTCAAAGTGAATAAGGATGTTTTAAAAAAAACATATATATTCTTAGAAAAACACATTTTTCCGCTTTGACAAAACTAATCATATTTCATGGTATGAATGTATTTCCATCTTTTAATAAATATTTAATACGAGTTGATATGTCTGTGAACAAATTCCTTTTATTTATCAGTGCTATATCTGAAAATATTATTTCTTTAAAAAATGCTCCGAAGATAAGACAAAAAGCAATATTTCTGTCAAAGGAACTCTATAGGCATTTGATGTTTTTAATACCAATGAGAAACTCATTGAACCATTTTTCCATTTATCATGAACATTTTAAGAATATAAGTTTGTTTGGTAGAATTATCTGTTGCGAATTGACTTGCTTTTCTGCCATTTCATCTTGAACTCGCGCACAAGTAATTTTCAATGAGATCAACAATAGAAACACCTAAGATTGATTGAAGCAGGGAAATTTGATTGACATTCATAAATTTAATTCAATAAGTTTTATTTTCTAATATTAAAAGGTTCATTTCTAACAAATTTCTGAATTAGCTGCAAGGCCACTTCAGGCTGATCAGCAGGAACCATGTGTCCAGCATTCCTTTCCAAAACTTCAGTCAAGTTACCACTAGTTTTAACATAACCATTAATACTATAATCTTCAGCAAACCAGACTGTTCTGTCTGCATTTCTATAGTCGTCAGCTCCATTGAAGTTCAAACTTTGTAAATAACTAATTGTCATTGGATAGGCTACTATAATATCAAGTTGACCGCTATACAAGAGGACCCTATAGTTGTTAATTAGATCAACGAGTAGATCTGCTACAGATTGTGGAATGTCTGCAGCAAGATTATCATAAACATTCATATCTTCCTTAAATTCATTGTTTCCGACATGAAGTGCTATACGAACATCCTCTCTACTTAGGAAATTATTTAAATCGGTGTTATCGATATAAATAGACTCTTTTAGATAGTTGTAGGGATCAATATAAGCTGCTGCCTGCCCGAATAAAGAGAACAATGAACCGAAGTTGCTGTTCATAACCTGTCCAGCTGCGGCATATTGTTTCTGTTTGATTAAATCCGCGGCTGCAATATTAAAAAACGTTTGTTAAATTTACAGTTACTCTATCTACCAATAATGAGGGAAAAAGGTTTCGATTTTATTTGCTGCCATAGGTTTTTACAGCCTTTTCAAATGCATTGAGAAGGATGCAAGAGTGATTCACTCATTACAATAAAAAAACTGGCCATAGAATTGTAACTTACAGACTTATAAATTGATGATGTGGTTTTTTTAAAAATATATTAGTAATACAACATTGTGACACGGTTTCATGTCACTCATTATACGGTTGAAGTTCAATGAACCGTTAGAGTTCACTAGGTATTGAATATAATTGAGGATGAGAAGTATTACAGGTTGATCAATTCTATAGTTTTCCAGGAAAATCTCCCGATCTCATCCCATTAGATAATTTCGATTGATTTGAGCAGGAGATCAATTTTTTCAGACATATAGAAAATATGGTGCAATTATACTAAGTTTTCTTAAAAAAAAACGAAGAATTTAGAATACGAATTACATTTCTGTGATTTTCACAGCTTTATCAATGAAATATACTGAATGTGACAATGTGCTTTGTACCAAAACATGTATATGTACAGTACAGCTTACCTTGGTCCTCTAAATTATTCATTTGGTCTTTAACTGTTAAATCAACGAGTCCATGCTGATACACATATTCAGAATATCTCAGTTGATATTCTGGAACACTCCATCCATTACCAATAGCCAAACCTTTTAAGTTAATCTTCAAATCCGCTGTAGGGTTACTTCTAAAAATCTTGTGACTAATAGATGGAACGTATTTTCCACCATAGGACTCCCCCGTGATAAAGAAATCATTATTTTGCAAGTTTGGGAAGAGAGTGAAAAATTGAAGCAGAGCTGCATACATATCATCACTAACTTTTGTTTGATTTTGAGCATATCCATTATTAGTAGTGCTAAATCCAGTTCCTGCGGGCTGGTCGAAAAATAACAGAGAATTATCTTCACTCCAAGAAGTATTCCTTGGTGATAAACTACCATTTTTATTGATTATAAAAGGTCCGTTTTCATTGAATATCCCATACATGGAACTAGAACCAGGTCCACCTTGGAGCCACATCACGAGATGATCTGCTTCATTATTTGACTGGGAAGGAAAGAATCAGAAAAATAAATCATTACTGTAGGTATCGTCCACTCGAAAGTAGCCTGAATAGCCTTCTACTCCCAAAAATATGTCGGATTTAACTTCTGCTGCTTGTCGGGCTTCCTCAATTTTTCCATCTTTTATTAAATCTGTTAATATGAGAGGATCACCAGCATCTCCATTTCTAATGTTACCGTCCATTATTCCATAAATATTTTCGAAAAGTCTTCTCTTTGCTACCAATTTTTGACTGGGTTTTTCTTCTGAATTCAGAACTAACAATGCTAGACACAAAAACAAAGGTTTATTTACCATTTTGTGTAGATAGCTGGTACACTGACACTTTCTCAGAAATAACATTGATATATAAACGTGAAAATTACTTAGTTAACCACTTAAAGATAACTTCATAGGATTAACTATTAATATTTGTTAGAGCGACAGTAGCATTAAGTCGATATATATGATTGATACATTGTAAAGTATTATTCCCATGTATTTTTTCATTGTGAACGTCTACGTGAGTTACACTGGGTGTAATATGGTATATACAGATTGTGCGATTTACACAAATACGACAAGGAGAATATGAGAAAAACAGCTTGAAAGAGAGAGAAAGAATAATTGTACGTGGTTAGCGAGGGCGTGTATTTAGTTCCAGAGGCTGACCATAACAAAATTACAATCATTTTTAGTGTTCAGAATTTGTTCAAAATTTGTAATTGAGTGTGCTTTATTTCCACCTTGAGAACGTCCATGACATTTCAACCATCATCTCAATTGAATGCAATTATGAGTTTCTATTGTTGAATGCACTAATGATGCAACATCAATTTATAGTCCATTTATAGTTTGGCAAGTTTATCTGAACCTACGCGGCATCGGTAAGGGGCGAGGAAACATGGCGGATATCTGTCAAAAACGTACCAATGGCGTTCGGTATCTATTTTTATAAAAGTATTAAAAATAATAATTATTATTATATAATAATTATGTATAGAAACTGATTTTTGCTTTGCCTTAATGGTAAGGTATTTTTCAAAACACGGTATTTGTTAAAAACAAATATTGTTACGAATCGTACTTGAATTCAGTATGGATACGAAATAGTTCAAAATCTGACACTGACAATACCAACGCCACTGGATAATTAATATCTTCTGTAAGTTCCTTGTAGCATTACTTATTCTTTTTTCTTATTATTTGGGAATCAAACCACAATAATGTTTTTTATTTTTTATTTCGACATTTCGGTAGCGTTCCAGCTACCGTTGTCAAGATTAACTAGTATAGAAATATAATTTTTTTGGTCCCTATCTGACACAAATTTTTTCGTTGTTGATTCTTTCCACATCTGAAATTAATATGAGAAAATGTATTAAAACACCCTGTATATTTTCACATAATATAATATTCTGATTCTTTAGACTCCTAAATTTTCATATCCAACAAACATTTCTTCTGCTTTTATTTTGCGTTTCTCATTAATATTGTCCATAATATATAATGGTGATTGGGTGAGTGGAAATTTTGTTTAGAAAAATAGTGCACAGCTCCAATTCTGCTAAGCGGACTCTTAAAAAATTCGTGCTGTTGAAATTGGCTTTTCTCTCCTAACAAAATATTTATAAACTCTAAGTAATCCAACCGGTAACGTAAATGCTAGGAGGCGCAGTTTTTTTTTGTGTATTTTCTTTCTAAAATATTTAATCAAAGCGGAGATTCAACTACCATCAAAAACGGGATTGAATTAATAACTAAACAGCGAAATTCGTTCATCAACATATTGTTTCAATTATTTTTAGAAGCGTAGGTATCAGAAGTGGGACTTTTTTCCCAAAAAGTTTATTGAACTGGCTAGTCTCAAAACCAAACAAAAAATTCAGTTTTACATTAGTGGGGATTTGAAATTATACGTAGAGCATTATCTAAAATGTGATCCCTGTTTTTCTCTTTTTTCCGCAGGTCTGCAGCCGGCTAGTTACATTTAGGCAAGTTACGTTTCAGCAAGTGTACGTCTCATTCCTGTTCCTGTTCTCGTTCACGTGCACGAGGTACACCGCCTGTTGAAGCCATCGCAGCCATCACCGCCTTCGTCGCCATCGCGCTAAGAGCTGCAAAACATCCCAGCCCTCTAAGATAAGTTCCTTTGTCTTATCTTCAGCGTGTATAAGATTTGAATTTGGCGTGTTATATTACAATTGGTATCCTCTTCGTTTGGTTTGTTTAGTATTCAATTTATATGAATTTTTAGATAATCCAATAAATATTTAATATCATCAATTTTTGTATTGATTATTCAATGTTTATTAAATTGGATACACAATAAGTTGTTTCATTTTGGTAATTTTTTTTTGAGTAACTTAACTTTAATATTTACGAGATGTTTCCAGCTCCCCACCTTTTGCTTCTGTTTTTCATTGCTTTCGTTCGATTAAAAAACTGGTGGCGTCCAATTGATTATTAATTGTACTCCCCATCCCACTGATAGCGAATAAAATAGTTTAATTGGTGCCGAATTCCACTCCCTGAGGTGGAGTGCTCTAGCCTGGGACTGTTAAGTTACAACGCCCATGTCCTCACCCTTGGAAAAACCCATTTCCCCGCTCCTGCCACAGACATATCTGTGGCAAACGAAATACTGTCTTTTTTTCTAACGGAATTCGTTACAACGCTCCGCCCAATCTGATGTATGCAACGCGGAAACTTGCATCACCCCATCTTCAAAAAACGGTGACATCCATAAAAACCAAATATTTCCTGGCAAAATGAGAAGTCAAGTAGTAACTGTTGCCATGATGCCTGAGCAAGTGTATGGTAGACATCATAAAACCAAAGAAAGCCGGTAGAAAGGGTGTGGCAGCTCAAAGTTGTGCTACGACATGTAATGTGTATTTCTGTTCCACATTAAAAAAGGTAACATTAGTGTGAAAGAGGATTGGAAGTCCTTATTTTGTGATATAGAAATATTGTGCAAGAAAATGTGTACCTATATAACAAATAAATCAAGCTCTGCAAGTTCATAGTTTTTTATTTTGGAAGACAAGGGAATTTACAGTCCATTTATCACATACGATTGGAGTGGATATAAAACCTTTTACGATAAAAAGATGTCATTTTTAGTTACTTTCCTGCATATCGAAGTAAATATAAATTTACCAGCCGTAAATACAATTTAAACTTAATGGCCAGGGCAATTTTCATCTTACGGGTTGGCTAAACTTCAAGACGTTGTCAAATCAATTGGTAAATTCAGTATTTTTGACACAATTAAGGTTAGGTTCAGTATGTTATTCCATGTTATTGTTATAAATAATCAAATGTTAATTGAGATATAGAATGATTGGTTACTATTTTTTGTATTTTATCCACACCTTTCACAAAAATATATACTCATATTAAATAAATTTAAGAATATTATACAAGCCTTTTATTTATAAATAAACACTTTCAATGTATGCCTTACGAGGTACAGGCGAATAAAAAAGAACTGTCACATTGACTGTTCCAGCTTCCTTTGAATGAAGAAAAAATCTACATGCTGGCAACATCAGAAAATTTTGTTTTGCAACGTCATCGTCTTTTTATCGTAAATAAACCATACCTTTTTTCTCATTTTTTGAGGTCATCACTTTTTTTATTAAAAAAATAGATAAATTTCAATTTTTTTTTAAATTCATATCCTGAATAAATAATATTTAATTAAAGAAGCGCAGTGGTAAATCTCCCTCTTCTATGCAATAATCTCCAAGGTGCTGTACCCTATAATCCTGAATTGCTGTGCAATTTGCAAGTATGTGGATGGAGGTTTATTTTTCCTCCACTATTTTGAGCTTTTTCAGGTGCCCGTTCAGGCGGCAATGTCCCGTTAGGATCCTTGTTGAAACTCTTAGTGCAGTTTTACTTTGACTTATGCATTTACTTGATTTCAACGGTTTGTAGTAACCCATCGGAATATTTGATTGTCTAAGCCCTACCAGATCTTTCCAATGGTCAGATTTTCTCTTTTCTTCGGCTTTGACTATTTCTTCCAATACTACATTGGGGCTGATACCCAGGTGAAAATAATGTTCGAGTAATGCCGAAATTTTCGACGAACAGAACAACTTATCGCTATATATTATTCCAAAATCTGCACATTCAATAAATCTGTTCAGGGATCTCAATACGAGAAAGGAGAATGTACAGTTCCTCATGACTGACCCTGTATCCATATATTGCTTATTATTAACAATTAATTGGAGCTATTGAATATAATCATTTCCCAAAGTGGATTTCAATGAAATTTGGGAACTTCAAAACAAATTTTTACTATCATTTTCATTTAATTCACTTACTATGACAAGAGTTTGTTGGAATATAAAAAATTAAATAAAAAACTTTTATTCGTTGAGATCAAAAGATTCATTCTTTACAAATTTCTGAATTAGTTTCAAAGCCACTTCAGGTTGATCAGCTGGTACCATGTGTCCAGCATTTCTCACTAAAACTTCAGTTAAGTTACCACTAGTCTTAGCATAACCGTTAATACTAGAATCATCAGCAAACCAGACCGTTCTGTTTGCATTTCTATAGTCTTCAGCTCCATTGAAGTTCAAAGTTTTCAAATAACTGATAGTCATTGGATAGGCTACTATAATATCAAGTTGACCGCTATACAAGAGGACTCTATAGTTGTTGATTAGGTCAACGAGTAGATCTCCTACAGATTGTGGAATGTCTTCAGCAAGATTATCATAAACATTCATATCTTGATTAAATGGATTGTTACCTACATGAAGTGCTATTCTAACATCCTCTCTACTCAGGAATTCATTTAAATCTTTATCACTGTCAACTTCTTCCTCCTTTAAGTAGTTGTAGGGGTCGATGTAAGAAGCTGCTTGGTCGAATACTGAGCCGAAGTTTGTATCCATAACCTCGCCAGCTGCGGCATATTGTCCCTTTCTGATTAAATCGGCAGCTGAAATATGAAATTAATCTTCAAGTGAAATATATTTTTTAATACTAGAAGCTCAACTCAGGTGATCAAGAGCGTAGGTGAATGCTTCAGTTAACACGTTTGAGTAGCCGATACTTTGGAATGTGATACGTGGCGTCAAGACACTGAGTGGAAAAACGACTCGAATAAAAACAACATTAGAAGGGATAAATCTATTGGAGAAACTTTCAACAGTATCAGAACGGACAAATTGGATAAGAAAACGCGTTGGGGTTCATTTTAATGTCTTCACCCTAATACTCTACTAGTGAAAGAGGGAGAGATAGGAACATTGATTGAAGGGATAGTAAAGAAGAGAATAAGTAGGAGCACCGTCAACAAGGTTTAACTTCAGTCGTAGACCTAGAGAATTGTCACCACTTTCAAGAAGTGGTGTATGATTTGGGGAATTAATTTCCAACAAGTTGGGGTTCATTTCAATTTCTCGTCCCTAACACGAGTACCTACATGTTTTCTACTAGTGGAATCACGAGAGATAGGAACATTGATTGAAATCATAGCAAAGCGAACAAAGAGGAGGAGGAGGAGCACCGACAACTTCAAGGTTTAACTTCAATCGTAGACGTAAAGAATTGTCGCGACTTTAAGAAGTGAAATATGATTTGTGGGAAAGACGCAACCCTGGAATTTCTGGTCGAAGAAAACAAGAATCCTATGAAAAGACAAGTTACGGATATGTGTCAACATTTATGTTTCAAAATGTCTCCTTGTCTGCAGCTGAATGGATGCAGGATGAAGAAGAGCATGGAAGAATTCGTCCAGAAAATGACCTGGTTGCAGTAGAGACCAGATATTATCGTTCGAGTTTCTGAGAAAAAATGATTGAAAATGAAGATGTTCCTCTGGCATTTTACTACATTTGAAGACCAAGCCAATTCAGAAATTGAAATGCAAAATACTGTAGATTCCACAATGTACCGTAGTTTGATCAACTAACAGTATATCTGGTGAAATTTGGCAAGATATATCATCTCAATTCGGAGGCAGCCGAGTACAAATTAAATAATTCGAGATAACATACTGCAATAGATCGGAAAAATGTAACAAAAGAATAGTCTATTGTTATATGTGGTTAAGTTGTTTATGATCAACGTTTCACAAATCTTTAGACGGTTACAAGCTTCTGCTGTATATAATGTTATTGAAATTTCTAGATGCACAAATATAATGCAAACCTTTAAAACAGCTTCTTATAATCTATTTGAAGCTTACCTTCGTCTTCTAATTCATTCATTCGGGCTTTAACTTTTGAATCAATAAGTCCATGTTCGTAAATATATTCTGAATACCTCAGCTGGTGTTCTGGAACACACCATCCGTTACCAATAGCCAATCCTTTCAAGTTAATTTTTAGATCTGCAGTGGGATTACTTCTAAAAATTTTATGACTTATAGAAGGTACATATTTTCCACCATACGATTCCCCGGTGATAAAGAATTCATTATTTTGTAAATTTGGAAACAGAGTGAAAAATTGGAGTAGAGCTGCGTACATATCATCACTAACTTTTGTTTGATTTTGAGCATATCCATTATCGGTCGTGCTGAATCCGGTTCCTGCGGGCTGGTCAAAGAATAGTAGGGAATTATCTTGAGTCCATGAGGCATCCCTTAGGGATAAAGTACGATCTTCATTTATAATAAATGGGCCATTTTCTTTAAAAATTCCATACATTGAACTAGCACCAGGTCCACCTTGGAGCCACATCACGAGAGGATCTGCTTCGTAATTTGACTGAGAAGGAAAAAACCAGAAAAATAAATCGTTACTGTAGGTATCGTCCACTCGAAGGTAACCAGAATAACCTTTTACTCCTAAAAATATGTCGGATTTCACTTCCGCAGCTTGTCGAGCTTCCTCAATTTTTCCATCTTTTATTAAATCTGTTAATATGAGAGGATCACCAGCATCTCCATTTCTAATGTTACCGTCCATTATTCCATAAATATTTTCGAAAAGTCTTCTCTTTGCTACCAATTTTTCACTTGGTTTTGCTTCTGAATTCAGAATTAACAATGCTAGACACAAAAACAGAGCTTTAAGTTCCATTTTTACTGGACGATTGGTACACTGATGAATTTACAGAAATGTTTAATATATAGCCGTGAAAATGACCACTCAAAGATAAGTTGGAGGGATTAACTGTATTCGCGACAGTAGCATTAAGTGGATTTATGATTGACAAATTGTAAATTATAATTTCCATTTATATATATTTTTTCAAATTAGAAGCAGTTACCTTCGGATTATTCAAATTCGAACATTCCAAGTAGAAAATAGAGTGAAATACTTTAGAATTACAATATCTCGAAAAGAAGACAAGAATACCAAAATCGAATAGCAGCAATAAAACAGAATATTCACTACCAATAAAAAACTGCTAAGTGAATTCACGAGTGAGGGAACTGTATATGGAACATCATCAGTTGCTTAAGAAAGTCAGGCGGATTTGGGAATACAAAATCGTAGGTTACTCAAATTGATAGGATCGACAAAAATAGTAGATAAATATAAAAGACGAACAGGAGAATATGTAATAAGAAAATTTTTGGAAAAGGCGGCGTACACCTTATTTATCCTTGAGCATACAATTGCCAGCAAAGTTCAGTTTTGTCATGGGCTTCAACTGCTCACAAAAAGGCAGCACTATAGACCATATTTGGGCTCGAAACTATTTGAGGAAGGATAACTTTACGTGACACTCAATCGAATGAAGCCTTTAGATGGAATGAGGACTTAGATTGCAACAAAACAGGAACGAATCTTCCAACAGTGGTAGTAACTTCAAATGGCGAAATATTAGTGTTATTATCGTCACTGGAGGGTGTTATTTAAAATTTCTTGTCCACGACCACTTAATAATAAGTCAATATTTTACCTCCTAACAAAGGTATATGGTACCCATATATCTAGTATAGAGTGAATTATGAACTCATAATTCACGCTTCTGCATTTAAATAACATGCCATGACAACTCAATACTCACAAAATTTCGGTACATAGGTGACTAGAGATGGAGGGTACAATATGGAATGAACTATTAAATTTGCTTTTTTTGTTTAGGAAATTGGTTTCTGAAATATACCGTATCGATAAAATATCGACATTTTTAGTATTGGTACTTTTCATAAAGATATTTTCTAATATTGATATTTTTAAAACAATATATTTATAACGGTACGGTGTATCGCCCATCTATATATGTCACATTTGACGTACCTACTCCAGAAATTTATTAATTTTGACATTACAATTGTCAATAATACCAAATTATTACTTTCCGTTCTACACTCGCCTTATTTAATAAAGAAATCTATGGTCGTGGACAAATTATAGTATTCGCAACTCACAATTTATGGCAATTATTCACTCGGGTGACTTGCGCCCCTCGCCTACGGCTCGGGACGCAAACGACACCCTGCATGAATAATGGCTATCATAAATTGCTCGTTTAATAATATACTATTTTTTTAATTCTCTGATTTTTTATTTTTATCAAGGTTGGTACTCAATTCTTCCATAATCTGCATCTAAAATTAATATCAATTGCCAAGGTTTTTTCAATGTTTTGTCATGTTATCAAAATTGAATGTATTGAAGACACTTTTTCTTCACACTGAAATTAAAAATAACTGATCCCTGATAAAAATGTGGTAATCTTTAAATCAATAAGGATTTTAAAAGGATAATATAAGTAAACATTGTAAATTTTCAAGTCATATATTATCACTAAGTTCCAATGATGAATGACTTATTTTATCAACCAAAATTCATTAAGCATCAAAACTGATAGATTCGTCAACTTGCTTAATTATTTCAACTCAACTCTTCGCCTTTCTGCTTTTTGCTGCTAGTTTTCCTCATCAGACTCAACACTCTTTTCACAAGGTTCTCCTTGCGCTCGAAATTCAAATGTTTATCTCCAGAGTCGGTGCTTCCCATTCGGAGACAATATGTAAGGTGGTTTTTTTTCTACCTTTTCAAACCGTAATACTCTCTGAAACTTTCCTCGGGAACTAAGTGAAAGTAAGGGTGCACAATAGATATTTTAGGTTAATGAATAATGTCATCCCAATATACATACATAGATACATTCTCCTTTTACATGTACAACCGACGAATAGGTTAAACTCTATATATGTCAAAATAATAGTATAAAACTATTAAATCCATTTACAAATTGGAAAATTAAAAGGATCGATCGTTCACTAGGAAGCAACTTATACTTCTCGGGCTATATGCACCTCAGACAATAAATAACACTTCCAAGTTAAACGGGGTTGGTATACAGAGCTCGGCAAAAGTCCGGGACCGGACAAGTATTGAAGAAAATATAAAATTTTTGAAAAATCTTTTTATACCACAAATTTTACTTCAACTTAAACTATGATTTTAAAATGTTTTAAAATATAAAGCGTGCTCCAGTTTTGCGTACCGAACTAAATTTTTTTTTCAAATGGATCTTTGGATATCTGATGGAAGATTTAAAAAGATCACGTCTTAAGCCTCCGGAAAATATAGGGTTCTGCTATTCTATACCGAGTGGTTGAAAATATAGGTATAGCCACTTTCACAGAAAAATCGCTATCCACTTAGAGACATTTTAACAATACACCAGAACGAAACTCATGTTTGACGTTTTAATAATGACAGTTCCATGGCTTGCTTCAAGAGATAAGGTCTAGTGTGTTATTAAAATTAATACTAGATAGTATTTTAATGTTTAAAACATACTTTTTGTTTTTTGTTTTTTCATAAAACTGTCATTATTAAAACGACAAACATAAGTTTCGTTCTGGTGTATAGTTAAAATGTGGATAGCGATTTTTCTGTGAAAGTGGCTATAACTTTTTAACCACTCGGCATAGGATAGCAAAACCCTATATTTTCTGAAGGCTTTCAACGTGATATTTTTAAATCTGCCATTAGATAGCCAAATATCCATTTGAAAAATATGTTCAAATTATAGTTTGAGTTGAAGTAAAATTTGTGGTATAAAAACATTTTCAGTCTGCAAGTGATATTATCCCTCCTAATTATAAATCAGATTAGTTGGTTCTATATTTCCATATATACCAACCCCGTTTATCTTGGAAGTAATTCATTGCCTGGCGGGGCATATTGCCCGAGAAGTGGATGTTGTTTCCTAGTGAACGGTCTATCCTTTGGATAGCAATTTTCTAATTTGTAAGGCGTTTTAATAGTTTTATACTAGTATTTTGACTTCTTCTGATAACACGCTTTACTCAATATGACAATTGATGCAGGGAACTGTAATCAAGTAAATAATCTATATATCGCCGATGAATCCAGATAAGTGTGTAACTCCATATCTCCAAATTTTACGGGAGAACAATAAAACATTTTATTTATAAAAATATGAATGAGAAATGTATAAAATCTACAATCACATTCATGACACGAATAATATATTATGAAATTTGTTCAAAATAACTTGATGTGATTATTCTATTTTTCGTGATATACACACTTTTCTGAAATTTCAATTACATAAAAAAGTGGAGTTACACACATTTCTGGTTTGACCGACGATATTTCAATGACATGCATGCGCTTCCTCAGAGTGCAATGGCCAGTGACTGCTCATGTCACTATTCTTTTTTAATCCCTATTCAGATTCAATATTCAGGTTATCCTATGAGAGTTCACCGTCCAAGAGTTCTTGCTGTTCTTGCTCAGACACATTGTTCCAGCACTTCTGATGTTTTGTTTCCACCGAGATATACACTCCCTTGCTGCAGTTTCTTATAAACTTCCCAACGTTGGTAACCAGATTTGACTACATTCGGCTGAAATACTAGCTACACATTCATCCGCATTTAGTTGTATCAAAGCAGTTTCCTCATTTTTTTGTCATTTATCATTGGGCTCTTATAAAATCTGATGCCCCTATTCCCAATCACGTATGCAAATACCTGACTTAAAGAACTCTTTAATATTCGGATTTGCATTCCCTATTTAAAATTAAGGAGATGGAGAAGTAGAAGGGAGGAGGGAGGAGGTTGATAAATTACACTCGTGAGAATGTTCCTCCTTTCAACAAAAATCGACAAATATCGGTTGGACTGTTTTTTGTGGTCCATACCGCTTTTACTTTTGTCGCAGTATGTTTCCTCTTCACTAGTTTGAACTTTCTAAGATTTCCATCCAGATGGCAGTGTCGTGTCAGGACACTCACTAAAGAGATGAGTATTCTTATCCGCCATTTTGATGCCTCAATTTTATTGTTTTGTGATCTGTCGAGTTGACATATTGTATTGAAAAATTTTTGATATTGAACAGAACATTTGATTCTACCAACTTTCCTTCAGACTATTAACACCAGAAAATTGAGAAAGTGCAACGAATGGGTGCTGGCCACGCCCCTGAGTAGAAATTCCAAATACTTGACCAACACAACAACAACATCAACGTACAACGTACAACAAGGCACCAAAATGGCAGACGAGAATACCTATGTCTACAGCGCTTTAAGGACAGTAGTGCCGTTTTACACTGGCTCACGCTTTCATTTGCTGACAACTGACACTAGTGCCGTTTTACACTGGCTCATGCATTCATTTGCTGATAACTGGTTGTAGTCTCAGCCTCACTTGGTCTTTCCAGTGGTTCGATCTTCTAGTTTTTTTCGGTTTCACCCATTTCTTCCAACTTTATATTGATACCACAAAAGAGTTAATGTACTCAGAAGGGTGTTTCTGTACATTTCTTTGTTCGTCCATTTACTATTTGGTTCACCTAGGCGTTTGATAACAATATTTTTTCCAGACAGGCTGCGATGGAGGTACTGCGATCCAACTCAATCCATAAAAAGGTTCATGTGAAATGAGGAATTCGTTATTTTAATATAGCATTAAACCTTCCACTCAATTAATTGTTAAAAAACTCTCAGTAATCGACATAAGACATGGTATTAAAAGAGCCTGTGTGGGATGGAAAATATGGCAACTGAAAAATTATAATCTGTGGAATTGCGAAACCTCGACGACCCTTAACAACTTCCCAGACTCCAACTCCGATAAAATATCATCACGTATAATACCCACACAAAGTAACAAATGCGTCTGTATTCCCAAAGGACAAATTACACAAAAAAATCTTTCAACGGAAACAATTCGTTGGCATCTTTGCAATATTCCGTTGGAATGATGTTTCGATAGTCAACTTGACAAAGTCAACCAATCAAGTGCGAGAATATACGGTGACAGGCCCTCTAGTGGCCGTTCTCCCTATAACCACTGTATTATTTCTCCTCGCTGGATGGAGTTCTGTACTCATGGCATGGTCCTAATTATTTGTCAAGAATTAAAAAGGGGACGGAGATAAAAATTCCAGCGTTGAAAGAATTTTTTTCTTTTGTTTAGATTATTGTATTTCATTCAATTTGTAGAGTGTGCTAGATACGAGGTTGAGATATTGTTTGTAGACGTGTGCTTATCGAATTGTCATATATTTTGTTATACTTTTTTCGATGAGGTACAAAAAATGTTCCAGTGGCTGTTTGGAGGTCTAAGTGAATACAGCAAATGCTTTATTTCCTTACTATTTGTTTACTCTTTTTATTTCGGTTCTTGAACTGAAAAGCACCTGTTTATGTATGTTCTTCGACACTTGACAACGCGCCAACACTGTGCCCTGTTTTTGTCTCCTCTTTTGTACTGAGATTTTTTAATCCCGGGAGTGAAAGTGGACTAGCCTTTTTGGAAGCGTTCCAGGTAACGCTACGCTCCTTCATGAGTTCCTTGTCGTATTGGAGGAGAACATTTTAAACCTCACTACAAATTCCAGAAAGTATTGTCTTCCTTGATCTGGGAGGCGGAGAGGAATTGTATTCTCCTTCATCTCAATACGATACGATAAGAGATTCTTAGAATCCAACTGAGTTCAACACGCTTGATCAGAGTAATGGAAGCATAGAGAGCCTTACTAAGTTAAACACACAAAATTTCTGTTGATACTGATAATAATAAATCATTAATTTGGTTGATTTGTTGATTTCTGGATGATATATGACATAGCGTTACACCCTTTCTTTCAAGGTCCAAAGACAATCGAAGATGCTCCTGGAAAAGGATATTACGTAATTATGGTTTATCGTATAATCTTCTACGATTATTTAAGTTTTTTGAAGAGATAGCACTACAGGAGCTGCTAGTCTTTGATACTTTCCTCCGACCAGAAGTAGAGAAAATAACAATGCAAGAAAACATAAAATTACTGAATTAGTGATAAAAATCAATGGACACCAGGGAGGAAGATCGAAAAATTTAGTGAAGAAATCAAAAGGATGTGGATATTGAACAATATAATTGGTGGAAGATAATATGAGGTAATATGGAAGACCATGTGTGACAATAAATACCCACTTAACTACTTACTAGCCTAACTCATACCGTTTAAACTGGTATTTTTTAAAATGTTCCGAACACCAAATACACAATTATTTTATCACTGATTTTCTTTGAATATTTAAATAAGCTTTAAACATATTAATGGCTTAGTGAATATTATCCCATTTCCTATTTTCAAAACACTCAAATTTACGTAGAAATCCGAGAAAACTGTCCGAACCAGATAGTGGAAATGCATCTGAAAATGTTTTCCATTTCCCGTAGAATGCGGGCATGAAGTTTTTTGCACGTCAGATGCAAATAGGAACCGATAAGCGTTGTAGTGCTATGCATTATGTATCAAAGTGTACTTTGCCTGTGTGGAAAAACGTTATGCGCATTTATTAACGCAAGAGAAAATTATGTAATTACGAAATAGCAATTTGCATGCTTGATCTTCAATCATGCAAAGTTTATTAAACTTTTGTACAAATGTTAAGAGGTATAGTGTGAAAACTAGATTCGTAAACGAACTCATTTTATGGGAAACTTATGCATAAATTGAAGTGAAGAGTGCAGATATAATGGGGTTCTATATATGAACAGATATTTTTAACTAGTTTTAGAAAAATCAACAATAAAAAAACTCAAATATACCTCAGTTAGTTTTTATGAATTTTTCATTGGAAAAAAGTATTTTTCATTGATTTTCATGTTTGAAATAGGAGTTGTTACGAATATTACATTGAACAAGGCAATTTTTAACAATTTTCATGTTCAAAATAGCAGTTTTCATACATTTTTTTTTGAAAAAAAAACCTTTTTAATATATTTTCATGTTTAAAATAGCAATGTTTATGAATCTCTTATTGAAAAAAAATATTTTTCATGTTTAAAATAGCAGTTTTCATGAATTTTACATTGAAAAAAGGAATTTTTCATCAATTTTCGTATTTAAAATAGCAGTTGTTATAAATTTTTTATTGAAAAAAAGCATTTTTCATCAATTTTCATGTTTAAAGTAGCTGTTTTAGTGAATTTCTTATATTTAGATACAAAGTACATCAAAAATCAACGAGTTGTAAGATTGAAAATATTAAAATGAGTTTGTAGTAGTTAAATAGATTTTCAAAAACTACAAGTCCTTATTGTATCCACAAAAGAACTGATCAGTTGATAAAAAAGGAAATTTATGATGTAGCAATATGCACCACTATTCTATCTATTTAAGTGTAATATGGATATACTCGTATACAAGTTTGAAAATTTGCAAAATGCTAAGAATTGGAAAAACCCGAAATTCTTGTTGTTCTCTTGTATAGTTCTCACTTCTCAGTAGATTCTGTTTAACCTAGAGAACTCTGGGAGTGTCTTTATATTTCGAAAAAAATAATTTTCCGAAAAAATGGTGATATACGAGTGAATAAATTTTTAAGGTATCTAAAAAAATTTGGGATATGTGACTCTTGGAAAAATTAACTTGTGTTAAAATATTTTAAAGTTGATATTTGATAATATTTCAGAATCTGAGATGAGTAGTGAAAAAAATTTAATTCCTCAAGCAATTTTTCTTTTTATTTTATAAGCTAGATGAAATTTATTTTTCGTATAGTTTTATTGTTATTGGTTTAATAAGTTCATCTCTATTTAAATTCAAAAATATTAAATTATGTGCACACCTTAATTATTGATTGACCGATTTGCTCACAGAATGCTGTTACGCTGAAAAAACCATCTGAAAAATAAACAAACAAAAACAAAATACACGTGAAAATATCCTCTTGCTGGAGTGTTGCCAAAATTTAATATAATAATTATAAAACTATTAAAAGGAAAATTTTTTGGCAGCTCCAAGAACCAATCAAATTTCCTCATTTTTTATCATATGAACAATTTCACCCAATCATGTCAACATTACATTGATAACAGACCAACAAGCAACAAGCTTTCGAAATCTGTCATAACATTTTTTCGAACAATTATCAATGTATTTATGTTATTACCTATGCGAAAAATGGTAAATAGAAGAAAAATTCCAGGCACCCTATTTAAATAACAAAAATAGAAAGTACATTCATTAAATGAAAACATAAGTCTTCTAACCGCAAGGAAAAACGAGTGGGGAAATTTTCAAAACAGCTTTGCTTACATTAAAGTTAATACAGTAAATTTTTCCAATATAATTTTTGTAATTTTCCACCCCATAGCTCGTTTTATTTTTCAAATGCAAGATGTTATTTGCACAAATACTTCTATTTTTGTTATTCGTCACAACAGTCACCCACCCTCAGGAAAATCGCATTTTTTACCCAAAACGAGCGTTGAAATCAGTAAAAAAACAGAAAAAAAAAATATAACATCGTTTTTCCACGGTCGGTAGTAGAAATCAATTATTCCCAAGAGAGTATAATAAAAAACGTTCTCCATAATGTAAACTCCCTTGTGAGCATTATACTCCCTTGGGAATGATCGACTACTTCTGTTTTAATTTTGATGTCATAGAAACTGATTTCTACTCCCGACCGTGGAAAAAATAGTAGATACCATTCGGGAGAGATGCTATTTTGTCCTCGGTACATTGTAGCCCTCTGGCTTCAAATTGCATCTCTGCCAAAATAACTCATTTCTCTCCCTTATAGTATAATTTACTATTCATAATATAAGTCGAGAGAATAATTAAAATTCATTTTGGCATCTGTCAACAATAATTTAATGTTTATAAATCTTGAGGATGTAGTCTTATATTTGAAAAATCTTAATAATAATGTGGGTTTTGAAGAAGAGAATTCCTAAGTTATTGAGAAATATTATTTTTTTCCTGGTATACATAAACGATATCTATTTTCGATTTTTCTATTGACTGTATATATTTTTACATGAAATATAATATCAAATCTAAACTTGGAGCTATATTTAATAATAATTTAAAAACCATACTTCAATAATAAAAAACTAAAACATTCTAAGTATAATATTGAAAATATTGTTAAGAATAATAAATTGATAAAACATATTCTCATTCCCTGAATAATTCTTATATTCACCGTGTACAACAGCAATACATTTAAAATAAAAATTCCTCTCTAGGCTTGAAGACTGAGTAAGTGTCATAATATATATCGTCTCACTCCCAGCGCCAATAAAAATCGAGTAGACACCGACTCGCCTGAGTTTTTTTGTCCTAAGAAAAAGTACACAACTATTTACAACACCTTAACAATGAATATTTTTAAGGTACAAGTATTATTTGGTGATAGTGTTTTAAATAGTGAATACGCATATTTTTGATGAATCTGGTAATGTTTATTGAATTTTACAATATTTAAGCTTTTGTACTATGAATTTTGAATTGTTATATGATTTTAATGTGAGATTTGATATTTTTTGGAGAATATAAGCAAATTAAAAGGAAAATAAAGGTATATAATCAGATCATAGAAATCTCGAAAAAGATTTTCGTAGAGGAGAAAATTGATGAGCTTTTATGAAGTGGAAAGAAAATTTCATTGTTTATTAACTCATTTGTTATAAGCAAAAATTCTAGCTGAGCATTATTTTTATTTCTAGATTTAATAAATTCAAAAACGACGTACTTATGTAATAAAATACTACGAAATTTTTATGTTTGTTTTGAAAAATATCAAAGAAAATTTCAGTACTTGGTTGTTTTGTAATTCTTATTAGTTCAAAAAAAGCATAATGGTAGTTAAAATTTGTTTATAATAAACTGTTGTTATTAAATATTGGAGTTGTTAAAAAATGTTCCTTGTTACTCTATAGAGGCTTGTCAATAAATTATTTATGACATTCAATAATATATTGTGTAACAACTGCGCAAAAGTGCTAAGAAATTAACATTCACGCACGTGTTGCACACTGTATTTTTCCTACGACCACCATCCAAAAATAATATAAAAATGACTGTGTTGCACACGGTACTTTAGTTAGTACCTACAATTTCCGAATACCATTTAAGTAAATTAGGTACCTACTGATGATCATGTTTAAAGATTTATTAAAAATTGCAACGGGCAACAAATTAACGTTTTAAGAAATAATTTCTAATTTTATTTTGCTGTAGGTATTTATTTTGGGTATGCGTAATGTCACTTTGGCTATTCTTTATGTCACTTTTCCCATAACTTTTGTTGCTATGAGAAATTGTTAATTTGGCAAACAAAATTTGGAAAAAAATTGTATGATCAAATATTGAATTTTCAAAACATTTTTTTAAATTTTTACCGTTTCGCAATTTAGAAGAATGAAGACGTTTTCTCAACTAGATTATTGGTGGAAGGTGGTTTTCCAAACATCGAAAATTGTTGTCGTTATGTAGACTGGATGAAAATAATATTTTCAAATACTTTTTGTGAAACATCCCAGACATTTAGGAGAGTGTTGACATAATTCAAGTAATCAGATGGTGCCACATCAACAAAAAAATATTGGATCTCAATAATTAGAGTAATTTTGAATTGCTTACTCTGGTTTTTTATTCAGTTATGTCATATACTCAGTAAATTCAACTGTTCATCGTTTTTATTACAAAAAAAAACTTGAAATCTCGCTATAGGTATTGAAAATATAATCGAAAGCTTCGTAAAACAATTCTACATCATCAAGATTAATTCAATTGATATTAATATATATAAAATTTAATTAAAATTTTCATCTCTACTTTTGTTATCAAACAATATTAAATTCTATCCTTTTTTTACAGATTTTAACGCTCGTTTTGGGTCAAAAAAAGCGATTTGCCTAAAGGTAGGTGACTGTTGTGACGAATAACAAAAATAGAATTATTTGTGTCAATAATGGTTTGAATTTGAGAAATTAAATTTTTTGCCGAATTATAGGCTGATAAACTACAAAAATTATATTGAAAAATTTACTCTATCAACTTCAGTGTTAGCTAGGAATTATTTAAGTTTTTATGATAGTTCTTCCTTGAGGTTAAAAGACTTATTTTTATATATTTTTTCGTTTTATAAATACATTTTCTATTTTTGTTATTTATAAAGTATGCCTGAAATTATTTTGCTATTTACCATTTTTCGTATACTTTGTTTTGCTTTCAATATGTTATAGATATATTAAATACTGGAAGCATCCCGGCAGGAGGATATTTTTATGTGGATTTTGTTTGTGTTCCTTTTTTTACAGGTGGAGTTTTTTCAGCGTAGCAGCATTCTGTGAACAAATCGTTCAACATAACTTAATATTTTCGTATTCAAATAAAGTTAAATTGATAAAAACAATATAAATGAAAAAATACGAAAAATAGATTTCATTTATCTTATAAAAATGCTTGAGAAATTGAATTTTTTCACAACTCATCTCAGATTCTAAAATATTTAAATATTTTTTCTCAACTTGAAACATTTATTGAGCTTTGCATATTATTGAATATAAAAAAAAGATTATCAGCTGTAGAATATTAAAAAGAAAAAGTTGATTTTTCCAATAATCAGATTCAGAAATATCTTAATACATTTATTTTTATCACCATTTTATTAGAAAATTATTATATTTGAAATATAAAGACACTCTCAGGGATAATGGTGTATACTGCTACATCATAAATTTCATTTTTTACCAACTGATCAGTTTCTTGTGGTAACTCAAATTTTCAAATTGATGTATGCCTGTGTTGTAATAATAGAAAATGTGATCACATACTTTTCCTTGGATACAATAAGATCTAGTAATTTTTTAACTACCACAAACTCATTTTTATATTTTAAATCCTACTTAACTTTACATAACTAATTTCAATTTACCCAGTCAATTTTTAAGTAGTCATTATCATAGGAAAACGTATGTGATGTATGCCTTTGACTAAGAGATAGATGTGGTGGCAAATCGCCGGTCGGTAAATGGAAATGGTTCGATTCCGGTTTTTAGTGCTTCAAAAAAATACTGGTTAATGGAAACATGGTGCAGTTCAAATGGTGCTGAGATAAAGCTTTCGCTAAGAACTTCAAAAGGTGAGTGTCACTTCTATTTTTTGGTGAGTTGGGTTAAGCTGTGTACACGTACTACTCAATAAGGAATAAAGTTGTACTTCGTGTAAAATTTTCTTTATTAAGAATTGCAAAGCGCTTTCGGCTATTGAGCCATCATCAGTGCGTTACCTATAAGTGAGTAAAAGCAAAATTGAAATGTTTGAAGAAACATTTTTTTTTGTTTTGTTTAAGAGGTTATGTTACTTACTCACTCGTCAGGTATACATGAAAGTCCTTTTTGATAAAATCGACAAAACATTATACAAACGAGTATACAGTGCTATTCAAAAGTCCCCTCCCCCCCTCGTATCTTTTGAACGGCTATACTTACATTAATAAAATTTCGAGGGTGAAAATAAAGTGTTGAAAACTACTCTACGAATGGTAACAGGTGACGTAATAGTAATAGATGACGTCACAGTGCCACTCTGGCCAATAATTTTAAATAGGACCTTATGGCAAGTGATATCTCGTTTGAAAGGCATTGACATTGGCTACATAGCCATAGTAATTTTGTTTGGGTTTAAACTAATTTTGACGGATAAATTAAATAAATACCAAAATTACTGAAATTATTTTTTTAAATTTAATTAATCAATTATCAACAATGGATTCTTACAGCAAGTGTTCGAAATGTGCTCCGTCTACTTCCTGACAGTAATACATCCTATTAGTGAACTTTTGTCGTACTCGTTCGAATGTGTCAGCTGAAATTGCATTGCATTCTTCAATAATTCTTCCTTTCAAAACGCCAATGCAATCTGGTGCCGTAGTATCAACCTTGGATTTCAAGTACCCCCATAGAACAAAATCTAATGGTGTCAGATCTGGTGACCGAGGTGGCCATTCTATAGGACCTCGTCGGCCGATCCATCTACCTCGATATTCTTCATCCAGGTAACGTCTTACTGCACCATAATAATGTGCAGGCGCACCATCTTGTTGAAATGTAATTTCCAGATGGCCGAATTCATTTGGATTATCTTACAGAATTTCAAGAATTAAGGGCTCAATTGCATTTTGTAACATCTCCAGATACACTTCACCGCTTAAATTTGAATTTAGGAAAACAGGACCAACTATGTGGTTTCCCAAAATACCTGCCCAAACATTGACTTCTTCTGGAAATTGGGTATGTTGCTCACGGAAGGTGTGAGGATTTGTGTCACTCCAATACCTTACATTTTGTGTATTCACATTTCCATTGAGGCAAAAAGTACTTTCGTCACTAAAGCAAATTATTTTTGTGTAATGTGGGTTTTGACTAATTTTATTTGTCGTACATTCACAGAATTCGAGTCTTCTGTCGGGGTCGTCATCCGAAAAGTGGTGCACCATTTTTATTTTGTATGGATAAAATTTATTTTCAGCCAACACTCTCTGTACTGTAGTTTCACTTTCTTCACAGATAGACGCAACTTTAGTTGAAGATGAAGTAGGGTTTACTACCATTTCAGCAACTATATCAATTTTTTTAATATCACTAAATGTTGGTCGACCAGATCGTTTTTTGACAACGAACCAGAGGCGGACTGAAAAATCTTCAGTACTTAAATGTGGAATAATAATTTCGGTATTCATTTAATTTATCCGTCAAAATTAGTTTAAACCCAAACAAAATTAATATGGCTATGTAGCCAATGTTCAAACGAGATATCACTTGCCATAAGGTCATATTTAAAATTATTGGCCAGTGTGGCACTGTGACGTCATCTATCACTATTACGTTACCTGTCACCATTCGTAGAGAAGTTTACAACACTTTATTTTCCCCCTCCAAATTTTATTAATGTAAGTGTAGCTGTTCAAAAGATACGAGGGGGGGAGGGGACTTTTGAATAGCACTGTATAGACATTTTCACATTTTGTATCCCGTTAATGGTTAGGTTAGGTTGACTCGCTCGACCCCTCAATTTGTTCGTATTTTAATTTCATTATCTACAATTTATCTATACATACCATTGAGATTGCTTCAGTACGTTTATATGAAAAAAACCTATAAAAATGTTTTCTTCGTTTTAAATGTTTATAACAAATTATTGAACAGCATTTGCATGTCCAAAACACATCAAAATGATACTACGTAATGTCTTTCATATAATGGCATTATCCGTTTTCTACTAGAATTTTTGTAAAATATTACTATACCTTTAAGCAATTTTTTTAAACCAGAGTATTCCAAAAATATTTTCCTTTCTCTTTTCTAGAATAAATAAGTTGACTTATCTGCCTTATTGATTTCCAGTGATACCAATCGAATTTAAAACTGTCTATAAAATATTTATAGAGAAAATAGTCGTTTTAGGTCGTGTTGTTTTTGTGAAAGTAAGCTTTCGTTTGAGCTGGAGCAACGGAGCACGGCTCCTCTATATTGGGTTACCGATCTCTTATTAAATAAAACATCGATGGGTGTCGTTCCCGCGAAAATATATCGGGAACAATGAGCTGCCAGTTATGTCAACTACGTTGAAATTGATTTTCATTTCAACGATGTTTGACTCTCGAAGGAAATCCATCGGCTTCTAATTTATAAGAGAGGATTCTTAGAGAGAGACGAAGCGAGAAAGATATTCTTTAGTCCTACGTAAACTCCTTGAAAAAGAAAACGTTTTTATTAATATTTCTTGTTAAAGACATTTTATTTGTACTAGATGAGCTATATTCATTTTGAAACGCCCTCTTTCATTTATCGGTATTTTCTTATATTTTTTGTTAATATGGAGTCTATAGTTCAATAATGCTTCTTACTATTTTACAAATCAATCGAAAATTTCCACACTTCACACTTTTCAAAGAAAAATTATACAAAATCTAAGCCTCATCCAAAGAGGCTTCCTAAAATAGTGGGGCATTGGTTGATTTAATTTATAATCTCAAAACAAATACGTTTATTTAAAAGCTTACCAGTGGCGGCTAGTGGAGTTTGGCAATAGGTGGGCAGACGAAAGTGAATACCAATTTACAATCTTTTTCACTTTTTGCACTTTTGGTAATACGGGGACATTTTTCTATGGAATACTTTAAATTGTCTCCTAAAATGTGGCCATTATAACTTGATGTGGAAAAAATTACAACAATGAAACTGGAATGCATGCATCCTTTTTGTGGAACATTAGGTTTGTTTCAGCACGCGATGAAACTAATTCGGAATTCTACTGCGTATGCGCCATGGCAATTTAGTGTTCCAGCGCCTATTTTTGAGTATAAGTACACCTCGACCAAATTCATTTCAACTCTGTGATGCGCAAACAAAGAAGCGAGAGGGACATATCTCAGTCCCGCGGAATAAACGCATGTACATTCGGCGGAAAAAGTTTAGTTTGTTAAATCATTTCCCAAATAAAATCCTGAGAATTTGGCAATAAATTCCATTTTAGCTATTAACTGTGCACTATTTGCACTATTTCATGACTTTGTTCACACAAAATCTTGTGTTTTAGCGACTTCAGAAATCAGAAAATTTTTCATGGGTCATCCGAAAGTATTGGAAAAATTTTGCTTCATCCCTCATTAAATTGTCAAATAAAGTATGAAATTGTCCCTACAGTTTTCTCTTAATATTTATATCATGGATCCAAATTGGTTTTTTTTTTCCTTTTTTCTCCCTTTTTTCTTCAGCTTCAAATGCACATGCAATTGCAAATATTTCTTCATCAGAACTGCTCATTTTAGATCTCAAAAACAAACACGAAGAAAAAAAATGTGTACTATCCCGCTTTTTGATTGCACTAAATAAAAATACGGCGAGCAAATCTAATTAGACCGAATGTAATATGCGATGATGACAAAAATAATACGATTCGTCCGATGCGTCCATTACGACCGATACATACAAATGCGCGCTTACCTTAATTCAATGTTCCAGCAATTTATCAACATACAATGGAACCGTTCTAGAACAGTTCGATCAGTTCTTGCTCTTGTAAAAGGTATTCCAAATTCTGTCTTATTTCACGCAAGCGCAGCGCATGATCCAGTGTTGTTTTAATTTAATAATAAAAAGAATAATAATCCGTACAATTATAACAAACTCTCATAGGAACGCGTACGATATTTTATCAATATTCTGTGATTATATGTAAATATAAAGTGAGGGACGAAGTTTTACTTTTCCATCGTAAAATATTTTAAACTCGAGAGTAACAAATACACTGTCATACCAAATCTAATTTAAAGTATTATAGTTATACATTATTTCTATAGTGAATAATTCAGCGAAAAGTGCTATATTACACATTCTTTCGCCTTTGAGGTATTCAATATCGCAGAGATAAAAATGAAAAATACTTCACAGATATCAAATTAGTTCAGTAATATTGAAGCAATATATTCCTATCCTCACTACAGCTCTTAAACGTTTAATATGTTCCTTTTTGTCCGCTTTTGTCATTTTAATCTATATCACTCCTTGTGATGAATTTTAAACTGACAATTCCCAGTTCTGGTGGTTGTACGGCTTTAGATTTAAGCTCTGATGCGTCGTCTTTTTAATAAAATGCCAATAAAACGACTCTTTGTCATTAGTTGTATGTTATCATGCGGAGCTTCTTACCTTTTTAAAAAGCATCATATGCTGCATCCAATATAAAAGTTTCGAGTACAGGGATGTCGAGAATGGCAAAAGCTACAAATGGAGAAAATGTCTACTAGGTATGTTTTAACCTTGAAATTTATTAAATGTGCGTTAATGATTCATATCCCACGTGTTACGTACAAAATTTCATCTACAACTGTTTATTAGTATTATTAACTGTAAATATTTCAATCCAACGTATTGTTGATAATATTGGCTGCAAACATAAGGTACTGTAGATTATATTTTGAGAGCATAGCAACAAAGACAAACAAAGCTGTAGAAATAAAATAAATTAGTTATGTCATCAAATTATCAAAGTTTAATGAACAAAAATCTATAAAAATGAGTTCAGGCAAAGCCAATCTCCCTTCGGATATTGAAAATGCAGCTTCCAGTGTTATTTTAAATCTTGTGTCATAGAAATCACGGGAAAAATACCAGCTGGCTTATGATCGTTACGCGAAATGGTGTCGAGAAAAGACGGTTGGAAATATGATTCTTATTATCGCACTAGTGCGGTAATGTATTCGAAAACGCAGTAGTGCGGTAATATACGTCATTATGACACTGAAAGTAGTGTTAAATCATACTCGTTACATGACAGTGGTAGATAAATAATGAAAAGATGAAATAGCCCATGCGTTAGCTTTTACCCAGCCATTTTCTAGCCCAGGGATCTCCAAACTACGGCCCGCGTAGTGTTTTTATACGGCCCATGTAGCCCCCCTGGGGTGAGTCATAGCCCGGCTCAACCGCCGTTAGTCGTCAGTCTCGGTCAGTCGGAGAAACGTATAGCGTGTGCTATAACTTGAGCCAAAATGGAGTGACATAGTTGGGCAAAAACAGCTCCATAGAAGTCATATCTACTTATGTCAGACAGTCAAAACATGACAATCAAGAAAAAGGTAATCGAAGCTTCATAAGTTTTCTTTCACCTACATGAAAATAAAAAAAAAGGACGAGGACCTTCACATCCTTCCAAATATTGTTGGCCCGCCTGGCCTTCAAGAGTTTACAATTTGGCCCTTAGGTAGAAAAGTAAAAAAGAGTATGGGCTAATACAGGAGACTCCTGTTCTAGCCCATACTCTTTTTTTCATGTTTTCTTCCGATTATCAGTCGCCACTATCCCCGTGAAACACTCACTCGCGCCAGTGACTCGTCACGAATTATTTCCATTATTTCCTGTTTTGAGGTAAATCCTTCGCTTCTTTGTATTTTCTTCCTGTATTATCCAGTAATCCAGCTATTAACCTATCCCAAGTTTTTCTTGGTCTGCCCCTTTTTTAATTTTTTCAATGTCTGCTTTCCATATTCTCTTTACTGGTCTTCCTTCATCCAGACGTTGTAAATGTCCCCACCATTTCTTCTATAAATTCTAATGTTGATTGTATTTCTAGGTCTTTTCTTATATTATGTTTTCATTCTATCCTCTTTTGTTACACCTCTTACTCTTCTCAAATATTTCATTTATATTTTACTTTTTTTGCTTTTTACTGAATATTTCATAATAATGTAAAAAAAAATAAAAAAACATTAATGTCAATGTAGGAAATGTTCAAAATGCTCGCCGCAAACATCTTGGCAACATGCTAATCTGGTATAGAAATCTCTTCTATAGTTACTTAACATCTCAGGCGTCAGTAATCTAATCGCAAGGGTGATTCGTCTTTTTAAGGCATTTAAGTTGAAGGGTTTAGTTTTGTATACAATACCTTTGATAGATCGCCACAAAGAGTAGTCTAATGACGTCAGATCAGGAGATCGTGTTGGCCATTCTATCGATCCTCTCCTCCCTATCCACCGATTTGGAGAAATTTAGTTCAGATACTGCCGGACATTGATTTGGTAATGGGGCGGTGCTCTATCTTGCTGATATTACTACTGACAACAGCATTGTCGACAAAAACTGTACAGTTGAGTGTACAGGAAACTTTACGCCCATTAAATTGTGTAAGACACTTATGTAGTTTTCGATATTGAAATTTTCAAAAACAATGCCTCTGATTGGTGGTATAGAGCTGCCAAAAGTCCTTATTGTCAATTGACATAATGACTTCATTTCATCATGATTTCATTGCAATATTATAGAGACGTTATTTCCATTGAGTATTTATTGTTAATCTTTTTAAATTGATTTCGTTTCTATTTTCAAACTAAAAGTCCATAAGAACAGGAAACCGAATAAAATTATTTCAACTAAACAAGGAAAGTTATTATCTAGGTTAGGCTAAACATAAACACATATCTGTATTTGACACCGACACGATATTTGACCTATTGCGCAGAAACTGTACAGAAATATGATGGGGAATGGTATTTCTGTAGAGTATTCGATGTCGATAACTACATGCTTGTATGACACTATACAGTTGTTGTCAACATTGAAAACTATACAGAAAACGATATCGAAAACTATATAATGTCAAAAGGCCTCAAGGCTATGGTTTTATACGAGAACAAACAAAACTGTTTTTGTATTTTTTTAAATTCATATCAGTAAAAAGGAACGCAGGAATGGTTTTTGCCTAATTTCTCAATATCAATAACTAGGTGGGAAATAAGTATTGAATGTAATGTAGCGAGTTTATTAAATTAAATCATTTTCTTTTTTTAATGTTAATTTTTGTGTTAAATCTGAAAATACTTAATATTCCCCAAACAGTTTAAGATAGGTATACATTGTACATGAATTATGTCTAGAATTTTCTGAAGAATACAAACCAATAATTATATACAGTTGGCATTGGCCATTGTCACATGACACACCCTATATAGTTTTTTTTTCAATGGGCATTTAAAAATACAAATCAACGTGTCCAAGTGTGTCTCCCAACACGCCCTCCCTTATTCGTTATCGAATTTATTCCATTTGTCTGTTCCACACTGTATACAGCGCAAATCACCTTACATGGTTCCATCTTCATCTGTCCCGCGAGTCGTGTTTTGTATGTGGTTGATGTGCGATTCTTACTCTCGAGACGAATTCACGCCGTTTGAATGGGCCTTGATATATTATTGTGTATAATATACAATTTGTTGTATTTAAACTGGAATGAACGAACTTTCCTTTGTTACCGATGTTTCTAATATTAACGGCTTAGCAGCGAGGGAGGTACAAGACAATTAAACTTGGAAACCATAACGGGTTTTTGTAATGACGAGTCAAGCGAAGCTGCAGCTATATTCGTAAATATTTGGATATTCTGGAATTTGGTATTAAAATTCACCGTTTTACTTTGTAAATAATATAATAAAATGCATTATCTATTTTTTTAAATTATTTCACTCTCTACAGCTTTTGTTCAAAACTTTTTTTCTAATGTCCTAATCATATTCCATGATTCTTGTTTTTGCGATTTTTTTTCCAAAACTTTTTCATATCTTTGTTACCTGTAAAGAATATCCACCCGATACATTCCAGTGCATTGGCAAACACAGCCTTTGTTCATGACTTTGTCAATAGTTCTTTTTTTTTCCAAATCTGGTATTATTTTATTCATATTTTTGTGAGCGGCCTCTTTGTGTTTAAATATATTTTGTGATTTGGAATTTTCAACAGAATGTGAATTTAGTAAAAGTATTTTCATTCCTTTCGACCAAAAATGCGTATTGTTTGCCATGTATAATAGGTGTGTATACGGACGTAAAAAGTGAATAAATGAATTTTGGGTATGCGGATCTCTCTTTGCAGCATCTACCTTTTGTCATATCGAATTATTAGAATCCATCGGTCTTCCCAGTAACGACTCTCTCCAACGTGCATGCATATCAGTTTTTCCAATGGCTTCAGTATAAACGACATCAGACTTATCCATAGGCACTAGTGGGTTTGCTATATATTGTCACCTGTTTTTCAGGTTCAAAAATAAAGCTATTTTCACCTTTGGTATGTAGCCTAGCCCCATGCTTTATCTAAAAATTGATATTTAAGTTAAAGTATGACAAACCCCACGGCGAGAAGGCCCCACTCACATAGAACTTAACCTAGATTAAGACAAAATTCTGTGACTATTGGCTTCTTCTAAGCAATTTTCTTTCCACACACACACACACACACACACACACACACACACACACACACACACACACACACACACACACACACACACACACACACACACACACACACACACACACACACACACACACACACACACACACACACACAGGTTAGATTAGATTTGACTGGAGTAAAGGTTTCGGATAGATATCTCAGTTTTTGGTAAGTGTTCACAAAACGTAAAGAAGACTTTGACACAATTATTAGAAAACCGATTCCCAGAATACAAAATAATTGATGGACCACCAGATACAGAACAACATTCCTATTCTTAACCGGGTAAGAATGGTTTGTAATCTCCTTGAAGTTGGTAGACATGTCCATGTTAGTGTCGTTGTTTTCACTGCCCTTAATTTGGTTTGTGAAGCTGTCCATTTGCATTGCCCGGAACTGCGGATTGTCTCCTTAAGCTTCGCTTCGATTTGGAGACATTTTCGGAATATTCTCTGGCGATTTCGTCAGCACGTTCATTTCCAGGTGTACCTACCTGAGAGGGCACCCAAATAAAATATATTGTTTTACCTAAGGTGTGAAGTTTTTGTAGATGCTCTTTGATCTGTAACACTTAAGGGTTGGTTGGATACAATTGCTTCATATTATTTATTATATTGGGGGAATCTGTTATTATTCTTATTTTTTGGGTTGGACTTTCTATAGAGTATATTAGGGCCTTAGCCACCGCATACGATTCTGCTGAATGAATTGTGAATTCTTCTAGTGATCTATAACCCATAATTCCGTTACGTGTTACTACTGCTGCGGAGGTACCTCTATCCGTTTTTGATCCGTCGGTGTATATATGCTCATATTCTTGATAATTGATCAGGATGGTTAGGTTAGGTGTAATTTTTCAATTTGCTATTTTTTGTAAAATACAATTTTTTCTAATTTTCCGAAAGTAACAAAAAAAATGCATTAGAATTAATTGTTTATAAAAATCAATATGGAAATTAAACTTATGCTTCAAAGGAAAATCGTAGGATTGACTTATTTTCAAAGCATCAGCTTTTTTGATTTAAGGATAATTCACGCTTAAACGTCATTATTTTGTTTTCATTTAAACTTTTTAACACGCTTTCTGCACGTTGAAGCGCCCTGCGGCTTCATGTTTTTTTTTAATTTTGTATTTACTAAGCAAAGTTATGAATATGAATCACAAAAATAAAATCAATCTGCTAAATAAATTATATTAACTTCACTTGTATGTATGTATGTTTGTAGTCGATTCCTTTGGACTCGGACTAATTCAAATTTTGTACAAGAACCGATGGGAATACAATATAGTGATAAAATATAGGGTGTTCCATTTATAACGCAACCTTTAAACTCTATTTTTACCCACTTTAAACGCTCAGATTAACTCAAAATTTGGCACACTCGTCAAGGACCGATGTCAATACTTTTATATTGCATATATACCAACCCCGTTTAACTTGGAAGTGTAATTCATTCTCTGCGGGGCATGTAGCCTGAGAAGTCGATGCTGCTTCCTAGTGAACGGTCTACCCTTTGTAATGTAATTTTATAATTTGTTATTACTTTCAATGGTTTTAGACTATTATTTTGACTTCTACTGATAGCACGCTTTACTATGACAATAAACTGTAAACTGTAATCAAGTATATAATTGATTAATAAAAATAATACACTGTATCAATATTTGTCAGAATCGCTGATCTACCTGAAATACCGTTATAGAAGTCGATGCAATAATTTTTAGTAGCTTCCGTTTACGATCTTGTTAAGTGTCAGTAAGACTAATAAAGCACAGGATAATAAAACGAGCAGCTGTATAGTCCGACAGTAATTGGAAAATGGACAAAAAGGAGGATAAAGCGAGCTTTAGATCGCTATTGCGTGATTACCGCTGCTCTATTAAGTAGGATTTCGACCTCAAATAAGCAACAATTTCAAAAGCCACCTCTATCCGTTCGGTTCGACACCGACCGATGGTCGAATCTTGAATTTAGTGCACACCACCTTCTCTGACTTCTTTACGATATGGGTTCGCCTCATGCCAACTGTTGATTTAGGTCCGATTATTTACCAGGATTAAGAATTGTTATTTACTGTCCTGGTTGGAATCAACGATAGTTTTGGACCAACTAATATACTCAGTTAAATTAGGACCTAAACTAACAAATTATTTTTATAAAACCAGGGACTGGCAGCGCTGTACTGATGAATCGGGGTGTTCATGTAATTAATTTGATCACATGGAATCTTAAATTATTTTTTTTATATATTTCCAGTCAGAGAACTAATTATACGGAAATTGATTCGTTCCGGTCGTGCTCAATAGTCCAGGCCATAAAATTAAATCCCATGACATCTACTTCAATTCCAGAAGCTTCGTATCTCCTATTTAGACCACTAGCTTGAGTGGTAAGTATTTTCAAATGTCTCTTACTCGGTTTTAATAACCTTGTTCAGTAAATTATTTGTATGGAGGTGACCTTCTGTCAATCTCTATTTAAATTAAAATTCTTTATATAGCCAGCTCCGGATTTCCCCTCTTATGCAATCCTCTAATTTCACACAACTGTTCCGGACGCGTCAGCCTTCACAAAAAGTTCCAAAGGAGGAGAGCAAATAAGGGCTTTCATTGATACTGTTTGTTTCTTCGGTAATACCAAGGAATGCTTGTCTTTGGATTGCAGTTAATATATTCACCGCAGAAGACACTTTTGTTCTTTTCCTCCAGACCATCGTTCCATAGGTGAACGTTGGCATTATAACAATTGTGGGAAGCCAGTGTACCAGCTTTTCGCAGGTTTTGCCCATAACTGCATTGCCAAAAAAGCCTAGTTGCTGTTAGTAACTTGTGTGTTTTCCAATTCAGTTTAGAATCAAGAGGCGTACAAGACAGTTGATAACAACAAAATGAAAAAAAAAACATTATTCGTCAGGTCTGAATGTTTTTGACCTGAGTATATTCCAAAGGTGGAAATATACAATATACAAGGTGCCCTGCTACCAAACGCACACTTTAGATATTAGATGTGATTTTATGTCCCTCTAACCTTATTTAACTTAATCCAAAACTTCCTCTGGAGGAAACTGGTATCCTTTGAAGTCTTCGAAACATCACTCCTGGTAAATTGAATATTCCTTCAGTGATAGACTGCTTACTACTTACTTGTGTATCAGTTTTTTGACCGGAATTTCTTTAAATTTTCATAAAATTGGACATTTGCTTTGCTGTAGGTATAATGTTACTTGTTAATCTCCAATTTCATACCGCAACATCTCGTAAAATCTCAATTACGCAGTAATATCATAATATATCTTAACAGGAAGTGACTAACGCTACTGAATCACCGAGAAAACAATAGAATAATATCGAAAGTAGGCTAATAAGACAGTTGTAAACAATCCATTCTCTTACAAAACCCTTATACAGCACTCATTCTATATAAAGCAATTTTAATTAAGAACAGAGAAACTGAATTAAGTATAAGAGCCTGTAAAACATTTAAGGAAATATATGACCTCGTTAGCTCAACGAGTTTACGTTTCCGACAATTCTAGCAACAGAAAAAAATGTGTTTAATTTAATATGGCCGAGTAAGATAAAGTAAATAATTAGTTTTATTGCAAGATTCCTGGATACTGTGAAAAAAAAACAATTAATGTATTATATATTGGTGTAATGAATGGTGAAATACGCTGGCATCGAGTAACGCCTTTCTTCTCGGTATTTTATAATGAAAAATTATCTTCTAGTATAGTCGCTTATGCGGCTGCATATTTCAATACAAATAATATTAATAAGTGACAAATGGGAAAATATTTAAAAATAAAATCATTTCAAATTTAGTTTTTAAATTACATAAAAAATTCAAACAAAATTTACTAAAAGTATGCAACTTATAATGTAGATACGTCACTAGATCAAACGTGAAGTTGTCGGTAGTGTTTCTTTGCTGTTCCATGTTTCAGCTTCTTCTTCTTTCTCTTTCATTGGGATGGTTGAGCTTGTTCAGGACAAAAATGTTGTCATCTCACATCTATTAATCTGTTGTTTATGTTGTTCAATTTGAATTTGAAGCATTTTATTAATAAAAGGCATAAAACTTAAACTGGAACTAATGAAAAATTTGAACCAAGATAAAACCACATACAAATGCAAACAACTGACTGTCACTCTGACTTAAACTTGTTCTTTACTTCTTCAATTTGGGTAACTACCGTCTCTTATGATTAATTTGTTCCATGACAAAATATGTGACTAACTTCAACTCATACAAGTGACGTCAAAAGCTGGTTGGCGGATTTTAAGAAATTCTCAAAATAGAGTTTTTTAAATAAAAATAAAACCGATACTGGAATCAATTGAAAAACGACAACTTAGCTGGTTGGGTCATCTCCAAAGAATTAATAATAAGAGGTCTGTCAAGCAAGTCGGGGAATCCAAAGTACAAAGAGTTAGGAAAAGAGGAAGACCGAAGTAAATATTGCATGAAGTGAAAGGAGAAATAATAAAATACGAGAGACATCCTGGTTAACAAATAACAAAAAAAAATGGGCCAAATGTGTGTAGAGACATTGAAAAATTTCGTTAACAATACAGAAAGTAACATAATTATGTGCGAAAAAGTACGACCGTGCGGAAATATGTACCCGTTTTTTTCTCTCACTTTCCCAAGCAACCTGTGATAAAGCATCGTCAACTACACCCTAAAGATAAAATGTCACTCGAATCTAGCATAAATTCACACTAACCACCATTGTCTGTACATCGTTTTCCCTAAAATATATTTGCTATCGACTGGGGGTGTACTTAAGCCGGGTTCTCACGAGGAGATTTTTATCGGTCTACTAAAAATCGCTTCCGAATTGAACGATAATCGTATCATGGGAACACTCTTTCAATAAAAGTTGATCAACTTTTCTTGAACGACAAAAAGTTGCCTAGATGTGAACTCGGCGCGATTCTATGACGTCATTGAGCGAGTTGAAAACTTGTTGAACGTGAGAACAGCACAGTCGAGTCGTTTAAGCGGTCAGATCTTCGTTGGAATTATTATTTTACTGTGTGATACCGTGTACGGGCAAAATGACTACGTCGCAAATGGATTTTAAATGGAGTGATGCTTTAACCTTCAAGTTTTTAGATTTGTATCAGCAGCATAAGTGCCTCTGGAATCAAAGTCTTGATATTTACAAGAACAAAGATGCCAGAGAAACTGGTTTTTGTATGCGGCCTTATCTTCTACTGCCAGTTTCCCTAAAAGCGTATGTGATGCTCCTAGACCTCCTCTTCTTGATATCCAACTCCTAACCCAACATTTTCGCTTTTTTTTTTGCATATCTCTTTGCAAAATTATTTTCAGTTTCTGAAATGAAACATCTTTAATTTCATATACACATATTTGCACTAGTTCACTTGGCGCCATTCTGAAGCAACTGCACAATTCGATCCGATTAGGTTTCCACCGTTGGAACGCTTGCGATTTTTCTTGATCAACAATAACCGTTCAACTAAAATTGCCTCGTGAGAACCTTGCTTTACTTCAATATAAAATATTATTATATTCCACTATTAATAAGCTCCCTATGCGATACTAACTTAATCTTTCCTAACCTTCCGGTACGAAATGACATTCATCTTATGTATTGTCAATAATAATTAATGACAGTTAAGTAGATTATACTAAATCCATTCCACTGCGAACTTTGTTTCGATACAGTCTATTTTCATGAAATTTGCTTCTCTCACCTATGTGTTCATTCAAATGTGTATATAAATAGGATCAAATTATGTACATGAATTTTGCAGGGTAATAAATGCTTGTCATATTTGTTATTATTAAATGTAAATGCCGCAAACAAGCTTTAATTCGATGCGTCACAAGTTATTATATTGTATAACAAAATATTTATAATGGTGGTAGAGATTGACTTAGTTGCTTTCTCGATGTATACGAGGGGTGTTTTTTCTATTTTGCATATAAAGAGAAATTGTTTTTCGAGCTGTGTGGGAATTGCGTTGTCTTGGTCGTTGGGGGATGGTTTTTATAAACTCGGCGATTATTTTCGGTAAACAAATCAATATGTACTAATCAGCAGTTCTATCTTGTGAAATAATTTTTGCTACATCACTCGCTTTTGAGACAAATGACTTTTTGGAAACATTTCGAGAACGGATAACTTCCGTTCTGGTAAATCCCGGTGGCCATACTGTATATGTTTTTTTGAGTTTTATACGTTAAACCGGCTAAGAGTGTTTTGAAACCAGTTGATTCTAATAATTGCTCTCTGTTCTCTTATCAACATATGGGGTATCCAACGAAAAACTGGTTTTTCACAAATAATTCTTCTTGTAAAATTTTTGGAATTGTGTAGAAATGCCTAATAACGTTCGAATTTCACGATGTGTAACATGTTGATCTTCTTGGATCAGCTTACGTACAACATTGACGTTTTTCTGTGTGGCTACCGTTGTTGTTGGACCTGTTCTTGGATCGTCGCTAAGATTGACCCTACCATGTTTAGATTATCCACATCAACGAGAAATTGTCGACTAATGTGGTGCTTCATTCCCGAAAACAGAAACGAACTCGGCCAGGCATTCTAGTTGAGACTACTGTCTTGAATACTTTCTAAACATTATAGTAGCTTAATTCCATTTTTCGACTGACATCATTCATTAGTATTCAGTTTGGCTTTAGGTTAACTAAACATGACGGTCAATTTTAACATTTGATATTTGTTGACAGGTGTCAAGTATGTTGTTATATGCAACACTTTAAAGTCAACCCCTGTATAATTGTTAAATTATTCAGTCACAGATGATTGTGTTTGCAGTTCAAATTATAATAATTAATGTACTTTATTGTTGTTGGAAGTCCGTTTACAATAATTAATATTCATGACTTTGTTTATACAAAATGGGTATCGTGTTGTGTAAAGTACAGCTACTTTGTTTGGTTATAACCTTACTGAATATTGGAATTGAATTATCCGTTTAGGTTGTAGGTTTCAATTGATTGGGTAATATAAACTGCAAAATAATGAGACTTCATCCTTTCATGTTTATCACATTCCATTAATATTGCAATGGAGTTTTATTTGAATTCTCTGTACTAAATATTTATTCAAATTTCCGATTAGACTTGCCAAGTTATAAATAGAAATACTAAAGTTCAACTTTTATCAACAATTTTGAAAATATATTTTTGTATTTCCGTAAAATATATGAAATTTTCGGCCAAGTGCGAGACGGACTCACGCACGAAGGGTTTCCATACCATTATCTATAAAAACTGGAAAAAAAACACCTTTACTGTATGGAAGCCCCATTTAAATATTAGTTTTATTTTAATTTAGTTATTTATTTTCTTCTTATTTGAATGTCGAGCTAATCACGTTTATTGTATGGGAGCCCCCCTTGAATATTTGTTTTATTTTATTTCGATTACGAGCAAAAAAATCACGTTTGTTGTATGGGAGCTGTCTTAAATATTTATTTTATTCTATTTTTAGTAATTGTTGCTATAGCTTCCACTGAAATACAATCATCTGTGAAAATTTAAATTTCAACTGTCTAAGTATCACGGTTCATGAGATACAACCTGGTGACAGACGGACAGACAGACAGACAGATGGACAGCGGAGTAATAGGGCTCGTTTTTCACCTTCACGATGAATAAACAATTCATATTTATTTAAAACGTAGAGGTACGCTGCAATAATAGTATATTGATGTGAAATATTCTACAGAAACTATCTTTATTTTGTGCCCAGTAGAATGCAGCCTGAAGGAAATAACATACATAAGTGAAATTCCGGTTAGTGTATCCGTTGTAAGCCAAGGGTTTCCGTTATGCGTTCTAGAATTTTTGCCTGGAAATTTACTGCATACAAGACAAACGTCACTCTATCACAGAGTCTCTACGTTAGAATTTCAAATTCGAGAAAATGCAGAAAGTATACAGGACGACGCTTACGTCTTTATTTAAGTTTGTCTAATAATAATAATGAAGATGATACTAGTGCAGTAATTACTTCAGGGTCAACATAATTACAACTTAAGCCAACAACACATCAAATAAGTGATTTTCGCACTGTATAATATAAGGTGCCGCAGGGTTGGCATCCCATTCAGTTTCTCTCAACAAACATTGAATACCAAGACTGCAAAAAGAGTTTAAATACTTTTTGCCTTATTTATAAGGATTGGTAAATTTAATTCTTCTTTCGAAGAATATCACTTAACAAATCTTAGACAATAGCAGGTATGACCTGCGTTGTCTAACAGGTATTTTTACTGACCACTGTTGTCTGTATCATCTTATAGACAGATTTTGACGATTGTAAGGTCCAAGGTGTCGTATTTGGCTCAATAATTATGGAACAGCACAGAATATACTTTCTGCCAGCCCCGTCACGGCTCTTATCAGGTATCGTATGTTGGCGGTCGTAGTGGAAGACCGACTAAACCCATTTAATGAGCACTTTTAAGTTACTTATTTCATCATTTATCAAATAATCATTTATACACAACTTTCGAATATATATTTTTTTTGTATAGGACGCAAACAACTTGCACTGTACTGAAATTTACAATTTTATTAACTCTCCTCATCGACTGAAATCAGTCCCTGTGGTAAATATGTTCACCTTAATACACCGTAGACTCGATACAAGCACGAGTTGACCATAGTTTGTAATTTTGTTGAAAAGTACATATACGTCATTCCCTAGGTTAGACGGTATTCACAACATGTCTCGAGGTGATTTAAGTTTGTTTGTGAAATATTTCAAGCATCGCGTATACCTGATATAACTAGGGTTACTTTTGCTTGTCGTTTTCAGATGACAAAATGAAAAATAGGTAGCTCATCTCTGAGAATTTCAGCAATAGTTTCCACAAGCGGAAATTAAGTGGAGTGTGCTCCTGTAATACTTATTATGACGAGAATATTCAAATGAACAGGATGATAGTCAATACAATTTAAATAGATTTTGTTTCGAATCCAAGCTAATGTCCGCTATTTCCAACGTTGGGGTTCGTGTTTATATTAAACAACAGGCTTGCTTGAAAGATCGAACATGTCATGTGTACGGTGGTATGTGTAAAAATATCAAGCAGAGACCAACGTTTCAATAAATTCTAACTAAAACGCTGACCAAGGCTTACCTAACCTAACCATGATGTTTGTAGCTGGTTTTAGCTGGAGTCAATTAGGTTTGGAGGGAAACTGTGAGAGTCTATTGTAGTGTATACAATTCCCATTTCAAAAATAAATAGTGAATTATCTGATGAATTACTACCTCCCAAACAAATACCAGGATTTTTCGATATTTCAAGTCTTGTATTATGATTATTCTAACGACAGAAATTTGTATGTAGACCTAATATAATAGTGGTAAGACATTTCTGTTGTAGTTTATAATTTATTTCGTAACATTCTTCCATATTCAATTGTCTTGGAATTCTGGTAAACTTCGACAGAAGTCTATTGTCGCATTTTCGGTGAAATTTAATAGTATATTAATCGTATGTGCGCTCCAGTTTTATTCTGTCGTCTTTTCTAGTTTAAGATACTGACTATATATAGTGTAGGCCAAGACTCACCTAACACACACTATTATATTGACAATTACTCCGGGCACTCGCATAAGACATGCCTGTTCATACATCCTGCATAGAGGTGTGTCCACTAGCCCCATAGTATTGAGGTGTTTCCTTAGTAAAGAGTATCCAGTTAGAAATCCTACTGTTAAACGTAGGTTTTCCTAGTCATCGCCAAATATTACTTCGGCGCCAGTTTCCCAGGGTTGCCCAGGGTGATCCTGAGAAGACTGCATTCTTTGATTCCATCCCATCTGTTTAGGGATTGAGCATCGGTGTAACGTTCGGCTAGTTGCGCAATTGTCGAAGTCGTCAGGCCGTAGGTGTCACTGGGTCCCAACATTTTTAGTCCAGCCGCTTCCCTTGCTAAATAATCGGCAATGCGATTACCTTTACTCCTGTCTGCCCTTTGACCCACATCAGGAAATATTGTTATCTACCGAGGCAATAGCTAAGTCTTGGTGGTACTCTAGTACTGGCCCTATTGTCACACGTTGTCTGTTCAAAGTTATCTACTGTCACTGCAAATTGTTATGTTTTTGCCAGAAATTCCTTTTCTGGTTAGCTTTTTTGTGGCAATTGAGATACCAGCCAAATCTGTTTGAACCACACTGATATTTTTTCCCATTCCCCACTTAATCCTTAGGCTTAGTGATCTGGAGTAAACTCCACATCCTGAGCCTTCCTTGGTTTTTATCCGTCTGTATATATGCATATTGCATTTGCAGCATCTGGCTCTGTGTTCTGTTTAATTTGTATTTTGTAGGGTTTGTTAAACACAAACTTGGGTTCAATTGCATCACCACCCACCTGCAGCAGAGGTAGCGCAGTAAGGGCTTCTCGCCATTGGCTTAGTCTCAATTGACCCACTCCAACTTAGGGGTTTACACCAGCTGTGCGTAATCGTAACATGGCCATTAACTCAACCTCCTTAGCGTACAAGTAACAGACCAGTAATTAATTTTATTGCTGCGGTTAGTGTTGTTCTCTTGGCTCCTGTGATGTTTAAACAAGCCATTCGCTGTATTTGATTTAGTTTTTGTATAGCTGTTGCTTCTAGAACCTTCGGTCCCTATGCAATAGCTCCGTATGTTCACATAGGTCTTATTATTGCAGTGTAGATCCAGGTGACCACACGGGGTGCTCTTTTTGCTCTGCTTTGTAGGTGAAAGTTCTACGTTAGCTTCCTGTCGAGGTTAACACCAAGGTACTTCACCTCTTCAGAGTAGTTTAGTTTGTTTCTGAAGACTTCTGGAGGTTCTATGCCCGACAATCTTCTTTTCCTGCTGAAAAGGACCATCTCAGTATTTTTGGGATTGATCGACAATGAGTGTTCCTTACACCATGTTTCTATTAATTTGTGCCCATTCTGCGCTCCATCACTCTGTGTGTTCACAAATTTGCCGGTCTGCAAATGGTATAGTTTTTTTTGTCATTCTCATCAATTTTCTGCGGCATTGCTGATGGTTTTCATAAGCATAGAATTTAAGAATTTTAATAATTTCCAATTTTAATATTTCCAGTTCTCACTTTGATTTTTATCATTTATTATCAAAAGTGATGTTCACAATTTGAAAAATGTCATTTATGAAAATTGAGGTTAGATGGTATTGGATTTGCTGCGGTGAAAAAACAAACAGCTCAAATATACAATTTTGAGGACAGGTTTTTTCCAAGCTCGATCTCCTTATCCAGCCTCTATGGTTTTTATTAAGGCCGCCCAGTGCCAATATAGGAAGATCCGGGTCCACATCACACCGACAAAACAAGTACAAAACAGCAACATTAAGTTTATCGACAAAGCTCAAGAGTTTTGGCTTTTTTCTTGTGTCTGTTCTGTTTTGTCTTCAGATCTTGTAGTGTTTTTATTTTTTATTCATTTTTGGAAACTTTGTGGTTTCAATGTGGACTGGAGACGCAGAAATAACCTTTCTTATTTAAAATTGAAATTGGATAGTGTGAGTGGAACCACGTCTGAAAAAAACCAAGTGGACAGTGGATGACACTTGTAAATTGATAAAACTATATTATGGAGAAACGCCATAATCGTGGGATGCAGCAAATAGTTATTATGGAACTCGATGCAAAAAGGATAATTCCCTGGAGGAGATTGGATATTCTCTGAATATGTCAGTGGATCGAATTGGAAGAAAAAGAAGATATATGACTCCTCAATATCAGAAAGAAAGAAGAAACTATGGAACCATGGTTAAATGAATAAGTTTACACCGTTGAATTTTAAGGGACCATAACTTGTTTCCTTTGGCAAAGTGAGTCTTACCCAAAAGCGCCATCTTTTTCGCTTAAGTTCAGCAAAATATAATGAAAACCATCAATTAACAGAAAATTTTCATTCATTTTCGGTATCACGAAAACTGCGGTAACAAAACATTCCAGCGCCACTGTGAACTGCAAACCCAAATTGAAACTTGAAATAGCTATTTACCTAACAAGTGCGGAAAATGAATTTTTCCGCACGAGTCTGCCGTTCACCGAACGACGCGTAACGGAGTTCGGTGAAGCAGCCGAGTGCGAAAAAACATTTTCCGCAAGTGTAAGGTACAATAGTTTTTCTACGAGCGTGAGGAAATTCAACAAAACTAATCAAAAGTTGAGATATTTTTATATGATTATAAGTGCTTATAGTTTATTTAGAAACATATTTTATTAAATGATTGATAAAGTAAACATGAAGTAAAATATTATTAACAATAATGTCAAAATCTAATACCTAATTATTTATATTATAATTTATTGTAAAAGTACAATTATTTGCATTACTTAAATTCATAGCAGATGCTAGCTGCTTGTTGAATGGCTGCAATTTTGGATCTGTTGCTCTTTGATGTTCTGGGATAATATTGTCAGTCGAGTGTAGTTGATTTTCGAATTCCTGTTCAAAGTTGTGCTGAGTACTTGTGCCTGGCTTATTATTAATTTGATATATTGAGGTGGAAAATTATTTCCACACGATGCGGGAAAATTAATTTTTCACACCAAAATGTGTGGAAAATTCAATTTTCCGCCCGCTCGCAAAAAAAAGTTTGTTTCCGTTTTGTTCCGAAAAAACGTTTTACGGTGTAGACTTTGTCTTAAAATTATTTTGTTATGATTTAGTTTCATCATTGAAGTTTCCAAAATGGCCGCTTAAAAAATATCTTGGTAATTTTCTCATAAGAAAAGTGAAAACGGGAACAAAGAAATCGACGTATAATTCAACTAAGGACCCGTTTATATAGTATTATAACGATAGGACACACAAGCATCAATCTCGTTAGAATAAAGTAACGAGACGCTCATTTATATTGTTCGTTGAAGCGCATTATCGTAAAAATGTTTTATGGGGAGGACGAGATGGCAACAATACAGGAGATAGCGTACCCTGACAAATAGATAACATAAATTTAGCAGTCGATCTACCATCGGGGTACTTTATTTAATTATGTAGTTCAAAACGGTAAAAGAACAGTCTATTATAGGTTGTTGCTATATGATTTTTATAATCCCCCTTTGCAAGAACATTCAAATAGTTGTAAGGCAACTATTTATCAAATGTGAAGACACAGTAAAATAAGTGGTTACAAGAAGGAGACAGGTTTAAGAAATATGGGAGAAAAAGCAATGATTCAGATAATATGGAAAAAATAGGAACAATAGGGCCGGAAAGATCATAAGCAAGATGCCTACATGTGATTGCATGACAAATCACGACAGCACAATCGTTTCAATCCAATTCACTTCTTGTTAGCTGGTATATTCTGTGGATTTCAAGCTTGTACTAAAAGCGGAGTATATTTATCACCTCCACATAAGCATTCAATAGATTTTATGAATAGTATTTATGATGTAGGACTTTTCATGGGGTGGAACAAAGGATACCCCAAAAGGGTACGTAAATGAAAAGGGTGAATGTTGATTATTTAAAATGACACCGTCTATTTTCAAACTCCATACAAACTCTCGTACCTTCTACCTAGGCTACCGTGGGCTAGCAAGGGACTCCAGGTGCACTTAAGGCGGCATTCCCATACTAGCAGAATTGACTTCCATGGAATGGAGTACCTTCAGTGCAGCTTGGCTATATGTGAAGATGACAACTGAATGGTATATCCTTTCCTGTCTTCCAACTTCTTTAACGGAGTTTCACGCCGTGAATATCGCTAAGAAATTTGTTGGCCTTCTGGTTATTTCATTTTAACACTCTGTTATCGAAAGAGATTACCTTTGAAGCGCAGAATTACAATTCCAGCAGTTAGTTTTTGGGAAGTACTATGACGTTTGAGCTATCATACAATTTTTGTACATAAACTTCCTGCTGATTTTGAATTTTATTTAAAATGTTAATACAGATTGCGAAAGGGCTTTTCGAACCGTACGATTTACACAAGCACGACAAGGAAAATATGAGAAAATCAGCTTGAAAAAGAGAGAAAGAACAACTGTGCGTGGCCAGCGAGGGCGTGTATTTAGTTCCAGAGGCCGGCTGAATGTCCACTGCCCCTCCCCATTCTAAACGCTGTTGCCAGAACTATGACAAAACAAAAATATCATTTGTACAAATTAGTCTTCTGGCAACAGCGGTTGAAATGGGAGAGCAGTGGACATTCGGCCGGCCTCTGGAACTAAATACACGCCCTCGCTGGCCACGCACAGTTGTTCTTTCTCTCTCTTTCAAGCTGTTTTTCTCATATTTTCCTTGTCGTGCTTGTGTAAATCGTACGGTTCAAAAAGCCCTTTCGCAATCTGTATACTTTCAAGCCTATTTATTCACTATTGTGTTAACAGTTTTATTGATATGAGCAAAACAAAATCATCAATCCAAATTATTCATTCTATAAGAATTCAATAACTTTATCTCTTTTGGCATCAAATTTTCTACATTTCCTCAGACATAAAATATTTTATTACTGGAGTGATTTTTGCTTTGAAATAACTTGTTAAAATGATGTCTTCTGTCTTACAACCTATTGTACTTGCGAACAAAAAACATTGTCTGCTCCTTTTTCCTTTTTTTCTAATTACTTCCATTGACAGTTTAATAGCTACTTTCGCAGAAGGCGCAACAAAATGTCTTTAACGTTTCAGAACAGTATTTGTCTCCTTACAAACGCCATTGCGATGTTTTCTGCTCGAGATTTTTTGTGTATTAATACAAGATTTTATACAGTACGTTTATAAAGCAACCAATTTTCAGAAATAATTATAAGAATTTTGTGAAATGTTTGTATAAGTATAATTATTATTCAAAAGTAATCCCTACACAAAAGTTTTCTTCGAATATCCCTCGGACATTGACAAATGCCTTTTATGTCAAATTTCCCCAGCTCGCTGCTTGGTCCGAAGGTACAAGCTTGAAAATTATGCCGTTTATTACTACTGCTAGCAATTTGATCGTTATCCCACCTTTTTTAATGTTTTGAATCGTGGTTGTGCTTTTATTGGGCCAGTCGTCTAACAGACCATCCTCTATTTTGGAAAATATTCACCTTTAATCAAACCTGACACTTAAATGGGCTAGCATCGTGGATAATGCGCTTCAATAAATTTGACACCTGTGACTGATTGTCATTTTTATTAGTTTAGTTAAGTTAGTTATATGACGTGCAGTACACTTATAGTGGAATAATAATCTCATTATTACTAGTTAAATAATAATATAAGATGTACTAGTTGAATAATAATACAAGCTGAAATGCTTTGTCTCCTCGTTTTGAATTTCTCACACTCTGTAGATCGATAGATGAAGCTCTGATATCAAGAGTGATGAATGATCGAATGCCCCAACCAATTTTATCCTGCGACACTATTCAGATTATAAATTCTCTCTGGGTGGTTGGCAGGGTTTTTCTCTTCTTTTCAGGATTAGACTTTCACTTTTGTGATCGACTTGTGATTTTTACGATATTAAATTTATGATGCTGCGGCTATCTTTGACGTCTTAATCAATATTTTAGACACTTCATTATCGTCGTTAAGCTGAAAATAAAAACGTGTCTTCTTATTGATTCGAACTAAGTACGAACTTCGTTTTCGGTCACACAATTAATCTAATTTAAATACGGATACCGTGTAAAATCCTAGCATATATTGATTAAGGTGTGGTAGAATCAAAGACATATTTATAGACCATAAAAGGAAAGGAATTACTGAGTTGTTGATATACAAATGGTTCAAAAACCGCTTCAGGCTCTGGAGTGGGTGTGTACGGTGGTATCCAACTGCAGAAGCAGACTCTTCTCAATAGGTAGACTCTCCCCAATAGAATAAAAAGAGTCTACCAATAATGATCTGTCTCGATCGCTGGATTTTCTGGTATGAATAGTAATGTGATGGCAGCCTTCTTAAGGTTTACCAAACATACATTAAATAACTGGGCTGCAAAAAAAGTTTCAGACTGCTATAGTGATATATACCAGTATTGCTTAATTCCAAGGCTTAGCAAGTGCTACGACCTACTCACAGACCACTGTCGTCTCAAGCAGCATCTTTATCGAACACAACATCCATGGACTCGGGACCTCGGTCTTACGTCTCTTCCGAAAGGCGGCATACCTACATTATACCTCGTGCTCATTGGTATAAAGCCTGCGAGCTGTGATACGCTACTCCGCAGCAGACTGTACGGGGGCTCTACTACGGTGGTCAACAATCCAAGTACTAACCATGCTCGACACTGCTTCACTGTAATGCGCTACAGTGCTGGGTTATTATTATGATTATTATTATCATCGTCTTAAGTGTACACTTGCTCAGCCCTTGCTGGTAATGTTCACCTATATTAGGCTCAGCAGTTACATAATTAGAAATTTACAGACGGTGTGACAAGTCTCAATTATTCAAACTTCATCAAATTGTTTTTAATATACAGGGTGCGCATTAGGAACAGTCCACCTCAAATATTATTGCCGGGGGAGGTTTTTGCGGTAAACCCCGAGACACGTCGATTTTGTTTTCGAGGAGGACAACTTTTAATAGTTAACTTATGGTTGTACGGTCATCCCCCTAAAAAGGGGTTTTGTGTTAAGTGTTACAATTAATGACAAAAACCAGCTGGAATTGTGAGTGAAAGAAATAAAAAAAAAGTTGTCAGAAAAGTTTTAATCAAAGTAAGTGTTCAAAATGTGATCCGTTCAGTTCCAAACAGTAATACAACCTTTGTTCAACACTGTTCCGAACATTTTGTAGCATAACAGGAGTTATTTCACCACATGCCACAGCTATCCGGTAACGAAGATCTTCTAAAGAGTTCGGTTGCGTTTTGTAAACAACACTTTTTGAATAACCCCCCCAGCTGTGTATTTATTATCATTATGTTTAAAAAAATTTTAGATTTCTACATAAGCTTAATAACTTGAGATCTTCATATTATACTATCTTTTATAGCCTAATGATGGTAATATCTTACCGAAACTAGAAGCAGCAAGTTAATATATTATATTGTGGTTTGACTTACAGTTTTATTTAACCTATTGGTCTTGTTTATTTAGATCAATTTTTATAATTTACTCCTGACGATGGAAATATTATTTGTGAAACCGGTCGAGTAACTAATATATGCTCTATTTCTGTCGTGAAATTTGTTTTTAATTTATTTCATTTGATAATTAAACCTTCAACTAAGGAAAAACTTCACCAACTATTACCTAGATTTGAGACGGAAAGCACTGCATTGCAGCTAAGTGAAGAACTGTATTCCGCATTATGTTCTACATAAACCTGCTACCTATTCTATTTGCAGTTCAGGAACGTAATCTTTGACAAATCTCCGCTCCGGTTCACCTAAAATTTAATTCAATTATCTCAAACAATTTCAGGAGCTATCCAACCTGAACTAATCCCTTTTCTTGTTAGCAGCATTGCCATATTTTCTTTAGAGTGGTCGCATCAGTTTACATAAATGGAATTAATTTAAACTCATTTCGTCAGTGCTGTTGGCAAACATATACTACTCTTTTTGAAAATTATTCAAATGGAATAATAAATTTCATCCAGATTTTCCCATTAATAATAATATTTCTGTTGATGTAGTCTATCTGTTATTGATGCAATACTCAATCAATTAGATTATGTACTACTACTACTTAGTCAGGCGAACCTTGGTCAAGAAAAACTCAAGCCAAGGTTCCGGCACTGAGGCCACTGGCGGGCCCATTGTGCCATTCCTGCCACTTGAACATCCATGAAGCCGAGCCCCTCGATGAAGGACTCAATCCTCTTCAGTGGATGCCTGCTTATGTCCCTAGAGGCCATAACAGGGACTCCGAAGATTCGCCTGCGTAGCACAGCCCAATGTGGACATACGAGGAGAACATGGTCCGACGTTTCCTCATAGCCATGCCGCAACCCCTGCATAAGGGGCTTTCCTCTAAACCTTGGTTACAGAGGAGTTTCCTCAGACAGCAGTGCCCTGTTAGGAGTCCTGCTATCTTCTTTAACCTACTCCTTGGTAGTTCTAGAGCAGCACTAGCATGTCCATAAGTCCATCCCCTCAATAGGAGCTTGGACTGCCTGAGACCCTGCAGAGCCCTCCAGTGAGCAAGGTGCTGGTTTCTCAACCAGTTCCTCGTCTCCCTACGGAATGTTTGTTTTGTGAGCCCCAAGGTCGAGCCCGGGACGTTAATGGGAATAGCCGGCACTTCGTTGCCTTCAATACCAGAGTGGGCCGGAATCCATTCTAGCCACAGCCTTGATAGGTCAGCAAGGCGCTCACGACATTCAGCAGCAAGCCCAAAGTTAATGGTATATCCACTCAGTGCCTAAATTGCCGCCTGACTGTCGTATGCGTTGATCCGTATAACCTCTGTCTAGGTTTATTTGCGCAGGCAGACATTAGCCGCTCGAGCCAGGACAGGGATATCTCCCAGAAGCCTGAGCTTATTGACGTGCCTGCACCCTTCCTCGTTTCGCACATATCCCAAACTTTTCAAGCGTAGGAGTGCCCTCCCAGCCTCAGCCTCAATCACATGGTGAAAAGGCCGAAGTCCAAGAATCACCTCTAACGCAGCAGTTGGTGTAGTTTTCATGCAGCCAGTTGCCCCCAAGATTATGTAGTGACAAGCATTGAAAACAGGAATCAGATTTCCATGAATACCTTTAATTAATAAACATTTAACTACGTTTCCCACGATTTCATGGGTAATACCAAAAATACTTTCAATAGATGCCTCAGCGAGGTATCAACATTTATTAGTCTATGTTAATGAATAAACATTATTATTATTATAAATAGTAGGACCGTGAAACACTGTATACAATATCAACTAAACATAGCAGCACCTTAATCTAAATCAACTCTCCCAAATATATAATATTGATTTGTTTGACTTTTACGGAGTCAAATTTATTTGTTGGAACGGTTGGTTTGCAAAAGATATGACTCTGCTACAAATACGCGTTCATCAGACCATAGAAATGCATAAAAGAGATATTGAGATTGAGAGTTTCGTTGTGTGACGGTCTCTAAGCCTCTTATATATGAAACGTAGAGTTGGGGGTTTATCGGGAAACAATAGTTTATTTTTTCAAATTGAGAATTAAACTGTTTGAATCTTTGGCTCTTAGTACGATCTTTAATTGTGTCTCTGTTTGGGGACTCAAAAATCTAGACGATCTTGAAATTTTTTAAAAAGAATACTTTTAATACCTTCAAATACACCTGATGGCATTGTTCGAGTAGAAACGGCAAGAGTAGAAATCAAATGGAAAATGACTGTTATCCAAAGTTGTGCTATAATCAACAATTAAAACTAATTGACTCGTGCGATATCAAATACAATTGGTCAAGACAAATAAGACAGCTATGGGGATAAGCCAATACATCTGGAATATACTCGAATTAATATAGGTACTTCACGATGAAATAGAACAATTTGATTTGTTTAAATTTTCATTATATTTGAACAAAGCTCAATATACGATTCGTGACGCTTTTCGCTAACACAGTAGATTTCTCAAACGAGTTTTAAAATTCCCGAGAGTCTACATATATAGGCATTTTAAAACTAGAATTTCAGGACACAAACGTAGCTATGACAACCAAAAATTTGATTCCAACTACTCAAATCATTTATTAGCAAACCAACACACTTTCGATTTAAATTTGGAAATTTTGCATTTAGAACCTAAATACTTCAAATTAAATCTTTCAGAAGCTCTTGAGATAAATAAAAACAAATATTCGCGTAATCGACCAAACGGATATCAACAATTCTTTTTTATTAAACCTTTTTACCAAGGAAGGATCCTATATGATTGTTGTGAATGAATTTCCAGGTAAACTTGTTCAATACTTTTGTTAATTCCATATTTAAACACTTTTTGCTTTTCATTTCCGTGTTAACAGATTATAATACTTTTGTCAATATCCTTAAAATTCCGTATTACACTGTATAAATTAAAAAAAAATTAATTTTATTTCCACCCGTTTGAGAAAGCTACTGTGTGTTTTATTACATTCTTTATTATGGATCTTCATCAAGTAAAAGCATCATCTATTCAATTTTTAAGATACTTCATTTTAAATGAATAAGTTTTTACTTTTTTATTGTTTTTAGTTTAGCCAACTAATTAAAGGGCTCAATGTCAAACAATGACAAGCCTCAAAAAGGTGAAAGTGAGATATTCGACTTTAAATTTTAAAAATAATATATAAAATCCAGTAACAACTTTTATTTTTAGATATGTCGATACATCATGCCCGATGGGACTATAGTTGACAACAATATTGATAATACTACTCCAAACTTGAGAAAAAACAGCCTTTATTTTAAAAAGAATTATTCAATTCCCGCTTCCTGACACCAAGGGACATATCGTTCCGAATAGAGACTGGCTATACTCATGTTATGGTCCAGGTAAACTTTATTCATGTTCTCTTGTCGACTGTAGTGACCTTGATATTTTGGGATCGAATCTATGTGGTTTTTAACACTTTGTATTCCCGAATCAGATATTTTGCTCAAACGGTTTGTATGCTTTCCTCTTTTGTCTTTTTCTGGCACTAGATTTCCTTTTATCTTCTTGCTAACAATATTATTTACTCTGCCCTTAGAAGCTTGAAGTCCATGAACATTTAAAAACTCTGTTTTGCAGACACGTGTGGTTTCACCGTAAACATTAATGGAGTATAATACTGCATTGCTGTTTCTATGCGATTCTTGATGTTTTTGCTTCTTTCGGTAGGACCTTTTCTTCTTAACAATATCTATACATCCGAATAAGTAACTATTTTGTAACTCCCAAGAACCAAGGTTCCAAAACTTATTTAAAATATTGCTCTCGTGGCCCTAAAGCTTTTCCGTACACTTCTTAGTGCAACTGCAAGGCGGTCCCAATTCTGGACCAGGCACAAATTTTTTCGTTTTGTCGCTTACATATTGTTGCCCTAAATTTCGTCAAATTTTTCTTTTTGATCTTGAATAACAGTGTTCATTTCTTTGTCTCCATCGACTTGTTAGAGTTGTTTCGGGTTTGTTTGGTTTTGTCCTTTTTCTTGACGGCCCACATCAAAATAATATAACAAGCCATGTCACAAACCACTACAATAATAATTTAATCTTGAATGGTAATAACGTGACGAGCCACATTTAGGAAAAAAATTACATACCGCTGTATTTTCATCATTTGAATCACTTCTAGATTGTACATAGTCAGGGTCACGGTCACTGTCATCGAATGTCGACTCAACTTCAATATTTTTCTTGCTAGAATGTTTTTTTTGTAAATTTGGCACTGACGAACCATGATTTTCACAAAAAAATATTGTTTTTAATTATATCTGTACGCACACACACAAATATCAGTTGAAAAGACGAAAACAAGAGCTTCAATAAACTAGCAACGTTGAGACTTCGTAGTAAAATCAGGTAAAATTGATAGTAAAATGGTTTCCGCTCTTTTCTCGGTGTTGCCATATTTCAGACAGACAAAATGATTAGCAGGCATTTGTTTCGTTTAAACCTCAAAGGTTTCAAACATAAACATATTTTTATTACATAAACTACTTAGGATAATTATTTTAAAGTAATTTCTTAAAAGTATATTTTTATTTTGTACGTTTCTATCGTGTCCTATAATTAAGTTGTCGCAATTCAAAGGAAATGTAAGACATCTGGCAAAGGGTCGGCAAGTTACCTTAGAATGTGGTGTAATGTTAGGTTCACTTTTAAATGTAAGCAAATGTATTAATCTGAGGAAACTACCATCCTCATTTCCAGCTTGAAGTACAATATATCTAAAAAAAAATAATTTTGCATACTAACATTTTCACATAAATATTATGTGGGTAAGGATCATATTTTTTTTTTTTTTTTTAACTTTTATTTCCGCATCAACCACATTGGTTTTTAGCGGTGGAACAGCGAATGATTACTTTGTACATAGTATTAATTGAACAAGAGAAAAGATAAAATAATTATATTTGATGTAGAAGTTTAGAGTCCTTTAAAAACTCTATCAAATTTTGGACACTGCACTCCTTGAACACTGCACTTAAATTGTTTGGTAGGCGATGCTGTAACCTTGCGACACTCTATAGCGGACACTCAACCAAGATAATGTTTCATTGTGATGGGGGATCATATTTTATTAAACTACTCAGAGACATTCTACATTGAATAATTGTTTTTCCTTGAACTGATGTAACACAATACATTTTCAGATATTATTTCTAAGCATTATAAATAATATAAGAGAATATAATAAACATTTTTGAATAGGTATAACAAAGTGGATAGTAAAATTTATATTAGTCGTTAACTTACTTGCTTCATGCCTGCTGTCAATAGTATAATGGGTGGCAAATGAATCAACAAGGTTTGTTCCAACAAGCTTGAGAATCAGTTCGGAATTTTACTGAGTTTGCGTAGATTGAAATTATCGTCGCTAATTTCAATCTACGCAATCTCAGTAAAATTTCGAACTGATTCTCAAGCTTGTTGGTACAAACCTACAATTGCAGTGTTGCAGTGTTGCAGTGTTGCAGTGTTCTCAACAGTTTTATTTATACGTTTTTTTGGAGGCACCCTTAACTTTGATAACTCAGTAACTTGCAAATTATGGAATCGAAAAATTAAATGAACAAATTGAAATTCTCAAAACATAACCTCAAATCCAGAGTAGAAGTCAAATTAAGCCTGATAAACCAATTTTATCGCGGCAACAGCGCGCATTTTAGCACGACTGACGTTAGTTTGAATTTGACATTTATTCAACGGGATGCATTTGGTATGAAATCAAATACAAAACAGTTCTTTGGATATATATTTATATTTTTTAATAACATACGACCTACACATTTCAATATTTACCAAGTTTACAGTGACAAAACGTACTGATTGACAGCAGCGAACGAATGAACTAAATCAAACGAACAGCGTGATTTCTTCACTTTGATGTCGTGCAAGTACATTTATTTTAAATAAAGTATCAAACCATAACTGCACTCATTTCAAACTCAATTTTTTTCTAAAATTAGTTAAACTACTGATTTCTAAGTAGTACAAGAAGAAATATTATGAAAGCTTAATAATTGCACTAATTAAATCATAATTATTAGTATAATTGGAAATAAAAACACAATAAGTTGAAAATGTATAGGAATGTAGCGTGTACACACTAAATAAAGGTTTATAAAAATTTTTTTCAATCTGTCAAATACTCTCAATCCCTTTAAAATATGAAAGTCGTGTTCATGGTGTAGAGTCTTAGCATTGATTTCGTTAATTTTTCTTGTCTCAATTTACTGAGGGAGAAAGGATTTTATCGAATAATCCTGAAAGTAAATTATTCAGTGCGGAATTGACGGAGATCTGGATATTATTGATAGAATAATATTGTCTTACGTGTGATGAGGCGCATCGGATTTCAATTTCATCTCTGACTTGCTTTGTATTCTTTCTGTCCTTGATTTGTTCCATCCAATTCACTATTGAAATTAATGTATACAGAGTGTAAAAGTCAAACAGAATGAATCCATTGTTCCGGTTATGTACATATTTATAAAAATCCCGAAACACGTTAAATTAAAATTATAAATTGAGAATCTTAAACTGGAAAATGCGATCCCCACCTTCAACCCCCTTCGAATGAACAGGTACAACCCCAATTTTTTGAATGGGAAGTATAGGCTTGTGATATATCGTCTCTATTCAAGCATGTTATCGTTTTTAAATTTATTACAACAATTAAGAGAGAATAAAATAAACTCATGTGGTTAGCGAAATTTGCTATAACATGTTGGATAACATCTAATTAGTAGAGGTTATGTTTTCTGATGAGTGTACTTTCTCACTAAACGTCACGCTAATCGGCAAAATTGCCGGTGCTGGTGAACGAAAAATCCTTACTGACTGAGGGAAGAGCACATGCAATACCCTCAAAAGGTTAATGTTTGGGAAATAATTGTTGGAAACCATATCACTGGTCCCCTTTTCACTGAGGGCAATTTGAACGGCGATAATTATTTGGCATTACTTCAAAATGATGTAATTCCAAATTTGGCAGATTTATATCCTGATCCAGGAAACCATCAAGTCATGGGAATATGTGAAGAGCATTCTGTACAATACTAAACCTTTCTATTCGAATGACTTAAAAGAACGAATAACGCTTGTGATAAGATCGATAATGCCTGATATGTTAAACAATGTTACAAGACACTTTTATTTAAGATTCGGATGTTGCCAAGAAGTTTGCGGTGAACATTTTGAACATCTACTTTATTGACCTTCATAGTTCTTTTTAGTGTTCTTTGTTTTGTTACGTTTTCCATTGCATTTTAGTTTTTGATTGTATTGTAGCGAATTTTGGTAACCACATGAATTTATTTTATTCTTAATTAGAAGGGGGCTGCAAGTAGGGATCACATATATATTCACGTTGAAGAATGTCAATTTATAATTCTCAATTTTGACGTGTTTCGCGATTTTTTATAACTATGTACAGTAACCGAAATATTATTGATTCCGTTTGGTTTTTATCAATATATCCCATGCTTTATTACGATTAATATTATTCAACTCAGCTTCGCAGTTTTCATAAAGTAAAATTAGTACTACAAAGATTTTGATATTGCCATTTTCTACAATGCATTTCTCTTTTTACTGGAAACTCTTTTTGATTGCTTTTACAAAGATAATGATATTGAATGAGAAACAAACTTCTTTCGACCTTTATTGTCGCCTGTTATTCTATATTCAAAATAAATTTTATTGGGAGAAGCAATGACGCATTTTATCATCAATTGAAATTAGAAAAAGGCAGTCAAGGTTATTGCCGACAGAAGTTAAAACACAAATAACTGAACTTCTCATGAAAATATCATCTCACAGTGTAAATGCTTACAAACTAATTAAATATTATATTGTACTCCCATGGAAGATGGAAATTTTCACAAATAAATCAACCCCCCCCAAGTAAATTTAATTGTACGACTATGATAGGGGAAAAACTTAAATAAATCCACCCATGATGAAAATTTCATCGTACGCTCATGGTGTATGGTAAAGTACCCCTGTTAAAAATTTTATTGTAGGTTCATGCAAGATGAATTTTTTTTTTAATTTAAAAATTATATTTTCTTTACAAATAAGTAACTCCTGATGGAAAGTTCATCGTACCTCCATAATTCGCGGTGGCGGTGACGTAACCAGTCCGTAAGTTATGTCCCCACCCAATAACTATTACAGGTTAGCAAATTAATTTTGGCAGTCGGAAGTTTGGCAACGTCCGATGCGCCGTAGCAAAGACGTATGCGGATTGCAAGAGCTCATTTCGCTGGTAGAATTCGTAAGCCTCACAACCTTTAAAACTTTGTATGCGGAATGTACGTCGCCTGCTCTTTCCGGTAACTGCGTTTACAACGGTGTCAAGTTGTATGGGGCTCTCGCGCATCGTCAACTGCCAAAATTAATTTGCCAACCTGTAACACTGCTGAAGAAGTTTCCACCGCAGAGATACTGTGGGTAACGGTGACAAGTAACGGGAATTATATGGACCCATAACTATATAACTAAAGAATCCACCAGCTTAACAAGAAGCGAAGCCCGACGCAATCTGGTAACAAAAATGTATGATCTTGAGAGACCAACGTTGAAAGATAACTTAGTAAATACACTGAAAAAATAATCAAATTTTCAAATATCGGCGATAAAGTGAAGTTTGACTAGTATCTTCCGGACATGCGCCTACAAAAAAAAAGGATTGGAAGCATTCGCTTCTGATTAAGCTGGTGTATTATTTGATATAACTGCAAACTTATTTCAACAGGTACATAGAGTATTGGAATGCAATAATCCCCGAACTAACGGTGTTTATCGGATATTGTTTTTCATACCTGTCTTCAGATGTTTGTGGTGATAAGGTTGATCAGAATATGTTCCTTAATATCAGTTAAACAGGTACATAGAGTATTGGAATGTAATAATCCCCGAAGTAACGGTGTTTATCGGCTATTGTTTATCATACCTGACCTTAGATTTTTGTGGTTATTAAAAAGTCAATAGAGTTTAATGATCTGAACAACTTTGCAATCTCTAAAAGTCAATCGCAATATTTACAGTCAGTCAGCCACAGCATATTAAGGTTGAAATAATCCTGGATATAAATGAGTTTGCGTATTTGTGAACTTCATGAATAGTAGAAAAATCCATAGGTTCAAACGTAAAATCTATAATATTTATAGTTCTTCAAGATGAAAATTATCTACAGATTTTATAATAATTTTTTTCTACTACCGTGCGTGAAGTACTTACGTACTTAAGACAAAAAAAGTTCAAATTTCTATGTAGTTATACCTCGTATTGTTGATAATTGAATTCGTGTGTTGTTTTGTTAATTTGTTCAAATTTTGATTAAAATGTTCAAAATATTAATCAATATACAGTATGGTGCGAATGAAAGGAATAAATTCGTTATTTCGTAAGCCGGCGACTTTAAGGAAAAATCCCGAAACCCGACGATTTTTATTTTTAAACAAGCTATTCGTAAGGATACCTTTTTATTTTTGACATCATCTATATAAGCGTGATGACGTTATCGCTAACAATTTTTCTTTTGAGTTCTCCAAAACTATATAAATTACTGTATTTCTTTCATTTATAAATGTGGTTGAAGAAAAAATATTTTGTACAACTTGTACGCAAATCACTCTTCCCACTCGCTAGATTCTGCTCTTCTGCGCTCGTGGGATAGGTGACGCTTTGCGCACTAGTTGTACAAACTACATTTCCAGTACCCAATAATTATTTACTAATATTTATTAGGTATATACTTTACTGAATTCCATATCTTTCAATCACTGATTTAAAGAAAAACTCAGATTTAATATCCGTTCTGTATTTTTATAAGACTAGGTAGAACTACATACAAATTGGAACCTTTTCTGAAGTACGTACTTTACGCCCGGTAGTAGAAAAATAACTGTTTTGTTAAATAATTTATAACTGATAGTTTTATCTCCTGCATATCCTAAGACAACAGTATTCTATGAATTTCTCGTATTTTTGTTACCAGATCACTTTTTCAAGTTATTTATGTGTAGGGAAATACCCTAACTTAATTCCAGCTGTAAATTTCGGAACGAAAAAAGGGCCGTTCAACAACCACAGAAATAATACAAAAGTGGCAGTTCAACAGTGAGGGCCCAAAAACCTTTAACCTTTTCCTGATAGTTTATTATTTCTCTTATTTAAATGGAAATGCGGTTTGGAGGAATATTTTTCGGATAGAAGCCAGAGTCGGCTTCAACACTTTCATACGAGATCTTAGAATAGTCTAAACACAGCATCAATAAAAATATCGTATTAACAGTCTTGCACGATAATACTTCAGCAAAATTACTTAAGAAACTCCTGCCTAGAATCAGCAAAACTTCATATATCTCGATTACAAGACCTATTATAGGGCCTCTTGTGCTTATTGTGGATTCTCCTAATGTTCTGACTACAGCCTATTCAGCCAATCTGTTCCCTGTATCAGCTTTACTGGTTGGTTGTAGAAGTCTTCTGGCGTCATTTGGGTTCTTCCATATAGTTTTTGCCTCCTGTGGTCCAGCGTCTCACAGTTGCATAATATGTGCAGAGCTGTTTCGGTGTCCTTTTTGCATCTTCTGCATGTAAGGTCTCCGTTATACAGCCCTATTTTGTTCAGGTGCTCCTTTGTGGGAAAGTGTCCCGTAAGAAGCCCCGTTATGTTGCGTAGTTTGTTCCTGCTCATTGAGAGCAGTTCTTTCGCTACTTTTTCTGATGGTTCTTTTATAAATTTCTTCCCAAGTGTTTGCCTGGGCGTATTCTTCCAGTGTTTTTTGTGTTGTTCTTTCACCCACCCTTTTAACCATGACCTAGTGGAGCATCTGGGGATGCCGACAGATAGTTCGGGTCCGTTCATCAGTGTTGACGATCCTGCTCTTGCAAGTTCGTCAGCTTTTTCATTGCCAGCGATTCCTTTGTGACCTGGGACCCACTCCAGTGTTACACTGACCGAGTCGCCAGTCTTCTAAGTTCTTCGTCGCATTCCCATACCAGCGGAGATGTTACCTCAGAGCTCTGAAGTGTTATTTGCCCTTGCACAAGCAAGTATTGCATAAACCTCTGCTTGAAATACCGAGGCATACTTACCAAGCGAGTCGATTCCTTCGTATTTGCTCGACTTGCTGTATATACCCGCTCCGGTACCGAGTTCATTCATTGAACCGTCTGTATACCAGATCAGTTCATTCGCTCTGCTGAGTGGTGGTGCGTCCTCTTCCTCAAGCTCCTTTCGATCTTTGATGACAATCTCGAAGTTCTTGCGAAAGATGATTATTTATTATTTTCCTTCAAGTGGAGTCATCTGTCATAGTACTTAAAGCATAACAAACTTAGTGAATAAAAAACAGCATGGTACTGAAAACATTCTCTATAGGAATGTATTTTGATTTGATGGTATAAGTTAAGTCAATGGAATACTTGGTAACAAAAGTGCCGTGAGTATTTTCAATTTTTCTCATTCAACGAAAACCACTTTAAGCAGGAACTATATATATCAGAGTGAAAAGAGGAAAGGAAGACCAAGGAAAAAATGGTTGGAGAAGGTTAGGAGAGACCTGGGAACAGTGGGAGTAAGGGACTGGCGAGAAACAGAGAAAAATGGGAAGAGAGAGTGAAAGATCTCGAAGCTGAGATAGACTTGTAGTGCTGATATATCAGCAGGTTGCGGGAGAAAAGCTCTAGAATAGATAAAAATGATAATCAAAGTACTCTCTGAAGCTTCAGATGTTTTTTAATGGAATCTGGTCAAAGTACTTCAACGAAGATTCCTCTTAGTAAACTTTACCGGACTTTATCTGTCTAGCAAGATACAATAGTCACTTCTAAACAGTTTAAAAGTTTCAATCTTTAAATCCAATAGATTACCTATTTTCCTTTTATAGTTGAAACCGGTCCTTATGAAATAATGTTGGTACAATATTCTTGGAGGCAGAGAAATCCCTTTTTCCGACACTTCCGGAGGCAGGACGCTTTCCACCTGTCGCCGGCAGAAAAGAGAGAAGCAATACGCATACACATACACAAACTCGTTCCGATTCTTTTCCATGGAAAATAAATCATGTCTTGCAGATTGCCATCTAGACTATTTCACGCTGGGAAATTGTATGATATTGAATAGGATATGAGATATATACTTCATATTTGGATATTTTACGATTCTTTGCGTCAATGGAAAAGAATTTGGCTTGAACATGATTTTCTTGTTTGTCCGTAAGACCATAAGAAGCCGTTTTATAAAAGATTTATATTTTTATTTCCCAGGCAAAAGTACGTGACATGCAGCCAATGAATTTAACAATTTATTCAGGAGTTATAAGAAAGCAGCTGAACCTTAGTTACCATGAAAGTTCATTTTTGTTTATTTTGATTAAATGGTCAACTGACAGGAATTCTGGAATGATCCCTCTATACTTAGCACAGTTTTCGCTACCCCTAAACTTACAGTATACTGTACACCCACTAAAGCGCGTTTCGATTATCAATTTATTTTATTGAGAGATTGGAGGTGAAATGTTGAACAGTTAATTGCTATTTGTGTATCAAGAGCAGAAAGTAGTACTTTGGTAGTCAAGACTACCAAAAGACTTTCTGCTCTAAATACACACAAGATTTTTCTTACTATCATACCAAAATTAACTACTAGCTCTCTTTTATCTATAAATAAAATTAGACGTGCGCCAAAGTTACTTTATGCGTAATAGCGCCAATAATGTCAAGTTATGACAGCTCGCGGAAAATTAGGCGTGCTTCAAAGTTACTTTCGGCTTAAGAGCGCCAATAATGTCAAATTATGACAGCTCGCGAAAAACATCAACTTTGCAACTGCTTTTCAAGGTACAAAAGACGACTTAAGATAGTGATAGTAGAAAAACTTTTTTATAACAAATAATTGGAAACATTTTGCAAACAATTTACTTCTGACAAGAGCGTTACAATTGGTCGATTTTTAATTTTAAATGCATATATATATTTGCCAAAAATCTTTTTTTGAAGTATCTGTATATCTCTGGAAATGGTGGCTATACATGGTAACTCCAGTAAAATTATCTGATCAACAAAGGCCTTGTCCAACGAAGTAGACCTACCCGTGATCATCTTAATTGGGGGTGCAGAGAGATATGGTCAACTTTATCAGTAATAAAAAGTAATTGCCGCCATCTTTGACATCGAAGGAGAATTTGAGACAATTGATCGTTAGTCCTTTAGAGTTTCTTAAATCCAACTGTATTCAAGTTGCGCCATAATTCTCCTTCCAAATACGTGACTCACGCTAGTGATTTAATATTATACTGTCTTGGTAGCTCAGCATCCACTAGCTCAACTTCCAGTGGTTGATCAGTACTAAAAATTAGGAATTACATTTGGGAACAGAGAAACCAAAGGTACTTACATGTTGCAAACAATTATACATAATTGAAACCGTCCCAGTATCACTAGCTGGGAATGCAGCTCATCTGCTCGAAACGGTTTTGAGACGTCCAAATTCTATTCATAACACAGCCCTATAATTTTAGTTGCTTTCCGCAGCACATCTAGATGTCTACAGCGGTGCTGATAATTCCCTGACATGAATTAGAAGACGATACTTACTTTTCTCCTAGGCAGCCTTTTCAAACCCTCTTCATCCTATCTACTCCCTGTCTATATTCAAAGTCAGCCTTCTTCACATCTCTGCACCTATTAAACCTATTGCTCTCATATTAGTTTCACTAACCAGTGAGTCATATGCACTGTTCTCATTTCTCCAAGTCCTCCCTGAACTATGCATCTTCCTGAGATACTACAATAACATCAACCATCCAAACAAAAAATCTACCATTTGTTTAGGCTCGTAGCTCTCATCCTATCGTTCCAGGAAATATTCACTGAACATCCCATTGTCCAAGAAATCCATAACTTTTATTACAATATCTTTTCCTTTAATGGATATAGTTCTCTAGACAAAAAGTCCAAATATTACGAAGACTTTGGCTAGATCACACCAAACTGAGGCAAAGCTACTTGAAGACCCCAAACAACACACCTACTTTTATTTTGTTCCTCGTGAACGCCTCACCTAAAATCTTTCTCTTGTGACATTTCGATACTTGTATCCCTACCAACTATACTTGGTTCTCTCGAAAACATTGTCGCTTATGGCAAATATTAAGCTTCCAGGTGACCAGAGTTTCTTGTTCATATTGTATAATACCATTGTTTTGTTTTATTTCCACCCCAGATATTTTATTTGCTTATGTAAACGCTCTTCATGCCATTAATCAAATAAGTATAAAGAAACTGTCAAATGATTTACAAGTTTTTCCACTTCATAACCTTTGTGTATAACGCTGAAGTTTTTTTTGTCAGAATAACAACATAGGTTGCTATTCATTCATGCAGTTAACAGTTTTATAAATTTTTTATAACCATTGTCAGGGAAAATTCAAGAGAGCGCACTGTAAGAATTTGAAAGACGGCAAATTTATTCACCATCGGCACTCTGGAGTATCTATATTGTTTCTGAAGATATTCCGCATTCGATATAAACCTTCTCGAGTGCACATTTTCAATTCATAAGGTCAACATGCTTTCACTGTTAATTCTGTCGGCAATAAATCGAAATAATTTGGTAGATGCACCTCAACATGTTCATAGTTAAATTATTATTAAAAAGAATTCACGACACAGGGAAATTTATTAATTGTTATGGTTTGACAGCTTAAGGTGTTTTTAATAGAAAAAAATTTCATTTACTTTCATCTTAACCGGAAATAACAGAAAACCACAATGGTTACTTAGGATGAGATTGTAGATATCGTGAAGAAATTCGAATGTTAATCAATCAAGAATATTTTATTTACTCGTTAAATTATATTAACAAAATGGTGAATTGTTTTGTACACTCGGCAGAAGCAAACGTGAGCCCTGGGTGGGCGTGTTCATGTCGCTGTAGTAACAATCGATATTTTGAATCGATAGCCAAATATCGATACCATAAGTGTTAACTGTCAAGAGTTACAAAGTCAAACTTACTAAAAATAATTATAGTACATACCTTACTATGTTAAGTTAATTATTATCAAATTAGTTTAACACAGTCTGATTGTTCTGTAATTTATGAAGCAAATAATAAAATAACGTATAAAAATATAGAAGCAGATTTTAAATGGCAGCTGACATCAAATAGAAAATAGAATGCAGTCTAGTGTTGCCGATGCAAAAATAAATTGTTGTTGATTAAGGCACTCGATCATATTATTTCGCTCATGTTAACAATTACTAATGTACAATCGTTAACATTAGCTCCTGGCTCGTTGCGATGATCTTCAATTCAATTCAAAAATATTGGCTTCAATTCAATTCAATTTTTGAACAGTCTTACAGTTCTGAAACTACCAGTGTCGTATCATTTGATGTATAAATACAATTTACCCATACTAATAAAAATTTAATAAGTTCTGTATGGTAACGTTGAATTTTTGATGTTAATTTAAGTAAATATTTGGGATGCAAATCAAATTCAGCGATGGAAAAATATCATTTGGGATGCAAATTTTCCGAAGGAAGCTAGACTATAGTTTGGCAAGTTTATCTGAAGCTACGGGGCATCGGTAAAGGGCGAGGAAACATGGCGGATATCTGTCATAAACGTACCAATGGCGTACGGTATCTATTTTTATAAAAGTATTAAAAATAAATATTATTATTATTAAATAATTATACATAGAAACTGATTTTTGCTTTGCTTTGAGGGTAAGGTATTGTTCAAAACACGGTATTTGTTAAAAACAAATAATGTTGAGAATCGTACTTGAATTCAATATGGATACGAAATAGTTCAATATCTGATACTGACAATACCAACGCCACTGGATAATTAATGTCAGTCAATTAACAAAGTGAGAGGGAAGAGCACACGCATGCGCTTGTCAATAGGAAATCAGCTGGTCGCTAAGCAACGAAGGCCTTTAATTAATTTCACCAATTGAGTTAGTGCGGAGGGCGTGAAAATGATGGTTTTCGCACAACGCTGCCAGAGCTTGAAAAAGCCCATTACAAATTTGGAAAAGTGTTCATCTTTTAATATTCATAAATTGAAAAAATAATGTTAATAGACAAAATCCAAGAAAACAAGCACATTAAAGAATTAACGTTTAATCATATTGTTAATAATAAAAAGTCCATTTTCTAATTGTTATCACTACATACTTAGCACTTTAGCTTTTTTATAGTTAAACGTGGCAACATCGAATGTTTTCGACTGCATTCCTTTCACGGCTTCAGATAAACTTGTCAAACTATATGTTCTAGATATTCAATTTCGAGTGATAATAATGTATCCTTTTTTGTTTTGTTTTAATTGTTAATTTCAAAATTTGAAGAAAATGGCGTATTCCAAAAACTTCGAAGAGTTTATTGCCATTGGAAAACATTCTTAATGTTAATTTCACAACAAGTTAGACAATTTTTTGTTAACAAAATGTTCTTGAACTTCCGTGTTTATTGTGAACTGAAAAAGATTTAATATTTGTTTAAATAATGTTTCGTGTCGTGGAGCTCTTCCTATATATCTACTTGACAGGATCACGTCATAAAAGTTTTAAAACTTTCAATAATTTGCATATAATAAGTAATATTAGAGAGCAGAATATGGCATATATCAGACATTTATCGTTAACTTAAAAAAATTCCCCATACTTTCAAGATAGGTGGAAAGGAAGAAGAGGAACGATCGAATGGCCACCTAGGTCGCCAGATTTGACACCGTTAGACTTTTTTATGGGGGATACCTGAAGAGCAAAGTTTATCAAAGTCGCCCAAATGATATAGAAGAGTTGAAGGATCGCATCAAAACGGAGATTGCACAAGTAACGCCTAAAGTTCTCGTAAACTTTAGAGACGAATTTATTGCTTGGCTGTCTTATTGCATTATTGCTGAAGGTCATCAGTTTGAACATTTAATACAATTTAATTGTTTTTTACTAAACAGTTCTCTGTATTTTAGTAAATAAACAGTTTTGGTCGACCCTATAGAAATAAATATTCAAATAATTACATCGTTGTAAAGACGAATAGAAGACCTTTCCAATGAGGAGTCTTGAGCCACATGGTTGCATTTAAAAAAATTGCCGATTACACGTTACTGGTAACGCAATTTTCGTTACATCTACATCATGTGATAACGATTCAAAAATTAAAATTGACCTGTTTTTGCATTTTTTCAAAAATCGTTTATTTTGGAAATAATTAATTTATTCCATACATTAGCGACATACTGTATGTATAGTTCTTTTCACGACCTAAGAAACTGACTTGAGATGTAATGATTTGATTTGAGATGAAGACACACCATATTATCTTTCTCCAAATCAATTTCGCTATCACTACTATCTTCCAAATTAATAATAACAGATTTAGGTGCACCTCTGTCTTTTCGTACTTTTCTAGGATTAACAAAATGATTTACAATTTTCCACACTGTACTTTCAGGAACGACGGTTAAAGTTGATGTTTCCTTTAATGAAAAATGTTTTTCGTGGCCTCGCTGTACTAACTTTAAATAAAAACTTTCAACAATTATTTCAGCTTCAACAGGCAAACATTCTCAGCTACTGCCTGAAACGGCTTTTGCCCTGAATATCCTCAAACACACTATCACTGCGGAACTTAATAATCCATAATGTGTCGAAATAAAAATCTCTTTTATATATATTATATTATATTACCATCGGGTATGGATTGCCATTATTGCAGATATTTTAAAGTAATAATCTAATATACAGGGTGAATTACTTTCGAGTAATGATCGTACCAATTAGAATTAACATGTGATACATTTTGGAATCAGCTCAGCTAGAGTAATCCGAAAATTGAGACAAAATGGGGGTGTTCCATTTAAAAAAAATGACGGTGACGTCATTACTCGAAAGTAATTCACCCTGTATATTAGAATATTATTTTGAAACAGAGTAAATTGAAATCAGAAATCGACGTGTTTTAGGATTATTTCTTAAAATGGCCTGTTTAGCTAAAAATTAATTTGTTCCATACTTTACAGACACAGTATTTATTCAGTTTTGTAATTCTATACTAAATTAAGATATTTATTATTATTATTATCATTTTTATTATTATTCAGTGAATATAAACCCTTCCTCGCATAGCACGGCACTGTTGCTGGAGGCTGTGACCTTTGCTGTGTGTATCACTATCCCTGTTTTGGAATGAAAGAATCGATTTAGATGCTGGTTACAAAGTGTTAGCGTTTTATTCATCTAGTCGGTTCAATTAACGAAGGCTAAGATTATGTACTTTAAATCGAAATTAATAATCGAGAATAAAACGAACGTACGAATGAAATTCAATATAGTGCTTCGTAAATTATTTTAAGTTGAGATTTACTCAAGAGAGTAGCGTTCAATCTCCAGAACTCAGATGTATGTTTCGTGTCCATGGATACGTTATGATATGCATATCCTTTGGTGTATAAAACAAGGAACTCAGTTCACGTCAAAGATAATTTTATTACGCGCGAGAGCACAATTACAATGTCAGTTTGCATTTTCCCAACCGGTTATAGTTAAAATAAATACAAAATATTACGATATGACCTAGCACAGACGGAATTCCTTTTAGTTCGAAGGTTTGATGCAGATATCTACAATAAAAGAATGATGTGAGTATTTAACAAATATCCAATTACAAAAAAGACTAAAAGTATAAGCTACTCTGATGATATAATCACTATCTGGAAAAGGAAATTTTTCAACTTCAAATATATAGAAATACCTGAAAATATGTTTGATTGATTCAAACTTTCTGATTCTCAATAACATTTACTTTCAAATAAAGAATTGGGAAATGAGTCTGTTTGTATACATGGTAAGTTATACCCTCATCAAGAACCTCAGCAGTAAGATGAGAGAACATAATGAAAAAAATATAATATAAATGAAATAACTGTCATAGAACACATAATAAACAATCAACTGTTCATGGTGACTAACCTCAAATTCACTTCTCAAAAATAGACAGTATTAAAACCGCAACTGCAAAGTTGGTAGTTGTTTTCTGCAGTTTCTTATCATTTTCTTGAAATGGCTGTCGGGAAATAGAGTAGTTGATGCAATTCCCTCTTCGCCGAGACAAGAAATCGCCGAGTATATATTCACCAACACTGAAAAGGACAAGAGAATATTAAACGTATGAAGAAAACAAGGTTGAAATTATTGGTGTGTCATACTTCTGTAAATGGGTAATTTCTTTAAGATGGGTGTTAGGGGACTCATCTGAAAAATTCGAAAATTACATGCTGTGGAATTGTTCCAGTCAACAATTATTTTTGTTTTTTTTGGGACGCTGAGCCGTCATTTTTAAGGAAAAAATGAATCATTCCGATCGTTGAAAATAGGTAAAAATCGAGTTTAAGAGTTACGTTATAAATGAAACATCCAATATTTCATTACTATTTTGTATAGTTATCAGTCCTTGACGAGTGTGCAAAATTTCGAATTAATCTGAGTGCTTAAAGTGGGCAAGAATCAAGTTTAAAGGTTGTGTTATGAATGGAACACCATATATTTTATGACTATATTGTATAGACATCGGTCCTTGACGAGTGTGCAAAATTTTGAATTAATCAGAGTATTTAATGTGGGTAAGAATTGAGTTTAAAAGTTGCGTTATGAATGGAACACCCTATATTTTATTACTATATTGAATAGTCATCAGTCCTTGACGAGTGTGCAAAATTTCGAATTAATCTGATGGCTTAAAGTGGGGGAGAATCGAGTTCAAAGGTTGCGTTATTAACGAAACACCCTATATTTTATCACTTTATTATATAGTCATCGCTCCTTGACAAATGTGCAAAATTTCTAATTAATCTGAGTGTTCAATGCGGGTAAGATTGAGTGTAAAAGTTGCGTTATAAATGGAACACCCTATATTTCATCACTATATTGTATAGTCATCGGTTCTTGACGAAGGTGCAAAATTTCGAAATAATCTGAGTGATTAAAGTGGGTGAGAATCGAGTTTAAAGGTTGCGTTATAAATGGAACATTCTATATTTTATTCCTATATTGTGTAGTCATCGCTCCTTGACGAGAGTGCAAAATTTCGAATTAATCTGAGTGTTTAATTTGGGTGAAAATTGAGTTCAAAAGTTGCGTTACAAAAGGAACACCCTATATTTCATTACTATATTGTATAGTCATCGGTCCTTGACGAGTGTGCAAAATTTCGAATTAATCTGAGTGTTTGATGTGGGTAAGAATTGAGTTTAAAAGTTGCGTTATAAATGGAATACCCTATATTTAATTACTATATTGTATAGTCATCGGTCCTTGACGAGTGTGCAGAATTTAGAATTAATCTGTAAGTGTGCTTAAGAATCAAATTTAAAGGTTGCGTTATAAATGGAACACCCCATATTTTACTACCGTATTGTATTGTCATCGGTCTTTGACGAGTAAAAAAATTTCGAATTAATCTAAGCGTTTAAAGTGGGTAAAGATCGAATACGAGTCGGTTACAAACATACAAATATACAAACATACATAAAGGTGAAGCTAATGAAAGCATGTTAAAAACATAAAGGTACTCTGTTCTATAAAAATATTTGATTTGTCATATATTTTTGGATCACCCTATATAATCGGAAATATATCAAAAAGGCGTATTCTCTTTTTACTTACAACTTATGTCATTAAATATTTTATGTCACCACTTTACTTATATTTCTTTGACGGACCCTGAGGTTTGTGACCATATCCTTTATACTTCAAGAAGTCAAAATTGACCTTATTTGTGGTTTTCGGTAGTTCTGCCAATAGGAACTTCAATTTGCCATATCAGGAAGTACAAGATACCATAATTTCATCCATTTTCATCGGGATCGGATTTGCGACTTTGTATAAACGTGAAAAAAGAATTGTATAATCAATATACAAGAGACAAAATCATTTGTTTCAACGAAAATTTTTTGACAGTTCCAAGAACCTGATTTTTTATCATAGGAACAATTTCACCCAATCATGTTAACATTACACTGATAACAGACCATGGGCTATTTTCACGTTGCTATGGACACATATTGATTTATTTCGATTTTGAATTTTCAAATATTTAATATTTCGAAATGTCACCTTTAAATAAATTGTTTTAGCTCTGTATTTTTTCTATAATTAGCAAAAAATTTTCTATCCGAATAACCTTCGGACATTGATAAATGCTTAAAAATTGTATGACAACTTTCTCAACCTTCTCTACAGGCAACAAGCTTTCGAAATATGTCATAAAATGTTTCCGAACAATTATCAATGTCCTTGGGTTTCCACTACTGATAATGGATTCACGAAATAGAAAACTTTCCTAAAGTCGGTTTTAAATAAAAATAATTTTTAATTCAAAATTTTGTTGAGCCTATTTGGTCCTATCGCCATATATTTAGTCCAAACAATCCACCCTTGGCCTATGTTACAATAGTTACGTCTCACCCTGTATTTTCTCTGTTAATATATTATAATAATATAATTATAGTTGATATCTAACCACCCGTATAATAAAAAGACAAAAAGCAGTTCTATATTTTAAATCAGCGTAATCGTTAAGGAATGTTGGTAGTAAATCAGATAAAGACTGTAATTTGCTTGAAACAATACCAATTACTTACAAACCTTGCTCTTGTTCCCAATGCTTATTAAATGATAAATGTTTTCTTTTTCTGAAATAAATACATTATCTCTTACCGCATTAATTAAATTGGAAATTCATTTTTTACCAGCAATATTTCTTATAACAATGACTCAATAATGAATAAAATTTTAATTGTATAGTATATTGGATAACGTTATGAGAAAGGCACTTTCGTATTATTCCATTGAAATACTGGTGAAGTGAATATGTTACCACTTCCTTCAACATATTTTATTGGGAGTAAGTTATCTTTACAACCTTACTTTGATGAAATCCCTGAATTCTCGTATTTCCCCAATCCGTACTCAAGGACTACCTATTTTGTTCAAAACATAATAATGCAAACAGTGCCAAAAAAAGCTCTATTGAGTCACAAATGACTTCAATATTTTTGCTCAGAGCCTTCTTAGGTAAGGCGGGTCTCATATCGAGACGGAGCACAGGATATATCCGTTTCCATACTCCGTATTTCCTCTCAACTACAATCTGGTTCGAATTTTCTACTCGTAAAATTCCTTGCCTCTGTTATTTATTGTATCCAGTAGTGTTAGCACCATATATCGTCTGTTCAGCGTGTGTCTCGTTTTGGGTGAGACTGTAGGTCTTTTCAGTTATTAATAAAGATAAAGACTTGCAGTTTTCGCGAAGCGTTGCTACTTTTTCTTGAAATGTTTAAAGCTTAAAAAAAGTTTGAAGCTATTTTAATTTCAAAAATGCGAGCCCGTCTGACAAGTCTCCGATAACACTGCAGCCTAATGGCTCATTGTATTTTTGCTCCTGCTTTCTCACAGCACCCAGTCCAGCACCTTTGTCCCCTGCACTAGTTTGTACAGGTTCTCAGCTGGGTATTAGCTATATAATTCGGCGTTTCCTTGCGGTTGGCCAAATAATAACTTGCGATGAAGAGACTCGCATGTAAACAGTATATGTTTCACTGTCTCCGTTTCCCTACCGCATAATCTGCATATAAGGTCTCCGTAGTATAGTTTTAATTTGTACAGGTGTTCCTTTACTGGTGTATGAAACGTGTTATGATTCTCAGCGGATTTCTGCACAGTGTTAGCAACTCAGCTGTACGTTTCAGGCATGGTTCTTTTATAAAAGTTTTCCCATGCATTTGCCTTGGGATCTCTGATCCAGGTCTTAACAGATCCTCGTACTACAGTTTTCGGTATGCGTTTCCTTTGACCCCCTTCTTGCAAGCTCGTCAGCTTTTTCATTGCCCTCGATACCCTGGTGACCTGGTACCCAGGTCAGCTTGACGTTATTCCGTTCGGCTAACGTCTTTAGATCTTCGATGCAATCCCATACCAGTCTAGAGGTCACTTTCTGGCTTGAGATTGCCTCAAGTGCCGCCTGATTGTCTAACATGATATGGATCTGCTTGCCTTCGGCAGCTCTTCTGTTGTTCTCTCTCGCGCATTGCAAAATTGCATATAACTCTTTCTGAAATACGGAGGTGTACCTATAGCTGTCACCTGTTTTTTATAAACTCCCGCCCCAGTGCCATTTGCAGTTTTGAGCCCATCGGTATACCATGTCTGTCCCTGTCTAATGGTACTGAGTTCTTCGTCAGCTCATTCCTTTCTATCTGCTATCGACACTTCGAATGGACTATCAAAGGAATATCGTGCGGATGTATAGTCTGTTCTCATGCTTAGCGCGTCCTTTGACACAACTTTTACGATATTCATGTGGCCTAGGGATCTAGCGTTAGGTTGCTCATCGAGTTTTCCAGTCTATGGATACCCAGTCTCGCCTCTTCCTGTATCACCAGGTGTGAGGTCTAAAAGTACTTCAATTGCTGCTGTAGAAGTAGTTCTCATGGCCCCTGTGATGCTAGGCAAGCTAGACGACAACTATTTGCAGTAGGATCGGTCCTATGATAGGTAAATGGGATCGGTCCTAAGATAGGTAGATGCAACTATAGTATTAGATTTCACTATTTTCTGGTGACTGATTTCTATTTAGGTACCCATTGTTGATATATCTAAATACTGACACGACTTTATAGTTTAAAGAGAAGTCCATGGAAACTGAATTCAAAATTTTTTTAAAGTAATTTCAAAAATATTTCTACAGTATAAATGTTTGATAAAGACGTGAGAAGATTTCTTGGTTTTTATTTTTATATTTTCATCGATTTCCTTAAAAATCCACACCCACCTCCCAGTCACGGCGAGCGAGTAGAGCGATTTAAACTAAACGAATATATTTTACTCTTTGGTCTCCAGCGTAGACATATTTATGAGTCTTTCGGGATGTAGAATATCAGATTTAGTCATATATTTTATAAACTTAATCAATGTAACGTTCATAAAATATATAAAATTGTGTTTTCATAAAATATATTTATAAAAACTAGTTGGAATTGTTATTTTCACATATTTTTTTGTAATTGATAAGTTTTTTGGGAATTGAAAACCGTAATTCAACAATTAATATCGATTATATGATTTATTGGAAATCTTCACGAAAAATGTGAATTATTTGTGGATGGATATCATAGTTTTGTGTGTGGGAATATACCCTAACGTTATATCGAAGATAATGCAATATGCCCAGAAAACGGTGAAGAAATGATGTAGAAAGTGAAGTGTTATGGTAAATCCTGTGGAAACTCTGCTCATTTCCTTCACCAGAGAAAATAAGTGAGTCAAGTGTCTGGTTATAATTCTGGATAATAAACTCACCTCGAATTCACACCTGCTGAATAAAACACACAAATAGAAAATTATACCTTCGGCTACCAAATGAGCAATATGAATGGGGACTTAATCCACAGATCGTGAGATATGGCTTTGTACAGCTATGGTTACACATGGTTACCTATGTGGCCTTAGTATTGTGATCAAAAACAAATCAAAGAAGAGATGAATTTACTTCAGAGGTTTGCCAGTCTATGCGTAACTGGTGCAATGAGTAGCAGCCCGACCGCGGTAATGGAAGCCATACTAAAACTTCCGCCACTCACTTTGCAAATGCATTTAAGCTGATGGGAACTGGAACTGGAACTTTGAAATAAAAAGTGTTTCTTTTGTCCATAAGTTCACGGAAACCTATCATTAGAGATCTTTTATGGAAACTCCTCAAACCCACCAAACGAGAAGTATGACATTGCAGTATTTTTCATTCTGTTCCGCATGAATGGATGTACATTTATTACATAAATAATTCATATTTGGTTCCTTGTGTCTGTCCTTTTGTAGCAAGTACCCTTTCACTATTGCCTTTTTTGTATGTCTGAACAAACAAAGTCGCTATGACTTAGCGTGAAGAGTGTGTCCCTGTTTATCCTACTTGTTTCTAGTGTTTCTTTCATTTTCTCCAGAATCTTGGTAGTTTAGGGATGTTGGCATGAAAGATGGGGTAATTTGATTAGATTAGGATATTAATTATAATAAAATATAGTTTCGTGGAGCACGGAACCAAGGACAAAAAAAAGTGACAACATATTGTCCTTAATTGATGATTACCAGCCATACAATATCCAGCAAAACTGCAGTGGATTGGAGATATGCTATCAGGATTCTACACACTTGCATACGCAGACGTCATAGTTATCTTGCAGACCATAAAATTTGAGAACATACCATGCGATAGAGTGCAGAATGGGCTCAAATTAATAGAAACATAGTGCAAGGAGCACTCATTATCTATCAATACCAAGGAGACTGAGATGGTTCTTTTTCTCTGAAGAGGTTAAATACCTTCGTATTACCCTCGACAGAAAGCTAACATGGAAAACACTCATCTACAAAGCAGAGCAAAAAAAGCATATGTGGCTTATGAGCAATGTCGAAGGACAGTGGGACGCACATGGGGACTTCCACTTCGGGTGGTCACATGGATCTACACTGCAATCATAAGGCCAATGTTAACGTACGGAGCCATTGCATGGGGACCGAAGGTTCTACAAGCACCGGCCATCCAAAAATTATGTCTAATACAAAAAATGGCTTGTTTAAACATAACAGGAGCCATGAGAACAGCACCAACCGCGGCAATGGAATTAATTACTGGTCTAACCCCTCTGGACTTGTACGTTAAAGAGGTTGCGTTAATGGCCATGTTACGATTGCGCACGGCTGGTGTAAACCTCGAAGCAGGAATGGGTCAATTGAGACTGCTACTGTGGCGGGAAGCGCTTACTGCTCTACCTCTGCTGCAGGCGGCCAGTGATGCAATTGAACCTTACAAACTAAACCCTACAAAATACAAATAAAACAGAACACAGAGTCAGATGCTGCAAATGCAATACGCATATATACAGACTGCTCAAAAACCAAAGAAGTCTCAGGATGTGAAATTTACTCCAGATCACTAATCCCAAAGATTAAGTGGGGAATGCGAAAAAACACCAGCGTGGTTCAAACAGAACTGGCTGGTATTTCAATTGCCACACAGGAACTAACCAGAAAAGGAATTTCTGGCAAAAACATAATGATCTGCACTGATAGCAGAAGATCTCTTCTAGCCTTGAACAGACAACGCTAACGCCTCGGTAGATAACAATATTATTCTGAGGTGGGTTGAGGGGCACGACAGGCATTGCCAGGAAAGCGTCTGGACTGAGAATTCTTGGACCCGGCGACACCGACGGCCTGACGAATTCGACAATTGCGGAGCTAGCTAAACGTTACACCCACGCTCAATCTCTAAAGGGATGGGATGAAATCAAGGGATGCAGTCTTGCCAGGATCACCCTGGGCGACCCTGGGAAGCTGAAGTCGAAAAAATATTTGGCGATGACCAGAAAATACCTACGTTTAACAGTAGGATTTCTGACTGGCCACTGTCAATTAAGGAAACACCTCCATACAAAGGGGGCTAGTGGACACATCTCTATGCAGGATGTGTGAACAGGAAGATGAATCTGTCAGGCATGTCTTATGCGAGTGCCCGGAGTTATCGTCAATAAAAGAGTTTGTGTTCGGTGAGTCTTGGCCTACACCTGCCGATATAAAGGAATTGTCTCCTAGTGACCTGTCCACCTTCCTGGAAAGGAGAAGACCAGTGATACTTGACAATATTGTTTAACAATACTTTCATAAGTTTAACATACAATCATTATCAATTATATAAACCTACTCACAGTTTAATTATTGGGAACTGGAAATGAGTGAAGCTAGAAGTCACGAACAGGTGGAAAAAGAAAAACGAGTCTTCAATTTATTGCGGCGGAGAAATTATTTTTAACGAAATCAACAAATGATCATGGATGGTTTAAACTGTCAATTGTTAATTTTGTTTATACGTTTTCATATGAAATGTATTTTATCGATATTTCAAAAGCGTTATAGTAGAAATATAAAACGGTAATAAGTGTAGCTAAAAGTTTCGCCATATTCGTTGTGGTTTCTAAGAGAGTCCAGAATGTTATTTTCTGGATATTATACGACTCATACAACGACACAAACGAAACTCGTTTATAAGTCCGATCGTAACGAAAATACATAAAATAAGTTATATTAAGGATTTTATGTTTTTATATTGGCAAGTTATGACTGTTTGCTGGAAACGACTTCTTATAAATAAAAGTGTTAAGTTTTCCAGGGAATATTGATTTATTGGTTACATAGACGATTTTTTTTTATAAGAGAAGTGCAAAAGTTAGTTGGATATCAATGCACTATTATTAAACGAAAAACAACTATACAGTGTGGAACAGCCAAATGGAATAAATTCGATACCATCCAATATAAGTAACCTTAGTTTTCATAAATGACAGTAGTCAAATTGTAAACATTACTTATGACCTAATAATAAAAACTAAAAGTAGTAGCTTAGAAAGATTAAAATTGTTAAAAATTATTGCAATGGTGGTTGATAGTGCATCCGATTTAAAGCAAACATATGAATTGAATTTAAGAAAGAATATTTATTATGTTTTCAAATTATATACATTACTGGTGAGTCAAGTGTAGAAAAACCAGAATTGCACACAAAATACTTCACTTTTACTGATGACAACATTTAGTTATATACAAGTACAATTCAAGAGAACTGGAAGAAAAAAGGTGAACAATGATATGATACTTGATATAAGGCATAAGCTGTGAAATTAATTTGAAAAGAAAAAACGACTTGGTACTTTTTATACAGAAAAGTATGAATTCAGTTGGTGTTTAGATAAAAGTAGGAAATCAATTTATTAATAAGTTCAAAACATAAATTGGAGCAAACATATACAACAAATGAGAAAAATTATTAGTGCAGTGGATATTTTCGAAGATGAGGACAAAAACTGATCTTTTACTCAAAACATTTTTCATTTCTGTTCCCTTACCTCACTTACCTAACTTACTGTCAAATGAGCTGGCAACCAATGAAAAACCATGAACTGAAACGGTATGCAAAGCACATGATTGGCTGTTATTGTTCTGCAGTCAGATGTTTTTGGTGAGGTATTGACACTGACGCCCTCTACCATTATCAAAAATTGAAATACATGGAGTTTCTCCTTATATCGCCTCTATGGTCAGGTAGCTCAAAATATTCAAAAATAGTGTTACAGTTAAATTCAGGAATCTTTCTCGTTGCGTCATACTTCCCTGAATGTATCAAAGAGACTCTAATTTTATGTGGATATCACTGACCACGTATGTCCAATTAAAAGAAATGGAAAGATACATATGTCTTTTCTGCCTGAATTAAGCTACGCCATTATGTCTTTATCGGCTTCTCATTATTTGTTTTATTGTGACAACGATTGTACTTAAAAAGCTAAACGTCACTTTATGCGGAAATAATTCTGTCACCATTGAAGTTCGTCGTCATTGTCATTACTTTAAACAGGTAACATTTATTGTGATATTTTTCGACAAAATGCCTGGTAAACGTTTGGACAAAAGTAAACGTGAGTGTATTAAAAAATTACATGAATATTTCCAAAAGAAGTCGGCTAATAGCGGACAATTCATTCATCAGCCCAGGCACTTGAACATAATCTTTGTACCATTTCCCATGTTCTCTACTTCCATTCCAGAAGCTTTGAGCCTTCTATGTAGGCCACTAGTTTGACTGGAGGGATTTTCAGTAGTTGTAACGGACAACCATTTCCTTCCATAGTTTCCTCTCCAAAGTGCTTCCGTCTGAGTCCATGTAAGTTGTCCCAGAAGCAGAGTATGTGAGTTTCCTGCACAAAGGTTCACTAACTTTGTCCATTTTGTGCAGATGTTTCCACAGGGTGCAGTGCCCAGTCACCAGGTCGGTAACTGTCTTCAAATGTCTCCTACCCAGTTTCAATAGCCTGGTTGAGAGTTCCTTGTATACCTTGTTCAGTAAACTCTTTGTATGGAGGTGCCCTTGTGTCGACCTCCATTTGAGTTGGTGTTCCCTATCTAGCCAGTTCCCGATTCCCCCTCTTATGCAATCTTTTGTGAATTCACAAAACAGTTCCGGACCTATGAAGTCTCGTTTAGAGCCTTCTTTAGCAAACTGGTCAGCCATTTCATTACCTGCAATCCCCTCATGTGCCGGCACCCATATTAGAGACACTTTGTTGTGTCTTGCCAGCCTGTTGAGGGATTCTTCACAGTTTTTTACCAGTCTAGACCTAGTTGTTGGGTTGCTGATAGCTTTAAGCATAGCCTGGCTCTCAGTGAATGGCAGGCCACTTCTGCCGTTAAATGCCATTTAAGAGGTAAGTTTTGTAACAATTTATTTGTAGAATTTCATATTGTAGTCTTATGATATGATAAATTTGGTGTTTATTTATTTCCTCTCATAAAATTTTAGATCACCAGAAGTACATGCCGAAGTCTCTAACAATGATGCGTAACGAGAAAGATTCGTGACTTTTACTATAGTTGTCATCTCAATAAAAATATTTTGACATTTCTGATAATATCAAATAAACTTGAATAATATCGAATTGATCACCAATGTATCTAACAATACGTTGCTGGAACATTCAAAAAGATAATTATTTATTTTGTATCGTAAATTGTACCTGGTACATTATTATGTGAATCTATTTTCCATGTGTGGTTTCAGTATCTATTTTAAGTTAAATTGATTTCTACCAATTCGATAATCTAATACAAATTACATGCACAAACTATACCAAATCCAGAAACTAATGAATTTCCTGTGTGAGGCTACAATTTCTCTGTATATAGACGTTACGTTTTGCTATGTCTCAGTGAAATACGTCAGTGTAATCTGCTGTAATGAAACTGGAGGAATTTCGTGTGGAAATAGTAATCTTGGATGAGATGCCGATCACGTAAGGGAACTTTTTGTATTCGTTAATTGTCGTGAACGGGAGTTTTTTGTAGTTATAAAAAAACAACGAGAATCCAACATTCCAAACTTCGGACGCTGTTAGGAAAATCCTACCGACAATCTCAGGTATTTTGCTTTGAAACCGAAAGGCTTGGGTGAACTTAAACAAACAAAATAAAAAAATTGGACAATATTTTACGGGCATGTTTACTTTAGAGTATATAATATGAGATTATAGTTGACGTAAAAGATATAGTGCAGCTTTCTAATCGTATATTCCCTTTAAGTTATGTTGCGGAGCTGAAAGGTATTAATATTATTTTCGTCTACTCACCAAACATAATTCTTTATCGTATTTGTATTTTGACCCATCAGTCCATCCTTTTTTTACCGTATCGTGTTTATCATACCGATTTTTGTCCAAATAGATAATTGCTAATAAATATATTTTTACTAACTTACAATTTCCACACAAAAACACAAACACTTTGTTGATGTCGGACCATCTACTAAAGAGAACACCTGCAACCCTCTTTCAAAAATAGTTATAGTTCAGTCAAACTATTGAAGGCAATCACTCGCTATCGCTCGTTCGTGCTTTAAACAGTTTCGGTTATTAATCGCCTTCATCAACAAACTATTTTATTAAATAACTATTACCGATTATTAGTTGAAATTATAACATGAAACAAATTTACACGTCAACTAAGTAAGCATTTTAAATAATTATAATATTGACTGGGCTATGACGGTATACTCTTAGTCTTAGAGTCAAACAAAAAGACGACAACTTTAAGTTCGCACTATATCTTTCACGTCAACTATACCTAAGATTAAATAAAGATGTATTTTAATTCAAATATTACAGATTCGTCAATATTTAACACCCTGTAGTCCAACTAACAATACCACGAATTAACTTTTTTTGCTAACACTCCCTGATTAGGTTTATAAAGTGTATTTTGGCATGAGGAATCGAATGAGCATATTCGTGGATTCCAAATCACCCGGAAAATAGTGAAAATCGCGGAAAAACCGTTCGATATTTATGTTTTTCGCGATTTGTTCAACTATAAACAATACCGAAAAAAGTTTCAAATAAATGTTGTAGAGGGTAGAATTTTACATCGACTTGTACAGTATTTCAGATTTTTCCTCCTATCCCGTCCTTTTCACGCTTCAAAAGTGCAACAGTTTCTGCACTGCGTGTCTGTGCATGCATATAATCAAAAATTGATTTCTTCTCCAACCATCAAAAAGGTTAAGGTGATGATGACACAAGGTACTATTATGTAATCTACACACAACAACTATATTTTTCCTGGATAAACCGCGACTACTATATTGGTTTTATATTAAACTGTCTGAATTGATGCAATTATATTTCAATAAATTCCTTTTTCACGGTAAACCAAAAAAAAGTTTAAACTTAACTTAAACTGTATATCATTACCAAGGAAGTTGTTTCCTCCCTGACTAACTCGAATAAATTCCTTTCACAACAAAAAAGGGGAATAAAAGCATCATTTCCAGAGAACATCTGAAGATAAATTGATCGAAAAGCATTATGAATACCTAGCATCACTCTTCCTACCTTATTGTGACTTTATTCGAACTTTCTCTTATTTTATCAGTAGACAAGTTTCAAAAGGGCATCAACGTATTAATCCCTAACGATGACTATTAAGAAGCTTTTGAATGAAAAAAGGGGACATCTGTCTGTGTACTCACTGCTAGATTTATTACATGAATAGATACATTCGGATAAAAAGTGTGCACACGTCATTAGTGAGAATTAATTTACGTCGAGTGGGAGTAATAACAATAATAGCATATTCGAATCTGGAGGGTTTTAGAATAATTTTAAAGTAATATGGCTACGCTTGACACATTCTTACTCACAGAAATATCACTTTCAGACCAGTTTGGGCGTAGTTACGCCTTTATCTTTATCCTTTATCTCGTCCAATATCTCTAAGCCGGACTGAAAAAAAACATGCTCACATTACATATTGAGTACTGTCCACTAAAACTACTCCGCAAACGCACTATGTTCACTTCAAACTAGGAACAAAGCTGTTTTTTCCAGATAAATGATGTGCGCCAAATTTCTTCGGATATTCAGGACACTAACCAAGTAAACCCAAACTCCCTTGACAACGTGATGTTTGTGTGTATGCATGTAATATTGGGGTAACATTAACTAAGACCTAAAAGATCTATTGTACCGCCTTACTCCTACTTAGTTTCCGATGAAAAGCTCAGGGACTAGTAGCTCTATTAGACCTATTTGCCGGAAAAATTTAGGAATGTCTGCAGGCTCCAGTTTAGGTAAGCTTCTTCTAACCAGTGGTCACCTGGGCGTTTTGCAGTCTGCAAGTATGTGGATGGAGGTTTCTTCTTCCATACCATAGAATTTACATTCTTCTTCCTCCACTATTTCAACCTTTTTCAGGAGCTCATTTAAGCGACAATGTCCCATTAGGACACCTGTTTAATCTCTAGTCCCTACTAGATCTTTCCTATGGTCACGGTTAGATCTTCTCTTTCTTTGGCGTTGCCTATTTCTTCCAATTTTAAATTGGAGCTGATACCGCAAAAGGGTTCCGGCCTCCAAAAGTTTGTTTTAAGCCTTCTCTTTGCTGGTTCATCTGCTTATTCATTTTCTTCCATTCCACTGTGTCCTGGAATCAACAGTAAAGTGGCGATATTATTCTCGCCTGGTTCATTAAGTTTGCCCTGGCATTTCCATACCATTTTGGAACTGAACTGCATGCCTATTCGACATGATGATAATCTCTTGCTTTCCAAATCCTTTATCAATGGGCACACTCTCCTTTGGCGTGAATTTCCATTTGAAATATACTTGGGGTTTTCCCGAGGTTTCGGGGTGCTTGGTTCCTGGCCCGTACACTCCTACTCCAGTTCCTTTTATTGTTTTTTCCGTATCGAGTTTCTTTGAAAATTCATGATATTTCATCATACCATCTTGTGGGGTGTCCCAGGTTTCCTGATTTCTTGGGAGTTGGAAGATAGTTTTTTTGATGATTCCCTGTCTTCTTAGTATGTAACGTGATTACCAGTGACGGAACGTGTTGAAAACGCCGAGTCGCACATCAATAGCTCCCCGCGTCCGAAAAAAGCCAGAATGAGCAATTCAAGGGTCAAATTCATGCCTATCTTCTTTTATGATCATCGTGGTAGGATTCACAGAAAGTTAATATGTACCCCCTCGACTGTGAATGTCAGATGTTATGAGGACGTGCTTTACAGGCGCGCAAACGCGTTCTCTGGGCCATACTTCCCTAATTGGAGAATGCTTCACCACGACATCGGTAGCTTCTGACCAAGTGCAGAGCTACCAGATCGCTCCTCCCTAACAGTCCAGATCTGGCACCACTGTACTTTACATCAGTGGAATCCGATACAGCTAGGTAGAAGGTGTGCAACAGACCGTGACGGATCCCGGAAAGCCTGTTCCAGAAGGTATACTCATAGTAAAAATCAATCGCGCTGTACGCGTTGTGTCGGAGTATAATGGTGTTATTTCGGAGACTACTAATTATTTGAAACTACAGGTCTAATTGGTTTCGATGCTTTATGATAGAGATTTCTTTAGTTGTCTATATCATTGCACAGTTATACTGATGTTAAATGGGGAAAAAATATCCAGGATATCCACGTAGGGCTGATGATATCAAAGCTTCAATATTTGTAATGACATATCTTTTTATTTTTCCAATTTAATCTTCCTCTCTTGAATCTAGCTTCAACTTCCCAGGCCGGGTTACAAATCACTTATAATAATCATAACCCGCTTAATACTTTCTTTAGTTCTCGTGCTTCGCATTTTTACTTTTCACCTTTCATGTTCAAAAGACTCATTGTTTTTCTTCAGTAATGTTCCTATTTATCAAATCCATCACAAGATAGGTCAAAATTTGGTCTAACCAAAATATTAAACATCAGGTAGGCATCACATCAAAAAATGTAACATATTCAAATAATTCCATTAATAATATTTTTCTGACAAGTAATAAATTTCTCGCAAAAAATCAACGGAGACCACGCTCAATCTAAATCGTATCGTATAAGTAATTTTGGACAGTGTAGAAGTAAATAATAAATCCAGATAATTTAATGTACCTCAGGAAAATGCCAACACGAGCGAATTTTTTGTGTTTTATTTATTACGAAACAGTTTTGATAAATTAGGTTTTAGTGAAAGATGATGGATGGTCGAAATCGTTGAAACCGAAAACCTTACACGTCACGCCATTTTCATCTTCATTGTATGTTTTCATTAACTGTGCAAAGGCGTTTAATTTGTATCAAACACGATGATTTTAGCGCTACAACGTTATTCACTTTGGAAAATTTATTATTTTGGCATTACTGGCAATATTGCTAATTTAGTAGACCGCAACTTTGGGTCGATATACAAGAGTTAAGCCGAATGGTTGTGAAAACGTTTTTTATAACTGTGTTTATATTAGAGCCATCAACTGGATAAAAAGCCTAGTTGTGGGACATAAAGATAACGTCAGCTGTGTCATTTATATAAAGATATAATCGTAATATCTGCAACAAAGGAGATTGGATCAGGAAAGAGAACTGGGATATAATTTAGAATACCTACAATATTTTAGGAAATAGAAGCATAAAGTCGGGTTCTCACAGCGCGATAAGCGAAAGCAAATTCGCACAATATTTGTGTTCTGTGTCATGATTGGTACAAATATGTTCAAGGTCATTTTAACACCAGAAGCGCCAAAGGGGTCATTTTGACACTTTTAAAAATTAATTGTTCTGGATCATCTGAAACAAGGGCACTATGAGGCTAAGAATTCTTGACTGTAAATCTTTTAATGTAATAAACACGTACAAGTAAGCTCAATCTTGTTTTGCATATCATTTCTATTTTATTACGGCTTTTACCTATTAGCGCCGCATGGGGTCATATTGATCCCTGTCTTTAGAATATAGGAAAAATATTGCAATGCTTGTCTAAATTGATATCATACATGGGTATTACCTATGTGTATCTGAACAAATAAAAGTTTTTTGTGGTGGTCAATATTCAAATCACTCCCCCCACCCAGTGGTCGAATGCGTGATTTGTTCATGCGAACTGGGGCGCGCCTAAATCAGCCTACAGTCGTTCCGTTAGATTGATTGATTCAGTTGTTGCCAAATGCGCCTACTAGTTTATGAGTATGAAGTAAACAGCTTTTTATTTTAATAAAGAAGCAAAATAAGTAATTCTTTTAGTTTTTGCTGATTCTGCAATATGTATATGAGGAAAAAAGATGGTGTCAAAATGACCCCTTATACCGCTAATAGGTATGCAGGTAGGCTCGGCGCTTCTAGTGTTAAACCAAAACTTTAGCGAATTCGCAAAATTTGAATTGTGGTAGGCGGGAAAGTAGGGAGACTTCCAAATTTTCTGCGAATTCGTTCAAACATCTGACGGGTTTTATGTTTTATTAGGTATCCACGTGGTAAAAATGTCAACAAAAGTGACATTGGAGATCATACAAACAGGTAATCACCATATCTTCTGAAAGTTCCTTGTATAATCGATTTGTCGCAACATGAAAAATATACTTTATTCATGAGATTATGGGAAGAATTACTTAATCAGATGCTGATACGAATCTGTATTTTGAATTTTAAACCTTTTTTTTGACTAGAATTTAGATGTGTCGGCAGATCACGCGTTCCTATTGAGTGTGTCGTTCTTTTTGGTGCTAACTCACATCACTTTATCGCACATCACATTAACTGGAATGAGCTGAAGTTTCAGTGAAAAAGAGCGCACCTAAAATGTGTGGGTTTCTCAAAACGGGATTTGATGAGACGTGAAACATCTCGTTGTTTAGAATAGAACTTTAAATAACCTCCACAGGCTGTATGGTATGTCACACCATTGTTGGAGCAGTCAAATATCATCCACGCCAATATCATATTATTTCAGCAGAAATAGTTCACTACTGTTGCAATATCGAGTAGTAACCATCACTGCTCGACCGAAAATTGGTCTAGTGTCTCCTCTAATCCAACATCTATGCCAAACAGTGACATGTTTTTAGATAATAACATGTATTTTGTCAACTGAAAATTTAGCAATCTCAATGATTAAAGGGTCTGTCAAAATTCTGTCAAAGTGAAAATAAGTCCATCACTTACAATGATTAGGCACTTTTAGTGCGCAGCTTTCACTCATTTGAAGTCTAAACTCCTGCGACTAGTATACTAAGGGCCGATTCTACAATGGGAGTATAAAAGTCGGTATAGTTATTCCTTCGATATTTTATACCTAGATTTATACCGAGAATAACTTGTTGTCGGTTCTACAATCGATTTCTATGACAGGCACAGTTATTCCGAGAATATCTCGCTAGTAGTTCCAATCAACCAACGTTTTGACATTTGACGCTTTGAAGAGTGGACATTTCTGATATTTCTTGCTTATTGCTTGATAGTTTGGTTTTGCAAATTATTAGCATTGTAGTATTTTCAATCATGGATAAAAAACGTTGTAATAATTTCACATCAAATGAATACCTATATTTTACCTAACTTTAAATACTTTAGGATTTCGGTATAATCTGATCTCAATATATTCATCATCTGATTCAAAAATGTTAGGTAGATTGAAAGGATCCATCTCAAATGTGTTCAGTGTAGATAATTAATATTTAACAAAAAACGCCACTAATTTTAGTCAGTTAGGCTTATGTAATAATATTTATATGTCAAAACCAACCATTAGAAATGCAGAATAAGTTTATCCCTCGGTTATACCCTCAAACTGGTATAGATAACTTATACTCTGGTTTATACTTGGAATACAGATATACCTCTATTGTAGAACGCAATAGTGACCCGTTATCCTACGTATAGCATATGCCAGGTTAATACTCAAATAATTGTAGAACCGGCCCCAAATGGAGAATTTCTTGCTATGGTATATTTACGATGAAAAGACGATGAAGTTGCAAAACAAACTTTTGTGGCTCTGCCAAACTGTAGCTTTTCATTCTACTTTTAGAAAAGTAGAAATGTCAATCTAGTAGGTCTTCTTTTTTATTGACCTGTGCCTCGTAATGCATGGTGTTTATTTACAAATGAAAGACTTGTGTAATATTTTAAGAATTATTCAATAGAAGTATTTATTTATGTCAAAAATTGTGAATAACATACAAAAAACGGGCCCCCAGTTTGGCATTTTCGTTAAAAAAAACTTAACAAAGATGTTACAATATACTGACATTTACTGTCTAACTTGGGCATTTTGAAGCGTTTAACTAGAGTGCTCTAGACATAGGTATTCTCGTCCGCCATTTTGGTTCCTTGTTGTACGTTGACGTTGTTGTGGTATTTGGCATGAGATTCGGTATTTCTACTCAGAGACGTGGCCAGCATCCATTCGTTGCACTTTCTCAATTTTCTGGTGATAATAGTCTGAAGGAAAGTTGGTAAAATAAAATGTTCTGTTTAATATCAAAATATGTCGACTCGACACATGTCAAACAATAAAGTTCAGGAACCAAAATGGCGGATGAGAATACTCATCTCTTTAGTGCCTTAGTTCAACTACACACTGCAGATTTGTCTGAATAATCAGGTAACTGTTTTTTTTTCTCAATCCTGGAGGAACAATTAATTCAAAAGCACCAATAAAACTTGTAAATACTAAGATGACGATCGAATGTCAAACTAAACTGAAGAATTTCACCAATTCACATGACAATATCTTGAAGTTTTGCCAACCCGTATACTGTAAATTTTTCCTGTCCACTGAGTGTAAATTGTATTCACGGTTGATAAAGTTATATTCACTCTAATACGCAGGAAGTATCAAAAATGACGTCATCGTCTTTTTATCGTTACCAATTTCTACAATTCAACTTCTGTGTTAACATCGGCTATGAATTTTCAAAATGCATCCACGCAACTATTTATTAAGTAGCTGTAACTAATAAACTTGGTCACTTGTATCAACTTATTTCGTATCTAATTTATTTATTTTCCGCAAGCTCATAGAAACCATGTTGTTCCTAGAACGTGCGGAAAAGTATCACGTTTCGCACTTGCTAGAAAAATAACTGAAAAAAGGATTGTGCTATAAATTTTAAAACAGGAAGCTCGGAAATATCGTATTAGTGAGTTAAGGCATTTCGGTAAAAAAAAATTAGGAAAACACGACATATACCGATAAACTTTTGTCGAAATGTTACTATAAATGTATGTTAGCGATCCTGCGGTATTTAATGACTCCTCGCGCATCTCTTATTCTTTTGTGCCGCAATAGGATGTAAATCATGAAAAAAAGCTGAAATTTAGGGAAAAAACCTCGACAAGTGCGTCTTACCCTAAATCTGGACCGAAGTCCGGACACGTTTCCACAAATTTATTATGGAAATGTTCATTTCGTATTCAATTGGGACGTGATCGAATTTAAAATTGTGGCATATTTCATGTCTACCAGACGTACATATGCCCTCGATGCTAAATCTAAGATCAACGAAAAATATTGTTGGTTGAAATCGGACGGTAAATTTTTAAAATAATCATTTTTATTTGATATTAATTTGTGTAAAAATAATGCATCGCTCTTTGACATCAATCCAATTATTGACTAAAAGCATTATCGTTTTTTATATTAATTGAATTGGTTTGATATGGTGCAGCACAAAACAGAATACATGTAACAACAAAATTGAGTTTAAATAATGAAATTAACAGTATATTTGTTTTTTATTTATGCTCGTCATGTATTGACAGTGAAACGAGTACGACAGGAATTATTTCGTTTATATTCCACGGAAACTAATAAAATCATTGATCATTTTATTATACATTTCGACAGTGACTAGCATAGTGATTTTACAAGAGTATTGAAATTTCCAACCAATCAAGAGTTGCTATATAGGCAAGATCTTGAACGATTCAAATATCTTGATAATAACCGGTCAAGTGCGAGTCGGACTCGCGCAAGAAAGGTTTCCGTACCATTATCTATAAAAACGCCAAAAAAGCACGTTTGTTGTATGGAAGCCACCCTTAAATATTCGTTTTATTTCAATCCAATTATTTATTTTTAAAGTGAATACATAACTAAATATTATGTGAATATTTTAAGCGTCTACCTGTTGCCGTTATCAATATCAAGCAAAAAGATCATCTTTGATGTATGGGAGACCCCACAAATATTCATTTTGTTCTGTTTTTGTTGTTATAGCGGCAACAGAAATACATCATCTGTGAACATTTCAACTGTCTAACTATCACGGTTCGTGAGATGTATGTATTTTGGGGTAACATTCACTGAGACCTAAAAGATCTATTGTGCCCCCTTACTTCTACTTAGTTCCTGAGGAAAGTCTCAGAGACTAGTAACTCCTTTAGTCCTATTTCCCCGAGGAATTTTAGGATATCTGCAGGCTTCAACTTAGGTAACTGTCCCTCTTCTATCCAGTAGTCTCCCAGGTGCTGTGCCCTAGGATTCTGAATTGCTGTGCAGTTCGCAAGTATGTGGATGGAGGATTCTTCTTCCATTCCACAAAACCTACAATCTTCTTCCTCCACTATTTTGAGCTTTTTAAGGTGCCCATTCAGGCGACAATGTCCCGTTAGGATTCCAGTTAAAACCCTTGTTGCAGTTTTACTTTGACTTATGCATTCATTTGATCTCAATGGGTTGTAGTCACCCAGAAGAATTTTTATTGCCTAAGCCCTACTAGATCGGTTCGTGAGATACAGCCTGGTGACAGATAAACAGAACAGAACCCTAAACAAATGCTGATTAAAAAATTTCAATAATTTCATTACCCAACTGCAAAATCAATAAAACTATAAAAACAATTTCGAAAACATTTGAAATTTAAACACTCTATATGACAGTTTAAACAACATTAGAATACAACTCGGTATTCACCCACAAGAAAACAGGAGGATAACCACTGCCTTCCCAACAGGAGACAAATTTAAATATTCAATACTGGAACTGTAAGCAAAATGAATTAAAAAATGTTTATATAAAACTTAAATGCAATTATGAAAATCTAATTAACTTGAAGGAAAAAGGATATGAAAATGATATTGTTGAAAATTATTAAATATTAGTAATACAAAGAAATTTTGGGCAAAAGTTATGGAAATTTCACATCCAAGTCTCTATCTGTTGAAAGTTGGGAAAATTTTTATGAAAATTTATATCCGCCTGAAGTAGTTTTGTATAGTATATTATTAAACGAGCAATTTATGATAGCCATTATTCACGAAGGGTGACGTTTGCGCAAGTTACCCGAGTGAAAAGTGGCCATAAATTGCGAGTAGAATACTATACTTTGTCCACGACCTTTGATTCTTTATTAAATAAAAGTTAAGTAAATAATGCGAGTGTAGAACGGAAAGTAATAATTTGGCATTTGTTTTTATCAACAATTCTAACGTCAAAATTAATAAATTCCTGGAGTACGTCAAATAATATGACATATGGAGATGAGCGATACACTGTAAAGTATCGATACACCGTACCGTTATAAATATATTGTTTTGAAAATATCAGTATTAGAAAATATCGTTATGAGAAGTATCAATACTGAAAATTTCGATATTTTATCGATAAGATATATTTCAGAAACAAATTTCCCAAACAAAATACGCACATTTAATAATTTATTTCATGTTGTACCCCCATCTCTAGTCACCTATGTGCCGGAATGTTGTGAGTGTTGTGTTGTCATAACGACATATTCTATTTAAATGCACAAGCGTGAATTATGAAGCATAATTCACTCTAGTAGATATATCGGTACCATATAGCTTTTGTTAGGAGGTAAAATATTGACTTATTATTAAGAGGTGGTGAACAAAGATAGTTATCAAGATTTTAATAATCCACATCTTGACTTAACTGTTTCACAAGAGGAAAGAGGAAGTATATCATATAATACTATTTAATACTATATTATTTAACACTTCTGTCATTCATAAAAGCTGAGCTAGGTAATTGCCACTAAAACTATAGGGGCTCAGCTTTAGCAAACTGTTTCCTTAAATTATGTTGTTGAAGACCGTAGGCAATTGCCTGAATCCCAATCTGGTCTTCGTGAAGGTCGTGGCTGTGTTACACTCTGAATTCTGTGATTCCGCTACATATGAGACATCAAAAACGCAAGCTCTTTGCTATTTTTCTGGATTTTAAGAGAGCATTCGACTCAACTGACCATAAATTGGCATAGGGTAGCAGGAAGTGTCTACAAATAAATTCACAAATATACTTACTCATTTTTTTGTCTTTACAATGAAATGAAAATGTGAAAATAGAAGAGATAAATTATTATGAGAACACAGACTTTCAAAAAATAAGTTTAGTTCAGACTAAGGTGCCAATCAGATTGTATCCTGAACTGTACAATTATAGGCTAAAAATATTCAAAGGATATTAAGCTTGATTTAGTAGTAGTTTTTCAACTAGAATAATAAAAATACATATTTTTTTAAATTGAAATGAAAAAAAAATCGTAAAATATGTTCTGCGCTGAGCTTTAAAACCATTATGCTATCTTAATCCATTAAAATTGTGTATTTCAACCAAATATTACGGATTTTGCTGTCATTTTATTTTTCAATTTTATAACGGACACATTTGAACACATTAAATAACTAGTTATTTTTTCCAATCAACTTTTGTATCACTATGTATTTGCAATTTTATAAAAATTCCTGTAGTCCATGTAAAAGCTCTAAATTCACTATATTCTTGTTATAAGCAAATGTTTCAAATGCTGAAGCGATTACAATATTATGTTATTTATTATTAAATAAAGATGTCCAATATTAATATGCTGACTATAAAATATTGTTATTTAACTAATGTTGTAAAATTATTTGATAAAGTTATTGGATAGATAATATCATTGATAGGTGAGTACTAAATAAATTAACTTACTTATTTAAATTTAGATCTTACTACTTTTTGCAGTGGAACCTCCACAAACCGGACTAACCTATGAAAAAATTAGGTTTTAAACCCAACCACCTGAAGCGCTAGTTGCAATCGAGTTGTCGAAATAGGTAAGGCTGCTAAGGCAACAAAAAAGACTCAGAATAACCTATAGAAGTGAACGTCCTGTGTCAAGGTATGAAAGAAGAATTTCAGCGATCGCAGTGGATAGGTTCAGAACTATTTCATAGCGGAATGGAATCTGTATATTATGTTACTATAATATTTTTGTTTGGTTGAATGACTAATCCCCGATTTCACCATCCATATCCTAAAGTTATGTAATACCTAAAACGGATTTAGGAATTTACGTTTCACCACGCGCATAATATTAAGTATTCCCCATATCAGCCTGGCAGCTAATGCCTTTAGCACGAAAAGAAAAAAAATTTGAAATGTTAAAATGTTGTTATTCAAATTGTTTACTTCAGTTGTTGTTATCATTGACTGTTGTTTATATGTCAATGGTTGTCCCACAAGATACTGTTTATTTTTGTCATTTGCTGCTGTTATTTGTATTTCAACTAGGTACTGTAAGTGTTATAGCGTGGCAGTGGAAAAAACTTGACCAGAAAGATAGACTAATGCACGATTTCACCAATAATTTCCTTAAGTTTGGTAATAACTGGAACGAATTTAGGAATTCCTAAATGCAAAATCTACAAAATACCTAAGATACATGGGAGATATTTAATTTTATGACTCATGTATTACTTAGCGCATGGTAAAACGTAAATTCCTAAATCCGTTTTAGGTATTACATAACTTTAGAAAATGGATGGTTAGTCATTCAAATGAACAAACAAAAATATTTTTGAAGCAAATACATATTCGATTCCGTTATGAAATAGTTCTGAACCCATCCACTGCGATCGCTGATAATCTTCTATGAAACCTTGACACAGGACTTTTACTTCTGAATCTGCTTTGTTGGTTTAGCTGCCTTGCCTATTTCGACAACTCGGTTACAGCTAGCGCTTCAGGTGGATGGGTTTGAAACCTCAGCATCTCATTCAAGGTAATCCTATGAACTTACACTTCTATAGGTGGGTCTGTTTTGTGGTCAAACAGATTAAAAATGAAACATGGGTTATGAAGTTCACTTCGAATAGACCTTGCAATATAACTGATGTACTCATCTCATGTTTCATCTTTGCCCATTGTTATTAATAATAATAGTTTATCCATATTAATAAAAAACAATACAAAAAATATATCTACAAATATTAATACATATATAGATGACCATAATAATAAAATAAAATGAATAAAACTTGCTCGATAAGCGTGCAAACGCAAGTGGGTAGGTACAAAAAAATACAAATAAATAACAATAAAGCACATAAAAAAAAGAATAACTAAAACTTAAAAAAATGACTCAGCACAAAATAATATAATTCCATTATTTAAAAATTGATGGTAAATTAATTAAAATTGTATAAGGAAAATAAAATCTACGATCCTTATTTATCTAAGTCTCAAAATATGAATGGACAATACATCGGCTATTTATAACATATTCTTCCAATAACCTTCTAAAAATCGGTATATGTGTCATTTAAGATTGCAAAAGCAACCGATGGTTCACGATAACAAAAGCTTTAGACAAATCTATAAATATGCACAGACAGGGCTTACTTTCATTCAGTGATTCAGTAATTTTTGAGGTCAGATTTAAAATGGCAACTTCTGATGATTTTTTCTCTCTAAACCCAAATTGTTGATTAGAAATGATTTTGTATTTATCTAGAAATGATTGTAGTCGTGTTTTTATCACTTTTTCAAAAACCTTGGAAAAATGTGTTATTAATGTTATACCTATGTCTGTAATTGGATATTTCGGTAATTTCCCCTTTTTTTAAAAAAAAGGGATAACAATACTATTTTTGATAATAGTGAGGTAAATTTCTTCTTCCATACACCAATTTAAAATAAATACAAAAGGCTCTAGTATATATAGCGCTATTACTTTAAATGTTTCGGTTTTTATATTATCACTTCCCACTGCTTTTTTATTTTTGAGATCTCGAATTATATTGTTTATTTCACAAGAATTTATTGGAGCAAAAACGAAAGAATTTGGATTCCTTATTCTGTTTTGTTTAAATTCCGGGTCAGCTTTTATTTTTTCTGCTAGTTTTTGTCCCATACCAGCGAAGCGTTTATTAAACTCATTTGCTTTATCGTATTTATTACTTAATAAGTCACCATTTAAGTACCATCCAGCAATAACCAAATATAACACCACGTGGAAAACTCCTACAGTTATTGAATTTCTGTAGTTATTCAATTTGAAAGTTTATCCATTTTCTAAAACTGAACAAATGCCAACTAAACCTGAAAACAAATTTAATCCCCACAACCAATTCAACAGAACGAACAAAATTAATTAATATGTAGAGAATAACCTCGTAATTCCAAATTTCGTGTGTTTGCCAGTACTTCATAATTACGTGACGATTGAAAAAAATACTAATCTCCAAAAATCAACATTCACCAAATCAGATTCATTTAAAACCGTCATAAAATCAGTTACATAAAATAGTAGAAATGATTCAATTGAATATTTGTATTTAGAATATCAATAACATACATTAATAAAATTAATTGACAATATCAATGATTTATGAAATATTCGAATACAACAACAAAACTAATTATAGTAATTATTACACATTGCTTACAACCACACAGCACAGCTAGCACCCAGATATTCATTACGCTAATTGAAAAAAATTAAAACCTTCACAACTATTGTGAAATGTATTTTGGGATACATTTTATTCGTTATTATCATAACGCTGGAAACATTATTTTGTATAAACAGAACAAATAATAATAAATTAACACCTAACAATGTTCCTATGGTTAATAATGATAAAGCTTATCACAGTTCCTGTAATATTGTTGTATTTAATAAAGTGTTTTATGCCATTTTGTTAGATTTAGAGCGGCTCATTCCACTGCGACCTTTTCAGATCATTCTTTTTGTTGATTATCTTAGGAAGTATAATCTTTTTTATAGTTTTCTATGCAACGTTCCGGTAGCCTTCCACCTACGGTTATCAATAGCAATCAAGTTTTTTCAGCTAATATAATTTTTAAAAACCTAACAATACCGTATGTTAAGGATTTTTGAGGAAAAATTAGGAAAATTGGTAATCAATTCAATATTCGAACAAGCATCAAATCTAACAAAATGTTGAGACGAAAACTAAATTAAAAAATGAGAAGCAATCTTCAAAATACTTCGTGTATCAGATATACTGTGAATGCGACAAATTTTATTTAGGTGAAACATCTAGACGATTGAAAATCCGAATAAATGAAGACGAAAATTATATTAAAGATAGGGAGTTCGTCAAGTCAGATATTTGCAAACATGCTTGGGAAGACTGGCATCGTATTCAATGGGATTCGGCACCATAGAATTAATACACATAGAGTAGGCATGCCATAGGGGCTCGTGTAAGCGTATTCGTCCACCCATTAAAAAGAGATGGACAACCAGTTTGATATTGCTTTCTCTTTCTACATTCTTAAAAGGTTATCAGGATAGTAGCATAAGTTTTGATCCAGGTTTTCTTATGATTTATCATTGGAAGTGTTGTCAATACTCAAAATCACAAAAACTGATTATATTTCAAAACAAAAATAATCCTACCATAAAAAAGTTACACCAAACTCGTTTTATTAACAAAATTTCCGAAATAAGCAAAATAGCGCTATCCCAATAAAACCGTACCTGGAGAGTGCATTTCACTGGATCCCATTCCTAGTATACTATAATATTGTTAGAATGGCATACAAAAAAGATTTTTTCTACGCCCATGTCCGTAAACGTCAAAAATCTCACTGTAGATATTCCTTGTAAGTGACATTTAACAATAACATGCACGTAACGAAAATCTCATAGCATACACGTGCGTTTAGATAAGGAAACTTAAATTTCTTTGGTGAATCAAATTGCAATAAAATTTTTATTTACGTACTAACTTATTTGGTTTATTTTCATACTTTTAATCAATTGAAGAACATAAAAGCTCCTAGCATTAGTGAAATACATTTTAGATTTAAAGAGTGATGCCCCTAAATGTCGGCAACACATTATACAATTTCCAAGAAAAAATATTTACTTTTTCTTGATATGAAAATAAACGTCACCTCATTTATGCTGTCAATTTTTGTAACAAATTATAGTATCCGAACATTTTCTCAACTTCACCTACGAATATGTCTGTTAGTAGTGAAAAAGATGAAATTATTAGCACTCAGAAGAAAATAGATGGGCGTTGTAAAAGTATAGTACGTTACACGAGTTGTAATCCCATTACACACTCGTGAAATTTACTAATGGGTTACTTACAACTCTTGTTACGTAATATACTATTATTTCACATTTTATCAAGAATATGGTCAATTGTGGATGGACCTTAAGAATTTGACAAAATCTTTTCATTAGTATCAGATATAGGGACCAGAACTTAAAAAAATTAATTGTTCTTCTTAACGGTTACTGGAAGACTACCGAAACATTGAGTTAAAAAAATTTAAAAAGTTCGTGCTCAATTTCCTAAAATAATTAACAAAAATAATAATGAATGCAGCACAAGTATTATACAGAAAGTACTTTTAAGATCAATTGTGGTCCTCTGAATCTACACACATTTTCAATCCTGGCTCTTTTCAAGAAGCCAATTGGACGCGAGACTGAACCGTCCATGTAATTTCTTGCCGGTGGGTTCTCATCGTCTAGTACAAGAAACTGCACATTCACTAGGCGGATGTGTTAACTGTTGTTCTAAACAGTCCTTTTGTTGTTTAAAGTACACTCCTATTTTTCTAAACATCGAAAATTGTTTAAAAGGGTCAAGGTACATTTAGAAAATAATTTGTATGATCGTATTTTTGCTTATTACTTTTTATATAATATGTTCATTCAATCGTTTGCGTTGTGCTCAATAGCCCAAACCCTTGAATCAAATATTTGTAGCATTGTAGATTTTCTTAATTTAATTCCAGAGGCTTCGTATCCTCTATAGGAGTTCAGCTGGGGTATTTTGAGTAGATGCAATTGCTGGCTTTGTTTGTCAAACTCTTTGTACAGAGCTGAACTTCTGTCAACCTTTCTTTGAATTATTGATGTTCTATTTTCAGCCAGTTCCGGAATTTTCCCCTAATGCAGTCTTTTGTGTTTCCATATAATGGTTCCTAACCTATGAAATCTCCTTTACAGCCTTCTTAGCTAACTGGTCCGCCAATTCATCACCTTCAATCCTCTCATGTTATGGCACCCAAACAAAAGACACTGTGTTGTCTCTCGCCAGCCCATTTTCTTCACAGTTTTTCATCAGTCTAGACTAAGTGGTGATGCTGTGAAAATGTGTCAGGCTATTCAAACTCAAATGAAATATGGGTTTATCTAGTATTGTCCCAGTTTTACCAGTGTGACCTTCTCAAACATTATGCGGGCTCCATATTCCTATCGATTTCAGTCTAAGAATCGCCATCATCGCTTCCGCCTTTAAAATAAGTTCCAGAGAAGCTCCGTTCTCGCTCTGTTTTGGTATTACCCTGGTAATACCAAGAAAAGCTTGTCTTTGGGCTGCAGTTAATACATTCACTGCCGAAGACACTTCCACCCTGAACATGTGGAGATAATTTCAATATTTGGCTGCCAGAACTAAAATTATTCACAGTGTCTAATCGAAGTCATTCAAGTCACGTGTTTATCCGCAAAAGTTGGATAAACGGGTGATAGGGCAAATAAAAACAATGTATTCTTCAAGTGTACTCGACAAAGCAGAATAAATTAAAGTCCTTGGATAGTTTGAAATGGATCCTATTAAATCACCTCTGAGTGTATGCAGACCGACGGATTCAGTTCCGTGAAATTATTACTAGATGGATAAATAACTTTTTAAAAATAGTAGGTGGTATGTGGAGTCTCCTGTCTAGAAACAGCGTCAAGATTTTTCTGAACTTTTTTTCAGTTCATGAGGTATCTCTGTATCTGTAGAGTAGGGAGGGTGAGTGTAGGCTCACAGCACTTAGGCCACATGTGACCCATTGTACATCCTCCCGAGGAGTTGTCTTCCTAGGTCATTGTCCATCCTGTCCTTCTCAGGAAGGTGGACAGGTCACTAGAAGACATCTCCTTTATATCGGCAGGTGTAGGCCAAGACTCACCGAACACACACTCTCTTATTGACGATAACTCCGGACACTCGCATAAGACATGCCTGACAGTTTCATCTTCCTGTTCACACATCCTGCATAGAGGTGTGTCCACTAGCCCCATAGTATGGAGGTGTTTCCCTAGTTGACAGTGACCAGTCAGAAATCCTACTGTTAAACGTAGGTTTCTCCTGGTCATCGCCAAATATTTTTTCGGCTCCAGCTTCCCAGGGTCGCCCAGGGTGATCCTGGCAAGATTGCATCCTTTGATTCCATCCCATCTCTTAAGGGATTGAGTATGGGTGTAGCGTTTGGCTAGTTCCGCAATTGTCGAAGTCGTTAGGCCATATAGGTGTCACTGGGTCCTAGAATTTTTAGTCCAGCGGCTTCCCTGGCTAAAGAATCAGCAATGCGATTTCCTTCACTCCTGTCGTGCCCTTTAACCCACCTCAGGATAATATTGTTATCTGCCGAGGCGTCAGCTAAATCTTGGTGGCACTCTAGTACTAGCCTCGATATAACACGTTGTCTGTTTAAGGCTAATAGGGCTTGTCTACTATCAGTGCAGATTATTATGTTTTTGCCAGAAATTCCTCTTCTGGTTAGTTCTTTTGTGGCAATTGAGATACCAGCCAGTTCTGTTTGAACTACGCTGGTATTGTTTCCCATTCCCCACTTCATCTTTAGGCTTAGTGCTCTTGAGTAAACTCCACATCCTGAGCCTTCTTTCATTTTTGAACCATCTGTATATATGCGTATTGCATTTGCAGCACCTGGCTCTGTGTTCTGTTTTATTTGAATTTTGTAGGGTTTGTTAAACAAAAACCTGGGTTCAATTGCATCATTGGTTGCCTGCAGCAGAGGTAGCGCAGTGAGCGCTTCCTGCCACAGGCTCAACCTAAATTGGCCCACTCCAACTTCGGGGTTTACACCAGCCGTGCGCAATCGTACCATGGCCATTAACGCAACCTCCTTGACGTACAGGTCCAGAGGGGTCAGACCAGTAATTAGTTCCATTGCTGCGGTTGGTGTTGTTCTCATGGCTCCTGTGATGTTTAAGCAAGCCATTCGCTGTATTTGATATAATTTTTGGATGGCCGTTGCTTGTAGAACCTTCGGTCCCCATGCAATTGCTCCATACGTTAACATGGGTCTTATTATTGCAGTGTAGATCCAGGTAACCACACGGGGTGACAAACCCCATGTGCGTCCCACTGTCCTCCGACACTGCTCATAAGCCACATATGCTCTTTTTGCTCTGTTGTGTAGATGAGAGTTCATGAGGTATTGCAAGTTTTCAAATTGACACATAATGTATAATGCATTATATAAATTAAATGGATTGCCTGCTCAAATCCAGATTACAATTTTCAAAGTCGAATTTTACTATATAAACAGAAGTTACACAAATCAAATAAACAAAAATACACATTATTGATTGATTAGTCGTTTCATTTGTGCAGTTAATTAGAAATTGAATGTGCATAAAGGGACATAATAATTGCTCTACTAATTGGATTAGTGGATACTTATCCGTGAAATTGAAATAACTTATTAGCTACCTATACTATAATAAATGAATTAATTGTCGCACTACTATCAACGTCGTGAATTATATAATATGTATATAATAATATATGACTTTATATTGTGGAGGAAAATATATAACATTTTAAAACTTTGAAGATAAAACACTCAAAATCAACCTCCTTCACCCCACCTACAAACATTCAAGTGTTGACCCATTACTTCACATTTACAAAGCAAAAATGACTAATTCAGGTACCTGGTGAGAATAAATTGGAGCTGTAGCCCAAAAATCCTGAGCTGGATGTACATTGGCATAGTAAGATCAACCATATCTTACCATTGCCTGGAGTACTAGAACTAGCCTCTATTGTCGACGACACAGGAGCAATAAGAACATGCCCAACTTCGATCATGGAAGTGATTCTTAACCTCACACAATTACATATAGTGGTGGAACTGAGAAGATACAGAGGGAAACAAAAAAAACCTCATCGTTTCTTAAAGATTAAAAAACCTGGGACATGTCGCAAGATAGTATGATGAGAAAGTATAAGTTTTCAATTAAGCAGCAAGAGAAATTGTGATCCAAATATCATTACCAGACCTGGAAAGAATGTTCAATGGTACACAGACGGCCCAAAAGCAATAGAGGGAGCTGGTTTATGAGTATACAGGAATGAAACCAAACACTCCAAAAGCTTATTAAGGACCACAAGTATCTTTTAAGCGAAAATTCGCACCATATGAAAGTGTACCAGTTCAATATTGTCAGAGTATATAGAAGGCAAAGGATTATCATAATGGCAGATAGTCAAGCAGTCATTAAAGCACTGAGTTCTTGTGTAATCAGTTTCAAAATGGTGTGGAAGTGCCTAGGTAAACTCAATGAACTAGGCGAGAACAATATCGTCAAATGAAATAGCAGATGAACTGACAAATAGGGGGACTCAAACACCGTTTTGGGGTCAGGAACCCTTTCGTAGTGTCAGCTCCAATATAATTTTGGAAGATCAAAGATACTTCTGGTGAGAAAAAATGAATGCCAGAGTCGGAATAAAACTGCACTAAGAGTTACTAGCGGGACATTGTCGCCTGGATGGGCATCTGGAAAAGGGAAAAACTTAATAGAGTAGAGAAAGAACCATGTGAATTCTTAGTGCACAATACTTAGGAGACTAGTGGATAGAAGAAGGACACCTACCTAAACTGAAGCCTGCATACATCTTGAAATTCTTCCGGAAAATAGATTTAAAGTAGCTACTGGTATCTGAGTCTTCCCTAAGGTACGAAGTAGAAGTAAGGGAGTCCAATAGATATTTTAGGTCTCAGTGAAATGTCACCCCAATATACATAGGTGCATTCACATATACATTACTTGTGCGTTCGAATGGTATTAGTGACAATTACAAAATAAAATAAAAAAATATTGCGCTACTTACCTAAATCGGATTCCACGAACCTTTGGAACCCTCGCTAAACATTGGATTTTGATTTATTTTGCGTATAATTGGTATCACTGCACAATTTTAACTTTCAAACCAAACGAGTGGAGATCATAACCAAAGAAACATTGCTAGAATAAGGTCAGAAAGGGAGCTCCATTCAAAATAACCGAAAGTGCTGTGGAACGCCTAGTGGCCGGTCATCGTGAACAGCCCTGTATACTATTGTACTTGTTTAGTATGAGTCAGATGTCAAATAAATGTAGTTATCGATGTAGATTTTACGACCAGCAGAACAGAGTATTGGAAAAAAACTTAAACAACTCAGAAATTTTATTGCCTGATCTTTATCTATGTCTGATTTCCTTCAACATTCGCAGAGTTAAACGACAACTTTTATGGGTCTGAAATGGCTGAATGATTATATAATGGCCTTCGGAAAAACTATTGAATAGGGGGATTATTGGGAGTGGTTTAGGATAATAAATTTCAGTCGTATTGAAGCTATGTGGGTTTAAAAATTAAATTCCTCATATCTAATACAAAAAGAATATAATGTATAACATAAGGATATATGTGTGTTCAACGTTATCTTACGTATAGCGAGTTATAGAGGTTTATATTCAAATTGTAGAGCCATTCCCTCATAGAATGACTTGCAGTTCTGAATTAAAGGATTACATGCTCCATGTGGAAAAATCCTAATAGTAAAATCACAATAAATTAACCTCATTCTCATACAAAACTTCAAGTCCAATAGAAGTTGAAAGAGTATGATGAATAATTTTGAAAATGCTTTAGAGGATGTTTGAAAGCATAAGCTTTGTCCAAAAAAATGTTGTTTTTTGAAAAAGTTTTTAAAGAAAAAATTTACGTTTTAAATTACAATTTAAATTTCCTACTAAAACCTTAGAATAGTAAAGGCGTCTCTTTGACATCACACATTTGTAAATACTTCAAAAATATTTCACAATCTGCAAATTGAAAATTTATTTTGATTCACGAATTCTATAACGAGTGAAAAGTATTTTATAAAGTATTTTTCTTTCCATCAAAAATTAATTGGAGAATAATTAATTGATTAGTTTTATGTTGAAAAAAACATCAAGGTTTTTTGTACAAATTTTATTATCCACTAATACACTGTTTTAAATTATAAGAGTATTTTTGCAAGAGAATTAAATATACAAATTGGTGACTTTTCTGGAAAATAATAAATTTGAATTATTTTATAATGAGTATTTCCACCTCTAGAATATATGCAGGCTTGGAGACGCCTACCCATACTGTTAACCAGATTTCTGATATGCAGTTCCGGGATATTCCTCCATTTCTCCTGACCGGCATGAACAAGCTCTTGTACACTCCTGGGTGGATATATGCGTGCTGCTACTGCCCTGGAAAGCATGTTCTATTGGATTCGTATATAGTGATATGGCGGGCCAGTCCAAGCGATTGATGCCTTCGGTTTTTAGATACTCATTTACAGCTCTTGTACGATGAGGATGGGCGTTATCGTCCATAAAAACGAAAGCGTTGCCAACAGCTGCTCATCATAGCCTCACGTGAGGTATTTATCACCAGTCATTGTTCCCTGAACATGGATTAATTCTGTGCGGCCGTTGAACATAATCCCAGACCAAAACATTGCACTTTCTCCTCCAAAAACGTAGCACAGGGCGAGCTGGGCTGCTCTCGTTGGCTCTTTACACACACGTATTCGATGGCTATCATGTACCAAAAAAATTATTTTCTCATCAGAAAAAAGCACAGTATTCCAAAATTCTTCGGGCTTCTTGTAGACGGCGAAGTCTGTGCGCAGGTTGTAGTCGGGGTACTCTCATTGGTCGACGACACCTCAATCCTGTCGAAAGTATTCGTCTCCGTAATGTAGAGACCGATAATGGAATTCCCAAGGCATGTCTCATATCTCTTTGGAGTGCTGGTAATGCCATGGTCGGGTTACTCCGGATCGACAAATGGATATAGCGGCTTTGCCGTTCATTGATAACACGCCTTCTACCGCTCCTAGGTCTGTCACGAAAAGAATTGGTCTGGAGATAGCGGTTCCACATACGAGATACATCACTTTGCAATCTACCAACTCTATTAGCCACGAACCTTTGAGAATGGCCTTCTTCAATTAGAACTATTATTCTGGCACGAACAACCTCACTTATCACTTGACGATTCATGTTGGCAGTTCAAATTATAAAATTCAACTGCCTTTGCTAGAAAAATTATCTTACCAAAAATGTATTCTCCAACAAACAAATTGTAAACTGTATTTCTTGCAAAAACAAAATTTGCACAAAAACCTCTGATGTTTTTTGTTACTTGAAACTAATCATTTAATTAGTATCCAGTCCATTCTTGACAAAGAAAAAATTACTTACAAAGACATAGGGTGCTGCAAAACTTTTGAATCTATGTGTATTATTAAACTATGCTAAACCAGGAAATACCACCACAAAAGTTCGAACGATATACAAAAGGTTGACGTCACACGTTTGTGATCGGATTGTTTTAGAATCTTTGTAATCTATACACTTATTTCAGTTATTTTCAGTACATGTCATCAAGCCTATTAATAACAATAATTATCGTTAAATGGAGCCAATAAATTAATAACCAACTCCTGTGTCCAGTGTAGGTGACATAGTTTGATATTAAGTTGCAGCTCAAGCTTTTTATCATATTCTCGAGTAACTTGTGCTGGACAAAAAAGCAATTGTACTAAATAATATATTGAAGTCTCTCGCTTCTTAGGAACTCCCCATTCAAATATGTCTAGTGATATATGACACACATAAAAACCTCTTTTGATATCCATTTCGTGAGGGGTCACCTTTGTCAATTCTACAAATGACAATAAGAGTCCGCACCTATATGCAAATTGCTAGAATTGTCCATTGCCAATTTGTAAGGGATAGAAATTTTCACGAGAGCGACCTTTTCTCTCCATCTTCTCATACAATTTAGGTGGATGACCAGTGACGGATAAAACTTACAATTTATTTTACTTTAAACTTAAATAAAACTACTACAATTGGTCATGGATGTCACATTCAACGATATATTTTTATTACTTATCATAAACTATTTTTTTTAGTATTCTTATACTATCTCAAATTATATAGAAATGTCTTAATCATGAATTGATACGTAGCCCTATTTGTTACCGCCACTGATATCCGAGACCGATCATCACCGAAGCGATTGAACCTTTCAGCATATGAATGGACATGAAGGAAAATTTCCATAACCTATAACACATGGCACATGAACAATTTTCTTTTTATGGAAGTGAAAGCAATTCAAGATGATAGTCCATGATATACCTAAGAGGGTCAGTTTGTTTCTTTTTGAAAAATCGGAGGATAGTGGAGTCATTTCATTGCTTAAGTGGGAATAAAAAATAATTGGAAAGCCGTAAGTGACCGTTGGGTGATAATTATTTTTTTTAAGACCGTCCAGAAAATATACACATTCTGGACAATTTTTCGTCCAGAAAATAATGTTTTGCCGATCAAGACAGGAAAATGGACGTGAGATACCGGCATTAACTATTTGTATAACAAGGGAGCAAAATGTTACTTCTCCTCCCGAGGATGAAGTTCAAGGGAGGAAAAGGCATTTTACTCCCATGTTATACATATGATTTTTCCGCCTACCTCAAATAACAACATTTTTAAATAATTTATTAATGAAACGAACAAACAAACTAAAACTATGAAGTAGGTACAGTATAACTTACAGATACATTATAGCGTAACACAATTTGAAATTGTTAATCTGTCAATAGACCATAGCATGCTATATAATATTTCTGTCCTAAATTCGAAACCAGATGTATCCATGAATTGAAGTCAAATTGTTAATGTAAAAATCGTTAAATTAAAATAACAATTCACTGATTTCTATACCATTTTGCAAAATACAGGGTGTTCTATGGATAAACGGTAAAATTTATACTTATATAATATTATATAGTATAGGTCGTCAATGCCGTATAAGTTATTTCATTGATTACGTACCTCTTTGGATAGAGGTAGGCGGAAATAGTATATTGTGCAACTAGTGGGAAAAGCTTAATTTTTCTCACGAGTGTGCGCAACACACAAGTGAGAAAAATGCTTTTCCCACGTGTTACACACTATACTTTTTCTACGACTGCAAATTAATGAATAATTTAACTATTTTCTGCTTTTTCTGTTATTTCTAGGGGTGTGTTTCCAAACTCACTGTCGTTGATGTCCATAATTAGGTACCTCCCTATTTTTTATATTGTAACACAAAATTTTGTCAAAATTTTTTCAAGCTTATAGAAACACCTTCTCTCTACTTTTAAAACACTACCATTTGGGTACTCTGTACTTTTTAACGTTTGACGTTTTATGACAGGAGTCCAGAGCATTCTATGATCGAGAATTGTGTTGATTCTCTATCGTACCGTGAGAAAAAAATCTTTCCCACGGTTTTGGCAAAATATCGTATCGTGGGATAAGCCGTGGGAAAAAATCTTTCCCACGGCTTAGGCAAAGTGACACTTTGTAGTTTCGTAAATTGTGGGAAAAGAACTATTTTCCATAGCAGTCGTAGAAAAAAGCTTTTTCCGGTCCCTGATTTTTCATTTTTCCAATCGCTTTTTTATAATACAATCTACCTTGATTTCGTTACTATGACAACAACGTTCGTTGATTTTTAATTTGTCGTTTATATCAAACTTATTTCGCGAGTGCGCAAATTTAACAATAATATGAATTCAGATTTTGAATTATCCGATGAAGAATTAAATGTAATAGTAATATACGTTACAAGACCGGAAAATAGTGTTTTTCAGGTCGAGACAAGTAGAACGATTGGAAACATGAAAGATCAGGGACCGGAAAAAGCTTTTGCCGGTCCCTCACGTCCATTTTTCTGTCTTGATCGGCAAAACGTTATTTTCTGGACGAAAAATTGTCCAGAATGTGTATATTTTCTGGCCGGTCTTAAAAAAATTACTTTTAACCACGGGAAAAAATATGTTTATGCGATAGGTAATAATTTCAGGAATGTCTTGTTGTGGGATATGCTGGAGTAGCTTTACCTCAAAATTACTTGTCTTTAATTCTCATTTTCGGCACCTCTTGGACAAAAAATAGTCTAGAAACTATATATACTTCCACTTCTGAAGTTTCCTTCCATTTTATATTTAGTTAAAAGGAGTTTAATGGGCTACTACAAAATCACAATCCCTAAATATCTGAACAAATCTATCAAAATAATTTATTGAAGTGCGCGGAGTAGGGTGCTCGGCCACCATACATATACAAATAATCACATTTAGTTTAAAAATGGAATTCAAACCAAACTTATGAAGCAAAACAAAAAGTAATAATCACGAATTTTGTATAATATTTTCAATGTTGTATTAGGTTTATAAGATTTTATGTCGCGATTTGCGAGTTTTATTGTAATATAAACGCTCTCTTGAATAAAGAGGTATGTTGGGTTAGGTTCTATGTGAGTGGGGCCTTCTTGTCACCTCCACTGCTACCACCGTTGGGTCTATTGTGGCTCACCCCTAGGGATAACAATTCACCCCACAAGCCTGTGCTTCTGACGAAGTCCATGGTTGTATTTGGTAATACTTTTTTGAAGTCGTTCGGCTCTAAGGTACTAAAACCGAATATGTTATATCTTACCCTGCCCAAAGCTGTTTCGTCCTTCAAATTACAGAACCGACAATCCGAGGTCAGAACCAGACTCATCTTCTTTAGGTGGTAATTCAGTCGACAATATCCTGTAAGCAGTCCCGTCAGAATGCGTAGGTTTGTTTTACTCCATTCCAGGATCTGCTTATTTTTTGTTCTCAGAGGGTTGTATATGAACGCCTTCGAGTGAGAGAGCCCCGGTATGTCTGCCCAGTACGTGAACGTTTTCTTCTCCGCCCAGGTAGCTATGGCTGATCTAGCAGTGCTTTCCGCAATACCATAAAATGGTTCAGGTCCGATAAATATAGACTCTGATCCCTTTTTTGCCAGAGTGTCGGCCTTCTCGTTGCCCTCCACTCCTCGATGCCTTGGCACCCAGGTCAAAATGACTCTGTTCTCCTTGTCTAGTTTTTCAAGGGATTGTAATAAAGAGGTAATAAATAACGTAATGAAAAATTTTCACGTGGATGAAACATAGAAAAAATATTCCGAGTACCTACCACAAAATATTAGTTACATTTATAGACTGTGAGACGCGAAAATAAAATTATTGATAGAATAATTGAAGTTCAAAATGATTTAATAATTCAAATAAATAATGTTCTCACTTTTCAGCATGCGACTATCATCTGAATGATTGTATTTATTATGTATTCCGTATTCTTATACGCAGAGTACTAGGTTACAGTGGTATTTTCTCATAATTTCTAGACTTTTTTAATCTCGTGTTTGCTGTATTTGCAGAGGGTAGCTGTGGGAAAGGTTTTATCTATGGGGAAGACAGTGGTAGAGGAGAGGGGTTGTTTGGAAGAGGTTGATATTATTGATAATTAAAGCGTTATTCTGATGGGTTTTATCATTGATTGAGTGGTGATGTAATCTGTGTTTGAAATTGGTAAAAAGTGAAGCGGATTGGAAGAGTTGAGTGGAATAGTAGCTGAATAGAAGAGTAAAAGGTGTTGTCATCTTAACTATTGGGGCTGGAGCGAAAGGCAGAGACATACGTATGGCTATGTTATGTACAGAATTAAATGCAGTCAACGTAGATGAAGATACGTATAAGTAGATGGAGCTGCCGTAAACTTCACAAAAAGTGATTCCATCTAACGTCTTTAAAAGTGGGAAGGAGTTTTGATTACATTCGGCCGTTGTAGATATTCTACTTTTGTTTCCGGAATGTGCTGCTTCGAATTTAAGCGAGAATCAAGTAGGTATTTTACAATAATCCACAACGGGAAAGACATAGATATTGAGTGAAATAAGAGGGGGGATTGTTAAAGGTTTTCTACTATGATTACGTTTTTTTTTTCGATACTGAATATTACTGAGGATCATTCAAAAAATTCATGAAAGCTGGAGTAAAATAAGAAAATTGGCAACGTTTACCGAAAGTCTACCACAAGTTCTCTTCAACCGGTAGTATTAATTAGCTGTTGTTAATTAATTTTGCAAACGGCCCGTGTCGGCTTAAGTTTTTTTTCACAAAGCTGGCTCGACTAAATTATCCTAAACTGCCATCAGAGGAGAATTAAGAGCTTTGTGGAAGTTTTCTTTAAAAAAAATCTTTAGCATCAGTCGAATATTTCTCAGTTCTTGTTAAAAGTATTTAAAAAAATTATCAAGTATTAATTAAGCGACTTAACGGACTTATTCAACTTTATCCTCCAAATATTAATAATTTAATTAGAAAATACTAAACGTGTTTAATTTTTGTCAAATTGAAATTAAATAGTCAAACGATGATGGTTTTGATTGGTTATAATTAATCAACTTACTCGGAAAATTTTGCTTCGACTTCTTTTCAGATAAATCAACAATTATGGTACAGATAACGGATACTTTCCAAATTCACTGAGCACGTACTGCCGCAAACTTTACTTTAGGCATGTTTCCCTATTCTATCCAGTAGTTTCCCAGGTGCTGGAGCCTCAGATTCTGTAGTGCTTCGCACTTCGCATCTATATAAATCAAGGTTTTCCTCCAATTCCACATGTTTCACATTCTCTCTTCTCCACTAGTTTAAATTATTTGAGGAGCCCATTCATGCGTCAGTGTTCTGTCAAAGCTCTTCGGTATACAGTATATGTTTCACTGTATATACTACCTTCCATATAATCCACATTTAGAGTCTCCGTTGTGTAGTTTTGCTTTTTGAAGGTGTTCCTTAACTGGTGCATGACCAGTCATAAAAACCTGTTATAGTCCTCAGCAGATTTCTGCACAATGTGAGTAGTTCCGCTGTATGCTTCAGGCATGGTTTTCCTCAGAAAGTTTAGTCAGTAACTTCATGTTAACGTCTGCCTCAGTCCTCCTCGATTATCGTATTATATTCCAATGATCATTCAATAATAGATCTATGGAGTAAATTACACTTTTTACGGTTTGTTTCGAATAACGGACACGGCGCTAATACATGTTCTATACTTGTTTGCACATTACAAGTCATGCACATAGGTGGATCTTCCCATCTAAGAAGATACTCGTGGGTATAGCGTGTATGACCCAAACGTAAACGTGTCAAGTTCTCCTTTTAGTGTGCAAGGTATTCCAAGGTATTATACTCCGTTTAACTGTTCTTAATTTGCTACTAGAGCTTAACCACACATTATACCAGAGTAACTGCACTTTGTTTTCATGAGACAATTTAAATCTGAATAGGTGTCTTTCTGCAAACGGAAGGGAAGCATTTTCTGACGTTTGCTTTGCAACCCTATCAGCGCTTTATTCCTTTATGTGATGGAACCCAAAGGACAAGCATCGTTTTATGACTGCTACTAAGTTCAGCTATTTGTTTGTTAATCTGGACAAGAAGTTCATTGATGTGATATAGCTTATTAAGCAATATTAGTCCAATTGTCTCGGAATTCATAACAACAGAGCGTGAGGTGCCATTTAGGTGCTATTTATGATCACTTGTGTGGGTACTTCGTGTTAATTAAATTTTGTGGGTCGGGTATCAATATTAGGTGCAGCAGATAGCCATGGGGGAACATCATTAAAAGTGGGAAACAATTTTGTTGGGAGAAATAATTGGAACTTTTGGCAGATTCTGTTTATTCGTGCGAAAAAAGATACTGGGAGATAAGGGTGGTTATTATAAGAAGTATTCAATCTAGGTATCTGATGGAACATATTTTTCGGTCGGATGGTCTCCACTCGAAATTACATTTTTTGCTTACCTTACCGGGAAACCAATCATATGAACACCAAAAATAGGGCGGAAAATTCCTAACACTACTATTGAAATTTTTCACTGTCTGTCACTTGATTAGGTACATACTTTGACGTTTCACGTGAATTTTTCAACTAATCGTCAGTGTCAAAGTTTTCTATTATATTTTTTTATTTTTTGGTTTATTCGGTACTTAGGTGAAAAACAGTTGTGTGTCAGACATGCAGGAAACGTTTAAGCAGCCCTTAACTATCAGCTGCCCTCGCTTCGTTACGTTGGCACGTGCATCATGTCTTGGGCTGCTAAAGCTCATTTTCTGCCCTTGTGACACAATATACTTTTGCACAAGCTTCAACAGGGTATAATCTATATCGGCAATCCTCTAGTAAGTTACAAAAAATTGTAAGAACTTATTTTGATCAAAGATTACTCAAGTTTTGGAAAGCTTGAACTTAGTGTAAGCAGTCTTAGTGAATAAAGTGTCGCAGAAGCATGTAAATGATAAGAAAAAACATAGCCCAATAAAAAAGACGGTGAATTGATTTTTTTTTCTAACACTCCCCGATTGGGTTTATAAAGTGTATTTTGGCATGGGGAACGGAATTAGCATATTCGTGGAGTTGAAATCGCCCGGGAAATAGTGGAAATCAATGTTAATTTCTCGCAATGTCAAAAATGTCACACATGCAGGAAACACTTAAAGAGCCCGTAACTATCAACTGCCCTCGCTTCGCTACGCTCGCCCGTGCATCTAATTGTCTTGGACTGCCCTTTTGAAAAATAAGCATATGATGAGCTAAACAGCTCTCTTCTTAGGCTTAAGTGCATTTCTCCAGATTTGACAAAAACGCTTTCCCTTTGACTGGTACGAATTGTTCATGTTGCAAGCGTAGTGCTGTGAGTTGAATAAAGTCTAGATTTTTCAACGTACGATTTCTATCGGATGCGTAGGAAATGTATCTCACGAAACTTTTATAGATAAGAAGTAGTGCCTTTTGTTCACAGATCCAGCTGATATTTGATACTGTTTTAAGCAGGTTAATCCCAAATAAACATGATTTGAGGTTTCAATAGGGGGGTCCAGGATAATTTGCTGTCAAATGTCATCACTAAATATTTTATTTTTCTACTTCCGTCACTAAAACCGCATCTAAAACACGGGTTTGAAATTCGCAAAACGTCACTTTAAACACTAGTGTCTATTTTGTAATACATAACGACGTCGTTTGTGGGCGATTATCGTTTATGAACGACTTTCTCTATTTTATAGTCAATGGTAGTCGTTGTTGGACGACAAAAATGGCTACAAAGTTGTCGTCCACCGACGATACCTTGACAGCTCTCGTTGAGAAAGTAAAAAGTCGATAACTAACCTAAAATAGGGTAAAGGTCATTGTGCACGCCTTTATTTATCTGAAGTGTTGGTATTAATAAAAATTATGGCAGGTGAAATAACTAATTTGGTTTTAGATGAGTTACAAAAGAGGTAATGAATTGGATTGTCTACGTACTTAAATATCTATTTAAAATGTTAATTTTCAATAACTTGGTGTCTACATTTAGAGAAGAAACCCGAGAAAGATTACGTACACTGAGAGATACCAGTAATCCTTTTGAGCTCCCAAAGGAACTTTTTAGGCAGTTATATAGACTGGATGTTGTGTCGGCAAAAGATTCATTTGAGGAAATTTTACCTCATCTATCTACTTATGTTTTTTTAATTGAATCGTTATCCTCAATAAAACCCAGAATCAGTCCCAAATTATCAAAATGGACATTAGAAGTGACACTGGAAACACAATAATCTGGAAAAATAATATTCGACGTACGTTTTCTGTCAATTCAATAATACCAACCTTAAAATTTGTCGTTAACTTTGTTCACTAAAATAGACACTGAATGATAATGTTACAAAATGTAGTTAAGAGAAATTGTCGTTGACAAATAAGTCGCCTGCGTAACGATATCGTCTGGAAACGTCAGTTAATGTCTGTCCATCTTGTGAATATAATGAAAATATAATATAATTAAGATCCTGCAGGCGTCGATCTTGTGAATATAATGAAAATATAACATAATTAAGATCCTGCAGGCGTAGAAAACCTACTGTTAAAAACATCTTTATTCTCTCGTTTCATAAGGCACTCGTCCTCAGAAAAAACTCGTGACTGAAGTAACGTTATTCACACTTGGTACTTAATATACTATTCTGAACAAACTTTAATAAATAAATTTAGCTGTAAAGGTATTGTGTGACGACGTCTAAATACTATAGGAGACTTGAAAGTCAAATGCTGATGGTACAAAATTTGTAGCAGACGAATTTATCAATTCGTATTTTTGTTATTGTTGCTTCTTTGTTCATGATATTCATTGAACGGACTTACAAAGCGGGAGTACTATCTTTTAAAATCCAATCCGAATTGAAATACAAAACAAAATTTTATTGGATCGTATCTGTGGTTAACATTTCTGTGGGGAAATTGCAACGTGCCTCGTGACTTGCCAGTGATGTAATAAATTATATTTCGTCGTCTCAGACTTCAAAAACTTCAACCCTAGTATCATTTACTCGACGGATATTGTTTCATAAAAAGAAAAAATCACATTCCTTTTGTTAAAATGATTATAAAGAACGTGACGATCAATTGAAATGATTACAGAAAAATGTCCACCACTATGAAAAACATAAAAGATTCATTTAATACTATGGTATTAACAAAAAATATTCGCAGTGTTTCCAATGGTTCACATAATATGGTTTAACTTTAGAAAAGGCTGAACCAACTACTTTTAAGTTGAGAATTTTGGAACAGTTGGCGATATTTGACACTACCTCTACACCAATACTTTATAGTCTAACTATTGTCAGTGTAATGACCATAAAATAAAGCAATGTTGTCAGATATATTTTTTAAAATTGTTAGGCTCGCTACACAAATGTTCCCCTTACTTCAGTGAAATGTTAGTTCGTGATGTTATAAGAAAGCTAGTTTGGAAATATTTTTGAAAACATTTATTAGAAAACATTGAAGTCGCTTGAAATTGCTGAAAAAAGAAAAATTAATTAGAACCACTTTATGTATGTTACTATATTTAAGAAAATTTTGAAGAGTTGGCAACGTAGGTGCAGGTGCACTACACACTTCCGAACAATCCAATCATTAACTACGGTATATATCGTAATGTAACGAAATAACCGAAGTATACTCCCTTTGACTACTTTCACATAAAAAATTATACGGTCTTGAGGGTGTTCGGTGGGGTTGTGTTGTGGTTCGGGTTATAATCCACTAGTCTCATTTAGTGTCGGGTGTGAATTTTGTATTAAAGAAATATTTAATATAATATATATTTCTTGGTTAAGTGAGGTTAGTAAATTATTATAGGTATTTATAGGAAAGTGTAGGTGATGTAGTGTAGAAAAGTGTCATTAATATAATACCTATTTGATGGTGTAGTGGTTAACTGGCGTCAGTGAATTGATATTAATATAATATTTATTTGTTCGTAGACGTCAGGGTAAGTTTTATAATATAATTAATTGGGATGGCATTTTGGAGACCATTTCAAACGACAGTCCAAGATGGTGCGCGGGAATCTAATAATTTGGCGTCACATACAAATGACTTAGCAATAAATGATACCGATGATAGGGCCGAATTTAAAAACAAAGATTTACACGGAAATGATATAGACATTTGCACAAATGAATAAATCCCCTATAAAAATGTTATCGTACGCCTATTGCAGAAACAACCCTGAAAACTCAGTGGTATTCAAACTTTTGTCGCCCGGAATATAAAGTTTCCATCTTTGCTCTTCTCCCTTAAGCCAGAATATAAGAAATCGGAAAGGGAGGCGAACACGTACTTTCGCAATTAATTTTGAGTAAGCTGCATCTTTCAAGATTCTATACACACCGATGAAGCTAATAAAAGCATGGTAAAAACGGATATTGCGTCTAAACCTCGCAGATTTTTTGTTGTTGCTGATAATAATGATACTATAAACATGTAGTAGATTATTTCATCTAGCTCCAAGCCAAAAAAAGTTTTTAAATATTTATGTTCCAAGGACGAATAACTGTCCATTATAGTCGAGCCTGCAAATTGATAGCCGAGGCTAGCAAGCAGGCGATATTATAGACAGTGTTTCGCCGAGGTGCATATTATATTAATTTATCATCACCTTTAACTCGCTCATATAACACGATCGGTTGAGTAGTTTTTGAGTTTATCAATTACAAACAAAGAAAGAAACATACTCACTCATGTTTCCTCTTGATAATATTGCTAGTCTTTTTCAAAATACTTTTTAGTCTGCTTTTAGTGTTTTTTTTTACAATTCGCACATTTTAACCTGTTTCAAAAGGTTAACCTGACTTAGCGATCAAAACTCGACTAGAATCTGAACGTAATTTTCGAGGGAGCTGACGAGTTTTAAATAAAAAATTTGTGTTGTAATTTTTAATTCATTCAAATAAATAGAATATTCATTTTCACTTTACATACAATTTTTTATTTCTCGTCAAACGATAGAAGAAACAAAACAAAACGTGCTGCCATGAAATACGGCGTTAGCAAGCAGCGGGTTGTACAGTTCAAAATAGAATTTCTCGTTACTTTTGTCGGCGTTTATTCCGAAAACAATGCACGTTTGGAAGACGAAGACGAACGTGCCAGCTACCTTGTTAGTTCCTAGAGCATGAAGTCCAGGTGCTAGTAAGTTGGCTCGAAATCCAGTTTAAAATGCAAAAGAGAACGCGCAATAGAGTTAGGACCGAACGTTTGTGTGTCTGTGAAATACTAGCTGTTGTGTCGGTTTAATTAGAACCTGGTTTGTAATACTTGCTTTTGTTGTGGCTTCAGGAAAACTTAATAAACTGCAATTAAGCAAACGTGCAGGATATACAAATCATTTTTAATAAATCAAACACGGAATCTAATCGATCTCTCAAAGGTTTTTGTATTTGGTTTGTTTTCTGTGAGTAGTCTTTATACAATCATGTATCACGGCTCGTTCAGCAACCACATAGTATCTTAGAATGTTCTCCGCAACTCCATCTTTCTCTATACAGAAGCGACACTAGGTGTTTTGATTCAGTGAGGACTCTAGCTCTGGACCTGATCGATTTCCTATCCTAAATAGACAGAGGTGACACTTGGTGTTTTTATCAGACCTAATTTTCCCAGGTGATAGTTTGGCCTGCAGTGACCAGTGAAGATTCTAGATGTAGACCTGGTCTATTTCCTGTCCTCTGGTGAATAGACAGAAGCGGGACTCGGTGTTTTTAATAAGACCTTATCTTCCCAGGTGATAGTTGAGCCTGCAGAGACCAGTGAGGATTCTAGCTGTAGACCTGTACTGGGACTCTGCATAGAATTCTACTATTGACTCTATTCACACGTCTTTGGTCTACGATTTCTCAATAAAAACTTTGATATATTCCATAGTAATAAGTCAGAAATAAAAGAAGACTTGTCGACAGTATGCATATGGTATACAAAGAGAGACTTTCGACTGCTGTCGACTGGAATAATAGTAGTAATAATACTGTAGAAAACGATCCGTAGAATTCTATAGTGTGCAGAGTCTTAGGCCTGGTCTATTTTCTGTACTTTGGTGAATAGAGAGAGCTGACACTCGGTGTTTTCAATCAAACCTAATCTGCCTAGGTGATAGTTTGGCCTGCAGTGACCAGTAAGGATTCTAGCTATTTCCTATCCTTTGGTGAATAGACAGAGGCGACACCCGGGGTTTTTAATCAGCATTAATCTGCCCAGGTGATAGTTTGGCCTGCAGTAACCAGTGAGGACTTTAGCTGTAGACCTGATCTATTTCCTGTCCTCTAGTGAGTAGACAGATGCGACACAAGGTGTTTTCAATCAGCCTTATTCTGACCAGGTGATAGTTTGGTCTGCAGTGACCAGTGAGGATTTTAGCTGTAGATGTGGTCTATTTCCTAGCACTTGGTGAATAGTCGGTACTTAACATTTTTATTATACGTGGTAAAAGGCTATCGTTAATTATAATGTTGACTTATAGCATTCTGTTAATGTGAAAATTGATATTGAAATAATAAATTTTGTATATAAGTTAATTATATGACAAAGAACGGCCAAGTGCGAGTCATACACTAGCAGGAAGGGTTCCGTACCATTATCTATAAAAACCGCAAAAAATCACGTTTGTTGTATGGGAGCACCCCTTAAATATCTGTTTTATTTTAATTAAATTATTTATTTTCAAATTGAATAATACAATTCAATATTCTGTGAATATTTCAAACGTCCACCTGTTGCCGTTATCAATATCGAGAATAACCACCAAAAAAAATCATGTTGGTTGTATGGGAGCCCCTTTGGATATTTATTTTATTGTATTTGTTGTTATAGCGGCAACAGAAATACATCATCTGTTAAAATGTCAACTGTCTAGCTATCACACTTCATGAAATACAGCCTGATGAATGACGGACAGACAGACAGACGTACAGCAGAGTCTTGTATGTATGTATGTATTTTGGGGTAACATTCACTGATACCAAAAAAATCTATTGTGCCCTCCTACTTCTACTTAGTTTCTTAGGAGAGTCTCAGAGACTAGTAGCTCCTTTAGTTCTATTTCCCGGAGGATTTTTAGGATATCTGCAGGCTATGTGGATGGAGGTTTCTTCTTCCATTCCACAAAATCTACAATCTTTCTCCACTATTTTGAGCTTTTTAACATGCCCATTCAGGGGACAATGTCCCGTTAGGATTCCTGTTAAAACTCTTAGTGCAGTTTTACTTTGACTTATGCATTCATTTGTTCTCAACAGACTGTAGTCACCCAGAAGAACTTTAGATTGCCTGAGCACTACTAGATATTTCCAATGGTCAGATCTTCTCTTTTCTTCGGCTTTACCAATATTACATCGGAGCTGATTCCGCAAAAGGGTTCCGGCCTCCCAAAAGGGTATTTCATTTCCCCTCTTCGCTGGTTCATCTGCTATTTCGTCTCCTTCTATTCCAGTGTGTCCTGGAATCCACAATAAGGTGACTATATTGTTCTCGCCCAGTTCATTAAGTTTCCCTAGGCATTCCCACACCATTTTGGAACTGATTACACAAGAACTCAGCGCTTTAATGGCTGTTTGACTATCAGACATTACAGCAGAGTCTTAGTAGTAGGGTCCGTTTTTCACCCTTTGGATACGGAACCCTAAAAATGTGAGTTGAAATGAACTCTAGTAGCATTCTGTAATAACAGTAATTCACAAAACCCCTTAATGATATTCCAATTGATACAAAAAAAACATGTACATTCGCCTACTTAATGAGTAAAAAAAAATAATACATTTCTACTCCCATTCGCTTTAAACTCGGAGTTGTAACTGAATTAGCCCACTGCCCATTCTTCCGCATGTTACTAGAGCTTTTCAAAGTGTTCCACACCCGCAAAATCGAAATTCATCACCAACAGTGCATTTTCATTACTCAGGGGCTTCTCTCCACTCCAATGAATACACACTCGTGCACTAACACTCAATTTAATTCAGATTTCATTCGTTAACATAAACTATTTGATATTTACAGTAGGTTTCTCGAAAAAATATGCATGTACTTGATTATACTCAAGTATTATGACTATTATAAAAAACTATAGTGTTTGTGGATAAACTAAAGAGCTGTTTTAATTGTAATATATCACTATGTTAGTCACTGGACTTCATTATTTATTAACAACGATGGTTAGATAAATACCCCAAGTATTTTTTTCTCTCCCTTAAATTTACATATGAAATGTATGAAACAGAAAGTTTGAAAGATTTTGAATTGTCAGAATAATTTTGTCTCGAAATTTCCAATCGAATATAATGTTGATATAGTTAACAAATTTGTGTAGTTCTGCAATCAAAGAAGACAAAGTATATATTCGAAAAAAATGTCTGCATATGGTTGAAAGGATTACCGACGAATAAAAGATGTGCATATGGAAAGTCGATGATTTTTCCGGAAAATACATCGATCTTTTATAAACTTCAAATAAGTCAGCTACCGAAGTAACTGCAGATATCATGAAAAACTGAGAACAAAAAAAGCTGAAGATATCGAATTCAAAAGAACTCTCTCTAAGAAAGTAACTGAATTAAAAACTAGATGTAAGACTTTTATTTTAAGTAGTTTACGACAAGTGGTGTATAAATTGTACTGCTAAAGAAAGCATATATCGGCAGAACAATTTAAAAAAAACAAAATCATTTTTGGAAAAATCTTTTTTTTTTATGTAAAAATCAACCTCACATATAATTGGAATCGAAACGGGAATTTGTAAGATAGGATACTGGAAGAATACGCCCAGGCAAACACATGGGAAGAAATTTATAAAATAACCATCAGAAAAAGTAGCGAAATAACTGCTCTCAATGAGCAGGAACAAACTACACACCATAACCGGGCTTCTTACGGGACACTTTCCCACAAAGGAGCACCTGAACAAAATAGGGCTGTATAATGGAGACCTTACATGCAGAAGATGCAAAGAGGACACCGAAACAGCTCTGCACATATTATGCAACTGTGAGACGCTGGACCACAGGAAGCAAAAACTATATGTAAGACCCCAAATGACTCCAGAAGACTTCTACAACCAACCAGTAAAGAACCTGTATGAGATAATACAGGGAACGGATTGACTGAATAGGCTGTAGTCAAAATATTAGGAGAATCCACAATAAGCCCAAGAGGCTGAGGTGGTGCCGGCAAAGGGACGGCTCCAAAAAAAAAAAGAAGCAGGTCTTGGAATTAAGAAAAGAATGATTCAAGTTTTAACCCCCCCACCCCCAAAACCCAAATAATAAAATTAAATACGTAGCAATTTTGTACTCATTATGTACATTTTTGTACAAGCATAATTGATTTTTGTACAAGTGATGTTCAAAAGTTGTTAAAACAAATGAAAGGGGTGAATTGGAAATTGGACGATGGCATTTGGTTCTATGACTTTTGTGCAATTTTGTACAAGATATAAAACTCGCCCAACCCATTGTTATAAACAATTACAGCCACATATGTCGCCAGCCCCCCCATATGGTAAATTGACAAATGAAATGACATTTCGTTGATTTGAAAAATAAGAATGAACTAAATAAAATACAAATTCTCCAGTTAAAAATAAGTGTTTCCCTTTTTACACACAATATGTAGCAGAAGAATTTTTCCCCACTCAGTTATTCTGACTATCAAAAAAAATCTACTCGGGAACGATATCTGTATCGAACGGAAGTTTATTGACAACATCCAGATACGTATTTCAAAGTTCAAGTTAGTGCATTTTAAGAAGGCAGCGGGGCTAGTCTCGTGTTAGACGCGCTTTTGCTTTTAAATTACGTCGAGTTGAAATTGTTTTGCGGTCATAGCAGCACAGCATTAGTTTAACTTATTCTTGCTGTGTTTTTTACCCATATTCTGGAGCAAGTCCCCATGGAGAAACTTGAAAAACTTTTTACACTTGTCCTTCAAGACTAAAAAAAATCTTTTCACTTGTGTTACACAAACCAATTTGTGGAAAAAGTTCAACATTATATCTGTATAAACTGCAGGTCTTATTTGTAATTTTTTCACATCAAGTGATCAAGTGATTAATTCTTTTTTTAATGATTTTTATTTTTTCATAAGTTTATACCTCTGTCCTAATTAAAAGAGGGATAATTCCATTTTAGAATTAATAGTTTATGTTTAATGCTTAATAACAAATAAAATGTCTAATTTTGTTAAAAAAGAAGTTGTTAACGAAGTAAATAAAAGTTTATCAAAAAGATTCCCGATTTTTAATATCGTATATATTTTATTCTCATCAAAAAATACACTACACACGAACCGTCTTTAAACTTGTACCACAATAGTTAAAAAATACACATTGCAAGTGGCTCTAATGTCTTACCATTCGATCACTAGCTGGCGCTGATGCTATTTTTTAACACTCCTCGAGAAAGTCCATCCATCGTCTTAATTGTATGTATTCTTAACGTCTAGTACTGATTTAGGTCGCAAAGCCAAATAAAGCAAAGCAGAAAAATTAAATGCAAGAGGAGAAAAAAGTTCAAGGTGCACTTAATGAACAGCAACTAATATTGCCAACACGGGAGGTTGGGGAAATTTGGGCAATTTAGAATAAATTGGGCGAATTTCGTATCTTGAACAAAATTGTAGAAAAGTCATAGAACAAAATGCCATTGTTCAATTTCCAATTTACCCTATGGGGGGGGGAGGGGGCTAGCGACATATGTCGCCAGCCCCCCCCCTTTCATTTGTTAATAACTTTTGAACATCACTTGTACAAAAATCAATTATGCTTGTACAAAAATTTACTTAATGAGTACAAAATTGCTACGTATTCAATTCTATTATTTAGGTTTTGGGGGGCTGGGGACATGTACATGTGATATTGTTCATTTGCTTGTAACTTCATTCTCTTTTGTCTTTTATCATATACCCAGTTTTTTTATAGCTGTAAAATGTACCCCTTTATTCCGGGCCACAGTGTCGACTATAAACTGACATGATCTGGTTATGGGAAAAATATGGATTGACAACATTTTTACAGGTTTTTCGACTCTTGATAGAAAAGTTATTCTCAACTTCCGAATATTTATAGCGTAACCTCCCCATCTAATGACTCGCAAGAGAACTTCATCCCGCTGGACCTTCATCAACACCACCAATAAAAGCAATGGCTTCTAAAAAACGTAGAGGGTTGATCGTTTTCAAAGTAAACTAACACTTCTAAAAATTAACCATTACTCAAACTGTCAAAAGGGATACTAACGGGTGATTGAATGCTAGATTAAAGGTTTCACGTTCCCTTATCTTTACGGTGCAATGATTTACTAGTTATTCACGACACAACTGTCCGAAAAGATCTATTTACAAAATGCCGATAAAAAAGCAAACATTTTTTCTGTCGGTTAGACAAAAATGTTCTCCGTACTCAATATATTTGGGGTGTGTGTGTGTGTGTCATGTCAATAGATAAAGTTTGTGAATATATTTTGAGAGGTATGTGACCATAAAGCATCTGAGCATGTAGGGGTTGCATAACAGAGTGTCGTTGACAAAAGAGAAGTTTTTTTTGGATAATATTTTCTATTTGAGTATAAAATTCATAATTTTGACACTAATTCTGAACACAAAATGTATATTTTGTCACTAGTTTTGATTTTTGAGTATACATTTTTATTGGGAAAATAAATACGTACTTATTACAACAAATTCTTTCATTTTAACTCAAAAAAATAACATGAGATAAAAAAGATAAAACATAAGGTTTTATTTGGAAATTACTGTGATTTACCTAAAAAATTGAACGTACAGTTCTCTAACGAATTCCCACAGAATGTTCGTTCATTATTAATTGACTCGTTAATATATTTCATCACAGAACCAGCATCTTAAAGTTACGTTGCTGACGATCAGCGCAATGCAAGGGTTGTCTATAATTCTGGATTTTGCAAGCCAAGTAATCTCTCTTTTTTGAGATGTCAGAAAATGTTTTGATGCCAACTGGTGGATGATACATTTTCCGTTTCCAAGGAAACATCGATTGGTTTTTACTTGATTTGAACGCATTTGATATTTTTGGAGTATTTAGTACAATCAGAATAATTCCAGCAACATATTTGGCTATAACCAAAACTTTCTCAATATATGTCTTTGCATCTGAAATCCTTATTATAATGGAAGAGCTGCAGTCATTAACATCCTCGGACCCATATTTAGTAAATCATTATTTCGACAACCTCCTACTAGCCAATCTATGAAAAATACTTTCAAGCCATATGCATAGGCGTAAGTGGAAAGGTTCATTCATTAGTAAGGAAGAAACTATATAATCTTCCTTTCTATAGGCTGCTTCAATTTTCTCAACCAATTTTTTCGACTTCGAGCAGTAATTTATTGATACATACACAAGCAACGTATTAATCCAAAGCTACTGTCTTGTTGACTATGTATAAACCGTATCAAACAACGACATAGTTTTCCAGGAGTTATTCGCAATAGGATAAATGGTGGCCAGATTCAGATTCAGTCGGATTTTGGGGAGTAGTATGCTACAAGTAGTTGAGATTAAATCAGTAGAGTACATCAAGCCGTTGGTTGATGAAACAGATTGGCGAAAATAAGAGATCTTTTGGATTATTATATAGGAGCGTTAGAAGTTGTTGAAGGTTTATGGAAAACACTTGATCTCTTAGATACGGGTGCAAATGAATCTGAGATTAACAAGCATCATCTTTATAGAAAGGTTACTAGTAATACCAAGTCAATTATAACAACAGCAGTTATAGATATAGTTTATCAGAAGATAATGAAAAAAAATGCAGCTCATGAAGTTTGGAAATAGCTACACCTTTAGCGTCCACGGTCATAGGTATGTCCTCTGAAGCCTGATTAATGACCAAGCAAGCACTCCTTTTGATTTCGGTTCCCCAGTGCTTAATCTCCTGTCGGAAACATCTCCGATTTGAATTTTGCGAGCAATGGAAACTTTCTTGGTTGCGCTCTCTCCTAAATACCCTCTAGCAACCTTCTTCGATTCCCATCCACCAAGTTATTGTAGGTCAAAATATCTCCTCCAGCATTAACAAGAAAATTTGCCAGAGATCTTCTAGCGCAGTGACCAGTATACATATTAGGATTTTCAAAACTGCCGATATTCTTTTTTATAATGGATTTTAGATTTGTTCGGAAGCAAGTTCAACCTTATAGTGTTGGCTACAGATAATATACCGTCAGGAATATCAAACTCTTTGATGACTTTTAGAAATACCAAAATGAAATAACATAAAACGTTCTTGCATCACTGTTGTCAATAATACGATGAAGCTTTGAATATAACTCGGTTATTAGCGATTTAACACCGTCTCGTATATTGCTAGGTGACTCGACTATCGCCTCGTCTCCTATCAATGTCCTCAACTATAAATCGCATAATAATCTTGTTATATTAATAGCTATAAAGCTGACAAACTAGCTGCGCTTCCTGATATGATATTCGTATGTGAAATTCTTTCAGGCAGTTTCGTTCAGGCTAGAAGCTGTTATAACTCAAGCCAAAGAAAAAACGTTTGATGGGTTAACTATGCAGCTCTGTACACATGAAAGAAATTTAATAAGTTCAGTTTGTCAGAAAGGCGGCGGAACACAGTGTGGCTAGAATGGACTCCGGCCCACTCCGGCAATGAAGGAGCGGACGCGCTGCCTGTGAAAGGGGCGGCTACTACTTTTAACGGCCCGGGCCTCACAAAACAAACAATCCGTAAGGAGACGAGGAACTAGTTGAGAAACTAGCACCTTGCTCACTGGAGGGCTCTACAGCGTCTCAGGCAGTCCAAGCTCCTATTGAGGGGATGGACTGATACACATGCTAGAGCTGCTCTAGAACTACCAAGGAGTAGGTAAAAAAAGATAGCAGGACTCCTAATACGACACTGCTGTCTGAGGAAACACCTCTGTAACCTAGGTTTAGAGGAAAGCCCCCTATGCAGAGGTTGCGGCATGGCTGACGACCGAACCATGCTCTCCTCTTATTGGGCTGTGCTACGCAGGCGAATCTTCGGAGTCCCTGTTATGGCCTCTGGTGACATAAGCAGGCATCCACTGAAGAGGATTGAGTCCTTCATCGAGGGACTCGGCTTCAAGGATGCATAAGTAGCAGGAATGGCACAATGGGCCCGCCAGTGGCATCAGTGCCGTAACCCTGGCTTGAGTTTGTCTTGGCCGAGGTTCGCCTGACTAAATTAGTAGTAGTAGTCAGAAAGAAGTCCAAGAATCTTAGTTAAAGTAGACACAAGAAGAAACAAGACAAAACAACGAAAACACAAATTAGAAAAGCGACTTTTGCAATTATTGTAAATTGAGAGACACTGGATTGAATATGGACAAGAGACTGCCTGACAGTACTATCATTTCCAACCAACTAAACTCAATATGGTAGTAGATGTAGATTCAAGTATTTGGTGGTTTGATAATAGTGTAACCAAATCATCAGGAAAAGAAAGTTAAATGCACTTGGAAGCGGCAGCATTAGAGTTCAATATTTTCTGATAAATGGTTAATTCGTATCAATTTCAAAGGAAGTTAGGTTTGTAACAATTATTTAAACAAATCTAATCTCTACTTTAATAACTAGAGTTGACTAGAAGTTAACGGAGAAAAAAGGCTGTTTGGTTTTCGTGACGTAAGCCAATAAAATAATTACACCTTAAACCAAGGCAGAAGTTTGTTCTGCAAGGGCAGATAGTTTATTATGGCAGCGATATCTCGAACTATGGGGGCATCAAGATAAACGCCATGTGACAACTATGCTCACGAGACATTTAAGTATCAGCGTGAAAATAGAATCTGTGAGCCATGTATATATAAATTTTAGATCCATCAGTGTACTATACCAATGTCACATCCTGACTGCATGGTCCCAACCCATCCCAGCTTAGCTTGGTGTCGTATGGAGGTGACATGATCATTTTTGTGATTGTCATTTTTATTAGATAAGTTAACCTCCAAGCTAGAACTTCGCCATATCATTCAGTGAACATTTGCATATCTCATCTTCTTGATCTTTTTCTGTGGACAATACTACAAAAAAGTAGCCCAAAGTAAAATTTCAAACTACCCATATATTGAAAGATTGTATCTAGGTCAGCAGCGCACAAGTGAATCGAAAACAAAACGATTATTCTCGATTCGATACATAAAGCATCACTACAGGATATTTATGTCACCCGGGAGAATATTCCTGAGACAACACCAATGCCGGAAACTGTGGAAACAATTTAACTTGTGTCATCGTTGTTTTTATTGGTATTATTGATAGATTGTTTTTTATCAGTCATATGAACACATTAGCAGGTTTTAATTAGCTATTATCGGGCTACATTCACTAGAACTTGTGAAAACTATATGCGAATGAACAGATGAGTTGAGAAAATTATACTGAGTGAACTGGAATCAGTACAAATTATTTTCACTTGCAGAAGAGTAGATTATCTTCCAGTAATAAAAATAAATTGTTTGCATGACTGGAGTGAATCTACTATACACAGGTACGTAAATGCGTTGTCAAAGTTACACAGGGTGATTGATTAGTGTGATAAAGTTCAGTGCCTCCTTTGTCCTTTGAGAAATCAATTTGAAAATTTGAGGGTTCATGGCCAGCATCAGTCTCCACATTTTTAAATTATTCACAGTCTTACATATTTTATTGCATATTTGAAATCAGTTCAATACGCTGTACAATGTAAGGCATTCGAATAGTGGTAAAAATTCTGGAAAATTATTTATTTCGTTAATATTCATTAAATCTGATACAAGGTGAATCAAAATACGAATATATTATTTTTCCGTTTTTTCGAATGGATCACCCTGTATTTTATGAGAAAATCGAAGAGTACTACCAACGTACTTTTTTTTTATAAACATTCCCTATACCTAAAACTATTAGTTCTGTATCTGTATCTGTAGAGTAGGGAGGGTGAGTGTAGGCTCACAGCACTTAGGCCACATGTGACCCATTGTACATCCTCCCGAGGAGTTGTCTTCCTAGGTCATTGTCCATCCTGTCCTTCTCAGGAAGGTGGACAGGTCACTAGGAGACATCTCCTTTATATCGGCAGGTGTAGGCCAAGACTCACCGAACACACACTCTCTTATTGACGATAACTCCGGACACTCGCATAAGACATGCCTGACAGTTTCATCTTCCTGTTCACACATCCTGCATAGAGGTGTGTCCACTAGCCCCATAGTATGGAGGTGTTTTCCTAGTTGACAGTGACCAGTCAGAAATCCTACCGTTAAACGTAGGTTTCTCCTGGTCATCGCCAAATATTTCTTCGGCTCCAGCTTCCCAGGGTCGCCCAGGGTGATCCTGGCAAGACTGCATCCTTTGATTCCATCCCATCTCTTAAGGGATTGAGTATGGGTGTAGCGTTTGGCTAGTTCCGCAATTGTCGAAGTCGTTAGGCCGTAGGTGTCACTGGGTCCTAGAATTTTTAGTCCAGCGGCTTCCCTGGCTAAAGAATCAGCAATGCGATTTCCTTTACTCCTGTCGTGCCCTTTAACCCACCTCAGGATAATATTGTTATCTGCCGAGGCGTCAGCTAAATCTTGGTGGCACTCTAGTACTAGCCTCGATATAATACGTTGTCTGTTTAAGGCTAATAGGGCTTGTCTACTATCAGTGCAGATTATTATGTTTTTGCCAGAAATTCCTCTTCTGGTTAGTTCTTTTGTGGCAATTGAGATACCAGCCAGTTCTGTTTGAACTACGCTGGTATTGTTTCCCATTCCCCACTTCATCTTTAGGCTTAGTGCTCTTGAGTAAACTCCACATCCTGAGCCTTCTTTCATTTTTGAACCATCTGTATAAATGCGTATTGCATTTGCAGCACCTGGCTCTGTGTTCTGTTTTATTTGAATTTTGTAGGGTTTGTTAAACAAAAACCTGGGTTCAATTGCATCATTGGTTGCCTGCAGCAGAGGTAGCGCAGTGAGCGCTTCCTGCCACAGGCTCAACCTCAATTGGCCCACTCCTACTTCGGGGTTTACACCAGCCGTGCGCAATCGTACCATGGCCATTAACGCAACCTCCTTGACGTACAGGTCCAGAGGGGTCAGACCAGTAATTAGTTCCATTGCTGCGGTTGGTGTTGTTCTCATGGCTCCTGTGATGTTTAAGCAAGCCATTCGCTGTATTTGATATAATTTTTGGATGGCCGTTGCTTGTAGAACCTTCGGTCCCCATGCAATTGCTCCATACGTTAACATGGGTCTTATTATTGCAGTGTAGATCCAGGTAACCACACGGGGTGACAAACCCCATGTGCGTCCCACTGTCCTCCGACACTGCTCATAAGCCACATATGCTCTTTTTGCTCTGTTGTGTAGATGAGAGTTCCATGTTAGTTTCCTGTCGAGGGTAATACCAAGGTATTTCACCTCTTCTGAAAAGTTTAGTTTGCTTTTGAAGATTTCAGGAGGTTTCAAACCCGATAAACTTCTTTTCCTGGTGAAAAGGACCATCTCAGTCTTTCTGGGATTGATCGACAGTGAGTGTTCCTTGCACCATTTTTCAATTAATTTAAGCCCATCCTGCGCTCTATCGCACAGTGTGTTCACAAATTTGCCGGTCTGCAAGATAACTATGTCATCTGCGTAAGCAATTGTGTAGAATCCATTGTTGTTGAGGTGATTAATCAGGGTGTCTAGAACCATGTTCCACAGAAGGGGTGATAAGACTCCTCCTTGTGAACATCCCCTCATGACCAGTCCTCTTACTGTGATGTCCTCTACATTAATACTTATTGCTCTACTAGAGAGCATCTTGAGTATCCATTCTCCTACTACCAGAGGTACGTTCCTGGAGTTGAGTTGCTGGGTAATTGTTGGAAAGGTTGTTTTATCAAACGCTCCCTCGATGTCTATGAATATACCCAGGGTGGATTCTTTGTTGTCCAATGATCTTTCGATTCTGCCAACCACTTGGTGAAGGGCCGAATCGGTGGACCTTCCCGGAGTATATGCATGCTGATTTGGATGAAGTGGGTTGTGAACTAGCACTTCGTCTCTTATATACCGCTCGCATAACCTCTCCATTGTTTTCAAAAAGAACGATGTGAGACTAATTGGTCGGAATGCTTTGGTAAGGTGTAGTCCATCCTGCCTGGTTTGGGTATAAATACCACTCGTACTTCTCTCCACTTACTGGGAATATACCTCAGAGCTAGAGAGGCTCTGAAAATTCCAACCAGGTGCGGCATAAGAATATCCATTCTGTAGCCTAGAAATTTGTGGGAAGTCTTCGACTGCCTCACAATAGGCTCTCCAGGCTTCTCTTTGCTTTTGTCTGCAGACTTTTTTGAACTCTTTGAGGTTGGCTTTATATATTCCCCAGTCCTCTTTGAGTTTTGTTCGTTTTGCCTTGTTAAAGGTCGTTCTCGCTGTCTTTCTGAGGTGTTCCAGTTCAGGGCACCACCAGGTATTGGTCGTGCCACCTGTCTGAACCATCCTCATCGGACAGGATTCCTTATAGGCAATGTCTATTAGTTCTTGAGCTATTTTGATTTTTTTATTCAAAACATTGATTATATCAAAAAAATATGGCCTTACTACATATTCACGTGATATGAATTAGTTTATGAATAATAATGAAAGTTATGCCTATTAACACAACTATTTTTATGATTCGTGGCTCCTTACACTTGTGTGTGGGTTTTCAGTAACTGCCAGCAAACCATTAATTTCATTTTCTTCTGTAACAGAAGTTTTTGTTTTGTAGGTTGCCGCCTTTCTGTTAAACGTCCATGGTATACTCTTGTTGATAGTAAGGCGTTTTTATTGGATTCTCTCAATATCCAGATCATATCAATCATTTCATCACTAGTGAAATTCATTTTTGCTCTAGTTCAAATGCTTCAAAACACCAAAAAATGTACCAAACCGCTAAATAAACAAACAATAATGTATCTACTGTCATGTCATGTTATTGTGAAATATCAGTTTTTGACAAATCACAATTAATTGTTACATAATTAGATATAATCAATGTTTTGCATAGAAAAATTAAAATATCTCAAGAACTATAATAACTGAAGGTATAGGGAATACTTTATGAAAAAAGAAGTATGTTGGTAGTACTTTTCGATACTCTCATGAAATACAGTCCATTTGAAAAAATGGAGAAAATAATGTGTTCGTATTTTGATTCACCCTGTATCAGATTCAATGAATATTAACTAAATAAATAATTTTCCAGAATTTTCACTACTATTTGAATACTTTGGCAGCAACAGATTTTCATTATTGAATTTCTCTTACATTGTACAGGATATTGAACTTGTTACGATTTTTATGGAAAATTTGTTATAACCTTTTAAATACTTCGTAGAACACATCATAACCCTATATTATTGTGATGGGGAGGTCAAGCTGATTCCAAATATGCAATAAAATATAGGGTGTTTTGTTTAAAAAAATGTAACTTTGATATGGCGCTTCATTCTGGAACACCCTGTAAGATTGTGAATAATTTAAACATGTGAAGACTGATGCTGGTCATAAACCCTCTAGTTTTCAAATTGATATCTCAAAGGACAAAGGAGGTACTGAACTTTAACACACTAATCAATCACCCTGTATACACAAATGTATCAATACCTACCTATTTTGGATGTTTCAATAAATAGAACGTTTATCTGAATAAAGCTCCTATCACATCGTGCAGCATCTTCTTCTCACATAAAATTTTCACATTTAAAAATATCCTGGATGCCATTCAGATACTAATTTAGACGATGAACATTATTAATTAACCAAATAATACTGCCTAGAAATAATTACGACCATGTGCATTATAAATTTAGTGCAATTGTTAACCAACACCATGTTCTTAATCATCTCTAAATGAGATCTCGAGCAGCGTATTTAGTTGTCAACTCATATCTTGTGTATCTGCTCCTTCATGAGTGTAATATAGTATATATTCCAACAAACTTAGAGATAAGCTTGGGTACGGAGATGCGACATGTGTAACTATGTAATTTTGTGCCATAGGCAAATAATTACTGTACGGTTGAATATGCTGTGTAGTTTCAGGAAAATGTGGATTTTTACATAAAGAAAAAAGTAGAATTATTTAAAACCAAATCCGCACTACAAAATAGCATCTGCATGTAATATTAAGTGATAAACAGTCCATTTGATCATAAAATGAGAATAATTTCCATAATAGGAGACGGTATAATAGACCAGACGACTGACCCAAGAGTTTGATAGAAACAAAACTACGATTCAAAACATTAAAAAAAGGTGGGACAACTTGCCTTCAAATAATCAGTTAAATCTTTTCTTAGCTCTATTTTACTGGTCTCACTTTTCTAAATGTTATGATAAATTTTTATTTTTTCCACCTTGATTTACAAAATTTAATTTTATTGTTGTATCTACCAACATTTTGTATTATTGGAATTCTAGACAATAAAAGATTCCTCTGGGTGGCTACAACCTGTTGAGATCAAATGAATGTATAAGTCAAAGTGAAACTGCACTAAGAGTTTTAACAGGGATCCTAACGGGACATTGCCCCTGAACAGGCACCTGAAAAAGCTAAAAATAGTGGAGGAAGAAGAATATAGATTCTGTGGCATGGAAGAAAAAACCTCCATCCACATTATTTTGAATTGCACAGCAATTCAGAATCCTAGGGCACAACACCTAGGAGATTATTGGATAGAAGTTAAAACCTGCAGATATCTTAATATTCCTCCGAGAAATAGGACTAAAGGAGCTACTAGTATCTGAGACTCTCCACGGGAACTAAGTACTAAGTAGTAATAATAATTTATTCTTAAAAAGCACATAGATACTTCACATTAAAATAAAATAAATAAATTGATACTCAATAAGTGCCAAACACTTGTTAAGTAGAAGTAAGGAGACACACTATATCTCTTAGGTCTCAGTGAATGTCACCCCAATAGGCATACAGGGGAGGCATTGGTTGGCAATGCCCTACCTTAAAATCACAGTGCATTACCTTAAAAATACCAAAAACTACTAAGATAAATAATTATTATAATTAAATTGTTTGTTTATAGTTTGAGATAATAAAATTTGAACGACCGTAGGATGTAGCTCTGCAATGTGAGAATCTACTTTTTCAACTTTAACTGTAATCAAGAGGCCTCATAGGCTGTCAATGGGTCACGAAAGAATGGCTGGTATGGTATTTCTGGCCTTAAAAAAAAGAACAAAATCAGTTGATCTGAACGAAGTTCCCAACATTTTCAATAATATCTCGAATCGTAGAATTCAGCTGTTTTAAATATTTTTTATTATTATGTTAATTATTATAATAATTTTGCAAAAACAATATTATGATCTTAATGGTATTTTTGGTCGTATCTATTTACTCGTATCACCCCATCCAACAATTAATTATTACCTCACTCTCACTCAGATCTCTACATCCAAATCTCGAAGTTCAACCATTTTGTTCGCTTGTTCTTCATTATTGAGTACTTAATAGCTCTTAGATCTCATGCTCATGGACTATCACAGAAATTATTTGTTAACGAATAGCTATTGCGTACACATCACTGACCTAGAGGTCAGTGGTATACATGGTGATTGATTTAGGAGCCCGTACTTCGACGACAGATCAATTATGATAAATTTTTTTCACTTGCTGGTAACCAGTGCTGCCTTACCTCAAATTCAAACTCTAGCTACAGCCCTGTATACATACATACTAACATTTTTCTCAAGCTGGCATCACTGCCGTAGAAATTATACCATAACAACTATATAGTTTAGCATTGACACATTTTGAAAGATCCATTCACACTGCTAGAAAAATACTATTTTAGGTTATAATAGTTGTACCATCTTTATATGACGCACATTGTACAATTGAAGCAGTAACGTCATTTCATGTTTAGAACAGATCTGAGGCTTTGCTTGATTTTCCTTAATTTTCCCAAAAAAAGGGTAATAGTATCCCCCTAAATCATTTAATGTTATTAGTTAATGAATCAAAATCATTTGTCGCAGTTTATCTTTCTTATTCTTGGATTAAAGTAACAAGAACGAGACTGAAAAAACGGAATGCAAACAAAAAAGGATTGTCCATTAAATACGTAGTACGATAGTCATGAAGTCGTTAACAGGCTCGGAAAAAAAAATAAAAGTTTCCCTGTAAATAAAGGCTGGTATCGGAGTTGAATCTAGGAAAATAAAAAGCTTCATTACAGAGGACGACTAGGTCTAGAAAGAACTACAAGCAATAACTTAGTGTTGTTTGGTTGGTGTGTTTGTCTGGAAGGACAAAAGAAAAGAGACCCTTTTGGGGATTTTAACTATAGCTACTTTGCAAGTCTGACAGAGATCAACTGCTTCAATAATAAGGTTTGTTTTCATTCAGTGCCTGTTGTTTAGAAAATAACAAGTGAAACAAGAAAGAAGAGATAACACCTTAGAAAAGGATAAACCACTTAATAAGGTATTAATACTAATAGCAATAATCGTACATTATACTATAAGGGAGAGAAATGCGTTATTTTTGCAAAGGTGCAATTTGATGCCCGATGGCTACAATGCACCCAGGATAAAATAGCATCTCTCCCGAATGGTATATTCTATTTTTTCCACGGTCGGGAGTAGTAATCAGTTTCTATGACATCAAAATTAAAACAGAAGTAGTCTATTATTCCCAAGGAAGTATAATACTCCCGAGGGAGTTTACATTATAGAGAACGTTTTTCATTATACTTCCTTGGGAATAATCGACTACTTCTGTTCTAATTTTGATGTCATAGAAACTGATTTCTACTCCCGACCGTGGAAAAACAGTAGGTACTTATTTTTTTTTCATTCAATTAACATGCTGGCAACTATGGTCACTTGCACAGGGGCGATTACAGAAAACAATAGTTATTACAGATAGTAAAAAACATAGTTTAAAGTTTATGATAGAGTGATATATCTTTTAAGAATTTCAGTGTTGTCTCGATTTGGTTTGGGTCCCCTAGGATGTCTTGCAGCTGGGATTTGAGATTATGTTGTCGTCTTCTTGTGCTAAATTGGCGACAATCAACCAGGATGTGTTTAACAGTAAGTGGGCACTGGCAGCTTTGACAGGAAGGTCTGTTGCTTGAGGTCATTAAGTAGCTGTGTATGAGTTTGGTGTGACCTATTCGAAGTCTACGTAGTATTGATACTTCTTGTCTAGAGAGTCCAGTGGGGTCAGTATACAGAGGTGTGTTGAGAATAGGCTGGATAGAAAGTAGGGAAGTCTTGGTGGAGCTCCACTGAGTTTTCCACATATATCTGACGATTATTTTTGCTTCTGCCTTAACATCCTTGCAAATTTGGATATGAGAAGTAATTGTGGCAGTAGTCGACGCTGTTTTGGCATGCTGATCGGCCAGATCATTTCCAGGTATACCAATATGTGAGGGTATCCATATGATGGTGACTGTGGTGTTTAGGGAATGAATATAGTGATAAGAGTGATGGATTTCTTGGACAATGGGATAAACGCTAGAGAGTCTGTACAAATGGCAACTTTTTTATTGGAATGGTTGATGTGCTTAAAAGCTTGTAGAATACTGTACAATTCTCCAGTATGCACACTGCACAAAGGAAGGATTAGGGAAGTGCTGATGAGATTGTTTGCTGTGGTAACTGAGCAGCCAACGCCAGTAATACTTATTTTATTGATAATTCATGTATCTAAATATAAAATAGAAAACAAAAACTAGTACGAAAAAATTGTAAGAAATCGGAAAAAAGTAGATGATGGTTCCAGAAAAAAGCAGATTATAAAAAAATGGAGTTTTATTTACATTTAAAATTATATCGTATCAGTTGTCTTGAGACATTTGCAGACGAATACAATTTTATTTTATCGCGAAACATCAAAAAGAGGAACGATGGTTTATTAAAACGCTCACGGCGACACAAAAAGTAAACAGGCTGAGAAAAAATAATTGGAAGCGATACAAATATTTTACTTTGACCATACTGAATGTTGAAAACTTGTAAAAAGTTTTTGTTTTGCCAGTGGTCAAGATAATTAGAGAAACGTATATTTATGTCTTGATCATTTTATTTATTTCAATAATATGAAAATCTTATTTCAAAGCAGATAAATAGTAGCGTTAATCTCAACAAAGTATAACATTTCTTTATTCTACTGGATGTACTAATCTTAATTTAACAACATAACCATACATGACTTCATATAATTATTTGTCCACGAACACTTAATATAATAAGTCAATATTTTACCTCCTAACAAAAGGTTTTTGGTACCCATATATCTACCAGAGTGAATAATGGTTCATAATTCACTATTCTGCATTTAAATAACATGCCATGGCAACTCAACACTCACAAAATTTCGGTTCATAGGTGACTAGAGATGGGGGTTCAATATATTATGAAATAAACTATTTTTTTATTAGTGAAACATTTTAGCTATTTAAAGCACGCCTCAGCGTGTTTAAATCGAACTTTCAAAAACGCGCGTTTTTTAAAGTTACCATGGCAACATCAACAACTCGAGAAACGAAGTCTAAATGACAATTTTTTTATTATTGATCTGACAGGAGTACTTTGTAACGTCAAAACCTTTCTTCGAATAATATTTAACAATAATTTCAATTTTATAAATGAAAATGGAAAGTACAGTTGGTATTGTTTGAGATATTAATATTTCGATTTTTCAAATCGGAGGAAAAGGTATTTAAATTAATACTATTATGTTTTTATCATTTCCATGACAACGCAAGGTTTACTGATGTAGCATAACGAATTCAACCATAATACATTATTAGTTCTTATTTCCATTTCTTGTTGTTGTAGTAGTAATAGATACCAGTATTTATAATTTCAAAGTGCACCAATAAAAAAAAATAGCGTAAAGTATTCGTGGATAACTGGTCTCTAAAACACTTGCTCTATTTCGAGCACTCCGGCTTCGCCGTCGTGCTCGAAAAATCGCGCGTGTTTTAAAGACCTTAATATCCACTTATACTTTAATATACTAATTCAATCTGCGTATTTTGTTTAGGAAATTTGTTTCTGACACGGTGTATCGATACTTTACACAGTTTCTCCCATCTCTATATGTCACATTTGACGTACTCCTGAAATTTATTAATTTTGACGTTAGAATTGTCAATAATACCAAATTATTACTTTCCGTTCTACACTCGCCTTATTTAATAAAGAAATCAAGGGTCGTAGACAAAGTATAGTATTCTACTCGTAATTTATGGCCATTATTCAATCGTCTGACTTGCTCCCCTCGCCTACGGCTCAGGACGCAAACGTCAACCTGCGTGAATAATGGCTATCATAAATTGCTCGTTTAATAATATACTATCATTCATCTTCGATTTCAATTCAGTTTTATAGTCCCTAGTGGTGTTCATTCATTTTCAAGATACAGATATTTGAAATATCTTTAAATAAAAATATGTGTAAATTCCAAATACAAGTGTTCATTATTTGATCATCTTGTGTTTGGAATGTCGTACTTCAGTGCCAGTTGTTTTTGTCAATAATTGTAACATGTAATTTAATTATTCTTCCTTATCATATTAAATAGTTTTAATATTCATTGTTAATCTCTTGCAGAATAATTAAATCAGTTTGTGGAAACCAACTTGCCAACTAAATTACATTTTGTGACACAACTCTGGAAGAAAATGTCGAGCGTAAAGAAAGATTGATATGGTAGATTGTACATATTATTAAAAATAAGAAAATGACCCTGTTGTAGCTGGTATATCTGAAGATAAAATAGTAAGGGATATTTGGCCAACTTATTGTCAAAACTTGACTGATCCTAATATAATAAATGCAGTATCAGCAATAAAACCATTATTTTCATATAAAATCCATTTTCAGAATGTTAATAACTAAAATTTAAAACTGCAAATAAAATAGGAATATTTAGTAAACGTCAAGATAATAGTATCATACTATTATAAAGCCTTACAAATTTGAAAACGACTTTTCTAAGGAAGCCTTCACTAAGAAGGGACCGGTTTCGGCGAATTTGCGCCCCATCAGTACAAGGTAGATATTATGCGTCCAGAAGCTCTGAGAGCATTATACTGGACTGAAGATAACACTGAAATCACATTAATACATTAACCCCTGTAAAGGGAATGCTCAGAATGCGATAATAGCGACAACTAACCACAAACCAAAATTCTGTACTGACAAAAAATCATCTCGGTCTACTCTTTGAAAAGTAATTTTCAATTTTGTTAAGCGTTATAATAGTACGATACGACAAATGTTGGAGAAAACTGTAATTAAATAAATTTAGACCCGTACTTGTCCTGCATTCTCCTCTACAGAACCACACTTACTATCAAAATTCTACTAAGCTGCTGAAATATTTAAAATACGATCTAAGATTAATAGTTCGTTGAGAAATTAAGCTCCAGTATAGTTTAGCGGCGATTTATCTAATACATATTAAGTTTCGCGCAAAGTTCCTCATATACCTTTCAATTATCAGTTTGAATCCGTCTAGAAACCCTTTCCGGGCCAACTCAATTACAAAATTAATCGAGATTACGTAGTAATTAAACTGAGGGTGACACTTATATGGATAAATACAAGCCGAAATTATTTTATTATCACTTACGATGAATATATGACAGAAGCTTTATTAGGATATCACGAAAAAATTTTAATCTAAATTAAAAGGGTTTGTCTTAAGGCGTCTGGCCACCCTGGCACACCAAAAATTTCACTTTTTTTCAAATTAATAAATTCGAAACTATGGACCCGAATATTTATTTTTATTTTTGAACTCAATATTATAAAGGGTTTTAAGAATAACATTCTAAAATTGTATTTGAAAATATTAAAAAATGGCGCTGAGATGTTGTTTGCAGCGGAGGTCCTCCACACGATACCCGCGTTCCTTGTCCCACCTGGTACACGGTTATGGTACATTTGAAAAAAAAGTTCAGGTTATTCTTAAGTAGTGTGACGACTACAATGTAGTGTTACCGTTTTTTTTTCGACCAATAGAAAAATATTGGTGACCCGAGAAAAAAAATTTATTTATTTTTTACAGAAATTTTTTAAATAGAAGCATTAATAAAAAAAACTTATCAAGTTATCAAAAAAATCCTACGTAATATTGTAGATAATGTATTGAAGAATATTCAGTAATAATTTAAAGGCAATCAGACGGATAGTTTCCGAGATTTCGTATGTACCAGATAAAAAAATGTAGCTTGGAGATAATCGCAAAAGAAAGTAACCGTTCAGTTATCTAGCTGACGGTGCGATTTTGGCCAGTCTTACCTTCAATCAGTGATCTCTGGACCACAGGCGACTCCTTCGGCAGCTGATTCAGTCTTGGGCTCTTTTTTCAGATCGCGGTCGATCGCCCGCTGCGCTGTGACTCAAACTTCCTGTCAAAAATGCCTGTAACTTTGCCGATTTTAAGTGTTTTGATACGCAACAAGTCTTGAGAAAGGTTCGTTACAGCGAGCAAGCGTAGCGAAGCGAAGGCAGCTGATAGTTGATGGCTGCTAAAGAATTTTCTGCATGTGTGACACACAACTGTTTTTTATCTACCGAATAAACCAAAAAATTCAAAAACATAACAAACAACTTTGACATTACACTAACGTTTCATTAAAAAATTCACGCGAAACGTCAAAGTATTCAAGTGACAGATGATGAAAAACTTGGGCTGCTAAACCATACTTTCCGCTCTATTTTTGGTGTTCATATGGTTGGTTTTCCGGAAAGTTAGTCGAAAAAAGTTTTCTTTCACATTTCACAATTCACATTAAGATTCTCGCTCGAGAAGAATTTCAGTCTATTAAGTTGCTAATTTAATTGGTCAAGTATTAGTTTAACCCTTTTTGCCCCGGGCCTCAATTTACACGTTGGCCCATCAGTCCCAGAGGTTTTTTCATGTTTAGAGTCCCATTGCCTTATATATACGTCGCATATAAATAAACAAATAAATTAGCAAACAATGTTTTTTTAATGAGAAAAATATATTTTCCTACAAACTTAAACGTTTTCTTTTCAAAAGTACTCATCAGAGAGCAAAACCGACCTACAGCTTCACCTTCGACCTATGCTTGTAACAGTGTTGCCACCAGTGCTACAATAATACTTAGCATATCTACAATATGTGAACAAATATATACGGAAATGGGTCCGCATGTCCTGTCTTAGGTGCCAGCATTTTGCGGCTTTGGGAACAATAATCCAACATCTACGGCATTGGGACACCAATGGGTCTAAAATTTTATAAGTAACGCATATTTTCGGCTTTGGTAAATTGAGACCATAGCACCTTGAACGTATATATACGGTGGCTGGGAATACAGACCCACTTTTTAAAAAACATATATAGGTGGCGTTGGGACAGAAAGGGATTTAAGTAACTTCACATCAAATTATTCGATTACCTAGAGCAAAACTAGAATGTGCCTCCTGTTTAAGTTGCGCAAATTATCCCCTAGCATATTACCCAATGAAGAAGAAAGATGAACTTAACCACACTTACTACATCATGATGGTGACAGGTTTTGATAAAGCGGTGACAGGTGATGGTCACGACACCTACCCATATACACCACCTGAAGCAATTTTTGCATTCACATATTTTTTGAATTAGTGAACACTATTATCTTCGTTCTTGTCAAAAACACAACTATATACTGAGATTACTTAGAGTTTGTTTAACCATCCTTTGCCGTTATGTCATAATCGGTGACGTATTCTGCTGTTTTACGTTTGTCTTTTATTAGTTGAATGTTTGTTTGTATGAATAAATTAGTAATGCCAATAATTGTACTTTGCTATAGGCGTTGCGAACTTTTTTACATAATTTAGTTTTGTTTTTACTTGAAATCTCCGTTTTTTTTAGCGAATTTCTTCTAAATTTCTAGCTTGAGGATGTTTAACGCCCCTGAGTATGATTTTTTACTGAATTTAAAAAATTACCGATTACCGAATCGTGATTAAATGGCGAATTATATAATATGTATATTAAAAATGTATTATACGATTATATTTTTTGAGTGAACCCACATGTATGGGAGAAAACAGGCAATAAATAAATTTATTTCTGAAAAAAACGTTGAAATAAAAAAATAAAAAAACATTATTGTGGTTTGATTCCCAAGAAAATAAGAAAAAATAACAAGTAATGCCACAAGGAACTTATAGAAGATATTTAAAATTAAACTTTGCACTTTCTCATTATACCGGGTAGGCATTTTGACAATGAAAAATTAATTGAAAAGGCGAAAATTACCAAAAGTAGTGAACAAATCAAGCTATGACAACTCAACTGTCAAAAGTAACAAATAAAATTTACGTCGACATCAGTTAAGAAATACGTTAATGACGTCATAATTCCGTGCCATCTATTTCATAATGAGAGATAAAGCTGGACAATGTATGACGTAACGGCAAAGGATGGTTAAACAAATTCTACTTACACTGACTTGTAATTCAAGATAGAGTTTGTTCAATCGACCTTTGCCGTTACGTCATAATCGGTGACGTATTCTGCTGTTATACGTTTGTCTCATATTAGTTGAATGTTATTTTACACTTAACCTCAAAATCATAATCAATGACATTTGTTAAGGTGTGTTTGTATGAATAAATTAGTAATGCCAAAAATTGTATTTTGCTTTATGCGTTACGTACTTTTTTACTTAATTTAGTTTTGTTTTAATTTGAAATCCCCGTTTTTTTTAACTGATTTGTTTCAAATTTTCAGCTTGAGGATGTTTAACGCCCCTAAGCATGATTTTTTATTGAATTTAAAAAATTATGGATTACCGAATTGTGATTAAATGGCGAATTATATAATATATATTGAAAATGTTTTATATACGATTATAAAATTATATATACGATTATAAAATTTTAAAATCAAATCAAGATAGACACTAACTCTAATTTTGCATAATATAGATAGATACTTACGTTGTAGACTGCATTTAACGGTAAAAGCGGCATTCCAGCATCCCTTTCTTTTGAAAAGTAATTAATTAACTTCAAAATTAAACTTTGCTCTTTCTCATTATACCGGGAAGGCATTTTGACAATGAAAAATTAATTGAAAAAAGCGAAAATGACCAAAAATACTGATCAAATCAAAATGTGACAACTGAACTGTCAAAAGTAACAAATAAAAATTACGTCGACATTAGTTAAGAAATACGTTAATGACGTCATAATTCCGTCTCATCCATTTCATGAATGAGAGATAAAGCTGGGCAATGTATGACGTAACGGCAAAGGTCGATTAAACAAACTTCTACCTGCAAATGCAAGAGGGCAGGACTATGGTACTGGGATTATTCCAAGAAAGAAAAAGCGGGTGGCCGGTGCGATAAATGCAATGGTAGGAAAAGATGAAGGACGAGAAGAAATCATTTTTTGTTTCCACACCTGAAAGGTTCATAAAGAAGTAGTGAGATGGTTGAAGTATGGAGAGCAAACCATCAATATGTACTGAATTTGGTTTTTATTTCCTGTACAGTTCTGCTAGGTACCTATGAACAATAACACTGACTGAATTTAGAATTTTCAATGTTGCCTGAGCTACTATGAAACCTATTTAAATCGTTAGGATTAACAAAAAAATTGATAATGTTGATCAATAGAATTTTGAATCCAAACAAAAAACATTCATTAATTTTTTTCAAGTATATAGGAGCATTTTGAAAATGATTCTTGTGTAATCTGATCGATTCCGCTTAGATAACAAGAAACGGATTTTATCATTACGCTCATTGGTTCATCAGTTTAAACAACAAAATTAATTAATTTTTCAATGGTTTCTATGAAAGAAGATATTTCACAATTCAGTGGAGCTGTTGCATCTGAAGTGGAAGACTGAAACTTGGGAAATTTTAATCTCACAATTATACCCCTGTTTTAATTAAAATTTTCATTGCTCGGCTCGAGCTGGGAGTCCGATGATTCCCTTTCAGTTTATTTGACTTGAGAGTACTACATAATTTTCATTTTATTGATTTTACACAAGAGTTACTTTAACATTTTGTATTCATGTGATATTGTGGTTGTATGAACCTTTTCGTCTGCCACAGCATAACACCTTGGAATGGGCCTGTGACCTTTTGGTTTTATTAAACCTTAAAAAACGATTTAGTTTTCTGTGGTGGTTCAGTAACGTGGAACATTAAATTATCTCCATGAAATTATGGAAATTATAAGGAATTTTTTGTACTGCCTTTTCATTAATCACAACATATCATCAGTAACAGTAAAGGGTCAAAATCAGAGGGGATGAAAGATTTGATTTAAAAAACGATAAAGGTTATGAAAAAATAAAGACATAGGTATGATAATCTAAATCAATTTTCATTATTAAGGAATTTTGTTGTTCAAAGAGGTGTTCAGGAAGTTATGATTTTATGAATAAATAGGCAGAATTGAAACAAGGAATTCATTTTGAATGAACGTAAGAAGGAGGAACTGAAAGCAAGAAAAAATAATCTAATGTAGAATGGCATACAAAAGGAGAAAATCTATAATGAAGCAAATAATAGTCGCAGAGAAAGTTTTGAAAAAAGGGAACAAAGGTGAAACCACAATATATAGAACATATCTAGCTCAATATAGAGATAAGTAAAACGCCTAAAAATTTAACAAATGACTTAAGAGACGGAAAAAAGTGAATTTAATGAGGTCTTGAACTTAACAATATGATGTTTTTTCAATATTAATAGTTGATGGAATGGGGAATCGATTATTTTTAATACTTTCATCCTCACAAGGTTTTTATGTCAATTTGAAAATAAAACTTTTGGATGATTTAAATAATCCGCCATTGATGCTGTGACGTACATACACTAAAAAAGAAGTTAGCTACATAAGGGTTGACATAGGACCTCAATTCTGATATGATGAAGTACTTATTGTTTATGCTTATGTCATATTGCTGTTATAGTGACTTTGGAGTTGTTTTTTGATTCCGATCTGTTGTGTCCGTGCAGTATGATACAAAACAAGATTTATATAATATTGACATCATTCCAACTTGAAAAATGGTGGAGAAAAACTAACTAAACTTAACTACCTTAACTACCTGTTGAGATCGAATGAATGCATAAGTCAAAGTAAAACTGCACTAAGAGCTTCAACAGGGTCCTAACGGGACATTGTCGCCTGAATGGGCACCTGAAAAAGCTCAAAATAGTAGAGGAAGGAGAATGTAGATTTTGTGGCATGAAAGAAGAAACCTCCATCCTCTTGCGAATTGCACAGCAAATCAGAATCCTAGGGCACAGCACGTAGGAGATTACTGGATAGGAGAGGGACATCTACCTAAGTTAAAGCATGCAAATATCCTAAAATTTTTCCGGGAAATAGGACGAAAGGAGCTACTAGACTCTGAGACTTTTTTTAGGAACTAAGTAGAAGTAAGGGGGCACAATAGATCTTTTAGGTCTCAGTGAATGACACCTAAATATATATGTACACATACAACTTTTCATACTTTTATAAACCAATGACTAACTAAAAAATACTATAGCACAGCTAATAACCTATCATAGAATAGTAAGAGCTGGGAATTCAGGACTATAGATTCAGTTAAAAGATTTTTACATCCAAAAAAATAAAAGAGCGCAAATAAGGATGTGAAAACTACGCTCTAAAATGTCTGATATCTTTGGCAATAAAAGTATACGCAGCGTCATGAAATGAGGACAAAAGAGAATCATAGGATACCAAATAGGAGAACCAGCGACGTAAATGAAAATTTTATTCGCGATAAATTACTATCAGATCTAATTATTCTAAAAAATAAAAAACACATTCAAGAAGGTGGTGGAAAAAGTAGAGTGGAGTAAAATTAATTAGACATTTTTTTGGTGCTAGTAATAAAAAAACCAACAAATATGTAGCGTCGTTGTATTCCTAATAGAGTGACAAACAGGGGGTGCTGTTTGAAAATAGAAAGTGAGGGGTGGCTGCCTAAGGACTGTTAAGTGAAATAAAATTTCTGATACGTCATTAGGAAGCAATTTTGATGCCATTTACCACATTTTTTACAGTATTCGATCATCTTTTATATCAAACGATGACTTGTGTGACAAATGTTATGAAAAATTATATTAGTATGGTTGTATTGAACAAAATTTATCAATTTTGGACTCCTAAAGTGGTGGATAACTACCACCACGGGTCAACGATGATCAGCAAATGGTCCATGTCAGCAAAAAAAGAGTCTGCTTAAAACATAAATGCTAGAAAACATGTTTTTCAACTTTTTCACACAACAGCTAGAGATTTAAATCTTTCAAAAGGAGTTGCTATCAAAAATACATTTGAAGTTGAAGGGAAACAGGGGGTCTACCCAAAAACGAAAACCTAGCAAGTGGTCCAAGAGACAATAAGGTTTGGGTACCTACCTCTATTTTAGATGATACCTACATACCCTATTTTTGGACCATCAAGGTTACCAGACCTTAGTATTTTAGACTACCATTTTGGGGGAGTTTGTTTTTTCATATAGAACCAATACTCGAAACAACATTATCCAAAGCTACGAAAAGCCAATCAGAATAATTCAAGAGCAGAGACTGTTCAATTCACTCCTAAAAGACTGAAAGCTTGCGTTACTTTGGTTTTTTATTGTTGTTTTAAATTACGTGTCTGTTTATGTTTTTATTTATTTTTTATCCATGAACCACAACTTACTTTTATACATTTCCACTTTAACTTTCTCACCGGTGATTGTATCCTCACTGTTTTTTTTGTGGTTTTGTATTTAGTAAATAATTTCCAGTGAATACCTAATAATGATTATACAAAATGAATTGAATTCATAAATGAATTGCATGAATAGCAGACACAGTTGCTGATTCAATTTACCTCACTGTTCGCTTTATCTTAAAATCACATTTACAAAAAAAAAACACCAGCTTTAACGATATTATTTTCCGTCTCTCGGCAAACATTTCAAATTTCTTCATATTTACCACAAACTTTTCCATCAGTCTGACTTATATAAATCAGAATGTATATAGCTTAACGTTCAAGAACTAACTTTTTATCGGATCACAGCAATTTAAAGTTGGAAAGTTACTAGCTTCGAGCTGCCTGCTTAATTTTATGTGCATAAAATCAGACTCTTTTACGCTGTTTTAACGAAAAATGGGGTAACACTGCACTTACGTTGAGTTCAACAAGGGACGAATACAATTTTGTAATATAATCTACAAGCTACCAATTTAAAAGATTTATGACTATCTTGTTAAAGTTATAACGTTTGAATATGTTGTTGGCTACAGCTATTGTTACGAGATTTTCGGAAACACGTAAATTAAAATGGAGCATTCTGAAAGCTGAATAACTAGTTTTGTCCACGACCACTTAATAATTCTAATGGAGATATTGTCGATGGATACTTTGGTAGTTTATAGGTATGGAAGGGCCTTTGAATAGGTGGTGTTGCGGGTCACTTGGAGGATCATCTCAAGAGGAATGAAACAACTACTTCTAGCACTGGGATATGTTTGATGTATTTACTAAATACGTTACATTACTTACTAAACTAATATTATGCATAAGTACCTAGCCGTATAGCATACTTATACGTAATGGTTAATAATAACTAGTAGGTGACTATTCAACTATATAGAATAGTCTTCTTTAAGTATTCTGCATCGACTTCTCTTTGATCAATACTGAATATATATTTATATAACCGGTCAAGTTCGAGCGAAACAGATAAATATATAATTGTTCTTGCCTTGCACCACGCTTGAACTTGACAATAATCTTATTTATTTACATTTATATAATAATGAAATGTTCGTACGTTTTGTTGAAATAAAATCAAGGGAATTTAATTCTTATTTTAAATATTTATTATTATATTGGGCCAAAAGGCATCACATAATAAGTCAATATTCCACCTCCTAACAAAAGGTATATGGTACCCATATATCTACTAGAGTGAATTATGGTTCTTAATTCACGCTTTTGCATTTAAATAATATGCCATGACAACTCAATACTCACAACATTTCGGTACATAGGTGACTAGAGATGGGAGTACAATATGATTGATTGATTGGATCAGCACACCAGTCAAAGGATTGAAGTCCTCGGCACCTCAGCCTTAAGGCTTTTTGTGCTCTTGGTTGTGCCGCTTATGTGAAGAGACCAGTAGCCCTTATCAGGCTCAGCAGACTCTTCACTAGGTTCTTCTTGGAGAAATCCTCCCTTGTAAATTCTAGTCCTATCAGTCTATATATCTCCAGTGAGATAGTGCTTCACAATCAAAGATAAAGTGAGAGGCTGTTTCCTCCTCTTCCATGCACAACCGACAGATAGGTTCCTCCCTATATATGCCGATTGTATGCATGTGCTTCCTTAGAGTACAGTGACCGGGGAGTGAACCCGTCACTATCCTTATTTGGGCCCTGTTAAGGTTTAGTATTTCATTGGTCAGCTTCTCCGAGGGTTTTTTAACCAGGAGTTTGCTGTGTTCCTGTTTTGGCACGTGTCTCCAGTGCGACTGGTGTTTAGTTTGAGTCTACCGAGATATACAACCACGTGCAGCGGCTCTGGATATCCCAAATACTGGTTCAGGACCAGTGAATGCTGTCTCAGACCCCAGCTTTGCTAGGATGTCTGCCTTTTCAATTCCAACAATGCCCTTATGCCCTGGGACCCACTTAAGAGTAACTCTATTGTGGTTAGCCAGGGTTTTAAGTTTCTGTAGACAATCCCAGACCAGTCTAGATCTGATCTGAGGACATGCTAAAGCTTTTAATGCTGCCTGACTATCGGAGAGAATTAGGATCTTTTGACCCCTGTACCCCCTTTCAATATTCAGTTGCAAACACATATCAATAGCGTAGATTTCAGCCTGGAATACAGAAGCAAGATTCCCCAATGGTGCATAAAAATTGCACCTGGGTCTAGCACCATGGACTCCAGCACCTGTTCCAATGTCAGTCTTTGATCCGTCAGTGTACCACATCAACGATCCTTCCTGACTGCATGCTTCCAACCCGTCCCAGTTTAGCTGGATTTGGTATGGTTGGGTGTCGTTAAATCTTGCCAACATGTTGTCACTTCTCATTCTAAGAAGTGAGTTTGTGATAACTTCTGTGATTCTGGAATGACAGTGGGTGTTGGTTCTTTCATGCCAGTTCCCATTGCATTCCAGTCTGTATGCAGCCATCCTCGCTTCCTCCTTAACATGCAGAGCAAGAGGCGGAAGATTGAGAATTGCTTCCATTGCCGCAGTCGGGCTGCTTCTCATGGAACCCGTTATGCACAGACTGGCAAGCCTCTGGAGTTTTGACAGCTCCAATTCAGCTTTCTTCTGATCTGTTTTTGGCCACCAAACTAAGGCACCATAGGTAACCATGGGTCTCACCACAGTTGTGTACAGCCAGTGGACGATCCGTGGATTTAGTCCCCAGGTGCTCCCTATCGCCCGTTTGGCAGCCATTAGGGCCATTTTCCCTTTATTAATTTTATCATGAAGGTTTGAGTTCCAGGTTAGTTTTGCATCCAGAATTAAACCCAGATACTTAACCTCCTGACTTAGACACAGCTGCACGTTAAAGAGGCTTGGCAGTTTTAGTCCCTCAAGCTTCCTTTTTCTAGTGAAGGGAATGAGCGCGGTTTTTGAGGGGTTCACCCTTAGGCATTCCCTCCTACACCATATCTCTACCATTCCCAGAGCCTGTTGCATCAGCCCTGATATAACATAAGGGTATTTCCCCAGTACAAGTATTGTCAGATCATCCGCATACCCCTGGGTGTATATCCCTTTCCTGTTCAGTTCCACCAGGAGATCGTCTATGACGAGGTCCCACAGTAAAGGGGATAGAACTCCTCCCTGTGGACATCCCTTCATTATCCGCACCTCCATGGAGTCTCCAAATAAAGTTGTTGTTGCAGTTCTGTTGAAAAGCATGTTTTTCATCCACCGACATGTGGTGTCGTCTGCTCCACGCCTAGCAACAGCAGCTATCATGGAATTAAAGGATGTGTTGTCGAACGCTCCTTCTATGTCAAGAAATGCTCCGAGAGCAATTTCTTGATTTCCTAGTGCAGCCTCAATTTTCGACACAAGTTGGTGTAAGGCTGTTTCGCAGGATTTACCTGATTGATAGGCATGTTGGTTATGATGAAGAGACCTTTCGATGAGAAAGTTTTCCCGAACATGCCTGTCAATGAGTTTCTCCATTGTCTTCAGCATGAAAGACGACAGAGTTATTGGCCTGAATGACTTTGCCTGGGAATAGTCCTTACCTGGTTTGGGAATAAAGACAATTCGGGCTCTTTTCCAAGCAGCTGAAATGTATCCAGTTGCCAGTGATGCTCTGAAGAGTTTACAAAGTACTGGAGATAGATGTGTTTGCCCTTGCCCTTGAAATAAACTATTAAATATGCGTATTTTGTTTGGGAAATTTGTTTCTGAAATATATCGTATAGATAAAATATCAAATTTTTTAGTATTGATACTTTTCATAACGATATTTTCTGATAATTTTAAAACATTATATTCATAACGGTATGGTGTATCGATACTCTACACAGCATCGCCCATCTCTATATGTCACATTATTCGACGTACTCCAGAAATTTATTAATTTTGACGTTAGAATTGTCAATAATACCAAATTATTACTTTCCGTTCTACACTCGCATTACATACTTGACTTTTATTTAATGAAGAATGCGTGAATAATGGCTATCATAAATTGCTCTTTATTAATATACTATTATAAGACACTTGACCAATATTTTGTCGTAAAAGATTTCAAAGATAATGTGTCATATGTATTATTCATAGAAATCCGTCTCAATTATCTATATACTCATAAAAAGATTGCAGCTAGTTAAGACGACCCAGGTACGGAGTAAAACGTTTTGTTTGTCCACAAACATTCAAAATACTACATACACTCCTAATTTAGCCTGTTCCCTGGAATATGAACTCAATGGAACCAAATATTCTTATTTTTTCAAATTGATAAAATATATAAAAATTCATCGAGCTGATAATAAATGAAGGTATTTACTCAATTTAGTTGATGGAATTTTACATAGACCGGTAGCCCATGACACATGTAGGCTTCATTATTTCGAACGCCGCCTTTTGATAGATTTTGTATAACATTACTTTGAAACGCCACATTTCTTTCTTTATTGATATTTGTTCTATTGACATGCTCTTGTAACAAAAGCCTTGCTGTAAGATTATTCAAAATTTTTCCATTTTGTGGAGGAGATAGGTACCCAAGCAGTTTTGAAATAACTGTATGTGTCAGGTAGTGCACTCAAAATTTTTGACATGAGCATTTCATCACCTATATTTTGCTTCAAAGTTTTTAGCCTGAAAGCCATGTTCTGTAGCTTGCTTAAATGGGTAGATAAATCCGTACCTCTTTCATACTGACAACCAAAAAACTCTAGATTGCATAAAAAACTACACCATAAAAATCAAAATGTCAAAACTCTAATTAAAAATATCTAGGTAATATTATTTTTCTTCAGTCCATTTTCGCTGACGTTTTAAAACCTAAAGTTAACTTCAAGACATGTTTATAATACCCGCCCTTAATCGGACAGATAGATTGCACAATTTGGCTGTGACGAACTGACAAATTACAAATAATTAAATTTCATAGCACTTACTTTGTTTTCATTTTTATTGTAAATATTTCCTGGGATAACTCGCTTTATCACTATAATTTAACAAAGTTTTAAAGCAAGATTTTAATAATTGCTGTAACGTTATGTTGGACAGTTTAAACTTATGTCACGTATTTTTCTTATATTGTTTTAAAAATTCTGTAAAAACATTTTTTCACTCTAAAAACTCCAAGAAAACGGTTTTTAATGACTCATTTAAGGTAATTACCTTACGTAGAACATCCCTGTGCACGTGCTTTGTTTATTTAATTATGATAATTAAATTACCTTCATGTAAACTCCTAGGCAGAGCAGAAAAGCCACATTGTTAGCTTAATGGTTTTCATAAACATACATTTTCAAAAACAACTAAAAGGTTTTTTACTTTTTGTTACAAACAAATATTGTTTTTCTACAACTGCTATGAAATGTGACGTATTGCTCATACCTTACTTATTTCAAAACCAAATATTGCTTATACTGTGAGAAATATTATTTCTCACAGCACCTTACCCACACTACATACATTTATATGGAGAATCAAATAAAATCGACAAAAACTTAGTAGGCTACTGTGCCAATTTTGATTGAATATGAGTTTAACAGGACATATACTTATTTATAATAAATAATATGGATACTGACAGTAGCGACGATCTTAATAATACTAAGCCAGAGATCTAGTAGGGCTTAGGCAATCAAAGATTCTTCTGGGTGACTACAACCTGTTGAGATCAAATGAATGCAAGTCAAAGCAAAACTGCACTAACAGTTTTAACAGGAATCCTAACGGGACATTGTCGCCTGAATGGGCACCTCAAAAAGCTCAAAATAGTGGAGGAAGAAGATTGTAGGTTTTGTGGAATGGAAGAAGAATCCTCCATCCACAGACTTGCGAACTGCACAGCAATTCAGAATCCTAGGGCACAGCACCTGGGAAACTACTGGATAGAAGAGGGACAGTTACCTAAGTTGAAGCCTGCAGATATCCTAAAATTGCTCGGGGAAATAGGACTAAAGGAGCTACTAGTCTCTGAGACTTTCCTCAGGAACTAAGTAGAAGTAAGGGGGCACAATAGATCTTTTAGGTCTCAGTGAATGTTACCCCAAATGACATACATACATACATACAAGCCAGAGATATTGGAAAAAGCTGCGAAAGTAATTTTAGATTTGTTGCCGGAAATTTAAAGAAAAAAGTGTGAATTGGCATACGAAAAATGTATGGAAAGTGTACTTTTGGTATATTTTGGAGAGTTATCAAAAAAATTAAAGGCGTCTACACTTTTGTCACAATATTCAATGTTGCGAGTACTATCTCCCCACCTTCAGAATGCTGAATAGTATTCTCCATCTTTGAATATCATTTGAAACTACGACACGAATTTCTATTCACTTTGACTACTTTCGCAGTTCACAGGAATCGACTACAGTACTTACTTCGACTTCTTTTTCATATTTTTGATCGACTGAAATGGATGCCTTGCAGTGGTTTTTTAAATTTTCAGTGAAAAAAGTCAGCTAGATCCATATCACGGAAGCATCGTGGTTGCCCGAGAAGATTTGTCCAGTTTTTGGCCAGAAACTCGTGCACAACGATTGTCAAATTAATTTGTGCATTGGAATCAACAAATTTTATCTCCAAAAATCTAATTGTTTTTGACCATGTCACCACATTATACATACATACATACAGGGTGCGGCACCGAAAACGAAATAGATCGCATATCTTGGAGGCAATTTTTTTTATAGAAGGTGCAAAAAGAGGTCGATTTTCATTTCAAGGGGGACATCATCTAATGATCATATCCTCAACTATCCTACATCTCGTATTTTCGTGTGGAAGCCAAATTCAACAATTTAATGCTAATTACCTTCGGAATAAAATTTAACTTACAACGCCTATGACTTCAGAAAATAAAAATAAAGGTTTTTGTTTCTATAACTATCAGGTCTGTTTTTTAGTTTAGCGTCAATTCATAATAAAAATAAAACTAATAGAAAAGTGAACATAAAAATTAAATTGGAAAATTTGGAACAACTCCCGTATTTAAAAACTTAATTATTTCAATGTAAATGCTCAAAGTGTTGTCCATTAACTTCCATACACGAATATAAATTATTCTCGAATCTTTGTCTGACGTTTTGGAGCATTTCTAGAGTTATTTGATGACATTCGCGAATAATACGTTCACGTAACTCTTCTAAGGAACCTGGCTGAGTGGCGTATATTTTAGTTTTCAGATATCCCCATAAAAATAATCTAAAGGGGGCAGATCAGGAGATCGTGGAGGCTATTCAATAAATCCTCTTCCTCCAATCCAATGTCTAGGAAAGTTTTCATTCGAGTACTGACGAACCGCTGCAGCAAAATGTTGAAATATTAGGTGATCCTCAAGGTATCGGTTATCGTTTTCTATTATGTTTGTTAACATTGGATCAACGATGTTTTCGAGTAATTCCAAATACATACCCCCAGTTGAATTACTTGAGAAAAAAATGGACCAACAATAATATCGCCAAATATTCCAGCCCAAACGTTTAACTTTTCTGGGTGTTGAGTATGCGTTTCATGAAATACTCTTGGATTGGAATCTGACCAGTATCGACATTTATATGTCGATTGACAGTCCCGTTAAAATAAGAACTGGATTCATCCGAAAAACAAATGTTATATAAAAAAATGTGGATCTTGTATAACATGCTCGCTTTTAATTTCACAAAATTGCAAGCGGCGATCAAAATCGTCTTCGTTAAGATCCTGAACTGCAGCGGAATAGCATATCACAGCTCGTAGGCATTATACCAATGAGCACGAGGTATAATGTAGGTATGCCGTCTTTCGGAGGAGACGTAAAACCGAGGTCCCTAGTCCATGGATGTTGGGCTCGATAAAGAAACCTACCACTGGTTGGAACTCCAGTGGGTTCGGCAAAATTTCCGTTTGGGGGTGGAGTGCTCCCGGCGTCGGTGATTAGCCTCAGTTGCAGAAATAGACCGACGTTAAATAACCAATTAAAAAAAAGATCCTGAACTAAATGAGTTTTATAGGGATGGAATTTGTTGGCTTTCAAAATTCGCCCGACGAGAGATGTAGGTTGAGGATATGAGCGATAGATGTCCCTCTTGAAATAAAAATCGACATTTTTTTGCATTTTCCCCAAGAAAATCTGTCTTCAAGATATGCGATCTGTTTCGTTTTCGGTGCCGCACCCTGTATATATATATACCTAGTGTTGACGATGTTCAGTTCAGTTCAAAACGTTGCTTAAATAAAATATGTGTTAAACATAGTTATAAAAGCTCAACTAATAACACTGCAAAATGTTTTAAAGTTACCATAACTCCTACACACATAACACAATAACAAGGACGAATATTATGCGTGAAGCTGCAAGCAATGTTGCCAGTGACGATCATTTTTTAAGAAGTTTAATTGATAATTTGATCTTTGATTAAGTTATGATGAATGTACGCATATACTTGATTAGTAATAGCACAATTTTTGTGATAAATGTTGGGATTCTTAGAGCAGAACTGGAAAATTTTAATAAACACTGGTCTGAATCATTAAAAAAACGTCAAACGGAACACAGGAAATGTATGTCATTCTCTCATGCAAACGAAATATACCAGTAGATATTGAATTATAAAAAAATCATAAAAACCCGTGTCCCAATAAATTTTATTATTTTTGACGTTACACGGCAGAGCGTTATGTTCGCCCGAACAACCAGTTCCTCTAAATAAAACCGAATAAAAAGAAAATAATGGAAAAAACCCAAAAGCATGTCAATTAATTACAATTTCTTTCCCTAACTTCTTTTTTGAACAATAATTTCCCGCATTAGAGCTATAAAAACCGTGTATAATTCATACGGAAAGAGAAAGCGTAAGCATTCATTTTCTTTGTGACAGCATTAAATTTTATGAGGAAATCTTTACTAGTTTGCTCGATAACAACTTTTTTTATCTTGTAATTTAGAAATATCACATATTAAAATTGTTAAATGATATTTTATGATCCAACGATTTTCAACGAGACATAAAAGACAGTATAATAACAAATGCTTTTATTATACAGTAACATACAGTGCATACAAATAAAGAAATATAAAAAAAAGTGTTCATAATGTTACACCGCAGTTTGCCAAATGGCAGGGTTCAAATTTCTTGAAAAAATCAAGGTTTTGCTCTTCCACTCAAAATACAATACAAATACAATCCAAAATACAATAACATCAACACGGCCAAATGACTAAGCATGTTAATTTTAATTTTCAGGTTATGCTCATGATACTATAACCTTGCCTGTGAAATGAACGATTATCATTCTTATTACATGTTTTTTCACACACTACACATTTTCTCACCATCATAAATGTTTTAAAAGCACTTTAATATACAAATATTAATCAGAAACCAAATAAAAACACAATTAAAATTAAAATCTTATTGACAAACTTCGCCAAAATGACAGAAGTAGTTCGAGGTTTGCCAAGCTAAACATTTATAAACTATTTCACATGTGGCATTAATAGAACCTAAACAATAATATTGTAACCGAAAAAAAAATAGTGAGCTGGAGCGTAGGTTGGTCATACCTATTTTAAATGCTTTCCACTTTTTTCTCACGTTTTAAACAGAAAATTCTGCTAAAATCTAAAATATATTCATGAATTACGATTTTTGTTATACGAGATTTGGCATCATGTAAGAAGAGTCTCGTCTTAAATATGTTGGGGACAACCAAAATGTGAACAAGGTTAGTCTATCTTTAATACGTCATTGGGTACGATTCAAAGTCGAGACAGAAATTATTTTTGATTTCAAAGATTTCTAGATGTTCCCGAATATATATGATTTTTGAAGTATTTCAGGCGTTTTATGTCGCCGAACGTCGAGCGTTGAATTAACGCCCAGATTCTAGATACATGCCGTCGTGTTTTAGAGAACGCGACGTTCAATATAACGCCACTATTCGTCTGAGATTCGTCTTATGAGAGCATTTATGCAAACGCCACTTATCTATCGACTTTTTACCATTGAAGTAGGATAGGCGCATAATAGTGCGCCACTGGTATCGAGAAAACGTCTAGGAAACGCCTGCATGAAATGAAACTATAAAAGACGACGTTATTTTAACGTAGTACGACCAGCGGCACAAAACGCCTGCATGAAAGGGCTCTTACGCACTGGAATTTGTGGATTGAGAGTTCCAGTGCTTGAAATTCCACCTTGATTGTCTCTACAAAATGGGAATAAAAATATCTTATTTGGAGAAATTGAAAATTCCCTTAGTATCTCAATGTCGCTCTCTCCATACATGCATAATAAAGAGCATTAAAAAAAACTTCAAGAGAAACGTGTACAAAATTAACCATCCGTATGAATGACACAAATTCAACCTCATCATTTGTAAATATGGGAACATTCACGCGTTTAGTACTCGAGTTGGTGTCCGTGATAAATTTTCTATGTTAAAGTGGTTCCAGCCCTTTTTTGACCTTTTTATCCGACTTTTAACGCCGGAAATTAGAGTGACGTCTAACCCGTGAATATTTATAGCGGTAGGGGATGTTAATGTAGACTAACCGACACCAAAATTATTTAGGTTTAACATCTGAATTAACAGAAAGATCCCTCATAAAGAAGAGATGAGCTATCTGCAGTGACACAATATTTTATTTCTGTTATTTGACAATGCTATTAACACTGTTCACTTTCATACCGTTTTCTTGCGTTTCTCATTCTTTTTTGTGCAATTGAAATGATTTTATTAGAATTACTGTAATGAAAATAAACTATTGTGTACCTCCGCACTTTTGCTCGGCGTAAGATAAAATAATAGTACTTCCTCTTTTCACACCTTAATCCAGGGTTGTTGGCGCTTCGTCTTGCACTTTCCATTCTCTAGCTCGCGCACATCACTGTTATTCATTCATTCATTCATTTGATTGGGTTGTGCTCAACAGCCCAGGCACTTGAACTGAATCTGTACCATTTCCCATGTTATCTAATTCCATTCTAGAAGCTTTGTGTCTTCTATGTAGACCACTAGTTTGACTGGAAGGATTCTCAGTAGTATTATTTTCTTTCCAAAGTGCTTTCGTCTGAGTCCATGTAAGTTCTCGCAGAAGCAGAGTATGTGAATAGGTATTTCATCATAGAGTTCACATTTTCTGCACTCAGGTTCACTAACTTTGCCCATTTTGTGCAGATGTTTCCTCAGGGTGCAGTGTCCAGTTTCCAGGACGGTAGTGTTGAGAGTTCCTTGTCTACCTTGTTCAGTAAACTCTTTGTATGGAGGTGCTCTTGTGTCGACCTCCATTTGACTAGGTATTCCCAACCTAGCCAGTTCCCGATTTCCCCTCTTATGCAATGTTTTGTGATTCTAGAAAACGGTTCCGGGCCTATGAAGTCTCCTTTTGAACCTTCTTCAACTAACTGGTCAGCCATTTAATTACCTGAAATCCCCTCATGTGCCGGCACCCATATTAGAAACACTTTGTTGTCTCTTGTCAGCCTGTTGAGGGATTTTTTACAGTTTTTCACCAGTCTAGACCTGTTAGTACACTGTTAGTAAATCGCTTATCACAGACGCGTGTCTCCACATTCATGAATTCAGAATTACTACGTACGCGGATTTCCCTTGGTCTCCCCTAGCGCCCTCTTGGACATCCATCGAAATGGACACAAAATTATTATTTCTTATACGTAAAAATACCCATGAAATTCACTGATGCAATTATATCGTGCAGTCACAGCCTTAGAGGTAGTGCTAGACTTTTATCCACTACCCACTACATCTTCATGTATGGAGAATAGCTCTGGAAAGTGCCTACAGGCTGATCCAGGCTAAATCTTTGAAAGTTTACGATCAAATGGACATCTTGAAATACTAAGAATTGGAGCAGCCCAATCCATGAAAATGCCAAAAACAAACGACGTGGTAGGAATAGGGGTTACTGGCTCTAATACTAGGAAGAGCCCTGGGAAACATTCCAACGATATTCCAAGCGTAACTATTAGCAATAAATGTTTGTAGTCACCTCAAAAAACTCAGGTCAAATATTTATTGCATTTGATAGCCAGACTGCTTTGAAGGTTCTGACTCTAGAACAGTCTGGAACTGCAAACAACCCCTAAAGCAACTGGCTAGACAGAACAAAGTATCTTTGTTGTGAGTGCCAGGGCATAAGCGAATTGTCGGAAATGAGATTAAAGATGGTTTCGCGAAGTAAGAAGCTTGTACTCCTTTCATCGGAACCGAACCATTTTGTGGTATCCCAAAAAGCCACATCGTGGAAAAAATCCGAAAAATATAACTTAGTACAGCCTACTGGAAAAATACTGCAGGTCCAAGACAAGCAAAAGGGCTGTTGCTCACTATGCTAAATTGCTCTTGAAGTTTCAGTAATATTATCTAAGGGTAATTCTCATTGAATACTACTCACTCTCGTACCATGTCCACAAGATATACGTGTGTCCAGTGGAATATGCAGATTCTGTAATGATGCAGATGAGACGGTAGAACACATTATTTGCAATTGCAGAGTAATCGGTCCACCAACGCTTTAAATACCTGGAGCTTCTTCAGATTATAGACCTAGCTCCAAGGCGGATAATAGGCTTTCTTAAGAGTCTAGGGTTATGTTCCGATATTGCTGGTATTACTGGTTACAGCAAGCAATTTCAGAACGCTTTAAAGTAGCAGTAATCTTAAATCAGATCTGCATAGATTACTAATAAAAAAAATCTGTCTCATCGCTCTCAACCACAGATAACCTAGTCTCAACAAATACATAAACTAGCTTATTCCAATTTGGGGAAGGGATACTGGGAGTGCATGATTAGTTCTGTAACAGTAGTATCAGTATATGTTTAGCCTCTAACACGGTCTTTTGAAAAGTAGCGCCAAATCATTACCAGTGAATGACAAAATTTACTGGGCAGTACTGTTCAGGAATATCGGAACATAGCCTAGATCTCTTTGGACTGAAGTATAGATGCGGTACGGCCAAGTGAATCAATCGACCCTCTTGTAATGTAATCTAATTTAATTTAATGTACAATTCTTTGAAGACCTTTCTGTATATATAAATTAAACCTGGTGATACTCCACTATTCCAACAATGATAGGGAAAAGCAGAACGTCTACGTGAGCCTTCCTGTATAATGGATATAGTCATGCCAATTCCTGAATAATTTTCAAAAGAATTCTGACAAAAATGCACAATTTTTACAGTAGAAGTACATTTAAGTGGTTAAAACGCAGCCTGCATAACTTTTTTGCTCGATATAACATAAAAAAGCAGTTTTATAGAAAACGAGCAGATTTCAGATGGGATTATAATTATTGTTAACATCGTTTTCTAAAGCTTTTCGTGAATAATTGGAAAATTTTCCTGTGACGCATCAGTGTAAATGTAACTAGGAATTTGCGTGAACAAAGGATAGCGGATTTAAAGCGTATTTATGAAGTAAAACATGAAATAAATGTTGTAGTTCCAAGCGCATACTAAGGACTCGGCTGAATTAATATAGAGAGAGTGGGAAGGGCCAAATTTACTAGAGGGCCTTTGAAACTTACTAATTAAGTTCTTGCGGGGTTTTACACAGTTATGGAGACGTGCCTGAAATAGAAACCCCGGAAGAATATGTCCATAGTTTAGAACTTGCTAAGATACTGTTAAATATGGAAATTAGTATTTTCAACTAATATTTAATTAAACTTTTGAAAAGTTTTAGTGGTCATATTGTCATACACTCAATCGACTATTAATTTGGACTCTGTTACCGCGCAGAAACAATTAGGTGTCATCATAAACAAGCATTGATTGATGGTCTGATAAGTTCGATGTGAGATAAACCTAAGACACTTTCCACTAGTTATATCACAGGAGGAGAATATTTTTTGACATTTTGTGTGAAATTTCTGTTAAAAATTGCGCGAGACAAAAATTCCTCAAAAATATTTTTTAGAAAGAATTTTTGTCGAGGGCTATTTTCACAGAAGTTTTACAGAGTTATGGCTTTTACAAGGTTTTATGATCCACATAAGCATTATTTTTATTTACATCTGTAACTTTAATATCTTCACTTTTTGTACTTGTTGCATTGAGAACCATATAGGACTCGGGCTCTCCTTTTCATCTCATATAATAGTTATAATCATGATTATTCTAAGAGTTAATCCATTTCTTCAATGTGGATACAATCCAGAAAGTTTCAATAAATCTCAAAATCAACCCAACTTGGGGTCCTGGCGACTAGTTTCGGTAAATGTTCACCACTATCAGTCTGAGAAAAAATCATAAATACATACAAATTCTGAAAACTTCAAGCATATAACTGCTCTACAGGCCAAAGCTTGGTTGTTTATTTTCCTCCATTATCTTTTTGCATCCACTTCCCGTCTGTCTATGTTTAACAGTTCTAGGTCAACGTCTTTTTTGGTCTTCCTCCCTTCAGTTCCTCTTCTAAGTTATTCTTTTGTAGGTCTGTCAACCAATAAAAACAAAATACGAACTTTCAATTTAAATTCACAAATTAGTCTTATAATTAGAAGTTAATTTGGAAACTAAGATAATTTAATAAAATTGAAGGAAACATGAATTGAGATTAAATAGAAATTACCAAAATTACATTTCGCAGAATAATTTGTCCAGTCATTGGTTAAATAACAGAATCGCCCATCGTAGTACCCGAGATAATTTAGATGTTCTCAAAAAAAGATCCCATCATTAAAAATGTTTACGTGTATTTTCTTCCCAATTCCTTCCCTACAGGGATGATGAATGCAAGTTTTCAGTAGTATTTCCCTGCATCTTAATTTCCGCAATGATCGGAACCGCGATACATTGCGGAAATTAACCAAATGGCCCTCCGTTGGGTGCATTGCCACAGCTGTCCCTACCGCGACCTTTAAATTCACTTGTTATTCAATTTACACCAGACCCTCAAGAGGATTAATCTAAAATAACAGGATAGAATTAGAATTTTTGCAATATCCAATGAAGGATAATTTAAAATTAAAATGTAAAATCAGACTCGAACAAAAAAACGACATTACGAGGCGAAATAGATAAACCGATTTTAATTTCTGCGCAAGACAGTTGGCAAACTTCACGAGGCTTCTTCATATGTAAAACGTAGTCTACAATACTTTGTAGCATGGTTGCCAGCTGTGATCGACTACTTTAGAATCACTGTATTTTTCTACATTATTATTAACATGCGAAATCAAATATTTCATTAAACTCTATTTTTTATCGAATTAATTCAACCTGAATCCAAGAAAATAAATGAAACTATAAACATATTTATATTATGATAAAATCCTTACATCGTGTATGTGAAGAAGGAGAAGGAAATGTAATAATTGCATCCACCCAAAATTCTATCATATTGCTTCATATGAACTGGCATGGCCTGGTGGAGAAGGTTCTCAATGTTTGGTTCAAAACCAAAACGAACAATGCGGGGTTGACTATAACCCTATAACCCTATATTTTCCAATGGGGAGTACAAAGATGAGCGGAGAGTGAATGGTTAATACCAAATACCGAGAAACCTGATATTTTTCTAGTTCGATTGCTCAAGAAATTACTCCGCATGGGAAATGCAAGTATCAAAACTGACATGTTACTTTTAACAGTTAATATTGCTTGTGATAAACTATGATACCAAAATATGCCGATTGGGGTGAACATTGGTGAATAAAATAATCTGCAGAGATGATTGCACAGGATATTTAAAAAATTGAAATCACCTTCACAAAGCAGGTATCGATGAGCAGGAAATTATAAAAATCACAGGACTCAGCTTATCCAATTTAGGGAAACCATACTCGCAAATATTATTCAAATTTAATTAATAACCTGAGAAAGATTTATAATACTGCAAGCGCCAAAGGTGATGGCGAGCCCGCCCCCATGTGCACAAACTCATTTTCAATGTTACCTCCCACTACAGCTCCTGCAAGACATATAAATGCTCTGTACAGAGGCGTATCGTTAGTTGCCCACTAATTCTTTTGGCGTTTGGCGTCTGAATAATTTTTGTGTTGTTTCTGAAAAAAAATCATCGCCTAACAAAAAACCAGGGTCAGGCACGTGAAATCAAGAATTCAATTATTTTCAAATTGTCAAATGTGAGTCGGAGACGTTATCAAATGTGAAAAATAAAACATCTCTCGCTACAAGTAACATTGAATAAATTTCAAAAATAACTATTACAACACAAATCTTTATTTTGTATCATGTATTTCGATAAGAACCATTGAAAGAGTGGTTAAAGGAGGGGAGCAATTAATTTCTGCAAATAACGTTCAAGTAAAATGTTCCACCCTAAGAAAGAAGCGGTCTAGAAGAGCACCAATAACTGATATTCCCGAGTATGAGTGTTCCAATATTAGACGGATTATTTACGACTTTCATAAGACGGAAGGGTGTCGTATTATGGTAAAAAAGTTACAACACAAAATTAATAACGTTTTGGTAATTGTGACTTCCGGAACATCTCTCCGTAGGATTTTAAAGAAAATAGATTCCAAATGGAGGACTGAAAATAATAGAAACATTTTAATAGAGAAAATGGACATGAGAGCATTGAGGATCAAGTATTTACAAAAAATTAATTATTTTCGTAGCCAACAGCGACCAATTGTGTTTCTTGATGAAACATACCTTCATAGTGGACATACATCTTCTAAAAACTGGACGGATGAATCGACCAAAGGGTTATTTGAAAATATTTCGAAGGGACCGACTGTCAAAAACAATGTGTCCCAAAAGAATGTAACTTTCAAGCTGGAAGATGTGAGGAAACTGGCGGAGCACGAGTTTGATCAAATCACTTCCGAGGAATGGCCAAAGCGTTGCCGACATGTAGTAGATATAGAGCGGAAATATTGGGAAAATGAAACATTTACAGATGTTCAAACAGAGGTAGGTAAATCCAGTGGTTATACATTTAAATGACGATAGCAGCGCAAGCACAAGCAGCAGTGAAGATGAAGAAAATTTGTATTCAGATAGTGACTGATTAAAGTTTATTTTTCAATAAGTGTATCATTATATAACATTTTAATGAACTTTACTACTACCTTCAATACTGAATAACATATTAAAAGAAATTACAAAGAAATCATAATTATAGGTACGACACTTACCAGCAAGGGGCTTATCGTAATCCAATAGTAATTTAGTTGGGAGAGTCTATACCTGCGTGATTGCTCGCCATCACGTTGGGCGCTTGCTGTAGTTGCATTTTTCATAACTTCAAATCTGCCAAAACTATCTACTTTTCTCAATCTATTGAAATTAATAGGAAGCAAATAATATATTTGAAAAAATGACGTGTCCAAGGTAGGTTTTTCTTTCTTAAATTATTCAATTTTCCATTAATTCACTGAAACTCAGTATCGCAAGATAATATTTCGCATTTACAATTTATCATATTTTCACACCTTCACAAACAACCCCAAGTTTATCTCAAACACGCTAAAAAAAATGCTATTCCTCTTGGTTTCCGCTGTTACAAAAAGTAACGAAAGGTAAATACATCCCATGCACACAGGATACGCGTTTTTATAAATTGTCTCTACGTGTTTTTCTTCTATATTTCAAGAAAATGTAAAATTTACATCTGGAATACGTCTCAGAAGACATTCCCGTAAGATGCCGGTAGCAACAAGGGACCAGGAGGATTCAATTTTAATACCAGTACAAAGGTAGATAAGCAGAGATATTTTTTCACACGTGCGAACACATCTTGAATAAAAGTTGTTTATATTTAGTCACTGAGACCGGAGAAAAATTACGTGATGCTACTCAAATATCGTAACGGTGAAGATTTATGAAAATACAAATATAATATATACCTATATATATATACACGCTTTATAGGTAATTTAATTAGAAGTAAAAAATTATTCTTAATCGAAGAATAAAATGATTAACAGTAAGGTAATAGAGTGGGGTGCTCGATATCAATTTTTATCATTTCTTACTGGTTCTATATAAACATCAAAAATGGCTCTAATTGTGTGCAGGAATCTGGCAGGGAGAAATTGGTGCTACAACCCATGAATCCTGAGCTGGATGTACACTGCCATAGTGAGACCTATTATCCGCTTATGGAGCCATTGCGTGAAGTAGTAGATCTAGTCTATCGAATACAAGAGAAATCGTCTCCAAAATTCAAAGACTAGCCTATATATGCATTAGAACATGTCCAACGGTAGCCATGGAAGTGATTCTCAAGGTTACATCACTACATAATATGGTGGTGGAAAGTGTTGCAGAAAGAACAAGAAACATACTAAGTAGAGCCTCCTTACTTCTTAGAAATCAGAAAACCTGGGACATGCTACAAGATGGTATCATGAAAAAGTATAACTTTGGAAATAACCCCAAGTATCTTTCACAACGTAAGAAAGTTCAATATTGACAAAGGTTATCATAAAGTCGGATAGTCAAGCACCCATTAAAGCACTAAGCTCTTGTGTAATCAGTTCAAAAATAGTGTGGGAATGCCTAGGCATACTGAATGAACTAGGCGAGAACAATATAGTAACCCTACTGTGGATTTCAGGACACACTGGAATAGAAGGAAATGAAGTAATAGACGAACTACCGAAGAGGGACTGAAAAACCCTTGTAGGGCTTAGATAATCAAATATTCTGATGGGTGACTACATCCCGTTGAGATCAAATGAATGCATAAATCAAAGTAAAAATGCATCCAAACACTTGCGAATTGCATAGCAATTCAGAATCCTAGGGCACAACACCTAGGAGACATTTACCTGTTGTTGAAGCCTGCAGATTATCATAAAATTCCTCAGGGAACTAGGACTAAAGGAGCTACTAATCTCTGAGACTTTCCTCAGGAACTAAGTAGAAGAAAGAGGGCACAAAAGATCTTTTAGGTCTCAGTAAATCTCACTGCATCATACATACATACACTATCTTGCTGTAGTAAGTGAGGTTAGGTTTTTCTTATCCCTTCATTGGGTAATAAAACATGGGAGTGGAAGAGCAAGCTAAGTCTTTTGAACACCAACAGCTTGAACTTTGCCTTTTGGTTACCACTATGGTATAGATATTAAATAGAATAATATTACACAATATTAATTTTGTATAGTAGATTACCAATAAAATCATTTATTATTATTATTATTATTATTATTTGCACAGATTATACATGGAAAATATTCTAGTCTTGCTCTAGGTAACTGGGATCAATTGAACTAAAACTAGTTAAATCAACAACTTTCTCCACTAAGTATGCCTAGGTGCTTCAATGGCTGCTTGAATATCCGACATTATGATAATCTTTTGCTCTATATACTTTGTCAATATTGAATTGGGCACACTTTCTTATGGCGTGAATTTCCACTTAAAAGATGCTTGGTTTGTTTGGTTCCGGGACCGTACACTCCTATCCCAGTTCCTTCTATCGGCAAGATAGTGACAGATGTCGATTGAGAGGTGACTGGTTTTGATTACACTATAACAGAATTGTCGATAGCAATGATCGGCCGACTGTTGGCAGGTGTGCGCAGTAACAGCCCAACCCGACTAAACTATCGACCGATAAAAAGTCTGTAACGTGCGGGTACCCTTATGCCCGTACCTATAGTTCCTACTCAATCTCCGACTTGATAGACGTGCTTCGCCAAGTCAGACTTCGTCTCAAGTTTAGCTGCTGTACTATAGTCCTGACTTCGTGAATTCTCGGGTAAGTTGAGATCCGGCTTGGGTGTTTTAGTAACTTTTGTGTTACTACCAAAATTCTAGTGATATTAATAAATTCACGTTGCCAGCATTTTCATGACTGCCCCTGTTTCGTATCACAGCACACATAAACAGTTTGGCTGGTTCATAATTTGGTAGTAATACCTTTATACAGACAAGGAAATCGTCTTTTTTATACTCCAAAAACTCTTGCGATGTACAATAGGAAAAATAACGTCTCTAATAATATTTTTTGAGAATCTATACCGAATTCTAAAATCTTCCTCACTATAGAATTCCATAGGATTTGCCGTATCTCGAATATACTGTTTTGGTAAGCGAATACCTGATATTTCCTCAACAATGTCTATAAACTCTAAAAACTCTTCAAAATTTTCAATATCCATCCTTTCCCTTTAAAAATATAAATGTTTTATAAACCTAACCCTCTTTCATTTGTTTATATTGTCTATAAAAGATGACAGTTGAGACAGATTTCTTAAACGAATGCTGTCGATAAAAACCGAAGACAAGCAAGTCGTGCTCAAGGTTGGTCTCTACCAGACTTGGGCCTGTCTCAAGTCACGCAAGCGCAGTAATCTTACGTTCTGCCCGAGATTCGTTTATAGTATACAGACCCTGTCTCAAGTGGTACTCAAGCTCGAGATCAACCTCAAGTCATGACTATAGGTACGGGCATTAGACCAAAATTAGTAAGACTTACTGTCCTCTTCGTAAAGTGGTTTTTCGGTATATTGTTTTTTGTATTATCTTATCACAAATAAGGAGAATTGTTTAATAGACACACCTCCCTCTGATGCGATCAATGTCTTACGTGAAAGAAAGAAACAAGAGTTTCACGATTTGTTGATAGCAGTAAGCTGAACCACTAGTTGGATAAGCTGTTGTATTAATAAGATTTATCCAGTTTCGCATTTTCTCTAAGTTTTTGTAGACGTATACAAGAATCTGCACTCAACATCCATCAATGATGAGCAGCCATTATGTTGAATGGATTCTACAAATGTGCTCTCATCCATTAATAGAAGCTTTTTACACCAACTTGAATTTAGTTTTAAATATACAAGAGTTGAAGATCTCTAAAAAAAATTGTTCCTAACAGAAAAGAATAATGTTTGTAGCACTGCGACTTAAGAAATAACACAAAGAAAGTTTATTTCATATATTTGTCGAACGAAAGCACTAATTTATACCGGTATTTATATCTTTGTCATCTATTTTTCGCAAAAATAATAAAGTTGACTGGAATTTTATTGAAATTTCAGTTATTCCTTCCACGATCTAGATGTTTTTGTTATTTTTTGAGCTGGATTTATAGATTGACGGACTGTAAACGTATACCACACGTAGACGCACTGGATATGAAACGAACGGTATGTAAAAATTGTTGCAGTTATAAATAAACGGAACGGAAATTTTGCGTATGGGCAGAGGTAACGTACTCGCGACATTCAAATTAACCTAGAAATTATACAAATCATGTTTTGAGCTTTAAATTTTGTATTATAATCTAAATATTTAGTTTGAATCACAATGGATTACGAAATATGTGAAGATATGCTTCTTGGAGCCGTGGGACTACTATTGTGTGCAGTAGCATTGGAAAAGTGTCGACAAGCACAAACTCGAAAAACGACGCTAAACTAAAAAGTAAACAAAGGATATCTATGCCAATCTATGAAACATTCAAAAACACATTAAATGCCTGCTGATAGGTACGCTGACATCACAAAAAATTATTTCCTTTGATTGGCCGGACGTAAGAACGCACTGTAAAAAGATAAAAGTTGGCCAACTCTTCCATTCCAGTCCGTTCCCCCTACGTTATGTCATGCACTTACGTTCCTTTATAAACAAGGTACGTAAATTCTATAGTTGATCTTTTCACAGTGCGTCTACGTTTACAGTCCGTCAAACTATAAATCCCGCTTATAATAAATGTATTTTCTGGTTAGTTCTATTAGATAATGGAGTAGATGTATTGTTTGGTAAACTCTTTGGTCGTTAAACAGACTAGATGAATAACCCGCTATGCTAACAAAACACTTTGTTTTTAACCAACATCTAAATCGATTCTTTCATTCCAAAACATGGATAGCAATGCGCACAGCAAAGGTCACATATTCCAACAACAGTATCCTGCTGTGTGAGAAAGGGATTAAATTGAGTGAATAATCATATTAAGAGCCGGTTCTACAATTAAAGTATAAACCTGGTTTTCGCGATACGTAGGATAACGAGACACAAGAAATTGCGTTCTATATGACAGGTATATCTTTATTACAAGTATAAACCAGAGTTATCTATTCCAGTTTGAGGGTATAACCGAGGATAAACTAATTCTGCATTTCTATTGGTTGGTTTGGCGTAAAAAAAATATATATATACAAATGTTTGGAAATACTTTTGCGGTCAGAAGAGTGACTACTAGGTTTTCTGGATAAATCGCTATCTGAATAAATCGTGAAACTTTATTCAAAGTATATTTATATTCCACAAATATAACGTTTATTGAAAGTTTTGCTTATGACAAGATGCCTAACAAATTTAAGTGCCTGTTTATGTTAATAAATAAATGAAGAAAATATGATAAGATTATGTTATAGCCCTTATATTGTCCATTCACTAACTTTAATCGTGTCTGACATCAGTTGTCAATATTCTGGCTTAGCAGTAATTACAGAAAATAATTTTGTAGTCTCAATACCATATTTGATTGAATCAGAAGTTATTATTGATTCAGTAACTCCACTATCAGTTTCTGTTATTATTTCTTCCATTGTAGTATGAGTAAATGTGGAGCTTATTTCAATAGTTGTTTCATCGATTGGTGTGTTATTATTGTTTGTTGAACTCATGCTCTCTACTGTTGCAGATATTTCCGTTGTAATATTTGTTGTTGACTCACTTGTAGCTAAAATGACAAATTAAGCGAACATAACTTCAAATCAAACTAAACACAAAATCTAGCTATAAAATAAAAAAAAATGATACCTGGCTCCTGCGTGGCACACTGACATTTATTTATCACAATATTTGGGTACATAGCAATTATTTCAGGCATAAGAGGTCCAAGAGGCAATACAGGATTAGATGAATTACAAAAGCAAGGATGAAACCCAAACACAGATCCATCTTGTGACACAATTACACCAGTTTTACCCTCATAACATTTTTGACTGTAGGCTAATTTCTCAAACGCTTTGTTGGCTTCTCTAGAACTACAATCCCATCCAATAAGTGTATAAACATGAGAAACTTCTAGTTTTTGTTCAATCTTGACATGTTCAACTATACACTTAGTGTTGTAAGGAGGATGTATTTTAACTAAAGCTAGATCTCCTTGATGGTTACTTATTATTTCGAAGCTTTTCACTGCATGTAGGTTACGTTCCTTTGACCAATATTCAGAATTTCCGCTTGTTGTATAATAATCGCGGGTATACGTGTATTTACTGTTTTCGAAGCATTCCAAATGAAATACAGCTACTTGCTCGGATAATATTACACCAAGGCACGTGAATTTTAATTCAAAACTGTCGGAATAGATTTTCTGTAAAAGTGTGGTTTTTCTTGTCGTCACGCAATATCTGTTACCAATTATACTATTTTCTTCGTTACGTCTTAATGGTGCAAACACTGCGTATAAAATTAGCATTGTTATGAGAAACAGGAATGTAATCAATATACTCAACAATGCACAAATTATCCTTCTTGACGCCATTTTTGATAATGACAATGGCTTTTTATATATCAGATTCATAGAACAGTTAAGTGAGGAAATATGGCATGGAGCGTTTAATTGTAACTCAAAATTAATTATTACTTAGGGTCGGTTACATAGTGAGGTAAGGTCAACTTTATGAATATGAATAACATGTGGGTGGCTTTTAGGCGACATGTCCTTCACGGCTCCGATAATGTTAGTTCGGTTCCATAAATATTCTTAAAGTTGTTTTCATTTGAAATGCTCTTTATTACTTCAGGTTTTGCTTCTCACTGTTTGGTATCCCTGTAATTTAGGGATATTTCTGTTCTTGGCGCCAATTTAAGACAGATGTGACATTGTCAAATTGACATCAGCTTGTGTTCTGGCGGTGTTCATCTATAAAAATTAGTGCGAACCAGCGGCAAAGGCTCAGTTCTCAGTACTAATGTTATAGTTTGGGATTTGAGATTTAGCACGTCGTATATTAACATTAATTGACATAAAACTTGGGCATCGAACCAGCACTGTAGTGGAACGGCTCTGATGCGATAATTACAGTAAAGTAGTGTCGAGCGCGGTTAGTACTTGGATGTGTGACCACTGACGAAACACCTTCCCGTACAACCTGCAGTGGTGTAGCATATCGCAGCTCGCAGGCATTATACCAATGAGCACGAGGTATAATGAAGATATGCCGTCATTCGGAGGAGACGTAAAACCGAGGTCCCGAGTCCATGTTGGGTTCGGCAAAATTTCCGGTTAGGGGTAGAGTGCTCCCGGCACCGGTGATTAGAGTCAGTCGCTCAGGTGACTGAAAAAAAATAGATATTATTGAGTGTTGTTCAATACCATCAGCTTCAAGCGGCTACTAGGCATACAGTGCTCAGCTAGCAGACAAAAAAACTGTAGTGAGTCTGAGCACGCACAGAATCCCATGCATATTGGCTCAAAATTAAACTTCATGAAATCTAGTGGCTTGAGTGAAGCTTGGCCATATGTGAATTTCTTCAATGCAATGGAGAATCGCCATTACCCCCAACTATACATTTCTCACATTATGAGTCTGAAACCGGTTCTGCTTCTACTTATAGATTTCTTTATCTCGCCGACAAATTGTGAAACGGTGCAAATTAATTCTACTCACAGCTATACTTTATCGACTTATGACGTGTCTCTAAACTAGCCCAATCAGGATTTGAACCACCAAGAGAAGGGACGTTTTTCCCCATTCTGTTAAACACATGATCTCAATTATTTTCTGCCACTTTTATCTTGGTATTTCAATGATTATTTTTGTTAATTAACACGGACCAAGTTTTTTTATTAAATGTACAAGGGAAATTGAATCACGCCGTCACTAATTCTACTCACCAATCGAATTTCGCGCTTTCCTCACAATCATTTTCTGTGGCATATTCAGTTTAAAATCACTTTTCGCCTAACCTGAATTTATATGAAATGCATAAATAAATTTAACATTACAGAGCGTATTTTATATCCGTAGTAAAATTCCCGATAGAAAATTGTATGCGGTGTGTGACATATCTAATCTGGGACTTGTGAATATATACTCAACTTGATAGAAGCAAAATATGTGCCCCACGCCATTAAATTTTCAAAGTACGGTCTGAAATCGTCGAAGAATATTTTATAGCATTTTTCAGATATATATGGTGATTTCGTTTCCTCCATACTACTCCCATTATAATTCCAGAATAAATTTAGAAGATTTTCGGGCCTTTATTATGTTAAATAAACAAATATAATAATCACTAATGATACAGAGATGTAGGTATACGGTGCGGTGGAATAAGTGTTACCCCCCCCTATTAACTACTCTATTTTTATATCTAAAGAAAAAAGCTCAAACAGGTCAATTTTTATATTAAACGTAGTATGTTATGACATAAAAGTTTCGAACCTGACATAATCCCTCTTCATGGGTTCTTCATCCCTTCGATTTTTTTAAATGAGAAAGAGCATCATGCGACACCTCATTTGCAACCTATTGAAACACTGATTTCAAAAATGTATAACACTTTGGTTCAAAAATTAACAGTGTCTGAGTTATGCGAGATTAACGGATTATGAGTAAGTCACTGTCGATTTTTTCTCAAACCGTAATTAATTGTCTTTTTTCGTTACCTAGCAAATTTATTATTATCAGTTGTCACTGTCAAATATTTGACAGTGACATATTGAAGTAATTTCAGTTTTGTTACTACATGAAGATAAGTTTGTTTATTGTGAATGATGGAAATGGTACAACCTCTCAATTTACAAGAAAAATGCGAAATGATTGTTATTTATGGCGAAGCTGGTCGTAATTATCATGAGGCGGTCAGAATTTTTAATGAACGCTTTCCTGACCGCCCAATAGACCGACATTATTTTAAATAGTGTCTTACTCATAATCCGTTAATCTCGCATAATTCAGACTCTGTTAATTTTTGAACCAAAGTGTTGAACATTTTTGAAATCAGTGTTTCAATAGGTTTCAAACGATGTGTCGCATGATGCTCTTTCTCATTTAAAAAAATCGAAGGGATGACACCCCCATGAAGAGGGATTATGTCAGGTTCGAAACTTTTATGTCATAACATACTACGTTTAATATAAAAATTGACCTGTTTGAGCTTTTTTCTTAAGATATAAAAATAGAGTAGTTAATAGGGGGGGGTAACACTTATTCCACCGCACCGTATACTGGACAACCAAGCAAAATATTTCGACCAGTAAAAATGAAAAGATTTCTGAATAAATCTTAGTTGTCTCAGGTGCTGCTATTAATATTTAGGAAATGGATTGTAGTAACAGAGCATGGAGCATGTGTTTCAGTTTTTGGTAATGGTAGAGGGCGCCAGTGTCAATACCATACCATAACCTCTGACTGCAGAACAATAACAGCCAATCATGAGCCTTGCATACACTTTCAGTTCATGGTATTTAATTGGTTGCTAGCTCATTTGACAGTATGTTAGGTAAGTGAGGTTGGGGAACAGAATTGAAAATTTTTATGAGTAAGAAATCCGTTCGAAAACTGTGATCGTTTGGTGGAGAAATAATTAGTTTCATTCTGTGATGCTGAATGTGTTTATGCTTTTACATCTATTGCCGTATCTTCTTTTCTGTATGGAATTTTGTAAGACATTTAAAGGCACAGCACAGTTATAATGAGTATAATAAGTGTTTAAAAGAAAAATTTGGAGAATTAAAAAGACACCCTATGTGCAAGTAAGTATATTCTGAAGCCGATTATAAAATAAATTCAATAAATGACAAATTCCATGACAGAAATTAGCGATTATTAAAACCTTCAACGGCTACCGTTAATAGTATATTCCATACCTAGCGGGGAAGTAGATCATTACAGCCGAGGCTTTGTTAGAGAACCGAGGCGAGTAGCGCCGAGGGTCGCTAAAAGCCGTGGTATGTATACTATTTTATTCACAATCGCTTAGTTATCACAATTTAATATTTATTTCGATAAAGAACTTCATGAATCTGTTGCTAGGCAATATTGCTAATTTATTGGTTTTGACAATTAAGTCATAAAATATTCTGTCTGTCACGAAATTTTAATTTTTTTGCTAAAACAAGTACATAATGTCTTATTTTGAATTAACCTGTATTCCTCCGGAAGTCCAAGAAGCTGCGTTTGAGGGAATAATTCCGTAGAAAAGCAAAGAAAGGTATTAATTTGTTTTTAACCAGCTTAACACAATATTGTGATACTTCAGAAAAGTGACACATGCTTCTAGCCGGAAAAGTACTTTTCCGGCTAAGGGATGGAAGTGAAAGTAAGTAATGAGTCACTTCCCTACCGTTTTAAAGGTAAAAAATGTCTATATTACTGACCGATTGTGAATAAAAATTATTACACTAAGACTACCCAGCGGTATCTCATACCGCTGGGTATTTTTCGTGTTTTCTATTGAATAAAATAATACGACTATATTTATTAAACTAAACATATTTTAAGGTATCATAATGAAAATAAAACAATATAAACTCCTCAAAAGAAATTTTAAAACAAACAAAAACAAATAAAACTAATTCCTAGATTTTTCTAGGCTTACAAATGTTTTTAACATGTTCCAAGCAAATGGGTTTTTCGCATTCTCGGCATTGATAAAATGTTTTTCTTTTTAATTTGGATGGGCCAGGTTGTGTTGACATTTTACTAGCAGTAATTAAAAAAAACCGCCAGGAACGTAACAAATTTTAGGGTAACAAGATACCTCCTCGCCACTAAATTTTAGTGCACTTAGACTACGAAGCGGTATCACGTACCGCAAGACCTCAAAACTCGCCTATTGTAAACACGTCCGCCTCTAGTGAGAGCTCGGACACATACCAACTATTCCGCCTCGATGCACTTGAAAGGTACTCGGGTAGTTAGGTCCGGCTTCAAAAGATTTTAAAACATATTATTAAATAAAATATCTTAGCGGTATGTGATACCGCATGGTAGCCGATGCGGGTTAACAAAACACACCTTGTACATTTTCAATTTTTAACAATTTTGGTTCGTACTTTTAGTTTTTATCATCCACTAACACTTTGTAATGTCAGGTATTGTTTACAATTTGGCTACTGTCATTTATAAAAACTAAGGTTACTTATTTGCGCGACGCCGCGGTGAAAAAACAAACTGCGTAGATAGACGATTTTGTCAAGTTTTCCATAAGAGTTAGTTCTCCTTATATAGTCTTCATGTAACACAGGTTGAATCTTCGTTTTATGTGCTAAGGTTTTTCCAGTTACCATATAAGCAACACTCAATGAAACACCCTGTAAAATATTCTGGCCAGATCTTGCTTCGTTTAATTATTTCGGAAAGACTCGAAAATGGTTGGAGCAGATTTATTTTAATGTAGAGTCCATTCCAAGATATTCCGTTTTGGCTCACAAAAAAAAACGCACACCAGGTATAGTTTGGCAAGTTTATCTGAAGCCGTGAAAGAAATGCAGTCGAAAACATTCGATATTGCCACGTTCAACTATGAAAACGTTCAAGTACTAAGTATGTAGTGATAATAATTAGAAAATGGACTTTTTATTATTAACGATATGATTAAACGGTAATTCTTGAATGTGCTTGTTTCCTTGGATCTTGTCTAAACATTATTTTTTCCTTTTATGAATATTAAAAGATGAACACTTTTCCAAATTTGTTATGGGCTTCTTCAAGCTCTGGCAGCGTTGTGCGAAAACCATAATTTTCACGCCCTCCGAACTAACTCAATTGGTGAAATTTATTAAAAGGCCTTCATGCTTAGCGATCAGATGAGCTCCTATTGGCAAGCGCGTGCGTTTGTTCTTCCCTATCACTTTGTCAATTGACTGATATTGATTATCCAGTGGCGTTGGTATTGTCAGTGTCAGATTTTGAACTATTTCGTATCCATATTGAATTCAAGTACGATTCTTAATTTAAAAAATACCTTACCTTTAAAGCAAAGCAAAAAATCAGTTTCTATATATAATTATTATATAATAATAATTATTATTTTTAATACCTTCATAAAAATAGGTACCGAACGCCATTAGTACGTTTTTGACAGATATCCGCCATGTTTCCTCGCCTCTTACCGATGCCGCGCAGCTTCAGATAAACTTGCCAAACTATAGGCGTAGTCAGATAACAACAGTATCGAATCGTACTCGTTCCTACGAAAAGTGAGAATATAATGCCTAATAGTATTATTATTTTACAACTAAAATGTGATACTGAACGAGATTTAGATTAACACCCAAATGCACCGTTTTGATAGTCTAATCCTAGTTAGCCAATCTCGCTTAACTTAATCTTTGTTCAGTGCAATGCACCGTGAACGTATCTGACGGGTTCAGGTAAATTCAAAAGTGACAACATCGTAAAAACCACAAACATTTTGAAAAGAGCGCTTTCATAGAAAAATAAATGCTGCTTTGTCTATGTACGTTTCTTGCACGTTATTAGTTAAAATATATCTATCGAGATTTTGGAGAGGAAATTATCAAACTTTATTGCCAAGGAGATGAACGAGAAAACTCAAAGAATTCCAAATTTCACTTCATGGGAGAAAGAAGTCCTAATGGAAATCATAATTTCAAAATATGCCAAAATTTTGGAAGATAAACGAACATGGCTGTACTTACAAATCGTTATTAAATTCTATTTCTTCTTCTATATAATTGAGAAAGTTGAGAACCGTGGGTTTCGTTAAGCGAAATCTTCGAAAAAATGACAAATTATCCATGGTGTCAAAATATTCGCTGCGGAGATAGTTTTGCCTGGGAAATTCGAAGTTTATTATGTCCAAAATTTCCTGGTCATCTTCGATGAATAATTCATCAACAATATCCATTTCTATTTTTGTTTTAGACGACACCAAAATACAGTGCAATTTTCTTAATCCTCCATCTAAACGATCAATTTTGACGGATTATCTTAAACCAAGTTTTGCAAGTCTTAAGCGGCGTTTTGACTACGATGCATTTCAAACATAACCTTTAAGCGAGATTAATTAACTAAACGCGTTTAAAGCTAACGGTGCATTTGGGTGTAAATAGTTAGTGGTGAATAATATTGAATTTTCATTTTTTATGCTTTAGTATTTAAATTTTGCCGACTGCGGATCAGTTAGTGTTTACTGTATAGTATATTTCACAATATTTCCTTGACTCGGCATCTGATCTTGAGTATTTAATAATAAAACTTCATAAATTCCCTATTGTGCAGTATACAGTAACAGATCCATAGTGGTTTAAATCTATATACAAAAACTGAATAATATTCTACCCACTAGTCTCATTGATTAAAAGCTGTTTTATCCATATTTTTTTTTAAGTCAAAATAAGAATGTATATAATATGTTTGTATGTTGTATATTGGGGTGACATTCACTGAGACCTAAAAGATTGTACCCCCCTTACTTCTACTCGGTTCCTAAGGAGACTAGTAGCTCCATTAGTCCTATTTCCCGGAGAAATTTCTGGATATCTAGTAAATTTACCTCTTCTATCCTAGGTGTTGTGCACTACGACTCATTCGCAAGGATGTGGATGGAGGTTTTTTGTTCCATGCCACAGATTCTACATTCTTCTTCCTCCACTATTTTGGAGTTCAGGTATCCTTTCATTTCTTCCAATATTACATTGGAGCTGAAACCGCCAAAGGGTTCCAGCCCCCTAAAGGTTGTTTCAGTCCCCTTTTGTGCTAGTTCCTAAGGAGAGTCTCAGAGACTAGTAGTTCGTAGACCTATTTCCCGAAGAAATTTTGGGATATCCGTACGCCATAATTCCTCTTATAAACAAAAGTCTTCACGTAAGTGAATGGAGATTTCTCATTCCATTCCACAGAATGTACATTCTTCTAGCTCCACTATTCGTAGCTTTTTGAGGTGCCTATTAAGGTGACAGTGCCCCGTCAGGACACCTGTCAAAACTCTCAGTGTAGTTTCTTAAGGCTTAGGCATTAATTTGTTATCACCTGGTTGTAGAGTCCTAGGAGTATCTTTAATTGGATTGACTAAGCCCCTCTAGAACTTCTTAATAGTCAGATCTTATCCTTTTTTCGGCGTTGCCTATTTCTTCCAATATTACATTGGAGCTGATACCGCAAAAGGGTTCCGGTCCCCAAAAGGTTGTTTCAGTCCCCCTCTTTGCTAATCCATCTGCCATTTAATTCCATCTATTCCAGAGTGTGTCCTGGAATCCACAGTAAGGTCTTGCCTAGTTCATTGACTTTGCCTAGGTATTCCCACAATATTTTAAAACTGATTACACAAGAGCTCAGTACTTTAATGGTTCAGTTGTAAAATAATCATAATATTAGGCATCATTTTTTCAAAGAAACGAGTACGATCCGATACTGTGTTATTGTTACCGGATTAACGACTACCTACTGTGGGATTTTCTCTTCAATCGATCTTGTTCGTGTAAAGTCGAAACGATATATGTATCTTGGCATAGAGTACAATAGTATATTACGTAACAAGAGTTGTAAGTAACCCATTACGCACGAAGTGAAAAAGTTTACGCACGAAGCCGCACAGCGGCGAGTGCGTAAATTTCACGAGTGCGTAATGGGATTACAACTCGTGTAACGTACTATACTTTTTCTACGCCCATCTATTTTCTTCTGAGTGCTCATAATTTCATCTTTTTCACTACTAATTGACATACTCGTAGTTAAAGTTGAGAAAATGTTCGTATACTATAATTTGTTACCAAAATTGACAGCATAAATGAGATAACGTTTATTCCCTTATCCCAAAAATATGAATTACCTTTTTGAGATTGTAAAATGTGTTGCCGACATTTAGGGGCATCACTCCTTTAATCTAAAATGTATTTCACTAATACTAAGAGCTTTTATGTTTTTCAATTGATTAAAAGTATGTAAATAAACCAAATAAAGTAGTACGTAAATAAAAATTTGATTGCAATTTGATTTAACAAAGAAATTTAAGGTTTTCTATCTAAACGCACATGTATGTTATGAGATTCTCATTACGTGCATGTTATTGTTAAATGTCACTTACAAGAAAAGTTGTCAGTGCAATTTTTGACGTTTACGGACATGGGCGTAGAAAAAAGAGTTTTTCTACGCCCATGTCTGTAAACGTCAAAAATCGCACTGACAACTTTCCTTGTAAGTGACATTTAACAATAACATGCACGTAATGAGAATCTCATAACATACATGTGCGTTTAGATAGAAAACCTTAAATTTCTTTGTTAAATCAAATTGCAATCAAATTTTTATTTACGTAATACTTTATTTGGTTTATTTACATACTTTTAATCAATTGAAAAACATAAAAGCTCTTAGTATTAGTGAAATACATTTTAGATTAAAAGAGTGATGCCCCTAAATGTCGGCAACACATTTTACAATCTCAAAAAAAGTAATTCATATTTTTGGGATAGGGGAATAAACGTTATCTCATTTATGCTGTCAATTTTGGTAACAAATTATAGTATACGAACATTTTCTCAACTTTAACTACGAATATGTCTGTTAGTAGTGAAAAAGATGAAATTATGAGCACTCAGAAGAAAATAGATGGGCGTAGAAAAAGTATAGTACGTTACACGAGTTGTAATCCCATTACGCACTCGTGAAATTTACGCACTCGCCGCTGTGCGGCTTCGTGCGTAAACTTTTTCACTTCGTGCGTAATGGGTTACTTACAACTCTTGTTACGTAATATACTATTATGTTATTATTGTCTCGAAAGGTTCATGAACACAGATGGAGGAATTATAGGAATGCTAAGAGTTTTGTCAATAGTTTTTTGTTGACTAATAATGTCAAATTGACCATTGAAAAACTTTTCCGACAAATATTTCAATAAATAAGTGAGTAGTATTAATTATTCAAGATATTAATCAGAAATGCGTTCATATTATTTATACATTCCCCATTTTTCCATTGCAATTCGTATAAGCATAACGGAATTATCGATTAGATTGTAACTGCTGTTTTTTATTCGATCACTACAATTACAATCGAATGAAACCAAACTAAACCCCATAAAAATAATCGACCACCGCATTGTTTATTCCATAAGAGCGCACCAGCTATATGGCATAAATCGCGTACGTTTTATAAAACTAACAGCAAATGTTTTTAATTATTAATATTAGTGCATGCAGTTATTATTTTTTGTTACGTGAATTATACAACGAATGGCTTCACAATGATTTGTTTATGGATTTAATTGAAATTGTATAAAATCGTTGGTTAATGAGAATAAAATTTAGAAATTACTAAAATTAAATATTCATGAGACAGTAAACAAAATAATATGAATTCACGGAAAAGTGGCTACGACACGCTCAGAAAATGAAAGGGCCCGGGTATGTATGTATGTACGTATGATGGGGTTACATTCACTAAAACCTAAAATATCTATTGTGCCTCCTTACTTCTACTTAGTTTCTGAGAAACGTCTCAGAGACTAGTTGCTGCTTTAGTCCTTGAACTTAGGTGAATGTTCCTCTTCTATACAATAATCTCCTAAGTGCTGTGCCCTAGGATTCTGAATTGCTGTGCAAGTCGCAGGTATGTGGATGTGTTGAAATGGGCATGATGACAGTCACTAAGAATCACTAAAATATTGATTTGATATAATTATATATGATGCAGAGATTCTAAAAAATTACCCATTTTTGTTTTACATGCATGTGTGATGACCAATATTTTAGTAAAAATATAAGTACAAAATTTAACAATCCGCCATCTTAGCTCGAACGTCAATCAGAAGAGTGTGACGTCGTACTTTCGCAAATTTGACCTTGATATTTTGTCTTTCGTTCGAACCATAGATAAGTCCGAACTATCTATGGTCCGAACATCTGTTTTGAACTTCCTTTGTTTATGTGATTCAAATTATGTATCCAAATAAACTTCTAACCTGCAAGCTGTCAAGTGTCAATATCTTGTCAATATCTTCTGTATAATGAAATATTATCTTCTCCAAACAAAATTAGAAAAACAATCAAATACAAAAATCAGCTAACTTTCAACTGTTGCAATCTACTCGTAAATAATTAAGTTAATATTATTGATTGTCTAGTTGTCAAATTTTTTCGTTGTGTCAGATAGGGACCAAAAAATTATTTCTATATTAGTTCATCTTGACAACGGTAGCTGGAACGCTACCGAAACGTCGAAATAAAAAATAAAAAACATTATTGTTGTTTGATTCCCAAAAAAATAAGAAAAAATAAACGAAAGGGTTAGTAAAGCATACGGTCGTCAAAATTTTGTAACAATAAGAATGAAAAAGAAAGAAATGATTTTTTTCGTAATACAACCTCTTTTTTTTCTATTGTTCTGGTCTTGATGCGTTCAACGGATAGAACTGGATTTTTTTCTACCTTCTCACTTATACAGAAAAATTGGTATTCTATACTTAAAGAAGCACACTTAACGTACAAAATTGGCACACTCTTCTTAAAGTAACGTGGTGCTCCGCTGCGCTGCTGTGATCCAGGGAAATTGTAGGTACACTAGGAAAATATTGCTCCTGGTAATTGAGCTCCAAGAAACTTGTATTACCAGAAACTTATAGGTTCATCAGGAAACTATATCCCAGAAACTATGCTTGGGGAAACTGTAGACCAGGAAACTGTGTTCCCAGAAACTGTACTTCGGGACACTGTTCCAAGAAACTGTGCTATAAAGATACACATAGATATAAGAAAAAAAATTTAGAAACTAGAAGATTAATAAATAATAAATACAATTGAATAATATAACTTTTAACTTTAGGATTCCTGATTTATGAAAAAAAATGTATGAAAAATCTAACAAATGAAAAAAATTATATTTATAGAGAAAGTTTTCAAGGAATATGAAAGTAAATCCATGTGGCATCCAAAATGGTTATCCATTTTGTACTTACTACTTTTTTTTTTAAAAATGGTAAATTTTCCAATATCTCAAAATTTAAAATTACAAAGAAACAACAAAATGTAATAACATACCAGTAATCCAGATTCTTATTAGATAATCCCTCTGCAAATTTTTGTTTTCAATATCAGCAAAAATATAGTTTATGGATTACTGCACAGTTCCACACTTGTTGATTTGACGACAGACGATGAGAGAAGTCCTGCCGGTACCTTCTCCGTTCTTATTTAAAGAAACTTCAAAATTTTAAATTTCGCGGTAAAATATCTCAAGAATATTGATTTTTGAACCAATAGTTAATTCCACCAAGAATTATAAATGTGAAATAATTTATGAATTATTCGATTGAAAATTTTCGGTAAATATTCCACCAAAAATCAAAATTCTAAAGAAATTTATCGATAAATTTATTAGCTGAAAGGTTGAACGCAAAGTTCACGTTTCACAGCGAGTTGCCAAAGTGTTCGCCGATGTATCGCCGGCGACTGGCTATGCATACGGCTGTCAGTATTGACACTTCTGACTTTACAGAATGTATCTCTAGATATTTTCGGCAATAATAATTATATGTTCAAAAATAAGTAAAATTGAAATTCACACTGACTAAAACTTCTCTGGCATTTCAGTAGTCGTATCGAAAACAGGAATCCATTTAACACCGTGCTCAACCCCCTTTATCAGCCCATATCCCTCTGCAAACTTATTTACCTATACTTAATACAAAGGCAATGGTTTAAAATTATAACAACAATATGGGAAATATCTGAGGACAAGGCTTTTGGTCGCCGCTGAGTTTACGTTTTCACATAAAAGTTAAGGATGTTATAGCAGGACTAACATTGACTCTATTTTTTATAATTCTTTCATATAATACACAATCTTCCACGTAACTGCTACAAATAAGATTCATTTAAGGGCTTCTAATACTTAAATCTCATAATAACATCCATTAAAATATGAATAAACGACTACAATTATTTTAAAATACAACAAAGTGAAGAAACTTATTATCAAGAAGCTTCTACCGGTAAAAAGAAATAGATTTATATGCTCATAATATTATAGTGTACTGCTTTACAGAATCTAAAAGCTAAATAAATGAAAGTTAAACTCCACCGACGTCGTAAACTTTCTAAATAGAGTAGGACTTGAGCACCTGCTGTAAAGTTAAAAAAACCTCAACGCAAAAAACCGAATAGAAAGCACCATTCATCTTTTAAGTCGCTCGCTTCTCTGTAATACAAACAACTCCAACGTTAGAACAGAGAGACTTATTGTATTTATTCCTCAAGTCAAACATTATATATTCCAAGTTTTTCCATTACTTAGTGAAAGATGCAGGTTTGCAGTGAATTCAAATACCTGTGGTTCGATGCAGAACTACTGAGCTACAACCAAAAACACAAAAACCACAAGCGCTGGGGTGAGGTCAAAACCATGTAATGCTTAAATCATCCAGTTTATAGCCCAATTTTTAAAAGCATTTTAATAATTTAGGACCACAAATTCGATAAAAAAATAAGACGAAATTAAGCGACACACGTAAGCAGGGTAGGTAACTTTCAACTTTCGACCATCACAGGAAGTATAGCTGGACTTTATTGGTGAATATTTTGACTCACTTTACCGGAAATGCGCTGAAATATTAAAAAGCCAGTGTCAAGGTCATATTCCTATGAATTAGAGATCTATGAATACCACTGTTCGTCTCATTAGCTGTAACATTTCCAAGCATACATTTTTACAAGCTGCCTTATATTATTAGAAGTCTAATGTTACTTGACAATTTTGTGCATTATATTTAATTCGTTATACCTCCGAGTTTTTTGTACATTTAGAGACAGATCTATTGCCTGGAAGTTACCTAGCGATTCCGGATGTCCACGTTATACAGATTGAGAAAAGGGCTTTTCAAACCAAACGATTTACACAAGCACGACAAGGAAAATATGAGAAAAACAGCTTGAAAGAGAGAGAAAGAACAACTGTGCGTGGCCAGCGAGGGCGTGTATTTAGTTCCAGAGGCCGGCCGAATGTCCATTTCAACTGCTGTTGCCAGAAGCGCAGACTAATTTGTACAAATGATATTTTTGTCTCGTCATCGTTGACTCCTTTTCGAGCTCATGTACTATTAGGCAAAACCAAACACCTCCATCCGGAAACAGTGTCATTTTCAAATACAATGGCATGCGCTACCAACGTGATCAACGTTTGTAGCGAAAAGACCTAGGAATATCAATTTAAATGTGAATTCTCTCTGTAAAGGACACTGTTGCCGGATACAGGTGTTTGGTTTTGCCTAAATGTGCATGAGCTCGAAACGGAGTCAACGATGACGAGACAAAAATATCATTTTTTGTACAAACTAGTCTGCGCTTCCGGCAACAGCGGTTGAAATGGAGGGGGGCAGTGGAGATTCGGCCGGCCTCTGGAACTAAATACACGCCCTCGCTGGCCATGCACAGTTGTTCTTTCTCTCTCTTTCAAGCTGTTTTTCTCATATTTTCCTTGTCGTTCTTGTGTAAATCGTTTGGTTCGAAAAGCCCTTTCGCAATCTGTATATTTATTATTTATTTATTTACTTACTTTGCATATAAGTAAATAAATAAAATCCATGCATGGTTGATAATATACCTTAGAAAACATTGTATATATGTTAGTTTGTTTTCCGGTTTGTTATTTTTTTTTTCAAAATATATAACAATTATAGAAAATCCCAAAGGAAAGCCAATTCATCTCCTACACAGGAACAATTTTTAGTTTGAATTAGATATTTTTGGAATCTAATCTGAGCATTCCACTTTTGAGGTGAATTTTGTAGCTTTGTAGCTTTTGCCTACTTTTTCATTGCATATTATGGCTCAAACTTGTAAGAACACTTTAAAAAAGAATTCCAGCTGAATAATGTGCCCGAAATCCTGTTGGTGTACCTAGAATTTTCCTCTAAGGTCAGATGAGTTATGTATTCTAACGCTACATGTGTACATTAGGGTTAAGGTTTACCTACCAAGAATTGTAAGAACACTGCAGCTCCACATTTAAACATTTTCCTTCGTAATCAAAATAAAATTAAAATATTTAAATCTTGTAGTAGATTTAATCATAAAACTAGTAGTGATTTTCACTCTGTACTTTTTCCGAAAACATATATTAAAATAATTAACACAATGTTTATCACGTCCGGCTTATCTTTATATGTACCTATATATATTTCTGTGCGTGTGTTTGTCACTGAATTCCTCCTAAATGGCTGGACCGATTTTAATGAAATTTTGTGTGTGTGTTCGAGTGAATTCGAGAATGGTTCATATTCACAATTGGTCTTAGTAGGTGGTGCTGCAATCGGGTTCATACTGAACTTCTCCTAAACGGTGGGTCCGATTTTGATGAAATATTTTGTGTGTGTCTAAGAAAGTAACTGGATGGTTTAGATTAATATTTAGTCCCGGTAAGTGGTGCTGCAATAGGGTTCTTGGAGAACTCCTCCTAAACAGTTGGTTTGATTTAGTTGACATTTTGCATATGAATTTTTTCGTAGGATTATCGAAAAGATTATTTAAATTCATAACAACAAATTTGTTTGCCCGAGAAATTGGAAAAAATTCAGTAAAGAAGATATTTAGGAAAACATTCTATAAAAAATTGAAGGTACTATGTGATTTTTCTACCCAAATAAGTAACAAATTTTCAATCAAGATAAAAAATTGTCAAAGTTTGTATAAAATGATAAGACAATAAGAGGTCGGGTCCTCTATTATACCTATAAAATTCTCGTGTTACAGTGTTTATTGCCAAATGGCTTGACCGATTGTTATGAAGTTTTTGTGCATATTGGGTGGGTCTGAAAATCGGTAGTAAACTATTTTTCAAACCCCTAGGAGATATGGGTGGTCTACCCCAAAATAGTTTCTTCAATTTTTTTGACATTTTTTGATAATTTGGCATTAAAAAATACATACAACCCTCTCTTTTCACCCTTTCACCTTCATTCTACCATTTTTAATCGAGATTTTAGTATTTTTGTATGAACAATATCCAAGTAATGAAGACGTTATTCGTATGTCAAACAGAAGTTATTCATGTGTTGTATGATAGATGGCGTGACGTCCGTCTCATCGAACTTCAAACACATAGAGGCAGAGTGAGCTACTAACTCAAGCCTTTCTATATTTCCTATAACCCAAAAAAAATCATCACGTCGACGATTTGAACTTTAAGATGCAGCAGTCGTTGCCAGGCGGCCTAGACTAGCCGCTCATTGAACGTAGGTCAGCACAGCCGAGGACAGCCAAGAAAATCTATGCCTGTGCTACATAACCTCACATTGAACGTAGTTGAGGATACACTATGCAATCCGATAGTTAATCAGATTCAGATATTGAAAATATTATGATACTGTATGCAATTTCCAAAAGAAAATCTATTTGGATACAGCAATATTTAACGAAGAGGAATGCACGAGGAGAATTTAACCTAATAGACGCTTTAAAGGATGATCAGATAAAAATGTAATAGCGTTTAAATAAGGAGCAATTTGAACAAGTACATACTTTAATTGAACAGGAAATACAGAGAGTAGGTTGTGATGCGCAGCAACCTATAGATACAGAAATTAAATCAGCTGTTTGCTTAAGGTAACAAATATCAACAATATATAAGTAATATTGTGGTCAGCAAAACAAACATAGAAAACTGTGTTTCAAACACAACGAGACCGAGCAGTGGCGGATTAACGTAGGGGCTAGCCGGTGCTTAGAGCCCGTGCGTATCTTCGGGGGCCCAGTGGTACAGAAAAAATGTTATGGTAAGGAAAAACTAGAGAAAAAATTAAGAAATTTAATTTATTTAATTGTTGCATTAAGTGTTCATTAAAAAACATATTTTTTATTGTTAGTTAAGCTCGTTGGTAAAGTTTTTGTATTACTTTTTCTTATTTGAGGTTTTTCTCCGCCCTGCAGTGAGCCCCGCGCGACTTAGTCCCGGGCCCCGAGGTTGTTAAATCCGCCTCTGAGACCGAGGTTAGCCGAGACGTAGGTTCCTACTTCCTACGCAACTAGTGTTACTGCGTTCAATATGCGGTATTCCATTTAATCACGAGTAGAAACCACAAAAACCTCGGCTACCCTAGGCTGTGCTGCGCTGCCCTATGTTCAATGTGCGGCTAGCCTTAGTATCATATAAATCTAACGATACAGTTGCTAACGAAACTGTGAATTATTAAGTCCTCTTTCTGTCGTAGATCCCATTCCCACACATTTAGAAAACATTATTTATCCTTCAATTAACTATCAAAATATTCACTATTCATAAAATTAACTTTAAATCCGTATGAAAATTTTATGAAAAATCATCCTTTCAATGTAAAGTTCACTTAGAAATTATAAAAAAAAAAATTTAAGTTAAAAAAAAATTTTTACCTGGAATATATATTAAAATGTAAAGCCGAACAATAGGAACTACGATTACTTTACCTATACAAAAGAATCAATATATCACAGAAATATCACCCAGTTCTTTTTTTTCAATTGTTTCCTTTGGTAAAAGGACCTATTGTTAAAAAAGGCTTTAGATTTTTTAAGAATGACGAAATCGATTACAAACGGGGTCATTTATTTAATGTACAACTATATTTTACAACCATAAAAAAATTAGGAAAGTTTTGACACCCCAGTATACATAGATGAGGTGTTTTTGTTTTTTTACTGCAGCTGAAAAACAGTTTTTCAATTATTTTTGAAATCAAATAATCGACCACAAATATTTGAGCACATGTATACTCGACAGATATTTGCAAGACAGATAAAATGTTTGAAATAGGTTAGACGTTTTGTTATTGGACATTCTTGACCCTAGTCCAAAGTGTAATTTATTTGAACAATTTCTATTTTGATATTAACGAAAACCAGAGGTTTCCTGAACGTAGGCCCGTCATCCTTGTGACGAAGGTCCTAAGCTAAAGCAATTAAAACAAGTTAAAGTAATCGCAGTGAAATCCTTCCGTGGTATCAGAGACGTACCACTGGGTATCTAATTGACCAATACTAAATTTCACTCCGTTTTCTTTTATAATGTTTCAAAATTGATCGTATTTTACAATTGACGTATTTAAAATCAATGTTTCGGTAATAATATATTGATTACAGGGACCAGAATTTTATAAAAACTTAATTATTCTTGATAACGGTAGCTGAAACGATACCGAAACGTTGAATTAAAAATATAAAAAATATTGTGGTTTGATTTCCCAAAAAAAAATACACCACAAGGAACATACAGAAGATATAAGTTTTTTAATTAGTACCTAATACCATTAAGGGCACGTTGTATCGAACACCTAAACTCGGTTTAATGATAACTGATGTTTAGACTGATGACATATTGATTTATTTATTATCATCAATTACATCAGTCTAAACATCAGTTATCATTAAACCGAGTTTAGGTGTTCGATACAACGCGCCCTAAGCCGTTAACATTTTCTTTTTAAAATTAATACCAACCCTATTTTGCGCACAGCAAAATCCTGTATAGTGTACAACTAACTAGTTTATATAAGGTTTATAATTAACACAAGTCAGTTAAGGAAAAACTCTGTATTAATGAAAAAATAATAAACCAATATACGCCTTGATAAATGCTTTTTTTTCTATTCTTTTTATCCCGAAAATGTTCCCTTAACTCCTTTTTTCTTTGCCAAGAGATTTAAATAAAGAAGTTTCGCTCTTAAACACTTGAGTGAATAAATCTAGTAATTAATAAATTGTCGTAACGAAACGGGAAGCTTTATTAGTATTGTCCTTGTTTTATCTGCCGTGACAAACTTGAAGATTAAAGTTAAACATCTTACAAAGGCGTTTTTGTAGGCGCCCCTACAGATACTTCCAACATATAGAGAGAACACGGATTATTACTTCCGGAAAGAAATTGAGAAAAAGTTTGTCATCATATTTTTCCACTGTTCTTGGATGTGTACAGGTTGCCTCAGATAGTATTGCAAATTAATATTAAAGAGATAATATTTTATAATTTGTATGTTTGTTTGTAATAGATAGATTAATTAAAAAAAAACTCAGCTGAAATGATTTCAATTATAAAAAGATAAATTATTAGCTACTAGCTATACTACTAGCTATAGATGCCAAAGAATCCTTATACTATCAGATAGTCAGACACCGCTGAAATCTTCATCATGCACCCCGATCAGATCAATACAGACTGGTCTAGGACTGCTTTCAAAAACTCTTTACCCTGCCAACCACCATAGGTGACATTTAAGTGAGTGCCGGTGCACAATAAGATTGTAGCAATGAAACAGCAGGCACCCTAGCAAAGCTAGGCCTGAAACTACATTCACAGGACCTGTACCAAAAACTGCAGCACTTGGTTGTACTTTTCGGCTGAGCCACGTTCCAAAACAAGAACACAGCAATCCCCTGGTCAAAAAACCCTTGGAGTCGTCGACTTATATTGAGCATTAATCTCTAGCAGGAGCCAGATAAGAAAAATTACATGACTACTCACCGTTCACTGTACTCTAAGGAAGCAGATGCATACAATTGGCATATATAGGGAGAAAGCTATATGTCAGTTGCGCATGGAAGAGGAAGACGCAACCACGCACATTATCTTCGAGTGCGAAGCACTGTCTCATTGGAGACTCCTAGGACTAGAGCGCCCAAGGAAGAATTTTTCCAAGAAAGTCCTAGTGAAAGACTGTTGAGCTCTATAAAAACTACTGTTCTCTTCACATGAAGTAGTGGCTGGTGGTACCGAGCCAATCAATCAATATGGGCTGAATTTTATTTTCAAAAAGATTGAAGGCTTCTACGATAATTACGATATTATTAACCATCACCTATAAAACAATTCACGTAAACTATTCGAAGAGGACCTTTTATTTCGAAGTTACAACAAGTATAAAGATACTTAAAGTGAAAAAAGTACCGCGGTATTTCGAGTGAATAACAAATAATTGATTTTTGATTACATTTAAATAAATAATATAATGAAGACAATTAATTTCTATCTTCGGAGTCGTATAGCTCCATAGTAAATTTATGTGTTTCATTATACGGGGTTGGGATTATACGGGGTTGGGATAAAGTATGGAACCAGGTATCTTTTAAACGAAAAGAACGATATTTATGAAAATTTGCAGGTAAGTGCAATGGAACAAGATGCATCTGATGTACTTTTTTTTGTTAATAATATACTTCCGGTTTAATCGGAAATGCCATAAACTTCTTTAATTTAAATGAGACACCCTATATATTTTTACAGATTTTATAAGAGCTTGTTATTTTGAATTCATACATACTGAGTTTAGTGTAAAAAAATTTGTAAAAACGAGGAATAACTCACTGTTAGTTGTACAATAGGTGTACATTTCATTATTTTAAAATAATGAGAAACAAAATTACTTCAAATGTTCAAAATGCTCGCCTTTTACTTGCTGACAATATGCCATCCTATTAACAAATTCTTGAGTCACTCTTTCCAAGACTTCTCCACGTATTAGTTCACATTCATCAATAATTCTTTGTCTCAATTCCTGTAGGTTTGCTGGTCGTCTAACGTAAACACATAATTTTAGATATCCCCAAAGAAAAAATCTAACGGGCTAAGATCCGGAAAACGAGCAGGCCACTCTATGAATCCTTTACGTCCAATCCATCGATTTGTAAAATTCGCATCCAGAAAATCCCTAACCCGTCTATCATAGTGGGGAGGTGCCCCATCTTGTTAAAACCAAACATTTTGTGGCAATTGCCCATTCTGTTGAAGTGCAGGAATAATTTCGTAATTTAGTAAATCCAAATACTTGTCACCATTCAAGTTTTTGTCGATAAAAAATGGGCCTATAAGCCTATTTTCGACAATTCCCATCCAAACATTTAACTTCTGTGGATGCTGGGTATGTGATTCATGAATCCAATGAGGATTCTCATTTGACCAATACCTTGATTTATGGCGATTAACTGTTCCATTTAAACAAAAAGTTGACTCATTGGAAAAAACTATGTTAGAAGCAAAATTGTCGTCGACATTACAAATGTCCATTAGCCGTTTGCAAAATTCCAGCCGTCGGTCAAAATCATCGTCTGACAACTCTTGAACCAACTGTACTTTTCACTTTTTAATATCTTTCCTACAGAACGTCGACTGATACCATGGTTTAGTGCCAAATTTGTGGAGGAAGTTTGAGGTGATTCTTCTAAATCGTTTGCAATATTTTGTTTAACAGTCTCGTTCGTTGCAGTCCGCGGTTTTCCAGGTTTTAGAAAATGTTTTACCATCCCAGTTGTATTAAAACGTTGTAATGTTTTAGTTACTGCTGAGCGTGATATAGGATTTCTCTCCGGATGCAAATTATTAAAAATGTGACACACTTCTTCATGAGTTCTAACACGATCACCATAACCGATTATCATTAAAATTTCAATACGCTCTTTTTCACTTAATTGAACAATTCTAAATTGTAAAATTCATTTCCGTCAATTAGAATTTGACACTTGGAGAACAAAAGACGTACTAAACAGTACTCGTTTATTTATTACTATGCATACAAACAACATCAATTAGTTTATCTAAATAGTTTTTTGCTCAAATGACAAAAACTCAAAGGAGGTTGATTAAAGTGCTATATTCCTCGTTTTTACAAATTTTTTTACACTCAACTCAGTATGTATGAATTCAAAATAACAAGCTCTTTCAAAATCTGGAAAAATATTTAGGGTGTCCCATTTAAATTAAAGAAGTTGATGGTATTTCCGGTTAAACCGGAAGTATATTATTAACAAACAAATATACATCAGATGCATTTTGTTCCATTGCACTCACCTGCAAATTTTCATAAATAGTTCTTTTCGTTTAAAAGATATTTACTTGGTTCCATACTTTATCCCAATCCCGTATTTAGTCCAAACACAAACTTTATACTACTAATGTATCTTCGAAATTTAGTCATTACCATTATTAACATCTAGCCACATTGTCCACACTTCCATCCTTGCTTATGAGCAAACATTTTTGTTTGTTCACATTACAACGCTGTGTATTTAGGTCAAACATAAAGAAGAACTAAATTAAGGAATAACAAGCATCTTATACTCGTTAAATTGCAATTGAAAATTTAAATGTGTAGAGACTTCTAAAGAAGCAGTAGGTTCTGAATTCATTTTGTTTGTAAATCAATGGGTTTAATTGATAATTTCTTTGGACTTCGAAAATACATTGAGGATTTTATCGAAATCCGATAGGAAATGCATACTGATTGTGGTATTGTTATGTTCATGACAATCCCAATAATCAAGGACGAAATAGGTCTGTCTATCACTTAACCGTTTAATGTTATTCATAAAGTATTGTTTGTTCCACGTTCGGTTCGCGCACTTATCACGCCGTCCCTCCCGCACAAGGTACTACGTACTCGTCGGCACTCGGCAATTTTAAATATAAACTCGATGTTTCAAGTTTGTTATTATACCCATAGTAGTAAGGTACGTAATTTTTATATTTTGCTGGGTACCCACTTAAAATTAACAAAATAATTAATTACATGATAAACAACAATTTCCTAATAATATTAGAACAAGTAAACTCCAGTTAACTAGCAAATTTAATTGATTTAACATATATCTGATAGGTAGGCTTGACCTTATCAAATATTGACAGAATATTGGAATTCTACATTCCTATTGGATGTTAACTTGTATCTTTATGAAAAATCTACATGAGGGTGGAAAAATAAGCTGTGTTTGCCAAAACGTAGGTAGAGACGTGAAAATGTGACCTACCGCGAACAAGAACGAAAAGAAAAAACGGGAGGAACATATATTGGAACATATACAGAAGAAACGGTGGAGCTTTACCATCACATGACCCAATCTACGATGTATACAACACATATTACGTGACCCAATCTACGATGTATGCACCACATATTTTCTACATACTATCTTCTTCTATCAATATAAACCAAACATAATAACGTACGATAGATTGTCTTCTTCACAAGACCAGCTACAAGACATACGTAATAGTTTCTTTAAATTTGCCGTAGTAAGTAATCGTGAAAAGAGACAACGATATAATTGACGTAACGTGTATAACTGATCGTACTAAAAGTTGAGTTTGACACTACCGCATTTGAGGTTATGAGAGTTTAGTTTATTGTCTTGTTTTTAGCGAATTTTTGGATTGAAAGTATATTTATTGTTAAAATCAGTTCTTGTAAGAACTAATTTGACTTTTTATTTCATTTGTTATTGGTACGAATATAATACATTATCAACTTGTTAACTTTCAACATTTCTTAACACCTAAAATGCCGTGAGACGGGAATATTACAATGATTATTTTACTACTTATCAATTTTGGACTTTGTAACTTATCCACCCAGTATATCGATAGGTTTAATAAATATGTGGATGTTAACCCATATAAATACAATCAAAAAAGTTAATTTTCTTGTTTAATTAGCAATTCTTAAAAGACCGACCTTTGGAATATTAGTCATAACGTTTATTTCTATTGAGTTGACAGAAGTTTTTATTCAATTCATATGAATGTTGTTGCTGACGTAACAGTCACGTGATGGTGAGTGCTACTCGATTACTGATGAATTGAATGCAATCGTACAGCTATCATCAGCACAAAGTGAGAGTGGCGTATGCCGCCAAATGCCGGCTTGCGCAGCGAATGGGTTAATGAATATTCACTTTCGTGAGAGTAATCTTAATTGGAATTTTATTATTTTAAATTTTTTGATCATAAGCACTATTTATACAACCTTAAGGAATTGTATGACATAATAGTAAAATTTCACACTTGAAAATTCTAATAATTACCGAAACGGAAGAGAAGTCGAATATTTAATTTTATAACTTAAATTGTCAGAGGAAGCGTTGGGAGTCATCACATATATATCAAATAGCACTAATGTAAAATACGGCTTCCTTGTGAATGAGTAATTTTATCTCGTAAACTTTTATGATATAAATAAAACAGAACATTTTGGAAGCTGTTCTAAACTTTGTGTATACATTCTCTTTAAATATTAATTTTTGATAAATGTGGAGGTTTATAGTGAACCATATTGTATGTAGTAGATTTATTTTATTGTATAAGTTTGTATGTATGTATATTGGGTTGATATTCACTGACACCTAAAAGATCTATTGCGCCTCCTCACTTCTCCCTAGTTTTTGAGATCATAAATTTAATTATATGAATTTTTGTTGTGTAAAAATGTTCTTTTATTGTGAATTGTTGATTTTTTTCTATAAATAATAATGTATATGCCCATCTCTATAATTATAATTATTTTAATCAAATACACGTAATACTGCTGCCGTTTCATTCACCAAACGCATCTTTCTATTGTTCATGAATTATGGTGACCTTGACTTACGACCTTATGCCCACATTTATAGTAGAGACTTGAGCCCGAGCTCGAGCTTGAGACGAGAACGTATTTCATAGACGAATCTCAAGACCCACAGCTTGAGAAAAGCTGCAACTGCGCATGAGCGAGTGGATTTTTGCTCAGGACAGCCTGCGACCTGTCTTAAGCTCGACTTGAGACACGGTTTCTGACATTTGTCTTGTTATTTGTGGTTAGATTGTGTTTGTTATAGAATAAAAATGTCAATAGTGATTAGTGAAAATGAGTTATAGGGACACGAGGTTTTTTTGGAATGTCTTGATTATGTGGAGGAAAATATGCCAAATGATAGGATTCCAAAAAGATTCATATGGAATGCAGAAACTCCTATAGAATTTTATAACGCGGAAGAACTTCGAATACGTTATAGATTTCCAAAAAATATCGTTTATGATATTATTTTTCCTTTGGTAGTCGCAAATTTAGCGAAGGTAAATAATCGTGGGTTACCAGTTCCGCCACTATTGCAATTATTAACAAAGGTCCCAAAAAGTCCGAAATTCACACACAAACCATAATAAAAATACTCAAAATAGCGTTTCGACATCAGAATCCACGACAAATGGGTCACATATTGTCATAAAATACACAAACAATTTTGAAGTACTTCTTCTTTTTTGAAATTTTTCATGTTGGCCAACATAGAAAACCTAATTACTTTTAAGTTTACGCTTGAGATACGTCTCGAGTCTTTCCTTCGCGAGGATTCACGAAGATCGGACTATAATATGCATCCAATCACGAGTCCTGAGTAGAGGTTGGCCAAGCACGACTCAAGTCGGAGATTGAGTTTCGACAATAAATACGGGCATTAGGGAATTAAGAGGCAGGAAAGGACGTTCCGTTCAGTTGCCATCTTCACCGATAGCCTAGCGGTACTTGATCCCGTACATGTCAAATCTAAGCTAGTATGGGATTGCATAGGCGCCTTAAACGCACTTGGAGACCATTGCAGTGTCATGGTACCCCGGGTACCAGTGCGCGAGGGTCATAAGGGCAAGAATTGGCGGATGAAACGGCCAGATAAGGCTCATCGATGCCATTGCTTGAACCGGAACCATTCTGTATGCCGAAATTAGGACATGTTCTTCAATGAACACTAGCTCAGTTATTCAACTCATTAGAGACGTGTGGGTAGCAGTAAAAGGATTTTGAAACAAGCTGTCAAATGATTAATATTGAGTTCATCTAGTATTGTCACAATGGACTATTTAACAAAAAAATAATCATATTTTAAGTGCTTCCTTTATACTGTCTGTATTTAATTCTCTGAGTTTGCTTCAACACCCACGTTTCACAATCATACGCTACTAATATTTCTTTATTATTCATAAATCTTTTGTTCCCAGTAAGGTGAAGTTTCATTGCATTTTTTATTCTATTATCAATTTGGGCTTCTTGTGTTACCTGTCCTTTGTTCACTTCTTTTCATTCGATTCATATTATTTCCCATCTTCTGACACCTCCATTTTATCATGATCGATGTATCCTAAAATGGATTCTTCATTTTTTTGGATTGTTTTATTAATCTGTCCATATGGATGATAAATTCATCACCTCATATATATATGTTCGTCTAAAACAATTTACTACCTCAAAAATGATTAGGTAATAAAAATACAAAAGTTATTTTCATGCCGTTATATTTATGTTTTTTGATTATGTACTAATGCCGCATCATCTTTCAGGAATCCATTAACCTCCTAAGTAAAATTAAATGAATGAATCAGCTGATAATTAGGTTAACCTTTAATCTGGAGGGGCTTGTACACTTACATGATCCTCCATTTTGTTCTGGTAGGATTTTAGAGGGCTTTCTTAGTGCTCTTTTGACTAAATTCAGATTCTGTTCAGTGACAAACCCAAAACTGTTGGAATTATTTCAGTTGAACCATCAGTGGTTATTAAAACGCATTTAGCGGTTAAAATTTCAACAGGCTAAAAGGAGATCACACACCGTTCATGGTAAGTACCTACTCATCTCTCTTATTGACATAGGCATCTTGAGAATTTCGTATCCCTTCGTTAAAGTCTTTTACATAAGCTTCGTTAGTTTTAGTCGTACTACTCTTCTCTAACTTACACATCAACATTACCCTCGACAGGAAGCTAACATGGAACTCTCACCTACAAAGCAGAGCAAAAAGAGTATATGTGGCTTATGAGCAATGTCGGAGGACGCACATGGGGACTTTCCCCCCGGGTGGTCTCCTGGATCTACACTGCAATCATAAGGCCAATGTTAACGTACGGAGCCATTGCATGGGGAACAAAGGTTCTACAAGCAACGGCCATCCAAAAATTATGTCAAATACAGAGAATGGCTTGATTAAACATTACAGGAGCCATGAGAACAACACCAATCGCGGCAATAGAATTAATTACTGGTCTAACCCCTCTGGACTTGTACGTTAATGGCCATGTTACGATTGCGCACGGCTGGTAGGAATGGGTCAATTAAGACTGCGACTGTGGCGGGAAGCACTTACTGCTCTACCTCTGCTGCAGGCGGCCAGTGATGCAATTGAACCAAGGATTGTGTTTAATAAACCCTACAAAATACAAATAAAACAGAACACAGAGTCAGATGCTGCAAATGCAATACGCGTATATACAGACGGCTAAAAAACCAAAGAAGGCTCAGGATGTGGAAATTACTCCAGATCACTAAGCCTAAAGATTAAGTGGGGAATGGGAAAAAACACCAACGTGGTTCAAACAGAACTGGCTGGTATATCAATTGCCACAAAGGAACTAACCAGAAAAGGATGTTACATCAGGGCTAATATTAGAGTGCCATTGAGATTTAGCTAACACCTCAGTAGATAACAATATTATTCTGAGGTGGGTTAAGGGACACGACAGGAGCAAAGGTAATCGCATTTCTGACTCTTTAGCCAGGGAAGCGGCTGGACTAAGAATTCTTGGACCCAGCGACACCTACGGTCTGATGAATTCGACAATTGCGGAACTAGCTAAACGTTACACCCATGCTCAATCTCTCAAGAGATTGGATGAAATCAAGGGATGCAGTCTTACTAGGATCACCCTGGGCGACCCTAGGAAGCTGGAGTCGAAAAAATACCTACGTTTAACGGTAGGATTACTTACTGGCCACTGTCAATTAAGGAAACGCCTCCATACAATGGGGCTGTGGACACACCTTTATGCAGGATGTGTGAACAGGAAGATGAATCTGTCAGACATGTCTTATGTGAGTGCCCGAAGTTATCGTCAATAAGAGAGTGTGTGATCGGTGAGTCTTGGCCGACACCTGCCGATATAAAGGAGTGACCTAGTGACCTGTCCACCTTCCTGGAAAGGACAGGATGGACGATGACCTAGGAAGACAACACCTGGGGAGGATGTACAATGGGTCACATGTGGCCTAAGTGCTGTGGGCCTAGCTCACCCTCCCTACTCTACAGATACAGATACTCATCAACACCTTATTACAACTTTCTCCTAGTTCTGGTGTTCACAATATCTAGGCGGACGACTCTGTGGATTAATTGCTTCTCTGGCACAATTATCTGAACATTAATTTCCTGTAATTCGCAGATTAGGAGCCCAAATAAATTTAATTTTTTTTCGCAGCTCATTGGCGTGTCCCGTGATTTTTCATATCTTTAAAAATAGAAACACAAAAAAGTATTGAACTTTGTATTTTTCTTTATTTGGAAATAAATAGTAACGCCGTTAATGACTCCATACAGCTCCATCCTGTATCAATTTTCCAATCTAGAATATATACAAACGTACAATTCAATTTTTTCAAATTTTCACAATGATATATGATCACCTTGATGTAATTCAGAACTGTCACGTAACAAACGGCTTATTGTTGTAGATGCCTCTAGATAAATCCTTTTCAGAAACGGTAGAGAGAGATAGAGTGAGAGAGAGATAATCGAGAATCCTTCATGAAGACTAAAACGTCATATTTCAGCGTAATTTGACACTTTGACGACTCCGTTATCCTGTAACTTCATATAGGATATAAAGTTTACGTTGTTTCTGATTATGATGTTTACCCTTGTCACTTTGTTGTTCGAATGATGCATAGTGGACAAACGATGTAATACTGGAATTTATGGGCAAATAGCTTATATTCCGATGGTAAGAAGATGTACATAAACGAACCATATCTGTCAGCTTAAACAGGGTAATCAACATGAGTGCTTTTTAAATTGGGATATTATAATAATAATGATACAAGATCCGGCTGCAAAATTTTGATAAAACTATTGCAAAGGAATGATTAGTTAAAATGTTAAACATCACTTCCGGGTTTCTTATAAATAAATAGCCGCAATCACCTTAATTTTTAAAATAAAAATCTGCATGTGTCAATTTTTCATTAAAAAGGGCTTTCTTCAAGTTCGTAATGGAACTTTATGGGCCCCTTTAGACTTGGTCACCAGGTGACGTCACCGGTGACCTGACTAGTTGGTGGGCACTTGTTCTTATGACGCTTATTACATTAAGGTCACCGGTGGCGTCACCAGCGATTGGTGACTGACCGGAGACTATGCCCCATGACCAGATGAGTCACCACTGGTGACATAGAATTGTCGCTAGGTATTGAATCAAACGGCACCTATAACACACAGTTACCGCTGTTGCGTCGCCACGGTATTTTTGTGTTCTGCAAGTTCAGATTGTTTGATGCCACTGGCCACCAGTCTTTATTATCACCACGCAACGATACACGATGTCCGTTCGGAGCTTAAAATTTTATGTAGTTACAGCGCCCCCTTCAGTCAGCCGGTGGCCTTATCCTGCTTTTTGCGCCTGCGTACCGCCTCTACGGCCGGATAGCAGCCATTAAGACCGCGGGTGTCGCGGCGCCCCCCAGTGGCTGGCGCCCGGGGCATTTTGCCCCTTCTGCCCCCCCTCGGTTCGCCACTGGATGCCAGTGTAGAGAGCGGACATAATGTAGGAAAAATATGAAGGAATACTACTTCATGCTCTTTTGAGAAGGAAAAGGAGGAGGCGGACAAATATTCAGATTGTTTGATGCCAGTGTAGTGAGGGGACTTAATGTCGGAAAATATGAAGAAATGCTACTTCTTGCTCTTTTGTTAAGGAAAAGGAGGAGACGGACAAGGAAAATGCACGTTCATCCGATATTATCTTTAAGAGAAAAAAAAGGATTTTTTTATACCCTTTTTGATGAACTTTTAGCTGGTTGTAGTTTTTCAACTACATGAGAATGTCAAAATCCTCCTTTGGGGGTTGGCCTCACTCCTGGTGACTTTACTGGTGTCGTGGCTGGCTGCTCGTACAGTAACCGGTGACGCCACCGGTGACGTCGCCTGGTGAACAAGTCTAATAGGGCCCTATTAGTCCAAATTATGGCAATCAATGCTTGCGGTGATTTTTTTACAAGCTCCCGTAGACTATCGTGTACAGAATAAATAATTCTGAGAGTTACGACTGACTAGAAACTGCCAACTAATTTTTTCCAAATTACATATTATAATAATAGTATCTTTATTGCTTCTAATTGATACAAATCAAGATAGCAAGAATTCCGGTACTGTCATTGAATAAATACATGCAGCAAGGTTACAATAAAAATAAACAACAAAACGAAAAAAATACCAACACCTAGCTATTCGTTTATAATAAATGAACGAATTTTGAGTACACCAATTGATCAAAAATAAGTTCTTATTTTACAGCAGAAGTTTTTTGTGAATTTTACTGAAAAACTACATGAGACCAATCACGGACTTTCCCGGCGAATTAGTGGTTTGGGGAGGTGGTGGCGATATCGTATCTAAGAAAAGGGTTGACCTATGGCTGTCAAGGGAAAAAGACGTGTTTTTTATATATTACAAAATGAATTACTGTATATCTTAGGTACCGGCAAAAGGCCAAACTTCTAATTAAAAATGTGTGCAATGTAAGCTCTTCGAAAATTGAACTAACAATTTGTATTTAAATTTAAAAAGAATTGCATTATAGTAGATTTTAAGAAATCCAAAAAAGAGATTATTCCACATGTCGGTTAAACCGAGCTGTCCAATGAGATATAATTTATTCAAATAACATTTAAACGCAATTCTAGAAAATTAATCAATAATGTGTAGAATTTAAAAAAATGGTTGCCAGCTGTTGGTCAGATGGAACCTATTGGTTGCTAGGTGTACATTATTGTTAATTTACTTTTCCGAAGAACTAACAATTTATAATTTATTATTAAGTTCTTCAGCACTTTTTTGCTGGATTCCAAATTTTGTTGTACGAAGCTATCTTTTAAAAAAATCAAGCTTCCTTCTTTCTGCAACCAGTAAGTATCCCTTAGTTTCCTTTTAACTAGGGCCAATGCAATTCTTTCTTTTTTCTTTTGAAATTATTTTTTACTACCTCACTATTTACTTTGTACCAATATTATTTTTATATTCGGTATAGTATATGCATTTTCAACAAGAAATGTCAAATAATAATATTTTGCAGTAAGCACTTTTATACATACCTAAAATAAAAACTATTTAATTTTGGTTTAAAATCAAATTACAGAAATATTGCATGGAACTCTTCCGAAACGTTGAAATAAAAAACATAAAAAATATTGTGGTTTAATTTCCCAGAAAATTAACAAAAAGAAAAAAAAATGAATTAAAGTTTTCTTAATTCCTTATTTACTTCCAACAGTGTATTACTTCTCAGAGTGTTTATTGTATGGTTAAAACGTATCATTAATTTTTTAATAAACAATTCATAGGAGCAGAATATTAGAAACAATGAGGGTGACTCAAAATGATAAACCACAACTTCCACTTCCGTTAAAAATAATAAAATCATGGATACATTTTTGACATTCAAATGTATTGTTATAGTGTCCCTCAAAAATAGAAGTTATATAACCTGAGGAGGAATATTTTCATGGATTTTCAAAATTTAAATCAGTCCTGATAAATTCACTCGAGCGAAATATGATTTTTTCTACTCCTATACTATAAGTTGTTAAACGCCAATTTTCAGTTCCATAATGATACTCATAATAACACTGGTTTTCATGATGAAACTGAAAAATTGACCAATATAAATCTAGATTTATAAATAACCAACTAGGGCACACCCAATATTTTCTGTAGAATGTTTGACAGTTTCTAAGATATTCGTGTTTCATGACAGTTTCAATTTTTTGCGTTAGTCAAAAAGGTAGATACCTTTCCCTTTTGAAAAGAAATGTATATACAGGGCACTGCTTCCGTAGAAGCTCTGCCACTTTGATAGGCAGGTGACACATTTGCGGCTGCGGTTGCAACCGCGCGTGGCAACCGCTATAACGTTCACACAAACAAACATACACCTGGTCATACCGAGTCCGTCAGTCCAATAATCAACATGGATTTGGTAGAAACGGTATGCTCAAACTGGGTCCATCCTTCACACAAAACGCGCTTGACAAGTGGTCAATTTCATTGTCTTTTTCTACGGTTGAGAGAATTTATTAAGGCCTTATCCAAGGCGTAACCTAACAGATAACAAGCGAATTTTCAATTATAGGTTAACAAGAGCTAGAAGGTTCGTGGAATGTGCCTGGCTAATAAGTGGCGTGTGTTCCATAGTAGCATATTAGTGCAACCAGATTTTGCAGTGATGGTAGTAAAAGCAGCTTGCATCTTGCACAATTTTGTTAGAAGAAGGGATGGTTACAAATTTGAAGACACGCTAACGTGCGGCTTAGATGATGCAGATGTACACGGAACTGGGGGTCAACAACTACGAGGACAACATGTCGGAAATCTTTTTACTGATTACTTCGTATCGCCTGAAGGCAGTTTAAGTTGGCAAACTGATATGATATAAACAAATCTATAGTGGTTGTTTAATATACAACTTGTAAAAAGTAAATAAACCACTTTTTGTAGTTTATTAAGTACCTATTTAAGTTATGAATTTTTCTTACCTTTTGCTCTCCTCTCTTCCTGACTCCACGAATTGTGGTAAGGACACATTTCATCTTAAATCTTCTGCCAAGCAGTAATTTTTTGTCGCGATCTTTGTATGCCTTGTCGGAAACATCCCACAAGCACGTCTTACCACCAGAACAATAAATTTTTTGGTATCGAAGACGTCCATGTTCAAAACTCGACTGGCTAGGTTTGTAGCCACGCGGTGAATGTGAACAGTCAACATGTTGCATTTCGGATGGCCAGAAGCGTGACCGCGACAAGATGCGGTTGCCAAGGCGGTTGCTGCCGCTAGTGCGGCACCATTCCATAAACAACCATGTATTTTACAGAACAGCGGTCGTGACCGCGCGGTTGCAACCGCAGCCGCAAATGTGTCGCCGGCCTTATATAGACAATTCAGTACAGAGTAAAATTAATATTTCAAATCAGATTCTCCATTTAATTGATAACACAAATAATGAAATTCATATTAATTCGCCCTCTTTATCTACGGGTACAAATTCGTTTGTGACTAAAGATGGTAGACTCCAAGTAATTTTTAGTAATTGCACGATTCAAAATTTGTATTTCAGCAAAATTGATAAAAATATAATTTATAACTTTATCTTGTTCAATGTTACATATGAATTCGCTTATGTTTATTCTTAATAGTTAAAGTAAGTTCATAGATATTATAGTGGTTATTTTGTAGGAATAAAAATTAAGTTGAAGAACTTATTTTTCTTTCATAACTTATTTCTTACTGTTTGTATAAAAAAGTATTAAATAATAAAAAAAAAGCAATGTTCAATGCAAATAAAATTTCTTGTTCGTAGACAAAAAAAGTGTATGCAACTCACATGTAATGGTTATTAATAGACTCGCATTAACCATACGAAACTCGCCTTCCACTTTTCGTATCCCGGTTAATGCTTGTGTATTAATAACCATCATTACATGATCACTGCATAATATACTATTTTGAAATAAACATTATTAGATTTTTCTATTGATTCAATTAATAAAGTTATATGTGATTCTCTAATTGTTTTTTAAAGCAGTGAATCAATCATATATACTAATCTAGTAATTTTGCGATTGTATCTACTGCCGAAGCAGTTGAATAAATATTTCACCAACGTAGATATGAAGAAAAAAATCTGCCTGAGGCCGACCATCAGTGCAAAATTAATTTGTCAGTATCTCTTCAAATAAGCTCACACTCCCCAACTGAAAATCAAGCATGAACTTAACGTAGGAGGCGCCTAATAATTAATCAAAGTCAAATACCAAAGATTTGTTAATGTATAGATGTAGAGATTGAGAGCTTTGGTTCATTTAGAATGATAAGCTTGGTGTATTTTGTGAATATTTCAAGCATTTAATTAATGAAACAGGAGCAACTGATCTTATTATTCCTACCCCAACTCTAGTGATCTCTAACCACAAACAAAAACGATTACATACTAAGAGAAGAAGGGGTAATATAATATTATATATGTATCATAAAATTAATTTATCAATTACTGTTTCTGTTTTACTAGCACATATAATTGATTGACACTTGACAAGTGGCTTTAATTATATGCTCTCGACGACCCAGCCCTGGAAGAACCTTACCTTCCAATGGAAGAAATTAAAAATATTACAATAATAAGCAGTTATTAATTATTTTTCCTACAACCACTATGCAAAACACGCTTTTCTACACAAATTTCTATACGCAAAGCATCAGGCCTTTTCTTAATTCTTTTGATAACTGTTGGAAAAGTAATGCGAAAAGTACACGCTATGGCACTTTTCCGCACCGAAATGTCAAACAAAGCTACCTATGACCTGCCAACTTTTTTTGACAATTCAACATATTTATTATACTTAGTGAATTTCTGGATGTAAAAATTTTAAATTTAAACCAAAAATAAGTAAACTATTTATTTGATTATTTATTTATTCATTATTCATTGTTCACTATTTAACATACACTAAACTGATTTTTCTATATTAAATTTTCATTTTGTATGTTCTTTCTGTTCAAAGTTTTAATAAAATACCTAAGTATATAAATTTCTGTTTTTATTTCATTAATAAATGTGGTTGTAGAAAAAATAGTGTGTACAACTTGTACGCAAATCACTTTTCCTACTCGCTAGATCTGCGCTCGTGGGAAAAGTGACGCTTTGCGCACTAGTTGTACAAACTACTATTTTTGAAAATATTTCCTTAACAATTTAATTCATGTATAAAAAATCGCATATGCCACAGTGCAATTGTCACTTTGACAGCGGCAAAAGTTAGCTTTAACTTTTACAGCGACAATCCCACTCATGTATAAAAATTCCCATTTGTGAATACAAAAATCGTAATTTGCTATCGGCTAAATAGGAAGGAAGAGAATTTGCAAGTGGATAAAAATATCGGATAAATTACGTTACCGTAGCAACGCTAGCATTTACTGTTTGTTTATCAAGAGTTGGGCGTCGCATCAGTTTGACAATTGTAAATGTCAAAAACAGAAAGAATTAAACAGCATATAACAATTCCAAAAAGTATGTCGAGATTTGGAAATATTTGCGAGGCAGAAATAGTAAGGGAGATTGAAAAATCAACTCCAGAAAATACAATAAAAACTCATTCCTCCATATGGAATCAATTTAGTGAATTTTGTAAACAACGAAACTTCAATTTGGAAACCGAACAGTCAGTGGAAAATGTGGCAGGAATATTGATGGACTGGGGCTTTAATATGAAGAAACAGAATGGAGAAGATTATAAAGAATACGTGGTGAAAACAATGTGGAACACAACAGCGAAAATGTTGCAAAACATGTATTTCGAAAAATTTAATGTTACTTTCAACCCTTTCACTGATTTGGCATTTAAGAAATCCCGTGATGCACGTAATTCCAAGCGAAAGAACTTACAAGGTAATTTACAAAAACGTAAAAATAGTTCAACAGCATTAACTAAAAGTGAAATTGTTAAAATGGCATTAATATGGGATGATAATAGTCCCATAGGTCTTTTAAAAAGATTTTTTCATATCGCTGCATATGAATTAGCTTGGCGAGGAGGTGAAGCTGCAAAGTGTAAAGTACACTATTTTAAAGAAGAAAAATCAAATAATGGTGATTTAACTGGTCGCATTGAATATAATACAGTTTTTTCCAAAACATGTCAGGGTGGCTCAAGCAAGTGCTGCGATAGTAAATGGCTAATAAAGAACATAGAAAACCCTAGCATATGCCCAGTGACATTGTTTTATAAAATATTGTCACATAGACCGAACCATATTACAACTGATAGATTATTTATAACTCCCAATCCGTTTTGGAAAAATGATTCATCAAAAGGTTGGTACAAAAATGTTCAACGAAATTCTTAAGTGGACGAAAATTTCAGCTGAAAAAATTGGACTGGATACAAAGAATAAAAAAATTTCTAATCATTCTCATCGCTCAAGCGCCGTATCAACTTTAGCTAAGGCAGGTATTAATGAACAAGAATTAATTAAAATAACTGGACATTCCTCTTCCAAGTCTATAAAGCCTTATCTACAACTTGATAATGAGCATCATTCGCATCTTGTGACAAATCTCCGAGATAAAGCTTTGGATAATGAATTAGCCACAGAGTCAACAACATCCATGTCAATGTCAACAACAAAGTCTACATCAGTAAAGGAGCAAATTTCTACTGGACCAATTGTATATAATAATTGTATTTTTAACAATTGTACTTTCTAAACATTATATTTCTACTCATTGTTCGTTTAGTTTGTTAAATAAAGTTTAATTGAATTGAGTTTTTTATTCATGGGATTGTCTTACCAAATACCACGCGAGCTCAGATCTAGCAGGATATTTTTTCCGATGGTTTTCTCATACTTACTTTCATGTAGGTAATTTAACTCGATCTGTTCTGACAAAATCACTCGAGCTACGCTCTCGTGATTTTGTCAGAACAGCTCTCGTTAAATTGCCAATGAAAGTAAGTATTCGAAAACAACCACAAAAAATATCCGGCTAAATCTGAGCTCTTGTGGTATTACTCCCGACAAATACTCTAGTGGTTTTTTCACTTATTCATTTGTTCATCAATTATCGCGGTGTTGGTTACTAGAATAAATAGTTTGGCATGTTTGTCAACAACTTATTGAATTTCCAAGAACTAACAATAAGTCGATTCGGTGTGTCTACGAACGCCGAAATTAGTCAAATTGTTAATACCTGTGTGCCTACTAATACAGTTACGACGCAACCATCAATCTGGCGACAATTTTCTACGTTTTGCGATGCAAAAAGATACACATTTGAGCCAAATGCTTCCATCGAGAAATTGAATGTAATATTGCAAGATTGGGCATTTAATATGCGAAAAAGTAACGGAGAAGACTACAAAGAAGCGGTAGCTGAAACAATTTGGAACACCACCGCTAAAATGCTACAAAGTAAATTTTATAACGAATTTAATATTATATTCAACCCTTTCACCGATGTTCAGTTTAAATCATCACGAGCTGCACGTAATGCTAAACGTAAAATCCTACAAGCACAACCCGAAAAGAGAAAATGTAGTGCATCAGCTCTTAATAAATCTGAAGTATTTGCAATGGCCAGATTATATAACGAAAATGAACCGGAAGGACTTCAAAAGAAATTATATCACATTTTGGCGTTTGAACTAGCTTGGCGCGGAGGAGAAGCAGCTTACTGCAAAACCACTTATTTCGTATCTGAAATTGAAAATAATGGAAAAGAAACTGGACGTATCGAGTATAATCCTCTATTTTCGAAAACGAGACAAGGCGGCAACAATAAATTATGTGACAGCAAATGGATCACGCCTAATATTTTCGACGAAGATATTTGCCCAATACGTTTATTCAAAAAGTTAATGGAAAAACGAAACACTTTTATAACTTCGGACAGAGTATTTCTTACACCAAATCCCTTTTGGGAAAAGAAAAATTCTAAAGGTTGGTACAAGAATTTGCCGATTGGAATTGGTTTAGATGTCAAACGTGTCAAAATTACAAATCACTCAAATCGAGCGGCAGCAGTTAGCGAATTAAGTAAAAGCGGAATTGAAGAACAAGCTCTAATAAAAATAACAGGACACAGCCATTCATCATCAATAAAACCATACTTACAGGTTGACAAAGAGTATCATTCAAGCATTATTCAATCAATTCGTTTGGAAAACGAAAAAACTTCAACATCTACTACAGAAACGATCAGCTGTGGCACCCGCAGCGATATCACTGTTCCTAGTATGAATTTCAATAACTGCGTTTTTAATAATTGTAAATTAAAATAAAAATGTGTTTATTTTTAATGTTTCATAAATAAAGTTTGCATTGATATGTTTCCAAATTTCTTATTCATTAAATTGTCCTGCCAAATTACACTCGAGGTTTGTATTGATATTGGGTAAATTTGTGTTATTTAAATTCTAAACTGTTTTCTAGCAATTTGACGAGAATAACTGTCAACTATTAAAAACACGACACCGATAAACTACAAACCACTTGTGCAATTATAAGTGACAATTTAATTCATGTATAAAAAATCCCATAAGCCGCGAGATTTTGTCATTATGACAGCGAAAAAAGTTTGCCCTAACTTTTCCAGCGACAATAACGGAACCTAACTTTTGAAAGCATGACAACCAGCAGTGTAAACAAATTTTTGATGACGTTATGTCAATTTTTCTCAAACTTGCGTTGTCAGAAAAGTTTTCATTTGTGGAAATGTCGCGATTTGGAGAGTCTTCGAGTGGAGAAATTGAAAAAGCCATCAATGATAATGTGCCTCGCAGTACTGTGAATTCAACTACATCAATTTTGGCGACAATTTGCGATGTTGTGTTGTGTTGTGTCAGAAATGGTCCGTCATTAGCCAATTCCTTTTGGAAATATTCATGTAATTTTCTAATACACTCACGCTTATTTTCGTCCAAAAGTTTACAAAGGCATTTTGTCGAAAAATATCACAATAAATATAAATGAATTTCACCTGTTCAAAGTAATGACAATGACGACGAATTTCAATGGTAACAGAATGATTTCCGCATAAAGGGACGTTTCGCTTTTTAAGTGCAATCGTTGTCGTAACATACAGGCGTAGCTTAATTCAGGCACAAAAGACATATTATGTACCTTTGCATTTGTATTAATTCGTGACTATTACTGTATTTTTTATGTTTGTTTATATAAAATTGCATGTAGGTACAGTATGGCACAAAATTGTGCACATGTATAGTTGTATCGTCTCAACTTTTCGTTCTTTTGTATTTAATATGATTTAATATGTTGAGATTTATTTATTGATAAAATTTGGAAAACACACAATATATTGAAAGTAAAAACTAATTGTAGACTATACAGCTGTCTCATGATAAAAGCAATACTTTTGAAACTTGATCCACCCTGTCAAAATTTTTTATACTTATATTTTTTTTCAAAATAGGTACCTTGGTTCATTGCCTTAGAATGTATATCGTCCTAATGTATATTGTTTCCCTAGCATTCCGTATATTATTCCATTATACAATTTTATTGAAACATATTTGATCCAATTCCAATAAAAATTTTTCTATTTATTGTCTTTCCTTGTTTAACAATTTTATCTATAATTTAATCACCACCTATTGCTATGTGCTTTATTTTAAAAATTAGACCATTCATTTTTCATCCATCTCAAAATCAATTTTTGTAGGTAACCGAAAATTCCCTAGAGATAAAAGGGAAAAATGATGAAAGCCAGAAATGTGTCACATTTATCTAACTTAAAGCCCGCGCGCTCCGTTTTCCGGTTTTCTTCGCTGCGTAGGTTTGTGCGTTGGTGTATTCATCAAAACCCAAATTGACATGTCATTCTTTTTTCATAAATAAAATCCAAAATTTTCAGGTCGGTATATACGGAAATGCTACTTAAAAATTCATTGAATGAAGTAATAATTTAATTATTACATATTTGATCTAAAAAAAATGTACTTGTATGATAACAGCAAGCCAAACAAAGCAGTGACTTGATCATTTTTCGCAAGGTTCATAATGTTTTTGACTCGAAAGTTTTTCGCATCTATCCTGACTCTTAATACACATTTTCTTTCACCCTATATTGTATACAATGTATTTTGACACTGTTTTGAAAGACGTCAGTAACAGTTACCAAAAAAGGATCGATTGCTCTTCACGACGGGCTGTAAGTCAACTGTCCATCCTTGGGTGGTAATAATTCATGCCATATGAAACGTGTATCTTATTTATTTATTTACATGAATATTAATAGTACAATTATTACAATTATGAACATTATTTACAAAATGTGTATAAATGTTTTCTCCTTTTTTCTCAATTTGTATGAAATGTCCATAATTTCTCCATCTCTAACCAAATTTTCTGTTACTCTTGACTTGAAGTACTGCAGGAGACTTCTGGCTTCATTATATTTTTGGTTGCAGCTTCCTTTTTACTGTTGACGCTCTCCGCTACATAACTTTCCACAATAGTTGCAGATTTACATCCGCGATGTCGCTTGAGAGCTAAAACAACAACTCCAGTGTTCTCTATTAAAGTGGCCGTCGTTCTTCTAAGGGAGTGTCTAGTATGCTACTTAAAGTTGTCAAAGTTCAGAAATTTAGCAATTTTACTTGGAATTGAAGAAATTGAGTTTTTCCCAACAGGCCGGTTTAAGCAATTTCCATTTTAATTTCGCATGGAGAAGCGTGGATTAAAATTCGTCATGTGGAATCTTATGACAAAGTAATTTCGAACTATTTTGAAATAACAAACCTTCTTATTTTGGAATCAGGAATAGTAACAATTATGACTTCATGCCTTAATACATCATTTTCATTGAACACAGTTTACTAGAACGGCACGCTCCAGCAATTCCCATTATCATTACAACCTTCATCATTAAATATATATCATCGGGGGCTTCAAACAGGAATTTATTCACATCGTCCCTGTCAAACACATTAGATTTTTCGGGTTTATACCCGTCATTTCTTCTTTTTAAAAATGCTCAAAGTTTAGGATACTTGAAAATATATAATATGTTCTTTTCTTGGACTTCAGAACAGAATATTCACACCATAAGCTTTACTAATTCTTTTTTATTTGGCTGAAATACAAATCAATAATTTAAATTTCTCTCAATTTTTGATAATAAACTGTCTGGTCAAAGCTGTCCATAATTTCATGCAAAAAATATGGAATTAAATTAATAAAAATCCAATAATAAATGAATAAATTCTGCGGGGAGAAGATTATATTATTCATCTGATATACGTATATTTACAAGCCTCTAACTTAATTCCATCTAGTTACTTACATCCCTTATTATAGTATAAGGCCCGTATTCTCTGTTTTCTCTTTTAAGCGGTCCGTAAGTATTTTCCATAATTTTTGTCTTGGAACTGCATCAAAAGCTTTCTCTAGGTCCAAAAATGCCATAAACGCTTTCCGTTTTTCTTCTCCAGTTATCTGTTTTATTGTGAATACATGGTCCTGTATACTTCTGCCATTTCTGAATCCGCTCTGTGTTTCTTCCAGTATTATCTTTATCTTCAGTCTTTTCCATATCATCTTTTCCAGTATTTCCATGGCGGTGTCTAATGTGATACCTCGGTAGTTATATTGCAGTCCTTGCGGTCTTCGCTGTAGATAATCCATAAAAATATTTAACATATTTTGGAAGGCAATTTCTATACTGTTTGATGAATGGGACAAAAAATAATTACCACGTAACTGTATAAAACCTTATTCGTGTGTACAGCCAGTTACACAACACTACTGTTGTACTTCGGAAGTCTAAATAAACACATATTAAAACACCTTCAGACCTAATATGAATGCCAAACAGGTCGGAAAACTTTTAGCAATGAATTTTCTTCGACGTGAAAGTTGTAATGATGTGATATTTTTATATTAACTTTTCATTTCAGGTATTTCTCAGATGTCTGCTGAATTACAAGGTTCTAGAAATCTAGGTAAGTTAGTTTTTATGTTATTTTCTTAAATATTTTTGAGAAGTGAATTTGTTATAAATGTTAGATAAAAGTACGAAAAGTCTCTATTCTCAAAAAAAAAACTATTTAAAAACTCAAATCAACTTCCGGTCTATATGGTGTATCAACAGATGATAGAAGTTATCAACATTATTCTTTAAATTATAAATTAACTCAAGACTAGTTTTTTCAGTATTACTTAAGTTTTAATATTATTTTGTTTCGATAAGCCAAGTTAAACCCTTCCCAAAGCAGAACGTTGCTATCGTTGATAACATCTGCAGTTGTTATCATTATTTCGGAATTAAATATTCATTCAAAATTGAGCGCCATGTATATAGTCCGTTTAGTGATCGACATCGTTTTGACATCATCTACACTCTGTGTACAACAACTTGAATTGGTATGTCTTCGTAGCGGAGTGATTTGACTGCGTGAAATGAAGAATTGTATGTATAGGATTCAAATCCTGGTCGCGGTGATAATTTTTATTTAATATAAATATTCAAGTCCCCTGGGTTATTTTAGTTTTTTCGGTAACAACAATAATAGCCCGGTTCGATATTCGGGAACATTTAGAAATCTTTTAAATCAAAAATTATTTCTGTTTCGACTTTGAATCGTATCCTTAAAGGCATAGTAAATGTCAGTCGTTTAAGACTTGAAAATTTTGTGGTGGCAACACTCTCTCTCTTGAAATGTGCGGACTTTAAACAGCTGCTTTGCTGTGTCCTCTTCTATCGCATGGGATGGTTGGTTGGGACCTCTCAATCGCACACATTCACTCGCAGCAATATTTCACTTTTTAAAATTTGACCACCGGAATTCGGTTTTTTTGCAGGCAACCCTATACCATCGTGTTCATAATTAAATAATCTTTATTTTCATATAATTTTAATTCAATAATCAGACCGGTGCAAAATGCTAGTATCGATTTTGCTATTTATGCCTGGCAACCAGAGGGCTGTGACCGGGAAAGAATAGGTTGCGTTTGCATATTCTATGGACTTCATACTTTCGATTGGTATAGAATTTGTCTAATAATCAAACCGGGAAATGTTTCGAAAAAAAATTTTTTATAATAATTAATTAATCATATCCTGGACTGAAATTTGTTAGGCAACCCATATGCACAATATTTATTGACATATTAAATTAAATATAAAATATGTTTCATCAAATAAGCATCTCGGTAAAGGTTGTTTTATATCGGGATCCTATATACTATTACATAATGTCTACCAATTTATCTACACCAGGTATAATACACTCACCTGCAAAAAAACAGTATCAAATATTTAAAGACAAATTATATTTATTCTAGAAAAAAGTGATTATGAAAACCTCAATAAAACTTGCACATTAATAATTAATATTTTCAGAAGTTTTTATTTCACCCCATTTCTAATATGATTGAAAGTGGAAAAAATCTGGTTAATTAAAAATTTTCAGAGCTTCTAAAATATAGCTACCTAGTTTCAGATGACATTTTGCGGAGCAGAGATATTCTAAAAGTAAATTATCTAACAGAGTATTCAACTGTATCTTCAAACTCAATTTGCCAGTACTTTAAAGCGCTTTCGCAAAGGTTTTCATTTAAATTGCATTTGAAATTCTAAATCAGCAAAAAGCTGGATAATTTCCTTATAAGGCGGATCTTATAACTTTTTTTTAGATACAAATCTTATAGATCTGGAAAAACATTATTTGGTGTTTTAAAATACAGATAACTGTACCAGCTGTTTTCGAACATGTTATTGGGTCGTTTATTATTAATTGATTTTTTACAACAGGAAATTTTAAAACCAAAAGTTTTTCAATCTGTATTAAAATTCTCCATACTTTATTTATAAACAGTAGCGATTTGAATTTAAGTTGGCATTTCTGCTGTCTACTGATTTGTCGGATTGCCGCCTGTTTTACATTTCCCTTTTGATACAACTGTCAACGACATATTCATTCAACAATTTTATGAATAAATAAAAATATTTTTTCAAGACCGACCAGAAAATATACACATTCTGGACAATTTTTCGTCCAGAAAATAACAATTTTGCCGATCAAGACCGGAAAATGGACATGAAAGAACCGGCCAATCGCTCTTTTATAATACAATATGCCTTGATCTCGTTCCTATGATAACAATGTTTCGATATATGGTCGGGTGATGACAGTTCGTTGATTTTTAATTTGTCGTTTATGTCAAACTTATTTCGAGAGTGCGCAAATTTAACAATAATATGAATTCAGATTTTGAATTATCAAAGTGTCTGTTTAAAAAAAATATTGTACGTCACGCAACCGGAAATTAGTGTTTTCCAGGTCTCTCCAAGCTTCCAGGACTCTGCTTGTTTCGACCTGAAAAACACTACTTTCCGATCTTGTAACGTAAATTAGTATTTCATGCAATCGCACGCGAAGTCAGTATTTCGCGTTCTCAGCACAGCCGTTACCCATAGCAACGGCTGCGAAACCAAACGTCACTTCCAAATTTGAATATCACTTCCAAATTGGATATTTCTAAAATACTACAAAGACAAGGATTATTTTTTATTGAATACCAACAAATACATAAGTACTTATATTATTTAGGATGAATATTAACATTAATTGTACAGTTTGTATTATTACTTATATTAACTTCAGAAGTTGAAGCAAGAACTGTCAAAATATTTTTGTATATACTGGAACATATCATTTCCATAACACACGGTGACATTGTTAAATAAATTGAACTGCTATTGATTTTAGAGCAATCTTAAAAAACATGAGCTGCAATGTCAGTAAAATACTGTAGTGATTTTTCATGTACACCACCTGAAATTGCAAGCGCCGCTAAAGTCGCGACATTAAACCTATTGCCAGAAAAGTCGCGAAGTCGACCAGAACCAAAAGCAGTACGAACTCTTAGTTGGCTTTCACACCAAACTAGCATGCGCCGTGTGACTTGCTGCCAGGAAGCAGGAAGCATGCTGCTTGTTTTAAAACCTATACAAATAAATTAACGGTTTCACACTGGAGTGGCGTTGCAAAAATACGACTCAAATATAAAACAGGTCGTATAATTCGCTACTTTGCTACGTGTTTCCAACCCGCGCAGACGTTGTTTGACTTGTTTAGTGGCCGAGTTAATAACTTAATTTTTAAGTTTTTTCGCTGTAAAAACATTACCGGATGCTGAACAATTTAATATAGACTTTGTTCAGACTGTCGAGAAGTACCCGTGTCTTTATGATACAGGTAAGTTTGTTATTTTTATTCAAATACGTTGGGAACTCAAGAAAATCGTTGTGTCTTGTCGACCGGTAACGACTGGCCAATAAACAGCCGGCGAAATATCGATTTACAGACTTTGCTAGCTGGCTTTTTGAGGATGTACTTGTAACTGCTGCGATACAATAAACGTGCTGTGTGTATCAGCATTATCTCGTAAATACGGATGTATCGATAGTTTTCTTCTCCTCTTCCTCCTCCTCCTCTTTGCAATCACAGCAGCAATTGACGCAATATTGTCTTCTTCCGACGACATCTTGATAACTATTTTATTATTTTCCAACGGAGGTCTGATGATAAAAAAGTAGCACTGAGCGATTTGGTATGAAAGTAAATCGTGAAGACGCCAGCTGCGACGTGCTTCCTGCTTTCTGGCAGCAAATCGCACGTTGTATGCTACTTTGGTGTGGAAGCCCACTTAATCACATGGTGTACCTAATTCAAGGAAAGTTAGAAGGTACATTGAAAACGTAATGATGGCTTACTGCTACACTTTGGTCGGTGTACTCAATGCTATGATCTGTATTATCTGTACGAAATAGCTATTTTGGAAATATGTGATTGTAGAAAAAATCTCGTCTGTGTAAGAGATTGCCGCGCGGCAACTGTCTCTTTCAATCGACAATATATCATTTTGTGCTCTTAATACGCAAATAGCTATATTGGTTCAATTTACATTAGGTACCACATTTTGGGTCTGTGGGATATAATTGAAGACTGGTGGTGTTATATACTTTGTTTTACCAAATGAACAAACAAGCCACTAAAAATAATTTATACCTATAAATGAAATAATCACTTCTTGTCTTGACAAGACATTTTCCCTTAAATTTTTCTATATTCTTCCATTTCAGTCTACTTCTTTCTGTTAAAAATTTGTTATTTTGAAGTATATACAAATTATGTAGTTTTTTCAAATAAACTTTCTTAAATCACCTGAGGCTTCAAACATTTTCCATCGAAAACTAAACAGATTGTTTTCCTCGCGGTAACTTATAAAAACCAACAAGCCTGCAACACAATTTCTTTTAAATCATAATTCTATTATTTTATAACAGAAAATGAAATTTCCCAGCATCGATTTTGTAAACTATATTCAAAGTAACTAAACAATAAGGAAGTTGAAGCAAGATTTCCAAAGTTCTGTTACATCCAAATAATCGGATTAGTATGCAAGGAGGTCGGTGAAGGTAAACAAAACTTTGTTGGTATTTGAAGTGAGTACCAATAACATCAGTAGTTTGTTGAAGGAGTGTATTTTGAATCTAGTAAGAAACTCTCGAATATACCAATATTATAAAGTTTAATACGTTTGCTCGGGTAAAATAATCCATTCAAACTAATATAGCATTAGAAAGTTATAAATAATATTGTGATTTTAAGATACTTAAATAATTGAAACTTTTAGAACAGCTTGCAATGGGGATCATCAGTGTGGAAATGGAATAAATTCGATAACGAATAAATAAGAGCGTGTTGAGCATTTTTATAAAAAAAAATTATATGGGGTTTCATGTGACAGTGGCCAATACCAACTTTCTTATTTTAAATACAACCCCCTGTATATTATTCATTTTTTGGATTCTTCAGAAAATTCTAGACATAATTTATATACAATGTCCTATATCTATCTTCAACTGATTCGAAAATATTAAATGTACACTCAATACTTACTTCCCATTTAGCACTTGATATTGAGAAAGGAAGCAAAAATCATTCCTGCGTTCCTTTTTACTGATATGAAATTGAAAAAAATACAAAAACAGTTTTGTTTCTCTGTATCTGTAGAATAGGGAGGGTAAGCTAGGCCCACAGAACTTAGGCCACATGTGACCCATTGTACATCCTCCCGAGGAGTTGTCTTCCTAAGTCATCGTCCATCCTGTCCTTTCCAGGAAGGTGGACAGGTCACTAGGAGACATCTTTATATCGGCAGCTAACACAAACTCTCTTATTGACGATAACTCCGGGCACTCGCATAAGACATGTCTAACAGATTCATCTTCCTGTTCACACATCCTGCATAGAGGTGTGTCCAGTAGCCCCATTGTATGGAGGTGTTTCCTTAATTGACAGTGGCCAGTCAGAAATCCTACCGCTAAACGTAGGTTTTGCCAAGAATATTAGAAAACCTCTGCACACAGACTGAAGTAACGGACAGAAAAGCCACAACCCCCTCACTATTTGGAGGACCTTAAGTTTGGACTAAGAAGTCTTGGGATCTGTATCTGTAGAGTAGGGAGGGCCTACAGCACTTAGGCCACATGAGACCCATTGTACATCCTCCCGAGGAGTTGTCGTCCATCCTGTCCTTTCCAGGAAGGTGGACAGGTCACTAGGAGACATCTCCTTTATATCGGCAGGTGTGGGCCAAGACTCACCGAACACACAGTCTCTTATTGACGATAACTCCGGGCACTCGCATAAGACATCCTGACAGATTCATCTTCCTATTGCTATGGAGGTGTTTCCTTTATTGACGGTGGCAAGTGAGAAATCCTACCGTTAAACGTAGGTTTTTCTTGGTCATCGCCAAATATTTTTTCGGCTCCAGCTTCCCAGGGTCGCCCAGGGTGATCCTGGCAAGACTGCATTCCTTGATTTCATCCCATCTCTTTGGAGATTGTGCATGGGTGTAACGTTTAGCTAGTTCCGCAATTGTCGAATTCGTCAGGCCGTAGGTGTCGCCGGGTCCAAGAATTCTTAGTCCAGCCGCTTCCCTAGCTAAAGAGTCAGCAATGCGGTTGCCTTTGCTCCTGTCGTGCCCCTTAACCCACCTCAGGATAATATTGTTATTCTACCGAGGCGTTAGCTAAATCTCGATGGAACTCTAATACTAGCCCTGATGTGATACGTTGTCTGTTCAAGGCTAGTAGAGCTTGTCTGTTAGCAGTGCAGATTATTATGTTTCTGCCAGAAATTCCTTTTCTGGTTAGTTCCTTTGTGGCAATTGAAATACAGCTTTGTTTATTTTCGTATAAAATTCAAAGTAAGGCAACTTGTCTGCCAGCATGACAGTAGTGATAAGTGTCAGTTTGATTGTCGTTTGAATTTCTTTAACTGTACGTAACAATATAAAAATGGTTCATTTAACTTAAATGCACAAAATAACCATTCTACAAATGATTGGTTATGGAGATAACAAACTGACACAAATGGAAGTTTCTCGCTTATTTCACGAAAAATTATCAAATTTGCCGCCTGTATCGCAAGGAACAATTAGCAAACTAGGAAAGCAGTTTCACGAGCTTGATCAGGTAAGACAGATAAAAAAAAGTAGCTGCCAATGCAGTAAGTGATGATACGAAATTGTACATTATGCTTTTATGAATTTCAAGAAAACCCACATAATTCTGGTCGAGAAGCAGCCCCACTGTTCAACGTTAGCCACACATCAATTTTTCGAATATTAAAGGTGAGTGACCCTATAAAATGATACCAACTCAGGAGTTCATGGAAGACGATTTCGATAGGAGAACGTATTTTTGTGAAAAAGTGATGGCAATGTTAGATAACAATGAGATCCAATTAGAAGATGTGGCTGTTCCACACTATATACACCCTAAGTTTCAGTTCATTAACTGTCCACTGAAAGAGTTATTGACAGAAAACTTGACCGTTGGAATTTCAGACTGTATTAAGAGGTGCTGGTTTGCTTTTTTCTAGTTTTAAGGGAAGGTAGAGTTTGAAGTCAAAGTGGTATCCATGTTAGTACAGGTGAATAAAGTGCATTTCTTTCGTTTTCTTAAATTCGTATTAATTCACGAAGTCCATTTTCAGTATACATATTTGTTAGTACATTGTCGTACACTCACATTTCACGATGCACATGATAATTCAAGAAAATAATTAGATCACATTAGCAATAAACAGATAATTTAACATATTAGTTCAATTTTCGAAGGGCTTACATTGAACACACGTTTTTAATTAGAAGTTTTGGCCTTTTGCTGGTACCAGATTTACAGTAATTAGTGTTGTCATATATAATACGAAAAACACGTATTTTCGCCTTGACAGCCATAGATCAACCCTTAGAGTAAGACTACAAATAGAGTCCGCAAGTCATTCATAAAACTATCCGTAAAGACGGCTAACATACATATGTTTTCATCAATGACTTCCAAGGAGTGGGGAGAAACTGTCGGACTAGTCGGACAGTGCCACTGGCCAATACAACTATTTACTTACAGGTGAAAAGAGAGGTTAGGAGAATTCCGACTGTTTTTTTTGCAAATTTGGCACTTTTAAATGTAAACAAATGTATCTTCTTAATGTATCAATCTGAGGATCAACCTCTTTCTTATATACGGTATCGCCACCACCTCCCGAAACCACTAATTAGCCGGGAAAGTCCGTGGTTGGTCTCATTACAGCGTGGCAACAGTAACGAATGAATTTTGATGTTCTATTGCAACTGCCGAATGAGTGGGAGAAAGAGGGGAAGAGAGAAAGAGAGAGATATGTGATATTCTAGCAAAACAAATAGATTTTTTATATAGCTGGGATTTTGCTAGCTGAGTGAGAAGAATTACAGGGCTAGCCTCAGGTAGTTTTTAGTAAAATTTACAAAAAACTCCTGTTGAAAAATAAGAAGTTATTTTTGAACAGTTATGGTAATTAAATTAGATTTCAGACGTCGCAAGCTGTTACGATATAGCTTCCATACTTATAGAAACTACTATTAGTTAGTAGTATACAAATAACGTATCCAAGCGTTTTTCCCAACACGCCCTCATTTATTCGTTATCGAATTTATTCCATTTGGCTGTTCCACGCTGTATAGTGGAGATGCTTGGCAAGAAAAATATTCAAAATAAAGAAATACGTAAAATTTTATCGTCGATTTTAAATTAAGTCTAACCAAAAAGAACGATCAAGAGTTAATCATTAACTGCAACCGTTCATTCACTTTGCGAGGGCTTTTTTGTAGAACGATCCCAAGATAGACTTCAGCTTCTGCATTCACTTCTTCATTCCTTTTCTGGAGCATTTTTTTATGTCTACCAATAGCCAGTAGTCGTTATAGGCAAGATCTGGAAAACACGGAGGATGGAGCAATATTGTTTGTGACATGGAATATCGTCTTGGTGAAACAATATTTGTTTTTTTTGTTATGTTCGCTATTGAGAGTTTTACATTGCTCATAACTAGGTCGTATTCGACCGTAAGGAAGTCTTGTGGCAACCCTTTGCAGATTGTCTAGGTCGTGTATAACTTAATAAACCAGTCTAAACACCATTTAGATACTGCACTTGAGTCTGATTGAAGAGGCAGCTGCTTTGCTGTAGGATTTCCATAAATTCTAGCAAAATCCGCGTACAAAGAAGTTATTTTCTATATCCTTATGTAACAAAAATGGTCCCAGACCAGATCCTTGCGGAACTCCACTTAAAACAGGTTTCAGCTGAGAAAATGTAGTATTGACGCGCACACAAAATTGTCTTGAGGTAAGAAAGTCGGCTATCCAGCTATTCAAATTTCCTTTGACACCATGTTTAATCTTATGTAGTAATCTACGCGTTGGAGCCCCGTCAAAAGCCTTGGCAGAATCGAGATAAATAACGTCTGTAGGCAAACCGTTATCAGAAGCTACAGTTTCTTGCATTTTTAACTAAAAATATTGTGAAACTTTTCACATTAATGAAAATATTATCATTCTATTCATCACCGAACACATTAACTCTGTAAATGCTGATTTTTTCGGGGACTACCAGCGTTTTTATTTTATTTTTAATTTTTGAGAAAAAGTTATGACAATTATTTTCCACGCCTTTGGCTGTGAATACAGAAATCTTTTACATTTTCATTAGTATTCTCTTTCTCATAATATTCTAATATCCGCAACTTCTTGCAAATTAAGAGCTTCGAAACAATGGCAAAGACTGAAAACAATGATGCCTTTTATTTCGTTGAGTATCATCAGCGTTGTATTCAAGACAGAGAAAAATGTTGTACGATGTTTTTTGTTATGAAATATAACAATATTATTTATGATACTAAAAAATAGAAATGGAGTGATTAAGTAAATGCTTGCTTCTTAAATATTTTCGTCTCTGAATAAACAGAAATTGTGTAAAGCTATAAAAGTAACAATTTTTTGTTCATATTCTCATATAAATATAAATTAATAGGATCTACAAACAATTCCACTAGAAGAATGGAAGTACAAGTCGCCTGATTCGAACATTAAGATTTGAATTTGAGCGCTCTTAACCGTCTACTGTAGGTTTTCTGCCGGCCGTTTAAAGGTGGATCTCCCCGGATCCGTCATCCAATGTCTGTTTGCTAGTTGTAACGGAGGAATGAAAATGCCAATTTCCAAAACTTGTGACATATCACAGTACCAAATCACAATTGACAGCTTTGTTGTGTGAAACGAATGCTGCTTTCTCGGATGTAGCCTCTAAGCAGTGTTTGTAAACTGGGCTGTTCGTTTCCCTTTGACAAAGCTTCTAGCGAAGCCATGTATCAAGAGCAATTCCCACTGTTGGCCTAAGTGTTACTTATACTGATTGGTATATATTGGATCCCTTTATTGATGGAGTTTATGTGGCTACAGTAACAAAACTAGTCTATGGACGACGAGAGAAAACCTTTCCAAAATTCAAAGACTAGCCTGTATATGCGTCACAGGAGCAATGGGAACATGCCCAACGGCAACCATGGAAGTGATTCTCTACCTCACACCACTACATATGGTGGAGGGAAGTGTTGCAGAAAAAACAAGATACATTCTAAGTAGAGGGGGAATCATTAAAAAAAACCTCCCGACTTCTGAGGGATCAGAAAACCTTGGAGATGCCACAAGATGGTATGATGAAAAGGTATAACTTTTTAAAGAAATTCGTTACGGAATTAAGCAACCAGAAGGATTGGGATCCAAAAACCATTACCCCATCATCAGACTTGGAAAGAATGCCATTCATTGGTACACAGACTGCTCAAAAGCAATAGAAGGAACTGGGATAGGAAAGTACGGGCCAGGAACCAAACACTCTAAAAGTTAGGAGTAAAATCCAAGTATCTTTCAAACGGAAATTCACGCCTTAAGAAAGTGTGCCCAGCTCAATATTGACAAAGGAGATAGAAGGCAAAAGATTATCATAATGTCGGATAGTCAAGCAGCCATTAAAGCACTGAGCTCTTGAGTAAGCAGTTCCAAAATGGTGTGGGAATGCCCAGGCATACTCAATGAACTAGGTGAAAACAATATAATAACCTTACTGTGGATTCCAGGACACACTGGAATAGAAGGAAATGAAATAGCAGATGGACTAGCAAAGAGGGGGACTGAAAGACCCTTTCGGGGGCCGGAACCGTTTTGCAGAAACAGCCCCAATGTAATATTGAAAGAAATAGGCAAAGCCGGAGAAAAGAGAAGATGTGACCATTGGAAAGATCTAGTAGGGCTTAGACAATGAAAGATTCTAATGGGTGACTACAACCCGTTAAGATCAAATAAGTCAAAGTAAAACTGCACTAAAAGTTTTAACAGGGATCCTAACGGGACATTGCCGCCTGAACGGGCACCTGAAAAGCTCAAAATATTGGAGGAAGAAGAACGAAGATTCTATGGCATGGAAGAAGAAACCTCCATCCACATACTTGTGAATTGTACAACACCTGGGAGATTATTGGATAGAAGAGGGACATTTACCTAAGTTGAAGCCTGCAGCTATGCTAAAATTCCTCAGGAAAATAGGACTAAAGGAGCTACTAGTCTCTGAAACCTTCCTCAGGAACTAAGTAGAAGTAAGGGGACACAATAGATTTTTTAGGTCTCAGTTAATGTCTCCCCATCATACATACATATATCATAAACTAGATTTGGGATGTTACTAGTATACAGTACAAATATAACATGTTTTGTAAGACCCCTGCTCTGATTTTTGTCAGTACTGCTTGGTTTCTTCTGAAAAATATTTGAGCTATGTAGGAATCCAGAAGTTGCGAGACTTTAATAAAAACTGGAGCCACATCAAAAATTATGTAGAACATGCTTTTTTCTTCTCATATATTTTCTATGACATTAGCTTTTCTGTGTACTTGATCCAGAGGAGAGTGACTTCCTTTAAATTGTTGCTCAGGTTTTAGGATTTTTACATTACAGGTAGTGATGAAATTGGCCGATAAAGTGTTATGGAAATAGTGAGGAAATCATAATCACCTCCTGCGACTTCCACATCTTGGACACATGCTTCAACCCAAATAAATCAGCATTTATCAAATAGGTGAGTTTAATTATAGCTTAATGTGAAAGCTGTTCTTAAATTGCTCCTGTGATTAAGTAGAGCCCAGGTACTTTCTTCGGGTTGATACTTTCGTTTTTTTCAAAAACACTGGATTTTGTATTTCATCTACTCCATGTGATTGAAACATGTTTTTCAGATAATTAGCGACTATATATATGTACTACAATCATTTGTGAAGTGGCTGATATTCATTGATATATTTTCAAGTAACGTGTGACATTGTTAAATTTTCAAATCATTTTTTTTGTTATAGTCTATCTAATTTCTTTTGAATAATTGTTGCCATCATTTGTTCTTGCTATTATGTTAGAAATGCTCTTCCATGTAGAGTGCTATATATTCTGGTTCGCAATTCCACTTCTGTGTTTTGTTGTTCATTGGTTTTCAGGGGAACTGGGAGGTTGATGGTGCTTCCTAAATACATTTGAAGACTCCTCCAGTCTCTAACTTAATATTGATTGATACATTTTCCTTTTCTTAGAATGGGAGAGTATTCATAATCCATATAACACGCTTCTTTTTATGTATAGTTTACATATTCTCAAAAACAAAGAAGTCAGTCGTATTTCAAACAATAAATGAATCTTAAACCAGTTTATTTACTTAATTACAGTTTCCTGTAAATAATTGTCATTTCAGTAAAGCGTTTTATCAATAGATGTCAAAGATAATAGTTCAATACTATTATAACGCTATACAAATTTGAGAATTACTTTTCAAAGAGCAGGCCTTTCACTAAGAAGCAACAACTACTCCCCTTGCTATATGCCACGAATGATATTGAATTACACTTCCAAGTTAAACGGGGTTGTTATATCTGCAAGGTATGTAATTAGAAGGGGCAATATCACTTGTAGACCGGTTTCGGCGTATTTGCTATTATCTCATTCCCAACATTTCTTTTACTAAGGATAAAGTATTGATGTGATTTCAGCATTGTCTCCATTTCAGATTTACGCCGTAATGTGAATTATATATCTAGAAAATTCAAAATATTTACAGATTTTTCCTTAAAAATTTAATTAAATCGTAATAATTCAATGAGATTCTTATAATTGTTGCACCTCATAAACCTTAATTAGTCCTACAGTAATTCAGCAAATATGGAAGATTCCTACACTAATTAAGGATCAAAGAGAGATACTCGAATTATATTTCGTACGTATCGTATTTTCCATAAATGTTCCTTTGTCAATTACCAATTCACAATTTCTAATATCGTATAATCAAGCTAAACCTCTATCTAACACTAGTGTGGATTTTCACTACTCCCTTAAGGTTCAATTAGACGCTAAGGGAGTACTTGTGTGAAGGACGATTGCCCTTTAAGGGTCTCAGTCAACTAGTTCGCTATTTGCACACATGTAATAAGCCGGATATTAAGACAAGGTGAGGTTGACATGACGAGTATGGATTATTTGTGGATGCACAGATGCCAAAATTACAGTTGTTTTATTGATTTCAATTCAACTCAAGAGAATTATAGTTGTTGAGGACTATCAGTGGGCGGTGGCTCTTAACCTACGTTATCAACACTCATTTTTTTCTGTACTATCTTATTTCTCTAGAAAATAACACTTTATTTATTGTATATAATAAATTGCTGATAAGTAATATGGTAAACATGTTTTACAAAAATTTCATGAATTCCCGGGTACCTACGTATTTTTTACAAAAAATACAAATTCTATAATTCTCCAGACAAACAAAGTATCGTAAAAAATATTTCAATCATTCGCGGAATTTTTCGAGTTTTTTTTCACCAATTCGAGTCTCTCAGCCATGTACATTATTTCCCAAAGGAAATAACACCAACTTTCGAAATGGAAGCAAGTAAAGTAACCAAACCAGGCCGACGAACTCCTTTTATAAAACTGGAAAAGCCGTTTAGACTTGGGAGTAATTTTTGGGTGAAAAAATCTAATTACCGTATACCAACGTCATTACATAACTGGCAGCAGCTCATGGAAATTCTATCTGGGGTGTTGTACAACTTTTAAGTGAGATTTAAATAAATAACAACGCAATTTTCACTTTATCGGCTTAACTTTTGTAGGTAATTGAGTGTCTTTGTTAGTAGACGAACTTGTGCCGAAGTTTGGAAGCGCCACCTCTTTGAAATGAAAGTATGCAAAACTGACCCAATTTGAGTCGACTTACGGAATTAAAAAGTCATTATTTATAAAGTGGATGAATTTTGTAATAAAAATATAAATTAAAAATAGACCATCCCACGTTAAAACTAGACTCTTAGGATCAACGATCGCTGGCTGTAAAGTGTTTCTCATGCATGCTTAATAATATTTCACTTTCATCTTTCAAATAACGTTAGATTATATGTATATGAGGCTACTGGCCGATTCACTGCAACCTCTTCACATCTCTAGTTCTCTTTAGCCAGATGATTTTTCCAATAAAGTCCACCTGCTTTGAAACTTTCGTCACCTAGTGCAAGGAACCTCACATTTACCAAGCTATCTGGCTAGTATAGAATGTTTTGTACCATTTTCTTTTCCCTAATTCGCCATTCAGTCGAACTGGCATAGGATGTGATCCTCCTCTAGGTACATGGTTACGTCTGTCAATTCCATCAGCTTCAAGTATCTAATAAGCTTACAGTACCCAGTAAGCAGACTAGCTGCAGTTTTGTTAACTTTGGCGGTTCTGTCTTCGCTTGTCTTTTGTTCTAGTGCATGTGTCCGTTACTCCAGGGATTTGTGAGCTATCCACTTTTTAATAGCCTTTCCGTTTTATTTTTTGCAACTTTTTTGTACATAATAAGCCAAACATTTAGACCACGAAATGTAATTCCATACTAGCTTAGAATTGAATCAAGTGCCTTTGCTAACAAATCACGTATGATTAAATTAACGCGAAATATAATGTTGCCATTATCGAGACTAGGAAACCTACAATGAACGAGACTATCTTCGTGTGACGTCACATTGTCTGCTTCCAATGGCTTTAAAACACAAACTGAATGACATAGCTGGCTCTAAATTAGACAGTAGTCTATTGCATTTAAAACTACTACGCTGGAAATTCAACTCGACATTGATTCATCAAACTATACAAAGTTGCACTGGTTCGTAATATTTGACAGCATTTTCTGTGTTTTTTGTTTTTGCACGATATAATATGTAACAGTAGGCACAGTAGGCAAAAAACCAGCAAAAAAGTTTACAAGTTTATGTAAATCGGATATGGGAATTCTGAGGATGGTTAAAGTTCCAAGTTTATACGTTGTGTTATCGTTCTGTAGATACTTTTTAGAACAGTGTTTGTAGTGAAAGATATTTATTGGTTAATACTTTCCTAGGTACCCATCATTTTGGTTTGATACAAGCAATAGATAAGTAAGAAAATAGTTTTATTGTTGACATTTTACAATTCATAAGAATACAGTTTAAATAAAAACTAGGTGGTGCCTTGGATTTATTAATTAAACCTTAATTTAAATCAGAGGTACCCAAACTTTTTCGGTTTTTTGTAGACTCCCTACTTACCTAATATTGATTTCTAGCAGTAGTGAAGTCTAGTGTTAAAAATTTAAAGTAAAAATACATGTCAAGTTTTATACACTTATCAATTAAATTTAAATTAAAACTATATTATAAGATAGTATAATGTAATTAAAAAGGTAGGTACTATCAGTGTATCTTGAGATCCACTGTCGTGGACCCCCATTTTCATTTCATGGACCACCAAATTTTTTTTCGCTGGCGTAGACCCCTTGATTTTACTTTTGTGTATAGTATATTATAACACATTAAAAAAAAACATAAAGCCACAGAGAGCTCGCGGTCTCCTGTTCACTAGACAGACGCTTTAACCAAGTAAACCACTGCGCCTGTTAGTGTATTTGCTCTAGTAGAACGTTTCAAGCAAAAACGATTATATACCTCATTATTTTTTTCACACAATAGGTTCAAGATCTAATGACTCCCTATATTTCATTACTATACTGTATTGTCATCGGTCATTGACGAGTGTGTTCGAATTAATCTGTTCGTTTGAATTTAGTCAAAATCGAGTCGGTTACAAACAAACAATACATCGCGTAAAGTCTTCAATATTTAAAATTTCTTCCACAGTACACATTTCGTTTTGGAAAAACTGGAGATCCTGTAGTGCACTGCATAGGGGAGGAGATTTCTTTTTCTTCCAATACTTGTTAGTCAGATCTTTCCCATTGAGTTGTACTATATTAGTAAATAAGATTGGATGAGATCTAAAAGCTTTGATTAGATACTCTCTACTTTGAAAACCTTGTCTTTTGTCAAGTGGGGGTTCTGCGGCTTCAACGTGTAATGGCTCTATGGGAATCGATTTCATTGCGCCGAGGCATATACGTAAGTTATTCATTTAAAGGTGCCTTTAGACCATAGGATTTTTCATTTTATTTTAACAAATCGAATGTAATCGTACTTTGTATTCATTTACACTGTTCGATTTTCAATTTGATTTGACAAATCATTCGAATTCTTCAAAATAGAACCGTATCTATTTCGGTTCGATTTTTCATCTGATTTTAGCGATTAATCATGCGCATTGTGCATTATTTGCTGTTGACTACATTCTCTTATAGGATGCGGGCAAAAAAAAAAGATTAAAAATTTTGGTTAGTGGTTTTTGTTGACATTGTGACGTACATTATTATCATAGATAGAGGAAGTTGCAGCTGCAGTAGTTTTTCTGTTTCTCAAAGGCATTTTAATTATGTCCACACTTAAAGCAAACAACTTACAATTTGTGAAAACAAAATCATAACCCTACATTTCCTATTTCTATTGACATGGATGACAGGTGTCATTTTCCAAGTCGAATCGAAAACGGTAATATTTAGAAAGGTCCAAGTTCGACTCTGATGTAAAATCAGATGTTTTATCGAATGTAAAATCAAATGAAAAATCCCATGGTCTAAAGGCACCTTAAGTAATTGATACTTATGAGCCGAGATCTATACATCTATCCATGTGGTCTACTTATTAGTACGTACCGTACATATTGCGTTTTATATTGTATTGTAAAGTAATTCAAACAAGTTTAGTTGAAGGTTATCTCGACAATGAATAAAATATTACAGTTTTACGCTTGCATTTCACTCAAGGTCTCTCGGTGAGCGCATTGACTGTTAAAAAATATCCTATTAACATTCCAATAAAAGTTTATTAATAGAAAAACATAATAAATAGTTTTTATTTTTTTGCAGCGGTAACTAAAGTAGCAAACTCCACTTTTGGAAAACGATTATTGTTTACATCTTTAATCAGCACCTTCTCTTTAATCTGTTGGTAGTAATATTCTGTATATTCGTCCAATTCTTCAGGTGAGATAAATGAACGGGTTGCATTTACCGCTATGTAGTTCTCTAAAAAAAAAACACGCAACTCAGAAATAAGAAGAGGAAAAAATTTTAGATAATGCTCAAAATCAAACGATACAACTGATATACAGATGGCGAAAAACTTAAATAGATCATACGATTAACACAAGAATAAGGATAATATGAACAGCACTACTAGAAAGAGAGAGACAGGAATTGTTCTATTTGTGAAACTCACAATCAGATCAGCGCCCTCTACCAAAACACAACGAATAAAAGTAAGGAGAGCAGTGAACACACGCCCACCTGTTTTGGTAACGAGGACTGAGAGAAAAATTCTTATCTTTCTTTCAAGTGGTGTTGGTCGTATTATCCTTGTTGCACTTGTGTTAATCGTATGTCGAGCTAAGATTTTTCGCAATCTGTATATTATTAATATATACGGTGCGGTGGAATAAGTGTTACCCCCCCCTATTAACTACTCTATTTTTATATCTTAAGAAAAAAGCTCAAACAGGTCAATTTTTATATTGAACGTAGTATGTTATGTCATAAAAATTTCGAACCTGACATAATCCCTCTTCATGGGGGTGTCATCCCTTCGATTTTTTTAAATGAGAAAGAGCATCATGCGACACCTCATTTGAAACCTATTGAAACACTGATTTCAAAAATGTATAACACTTTGGTTCAAAAATTAATAGTCTGAATTATGCGAGATTAACGGATTATGATAAAGTCACTATTTAAAATAATGTCGGTCTATTGGGCGGTCAGGAAAGCGTTCATTAAAAATTCTGACCGCCTCATGATAATTACGACCAGCTTCGCCATAAATATCAATCATTTCGCATTTTTCTTGTAAATTGAGAGGCTGTACCATTTTTATCATTCACAAAAAACAAACTTATCTTCAAGTAGTAACAAAACTGAAATTACTTCAATATGTCACTGTCAAATATTTGACAGTGACAACTGATAATAATAAATTTGCTAGGTAACGAAAAAAGACAATTACGGTTTGAGAAAAAATCGACAGTGACTTACTCATAATCCGTTAATCTCGCATAACTCAGACTCTGTTAATTTTTGAACCAAAGTGTTATACATTTTTGAAATCAGTGTTTCAATAGGTTTCAAATGAGGTGTCGCATGATGCTCTTTCTCATTTAAAAAAATCGAAGGGATGACACCCCTATGAAGAGGGATTATGTCAGGTTCGAAATTTTTATGTCATAACATACTACGTTTAATATAAAAATTGACCTGTTTGAGCTTTTTTCTCAAGATATAAAAATAGAGTAGTTAATAGGGGGGAGGGGGTAACACTTATTCCACCGCACCGTAGAAACACTCCCATTCACACTATTTTCAACGTCCACTGAACGGTTATGATTAGTTTGGATTTGATGAGGTGGCTAATTGGCTCATTCCACTGCGATCTTCTTAAATCTATTGTGGTCCTCTGAATCTAGATAACATTCTTTATCCCGACTTTCTCTAAGTAGCCAATCAGCCTCGAAACAGAACCTTCCATGTAATTTTTTGCCTAGTACAAGAAACCGCACATTAGCCGGGCAGTCGCACTGGCATAGGATGTGTTCATCCTCTAGGTTACAGAATCTGCACATGACTTCGTAAGTCAACTCCATTAGCTTTGCGTGCCCTTCTTACACACCTTTTAAAGGATTTTACACTTTTCTTATCTTTGCTTATTAGATCTGCCGTAAATTTTGGCGAATATTCTCTATTTACTGCGACCCCGCGGGAACGGCTATAATACACAGATAGGCGTTCGGATTGAGTTCACGGACGTATGGAATATCACCACTTCTGACTGACCCATTAGTAACCATCAGTTCACGACTGAATACACACAACAGTAAATAAAATTTATAATGAACAAAAATCATCAAAATAAGTATAAAATTTTGAGCCTACCTTTCCAAGCTTCCTCATTGGGAAATTCATAATTGAATTCATCAACTCTTATTTCAATATCTCCGAATCCAGCTTTAATTAAATCCATTTTACAACTGTTTTGCCTATTTTTTTCAAAATAATATGGGGTTATCATTTTATCTTGTTTATATTTACCCCATTTTGGATGTTTCGATAGGTGGTTAAAAACCACGTCTAAGGGGGACTGTCCAAAAAATACTTGGAAACACTGACCTCCTGGTTTTAGCATTGTATGTATATTCTTAAGTACCCTTCTGCAAATAAAATAATAATTCGTGGGATACCTGCTACGTTCTGATCGCTTGCAAGCTTTGAAAAAATCTAGTTGAACAATAATATTGATGTGTCTTACCCAGTATATGTTTTTGGTATAGAATGGATTGTGAAAAAACTGAAAATGTGATCAAATCGATTCTGAAATTCTGATGGAATATTTTGAGAACCAACATCAAACTCAATAATTTTTCCACGTTGTGGTATCTTTGCATTTTTCTCAGCGTACTCCACCATCTTTTGAGATATATCTGCTACTATAAACTCCTTATAATCCTGGGGAACAACCCGCTGCAAAGCTACCTCGGAAGTACCTCCATCGGCAAAACCAAATTCCAAAATCGATGGATTGTTTGTCCAGTTGATTAAATGTTTGTATTTATTTAAAAGATACACTGAGTGTAAAGATGTACAATGAACGTGTTTTGCAAATAATTCAGGTAGTACCATCACATTCATTTTGTTTTCAAATACTAACCATATGGAATAAAGTCAATTTAAATATATGAATAAGCCATGGTAATTATCATACAAATAAAATATTTATAGTATGAGAACTTGAACCCAATATTTAAAAATACACCATCAATCATTTTCACAAGAAATATTTGCCTACATCCAAAACCAAAAAAAAAAATTTGGAATTTTAAAACCAAAAATATTGACTCCTACAAAAATTCTGACAAAGTAAAATACACTGAAAAACTTTTGGGGACAAGATCAAAAGGCTTCCGGTATTATTGGAAGAAATCGGCAGCGCCGAAAAGAATAGAAGATCTGACCATTGAAATGATCTAGTAGGGCCTTGACAATCAAGATACTCCTAGGAAAAGTAAAACTGCACTAAGAGTTTTGACAGGTGTCCTGGCGGAATGGACATCTTGAGAAGCTCAAACTAGAGGAGTAAGAAGGATGTAAACTTTGTGAAATGGAAGAAGAAACCTCCATTCAAATGCTTACGGATTGCATAGCAATACAGAATTTTATGGAACAACACCAAGGAGACTTAAACTAAAGCCAGCAGATATCCTAAAGCTCCTCCTGGAAATAGGTGCTGTTAACTGACTTGGATCACAATGAGTTACCAGGTGTGCTATATATGTGGGTACACCTCATGGGTACATATTCATTTGGACAAAAACAGAACTGGAAGATATTCAAAGAGTAACACAAATGTCACCACCTGACATTCTCTGTAACGGAATTACTTAATTCACACCATAAACAAATATCCAATTTGCAAAAATTATTCATTGGCAAGACTCAAGATCAGAAACTTGAAATCGTTACAGACTTTGACAAAACATGCGAAGTGGGCCCAGAATGCGCTTCTTCGACATCATCACTACCTCAATTAATTTCAAGCAAAAACGATTATATACCTCATGAATTTTTCCACAATACTTGTTAGTCAGATCTTTCTCATTGAGTTGTACTATATTAGTAAATAAGATTGGATGAGATCTAAAAGCTTTGATTAGATACTTTTTACTTTGAAAACCTTGTCTTTTGTCAAGTGGGGTTCTGCGGCTTCAACGTGTAATGGCTCTATGGGAATCGATTTCATTGCGCCGAGGCGTACAGGGTGTCCCAGAATTTTTTAGACAGGCTATAACTCTAAAACGGCTGAAGATAACTTCATAAAATTTGGTATGCAGCAATTGGACGGATTTTACAATATTGCGAATCCCTCATGACGTCAGCGAAATCTTCAGCGTAGCTATGACGTCATGTCATTATAAAATATCAAATGCAAAGGTGGTCGTGTGACTGCTCATATTAAAGGTCTTTTTATTCTGAATTTAACCATGTAAAACACTTATGCCCGGTTGCAAGAACGCTTATTAAAAATAATGAATGATTAACGGCTAATCAATGGCTCGTCAATGGAATAACAACTCGTTAATTGTTCATTAATCAACCATCATTCACACATCAAAATGTAACGGATACCTGCAATGATGAACAATTCATCGACCATTATCCATAATTTGCGTTTCACGAACAATAATTATCTGTTGATGAACCATTAACAAGCCGTTAATCATATTCATCATTTTGACAGTTGTCGAAAAAAATTTTTATTTATTTATTGTAATTCGTTAATTCAATTTTTCGTTGCACATTTCGAATCACAGGGTAAGTTTACCTAACTGGAATAATCTATCCGATTTATCGGACCTTTCCTATCTGGAAAATGAACCTCCACGTAGACATCCCAGGCAAATCGCAATGATATCCTTTGACTAAATAAAAATGTTGTTGTGGATTGCATCCACTTTAAAAATACAATCACCAACAAAATGATCTGGTGGAAAATGTCGAACAGTTTAAAGATGCGATGTATGAAGAAGAGTTGGATCATGCGAATAATCCGAATAATAACGCCAATTACGATGTTCGATTTTCAATAGATAATAATATTTAATTTTTTTTTGGATCTCCTCATTTTCTCAGTTTCATTGATTAAATAAGACAAATAATTATTGATTCAACTTATTTATTTTTAGTTGATTTATTATTTCTTGAGATTTTATTACCCTTTCCTCCGCAATATCTACTATTTAAATATTTTTAGCGAAAATATAAATTTTTGTATTGTTCTGCGGAGGGGAATTTTTTTAAACGATGAAATAAAACAATTTAATTTTTTTAAATCTTCATTATATTTGAACTAAGTTCAATATACATTCGTGACGCGTTTCGCTAACACAGTAGATCTCTTCTTTTTAACAATTTTTATTGTGGTTTCATTTGGCTGCGATGTCAGCACTGCCCTCTTGCTGTTGTTAGAAGCGACAGCTTTGCCGCCTCCCGTCTTCAATTTATCTCGCTACAAATATACATTCAAAATATATTTTCAAATTAATTGACAAGTATTTCAGTAGGTACACCCTATACTCAGCCGCAGCAGTTAGACCGTCCTTCAGTTTCAACTGATGTTTTCTATACGTATTTTGCTGGAAATAATATTGGTATTTAACTAACAATTTTTATGAATGAAACTTAAGTGCTTACATTTTCTTCGGCGATCTCTTCTTATGTTCTATTGGCTAAAAATACACTCATTAATCAGAGTATTAATAAATTATTCTTGAAACGGTTAGTATTTAATACAACGTAAATTACAAACTTACCGTACTCATAACTGTAGAATCCAAAAAAACAAACCACAAAATCAAAATAGTTTTATAAAATTATGACTTATAACAATATTATGACAGCAAACGTCACCGTTTCACAATGTTGCTACATCTTCCGACAATTAATGATCAATCACATGATGAATGATTAATAAGAGCTTAATTTTTTTCGTGCAACCGGATTCCCATTGATGGTTCATCATTTTTTAATCAACCATCACATGATGAGAGATTTGATTAGCGTTCTTGCAACCGGGCATAATGCCCGGTTGCAAGAACGCTTATTAAAAATAATGAATGATTAACGGCTAATCAATGGCTCATCAATGGAATAATAACTCGTTAATTGTTCATTAATCAACCATCATTCACACATCAAAATGTAACGGATACCTGCAATGATGAACAATTAATCGACCGTTATCCACAATTTGCGTTGCACGAACAATTATTATCTGTTGTTGAACCATTAACAAGCCGTTAATCATTCATCATTGTGATGGAAGGTGGTTTGTCAATTAATGAATAATCAATTTGACAGTTGTCGTGAAAGTTTTTATTTATTTATTGTAATTCGTTAATTCAATTTTTCGTTGCACATTTCGATTCAGAGGGTAAGTTTACCGAACTAGAATAATCTATTCTAGTATTTACATAATGGAATCCGATTTATCGGACCTTTCCTATTTGGAAAATGAACCTCCACGTGGACATCCCAGGTAAATCGCAATGATATCCTTTGAGTATATGAAAATGGTGCTGTGGATTGCATCCACCTTAAAAATAAAATCACCAACAAAATGATCTGGTGGAAAATGTCGAACAGTTTGAAGATGCGATGTATGAAGAAGAGTTGGATCATGCGAATAATCCGAATAATAACGCCAATTACGATGTTCGATTTTCAATAGATAATAATTTTTAATTTTTTTTGGATCTCCTCATTTTCTCAGTTTCATTGATTAGATAAGACAAATAATAATTATTGATTCAACTTATTTATTTTCAGTTGGTTTATTATTTCTTGAGATTTTACGACCCTCTCCTCCGCAATACTATTTAAATATTTTTAGCGAAAATATGAATTTTTGTATTGTTCTGCGGAGGGAAATTTTTTTAAACGATGAAATAAAACAATTTGATTTGTTTAAATCTTATTATATTTGAACTAAGTTCAATACACATTCGTGACGCGTTTCGCTAAAACAGTAACTTTCTTCTTTTTAACAATTTTTATTGTGGTTTTATTTGGCTGCGATGACAGCACTGCCCTCTTGCTGTTGTTAGAAGCGACAGCTTTGCCGCCTACCGTCTTCAATTTATCTCGCTACATTCAAAATATATTTTCAAATTAATTGAAGAGTATTTTAGTAAGTACACCCTATACTCAGCCGCAGCAGTTTGAGCGTCCTTCAGTTTTAACTGATGTTTTCTATACGTATTTTGCTGGAAATAATATTGGTATTTAACTAACAATTTTTATGAATTAAACTTAAGTGCTTACATTTTCTTCGGCGATCTCTTCTTATGTTTCTTTTCAAAGTTTCGTATAGAATTTTTAAATGTTTTGCAGATCTCTCGCCTGATTCTGCAGATCAATTAAAGTTTTGTCAGATCTGTGCCTATAGAATGAAAAAAAAATTTTGAATACGAATGTACTATTTTATAGTCCTTGAGAATAAGGTATATTATAGTAGTATTAATTATACTATAATAAAAATGTACTCACTTCACAACCAAGGATAGCAGTAATTACTTTTGGATTTCGGTAAAGTTTTTGCGCATCAGTATTTTCTCCATTGGCTAAAAATACACTCATTAATAAGAGTATTAATAAATTATTCTTGAAACGGTTAGTATTTAATACAACGTAAATTACAAACTCACCGTACACTTAACTGTAGAATCCAAAAAAACAAACCACAAAATCAAAATAGTTTAATATAAAAATATGACTTATAACAATATTATGACAGCAAACGTCACCGTTTCACAATGTTGCTACATCTTCCGACAATTAACGATCAATCACATGATGAATGATTAATAAGAGATTAATTTTTTTCGTGCAACCGGATTCCCATTGATGGTTCATCATTTTTTAAACAACCATCACATGATGAGAGATTTGATTAGCGTTCTTGCAACCGGGCATTAGAGTTATAGCCTGTCTAAAAAATTCTGGGACACCCTGTATACGTAAGTTATTCATCTAAAGGTGCCTTTAGACCATAGGATTTTTCATTTTATTTTAACAAATCGAATGTAATCGTACTTTGTATTCGTTTACACTGTTCGATTTTCAATTTGATTTGACAAATCATTCGAATTCTTCAAAATAGAACCGTATCTATTTCGGTTCGATTTTTCATCTGATTTTAGCGATTAATCATGCGCATTGTGCATTATTTGCTGTTGACTACATTCTCTTATAGGATGCGGGCAAAAAAAGAAGATTATAAATTTTGGTTAGTGGTTTTTGTTGACATTGTGACGTACATTATTATCATAGATAGAGGAAGTTGCAACTGCAGTAGTTTTTCTGTTTCTCAAAGGCATTTTAATTATGTCCACACTTAAAGCAAACAACTTACAATTTGTGAAAACAAAATCGTAACCCTACATTTTCTATTTCTATTGACATGGATGACAGGTGTCATTTTCCAAGTCGAATCGAAAACGGTAATATTTAGAAAGGTCCAAGTTCGACTCTGATGTAAAATCAGATGTTTTATCGAATGTAAAATCAAATGAAAAATCCCATGGTCTAAAGGCACCTTAAGTAATTGATACTTATGAGCGGAGATCTATACATCTATCCATTAGGTCTACCGATTAGTACGTACCGTACATATTGCGTTTTATATTGTATTGTAAAGTAATTCAAACAAGTTTAGTTGAAGGTTATCTTGACAATGAATAAAATATTACAGTTTTACGCTTGCATTTCACTCAAGGTCTTTCGGTGAGCGCATTGACTGTTAAAAAATATCCTATTAACATTCCAATAAAAGTTTATTGATAAAAAAACATGAAAAATAGTTTTTACTTTTTTGCAGCGGTAACTAAAGTAGCAAGCTCCACTTTTGGAAAACGATTATTGTTTACATCTTTAATCAGCACCTTCTCTTTAATCTGTTGGTAGTAATATTCTGTATATTCGTCCAATTCTTCAGGTGAGATAAATGAACGGGTTGCATTTACCGCTATGTAGTTCTCTAAAAAAAAACACGCAACTCAGAAATAAGAAGAGGCAAAAATTTCAGATAATGCACAAAATCAAACGATACAACTAATATACAGATGGCGAAAAACTTAAATAGATCATACGATTAACACAAGAATAAGGATAATATGAACAGCACTACTAGAAAGAGAGAGACAGGAATTGTTCTATTTGTGAAACTCACAATCAGATCAGCGCCCTCTACCAAAACACAACGAATAAAAGTAAGGAGAGCAGTAAACACACGCCCACCTGTTTTGGTAACGAGGACTGAGAGAAAAATTCTTATCTTTCTTTCAAGTGGTGTTGGTCGTATTATCCTTGTCGCACTTGTGTAAATCGTATGTCGAGCTAAGATTTTTCGCAATCTGTATATTATTAATATATAGACACACTCCCATTCACACTATTTTCAACGTCCACTGAACGGTTATGATTAGTTTGGATTTGATGAGGTGGCTAATTGGCTCATTCCACTGCGATCTTCTCAAATCTATTGTGGTCCTCTGAATCTAGATAACATTCTTCATCCCAACTTTCTCTAAGTAGCCAATCAGCCTCGAAACAGAACCTTCCATGTAATTTTTTGCCTAGTACAAGAAACCACACATTAGCCAGGCAGTCGCACTGGCATAGGATGTGTTCATCCTCTAGGTTACAGAATCTGCACATGACTTCGTATGTCAACTCCATTAGCTTTTCTTATCTTTGCTTATTAGATCTGCCGTAAATTTTGGCGAATATTCTCTATTTCCGCGGGAACGGCTATAATACACAGATAGGCGTTCGGATTGAGTTCACGGACGTATGGAATATCACCACTTCTGACTGACCCATTAGTAACCATCAGTTCACGACTGAATACACACAACAGTAAATAAAATTTATAATGAACAAAAATCATCAAAATAAGTATAAAATTTTGAGCCTACCTTTCCAAGCTTCCTCATTGGGAAATTCATAATTGAATTCATCAACTCTTATTTCAATATCTCCGAATCCAGCTTTAATTAAATCCATTTTACAACTGTTTTGCCTATTTTTTTCAAAATAATATGGGGTTATCATTTTATCCTGTTTATATTTACCCCATTTTGGATGTTTCGATAGGTGGTTAAAAACCACGTCTAAGGGGGACTGTCCACAAAATACTTGGAAACACTGACCTCCTGGTTTTAGCATTGTATGTATATTCTTAAGTACCCTTCTGCAAATAAAATAATAATTCGTGGGATACCTGCTACGTTCTGATCGCTTGCAAGCTTTGAAAAAATCTAGTTGAACAATAATATTGATGTGTCTTACCCAGTATATGTTTTTGGTATACAATGGATTGTGAAAAAACTGAAAATGTGATCAAATCGATTCTGAAATTCTGATGGAATATTTTGAGAACCAACATCAAACTCAATAATTTTTCCACGTTGTGGTATCTTTGCATTTTTCTCAGCGTACTCCACCATCTTTTGAGATATATCTGCTACTATAAACTCCTTATAATCCTGGGGAACAACCCGCTGCAAAGCTACCTCTGAAGTACCTCCATCGGCAAAACCAAATTCCAAAATCGATGGATTGTTTGTCCAGTTGATTAAATGTTTGTATTTATTTAAAAGATACACTGAGTGTAAAGATGTACAATGAACGTGTTTTGCAAATAATTCAGGTAATACCATCACATTCATTTTGTTTTCAAATACTAACCATATGGAATAAAGTCAATTTAAATATATGAATAAGCCATGGTAATTATCATACAAATAAAATATTTATAGTATGAGAACTTGAACCCAATATTTAAAAATACACCATCAATCATTTTCACAAGAAATATTTGCCTATATCCAAAACCGAAAAAAAAAATTTGGAATTTTACAATCAAAAATATTGACCACTACAAAAATTCTGACAAAGTAAAATACACTGAAAAACTTTTGGGGACAAGATCAAAAGGCTTCCGGTATTATTGGAAGAAATCGGCAGCGCCGAAAAGAATAGAAGATCTGACAATTGGACTGATCTAGTAGGGCCTTGACAATCAAGATACTCCTAGGAAAAGTAAAACTGCACTAAGAGTTTTGACAGGTGTCCTGACGGAATGGGCATCTTGAGAAGCTCAAACTAGTGAAGCAAGAAGGCTGTAAACTTTGTGAAATGGAAGAAGAAACCTCCATTCAAATGCTTACGGATTGCATAGCAATACAGAATTCTATGGAACAACACCAAGGAGACTTAAACTGAAGCCAGCAGATATCCTAAAGCTCCTCCTGGAAATTGGTGCTGTTAACTGACTTGGATCACAATGAGTTACCAGGTGTGCTATATGTGGGTACACCTCATGGGTACATATTCATTTGGACAAAAACAGAACTGGAAGATATTCCAAGAGTAACGCGAACCATGATGTCCAAACACAAATGTCACCACCTGACATTATCTGTTATTAGAACCACACTACCAAGAAAAGAGGCAAAAATTCTTCATTGTCGTAGTAAAGCGTGTTATCAATAGAAGTCAAAATAATAGTATAATATTATTAAAACGCCTTACAAATGAGAAAATTGCTTTCCAAACGGTAGACCGTTCACTAGGAAGCAGCATCTACTTCTCGGGCTATGTGCCCCGCAGACAATGAATTACACTTCCAAGTTAAACGGGGTTAGTTTATATGAAAATATAGAACCGACAATTCTGGTTTATAATTAGAACGGACAATATCACTTGCAGACCGGTTTCGGCGTATTTGCGCCTCATCAGTACATCAGACTCTCGCTGGCATGGCGCACGTTATCTAATACACCTAACAGACCACTGTGTGTCATATGATATAACTTGGAGTGTCGGATGATCGAACGTGGTGTCTTTGTCTTGAAGATGATGAAACAGCAGAGTTTGTAGCTTGTGCCTGCTCTCCATAAACGTCCCAAACATATTGCTCTACGCTGTGTAATTTTTTTGACAAAATCATGGATCAATTCACAGTTCGATCTTCTCGTGTCAGCTAGTGTCACTGAACCTAATACTTTTTGTAATATTTTTCTCTCAAACTTTTTACTGCCGCTGTAAATGGCATTAAGAAAATGATAATCGAGTCAAATTTCTTACACAATACCTCTGGAACAACAAAACAAACATTAATTTGATTTTATTTTCTGTAATGTTATTGATCTCTGCGGCATTGTGGGCTAATTGTCTTTCGATAGCTGCAGTTGTAGAATAACGCGATGCCGGTGTCAAAGGGCACGTGTTTATGACGTAACTGGATAAAAGGCACTCTAGGGAGAGCTTTGGCACTATTATCAAATCCTGTTTATAGTCCATTTCATTATATGGTTTCGCAGATGGCTCGTTCCTGTAAACGTATGTTTTTACTTCTGGCTATTGTAGATCAGTTTCGATTGGATGGTAAATTTAGCGAAACGACATTATTAATAGTTAATTGAGCTGCTTTTAAATAAACAGTGCTGCAATAAGTACCTATTACTGACAGAAATTTATATCTTGCAGTTATTTATACAATATGGGGTGGTAACAGAAAAACGGTGCACTCTCGTTTGAATGAAAAACAATATTATTGTTTATATTGATAATTGGTGCATTATTATTGTTTTTCAAAAATAAAATTATGATTAAAAGTAATGAAAATCTACAAATAGATTGGGACACATATTAAAGTTGATTGTTTACCTTTCGCCAATGACCTTGAAATTTTAAATCTATGCTTATGGTCCAAAGTAAGTTGTGATTATGAGAAACGTTGCAGAAAGAGTAATACTGATTTCAATAGAGAAATAAAATGGATTTTCCATTTCAAATACCTCAATAAAATTATACCAGTCATTAAAAATGTACTAATTAAGTCAGCTGTCAAATTACAACAACCGTTTTCGGCAAGATATTGGTGCTCTGAGTGCCCTGAGAGACCTGCAAAATTAAGGTACCTAGTTGGGATTCCAGCATACAAGGGCTGTAAGTCCAACAGTGGCCAGAGTGGTCAATACTTGAAATATCTTGAATGGTAAAAGTCCACTCAAAGTCAAATTTGATGAAAACAGAGGAAAAACAATTTTTTTTCCAATAAAACTCATGTGGATTTTTTTACTTCCTTGCTATTGCTCATAAAACTACAACTATCAATCGATTCCAATAAACTACGTATGGATAGCGTTAATGTTTATTAAATGAGGCGGAGGTTTTATAAATCGAAATTTTGTGAGGCCGTTATTTTGAGTTTTTGAAATCTGAAAACACCAACGTTTTTAGGGGCCGGATTTTTATATTTTCCTATATTTATGTTTGTCGCTTAAAATTTTTTTAGTTTTTCGTAAATATTGCGTTATGTTATATTGGGTATAAAATTCCCTACAATTTTGATGCTCAAACTTTTATTTTTTGTGCGATCAAATCTAAAAAAGTTATAGACGGAAAACGAGCTCCAAACTGTGCTTGCAAGCTGCGTCGCAAACTGCAGCAGGATCATCTCAAAAATCTAGGTAAGCAGCCTACACTAGATATTCTTTCTCAGTTTCACCACAGCTTTCGACTCAACTTCCCCGGACTCTAATGCCTTTTTTTGCTTACCCCACCGGAAAACCAATCATATCAACACCAAAAATAGGGCGCAAAGTACTGTTTAGCAGCCCAAGGGCGGAAAATTCATAACGTCACGATTTTTTAAGTTTTTCACCATCTGTCACTTTATTACTTTGACATTCCACGTGCATTTTTTAATTAAACGTCAGTGTATGTTAAAGTTTTTTGTTATATTCACCCATTTTTTGGTTTATTCGGTAGGCGAAAAACGGTTGTGTGTCACACATTCAGGAAACGCTTTAGCACAAGCGAGCGTAGCGATTTTCGGTCCTTGTGACACAATATACTATTTCGTTAACAATAAAAAGTATTATATTTACGTAACATCGCGATCTCGACAAATGCTTAAAATTTGGGAAAAATCAACCAATCACTTGCCGTTTGCCTGCGCCTCTGTTAGTAGCCTGAAACGTTTATGTGACATAATTTAGTACCTACACTTCCCTCCAAGTATGGCCCTAATACGTGAAATAGTTTGAAAGTGCAATTTTTAAAATAAACCACCCAGTAACTCAGACAGGAGAGACATTTCATTCAGGTGGTTTGGGTCAAATATTCATATTTTGAGCTCAGGTTCCTACAGTTGATATGGTTGTATTTGGTGATAGTTTTTTGAAGTCGTTCGGCTCTAAGGTACCAAAACCGAATATGTTATATCCTACCTTGCCCAAAGCTGGGCATGAGCAGAGCATACAAAGCACAATCAAAGGTCTCAACCAGACTCATCTTCTATAGGTAGTAATTTAGTCGATAATGTCCTGTAAGCAGTCCAGACAGAATGCGTAGGTTTGTTCTACCCAGTAAGTGAAGGTTTTCCTCTTCGCCCAGGTAGCTATGGCTGATCTAGCAGTGCTTTCCGCAATGCCAAAAAATGGTTCAGGTCCGATAAACACAGACTTTGATCCTTTTTTGCCAGAGTGTCGGCCTTCTCGTTTCCCTCTACTCCTCCTGGCACCCAGGTCAAAATGACTCTGTTTTCCTTGCCTAGGATTGCAAGGGATTGTAGACAGTTATGTACCAGCTTAGATTTTATCCTGTTCAAGCTCAGTGCGTTAAGAGCAGCTTGGCTATCTGACAGGGTGTTTTTTTTTTTTTAGAACAGGTTGATTCATCAGCTCTCTTGCAGCCAGTTCAATGGCGTATACTTGAGCCTGAAAGACGGTAGCGTACCTACCCAGGTTGGCTGTGATCTCTGGGTTTCCTGCTGAAGACCGCTGCTCCAGCCCCGTTTCCGGTTTTGGATCCGTCAGTGTAAATCACGTAGTCCGTTTCTAGGAAGGAGATTTTTTCGCTATCCCATTGGTCTCTCGTGGGAATGAGGACCTTACAGAGCTTGTCTACGTGAAGTCTTGTGACAGAGAGATCCGAGAGCATCCCAAGAATGACACTTATAGGTACTTACCATAATTTTTCTACGCCCGCAGGATCTTAATTATGTTATATATTAATTATATTCACAAGATGACAGACAATGACTGATATGTCATAGAAAAATCAAATGACACAGAACTACAAAATTACCATGGAATATTAAATATAAATTACAGAAGATACACTTGATGTGACGTTTAAGAAACAAAAGAAAAACGAGATGTGGCTTTTCGAATGTCAAACCCGTGTTTTAGATGCGGTTTTAGTGACGGAAGTAGAAAAAGTTATAATTTGTATTTGAGTAGATTATTTTTCAAATAACTCATTTTTTGTGCAGTACATTAATCGCCCGAAGTAAAATATCCACAAAGTAATTCTCCTAGCGGTACTTTAACAAATCAATAAAATAACTTCGACGGACTTTTCGTGTTCTATTCGTTTTCATTTTCCAGAAATCTTATTAAAAGTTGTTGAGTCTACGAATCGAATTCAAACATTCTCTGTTCAAACATATCTTGAAAATATATCACATAATGCCTTGTTGAAAATGTCAGCAAAATTCTCATTTCTTTCCAGATATGATGGAGTATCGTAAAAGAAATGAATTATCGATTTTCAGCTATGTGTACCAGTATACATAAAATAAGGTTCTTAATAAGATATGAATGTTTTTGTTTTTCTTATGTGCTGCTCGGTATTCTGAAATACGAACTGAAAGTGATGCAGACGGTTTGAAAATATAGCCTTCCAGCAGTCTACGCCGACTTTTTACAGGTGAATACACGAAAGCTATTTTTTTTTGAAGTAGTTTAACAACTGAATAATTTAAAAGGAAAATAAAAATGTCCGGAGTACCTGTAATTTTTCTACTTTTATAATTTTTCGTTCAAAATGTAATAGCTGGAATTTAGTCCATGGGATTGGTACATTTCACCTTGCATCAAATCAGGTGGTTCTGATTTTCCGATTTGTTGTATGCGATGAAGCTAAATACCCGCTAAATTTTAGTGCATGGTTGTTCTGATGTCATTCTATTAAGTATCCTGTAAGACGCAGTCGCGGTTGAATGGTAGCTTATAATATCGAACAGAACATTGATGATTAGGAAACGATGTAGCGCAGTGCTTAGCGTAAGGGCTTCTAACTAAGGTGTCCCGGGTTCGAGTCCCGGTGGTTTCGCTTTTCCAATTTTCAGAATGTTTAGCTTATCTATCAGAAGTGGGATTAGATCTACGAATTGTCCACATGAGGCCATAATGTGATGTGATAGTGAGAGAGGGTGACAGGAATGGGCGTGCAGGCGTCAGGATCGCCAGGAGAGTGAGATAGGCGTAGGCAAGCAAGGCGTCAGGCCCACGAACGAGTAGGTGAGATAGGTGTACGCACAAACGTCAGGTCCAGCACTCTAGGTACCTCGAGGACGAGGAGCGGAGCAGGATGGCCGAATGTAAGACGCAGTCGCGGTTGAATGGTAGCTTATAATACCGAATAGAACATTGATGATTAGGAACCGCTGTAGCGCAGGGCTTAGCGTAAGGGCTTGTAACTAAGGGGTCCCGGTGGTTTCGCTTCTTCAATTTTCAGAATATTTAGCTTATAATCCAGATAATTATCAATTCAGAATTTCCATATATTTTTATTAAATTAGGATTAATTAGAAGCAGTTAGTTTCATTTAAAATAGTAATATGAGTAGATTCCACAAAGTAAGTTTTTAGGTTAGGGGTAGAGTGCTCCCGGCGTCGGTGATTAGCCTCAGTCGCAGAAATAGACCGACGTTAAATAACCAATTAAAAAAAAAGTACCTATTTAGACCAATATTTTCCACGGCCCAGGATTGGGAGAAAAGGTAATTATGAACGGCTTCCACGGTTTCCAGATTTGTCTCCTCTCGATTTTTTTGTGGGGATACCACAAAAGTTTAATCTGCGAAACACATCCAGCCTTTTCAGGAGATTTGAGTCAAAGAATTGTCGAGGAGTGCCATCGAGTCAATCGGAATGACTCGCGAGAACGTTTATTATTGTATGGACTCAGGTGGACATCAATTTTAACATTTAATTTAACTAAGAAGTTAGTAAACAGAATTTAAACTTCAAAATGTAATTTATCTAAAAGTATGATGCGGAATTTTAAAATCTAAAGACTGTTATAAAGAGAATTGAAAAGGATTTAAAATGATCAAAAATCGACGGGACTGCGTTTTTTTAAAATGTCCTTTATAATTGCTCTGTTTCGTTTTCGTCTGACCACTTCAGTGATTTTTATTAACGCATATATTTCACTCATTTGATATGAAAAACTGTCACAATACAAATTTAAATTTTAGAGACAATAATATTTCGAATAAAGCTTTCATTATTGCCATTCTGGTCACATTATTTCTATTATTCTCCATTTATTAGCACTCGCGAGATTGCCACAGCTACTTTTTCACATTCTTTTATCCTCTGTTTATTATAAACCGAAAACTTTTGATCATTTGTGATCAGAATTATTTTTTAAACAAATTGCTCTGCGTATTTTTAATTAGACGCAGTGTATCGCCTTGGGACGAAGGAAAACAAAAGAGAGGCGCTTGTCATTAAAACGGAGTTGGGGGAGAAACTTCGAAACAACACAAAGGATTTTAAAATTATTTACATATTGTTTTATAAAAATTGGTTGACAAGTGTCGGAATTTGGAAAACATGAATTTTATTTACAGTTTTTCCTTTGAATTTGTATATGCATTGATTATTTAACTTCGGGGTAGTAGTAAGGATATAAAACATATAGGATTGTTTAGTTGTTTCTATTTGTTATCTTCTGAATGTTCCTTGTGGTGTATACATTTTTTTTGTTAATTTTTTGAGAAATCAACCCGTAATTTTTTTTATACAGTGTGTACATAAAGTAACGTACACTTTGGCAAATACAGGAATGAATGTGAAATAGCCACGCCCGTGCCTGTTAGATAGTGAAGAGCACTGCGTGGGTACCTGCTTTCATTGTTTTTACTGGATACCGAGAAAAATATTTATTGGTGCAAAATAAAGATATTATATAAAATGGAATTTAAATCAAAAGTGAAAAGAAAAATTTTTGACCGGCAGAGTCGATAAATTTTGGCAAATATAATTTATTTCATGCGCCGGGAAGCATCAGAAAATAAACCTATAAAGGACATTCAAAAGGTTCAAGAACGTGCTGCTATTGCCACAGGTGTCAGTGTGCATACGATTTCAAATATTGAAAAGGAGATGAGGCAAATAGAAAATGGTGAATCTTCATCATTTTCTACTCCAAACAAAAAAAGAAAAATATCAAAACCCAAAACAGGCTTGTATAATTGTGATACAGATGTTCTAAGAAGATATATTTTGAATTATCAAGTGACCCATAAGAGAGTACCAGCCTTGCGCAATATAGATTTTGAACACACATGGTCACGAAACCCTTCCGCCTTACCCATCGAGCTAGTTTGGGATTCATTGAAACAATATGTAGTAGACAGAAACGTCAATTATAATTTGATAGAGGTAAAAAATCATTGTACCGAATTTTTTAATACCTTCGATGAAATGAATGGAACTCACGGTGTAACCATGCAATAAAGTATGAAAAAATGTATATGGACATGGAACCTTGCCTTGCCTTGCCTGTATTTGTGATTACTTTATATAGTTTTGATTACTTACCTTTGAAAATGGCCCAGAAAATTGTGATTTTTATGCGATGAAAAAGAGTGCCTTCATAAAAAAGAATAAATATTGGTACACAAAATATTACGAACACTTATTTTAACAACTAACAACAATTGGAAACAGAACATCAGAAATAAAACTGTTTTTGTTACATAAATATTGCGATTCATAATTAATTATTTATTTGAATCACTGTAAAAATTAAAAGTGAAATTATCATTAGTGCAATTTATAAATTGCAATGGTGTATGTGTAAGATTGTAGTATATGGACAAATCAACTTAGGAAATACGCATATACGCATTTGACATATACATAAATTTGCGGGATAAATAGACTAGCATTTCAACATTCAATTTTACAGCTTTTTTATCCGTACACGTACGGATAAGTTTTTTTTCCGTACGCGTATGAATAAAGGACACTTTCCATAAAACTAGATAGTGCAATATATGTCACTTTGCTATGTGATCGTAGGAAAAATAATGCTTTTCACCTCATTTTGAAAATTATTTAAAAAGAAAATGAAACACTTCTACAATGTGTTATTATTAGAGAGATATTGCCAATTGCAATACCGCATACGGTGCGGTATTTACCGCTATTTTAATAACGGTCTACCTAAAATTTCTTTGGAAATAAGAGCTATTGCCATCACTATAATTTAATAACGTCATTAACGCTGCGTTATGTAGTAAGTGATAAAACCTATCTTTTTATGTGTATATTTATAATTTAAAAAAAAATCAAAAACCAAACAACCTTACTATTTGCATATTTAAAAAAAATGACAGTAATGAAATATGGATGAAGCTCTCGAAGCGGCGATCTTAGCTGGAGCTAATGAAAATGATATTGGAGTGGAGCAAAACCAAAATAGAAGATCGCTAAGGCTCTATCATTATTATTATCAATCTGGTAAATATGCAGAAATCCGATGCGATTTGTTCTATTTTGTCAACTGCGCAGGACAATTATGTGCCGTATTCACAATAACACTCAACGGTACGTAACCATACCTAACGTTATTAGCGATAAAGACGTAAAAAAGTGAATCGCGCATTTAATAAACGTCAAAATACTGCAAACGTAATTACCGCAAACCATTTTTTAACAAGCAATATCTCTCTAATGTTATCAAACCTATTTCAGTTTCATCTGACACCTGATAGTCTGAAGTCAAGTTAGTCACATCGTTAATTACCGATCGTAAGTCGGACAGATATACAAAACCGTTGAGTGAACAATTTTTCACTCAACGACAAAACACAGGTTGAAATTTCATTTATCTACGATCTGTGAATGGTTCACTTCCGAGCGATCGTTACTTACAGGTTTTAAGTTTTAACGATTTTACTATTTGAGTACCTGCACAGAATTGCAGCATAAGTACATCCAAACTGCCTGAATATTGGTTTTCGTTATAGTTTAGATCTAATAGCTTCTCAAACCATTGGATACACACTTCAATTATCCTCACCAATATGATTAATGCGATCAAGAATATGTTTATTGTAATTTGTTTGTTTGTTATCGTTTCACGCTCTAACTACTTAACCAATTATCATGAAATTTTGTACACGCATTGTCAGGGGTACGAACTCCAGTTGGATCTTCTCTCTCTAAATAATGTTACAGCCGACTAAATATCATAGACATAAGAACAGCCACGCTAGTAATGGTTCAATGAAATGAAAAAGAATCCTCACGCTCCTTTCATCCTTGTCTGTAAGTGTGACCTACTAACTAATGTTGATGAAAGGCTGTTTATCCCAATCGGAGCTGAAAATACACTCACGGGCAAAAAAACTCGGCCACCTAAAAGTTCCTTGTCCAAGAACTTTCGTAATTTTTCATTGATTTCAACTGTTTCTACGCCAAATTGTAGATAAATTCTTTGGTATTAAAACAAACTCCAGAAAAGTTTTCCAAAAATGTTGATAGCTTATTAATGCAGGCTAAAAACAAACTATGTATTTGTAGTCCAATTTCTCAACACTCAACAATTGCTGAAGCTGTCGTTCCCTATGCTCCATTTGTTGGAGATGACTTCATTTTAATGCACGACAATGCAAGACCGCATGTAGCAAATTTTGTTAACCAATATTTGGATGAGGTTGATATCCAACTATTAGAATGGCCTGCATGTATCCCGGATCTGAATCCGATTGAACATCTCTGAGATGGAATTCAAAGAAACATTCGTCGTCGTCCTATATTTCCGCTAGAGGTGGGCATACGAAATATTCAAAAATGCCAATTATATTTTTCTTTTGTTTCAAATTACTGTTGACATTTGCAAATTGAATTTTTTTCTTAAAACAATTCCAGGCTTTTATTTGAATACGTGTATCTTCAAAAGAAATCACGATATCAAGGTGAAATGAAAGCTGAAAGATGGCGAGAAGGATGGTCTTTGTAATTAACTAAGCGTAAACTCTTCAAATTTCCCGAACTGTTCCACAGGGTGTTGAGAAATTGGACTACAAATACGTGGTTTGTTTTCACCCTGTCAACGTTTTTGGAAAACTTTTCTGGAGTTTGTCTTAATACCAAAGAGTTTATTTACAATTTGAGCGTAGAAACAATGGAAATCGATGAAAAATAACGCAAGTTCTTGGACAACGAACTTCTGCAAAATTTTAGTTGGCCGAGTTTTTTTGCCGGTGAGAGTAGAGGTAAGGAGCATTGTAAGTCATTTTTTTTCACCAAGTTTAAGCATATCACACCTGATTCCCCGTTTCACTCTTACATGTATATTCTAAATATAGCATGAACCTTGGTGGTGTGAGCGAAGCATGGGAGAAGAAGTACGCTCACTTATAACAAATTCACATCAGTAGACATGGCGGAGACAGGGATCAAAGTAAATCTTGATGGCTGTAGGCATTTTTAAGCACTGCTGGAGATTGGTTTTCTTAATTACTTCCACCTTCATGCCAAACTTTGGTGAAACTGAATGTATGGGCTTTATCACAAGCTACAACCAGCAATGCAATACACAGACCGATGATTAACTATTTGGAAGACTTCTGAGAATCGAATCAACCTTCAGGCATTGCTACTTCGTCATCTGCTCGATACTATAATTATTAAGTTAAGCCTTGTGTGCTTCTATGTACATAAATTGAATTGGATCACCCAAATTTATGCAAATAACTACCAGTGACGAGTTAAATTGTGTTTTAGCTTGATTGATTGATCGTAAATGTGGTATATAGACATTTAAAGTACATTCGGATTAACGCAATCTATCTCTATCGAGACACCTGATAAAGAATTGCTGTAGCAAATTGTTCACGAGAGAAAATTATACATTATTAAAATAGTACAGGATTTTGATTGAATATTTTCAGCATTTTACATTAATAATACAGAACTGCATGTATTAATATCAAATGGGTTGTATTATTGGAAACCGATTTAAAAACAAAAATTGTGGCTTTGATCAGTTATATTGCATTACTACTAATTCGAATAATTAATTGAACATATCAATTTGCGTGTAAAGAACTAATTATGTTGTTAATATGACCAGCAAATTTAACTAATTCACAATTATTATTATTTCATTTATGCCCTTAGCAATGATATCAATGAAGTTGCAAATTTCATTTTAACGAATTGTTGTGGCTAATTTTATGTCGCGCTAATTATAAAATCAAAGTGACAAACGCTGATTTTTGGTGTGTAGGTGCCAAAAACCGGGAGGAAATCAAAGTATCTGACAAAGAAGGAGTCTACCTTGCAAATCTATATTTTAGTAAAAACAGTTTAAAAGTGGTGATGCCACACGCATGTTAACCCACGAGGCAATACAGACAGAAGTGACGTGGTAATGGTGTGAGAACTCCCAATGTAATATAAAGTTCTATTAATAAGTACTGCTATATGCAACTTCCTATGAATAGACGATCAGATTATTGCAACTGCACACTACCTATACCACTTCCGATGCATGGCAACACTATGCACAGTCACCACCACGTACCTACCCGTTCTGTGTGAATTGCACCTTAATCTTCTGGTTTATTTGACCGCCACAGATGTTATTTAAAAGTCGTAATGATCCAATGACTTTAATTCTTTTGTGATTCCTTAATATAACACATGGGTTGAAAATTCCCGGTCCTGACGCATAGATGGCGCTAGTTCGACTAGTTTTATTGCAAATTTCAGTTAGTACTAACCTTAAAAAGACAGCTGTCAAAATTTCATCATATTCTATTAGGGAATCCAAACCACGTGACTTTTCAACTGTCAAGATGGCGCCTGGTTGGCAAACAAAGCTTTTAAGCTTTGATTCAAAGCTAATGTATACCCCTACTCCCCAAAAAAACATTGTTACATTTGCAACTTCGTATATCACTAGGTATTTAATTTTCCCTGTAAAAGTTATAATAGATACTTATTAGAAATGGTATATAAACTTCACTTGGTACCTAATAATTGATTCAGTTAGATCTTCCCTCTTGATGGCTGCTAACCACATATCCCTCCTTTTCCCTGTTTAATCGTTTATATGTGGGCAATGTACAAAGTTTTTCAATGTGGGAATGCGAAAAAAACTAAGCAAATGGTCCCGACCTGCACGGCTTCCACAACCCACCACAATACACGTTACTGGCATTTTTTTTCAAAACTGAACTCAGGTCTCACTATTTTCTATAAATCTGAATAAAACCAAAGGTAATTATACCCAAATACTTCAAAAAAGCTTCAACAATTAACAAAACTGAACAAGTAAACAAACGTATTAAACAATTGTCTGCCAACCAGACGCCATATTGAATTTATTTGACAGGTCGTTGGATTGCCTAATTCAATTATTTCGTGAGTGCCTAAAAGGGTCATTACTTTTAATATTTTCAAAATAATGGATCAAAAACAATTTCGTGTTTTAATTTTACACTGATGGAAAAACTACCGTTCAGGCGAAGCAATGGCTTGAAAATTGTTATGGGGGCTAGCAGTGGACGTCCAAATGAGACGGTAACACCATAAAACTTCAAAAAATCCACAGAATCGTTATGAATAATCGAAAAGTGAAGTTGTGTGAGTTAGCTGACATCGTAAAGATATCCAAAGAACGTGTTGGCTTTATATTGCACTTGAGAAACCTCTGTTCAAAGTGGATGCCGCGTTTGCTCATTGTTGACCAAAAACAAGAACGTGTTCATGCTTCTGAGCAGTGTTTGACCGTGTTAAAACGTAACAAACCGGAATTTTTGCGTCGATATGTGACAATGGATTAAACATGGATCCATCACTTCACTCTGGAATCAAAACGATCGTCATCTGAGTGGACAGCAGCTGGGAACCTCGTCCAAAGCTCCGGAAAGCACAACAATCAGCTGGAAAGATTATGGCCTCGATATTCTGGGATGTAATTGGTGTAATATTCATTCATTATCTTGTAAAAGGAAGGACTATCAACAGTGAATATTATACAGTATTACTGGAGCGTTTGAAGGCCGATATTGCAAAGAAACGTCCGCATATGGAAAAGACAAAAATTTTGTTTCAAACCGTGTCAAAAGTCAATCAAAACAATGGCATATTTGGCTCCCAGCGACAACTGGCTGTTCGCAGACCTAAAAAATGCTCGCCGGTAAGAAATTTCGCTCGAATGGAAAGGTTATCGCTCACACTGAGGCCTATTTAGAGACAAAAGATAAATCTTTCTATAAAAGTTGTATTGAAATGTTAGAGCGGCGCTGGAATGATTGAGATGTTCTTGATGGAAATTACGTTGATGAATAAAACAAATTTTGAACAAAAAAAACGTGTTTTCTTTGTTAGGCCCGGGACTTTTCAGCCCATGTGTTATGTATTTAGATAAATGTGTGAAAACCAATATATAAAATCTTTGACAGTACATAAAACTTCATTCATACATACAGTGAATGGTTATAAAGAGTATGAATATTTTAAGGCTTTGGTATTTCTCAGTAGACCTAATTCATTGCTTATATCAGATTGTGGCCATTCCAAACAAACGAGACAGAAACAGATACTAGGCACCATGTCTAATGGCTGAATGTCGCAGTGACCAAGACCAGCAGAGAGGTGATGGAAAAAGAATAGAAAGAAAAGAGCTTCTATGCAAGAGCGCCATGCTTGCTAGTGAACCTTCACATCTACACACGTTGTATCTTATAAGAGACCTTTCAATTAAAAAAATAAATCTTTCAGTACCTTACACCTCAGGTTAATACATTAAAAAGATACATTTATTTACATTTAAAAGTGAACCCAACATTACTTCCTTCACATTCTAAGGCAACTATCCGACCCTTTGCCAGATGTCTTACTTTTCCTTTGAATTGCGACAACTGAATTATAGGACACGATAGAAACGTACAAAATAAAAATGTACTTTTAAGAAATTACATAAAAACGACTTCAAAAATTATCCTAAGTAGTTTATGTAATAAAAATATGTAGTTGTTAGAAACTTTTGGGGTTTAAACGAAACAAATGCGTGTTAATAATTTTTTTTCTCTGAAATATGGCAACACCAAGAAAAGGGCGAAAATCATTTATTATCAATTTTACCTGATTTTACTACCAAGTTTCAACGTTCGTAGTTTATTGAAGCTCTTGTTTTTGTATTTTCAACTGATATTTGCAAAAAAAACAGTCGAAATTTTCCTAACCTCTCTTTTCACCTGTAACTAAATAGCTCTATATACCAGTTGCATTGTCCGACTAGTCCGACAGTTTCTCCCCACTCCTTGAAAGTCATTGATGAAACCATTTGTATGGCGATAGAATGTTAGCCGTCTTTTCGGATAGTTTTATGAATGACTTGCGAACTCTATTTCTTGTATTACTCTAAGCCTTACACACAGCTTGCTTTAATGCATTCCAACATCAGCCCTTGAAAACATTGGGATAAAAGAAATTCCATACTAACTTTTTAAAACTTATTTCCATAAATAAATGGAAAATGTGAAACTCAGTTCATTGTACCCTTTAAAGACCATCATTATCTACGGAAACTTTTCCAAAAAGAACGTTAGAAATAATCTTTGGACCTAAATCTATTAATGACATACCCATCATTAATCAGCTTTAAAAGGTCCTTCGTAAACAATTTCGCAGGTAAAAGTCGTCAAAGGGACTGATCCTCTTATGGGTACGCCTTTGATGAAAAATAATGAAAGAAAAATGTCCTTTGGGTATTTCAAATGCATACAATTAGGTCCGTTCCATGGTTTAATTATTCAAATTGCAAATTTAAATTTGACTGTCTCTAATACTTGTTAGCCATTTCGAATTTATGAGAGGCATTAGGAAAGCTGAATTACAATGGAGAGGAAGATGGCGTTTATAACAATTAGGATTTATGATGTTGCAGAGATAATTATTTTTTATGTGTTGCAGTTTATGTCGAGTGACGGATAAAGAGAAAACGACTGTATTTTTTTCATTTGTTAATGGAAATCACGAGAGTGAGTGTTAAATGAGTTAAAGTGTGAGATTATGGCGATGAAAAATGTAAGTAATTTATTATATATGTTGAATTTTCAGAACAGTGGACAGAAGCGGAACATTAATTTTTTTAACAACATCCAAAAGAAAACAATAACCATCAAAAAACAGTGTTAAAGTTTGTTTAACCATCCTTTGCCGTTACGTCACAATCGGTGACATATTCTGCTGTTTTACGTTTGTTGAAAAAAAACAGGCAATAAATATATTTATTTCTTAAAAAACTCTCAACTGAAACAGGAAAAAGGAACGAACAAACGGATGAGAAAGGTAAACTGAAATAGCATATGTAATGAAATAATATGCAAAGTCTAATCTTCATCACTGACAAAATCATCTTCATCATCATTATGCAAGTCCGATTCATTCAGATCTGCATTTAACGGTAAAAGCGGCATACCAACATATCTTTCTCTTGAATAGTAATTAATCAACTTCAAAATTAAACTGTGCCATTTCTCATTACACCGGGAAGGCATTTTGACAATGAAAAATTAATAATTGAAAAGGGCGAAAATGACCAAAAATACTGAACAAATCAAAATATGACAACTGAACTGTCAAAAGTGACAAATAAAATTTACGTCGACATTAGTTAAGAAATACGTTAATGACGTCTCAATTCCGTCTCATCTATTTCATGAGTGAGAGATAAAGCTGGACAATGTATGACGTAGCGGCAAAGGATGGTTAAACAAACTCTACATGCGTAGAATCGTCTAAGCTCTAGTTTGTATCACGTGTTTGTTATCTGAGTGCGCAGAAGGTTATTATGGTCGTTACCATACAAACAACTGTAATCAGGTACATAGTTCTGAGGGAACATTCATTTACTCGTAGAAGTATTTTTAAATGCAGAGAATTTTTAAAAATAGAATTGAACTAATTGGTAAACCCTTCTTGATGTACAAACTGTTTTTTTTTTCACTGAAGAACTCTAACTTAGAAATAGTAAACTACACTATAGTCAGTTATGTAAGTGAGAATTCCCTACTGAAAATACAGTCGACAGAAGCAAATAACTAGTCCAAGCAAAAAACTGCAGTACTTGGACAAAACAGCAGTCTCTAGAAAGAAGGAACAAGTCGCCTGGAACAAGACTGGCCCTTGAATTTTTTAAATAACCATCGACAACGTTTACGACGCACTTACTAAGCTAGAATAAGCCAGGCACGGCTTCTGACACGGTATTATAGAATCAACAAACACAACCATATGCAGGTTTTGCCAAGAATATTAGAAAACCTCTGCACACAGACTGAAGTACCGGACAGAAAAGCCACAACCCCCTCACTATATGGAGGAATTTTGGCCTAAGAAGTCTTGGGATCTGTATCTGTAGAGTAGGGAGGGCCTACAGCACTTATGCCACATGTGACCCATTGTACATCCTCCCGAGGAGTTGTCTTCCTAGGACATCGTCCATCCTGTCCTTTCCAGGAAGGTGGACAGGTCACTAGGAGACATCTTCTTTATATCGGCAAGTATAGGCCAAGACTCACCGAACACACAGTCTCTTATTGACGATAGCTCCGGGCACTCGCATAAGACATGCGATTCATCTTCCTATTCACACATCCTGAATAGAGGCCCCGTTGTATGGAGGTGTTTCCTTAATTGAAAGTGGCTAGTCAGAAATCCTACCGTTAAACGTATGTTTTTCTTGGTCATCGCCAAATATTTCCAGCTTCCCAGGGTCGCCCAGGGTGATCCTGGCAAGACTGCATCCCTTAATTTCATCTCATATCTTTAGAGATTGAACATGGGTGTAACGTTTAGCTAGTTCCGCAATTGTCGAATTCGTCAGGCCGTAGTCCAGCCGCTTCCCTGGCTAAAGAATCAGCAAAGCGGTTACCTTTGCTCCTGTCGTGCCCCTTAACCCACCTCAGGATAATATTGTTATCTACCGAGGCGCTAGCTAAATCTCGTTGACACTCTTATACTAGCCCTGATGTAACACGTTGTCTGTTCAAGGCTAGTAGAGCTTGTCAGCTATCAGTGCAGATTATTATGTTTTGCCAGACATTTCTTTTCTGGTTAGTTCCTTTGTGGCAATTGAGACAGTTCCGTTTGAGCCATGCTCGTTTTTCTTCCCATTACCCACTTAATCCTTAGGCTTAGTGATCTGGACCAAATTCCCCACCACTGTCTTGGGATATGGACGGGTCTAAGCAAAGCACTTTAGCATAACATTAGGACACAATATAATCAGAAAAGGTCGTTGTGGAGATGCTCTTGGAAACACTTAAGCCCCATATTAATCTCAATCTTAATCTCCACCTGCCTTTTTTTTGGGATCCTTATCCAATGTAACTGGCAAAGAACACTTCTCACCCTACCACTGAACTAATTCTCATATGCACTTGTGCGTCTCAGGGCTGCCTCCTACTATATTCGATTCAGTGAATCTCTAGGATTTTCGAGAAAATGATATTATCAACGCATTGATATTTTTTTTAAATTCAATTGAACAGATAATGTAATATGCAGGCTATAATTGAAAAATAACTAGGAATATAATGTATATTGTTTTGTACAGCGGAAATGGAACGTGTATAAATGATAATTAACTCTCTGCTCATTAGGTATGACGCAGCCTACTAATTCTAATAACCACACTAAACATAATTACTTTTGCAGGTTCAGCTCATAAATATACAGATACAATAATGAAAATTTTGTATCGGACCCAATGTATAGCCACATAAATCAGAGTAGGTACCTATCTGAAATGCATTTGCGTGGCGTACAAAATATTTATGCAAATTTAACACGATGTGAGAAGATGTATTTGGGTAACTAAAAATAAATAAATCATTTGCATACGCTATTGACATGTTACGCATACGTACCCACTCAGTGATGGATTTAGGCCTAAGGCGGCATAATTTGAGGGGCGGCATTTTAATAATTGGTTCAGATTAGTATTTATAAAAAATCAATAATTCAATTTCCATTCTTCAAATTCAGTAAAATCACGTGCAGTTGAATCTGTAACAGAAGCAGTCGACTATTTTCTACTTTGCAAGTACTAATTTCGGTGCAGCGTACAAATTTGAGAGTTAAAATTATTTATCAAACTTGTTAGTCTGCTCGACATGATGCATGTTACGTATTAGAAAAGTAGTAGTGTGGAATAATTTATGCACTGGAATTCATTGCCGAGAGCAGAAATGAGAAACCGACTACGCGATCTGAAGCTACAGGATTGCAGCGAAAATTACAGCGTGTAGAAACAGCAATTCTAGTAATTGTTTGGAATGTAATTTTAGATCGTTTCGATACTGCTAGTAAGAAGCTTCAACTAAAAGGGTGGCAGATCAAACCGTGCCTAGGGCGGCAGGAAGCCTAAATCCGTCACTGTACCCACTGCAGGATTATTCATAGTACTTTTAAAAGCTTATTTTTTAAAACATCATTTCGTTGGTATGAAATAATTGGACAAATGCCTCAGTTGTATTTTTGAGGATAGAGTTTCTTTGCAGCATTGATGATAATAATTTTGTTAGTAAGTATAATTTTCAGTAAAATAAAATTAAAATGATATGCCTGATTTTTCATAATTGTTGAGAAGGCTAAGACAGTGACAGAAAGATTAGGGGACAATGAAAATAAAATAAAATTTAGACAATAATATATTATCCTTAATTTTTTTCCAAGCGGCAGGGCAGGTGAATAGCATAACTATTATTTAAAATGTTTAACGATTTAAGCAGAAGGTGTCATGTATAGTTTCCATCTTAAGTCATTAGGAAATCTAAAAAAATAAAAAGACCGCCTATCGTCGCTTTTAGTGACCGCAGGATCTCTAACACGTAATAACTAGGCTGGTTAAAAAGCGTGTCTTTTGTTGTTCAATGTGACAACTTTCCTTGCGTGGTGACTCATTTCACTATATTTACGAGTTAGTTCAGTGCCTAGTGGAAAAATTGATCTTAAGCTTGATATTTTATCGTTTCACTTTCAAGATAATTTATAATATTAGAGGTATATGTATATACCTGAGCGAATATTCACTGAGTTCTGAAAGATCTATTGGTTTCTTTTTATATTTTACATAATCCACATTCATTTTGCTCTACTAGTTCGAGCCCATTCAGGCGGCAGTGACATATTAGTATACCTGTCAAAAACCCTCACTCTCACTTGGTTGTAGTTCCTGTTGTTTCTCAAGAGCATATTTGAATTTGAATTTTGAAGCAATCGAATATGTTTAAGTTACTTTCTTCGGCTTGGTAAAGTAATACATATTTTTGAGAAATTATACGTTGAAGCAATGAAGTGATCATCTTGAACTAGATTTTGAAACTATTTCTTAACCCCTTTTGTAATCAAGGCAAACAATTTTGTGAGCAAGAGCGGCGTTGAATTGTTTGTTTTCTCTTAATTAAGAGTGAGTGATTTTTTTGTAGAAATTTAATAAAAAATCCTTACAAAAATACTGTAGAAATGAAAAGTTTTCGAAATAAGTACATTAAGAAGCATGAACTAGTTTAAAATAGTTGAATAGCAATCATGTTGTTCACCTATTTACCTACTTGTATAAAAATGAATCCACAAACTTATATACATACGTTTCAGGCGGTTTTTTGCCGCACAAACGTGTTCAGCTTTTTGTTTTTTTCATAACTACTTGAGTAATCTAATTACACAATACAAATGTATATAGTCGAAAATAAACTCTACTTAATTATAAATATCGACACGAAATTAACATGAATTTGGACTACAACAGATTAAAGTTAAATTTCCACCACTTCCACGCAGTCGCTGTCGTTGGTTTGACATTCCAGTCCGGCGCAAACAAATCTGCGCAAAACTTCTCATCAGTAGAGTTAACCTGCTGATCGTGGCTACAGTTTAATAAGATTGGTACTTATTTCCATAAACCATGCTACTTTAACTCGTTACTTCACTTTTCATTTTATTTTACCTCTCACTGTTTTTGTTTTCATTCTGTCTTCTATTATTTCCATTCAGCTTATTCCTATTTGGTATTATGAGATTTAGAACTATCGATAAAAAGGCAAGTAACATACCTACCACCAATTATGTTCTGGCAATTCTGCGTCAAGTCACAGTAGTAAACTCATTTAAAATGCTAGGATGAAATTCAATATTTTTTTAATGAAATAAAAGTACCTACTGAAAATAATACGTGTCAATTAATATATAAGAAAATCCAAAATATTTCCTTTTTTAAACCTTTATTTAAGACAAAATACAAAAAATAAATAGAAAGTTATTGCCCAACACTTTGTTTGAGACAGTCTTAAATCTAAAATTATCGAAATAAAAAATTAATAATATCAAAAACCTACCCACCTTCAGATGCGTATTATAATTCATGAAGAATGTACTAGTCAACTTTCCAGAGAATATGTGACGCACCAAGTGTAGCTCATCCATTATAAAAACCGCTTTCCATGTGACAAGGTGCCGATACACAGACGTTCCTTTGTATTGTGTCATTTGTTTGCTGCTGTTAATCTACTGTCAATCACTATGTTTTGCCTCTTTAATCTTAATAAATATTGAAATTTATACGTCACACCTTATTTAAAAATATGAATATATATTTAAAGATATATTTTGTAATTAATTTAATTCAAACGAAATATAAATCGTTGGATACTTAAATATTAAATTCAAACTAACGGCAGTCTCAATTTAACATTAATCATTTTTATACAAGGCATGTTTTTTAAGTAAGTACCGTTTTGCGATTCCGCTGCCGCAGCTGTACGGTCGGCGTTCCGCGCATGCGCGCTGGTTACCTACATCTCTTGTCTATGCACTGACGCCATTACAGTCTGATTCTTCATTGTATATACGTTGTTTACTGAGCTGTTATACGATTTCTTAGTGCTAAAGTCGTGAAACCGATCGATATTCATCGTGAGATCTGTGAAGTTTACGGACAAAACATTATGAGTGATGGAATGGTAAGGAAATAGGTGAGAGCATTCAATGATGGCCGCACAAATGTGCATGATGAAGAACGGAGTGGGCGTCCTTCGGTCGTTAATGAAGATTTGGTGCAGAAAGTGGACATAAAGGTGAGAGAAAACAGACGCTTTACAATTTCATCATTGTGCGACTGCTTTCCTCAATATTCTCGTAGTGTTTTGTACCTATCGCATTGTGACCGAGAACTTGAATTACCGGAAATTGTGTTCACGTTGGGTTCCAAAAATGTTGACGGATTTGCACAAAACCCAACGTTTAGGCAGTCCATTGACTTTCCTTGAGCGGTACCACAATGAAGGTGAAGATTTTTTAGACCAAATTGTTACTGGTGACGAAACATGGGTGGCCTACGTCACACCAGAATCGAAGCAACAATCCATGGAATGGCGACATTCATCATTACCCAAAAAAGTGAAGTTTAAGCAAACAATTTCTGCACGGAAATTCATGTGCACAGTTTTTTGGGACAAAAAAGGAGTATTGCTAGTGGAGTTTCTGCCTCGTAATGAGACAATCAATGCAGCGTCTTATTGTGAGACATTGAACAATCTGCGTCGTTCAATCCAGAACAAAAGACGTGGCAAGTTGAGTAAGGGTATCGTTTTGCTGCATGACAATGCCCGTCCACATGTGGCTAATCGTACCAAAGATATTATCAAATCCTTTCAATGGGAAACTCTAGATCATCCTCCATACAGCCCTGATCTGGCGCCCAGCGACTACCATTTGTTCCTGCTCTTGAAGAAACACCTGGGCGGTCAGCGTCTTCAAGACGATAATGAAGTCAAAACATTTATGATACAGTGGTTAACAAGTCAGGCGGAAGAATTTCATGAGGAGGGTATTCAAAAACTGGTGCCACGTTATGACAAGTGCCCCAATATTAACAAGTAGATTAAGGTACAGGCTTTCATGTAAAAACAAAATTATTGCGATATCTTTGCACGTCTTTTTCTAATTCCAAAACGGTACTTACTTAAAAAACATGCCTCGTATGCATGCAAACTGTTGCCGCGTTTAAAACTGGTTCATTAGGTAAAATTTTGACATTTCTTAGCTGGTTTCTGCAAGTTTTGTTGTTACTTCAGACGTATTTGATTTTGTTCATTTAATTTTTTTTATTTTTGCGTTATTTTAAATTGCTGTAAAACTGTTCTTATTATGGTCCATTGCTCCCTTTAACTTCAGTAAGAAACTTAAGTTAGCAATTATATGTTAATATGTATATATACATATATTTTTAGAACTTAAATTGAATGTAGTCACTGAATAATATTCCACTAGCCGTGAAGCGTCATCAACGCTTAAAGTTTGTTTGTAAACAATAACTAAAACCTTTGCTAGACAATGCTAAAACTAACCTATAAGTATTTTTGATAAACTTCATTTTACATTCACTGAATACTCATACTACACTGCCGAGCATACAATTTGAAGATGTAGAAATTAACATTGTTGTCGGAATTTTCTTGGTTTACTAACGGATTACTTGAATAAAAAAGTGGTTGTTATTTCGAAAAGTGGTTGAACAATAAACGGCTCCTCGTCCAAATTCCTAAAAACTATTATCAGCATATTTTTTGTTCTTATGGTTTTATTGGCCTATTACAGATTGTTTGTTTAGTGTTGTCATTGTCAATGTATCGCAATGAGCTTAAATCATGTTGTGGCACGAATTGTGGCGGCTTTAGAAGATGGTCGAGGTCAGCGCGAAACTGCCAGAAACGTTGGTGTAAGTCTCTCGAGTGTGAAACGAGTATGGCAACGGTACGAAAAGACTGGTATGCTCACTCGAATACCTGGTTCAGGGCGAGGCAGGACTACAACAGCTAGAGATGACTGCTTTCTGGTTTCTAGTGCGTCGAGAAACCGAACGGTTACGGCAGTTGCCCTTCGTAATCATCTGCAAGAAGTGACAAATGTAAACATAAGTGAGTGGACAGTTAGGAGGCGACTTCACGCTGCTGGTTCATCTTCTCGAACTAGAGCTACTGGACCGCCGCTTTCTGGTGCACACCGGATTGCTAGGTTGTACTTCGCTTGGACAATAGCGGATTGGAGTCGCGTACTGTTCTCTGATGAAACGCGGTTCTGTCTCACAGGGTCAGATAGACGTGTAAGAGTGTGGCGACGACAAGGCGAAAGATATGCTCTTGCGTGTATTACTAAGCGACTTCCATTTGGTGGAGGATCAGTTATGGCATGGGGAGGCTTATCTTTTGACGCTCGCACGGAGTTAGTCTTTATCGCGAATGGGACGTTGACTGTGCATAAATACCTGACAGAGGTTCTAGAAGACCATGTTTTACCTTTAACAAATAGTTACTACGTATCTTGACGAGGTTCAAATCACGCGATTTGTTTGGCCTGCCCTCAGTCCAGATTTAAATCCAATAGAACATGTTTGGGATAAAATAGGGAGACATTTACGTAGAGACATATGCCGGCCCCCAGAAATTCTAGAGAGTTTCGCGATATATTAGTGAAGGAATGGGACAATCTTCCATAGAATGTGATCCAAAATCTGATCCAAAGCATGCCTCGTCGTTTGCAGGCTGTTATTACTGCCAGAGGAGGTGATACTAGCTACTGAAGTCATTAAAATTTTTTTTGTTTCAACGTAAAGCATATCAAAGTAAAATTGTCCATTTTCTTCACTTAGCACATCAAATTAAAATTGTTCATTTTTATTACTTTCCATAAACTTTGAACTACAAAAACTTTTTTATTCAAGCAATCCGTTAGTAAACTATCTTACAACCGAGAAAAATCTGTAAACAAAATAAAAATTTCTACAATATCTTCAAATTACTGGGTGCCCTAATTTTATGCTCGGCAGTGTATTTCAAGTGCTTGGCAACATAGTCCAATATGACAGACATCATATGGAAAACGGTTTCTATACTGTACAAGCTATAGGTGAAAAACACAGATTTCAAAACTTTTACTTAGCTAGAAAAATGTCTAAATCCATTTTCATAATTCAAAAACTTCACTTATACCTTATAGGTGACGCAGCTGTCGAATGAGCTGTAACAAAATTAAGCGGTGAAGGAGAAGTAGCCACCAAAAACGGCACAGCTGTGCTCGTCACTAATTTAATATTATCAATCACTTGTCCGTGTTGATCAGTAAGAACGAATGAAGATGGGGTTGACAGTGGTAGATAAATTCCCTGATCTCCGTTATTGATTATTTGTGGAGAAATAGCAGATTGTCGGTAATGGCTTATATCTTTGGAATGATAGGCGTGCGGGGTACCAACTATGGATGGAATGTAACTGCCTGCGTTATGGTAATCTCTGGCGTTCGTTGTGAAGATCTGGACGTTTAGTGGTAGTGGAAGCTGTAAGAGCAAAATTATTGTATTATATTTTGATGAAGAGATTGGGGTTATTGGTTATTGGTTATTGCGAGCAGTCTGTTAGGATCATGTTCTTATAATATCGTTTGTCTTATCTGTTGTTCATTATTCAATCACAGATCATCATGGCCAGTTATAAAATGGGGTATTCAGCTTCAAAATTTTGACCCTTTATTTTTAGGCAAATGAAATTATTTTATATTTGCTCTGCTGATTAACAGAAAAAAAAATTAATTTCACTTTCAACCGTAGCTTCGAAATCACTAGAACGGGCCCTGTAGAAACGTATCTTACATACAAAAAGCATTGGAATGATGAGATCACCCTTGAAAGAGGGTGTGACAAATTCAAATTAGTATAAATCTACGATATATCTAAAAAGCTATTATCTTTTATTTAAACATAATAAATTTAACGTTAAGAGATAGGAAATATACGTAAATAATTGCTCTCGAACAAATAGAAATTTCGGTATTTAAACTGTCCGCTCTTCTCTTTCACAGTCGTATCGACCAATTACGTTTCAATTTACACTAAATCAACCAACCTGGTAATTTGTATTGGCACTAACTGCACCGCCATTAGAATATCCAGGACTCGGCGTTACTACGATATTCTGATAGTTTCCGTCGTAGCTGATGTCGTAGCTAGATGGAATTGTAGTTGGCACTGTTTTTAATTTGACCTGCTCGTGACCACGGTCGCTTGATTGGGCTTCATCATAGTAATCAATTCGTTGTTTTTTATTTGTTTTAACAGGTATGAGTTCGTGAACTGGAGCCTGCTTAATTCGATACGTTGGATCTGAAATTAGGTATTTGTTGGAAAATTTTATTTTTGTTTGACTACAGCAAACAATTTTTCCATTCAATATTTCCACAGTCTGTCCCTAGGAATGTGAGAATTAAAAATGAGAGGTAGAAAGTATGCTTTATTGTTATAAAAAATTGGAAAACCGGTTGTTCACTCTTGTATATACTTTTAGATGGACAGAAGTTTTGTTTAAAATTTTTATGGGTTGTATTAAGTGCCGGCTTAACAGGAAATGAACTAGACGAGAACAATATAGTCACCTTACAGTGTATTCCAGGACACAAAGGAATAAAAGGAAATGAAATAGAAGATGAACTGAAAGAGGGAGGTTGAAACACACTTTTGGGGCCGGAACCCTTTTGCGGAATCAGCTCTAATTGGGAGTAAAACTGCAGTAAGGGTTGTAACAGGGATCCTACAGGGACATTGTTGTCTGAATGGGCACCTGAAAAAGCTCAAAATAGTGAAGAAAGAAGAATGTAGATTTCCTCCGGGAAATAGGAAGTACACTTTTCTCGGGAACTAAGTAGAAGGAGACATAATAGATCTTCTGGGTCTCAGTGTATGTTACCCCAATAACCTCAATTTCAGTAAACTTGATGGGAGCGAGGTTGAATGGAGACAAGAAGGATCTAGGTTTGACTCTAGATAGTAAACTCCTGTGAAACAAACACGAAAAGGAGTTTATATACAAAGCAAAATCTGGCAGGGAGAAATTGGGGCTGTAACCCAAAAATCCTGAACCCGATGAACACTGCCCTAGTGAGACCGATTATCACTTATGAAGCCATTGCGTGGAGTAGCAGAACTAGTCTATCTCTCCAAAATTCAAAGACTAGCCTGTATATGCATTACAGGAGCAATGAGAACATGCCCAACGGCAGCCATGGAAGTGATTCTCAACCTCACACCACTACATGGTGGTGGAAAGTGTTGCAGAAAGAACGAGATAAAAACTAAGTAGAGAGGAAATAATTAAAGAAACCACCTCCTTACTTCTCAGAAATCAAAAAACCTGGGACATGCCACAAAATGGTATGATGAAAGGTATGATGAAAGGTATGATGAAAGGTATGATGAAAGGTATGATGAAAGGTATGATGGAAGGTATACCTTTTCAAAGAAATTCGTTACGAAATTAAGCAGCAAGAAGGAATGGGATCCAAATACCATTACCAGACTTGGAAAGTATGCCATTCAATGGTACACAGACGGCTCAAAAGCAATAGAATCAACTGGGATTGGAATGTACGGGCCAGGAACCAAACACTCTGAAAGCTTGGGAAAATCCCCAAGTATCTTTCAAGTGGAAATTCGCGCCATAAGAGAGTGTGCTTAGTACAATATTGACAAAGAATATAGAAGGCAATGTCGAATAGTCAAGCAGCCATTAAAGCACTGAGCTCTTGTGTAATCAGATCCAAAATGGTGTGGGAATGCCTAGGCATACTTAATGAACTAGGCGAGAACAATATAGTTACCTTACTGTGGATTCCAGGACACACTGGAATAGATAGAAATGAAATAGCAGATGAACTAGCAAAGAGGAGGACTGAAAGACCCTTTTGGGGGCCGGAACCCTTTCGCGGTATCAGCCCCAATGTAATATTGGAAGAAATAGGCAAAGCCGAAGAAAAGAGGAGATTTGACCATTGGAAAGATCTAGTAGGGCTTAGACAATCAAAGATTCTGATGGGTGGCTACAACCCGTTGAGATCAAATGAATGCATAAGTCAAAGCAAATCTGCACTGAGAGTTTTAATTGTGGTCCTAACGGGACATGGTCTCCTGAACGGGCACCTGAAAAAGCTCAAAATAGTGAAGGAAGAAGAATGTATATTCTGTGGCATATAGGTACTGGCGAATTGCACCGCAATTCAGAATCCTAGGGTACAGTACCTATGAAATTATTGGATACAGGAGGAACATTTATCTCAGTTGAAGCCTGCAGATATCCTAAAATTCCTCAGGGAAATAGAACTAAAGGAGCTACTAGTCCCTGAGACGTTCCTCAGGAGCTAAGTAGAAGTGAGGGGGCAAAATAGATCTTTCAGGTATCAGTGAATGTCACCCCATCATACATACATGTTACCCCAATAAACATGCATACATAAATCACCCCTTTACACATACATACATACAACAGGAAATGTTTGGGTAGGTACAGTAGCAATAGGCGGAAAAAAAATAATACCGCTAAATGAGAAAAATTTGATCGATTCCTTGGAAAAGATCAATTCCTTGGTAATTTGGTTGGTTAAATCTGGTAAATGGATTAGATATAAATAGTGTTATCGAACAATTTGAAATTTGAAAATTACGTCCAGTTATTAATTTCCAATAATAATTACGTAGTTAACAAAATATTTCAATCTGAAAACAATAACAAAACCATGTTTTTTTCATTATGAAAATCAAACGCAAAATGGCATTTATTAACTCCGTCTACGATTACCAAAAATAAATGAATTGTAACAGTAGCAGTAGAATTTCCTTTGTGTAACCGCCTTTATTGTTAGAATAAAGGAAAATGAGCAATAATACCAACCTTGATGATAGAAGCTAACACTGTTATCCTCACTATCTGTATATTTGACATCGGCCTTATAACCGTTTTGATCGGCTGTATAAGAGACAATTTGAAGTCTCCCGTCGGGCAATTTTACTCGGTATTCGCCGTTTGTCGCCTTGGAATCTTGAACTTGTGAATGAGAAAAGTCATCACCGGAGGAATGATCCAGCACTTTGTATGAGAAGGCGTAATTCTGATGGCTTTTTGCCTAGAAAATTAAATTTAAGGTCACCGGACTGAACCAGGGAAATTATACTTACGATGAATTTTTTGTACAAAAACATACGAAATAAAAAAGCAAGGTTGAGCGATATGGAGAAAATGATTAAATTAACATAATTTCTAAAGTTGGTATTTTTTTCACGCAATATTCGGAAATATTTCCCAAGAAATCGTGTTTAGAAAAATATTGTTAATTAATTCGACGAAAAGGGGAAATTCGTTGAGAAAATTTCATGCCTGCGTAATGTTTTGAATACTTTGTAACTATAAAGTTTGCGATTACTTCTAGAAATGAGCAAAGCAACCAGTTGCCCGACCGAGCAGCAAGGGGTATAAAAGATCAAGCCAAAATCACAGACTTCAGTCACTGAATAACCTGCTCACACAGAAGAGATACCTTTTGATATTTCCCTAAGAAATGCATTGTTGCTAGGGTAAGCGATTTTGATTTGACATTGATGACAGTTTCAGCACCTGTCGTTTGAAAAATGCAGTAGCTTTTGACAAATTCTTAACGTCCATAGTTTCTTCAATTTATAATTAAGGATTCAGCTTTCTCCGACAAATATACCAGAAGAATATCATCACTCACTGTGCTAACTTTTTTTTGCTGGCGTCTCTTGCAAAATAGTTCAAACTCTTTCTCATATAAGTTCCTTGTGGCATTACTTATTTTTTTTTCTTTTTTCTGGAGTGAAGTGAAGTGAAGTTATGTTAAGTGAGAAGGGCAAAACTCTTCTAGTGGTAAACAAATACCTTCACCATTTAATTTATTTTATATTTCCTCAATCTCCTTAATTTGGTGTTTATCTTGTTGGGCGTAATTCGCCTCCTAATTTTGGTGTTCTTACTCGTAATCAGGTAGAAAATGACCGCTGCGGGCAACTCATCCCTGCCCATTTTATTCATTGGTAGGACTGTCAAAAATAAATCATGACATTGAAATGTCACAGAGGTCACCGGTTGAAATGTAACTGTTTCCGTTTTTCTTAAATTCTTTTTTGAATGTTTTAACATTAATAATGATTATACAGTCGATGGAAATAGTATATTACATACCTAGCGGGGAAGTAGATCATTACAGCCCAGGCTTTGTTAGAGACCCAAGGCGCGTATCTAAAAGCCGTAGATGGGATGATCCTTCCCGCGTGGTTTGTATACTATTGTATTCACAATCGCTTAGTTACAAGCTTTTAAAAACTTTAATTTTAAGAAAATTTGTAATCAGAATTTAATATTTTTTTCGACAAAGAAATTCATGAAACTGTTGCTAGGCAATAATACAAGTTTATTGGTGTTGACAATTACGTCAAAAATCTGTCACAAAATTTCAATTATTTTTTTTCTCAAACATGTACATGTCGGATTTGGAATTAACCTGTACTCCTACGGAGGACCGAAAAGAGTCAAATTTAAAAATTTCATGAGGCCTATAGGCTGATATTTATTCATTTAAGCTGGAAAATAAAAATTCCCAGTCAATACTTATTTGTTTTTCATTTCAGAGAGGTATAATGAAAAGTATCGTTCATTACACATCCATGAAAGTCTATTTTCTGGACTCGTATTGAAATATACTATTGTAATATTATAGTTAACACTTTTCAGCGCCTATGACTTTAAAGACGAAATAATTAAATATTTAAGATGAAACTTAAAACAGCAAAAGTTACATTTTCAACTTACAATATCCCGGACGAATGGAATATACTCATCAGCCAACTTTTCAGGAGGAAGTTCCAAAACTTTAGCCCCGTGCTTTGCTAGCGCTTGCTCGAGTCGAGGATTAATCTTTTCATCCTGAAAATAAAACAAAGATTAATGTTTTACAAGGTGCAACAGGAAGGTTAAATTCATCAGGAATTGTTAGGTATAATGTAGGGAATATATGGTTTTAATAAATTAAAAGCTTTGTGATATGAAACACGTTCCAACTTCCAACCAAATTAAATTGGATTGTAGTTTTATATCAGAACTGTAACAAACTAGTTGTTTATTGTGAAGTGCCCGAAGATAAAAACGATTGGAAATAGTTCAATTTATCAAGTTGTGGTATATATCCACAATTTGAAAGAATATAAGCGAAATTTTAGCAAAACTTTTTGAGTTGTCCCAACAAATTGACAATACTTTTGACATGCACAAATATCAACTATCATTGGTCGCGTTCATCCCTACGTAGCGCTACCGAAACGATGATCAATTTCCAGCTGAACGCGTGTTGGGTCAACTGATTAGATATGAACGCTGTGGTAGCAGTTGCCGAATAATGCATTAACTGTCATTTATATCATGTTAATAACTAAACATATAAATTGACATAATGAATGTTGTCTCGTCTGTTTCATCAATACATATACTGTCCTAGGTGACGTCTAATGTAGATATTAAAATATTACGTGACAGTTTCCTGACCTTAAAGAGACACGTCCGGTCTGCTTTCATTTTCAACTTGACCCTACCTTGATATTTTTAATGTTTTAAATAAACTAACGTATTATTTTGAAATCTAAATAATTTCAAATGAATTTAATTATGGTTTTTTATTTAATGCCAAAAGGCATCATATTTTCCTTGGCTGCACTTAACAACAATAAAATTGTATTATGACAGCAGATGTCAGTGTTTTGAATTATTATTGTTCCACATTATTAAAATGTTTTCTCCTGAAGAGTTCATATCGCTAGAAGCGGCTTAAATAAGTGCAGAATTACTTCCCACGAAGTCATGTCAGAAATATGAGAAGGAATTTGAACTATTTTGCAAGTGGCGCCAGCACAAAAATGTTCGCTCAGTAAGTGATGATATATTCTTCTGGTATATTTGTCGGATAAAGCTAAATCCTTAAAAGCTTCAACTTTATGGAGTAGATTCTCAATGAGAAAAAGTTGTCTGGCAATTAAAGAAATTGTGGAAGTTACTAAATTTTCAAAACTATTGCGTTTCTCAAACGACAAAAACAAAAAAATCTAAAGAATTCAAATTAGAGTAGTTGCCAAGTTCATCCTTGAAGCATCAGATAAGAAGTGGTTAGGTATTAAATACAATGATTTTAATGTTTGGTATTTTCGAAGCATGCCCGAAGAGATGACCTAATCTGTTTAACTTTTGAAGATGTGGAAGATGAGTTCTCACAATTGTAAATGAAGGATGTCCCTTTTACCCATACACTTTGTATAGTAAATATATTAATTTAAGACCTAAAAATATGAAAAGTAGAAAACCATTTATTGCATATCACAACGGTAGTGGTTATGCCCAACATGCGGGTTGCCATACTATAAGCGATACAACAAAATAGATTGCAGAACTTGAAAAACCCTAAAGAATATACGGGACACGTAATCTATTACTGTCAAACTTTACGTCATTTGGTTTGTGTTTGACAGCCGTTGAAAACAGACAATTTCATGAATTTCAACAAAAATGGGGAAAATAGCTATGTGAGTATCAAGAGCAGAAAGTAGTACTTTGGTAGTTGAGACAGAGGCAATCTGTCGAAGCTACCAAAAGACTTGCTGCTCTAAATACACACAATATTTTTCCTACTATCACACCAAAATTATCTACTAGCTCTCTTTTATTTATAAATAAAATTAGGCGTGCGCCAAAGTTACTTTCTGCCCTAGAGAGCCAATAATGTCAAATTATGACAGCTCGCGGAAAACATCAACTTTGCAGCTGCTAATCAAGGCACAAAAGACGACTTTCGATAGTAATAGAAGAAAAAATCTATTTTTTATATTTGGACACAAGAAACAGTCACAGGCTTAATCTGGAGAATATGTTGGATGGAGTAGCAGTTCGCAGACCAGTTTATGGATTTTGTCTTGGTTAGTGCACACTTTTGCAATATCTTGGTGGATTTGTAGACTGTAGACGAAGCATGACATGTGTGTAATTCGAACGTGACATTCTTGCTCTCGTGAGATAGCCAATCAAACATCTGGCTCAGATCGGCAATATCACTTCACGCTTCCAATACACAAATAGCTATTCATAAGATTTTTGGCATTTTTAAATTTAATTTTTCATTCGTATTAATAGTCTCACTGCAATGGTGCACTACATTTATTAAATCAGGTGCCTCCAAATTGCTCATAAAACGTAGGAAAACTTCCTTCAAACTCAATATTGTCCAAAGAGGAAATTTATATTAAATTATTTCTCCACCCTAGCTAGCGCCTTTTTCATTAGGGAAAATTATGTTTTCCTTTTTATTAAATATTTCTTGTGTAAACAGGGGTAATAAAATTTAATTTCAGTTAGTTCTACACTTTGATTGCTATTTATATTTAATTTAAAAAACACTTGAGCATGAGTAAACTTCAACCAATACTTAAACATCCAATTCGACAATCTAGCTCTATCTGTCGGCGTCTGCAGCGAGGTGATGTGAAAATTTGTGTCTTCCACCAGGGTTAAGGGTATTCGTAGGCAGCCCCAAATTAGTCTAAGCATGGGGTAAAGATTTTCAATAGCGTAAGGACTACACCTGGACTCGGCTTGTGCTGCTTTCTTTAGATTACAATTTTTCATCTCCTTCCAGTTTATCTGTCACTGGTTTTGGCCAGCATTATTTCAAAAATAGTTATTTGGATGCTTAGGCCGCGAAATACCTTTTTAACGTACCGAAAGAACAATTATCGCCGAGGCCGCTTGTGGCCGAGGCAAGATAATCTTGAGGTCGTTAAAAAGTTTCGCGGCCATGGCATACACACTATTTTTCGTGCAATCGTTAAAATTATTAAACTAGATAATTGTAATAGTATATTACGTAACAAGAGTTATAAGTAACCCATTACGCACGAAGTGAAAAAGTTTACGTAAATTTCACGAGTGCGTAATGGGATTACAACTCGTTTAACGTACTATACTTTTCCTACGCCCATCTATTTTCTTCTGAGTGCTCATAATTTCATCTTTTTCATTACTAACAGTCATATTCATAGGTAAAGTTGAGAATATGTTCGGATACTATAATTTGTTACCAAAATTGACAGCATAAATGAGATGAAATTGTAAAATGTGTTGCCGACATTTAGGGGCATCACTTTTTTAATCTAAAATGTATTTCACTAATGCTAAGAGCTTTTATGTTTTCAATTGATCAAAAGTATGTAAATGAAAATTTGATTGCAATTTGATTCAACAAAGAAATCTAAGTTTTTCTATCTAAACGCACATGTATGTTATGAGATTTTCATTACGTGCATGTTATTGTTAAATGTCACTTACAAGGAATGTTGTCAGTGCGATTTTTGACGTTTACGACATGGGCGTAGAAAAATAATTATATCATTGCTCTAAAATCAACAGCAGTTCAATTTATTTAACAATGTCACCGAGTGCTATGGAAATTATATGTTCCAATGTATACAAAATATTTTGACAGTTCTTGACAAAACGCAAAATGTCTGATACTGATAGCGATATTTCAGTACCTTCCACTCCTCCTGAACTCAAAAGTGTTGTAAATTTTGAGCTTTCCGTTTTAATACCTGAAAAATCTAAACGGCAGTAAAAATGTTTCGTAAATATGCAACTCTTCGACCAAAACATATTGTTAATAATCGTCGTATATTCTTGAGATACGTAAACGGAAAGTGCTCCGCACAAGTTGTTGGAGTGCATACCATTGGGAAAATGCCTAGTATGATTGCAAAGTATCTTAGATTACCAGATCCTGAAACATACACGGTTACTATTTTCGGAGAAGTTCTGCCACGCTGCTTGCAAATACTGGGGCTGACATGTCAATTCTTAAACGTCACGGTGGATGGAAGTCCACGACAGTAGCGGAAGGATATATAGAAGACTATCGAAAATAAGAATCAAATTTCCAACTCAATTTCTGGGGATATAGTATCTGATTTTAATGTAGGCAATAACCATTATTCAGAAACACTAGATGTAGTTGCTTCAACTTCTGGAGTAAATATCACTAATAATACAAACTGTACAATTAATGTTAATATTAATCCCAAATAATATAAGTACTTATGTATTTGTTGGTATTCAATAAAAAATAATCTTTGTCTTTGTAGTATTTTAGAAATGTCAAATTTGGAAGTGATATTCAAATTTGGAAGTGATGTTTGGTTCCGCGAAAATAAATTTCGCGGACTGTGCTGAGAACGCGAAATACTGACTTCATGTCTGATTGCACGGAAAGATTGTTTTAAATACCCTGTAACATCGAATAGGTCCCAAAACATTAAATGCAATGAATTTAATTTATTCACATCAATATTTCCACACTCGCAAAGTTTCATATCGACTGTTTCTTTAAAAAGAAGCGCCAGTACAAATATTTGGCTCAGCTTTTAGTCACAATATCTCAATCAAGTATCGTGATGACTTCTGAAAAGTGATGAACCCCTCAACTTCTGCTTAACTCAAATTAAACCACTTTTAACTTTGAATAAATTTTAAAAAGTTTTCCAGTGAACTGAATACATGGTTCAAAAATGAAAAAGTAAGTTAATTAAATAAGTTTCGTTTAGCAGCCTGGATCTAAAAACTAAAACGTTAAAAGTTTCCTTCGTTATGATTTTTACGAACAAGACGTCGATGACGATACTCATAGTATAAAATGGTAGAACTTGAAATATTTAATATTTCAAGTAAACTTTCCGGAGTGAAATAGGCAACGGAAGCTGTTGAGATTTTTGGTGAAATTGACGTATAACTTCATACAGAGTTGAATCCGAAAGGGAATAGTTTGGAAACTTTTTTCTCTATAACACAAACTTGAGACGATTTCATTCCGTTTTGGTTGGTAGGGACTTTGGTTAACCAATTAGTAGGTCCTACGTCTGACGTAAATTACCAATTGCAGGCGAAATCGTTTGGTTCTCTTTTCGTCCAGCTGATTAATGAAATTCACATTCATGTATTGCGCTCGGAAAAATTTGTTTACCGAGTTTTCCTATATTTTCTTGGAGATTTTTTTATGATTAAAGATGGTTGAAAGAAAGGAAGTTCTTTGTTTGCTTTTGTACGAAGTAGACTTGCTTTCAGCGGCGCCAACCATTACATTCCGACACTTAACGGTCTAAGAGGAAAGGGATTCAAAGTACCCAATCAAGAGCCGAAATTTTCCCGTTTTCCGTAGAGAGATTAATTGATTAAGCATGTCTCAGTAGGTAAACTAAGTTGGTCCCAATTCGGATCAGCATAGGTATCCTTCGTGAATTCAGACCAATACTATAAAAGCATGTTTTTTAGTTTTCCAAACTATCATTCACTTTCACAATAAACTAATATTCCTCAGAAACAATCCAACTAGCAAAATAGATCCCTAAAAGAACTAAATTATCTCATAATTATCGTATAGCGAAGAGATTTCTATAATGCTGTTGTATAGACGTTCTTACAACTCATATCATACGACAAACTAATAATGTAAGTACACAAATTTTATAACAGTTGCATTTTGATGATAATTGATTGATTGGATCAGCACACCAGTCAAAGGATTGATGTCCTCGGCACCTCAGCCTTAAGGCTTTTTGTGCTCTTGGTTGTGCCGTTTATGTGAAGAGACCAGTAGCCCTTATCAGGCTCAGCAGACTTTTCACTAAGGTTCTTCTTGGAGAAATCCTTCCTTGGAAATTCTAGTCCTAGGAGTCTATATCTCCAGTGAGATAGTGCTTCACAATCAAAGATAATGTGAGAGGCTGTTTCCTCCTCTTCCATGCACAACCGATAGATAGGTTCCTCCCTATATATGCCGCTTGTATGCATGTGCTTCCTTAGAGTACAGTGACCGGTGAGTAGACCCGTTACTATCCTTATTTGGGCCCTGCTAAGGTTTAGTATATCATTGGTCAGCTTCTCCGAGGGTTTTTTAACCAGGAGTTTGCTGTGTTCCTGTTTTGGCAGTACAACTGGTGTTTAGTTTGAGTCCACCGAGATATACAACCACGTGCAGCAGTTTTGGATATCCCAAATACTGGTTCAGGACCAGTGAATGCTGTCTCAGACCCCAGCTTTGCTAGGATGTCTGCCTTTTCGTTTCCTACAATGCCCTTATGCCCTGGGAGCCACTTAAGAGTAACTCTATTATGGTTAGCCAGGGTTTTAAGTTTCTGTAGACAATCCCAGACCAGTCTAGATCTGATCTGAGGACATGCTAAAGCTTTTAATGCTGCCTGACTATCGGAGAGAATTAGGATCTTTTGACCCCTGTACCCCCTTTCAGTTGCATAAGGTCTATAAAATTTCTATGTAATAGTTTTAAAACAGTGTTATACAGATTATAATACGGTTGCATAGCTATTTTATTACTTATAATAGCGACGTTAAAAGTTAGTTGTGAAGGAAGCTGTATACATAGTTGCATTAGAGTTCCTTAAGAAAAGTAATAAGATTGTTGCTTTACGCAGAAGTAAAACATTACACAATGAATATAAAAGTATTTTATAATCATCTTATAACCACAACAATATTCTCTCTTATGAAGAGCTTATAGATTAAAAATGTAGTTCCCACGAATGGCAACATTCAAAAGTGGTCAAGAATCAAACCGGACCTGACTGCTTAGACTGTCAAAAACAATTTTGCCTGATATTGGATCTTACACCTCTGTCATGACACAACTCAAACGTTCACACATACCTAATAAAATATTCTTGTGACAATTCTATTCCGAATTTCGACAGTAGAAAACAAAATTATTGTATTAGCGAATCTTAAAGACAATTACATAATCATCATATTGATGATCCTATAACGGTTGTGTAGTTTACTAAAGAATGTACTAAAAGAACTAAACTGTTGTATAAACTGGGGCCCTTTTTGGTTGTAAAGATATTGTATAAAGGTTTATAGCCACATTATAAGATTCTCACGTTTCTATAAGATATGCTGTATAGCAGTTTTTACAGCCTTTATAAAATTAGTTTTGCTATTTGGGAAGTTATAATTTTCTCAAAATCAGAAAATATGTTAAAAATCCAATTGAAGTACAGCATTTCCGGATTCCTTTCAAATGTAAACTATTAAGTCAAACTGTGCAACAAAAAAAGTCAGTTTATATCAAAATTTGCCTAAACGGTGCAAGCGCTTAATAAAACTGAAGGGAACGCCAAACTTTGCTTCCAGCTTAACTGTTTCTAAGGGTATAACGAAAGGGGTAATAACTATAAATAAATATTGATTTTAAATTTCTTCAAAGTGGAGTTCTGGTGTCTGTTCTACTTATTAAAACGCATAAAATACACTTTAATGGGCGTTTGTTCAGGAACGAATCTAGTTAAACCCGGATGGTTATAAGGAAAGTATTTTCATTGGAATATTTATTAAAGGAGGAGTCGTAATTTTAACGGGGTAAGCTGGTAAAAGTAAGATATAAAAATAAATAAACCAGTCCCAAGTAATTTTAATACAAGAAAATATCTTGATATATAGTATTGTTGAGTAGTTTTGTAGATTATTTCACCACATTTGGTGAAGTCTCTTACGTTCCAGGTCTAAAAACAGAAAATAGTCGCAAAGTCTGTTTGAATATGATGTACCTAATCATTGTAGCAATGGATTGGGGCAATATCCTCAACTGCTCTAATTATTCGTCAATTGCCATAAAAAATCTTATCCTTTTATTTAACAAGAATCCCAAGCCAATTCATAAACGCACCGCTCTACTCTACAAACTATCAGGTCACATCACATCACAAAAAACATGTTTGCTCAACTCTTCAAACTTGAGCAGTAGCACGGAGAGGTTGACAACATGCTCTCGCAATAAAATGGAAACTTCTGAAATCTTCTATAAAGAGTGGATTCAAATTAATTACCAGCTGTCCATCCTCCTTCTCCAGATGCTTGATCCCGGCACCCGCGTTATACTAGACAACCAGCAGCCAAACGTCAACCAATCCCCATTTTTTCCAGTAAATGTATGAAATACTTGCTTGGAATAGGAAGCCAGGCTTTTAAAATGTTTGTGTTCTTTTCACCATTCTAACTCAGGCAACGAGTTCTTTTCTACCTCCAATAAATACAAGTTGTAGTTATGTACTGAATATAAAGATAAATTCATCCAGATAATGAATTTTCATTTCATCCTGTGCATCTTCATGATAAGTATATTTTTTTGAATACAGTGTAAGGCTTGCAATATATAATATCAGTCTTTAAACAAAAAAATATTGTGAACAGACGTTAACTCTAATTCTTTCGTGTGACAAGCAGGCCGTCACGTCAGTGATAACATATCGCATAATAATAGTCCCTGTGAAACTACGACAACCAATTCAGTTTCGTTACAGGGTAAATCTGGAGAATATGCTGGTGGTGATGGCACTTTTACCTCAAAACTATTCCAAATAATTCCAAATGCTCTGAATAATATTCACCTGTGATCATGACACCCTTTTCAAGATAATCGATGTGAATAACACCGCATTCATTCCAAAAAACTGTGGCCGTGACCTTGTTGGCCGCCATACCTACCATGGTCTTCTTTTGCGCACGTTTAACTGGAGAAACCCACTGTCTTGATTGTTCCTTGGTCTCTGGCGTGTTGTTTTGAATCCATGTTTCGTCCACGATCATGAAAAAACTAAAACTCCTTTGAAACGAAAATACTCCTAATGGTCGAGTAAGAGCGATAAGCACTTTAATGTCCAAATAATCTTGTAAAATGTTGTGAACTCGCTCAATTGAGATGCCTACAGCTTCAGTCACATTAATAGGCTTAAAGAAACTGTTAGTCTCTGAAACTTCCCTCAGGAACTGAGTAAAAGAAGTGGGCACTGTAATTCTACGATCGTCCAATATCATTTTTTGAATTTTTTTCAGGAATTCTGGCATGATCACCTGTTCTCTTACTACTGCCTGCTCTTACTACTGACTGCATTGGTTGTGAGCAGAACAGGTGCTACGCGGGTGGCTGCGAGTAGGTTATTATAGGCATGCTGTTTCCACACATACTGCTCGTGATGCATCAGCAAGCCCAGTTGCCAGTTCAATGCATAAACGCCATTAATTAAATAATGAAATATTTTACTTACAGATAGCAAAATATCGAGAAAATATCATTCTCTTTAATTCGGGAAAACATGTGTTTGGGGGGTTTCAATCCCTCTGACCATTCCCTGGGTACGGCCTTGATTGATAGCACAGAATCCACGTAATATTTATCAATGCCTTTATTGGTTTCGGTGATGGTTTTTGTAAGACTATGGGCTATCACATCAGTAATGCTGTATTCTAATTTGACACTTACTTGAAATATATATTCTGACGTTTGTAATATAATATTGGAAATATATATAATTGTGGAAAGTATAATAGTAAAACATTCTCTTAATAATATTTATTCTTTCGTCCGTCGATCCACCCAACAAATGGTAGCAGAGCGTGGTTCACTGGTATAAATATAGTCTGTGAAATTGAAATTTTTTTCGAAATGAGCACGTCGACAGCAACCGCTTCGTCGTCGTACCATCGCATTGAAGCCCTAACAAAAGAAAACTACGATACGTGGTGTCTACAAGCGCAAGCAGTGCTAATTAAAAATGGCCTGTGGGAATACGCAAGTGGAGAGATATCCGAACCGATTTCAACTAGCGACGAGACGGAAAAGAAAGAATTTCTGAGAAAAGATCTACTAACACGGTCAGAATTATTACTACTTATTTCACCATCAGAGTTAAAACAAATAAAAGGCTGCAAGACTTCGTACGAGCTTTGGAAAAAACTGAAAAGCATTTATCAAAGTACGGGTCCCGCAAGAAAAGCAACACTGCTGAAGCATCTCATACTGAAAAAGTATGATAACGGTGACGTCCGCGAACATCTAAATGACTTTATGAATACTGTCGATAAATTAGCAGATATGGACATTACTCTAAATTCAGATCTGCTAAGTATCATGATGCTATACAGCTTACCCGCTTCATATGAAAATTTCAGAATAGCGGTAGAATCTAGAGATACACTACCAAAGCCCGAAGAATTGAAAATTAAAATTATAGAAGAAAGCGAAGCTAGAGATAACCAAGATCTGAAAAAGGAAAGAAGAGAAGGTGCATTCTATTCCAAAAAGAAGCTGAAATACTGCCAGAAATGTAAGAAACAGGGACATAATACTGATGAGTGCTGGAGTAAGAAAAACAAACGTTATCAAAATCAAACATTCCAGAAAAGAGAAGAGAAAAACTTCAGTATAACGCCTACCTGTTTGTCAATTACCTCTGCAGATACCTGGTGCCTTGACAGTGGCTGCACGTCACATATGTGTGCACAGGAAGAACATTTTGTGAACATGAATTCTGAAACTGGAACTTTGCGGTTAGCGTCTGAAAAACACACTACTAAAGTTGAAGGTAAAGGTAAAGTACGTATAAACATCCAAAATGAAACAATTAACCTCCTTGATACATTGTATGTACCTAACCTGGCAACAAACCTGATGTCAGTCGCAAAGATCACTGAAAAAGGAAACACCATATTGTTCACAAAACATAAGGCATACATCAAAAACCAAAAAGGTGAAGTAACTCTAACTGCTACAAAAGAAAACGGCCTGTACTACACAAAGGGAGAAAAAGCGAATATAGCAAAAACTGTTAACAATATTGAAATTTGGCATCGTAAACTTGGGCATATTAATGAGAATGACTTAAAGTTAGCTGCCAACAAGAACTTAATTAAAGGATTGGTACTAGAAAAAGGAAATTTACCGGACTGCGAAGTATGCATTAAAGGAAAGATGTCTAGACTACCCTTTTCATCCCTAGACGGACCACAGTCTACACAAGCGCTGGAAATTGTGCATAGTGACGTCTGCGGACCAGTCAACACTGAGACACTTGCCGGATCCAAATATTTCCTGACATTTTTGGACGACTACACTAAGTATTGTTATGTATACTTCATATCGCACAAAAGCGAAGTTTTTGAGAAATTTAAAGAGTACAAAAGCAAAGTTGAAAAATTTCATAACAAACCAATAAAAAGCTTACAATCTGATAACGGAAAGGAATACTGCAATATAGAATTTGATAATTTCCTGAAACAAAATGGAATCAAGAGAAGGCTCACATCACCTTACACGCCGCAACAGAACGGCCAAAGTGAACGCAAAAATAGGTCTCTTCTTGATAGAGCTCGGTGTTTGATGATCGAAGGTAACATACCTCAAAAAATGTGGGCCGAGGCGGTATACACAGCGAATTATCTCATCAACCGAAGCCCAGCTAAAGCCCTGAAAGGTTGTACACCATATGAAAAATGGACCGGCCGTACTCCATCTGGAAATCATCTACAGATATTTGGGTGTAAAGCTTTCGTTCTAAACAAACACAGAAGAGGCAAATTTACACCAAAATCTGTAGAAGGAGTTTTCATGGGCTATGCACAGCTAGCAAAAGGTTATCGCATTTATATTCCTGAAAAACAAAGTATTGTAATAAGCAGAGACGTAAAATTTATTGATAAAATGTATTATAAGGGTGAAGACCGTACCGAAGAAAACTATGAAGAGCTTTTAAAGGAGCTTGGAGAACAGGAATACATGACACCTGACAAAGAAAATAATGTTAATAAAAATACCGACATAAAGGGGAAAAAAAAAAAAAGAAAGAAGAGCAAATACTTACCTGTCACAGAAGTTGAGTTCTCATTAAAACCTACCCCTGAAACTGAAGTTATACCTCCTGAGCGAGAATCTGAAAATAATGAGCTTAAAGTCAACGAAGAGCCTGAAATCCGAGAAAGTATAAGTTATGAACCATTGAACATGAGAAGTATAAACGAAGAGCCAAGACCCCGTAGAGAAAGTAAAATTCCGAATTGGCATCATGATTATGAGATGACAAATACAATTTCATATTCTTGTGGGAATCAAGAACCATTAAATGTAGACGAAGATGAACTCACATTTATATGTGAAAAAGATTTCGAAAATGAGGAATGGCATGACGCTATTAAAGCAGAAGTAAAAGCTCACATCAAGAATGGAACTTGGAAAATTGTCAAGAGAGAAAAGGATATGAAAATTATTGATCACAAAATGGTTTTGAAAAATAAATGGACTCCAGAAAAAGGAGAGATAAAGAAGGCCAGACTTGTTGCGCGCGGATTTGGACAAAGACCTGGGATTGATTTCAATGAGACATACGCACCAGTTGCCAAATTAAGTAGCATTCGAACTGTAATTGGACTAGCTGTCGAAGAGGATTTGAAACTCAACCAAATGGATGTAACGACAGCATATCTGAATGGCGATCTAGTAGAAAACATATTCATGAAGTTTCCAGAATACATCGAGCAATATATTGCCGAAATTATGGTAGACGCATGCGAAAAGGATGATTTTATTTTGTATGATAAAGCAAAGAAGATGCTAGAGGATATGAGAAGTATCGAACAAGAAAAGGTATGTCACCTCAAAAAGTCTCTCTACGGGCTAAAACAAGCAGGAAGACAGTGGTATACAAAATTAGACAATGAACTAAAGAAAATAGGATTTCAAGCGTCGAAAGCTGATCCTTGTGTCTACATATTAGCCAAAGGAGGAGAGAAGACAGTAATTGCCATATATGTAGATGATCTCCTTATTGCTTATTCTTGTCCAAAAATACTTGCTGAAATCAAGGAAAAGTTGAGCGAAATATTTGAAATGAAAGATTTAGGACAACCAAAATGTCTAATCGGAATTGATTTGGAATACAAAGGAAATAAAATAAAATTAACCCAAAAGAAATTTATTCAAGAATCTCTAAAGAAATTTAATATGGAGGATTGCAAGATTTCTACCACACCGATGGAAGTTAATTTAAATTTGGAGCCTAATACGAAAGGAGGAGCAGAGAATTTGCCTTACAGAAACCTAATTGGAACACTGATGTATGTTTCAGTTGCTACCCGACCTGACGTAACGTACGCTGTAAATTATTTATCAAGATTCAATGATTGTTTTGGACCAGAGCATTTCAAATCAGCAAAGCGAATATTACGATATCTAAAAGGTACGATTGATGTTGGTTTAACATACTCCAAGTCACAAGAGCCATTAGAAGGTATGGCAGATTCTGACTGGGGTGCTTGCAAGTTGGACAGAAAGTCCTGTTCCGGTTACATTTTTAAATACGCAGGAGCAGCTATCAGTTGGGCATCAAAGAAACAAAGAAGCGTAGCCCTATCAACAGCTGAATCTGAATACACAGCTTTGACAGAAGCTGCAAAAGAAGCTGTTTATCTAAGATCACTGTTCAGAGATTTGAACATTGATTTCGGACAAATAACAATTTGGAGTGATAATCAGGCTGCCATAAAATTAGGATACAACCCCATAGTATCCCCTAAGTCAAAACACATAGACCTTAAGGTCCACTACATAAGAGATTGTGTTAATCAAGGAATCCTGAATATCACTTACAAGTGTACAGAAGAAATGGAGGCTGACCTTTTGACGAAGGCATTACCAGGACCCAGATTAACAATGCTGAGAGTCAAACTAGGTCTTCTGCATTAGTGCTGTGAGGAGGAGTATGTAAGACTATGGGCTATCACATCAGTAATGCTGTATTCTAATTTGACACTTACTTGAAATATATATTCTGACGTTTGTAATATAATATTGGAAATATATATAATTGTGGAAAGTATAATAGTAAAACATTCTCTTAATAATATTTATTCTTTCGTCCGTCGATCCACCCAACAGTTTTTATGCAAAACATACTGCCCAACTTTCACAAGAAATTCACTTTTTTCAATTTTAATTTATCAAAATTCACGAGATTGTCCGCTCTTAATAGTTTCCAACCAAAACTAAATGACGCAGCATGATCAAAATTTGACAGTAGTGTATTAATAGATGGCAGTTGACACAAGCAGTGTTGAATCTAAAGTAACTGCAGGAGAAATTCACAGCATTCTTATATTTAAGATAAGTTAACGTTTTAAAACCAATAAGATCATCATAATTTTGTGGTACCTCCTCTCATGTCATCTCTTCTATTCTATTTTTTGTTAACTAACTGCTTGGAACAGTTTATACTAAGCTCTGCTTAAAAAGACTCACGCACGCCCATGTTTTCTCCATTTTCACAATTCTATTTTTTTTTTAATACAACATAGCTAAATAAATACTTACAGAATTCTCACCCAATTTACAATTCTTGCAAAATGATTTGACTAATTTCTGCATCGCATAAATATTCATCAACTGCAATATGAAATAATTCACACATGAACTCCAAGCATAATATTAAGTGAAAATAACATAAAAGATGTGAACGTGATTGTGATAATAGTCCGCTATTCTTTGTCACCTCTTGAGAAAATGTTAAGCATGGAAAAATGCATCGTTATGACATAATTTTTATTTAAGTAAAGATTATTTCAATAGCAAAACTTATAATTTTCATTTCAATAGAAAAATGTAGGCTTTCATGATGGAAAGTATGACTAATAATAATTTATTAAGAGATTAAATCCGTGTAAACGAATATAGATACGCTCATTTGTCCTGCACATATGGCGACAGACGATATTTTGAGCACCCGATGAATCTTTCCGAAAAACCACGTGCTGAGTCGTACTGAAACGGTAATGTGGACGAACGAGCATCCGGCGGCTGCCAATCTAATCATCAATGTTCTTTCATCTTGTTCCAAATCTACGAGTGAATGGTGGAATTATCCGGGATCTTCTCACTTTTGATCAATTAGATGAACCTACGCTCTTTTTTTCCAATTATTTCTGTCAATTTATTATAAGACTATTATAGTTATTTGTCTGAACTGCTACTGTCGCTGCCACTGTACATTTTGTTTTGAAACCGGACACCAACTACCAACTGATTGTGATGAACATGAATCCATTGCGAATATGGCGGTTTACGCCGCAAACATGAACGATGCCAAATTCAACGCCGCGGGCCTCTCGCCGCTGGACGACATTGTGCCCTGCCGAGTAAGTGAGCGACAACTTCAACACCTCTGTCTCTCACCGCTACAGCAACCACATTGGTTTATCCAGCGCCCTTTACTGCAGAGATCAAGAAGGCTAGAGAAAGCATTCTCTCTACTTCCTAAAAAGAATTGTATTCTGAGTGCCATCTATTGGAATATCTCAAATAAATTCTGTCACAGTATTCTGTACATTTTCTAGTATCTTTACCCGGGAAAATTTAATTAATTATGTGGTTTTCTTGTACCATAATTGGTGAAAAAATATCTTCTGTATATTCTTTGTGGTATATTCATTATTTGGTTTGTTTTTACTGCAAATTAAACCAAAAACTTCAATTTTCATTGTCTAATCGATGTTTTTAAAAGTGTCAGTTTTAGTACGTTGAAGCAGTCGGAGGACACAAGATGTAATTAATTTATTACTTTTTCTAACTTTGGGAGTGAGGAGGATATTATGAACCATTAAGAAAATCTCAAAAAACACAAGTTGTAAAACATTAGACTAAAACTAATTCCTAAACAACTAAAAACTAACGTTATTCTAATAGATGTTCAATATGAGCTCCTCCCACTTCCACGCACATTCTAAGTCTACGAAGGTTGTTTATTTGCACTTGAAAGAGCAATCCCATATTATTTCTAATAACATTGCAGTGTAACACAATTCTGTCTATTAAATCTTGCCTTGTTTGCACAGTTGTTGGGTATACATTACTTTTGAGATAACCCCAGAGAAATAAATCCATAGGATTAACGTCTCCTGATCGGGGTGGCCATGGAAAAGGGCCTCCACGACCAATCCATCTATTAGGAAACCTTGTGTGTAAATGCTGTCGTACATCTAAACTGAAATGAGGAGAGGCCCCATCATGCATGAACCATAAATTCCTACGAGTTTCTAGTGGCACATCATCAAACAGGTTCCATAACTCATTTTGCAAAAACTCCAAATATCTCTAGCCGGTCAAAGTACCGTCAATAAAGTATGGCTCTTTCAAATGATTGCCAACTATTCCTGCCCAAATATTAACCATGAATCTATGCTGGTTCCTAGTTTGGATAATGCCATGGGGAGTCACATCATCCCATAAATGCATATTATGAGAATTAATGACTCCATCTCTAGTGAAACTGGATTCGTCCGTAAAGAGAACGTTACTAATAAATGTATTGTCTGCTTGTTGTTGTCGCAGAAACCACTGGCTATACTCAAGTCGTGCAGAATAATCAGCCACTGTCATACTGTGTACTTTTTTCATGTGAAAAGGATATAACAGCTGTTCTTTTAGGACGCGATGAACAACTGATTTCGAGACGTTATGTTCTCTTGATAATTTTCGTAAACTCGTTGATGGTTCATTATCAACTGCATTTAACAAGTCTTGTTCAACTGCCACTGTACGTATGCTTCGTACTGGACCTTCTCAACCTTTTTTGGCAAAAAACTTCCCAAAATTTAAAATTTTGTTTTTTCCACATGGAAAATTACATTAACTTATTCATACCTGCTTCTCGTAACCTGAGATCAATACGCTCAAACATTCGTCTGTCTGGCAATGCTTTGTTTGGAAAATGTTGGGCATAAAGCCCTTCGGCCTCTAAACAATTTCGAGAAGCCAGTCCATACATTAAATTCACATCTGCGTACTCAATAAAAGTGAATTCTGCCATTGTAACTGTTAAATTAAGGACTTATGAATTATTGACAAGTACTGACTACGAACTATTCTACACAACGTTTGAAAACTAATCCTATGGTTACTTGATAAAAGGTAAAAACACTTTTAAAACTTTCGAATTAATGAGTCGTTAATGATTTTATCTTCTGCTATCGTTAAATGGTTTTTTTGTAGTACTGTAGGTAAATCTTGGACATCGTATTAATAAGTTAGTTTTACCTCGTTGTGTACTTATAAAAATGGAAAATGCTTATATTATCCATTTGTATTATCAATAAATATAAAACACATTATACAAATACGAATTTTTATAACTTTGTTGTTGGTATATGGCAAACCTATAAATAAATGCTTATTACCTAGAGCTCATTGATAGGGACAAAAGTATCCAGAACAAAGACAATCTCGTAAAAGGCAATTACCTTCTCGAAGTTTTATCACTACGCCTCCGATCACATTCCTAGTTTTTTAGTCACTTTGATTTCAAATGTTCACATTGTTTCTAGCAAACCCAATATTACACGTTGTTTACTAAACAGTCAAGACACCACCAAAGATTATATACAACACCACTAAGCCAGCTGACAGATGCATCAGATCAGAGATAAAAGTTAGAGACAGAACATACGGTTAGAGGAAAAAGTACGTCCCACAACGCTACCTATCGGAATATTCCAAATAAACTTGGGATGAAAGCTGAAATTAGCAGTGCACACCCGGTGCTTAACTGACGGCCTACAATCGCGAATTATGTCCCAATCAATAGAAAATTTGTTTATTCAGTTTACTAGCCTCTAGATATCGACATACAGAGATGCTCAAAACTGTTGCACATAACAATTGTCTAAACTATGGCATACACAATAGACTTACCTCAGATTCAAATCTTCCTACATTTTTCTTTTTATACTTCCTTGTAACTTTTTGATAAGGAACGTCTTGAATTTGATTCCTCTTTGGAGCTGCAACGACGAAATTGCTGCTGACGTCTGCTGGAGATTCTTCATTAGAAACAAATACTACTGGACCAACTTTTTCGAATCTACTATTAGTACGATCTCGGTATGAATGTGGATTGTAATGGCGAGGCTTCAGCTGTTGCTCACGTACTGGTTCTTCAATTGAAAGAACGTAGTGTAGTAAGCAGAAAAAAATCACTGTTAAGAACTAAAACATTGAAATAACAATAGAAATAAATGTATGTTGGTTTGTATCAAACAGTAAAAATTCGGTAAATGAGATATTGTCAGTTTTTTTTAATATGAAGGCGCTTAATAAAATATTAAAGCATTTTGGTTAAAATACAAGAATGTTGATTTCAATCAGATTGCTTTGGAGTAGAAAGTCAAAAATATAAAGAAAACTTACTTTATGCCGTGGACCAAGTTATTTCAAAATAGAAAAGATGACAAAGCGGTGCATATTTGGAGCATGTTAAGCCGGCGAAGTCGTTTGAATGCTGATATTAGAGAATATTGGAAAGAAGAACGCGTCTTGGAAAATTACCATGATATGGATAACAATGTTTGTGAAAAATATAGCTACCACCTGACCCTTTATTAAACCGTTTTCAGTAAGTAATAATATATAATATTAATCATGCTGAAATCCCAGTTACGGCAGTTCAGGTTTAAATTGAAATATGTGAGAAATAAATTGGGAATTTCAATCAAGTAAATAAGTTAGCAAATAAGGGGATTGAAACACCTTTTTGGGGACCGGAACCCTTCTACGATATCAGCTCCAATGTAATATTGAAAGAAATAAGCAAAACTGAAAAAAAGAGAAGATCTGACCATTGGACAGATCTAGTAGAGCTTAAACATTCAAAGATTCTGCTGGGTGAATCCAGCCCGTTGAGATCAAATGAATGCCTAAGTCAAAGTAAAACTGCACTAAGAGTTTTAGCCGGGATCCTAACGGTGCTTGAATTTGCACCTGAAAGTTCTCAAAATAGTGGAAGAACAAGAATGTAGATTCTGTGACATACAAGAAGGAACCTCCATCCACATACTTAAGAATTGCTGTCAATTCAGAATCCTAGGACACAACACCTAGGAGATCATTGGATAGAAGAGGGACATTCACATTAGTAAAAGCCTGCATATATCCTAAAATTTCTCTAGAAAATAGGACTAAAAGAGCTATTAGTCTCTGAGACTTTCCTCAGAAACTGAGTGGAAGTAAGGATGCACAATAGGTCTCAGTGAATGTCACCCCAATATATATATAAATACATTTGTATACAAGTTAGCTTGGCTTGTGAAGTTCCTTCGACGACTCCAAAATATAAAACTCTCGAAATATTACTATCTTCAATATAATCATATTCGCCAAAGGTTTGATGGATTCCTTTCGTATTGCGTCATTGGTCACTTCCTCGCCATTCCAAACACCACTCTTATACTCAAAACTGATGTTAACTAGATGCAACAGTAAATCAGACTGGGACGCATCTATGGTTCAAGTGCAAACATAAGTTTGTCGACTTATAACTCATATAGCTTGCCCTTCGGCCGGTGGACGAATGGAATTATCTACAGTAAAAGTCACGAATGTTTCTCGTTATGTCATACTTCCAACAATGTACCAAAGACACTTTAATTTTATATTGATGTCACTGACCGCGTATGTCCAATTAAAACAAATTGAAAGGTACATATGTCTTTTGTGCCTGAATTAAGCTACGCCATTAGGTCTTCATCGGTTTGTTACTCTGTCTTGTCTTGTGATAAGGATTGTACTTAAAAAGCGAAACGTCACTTTATGCGGAAATCATTCTGTCACCATTGAAGTTCGTCGTCATTGTCATTAGTTTAAACAGGTAAAGTTCATTTACATTTATTGTAATATATTTCGACAAAATGACCGGTACACGTTTGGACGAAAGTAAACATGAGTGTATTAGACATGAATATTTCTAAAAGGTATTGGCTAATGGCGAACCACTTCTGCCGCTAAATGCCATTCAAGAGGTGAGTTTTGTGACAATTTATTTGTAGAATTGCAAATTTGTAGTCTAATTATGATTATGTTAAATTTGGCCAAACCCTCTAACGGCTAATCCTCATAATTAGATAATTATCGATGTGGGGCGCCACAAGTACAATTCCCACGTAGATCCATTTTTACAATTAAGTATATTCCTTAAGTTTTGTATAGTTATTTACGTAGCACTAATAATTCTCTGTCTTAACCAAACTCTTCCGCATAATCAAAAAACTCTTAGCTGAATGGCTTCAGGCTGGCCAGCCCTAAGGGGGGATGTGACACCCTGTATATCAAGTAACTCGTTGGTGATTAAACATTCAAAGATATGTTGGTCAAGGACCAGTGGAGTCAGCATAATTCCCAATACCTTACATGGACCTTACACAATGATACGCCGCTGGTGAAAGCTATTTTATTGATTTGATTCGGGTGTTTATAAGTTATGACGTAACGAGAAACATTCGTGACTTTTCCAGTATATTTTGTCTATAATGCCAGATCTTCAAAATTGAGTACCTCCAGTATAATTAAAATATTCTGAGACGATTTGCTCAATTGGCAACAGCGTATTAAATACTAAAGAAGATACTTAAATCTCTTTTTGAGAAAAAGTATTTGTGTAAAATGTTTAAGAAATTTTTGCTAATGACATATTTCTTAAGCTCTCTTATGTTAATTATAATGACCCCCTTTTATGTTAATGAAATATGTAAATTTAGTTTATAAATCACTCACCATAATTTTTTTTCTCAACTAAATTAACCGCCTGAAACTGCTCCACATACACAAATGAGTTTTCACTTAAAACAATATATATGTAACACCTTAGAAACAATAATGTAAAATGTTTGAAATTTTTTTGTATAGGTACACGCTGCATAAGTGTAATTACGGTTCCCACCAATTTCGGTCTCGTTAAAGATGACAATACCTATTTCATCTGGATTACGACAACAAATCTAAATATGTCCAAGCTGTGAGAACTTTATGATCCAAAGAGAAATTACATTATAATAATAGACAAAAGGAAAAAAATTAAGTTTTAATTTATCTTTTGCAATAGTTAATTTGTTAGTAAACGTGATCGAATATCCACACAGTTCTATAAAATCACAATTAATTACATAATTCCATTTTACCTATAACAAACAGTTTATTATTATTATCAATCAATTACTGATACTAATGTTCAGGAACATCAAGGACGACATAACTTATTCATGCTTGAATCTAGATAATAATGTAACTTCCTCGGTTACATATATGTATGAAGAATGAGACAGTAATAAGTCTTTTAGGAGACATAGAAAGCATTCCATTCGAGACTATGACCAAGCCAGAATACTAAGGCATTCAGGGTTATCAGCAATCACAGAATATAATACTAGATCACTGTAGACATAAGTATTCTCGTCCGCCATTTTGATGCCTTGTTGTACGTTGACGTTGTTGTTGTATTGGTCAAGTATTTGGCATGAGATTCGGTATTTCTACTCAGAGACGCGGCCAGCATCCATTCGTTGCACTTTCTCAATTTTCTGGTGTTAATAGTCTGAAGGACAGTTGGTAAAATAAAATGTTCTGTTCAATATCAAAAATTTTTCAACACAATATGTCAACTCGACACATCACAAAACAATAAAATTCAGGCACCAAAATGACTGATGAAAATACTCATCTTTTTAGTGCCTTAATAACACAGCTCAACTGCCCCATCTCTATGTCTATATTGACAAATGTTGCTAAATGTCATCACTGTATGCTGCTGATTACAAAAAATCCGTACCTACCTACCTATTGAATAATAAACTAATCACTTTTTCCTCTGTACTCTTTCTATAGTGTATAGAACTATACTTCAGTTGCCCCTACAAAGTAGGTAGATCTTAAAGATGATAATTATAGTAATTAATATGCATTATCATTACAAAAATTCCATCGTTATATTTAAGACAGCATAAATCACTCATGAAAATAATTATTCCACTCTCAATTTACGTAATACAGATCCACTTTAAAGTAGCTAAACTTGTTCTACGTCTAAAAACCTTTACATTATTTTGTATTAAATGTTAAATGTTAAAATATCTTCCTCAATAACTGAAAATATCGTTCATCATTATCATGACAAATTTTGTGCTTTGTTTTTACAAACAATAGGGCGGAGAAAGTGACATTTTTAACATGAGTGTAAAATATTTTGGCACTAGGCGTAAGCTGAGTACCTACCTACCTATGGAAAACAAGTTATGTACACTATTTTTTTTACCAAGGTTTCATTTTACGAACTGATTTTGAAGAATTATGGAAAAATTCGATATCATATAATTGTGAAAATTAGATTCGTTAACATATATGATAGCTGAATTGATTAAAATATTAGAAGTCAAAATAATAGTATAAAACTATTAAAACGACATACAAATTAGAAAATTACTTTCCAAAGGGTAGACCGTTCACTAGGAAGCAACATCTACTTCTCGGGCTATATAGCCCGCAGACAATAAATATTATCGCATTTTTGACATTCCCATCACACGGTTTAATGTATTAATGTGATTTTAGAGTTGTCTTCAGTCCAGGATTATGCGTTTTAATAGTTTTATACTATTATTTTGACTTCTATTGATAACACGCTTTACTATGACAATTGTTACAGGAAACTGTAATCAAGTAAATAACTACAAAACCGAGATGATTAAAACATTGGTATTGTTATTATATTAGGTGCCCAAGTATATTGTTTCGATTCCCCAGCGATCACATCTTATTTTAATACGAATAAGAAAAAAAATTACAATTTTTAAATACCTGCAGATTTAATTTTTGTGCTTCAAATGTATAGGTATAGAGGCATTTCTATACATGAATTACCCATTTTGCGCATAAGTAAATCTGAGGAGGTAAAGTAGATATGTCAAAAGTTAATTCCAGAATCGATTAACATGTGTTCGTAACCCTTGCCGACTTTTCTAATGTTCACTTTATCAATGAATTTATAAAAAATTAATTGTGGCTGTTAATAAAATGGTATAAAAACCAGGTAGAAATTTTTTTTTCGTTCTCCACAGCAAAGAACGTGGTACTTTACAAAACTATTTAAGTTAGTTCCTGTGTAGTAAATAAAAACAGTATTTCCATAATACCTACTCAAGATATGTTATGCTAGTTTTCATCGAAAGCAAAACTACTAGGAAATACTGACGTACCAATGATGTCAGAAAATGTTATAAAAAGATTAAATGCCCATAATTTGAATTTATCTTGAACTTTATTATGTTGTTTGTTACATAATCCTTTTACAATATTTTGAAAGTTGTTATGATAATTGTTAACTATCATTTTTTCCTATAGGCCATTCCAGAATGTCGGCACTGACAGGTCGGCCATATATTGCTGTGAGCCCATATGTCATATTTTATTTAGATTTCATTGTTCACTGGTAAACAACGGATGACAGTTAAGCGGGATTTATAGTTTGACGGACTGTAAACGTAGACGCACTGTGAAAAGATCAACTATAGAATTTACGTACCTTGTTTATAAAGGAACGTAAGTGCATGAAATAACGTAAGGGGAACGGACTGGAATGGAAGAGTTGGCCAATTTTTATCTTTTTACAGTGCGTTCTTACGTCCGGCCAATCAAAGGAAAGAATTTTTTGTGATGTCAGCGTGCCTATCAGCTGGCATTTAATGTGTTTTTGAATGTTTCATAGATTGGCATAGATATCCTTTGTTTACTTTTTAGTTTAGCGTCGTTTTTCGAGTTTGTGCTTGTCGACACTTTTCCAATGCTACTGCACACAATAGTAGTCCCACAGCTCCAAGAAGCATATCTTCACGTATTTCGTAATCCATAGTGATTCAAACTATATAAATATTTAGATTGTAATACAAAATTTAAAGCTCAAAACAACACAGGACACAGGCTGTAGATTATTTGTATAATTTCTAGGTTAATTTGAATGTCGCGAGTACGTTACCTCTGCCCATGCGCAAAATTTCCGTTCCGTTTATTTATAACTGCAACAATTTTTACATACCGTTCGTTTCATATCCAGTGCGTCTACGTGTGGTATACGTTTACAGTCCGTCAATCTATAAATCTAGCTTTAGACTTTTATTAGTAAAATGTTCTTAAATTTAACTAAAGTGGAATGAGGGGAGCAAGAGATAAGATATATTTTTTTATTGCCGGTTGTTTTAACCAATCGAGGTGACTATTTAATTGATCTTTATGTGCACCTCAATCTGCTGCTCTTGAATCAAGTAACTCCTCTGTTAATTGCTTTTTTCGTCGTCTGACATTTTAATTATCATTTAATCCAATTCAGAGACAGTTTACTATCTGCGCCATGTGTTATTTATAGAGTTAAATAACATACATATTACATTGACGTTGTTCTACAAAGTCTGTCTGACAACCAACTGACTTACACCTTATGTCAAAACACACAAACTTCAACTCCAGCTGATCGGAGGACCCATCCCAATATGGCCGACTTGTAAAATCAGGTGTTCTGGAATGGTCTATTAGGCGTTTACATAATTTTACTCAAACATTAAACGTCAGTCGTTTATTATTTGTTTATTTTACTTCTTAAAAATTGCAGTAGTTACTAAAAGCGTTTTTGCAATTTTCTCTAATAAAGTAAGAAGTATTACAAGATAAACGTTGTATATTATTACATCCCTGTATATGGCATTTTTCTAGATGTAGGTCATTTATCTTAACGGTATATTATCTTTATCTACAATCATTTTGAAATTCGGTCAAATACTCAGTTTTAAACTAAATTTAAACTAAAGCCGGAAGTCAGGAACAATGCTTTAAGATGGCGTGCATAGATGTAACATTTTTAACAATACAGTTTAAAAAATAATTTTTAAAGTTATAGGAACTGGAAATTAGATTATGGTAAGTAAACTGTTGAACTGTGAGAGGATAAATATATTAACTGAATTATACCATTCCCAATACTGTCAATTTGGACGCCATTTACAATAATATCCTCAGTGATGGATTTAGGCCTAGGGCGGCATTTTAAAAATTGGTTCAGATTAGTTTTTATAAAAAAATATCTATATAGAATAAATTATTCATAATTCAATGCCCATTCTTTAAATTTAGTAAAATGACGTGCAGTTGAATCTGTAACAGAAGCAGTCGACTATTTTCTACTTTGCAAGTACTAATTTCTTCTCCACATCGTTGGGAGTTCTCGGTGCAGCGTACAAATTTGAGAGTTACGATTATTTCTCAAACTCGTAAGTCTGCTCGACATAATGTATTTTATGCATTAGAAAAGTAGTAGTCTGGAATAATTTATGCACTGGAAAAATATAAACTGGAAATCACTACTACCAACGATCACCTCATTGTTATTTTTTACGAACCGAAACTGTCAGGAAAAATCTGGTCTTCTGGCATTACTAGTGAAAATCGTTTACTCACAATTTCATTAATAATGTTTTCAGATGTATAAAATTGATTACCCCTTTGTAGCCTAGTCAAAGTACACATAAAACCTCACAAAAAAATACAAAAAACTTGAAAATTCAAAATTGGGTATTTAAAAGGGTTGTTATTAACATGAGAAAAACTTTACGATGCTAGGCATGCGATTTTCCGGAAAATCGTCGAGTGAAAATTTTGTTTTTGTTTTTTCGCTCTAATTGTTTAAATAATAAGAATACAGAAAAACTTCCAAATCAAAATTTGTAGCTGGATGCATTTATCTACAAATTTTGTCTAAAAAGTTTACGAGATAAAATTCATTTTAATGGTATTCAATTCGTGGTTACGCGCGAACGGCCCGTGAACCAAATTTATTAACCGCTCGACTTAAAAGTTAATAATTTTGGGCTTATAACATTCTGAAAAAATAAATGAACCCATGTAAAATGTAAAGAAACATCTCAACTTTTAGATAGAAATATGTAAAAAGTAGATTTTCTGACTGTAATATCAGTTTATTATAATTCCTATTTAATTAATACTTATCCCAGCGAAAATTCCTTTTGGATTTAGCATTGCAAATGAGCATAAAACATTATTATTATAAAAGCAAAGCCATCAATACTTAGAATTTTAAACGAATGCTTCTTAAAAATCTGTTTTTTGCATGCTTAATTTTACTTGTTTTTTTTTAGACTTCATTCAATTATATCTTTTTTCGAAATTAATATAATTCAATGAAACTTTACTACTAAACACTTTGAAGCATCTACTTTCGAAACTACTATACAGTTTTTCTAAAAATATCAAAATTTTTAAATAATAGACACTTATTTAAAATAAATACTTAAATCAGAGGTCTGTCAGCAAACCTTCTATAACTTTTTATACCGTTTATGATATTATCTAAAAATTTGTGAACTTTATAATGAACCTATTAAGAAGTGATCGCGATACAAAAGAACACACCTATGGCTCAGGTAAGAAAGAGAAGGGAGCACAAATAAAGGTGAAAAAGCAGGTGAGAGAGCGTGGAAAATCGATGATAATACATTAAAAAATTAAAATTAAAAAATTTGTTTTCAATGTATTTGTAGATTCCCCATTTTAGAACACATTTCATATGAAAATTTTTTTTCTAAATATCATTGTTTATTTACTATCGTATAATTAAAAACATGAAAATTGATGATGTTCAAAAATACTACTATGGAAATTTCGTATATATTTTAAAAACCAATGCAGATACAAAAAAAATGTTCAGACTTTGTAGATAAATGTAAACAATTAGATTGAAAAAACAAAAATTTTCACTCGATGATTTTCCGGAAAAGCGCTTGCCTAGCATCGTAAAGTTTTTCTCATGTAAATCACAACCCTTTTAAATACCCAATTTTGAATTTTCAAGTTTTTTGTGTTTTTTGCGGCATTTTACGGATATTTTGTGTACTTTGACTACGCTATTGGTGTCTATAACAAAGTTTGTAGCAAACCTGCATTTACATAAACAAACAAGAAAAAAATCAGATTTATTTTCGTATATAATTTATTCTAAAAAATATATAAATACTATTAAACATGATCTATAAAACAAAATCTATAACATTCTTGTCGTTCTCTCAATACTTATTATTGTAACAAAATAATAGTTATTTATTGTATACCTAAGTGTTTTGATAGAAACCGCAAGAAAGTTTAAACCCGAGAGCAAAAGCTACTTCATTAAACAAGAGTTTTTTTTATCGAATTTAGGTAACTCCCAAGCCAACATTGAAATACTTACCTCTTTATTAACGCTATAATCATATAATAGTAGCTAGAGGATTAGATTTCAAGCTTACTTTGCACTTCGATACATTAAGACAGGTCATTTTGTTGACCAACCCGATTCAGATTTGATGACAAGCGCTCACAATCCGAGTCGTCTAGCAGATTACTATATAACTCTACATAAAGTAAAAAATGAGTGTCAATAACCTTTACAATGTCGTTGATGAAAATACTGAATAGGAACGGCCCCAGATTTGAGCCTTGCGGGACCCTATATGTAGCTGCAAAATAGACTGACCTATTACGATTACCACTGATTTGAACATACTGGTTTGCATTTGTTAAGTAAGAGCTCAATAAGTCGACCAATGAACGTGATATTCCGATATTCAACAATTTATCTAACAGTAAACCATGATCTAATCTGTCGAAAACTTTTGAGACCGATCATCAATACTCTCAGCAGTTAATTGGGCGATTACAATTAAGTTGCTAACCGTAGACTGTCCCTGCATAAATAATATTGCAAACGTGTCTAGGAATTTTCACTACGAAAAAATAGTTTCAAGAGTGCACTGTAGTAGAACGCCTCTGATGCGTTAATTGCAGTGAAGCAGAGTCGAGCAGGGTTAGTACTTGGATAGGTGACCACTGGAAAAACACTGTCGTATAGCCTGTACAATGAGCACGAGGTATATAATGAAGATGTGCCATCTTTCGGAGGAGACGCAAAACCGAGGTCCCGTGGATGTTGGGCTCGATAAAGAACCTTACCACTGGTTGGAACACTAGTAGGCTCGGCAAAATTTCCGGTTAGTGGTAGAGTGCTCCCGGCGTCGATGATTAGCCTCAGACGGACATTAAATAACCGAATAAAAAAAGTACTTTTGGTGCTTTCCAGGTGTTAGGAAATGTATTTGACTTTAGACAAATGTTAATTAAAATAAACAAGGGGCGAGTCAATGCAGCTGAACAATCTAGAACAAGAAGAGCCGGAATATTATCTGGATCAGTTGTTTTTTTAATTTTAGTGCTTCTAATATCTCTTCTTCAATAAATTCTGATATATTAAGGTAATGACTACTCTTACACTACTGTCCATGACATCTGCAGTGTAAGCACTCCATGGGGGTAGAAATGATTGTTTAAATAAGTTGGCAAAAGCTTCAAGTATTTCAGACGGAGTATTAAGCAGCTGGTTATTATATGTCATAGTATCAGATACTTTACGTACATATTAAGCCCAATCGGATTAGGATTTGACCCAGCAAAAATTTTAAGTAGCAATTTTCCTTCGGAATTCGTTGAGGGGTCACTGGCAGTTTTTGTTCATTGAATTACTCGTTTATTTTTAATTTTATACAAAAAATGGTGATGACAAAAGATGCTTGTAATAAAATTTCCTTCAATTTTGGTTCCCACCATTGTTTTCCTAGGATCGATATTTTGTTTGATTAACAACTCGTTAATTATTGTCAATTTTACATGAAAAATTGTTAGATTCGGATTAGTTGTGATTTCTTTCTGTATCTGCAAGATATTTATAGTATGCAACATTTATTTCACTTTCAACTTTCGATCTAAGCCTTTTAAATTCATTAAATCCGTCAATATCACCATCACCCTTATAGCGTCGCTTTAATTTCAAATGACTTAATAAATAATAATGGAACGATTAAACCAGCGATGATAACGATTGGCTAAACGGGCAGAGTATTTTGGTACATAGAGAAAGGTTGTAGAAATTAATTGAAAAAATGTTGACCTAAGATTGTATTTTTCATTATTACACTAGTGGATAAAATGGTACTTTATATGCTTATTCATAACTCAAATTGTAATGTGATTGTGAATAAAATACTTATATTATCGTCATCATTGCTCAGTTCCTGGGTCATGTGTGCATTTTATTAAAATAAAAATTGTTTCATCAGTTCTTATATCTAACGCCTGTCATAAAACTACGTCTCTGAAATTTTCCGCATAAGTATGACTTTGAACTCTATTAAATAAAAGTAAAACTTCTTGACCAGGCTGGGAGAAGGTTCTAATTTTATTTAGCGAATGTACGAAGCATCCATTTTTTTACTTTATGTGGAAAACAAAATATTTGATACTTTTCAAGGAGGGAAAGCAAAAAACTGTCTTTGCATGGAAAATACCTGCCAAATTGAAAAATTCAACAGCATGGAACAAAACAAATAAGTTTTATTTTGCCTGTGATTATTTACTTGGCACTGTGGTAAAGTAGTTACACATCTTTTGATGTTTCAATTTAAGTTTGGATTTAGAAAAAAATAGGTTTGTAATACCTAAGTCAAGTTTTAACCCACCAATGCATCTGTCTGCAAGCGGGAAGTTGCAAAGCCATAGTTTTAGAACAAGCACTAGATGCAAGTTGAAATTCCTCCTCGCAATCTAATTATATCTAACAAGAGCATAAACCCACTATTTGTTCTACCAAGAAGGTAATTTTTGCATTTCAACATATGTTTAGATAAATTGTTGAGTTTTTTTAGCTAGCTCCTATTTTTTGTTTCTCTACATCTGTTCATCTCAAACCCTAAATAAATAATTTTTTTATTCAACACAGTGAATTAAAAATATTGCACCATATCTCATATTAATCATTTTATAAAACTGGTCCACTGTGATTCTTAACATCGACTTTAGGTTGTATTTGTAAAAACTGAGGTGCCAAATTCGGAGTAGTCAATGAAATTAGCTGTGGCACATCTAATACAAATGGTTGATACATCAGAACTTGGTCAGTTACATCAAATTGTGGAGCATTAACAATGTACTGAGTATAATGCTGATCACTTAACTGAGTTTCTAGTTTTACAGGTTCTATATGATCCAATGTGGTGCTTCCCACAACTTCTAGACATATAGGTTGTTGGTTCTGTAGTCTTTTCTGCTCTTGAATATTACCCTCGTAGTTAACTATAAGTTGGTTAGGAGTGTTGTTGGTAGTTATGGAATTTGTTTCTTGAAGTTTTGCCATTATCTTTTCAGCTTTTTCTGCTGCTTTTCTTGATACTTCAGGTCCATTACTTACCATGGTTGCTACTAGTTGTGGAAGTCTAGAATTTGGCTGGATCGGTGGTGGTGGAAGGTTTCGTTGAGGACAGCACTGATGAACAAAAAATGCATTTGTAGCCGATGTATCTACAGGGTGTAAATGTTGGAAAGTTGCCTAAAAAATATACAATTAGTAATGTGAAATTACTGGTCATAACATGTACAAGATTATTGAAAAGTTTGCTAGATATAACTGGAGAATTTAAGATATCTTTGGAGTTATAAAACCATTGTATATTCAAATTACCTACTACCTATATGGATTCAAAGAAATCCTAGAAAATTTAAAATATTTTCGAATAATTCATAGCATACCTATATATTAACTGCTTGACATAGTTATCATCAATTTAAAAAACTACCTACAGTAGTATACTTACTTTAATAACAAGATTCATTCCATTCTTAACATGTTTACTTTTTCTCTTAGAAAGAGGGTTATCAGACAAAACTTTCAAATCTAAAGTTCCTTTGCATCTGGAACGATCAAATAATAGCTCATTTTTTATTATTTTCCCTTTGCCAGTCCAACATTGATATAATTTTCTGAATCTTATTTTTGGTCCAGTATTTGAAGTCTTTTTCGCCCAAACAGTATTTGTAGTTTGTGAAAATAAATCCACCCATTCATCACACAATGCATTGAGGTCATCATTATCTCTTGATAGTTGTGTTCTTATTTTAATATCAAAAATTTTCGAATCTGCCTCCCATTTCACAAGTTGAACTTCGAACTTTCTGTTTATGTTAGTCAAAATGTGACCAAAATCTTCTTTCGCCTTATCTTCAGCCATTTTCAGTATTGCTTTGAAAAGGGAATAAAATATCGACCAAAGAAATGAGAGGCATGTTAAAGGATTTTAAACTTTAAATACTGGTTTCAAAAGAGTCAACTACCTGTTTGATAAATTTCTTGCTGTTCTAGTCGTATGTCTTGGATAGAAACCAATTTCTCGCGACTAGTCTAAAATAATAATTGTATAATAATTAGTAAATTTTCAAAAGATATGGTATTGGATCAAATTAAATAAAGTTGATGGAATTGGTATGTCAGTTAAAAGCAAAAGGTTTCAGTGCAGTATGACATTCATTCCGCTTTCTGCAGTGCCAGAATCTAGATGCATTTGTATTCATGGCGAAAATAAGAATATTTGGATCTTATTTCGTTTATGAATAAAATCATAATTAAAGATTATTGTTTTCACTCAGTGTAAGCTAAGCATATAAAAAAATAAAAACGGCTTAAGCCGCGTTCTCAGAGCTCCGTACTGTCGCCACGACAGGTCCCCACCTGTATGTCTAACTGTCGTTGGCTACAGAAGAGACTGTCGTGATGTGATTACAATCACAGATTACAATCACGGTGGATTGTATATGACATGGAGAGTATGGAGCGAAGGAAAGAGGATGAATGATGAATGGAATAATGGAAACAAAAAACTTATTAGTTTGTTACTATCTTTGGCGAAAATCAAGAACCAAACAGAAAACAAAAAAGACGACTAGTAGGAAGAGAAGGTATGACTTAGTCTAATATTAAAACACACACACACACCCCCAATGAAATTATTGAATAAGTACGACAGATCCCAAAATCAAACGAAATTAAATAAATACTTAGATCACATAAAGAATATAACCACAAAAAAGAACGTCACAACCACTCATGTAAACAAAAAGTTGAAGTGTAGTTCAATTAATTCAACTACACGGCTTGCACCAGCGACAGAAAAGTGGGGTTAGGGGAAATGGTCATTTCTAATTGGTTCCAAAACTGTCGCTGGCGACAGTACGGAGCTCTGAGAACGCGGCTTTACACTGAAAAAATTAGTAGTAACGACATACGTCTTTAGCGATAGCCGAGCCGTCTACGGAAAACTAAAATTACCAGACTGATTATTAATAAATGTCACTGTCAAAATTTGAGGTTATCCTAGTAAAAACATCAAATGAAAATTCCAAATTTTTTAAAAAGTGTGTTATACGGAATTCCAGTGGGTATTACAGTTGTAGATATCGTTGGTTATATTGCTAGAGTAGATGGGATTTCCATGCAACCAGCCTTAAATCCTGATCAAAATAAAAGGGACTATGTGTATTTAAACAAGTGGGCAGTTAAAGGGTATGAGATTGAACGAGGAGATATTATCTCATTAATTTCACCAAAAGATCCTTCCCAGAAGATTATTAAAAGGGTCATTGGGCTAGAAGGTATTCACTCTGTTATTAAAATAAATAGTATATTCACATTATATTCTTTTTAGGTGATGTAATAGCAACATTGCAATACAGGAAGAAAATAATACGAATTCCAGAAGGCCATTGTTGGATAGAAGGTGACCATACGGGTCACTCTATGGACTCAAATAATTTTGGTCCAGTGTCTCTAGGTCTTATTACTGCCAAAGCAACTTGTATAGTGTGGCCTCCTTCAAGGTGGCAGATTATTGAATCATTAATACCTGAGTCTAGAAGACCCTTAAATCTAAAACGTAGTTTAAAAACAGAAAAAATTGTGGGAATTGCATAGTATTCAAAAATGAGAGCTGTTTCATTAGTAAAGAGAATAGAATTTGAATTTGCTGGTAATGTAGCTAGAAATGCTTTAATATTAGGAGATATAGATAATGATGGGTGTAACGAGTTAATTATAGGAAACCAAAATGGAGAAGTATCGATATTTAAGGTACATAAGTGTGCATAACAATAAGAATATTTGTAATAAACAAAAACTAAAAAAAGCTAATAGAGTATTGCTTGTAATGTAATTTAATTAAATAGAACCAGAACAACATTTATAAGGTGTACTCTTGATCATCATTTTTTTAAATAATTATTGGCTATTATGAAGCCTAAAAGGTCTGAAAAACTTTCCCATAATAACTGACAAAATACTTTACCCATTCATTTCCAATTGCAACTAGGTTACTCTTAGTTTAATTGTTATTTTTAGGGCCAGGAAAAATTACAAACTATTTCTAAACTGAATTTTGTCAGTTGTGTAGCAGTTGGAGATATTATGAACCAAAATCAAAATGTATTAATAATTATAACAGCTGATGGCTGGTGTTATTTGTATGCCTACCCAGAAACTACAGCAAAAGATGTAGATGAAGGAGTTGAAGAAGTAAGTAGGTATATATTAAGATAAAAAAATAGTTTAATTCTTCTGGTTTGTATTGAAACTATAAACTTACCCATAAATATATTTACCAATGTTTTGCAAAATACTGGTATACAATAAACAATGATACTAAAAGTACTGTTTTGGGTGTCAAAGAGAATTAAAACTAAAAAATATTAATAAATAGGTCTTAGAGACAACCAACTAGACAAATGTATCCATTAAACAATCAAAAGTTTGTGTACTTCAAGTTGAACTAACTCTCAGTAAAGTTGCACCTTCATGAAGCCCTTCCATAATTTTGTTTGTTTAGTTCTACAATTTTTGTAGATTGAATTCATAGATATAATAACTTATTATATCTATGATTGAATTGTTTCCAGGAATTAGTCAAGAAATATAAAAATACTGAAAACATTACACATCCTACTAGACAAAAATTTAAGAAGTACACTTCCAACTATTATAAATAAAGTCTTCTACTATTAGAAATTCATTAATAATCTCGTTAATAATATTTTTGAAATTCTAAAAATTTAATTCAATTAACTGACATTTTATTGTTCAACTTCTTCACTAGACATTATTAGAGTAATGATAATATTAAATTTACAATGCTGCTGTTACATAATAGTAAAATACTTATTTTATTTTTTAGGTTGATGGTCAAATTCAATCTTCCACAAAGGAAAGGAATGAAACACTGCCATTTGTTGATGTACTTCCCTCTTCAATGAAAGACAATAAAAACTATATTGAAAAGATACAGCTCATTTGTGTTCATGTACAAAGGATTCCTTCAAATACAAAAGTAATGTATTGTTCTTCATCTTTTTATCTGTAATATACAAACTTCAAATTGCCTATTGTATATACAGTAGTCAAAAAATCCCTCCCCACTCATATCTGGGTAATACTAATGATATTTGAAAGGGACTTAAGATTTTTAAATAAATTCACTAATTTGTTGTTTAAAAATGTTAATACTGTGGTATGTTGAAGACTAAACTGTCGATTTCAAGTAGCCTAAAAGAAAAAAATCTAATGGTGTCAGATCCAATAATCGAGCTGACATCTACCACAATATTCCTCATCCACAAAACGTCTTACTGCAGCTCAATAATGCACAGGTGCAGTATTTTGTTGAAATAATATTTCCGAATTCAGCTGGATTATCTTCCATTGAAGACAAACATTCACTTCTCACAACTTACCAGAGAGGAACTTAATAATCTTCATAAATTAAATGGGAAATATAACATGGCTGTCTAGGTATTGTCAATATCTTTCAAACAAGATGTCATTTGCCATAAGTTCCAATTTAAAATTATTGGTCAGTCACCATGTGACATCATCTGTGTTGTTATGGATAGTTACAAGTCCATGTCTTTTTATTTAGTTCTTACAAATTTCATTAGTGTAAGTCAAGTGTTAAACTCGGTGTAAGTACAACTGTTTAAGAGGTATGAGTAGGGAGGTAAACTTTGGCGATTACTGTATATTTTGAGAGTACATAGCACATATTAATGCAATAATGGTATCAGAGGCGGATCCAGACACGATTTTCAGTAAGGCAATCAGTGTTGCAACTAAGAAAAACATAGGTGTATGCAAGATGCCGATTGTGAGCCCAAAATTTTCAAAATTTCAAGGTTACATGTTAAACAAGTATCTCAAAATAAACATTAACTCCAAAATTAAATTACACTTTTAAATCTGTAAGTCTATGCAGTGGTCACTGGATGAATCCTAATCGGAATTTACTTAGAATAACATGGCTAGCTTTTTAAAACTTTTTGAGAGGTAGCACAAACCAAATACCTACATGATGTAATATTTATATAGTATAAATGTATGTATTTATATTAATTATTTTGTAAATATTTTTAAAAATTAAGTCATTATATTCTCAGTGCCACTGAGATATATACTGAATAGTATATAAGTTATGTCTCACTTGTTGAGAGATTGTGGCTAACAAAAATAAATAATTTGGAAAAGAATCCTATTGTGGTAATTAATCTATATTTGAAGCGATAACTTTAATAATTAAGAAATTTGCATATTATAGGATATTGTTATTGGAGATATTGATGGTGATGGTAATGTTGAGATGGTACTGGGTCTTACTGATCGTGTTGTTAGATCTTACAAGTGGACACCAAATGCAAATAAATCAGCACTGAACATTAGTGATATTTCTAGTCAATTTGACCCTTCCGATAAAATATTGGGTATGTTTCCATTATTTTTATTGAGCATTTAGTCGTAGAGGTGAAAATATTTTCAAATAAGATTGATATTGAACTTTTTCACTGTCATAAAGGGAAGCAACACAATTTTAAATGAAAAGTAGGCTTTTTGGTACCTTAAGATTACTTTGTAAAAGCCCTCTTCTAACCAATTTATCTTTTGAATTTCATGCAACATTGTCTAGTAATTGCACTAATTAGTTTGTAAAGTAGTAGTTATTAGAGAAGAGATTCTCCTAATGTATTTAGCAAATTGATGTTTCAAATTATGGAAATTTTTTATATTCTCATTATTTGACCATTTAATGTAGTATCTTTAAAGGAAAATTTGTGGCTCTGAACAAGTGGGAGTGTGCCAATCAAATAGGTTCTATAACTTTACACCATACAGCTGATGGAAAACCATCAATACTAATAGCTCAACCTGGAGGGACTTTTATGAGAATTAAATGCCAGACTGACGATTTAACGGTAGAAGAATGTGTAGAAAGCTCACTACATAGTAATTCAAGCAGGTAAGTTAATATCTCATAACTGTCAAAGAACATTTTGATGGATTTATGACAATGATATACTCTTATAGGTATTTCGACATATTCATGAAAGGTTTTTGATTATTTCAACATTAACATTTGGTAGTTTTAAGTTCAAAATTTTTTGTTAAACCAACATATTGAAGCACTAATTTTTTTACCAAAAGATTTAATTACATGAACAACTGTCACAACTTATGAATATTGTTTCGTAAAAGTAAATATTCAATGATTTGTCACATATTTTTTTCATGTTCTCAGCTCCAACGGTGAAAATATCAATAGTTCCATAGATTATCAATTTTTGGGTATTTCTCGAATGCGTAATCAAAATATATCCACTGAAATTCTCGGAGATCTTCGATGTTCTCAATATGATAGTGGCGTTAGTTTTGATAAAAATTCCTCTCAAAAAGGAAATATCACTTCCACTGCCAAAGGAAAGCCCTACGCATTAGCGACTCTTGATGGCACCATTATGTTGGTTCAAAATGAAGTCATACTGTGGTAAGATTAAAACAGTACATTATAGTTGATAATACTGTCATTTCATTTGTTATAATTACTATGTGAAGAGTAAACAACCCACACCACTTTCCGCACATATCAATTTTGCATAAGTGAATGTGAATTTAATTTTTGTTGATAATCTCTTGAAATTTTCCAACGTAGTTTTCACTCAACTCTTTCGTTTCATATGTGAAGTTTTCCTGTTTATTTTCAATAGAACTGTTGACATACTTTTTAAGGTTTAACCCTTTTTCGCAGTGAAAGTAATTTCGACAGCTTTCTCAGAGCCTAGTAGGTGCCAATACTGTCATCAATGTTAAATCAAAATCGCTCAAGTCCGTTTTACAGCTCTCAATTCTTTAAAAAATGCAATATTCTTGATCGAAAGCATGCGCAGTAGAGGATAATTTGCCATTTTAAGCTCTTGTCCCAAATCGATCTGAAAGTTGGTAATTTTATTATCACCAACAAAACAAAGGTTGACTCTGTACTTTGAAACGCAACATAAATAGTTTTATATAATATCAATAATTTGAATAAAAAGTTAGTTTATCAACAATATCAACATCATATGACACCCAACCTCATAAATAAACGATTTTTTTTTGGTATTCACCTTAAAATTTGCATATAGCAATAATAATAATTGAGAAATGTAAAACGATTGTCAATAGTTGCAAGCAAGACCTTGCAAGGTAAAAGTGTTGCTGCAATACATTTCAAGAAGAATTGTGAACTCTAAAGCGGGCTTTACTCTGGCAACATTGTAAAATGAAATGTGAAAAAGAGTCGCTTCTGTTTGAGTGGAGTATAGTTTGGCAAGTTTATCTGAAGCCGTGAAAGGAATGCAGTCGAAAACATTCGATATTGCCACGTTTAACTATAAAAAAGCTAAAGTGCTAAGTATGTAGTGATAATAATTGGAAAATGGACTTTTTATTATTAACAATATGATTAAACGTCAATTCTTTAATGTGTTTGTTTCATTGGATTTGGTATATTAACATTATTTTTTCAATTTATGAATATTAAAAGATGAACACTTTTCCAAATTTGTTATGGGCTTTTCCAAGCTCTGGCAGCGTTGTGCGAAAACCATAATTTTCACGCCCTCCGAACTAACTCAATTGGTGAAATGAATCAAAGGCCTTCGTTGCTTAGCGACCAGCTGACTTCCTATTGGCAAGCGCGTGCATGTGCTCTTCCCTCTCACTTTTTCAATTGACTGACATTGATTATTCAGTGGCGTTGGTATTGTCAGTGTCAGATTTTGAACTATCTCGTATCCATATTAAATTCAAGTATGATTCTTAACATTATTTGTTTTTAACAAATACCGTGTTTTGAAAAATACCTTACCTTTAAAGCAAAGCAAAAATCAGTTTCTATATTCAATTATTATATAATAATTATTAATATTTTTAATACTTTTATAAAAATAGGTACCGTACGCCATTGGTACGTTTATGACAGATATCCGCCATGTTTCCTCGCCCTTTACCGATGCCCTGTAGCTTCAGATAAACTTGCCAAACTGTACAGGTACATGCTTATGATGCTTATTAAATCCACCGCACCTTCCATCTTGTTTTATTTTTTACATATTTCCCTTTTTTGTTTTTTGTGCCTCCACTTAGCCATTTTGTTGCTCCTGTTCCTGTTTTTTGAAAAATTACTCTCAACATTGTTTTGTTAAGTCTTAGAATATAACTAATTACAGGTAGCTGATGGTTATACATCCAATTTTCTACTTGACCAGTTCTGATTTAATGTTCCTAATCTGTTTTCTAGGGCAATTGCAGTAGATCATCAAATTTTTGCTTTAACCAAATTAGATATCACAGGAACTGGTTCAGATGATATCGTAGCTTGTTCTTGGGACGGTGAAACGTACATTCTGGACCAAGAAAGGAATTCTGTTAGATTCCATTTAGATGAACCTGTTCAAGCGTTCCACAGTGGATATTATAACATTAAACCGCAAGCGCCTGATGTTACTAGCCTTGTTTATGTAACATTTAAAAATACAGTGAGTAGAGTTTAGTTTCCTTGAAATTGGTTTAAGTTATTATCTGTCAAATACCAAATACTTTTATTACATCACCAGAAAGGCTTACAATCGTTTGTTATTATTTTTTTGTCTTTCCTGCTACATCATGGATTAACCATCACATCCCTTTCAAATGATTCTCCAAAAGGACAGTGAATCAGTGGCTGTCAGGTCTAGCGACAGACAGGATATAAAAGCTTGTTATTCGATATGATAAATGAATCACTAATGGTGGCAATTGTGTAGAAAAGTAATTTAAAATACGGGATTTCATGTAAAAATAATATTTTATCTATTTTTTAAAATATTTTCCGATTTCTACATATTATCTTTATATTAGATTAGAAATGAAAGGACTCTTTGTCCTTTTTTTAGAGATCGATATGTAGCTTTACTCTTTTTGTTAGACCTATTAGCCTAGATACCGCCTCCCTTAGGTAACTCTCTGCCCTCGGTTTTTCTTCTCCGAATAGATGAAACCGCACCCTTACTAGGCCTTCGCACTCACAAAGTATGTGCTCCGCGGTTTCGTCTTCTTCCTGGCAAAACCTACATAGACTGTCATCTGCTAGGCCAATTGTGTGCATATGCTTCCTCAGCCTACAATGTCCGGTCAGCATTCCCACCATCATCCTCGTCGTTTCTCGACTTTGACATAGTAGGTCGCGTGACAGTTTAGCCGAAGGGCCTTTAAGGAATAATTTAGCGTGCCTTTGTCCTGGGGTTTTATGCCACCAGCACAGCGCCTGATTGTTTATCCATTGGTGGATGCATTCCTTAGTGAGGTTTTTTGCAATTCCACAGGAAGGTTCTGGACCTATCATGACCTCAGTCGCTCCCTGCTGTGCTAGTTCATCGGCCTTTTCATTGCCTTTTATTCCTTGGTGATCTGGCACCCAAGCTAGGGTCACTCTATTATGACTACCTAGTCTGTTGAGGGCCTTGCGACACTCCCGCACCTGATTTGACGTTGTCCGATATGAGCTTATCGCCTTTAGTACAGCTTGGCTGTCGGAGTAGATGACGATTCTTTGGTTATCCTCCTAACGTCTCATCAACTCTTATTACCTCTGCCTGAAAGACAGAGTGGCATATTTCCCTAGGCTTAGAGAGATCGTGATCATCTCTTGTACCCCATATATTCCGGCTCCTACTCCAGAGTCTGTTTTAGAACAATCAGTGTACCAGTTGAGATTCACTGTTATAGGAGGCCCTGCTTCCCAGCCCTTTCTCTCTGGAATGACTACTATGTATTCATTTTTGAAGCTATATTGTGGGGCAATCTGATCCATTGGCATTCTCAGTATTATATCTACCTTTATTTCTTCATATAGCTTTTTATAGGCATTGCCGTGTCCTTGGCTTATCAGAGGATAATCTGTGACTAACAGATCTTGCATTTCCCTGAATGAAGATATGCAGTGGCGGTAGGTTTAGGGCTGCAGTCGGCGTTGTTCTCATGGCCCCTGTGATACTTAAGTAAGCTTGCCTTTGGATACCACTTAGCTGCCTCTGCGCTCCAAACTGCAGTGTCCTGGGCCACCAGACTACTGTTCCATAGGTTATTCCTGACCTCACGACCTGTGTATATAACCATTTGGTCATGTTGGGATTTAATCCCCAATTCTTTCCACACATTTGCCTGCACCCTCCTTATCTTTATATTATCTGATATTTGTTTTTAAATATTTTCAGATAATCATTTATTATGATCTTCCGCTCAGAGAACTCACTTGTACAAAATTTGAACCGGATATTATCAAACTTAGCGATCTTCTTATTGGAGATGACAAAAAAACAGAGGAAGCTTTGGAAGTTGTAAAAAATTTGGATAAAAAAACACGGAAAGATCTCGTTGAACATCTTCTGTACAATATACATTGAAGGAAAAGGAATGTTATGTTTTAAATAACTGTTGAATATTATCATTGTTTAGGTATACTTATACAATGTTTTACAAAACATCACCAAAAATAAAATACAGGTTTGATTTATATTTACTATTGATTCTAATTTATTTTCACTTTCAAGACACTGTTCTAATTTATACAGGGAGTCCCACGACGTTTTGACTTTCCAATGTCTCGAAAACAGTTCATATGCCAATATAATTTGGGTTTGTGTTTAGAAGATGCCATCTTATAATTAGACTAATATTTGCGTGGGGTAAATATACATCCAATAAATCGTTCAACTATTCTTTTTAAATTTGAATAACGGGAATTATTTTGTGGGTATATCAATTTGTTTTTGATGGGACGTTTAAATAAAAACAACTGTTTATCTCCAATTTACATTTATTCTAAACTTTATACATAACTCTGTACAAAACTCTTAAAGATATTTTCGTTGGTTTTTTTTTTAAATTTTTTTATTGGCACATAAAATTTGACTAGTATATAGAGCCTTTACGTCGTAATCTTTAAATTCGATAAAATTATTGTATTGGTCAGAAAATTATAAACTATTTATATGGTACAATAATTGTTTTAGACGTATGTACAGTAGATAGTTTGTTTTTGATATGAACATTTTTGCATTGCACATTTAAACGCTTTAAAGGTACTTAAAAATCCTTAATTAAGAATAAAATCAATCAACAGATACTCTGTATCAATCTACAGATTTGATACTTTGGTAATACTTAACATTTCCAATTAACTTGCATTTTTATATATGTATATATGAAATTCTGTGTAGAATGATACTGGCATTTTCGAAAAATATAATTTTCAATCAAGAGACTTACATACATCACCAACGTTTCTCGCAGATTCACATTGTCCGCGGCCGTCCTCTAAAGCCGCAACAAGAGAATTTGTGGTCATTGGAAACAATTTCCAATAGGGCATGTCCACTAACTGACAGTTGACAATTTGGTTGTTTTGTTTTTTATAAACAGTCATATATAGCTTTTAAAATACCTAAGCAATTAAAAAACGCCTAAACAAACACTAAATCAAATAACTATTAAGAATGGAAGATGTTTTATATTCTGTCTCAGATTCCTCAGGGCAGGACGTCACGTGGACTTGCCCTATAAGCTGATAAAACCACAGAATAAAAAAATATGGTGATAATGGTTTTTAGAAATTTGGATGAGAGCTTTTTTGTCAAACCTTTATCGAAACAACAGAAAGTTTTTGCTTATTCAAGCAAACAGTTAGAAAATTATGCTACAACCATAAAAAATATGAACAAAATAAAAATTTCTAGAATAACTTTTTTATGGGGTGACTCTAATTTTAAACTGGGAATTGTATTTAAGTTAATTTCAATTTATTTAAAAAAAAATCATCTGTTGATCGATCTTGTTAGACTAAATAAAAAATATCTGTACTTCTTTACTTGGGAAACAATAAATATGAGATCTGGGCTTCTCAGAAATATTTGCCAAGTTTCTTGACCTTGATGATATTTCATTTTCGGTCCCAGGTACTGTTGTACAACCATGAAGCTTCATCTCGAGATTTTGACCAACTAGTTTCCAGACTATTGTCCTGTAAATAACATTTTTACATATTAACTGCCAAGTATATTATCATTTTTTTTATCATGAGTCAAAAAAACTGTGAGTCATCTTCAATAACTGTTTAAAAGGGTGGTGTTTAACATGAGAAAAAGTTTACGATGTTAGACATGCAATTTTCCGGAAAATCGTCTAGTGAAAATTTTTGTTTTTCGCTCCAATTGTTTAAATAATAAATATACAGAAAAACTTCCAAATCAAAATTTGTAGCATTTATCTATACATTTTGTCCAAAAAGTTTTTCTGTAAATTAAAAAGTTTACGAGATAAAATTAATTTCAGTGGTATTCAATTCGTGGTTACGCGCGAACGGCCCGTGAGCCAAATTTATTAACCGCTCGACTTAAAAGTTAATAATTTTGGGCTTATAACATTCTGAAAAAATAAATGAACCCATGTAAAATGTAAAGAAAGATCTCAACTTTTAGATAGAAATATGTACTTTCAAATTTTAAAAAGTAGATTTTCTGACTGTAATATCAGTTTATTATAATTCCTATTTAATTAATACTTATCCCCTTATAATTCCTTTTGGATTTAGCATTGCAAATGAGCATAAAACATTATTATTATAAAAGCAAAGCCATCAATACTTAGAATTTTATACGAATGCTTCTTAAAAATCTGTTTCTTTTGCATGCTTAATTTTACTTGTTTTTTTTAGACTTCATTCAATTATATCTTTTTCTCGAAATTAATCTAATTCAATGAAACTTTACTACTAAATACTTTGAAGCATCTACTTTCGAAACTACTATATAGTTTTTCTATAAATATCAAATTTTTTAAATAATAGACAATTATTTAAAATAAATACTTAAATCAGAGGTCTGTCAGCAAACCTTCTATAACTTTTTATACCGTTTATGATATTATCTAAAAATTTGTGAACTTTATAATGAACCTATTAAGAAGTGATCGCGATACAAAAGAACACACCTATGGCTCAGGTAAGAAAGAGAAGGGAGCACAAATAAAGGTGAAAAAGCAGGTGAGAGAGCGTGGAAAATCGATGATAATACATTAAAAAAATTTGTTTTTCATTGTATTTGTAGATACCCCATTTTAGAACACATTTCATATGAATAATTTTTTTCTAAATGTCATTGTTTATTTACTATCGTAAAATTAATAACATGAACATTGATGATGTTCAAAAATACTACTATGGAAATTTCATATATATTTCAAAAAGTAATGCAGATACAAAAAAAATATTTAGACAAATTTTGTAGACAAATGTATTAGCTACAGTTTTGGATTTGAACATTTTTCTGTGTTTTCATTATTTAAACAATTAGAGTGAAAAAACAAAAATTTTGACTCGACGATTTTACGGAAAATTGCATGCCTAGCATCGTAAAGTTTTTCTCATGTTAATCACAACCCTTTTAAATACTCAATTTTGAATTTTCAAGTTTTTTTGTGTTTTTTGCGGCATTTTACGGATATTTTGGGTACTTTGACTACGCTATATATAATTTCAATTAGGTTTGAGAATTCTGGAACCTTTGACGATATTCGATACTAAACACAGCTTATGCTAACAATACACCAACACTGAGTTTACCTTCTGAAGATGATAACTTGGTTATTAAAACGCGCGTAAAGATGGTGAAAACTGTATGTGTTGGTGTAATGGTAATGCAAAGCATATTTAGTATAATCGTTGAAGAAGAAAGGTATTGTCAGTTCGTGCGGTAGTAAATTTATATCCCAAGTTAAAGTTATAAAATATTGTTGGGAACAAGGAGATTTTTATTTTATACTTACTACGAATTGGGAGTGATTCATAGGCGTTGAACTGAGATATTCCATATTAGAATAATAGGAGTAATTATTATAGCAGTTCGTTGATGAATTGGTACTACTTAATACTGAAGGTTGTGTAGACGTACACCATCTATGCTGGTCCAAAGAAAAGGAATCGATAGATGCTGGTGACCATATACTTGAATTGGCTGAGTTGGTGTAAGTGGAACTTGCAACCTAAAATTTGAAAATGGATGTTGAAACTTCAAGCTGGAATTAATCTTGTTTTTATAAAAAATTATTCGAAACGAAAAAAATTTACATCAATTGGATATTACCCATTTTGAATAAATATTTTTAATTTCAAAACATTTTCAACTCGCCATCTTTTGATTGTGCGTCGAGTTATTTATTTTAATTAGAATTATAGCTTACTGTTGGTGAGCTAGTGCTGCCACAAGTAGGGAGTAGCTGGGGCTTTGTATAGTTCGGACTGTCTCTAAGGTGTGGCGCAACAGGTACAGATGGTGGACTTCCCGATGAACTGAAAATTATAAATTTTAGTTAAATAAATAATTCATTACCGGTAATTCCATTGAAACATTTAGAAAAATATAATTGTGTACTAGAGATGAAATAGTTAATAATAATATTGACTAAATTAACAGACTAATTAAAAAAATCTAAAAATACTTTTTCGCTAATATATTATCGAATACACAATAGATCACCCTGTATACTTCAAAAGACACTCGTTAAAATCAACGACGTCTATATATACGACCATAAATATGGATTTTCTTACCTGGTACTAGTATTATTATTGCTGGAAACAGAGACTGGTGTTGGAGATGACTTAGTAATGAGGTTGGTGGTAGTTTTGTTTTTTAATCTGGTGGTTTTCTCCGAGTTTTGCTGTTGGTTATGTTGTTTTTGCTGTTGGCGACATTTCGCTCTTCTGTTCTTAAACCACACCTGCATAAAAACAGGTACAGCGTTAACGTAAAATAATATTTCGACTATTTCAGTTCAAGAAGTTTATAAATTTCCGGTTTAAAAACTTTAATTAGATATAGTAATGAAACTAAACTAATGAAAAATGAATATGTTTCCATGTAAGCACAACTTAATCAAAACTTATATGCAAATATGCAACTAAATTTTTTATTGTTTATTATAGCCATCGTATTGTAGTGTTGGTAAGTGTAGGTATAATGCGGAGTGGAGGAGATAAGGAATTTTTTTTCTATTTCCGGCTGTTTTAACCAAGCGAGGTGACTATTTAATTGATGATCTCTCCATGTCCCTCAATCTGAGTTTGTGTTGGAATCACATAACTCCTCTGTTGATCGCATTTTTCATCGCGTCTGACATTTAAATTATTATACAATTCAATTCAGACAACTTACTGACTGCGCCATGTGTCATTTGTAAAGTTTTTATTATTTAAATATATAAAATATATATTACATTGATCCTGCTCTACAAAGTCTGCCTGACAACCAACTGACTTCACTATATAAGCTAAAATACTTAACAGCACATGCGAAAACACACAAGGGTCAACTCCAACTAATTGGTTGCCCTCCAGAGCAACATGGCCGACCTGTTAAAGTCAGGTGTTCTGGAATGGTCTATTGTCAGAAGTATATTGGAATATGTGAAAACCAGATAGAGTTTGTTTAACCATCCTTTGCCGTTACGTCATAATCGGTGACGTATTCTGCTGTTTTACATTTGTCTTATATTAGTTGAATGTTCTTTTACACTTAACCTCAAAATTATAATCAATGACACTACTAAGAAATATTGAGGTTAGGTGCAACACCAATTTATATATTTTTTTCAATATCTTGGATATTGGACCTTATACTGCGGATTCCAAAACTCTAAATAGGCCAATTTGATTCAATTACAACTACTTTCCATCGCTTATTGTTAAATTTTACCAATACAATCTGCATTGATAGCATACAAGCCCTATTAGCCTTAAACAGACAACGTGTTGTACTAGAGTGCCACCAAGATTTAGCTAACGCCTCGTTAGATAACAATATTCTCCTGAGCAGGGTTTAAAGGGCACGTCAGGAGTAAAGGCAATCGCGTTGTCGATTCTTTAGCCAGAGAAGCGGCTGGAATAAACATTTTAGGACCAGTGACACCTACGGCCTGACGACTTTGACAATTGCGGAACTAGCCAAACGTTACACCCGTGCCCAATCCCTAAAGAGATGGGATATAATCAAAGGATGCAGTCTTGCCAGGATCACCTGGGCGACCATGGGAAGCTGGTGCCGAAGAAATATTTGGCGATAACCAGGAGAAACATACGTTTAACAGTAGGGATTCTGACTGGTCACTGTCAACTAAGGAAACACCTCCGTACTATAGGACTAGTGGACACACCTCTATACAGGATTCATTCATTCAATTGGGTTGTGCTCAACAGCCCAGGCACTTGAACTGAATCTTTGTACCATTTCACATGTTAACCACTTCCATTCCAGAAGCTTTGTGTCTTCTATGCATGCCACTAGTTATTTGACTGGAGGGATTTTCAGTAGTTGTAATGGTTGTATTATTTCCTCTACAAAGTGCTTCCGTCTGAGTCCATGTAAGTTCTCGCAGAAGCAGAGTATGTGAGAAGGTGTTTCATCATAAAGTTCACATTTCCTGCACATAGGTTCACTAACTTTGCCCATTTAGTGCAGATGTTTCCACAGGGTTCAGTGTCCAGTCGCCAGGTCGGTAGCTGTCTTCAAAGGTCTCTTACTCAGGTTCACTCTATGCAGGATGCGAGTGGGCGGAGTTATTGTTAATAAGAGAGTGTGTGTTCGGGGAGTATTGGCCTACACCTGCCGATATAAAGGACAATAAGGATGGTGACCTAGGAGGACAGACAACTCCTGGAGGATGTACAATGGGTCACATGTGGCCTAAGTGCTAAACTGACCCTCCCTAATCTACAGATACCTACTTAATTCAATATTTGTTGACCTCAATTATTTGTACACTATATTAACATACTAGTAAAAATATGTCGGAAACTGAAGCATGCGCACAAAACAATTGCGATGAAAAGTCTGTCGAAAGATTTCAAAATTAATCATATTAAAAAGCATTTTTTATATTTTCTTCTCTAAAGGCTGCAAAAAGCGCATTCCAACAACCGGAAAAACACTATTATTACCGAACAACCTCTATAGTAATTACCAACCCCAATAAATCCCAGTAAAACGCAGGGTGTTCCTACATCATTACCCGAACAATACACAAACGTGCCAACAATAAAACATTAAAATACCTACCGAATGACCGTTCGAGAACTAACTGCACAATGCAGAAAGCGCAATAATAAATCAGCGACGTATACAAGAAACAAGAAGGCATTAGAAAACGATCCATTTCATCGTTGAATACTTGAATGCCAGATTGTTACCTTATTAGCCTACTAGCAGGATGCGTTAGCACGTTTCGCATTTGTTTCGCCCACGGCTATTGTGATACTTGGTTATTCTGACACCCTCTCGTTTTCGGTCGTTTGCAATAGCGAACACGGTAGCTCCTGGGGGCGTTTGTAACCAGGAACGGATCCACAAAAACTTTACTTTAAGTTTATTTTTTTAAAAAGAAGATCCATGATTGAAAAGCAGCTTACACTGTTAAAGGTGGTCGATGGTAAGGTTAATCAATTCAAAAACAGTATCATAACTATCAAATGTCAGTTGTCAAGTGAGATATTAAATTTTTCCAAAATATAGATGACACTTATTAAACCCTCTAAGCTCTTGATGTAACAGTTTGTCACATTTCACATTGGATTACTGGCAATGAAAATGTTGACCACTATGCCAAAGAAGCCACATTTTCCATCACCACAACAAACACGATCCACATCCCAAGTGACATCAATTTTAGATTCAAAAAGTCAATCCAAGAATCCTGGTAAAAGTCTGGGGTCAGCAAACAGCTCTCTCACTGGATTAACCAGGAGAGACACGGTTACCCCATCTCTTCAACTTCTCAGTTTACTGTTACTGCAACTGTACTTTCAGTGTGAAAGTCCTGAACTAGCATTTATTATATCAAAAACTGTAGCACGTGGTTTTTACATCTTGGTGGAGATATAGACCCCTATATAGGACTAGAGCGCCCAATGGGGGATTTATCCAAGACGGACCTAGCGAAAAGACTGTTAGGACTGATAAGGGCTACTGGGTCTCTTCACATAAACGGTTTAATCAAGAACACAAAAAACCTAATGGCTGAGGTGCCGAGGATTCTGACTGGCGTATCCAGATATGCGGAGTTTTAGGTTATCCATTGCATCATCTTGTTTCTACATTACATTAATATAAAATGTTTCTCATCCACCGCACCAAACTTTTTGAACACACTGGGAAAAAATGACTTGGTCGTGTTAATTTCTTTCATATGATGTTAATTTTCAAGCAGTTAGAGGACTTGATTTGAAATGAATATTTCATTGAAAAAAATAGATATTGTATTGGAATTATATTTTTTTTCATAACTCCAAAATTTTTGATGTTTTTCACCATCTATATCACTTGATTACTTGACGTTTTACGTGAATTTTTGAATTAAACGTCAGTGTATGTCAAAGTTTTTTATTACATTTACCTATTTTTTGGTTTATTCGGTAGGCGAAAAACAGTTTCGTGTTACATATGCAGGAAACGCTTTAGCAGCCTTTAACTATCAGCTGCCCTCGCTTCGCTACGCTCGCTCGTGCATCTAAAGGCACGTTCTCACTAGTCGATTTTAGTTGAACGATTTTTATTGATCAACTAAAATCGAATGAAAATTCCTGTGTGAACCTACATTTCAATTTTTGTTGAACGATAAAAATCGTGTCAACAAAAGTTGAATCCATTTCTACTTTTGTCGTTTAAGTATGTAAGTCGCCATTTTGCTTTCAACTATCGGATCCATATTCGTTGAAACATGAGAACCAAAAATTGATTCGATTTTAGTTGATCAATAAAAATCGTTCAACTAAAATCGACTAGTGAGAACGCACCTTAATAGTATTGAAGCTCATTTTCTGCCCTTGTGACACAATAAACTATTTTAATTTTTTTATCTCCTGTAAGTTCCTAGTGGCATTACTTATTCTTTTTTCTCTTATTTTTGGGAATCAAACCACAATAATGTTTTTTATTTCGACGTCGAAACATTATTGTGGTTTGATTCCCAAAAATAAGAGAAAAAAGTATTTTAATTTTGTTTTGTCTTGGATCTAATAGAATCCGGTCCTGTAATAATGTGCCTTTTTCTTATGATGAAGCTTGTTGACGTTGACGAATTGTGTTTGCTTTTTGAATAAGTCGCTTTTGATGCTCAATTGTTCATTCTTTTAATTAATTTCCATTTTGATGTTTTTGAGAAAGTATGAATCTTAATAAAAAGAAATAATTCCGTCAATTGTAATCATGTTATTTTCTATATGTTCCTTGTGGTGTATTCATTATTCTTTTTGTTAATTTTCTACAGTCTTAAACTTCAAAATATTATTGATTATCTAGTTGTCGAATTGTTTCCTAGTGTCAGATAGGGTCCAGAATTTAAAAAAAACTTAATTATCTTTGATAACGGTAGCTGGAACGCTACCGAAACGTTGAATTAAAAAAATATGAAAAGTATTGTCTTGTAATCATCTCATTTTTGCTCCAGATATAGTATACAAAGCTGAACGATTTTAATACCGGGTGTTTCGTAAGTTTTTAACCAGTGGCGAAGCTATCCTAAGGCCAGGTCCCGGAAATCAGGGGGCCCTCTAACCTCAGCTTTGAAAAAAAAAATTATTTAATATTCGCGAATGATACAACGCATATTGTCCATAACAGTTACCGATTTTGGCGAAATATTAGGCAAAAGCTGTTCGTCAAACCATCTTTCAAATAAATCAGCTTCGTGATAATTCGCAAAAATTAAAGCGCGCAAGAGATTGTAAATTGGACGGAGGATTCTGTTAAAAATCGCATATTGTCATGTGCGTCGTTGTTTATTTATTCCCTTTTTCTTCCATTAAACACATGGAGATTCTAATAGAGACGACGTTTGGATTTAGCCTACTAGGTATAAGTTCAACTCACTGTTTCCTATTCTTATTCCTATCAATAATTTTGATAAGTTCAAACTACGCGGAAAGAGGGAAGGAGGGGGCCCGATTCTTTCCCTATGCACCAGGGCCCTTGTCCCCCTAGCTACGCCACTGTTTTTAACCCATTTTAACTGAATTTAATCTCTTAATCGATTGAAAAGCGGGGTTTTGACTGAAAAAATTCTTTTAAAATAAAATTTTTTCAAGGGTCAATAGGTATTCGTGTATAAGTATTATATAGTGTGTTTTGAAAAGTGTCTTTTTAAAAGGAAATAAAGCTGTTTGGTTTTTAAAGATAGGCATAATATATACCTTTACACACAATTTTATACTTTGAATGGAATGAAATTATTTAGGATTGATTTGAATAATTTTTTCATGTATATTAAATTGTAGCCATAATTTTTGGTATACGTAACACACAATAGTTGAAAGTTCCAAATAAGAACTTGTGTTAATTAATAGGGATCTATTTTTAGACCTTGCCGATCCCCAAAATCCGTTTTTGTTTATGTCGACCATAGGGAAACCGATTTTGACCCCAAGAAGTCGATATAGATCATTTTTAGAATCCCTGGTTCTGAGTAATCAGAATCTAAATATATTTACCTACTGAATTTCATTGAAAATCCTCGTTAAGTTGAAACCAAATACCACAAAAATAATTTTTCTCTTACTTTATATTTTGTTTAACCGATCATGAAATTCAAATCTACCTGTACATTATATTTTTCAATGGTTAAAAGTTTTCGTTGCGTGATTTTTAGCTACATGAAATGTATATCCTAGAAAATAGATACATTTTCTATTTGGAAAGAAAATCGATAAAGCCTCACGACGAGAATATTTCTAGCGTAAAAAGAATCCTTACAAGTGGGGAAAATGAGAACAAAGGACATATCATGTAATGTGGTGTATAGAGTCTCATGTATTGATTTTGAATACGTGCCTGTATACTGTATGTAAGTAATTATGTGTCTGCAAAGCTCTTCTTTCGTATAAAGTTGTAGATAAATTTAGAAAGTCAATAAAAATACAAAATGATCATATTATTGTCTTCTAAATATTACGAAGATACGTTTATTAATTTTCCTTATTTAGCTTCTCCATGATGCATATTAAAATAATTCTCCATATCTTTATCAGTTGTTATAAAACATACTGAAAAAAGTTTTGCACTTTTATAGTTCTAAGGGCGGCCGCATATTAAAACTAGTTTTTGTTTTAAACGAAAACATTTTTGTTTCTACAAGAAACATTCTGTTACCAGCCGGTAACAAAAGAGCAGTACTATTAAATAACAGGCCAAGCAGAGATAATATGAGGCCAAGTGCGAGTCGGACTCGCGCATGAAAGGTTCCGTACTATTATCCATAATAATATGATTTACAAACATCTACCTGTTGCTTCAACTATTTCTTCATAGATGGCGCCAGTATGCTGTTTTTAAAAATCACGTTTGTTGTATATAGGAGCTCTCTTAAGCATTTATTTCATACTGTTTTTTAGTATTTGTTGTTATAGCGGCAACAGAAATACATCATCTGTGAAAATTTCAACAGTCTAACTATTACGATTCATGAGTTACAGCCAAGTGACAGACAGACAGACTGCGAAGTCTTAGTAATAGGGTCGTTCTTTACCTTCTGGGTACGGAACCCTTAAAAGATTGCACTAGTTTTGTGGGAGTTGTTGCTGCCCTCTAAAATTTCATCCCAAAATTATCTATCAAATCCCTATTAAGATGTTTTTTCAATTGGTAGTTGCAAAAAGGGAACCTGAACTTAATCAAAATAATCAAGTTTTTTTCGTCTACTTCCATAATCATTAGTAATTAATTAATAGTAATAAATTAATGATTTAGCTGGCTGTTATTCAGTACTACCAACTCGATTATGACAATATTCAATAGTGCTCTACGCAGTAGTCCGGCGTACGTATAAGACGAAAATCCAATGGACAACATCAAAATTTCTGACTGTAACTAAATGACTCTAAATGTGATAAGACGTGATTGATCCGCGTGGGGCGTACCCGTAACTTTGTATTGATACATCTACATGGAACTCTGAACGTTTTTGGCTAAGGCAGTTTTGATTTTTCTGAGTGCTGTTGTGTCCTAAGGACATAATATATGACATAAGCACAAAGTAGACTACGAATTTGTCAAATAAATCAAGCTTGCGTGAATAGAAATGTCTCGTACGCAGAAAATTACAAAACTGTGCTTGACGTTACGATCTCACCAGCATAGTTCATGAATTTCACGCACTGTGCCATTTGTGCTGCCCAGCGTGGGTTACACGTTGCATTTGTCCCATGTATGTATATTTTAAAATAGTATCTGCATGCTTTGGCTTAGGAAAGTGTCCCTATTCTATCCATAGTCCACTAGGTGTTCTGCCCTAGGATCCTATATTGCTATGGAATACGCTAGTATGTGAATGGAGGTTTCTTCTTCCATTCCACAAAATCCCCATTCATTTTCCTCCACTAGTTTGAGTTTTCAGGCGACAATGTCAAAACTCCCACTCTGGCTCAGGAGTATATTCGATAGTCTAAGCCATAGTAGATTTTTCCAAAAGGATCAGATCTTCTGTGCGGCTTGACTAAGTAATACATTATTTTATTCGCCCTAACGAACAAAACACTTGGTAGTAACATTTTTCTCACCTGAACTCTAGATTCCGGTAAATTAATTTTCAGGGCCACTTCTTCTCTCATAAATATATCTGGATATCGCGTTTTCCCGAATAGCGCTTCTAAAATATCTAGTTGAGCTCTGGTAAACGTTGTTCTTTCTCTCCGTTGCTTCCTTTGGTTACCTGGAAATCACAAATAAAACTTAAATCCTTTGGGTGGAAAATGTGAGAAATCTCTTGAGCTATTTTCAGGAAGCAGATTAATAACGTTCCGTTGTTCGTTATTTACCTATATAGTAACAGGAAACAGAAAAGAAAACACTATTTACCTCCTGGATAACCGGCAATAGATGAGTGAAGCGAGTCCACTGGCAATCCGTGCAGACCTAGGCCGGGTACGGGATAAGGAGTGGACTTTAAGTAAGCCATGCTGGAAGTGCTTCCGCCGCAACCGCTTCCAAATCCCGGAAATGATAACTCGCTTTCTGGGTTGCATCTGGAAACATAAAAAATAACAGTTCAAACAGATGCTTTATGAGGCCGATATACTGGGGTGATATTATTTTTAAATTAAGCGGTACAAATTTAAGGGGATTTCAAGCAAAGTGATTAAAAATAAAAGTTTTCAGAAATTTTCTTCTCTTAGAGAATCTTTCTAGCGTTTCAAATGTCAATGTAAATACGGAGTGGGCGAGAAAGAAAATGCCGAATTATTTGACAATATTTATTTAAAAAGGGGTGTTGTTAAAATATTGTTTTCAATTTAAATGGAAAATGTTTGTATGTATGTACAACAAAAAGCCATTAAAGCTCTGAGCTCTTGTGTAATCAGTTCCAAAATGGTGTGGGAATGCCTAGGCAAACTCAATGAACTAGGCGAGAAGAATATAATATCAGCCTCAATGTAATATTGGAAGAAAAAGGCAAAGCCGAAGAAAAGAGAATATCTGACCATTGGAAAGATTTAGTAGGGCTTAGACATTCAAAGATTCTGATGGTTGGCTACAACCCGTAGAAATCATATGAATGCATAAGTCAAAGTAAAGCTACACTATGAGTTTTAACAGGGATCCTAACGGGACATTGCCGCCTGAACGGGCACCTGAAAAAGCTGAAAATAGTGGAGGAAGAAGAATGTAGATTCTGTGGCACGGAAGAAGAAACCTCCATCCACATACTTGAGAGTTGCACAGAAATTCAGAATCCTAGTGCACAGCACCTAGGAGATTATTGGATAGAAGAGGGACATTTACCTAAGTTGAAACCTGCAGATATCCTAAAATTCCTCAGGAAAATAGGACTAGTGTCTGAGACGTTCCTCAGGAAGTAAGTAGAAGTAAGGGGGCACAATAGATCTTTTAGGTCTCAGTGAATGTCATCCCATCTTACTTACATCCATACATGTATGTAGATTTGAGTGATATTCACTCAATCGTTCCCCCTTGCTCCTAGTTAGTTTCTGAGACTAGTAGCTCTTTTTGACCTATTGCCTGGAGAAATTTTAGGATATCCGCAGGCTTCAACTGAAGTAAATGTCCCTTTTCTATCCTGTAGTCTCTTAAGTGTTGTGCCCTGTAAGTATATGGATGGATATTTCTTCTTCCATTCTACAAAATCAACTTTCTCCTTGCTCCACTATTTTGTGCTTTTTAAGGTGCCCATTTAGGTAACAGCGTCCTGTGAGAAAACTCTGGTGCAGTTTTACTCTGGTATTTTTGAATAAATTCTGTGATACCATTTCTACAGATAAAAAGTGTATGGTATGTCATTGAAAAAACTACTTCCCCCAGTCATTGTCATATAACTTTTAAAGTTCGATAATACATTAAAATACAAGTTTTAATGATACTAAAGAAGAAAAACTTTAGATAAGATTAAATTTCATGTGGTGGCTATTGTGTGATTGGTCTGTGCCCTTTTCAGATCTATTGTGGTCCTCTGAATCTACATTCTCCAGCCCTACTCTTTTTATCTACAAGTGTGCATAATTTTTGGCTACTTAATAACAATTTCAATGAACTTTCTGCTCTTAACTTGAAAATTGCATCAAAATATATTTTTTTGAGAAATGCACAATAAACGTTTTCTCGATTTGTATAATGTATTGATATCTAGCTAGCCTAGACCAGTTCCATGCATAAACAAAATATTGAGTTACCATAGCAACGAACAATAACTCATTAGAAGTGTCAGTGTGAAGTTTGACGTCAAAAAAGTAAACCAGAGTTACGCAATAAATTAAAAGAAAAAAGATGTCCACCGAAATTGTGAAAATCGAAAAATTGGAGTATCCAGCCATCATCAAGTACCTGTATTTAAAAGGGTTAAGAGGTAAGCAGATTTACGAAGATATGCTTAGTACCCTTGGTGATCAATGTCCTTCGTATGCGACCGTGAAAAATTGGACTGCAAGCTTCAAAAGAGGTAAATTTTCCATTAAAGATTATGACCGTGCCCGAAAATATCGATGCAGTTCATGACATGATTTTATCAGAACGTCGAATTGGGCTAAAACGGATATCTGAAGCACTGAATATTTCATACGAACGCGTTCATCAATTATAGTTCACGTCAATTTGGACATGAGAAAAATTGCTGCAAAATGGATCCCTAAATGTTTGAATGTTGACCAAAAGCCTGCAAGGGTAGAAGCATAGCGTTCGATCTGTGCTCGATTTGAAAACGATGTAGACTTCTTAAACCGAATTGTTACTATGGATGAGACTTGGGTACATTTCTACGATCCAGAAACAAAGCAACAACCAATGGAATGGCGACACTCTGGTTCTCCAAGACCTAAGAAGTTTCGTGTCCAAAAATCTGCTGGAAAAGTCCTTGCCTCAGTTTTTTAGGATTGCCATGGAGTAATCATGATTGATTTTTTGAATAAGGGTAGAACAATACCTGGAGATTACTATTCGACATTACTGACCACTCTACGGGAAAAAATTAAAGAGAAAAGACGCGGAAAGCTATCCAAGGGTGTTTTGTTTTTGCAGGACAACGCCCCTGGACACAAATCTCATGTTGCCATGCAAAAAATTCGTGATTTAGGGTTTGAATTACTAGAACACCCCCCTTATTCACCAGATTTGGCTCCGTCCGACTATCATCTCTTTCCTCAACTGAAAAAAAGTTTTAAAAGGTCGTTAATTTTCTTCCAACGAGGAGGTAATAAAAGCTGTGGAGGTCTGGTTTGCAGAGCAAGAAGAAACATTTTTTTTTGAAAGGTCTAGAGACGTTGCAGGTTCGTAGTAATAAATGTATCCAATTAAGAGTAGAATATGTTGAGTAATAAAATATTTTGACATTGAAATTTTGTTTGGTTCTATATTAGACTAAGAATTTTTCAATATATCCTCGTACATGAAAATATTTCACAAAATAATCCTCATATTTTTTTAAAGTGTTATAATACTAGGACATATAGATTTGCCAGACCCTGTATTTTAGTTGTATTATAATTAATAAGGAGAATAAAATAGAAAAATTTTATTTGTACTTTATATGAGTACCCGTCTCTATAATAGGGTTTATTTTCCCCTCTAGTTACACACCTGTCTCCGTCATTGCCTAAATAAACAAAACTTGTATATGAACTGTCTCCAACGAGTTCGAGTCCAGCCACTTGAGAACTAAAACACTGCACCCCGCATATTAGTTGTTTAAAACGTATTATAATCCTACATAATCCGGCAAGCCATGACAATTTCCTTTTGTGTCCTAGGATTATGTCGCAGCTAACACCTCTTGGTAACTTTTCAAGAAATTTGATCCTACCCATCAATGAGAATAAGGACCAACTTTTTCTCCGTCTACGTGATTGTAAACGAACACCCAAATTTCGATGACAACATTCTTTTATTTTTTTTTATTTCGAATAAGCTCTTATTATTTTTTTTTCAGTTTCTGTTATCTGGGTTTGACATATTTTATCTGGATTTTTTATTCGTCTAGAAATTGAATGGGATATTTTTATAGGGATTGTCATTGTGTCATTAAGTATGGGAAATTTTCGTCTTTGTTCATTGGTATAATACAATGGTCAAGATGCTATAAATTCCGTTAGAAAAATATTTTCATTCTATTTACAACATAATTTGCTTCAGGGAAGAAACTATTAAGGTATACGTTTACATTAAATTCCAATTTGAATGGTGTAAAGGCCGCTTGACATGGTGCAATACAACTTGCAATGCGATGCAAGAAGCAAAATTTCTTGATCGAATTCAATATATTATTTTTTCACACACTTTATTCTATCTACTATTGGTTGGGTTGACAGCAATGTTGCAATGAAAGAGAATTGCAAGATTAATTTGCAATAAACTCACCTTGCAAGAAATTGCTGAAATTTCTTGCACGTTATATTGCACCATATTAAGCGGCCTTAAGGGCAATGTTATTGGTTCCTAGGTACTTCACCACTGTGGAAAAGTACATAGTTTAGTGTTTAGAAGTTTTGGAAGTTTAAGATCCATCAGTTTCCTTTCTCATGTGAAGAGAACCATCTCTATTTTCCTAGGGTCTACAAACGGACAGTAATCCTCACACCATTGTTCGAATATTTTGATAGCCTCCTGCGTTTTATTCCAAAGTACGTTTTCCAATGTTCCCGTTTGCAGAATGACCATGAGTCGTTGATGAGGAACTGTTTTCAAAACATATCTTTAAGACATATTAGGCCGTATTTATAAAAATGAATTATTTACTTCCAAGTAAAAGGTAGAAGTTAAAGGTTTTGCTCTAGTTCGTATTTATAATCTCTACGTTTTCTGATAAATAAAGTAAAAGGTACAACTCGCTCTGTTGTAAGCAGCCTGTTGAAGGCTATCTGATATTCCTCGTGAGGGTTGGGGTAGGGAGTCATAAGACACTGCATTATACCATACCCACTGTCTCCTAGTAGGATAGTTTTTCTTGTCCTTTTCATGACTTCCCACACTGCCGAATTTTTCAATATACGAGAATCATGAACTGATCCTGGCCAACTTGCATCTATACTAGTTATGACACAATTCTGGTCGCATGTAGCCTGCTAAAACCTTTTCGATTTACATATTCGTCTCCAAATTGGGCTACGAATATGCGTGCAGTCAATAGCCCCAATAGCTGTTGGAAAATTGAACCTGGTCAACCACTCTTTGGCCTGCATGATTTGATTTTCTGTGTTTGGGAACCGGATCCATTCACCGGCCTGTTGTACAATCCACTCAAGCACCTCATGAAATACTGGACACTGTGGGCTGCGTATATCCCAATTCTTCAGCAATTCCGCTCTGGAATCCAGGGTTCGCACAATAACGCAGAGATAGTTTTATTTGCTGTACAGGTGACAGGTAAGTTCCACGAATTTCGTGATCCACGCCAAGAAAGTGGTCCGTCAACCACACCACAATCATTAAAGTCTAAATAACGTTTTGAAATCTGATTTACGTGGCGTACGTCTTGGTTTTTAGTATTTTCTTGTACGTAAATGCACCATATTAGCCATAACAAACACAACCAAGGATACGAGCCCTTCTTGATAGAGTTCAACACAAGAAAACACTCCTATAAATATACTTATTTTCACGTTACAAGCTGTGTGTTCGCCGGGCAACTACTGGGAAAAGTGAGAAAAGTTCTTGTGAACCTAGATTCCTTGTTTAGAAGCAAATCCTTCAGTTTTTGAGCAAATGCTTCTTTTTATAAATACGAAAAACGTAAAACCTTTCACTTTAAAGCAAAGCCTTCGAAGCCAAACCTTTTCCTTCACTTTTTTTTTATACATACGCCTTGAAGGAATTGCTTTATTTTTTGAAAGTAAAAGGTAAGGCTTCCTAATATGTTCGCGAGAGTGAAATAAGTGCCATTTAACATTGAGTGATTTGGATTTCAGCAACATATTCCGTCTCCAAAAGGCAAAATATGAAAAACAATCTCTAGTAACAATTCTATTTCACGTTGAATAGACGTTGATATTTTTATTCCAACAATACACATCTCCTAATTGACAAGATAGCGTATCTCGCAATCAGCCTAATGGGCCGTCATTAATATTATCAAGGCGATCATCTTTATTCGATTGCCACCCTCTGCTTAACCCTAATAAGGCTTCAGCAGGGACAGGAACTGACATCAAAAACTCTTGATTTAAATCACATCATCGCTAATTGGCATATATACGCCGGGGATCTACGGGTATTAACTCTTGACAAATTCAATAATGAAAAACGTCCTTTGGACTACAGCCGATGAGATGATCGGAAGGTTTTTTATAGGAGGGATTTGCCGTCGATAAGGTTATGCTTGTGTCATTTGCGTAAATTTGGCGTAAAACTACAATATTTATTTATACTATAAGGGATGTAAGTAACATTTACTAGTCGAGAACGATTTTGCGCTCGAGCGATAGCAATAAAGCAATAAAGTTCGAGACTAGTAAATCATGGGCTGAAAAGTCCCGGGCCAAACAAAGAAAACACTTTTTGTTTGTTCAAAATTAGTTTTGTTCATCAACGTAATTTCCATCACAAAAAAACGCAAAAAACAACAAAATAGGCCTCAGTGTCTGCGGTAACCTCTTCATTCGAGCAATGTTTTTTACCGGCTAGCATTTTTTTAGGTCTCCGGATAGCCAGTAGTGGCTGGGAGCCAAATCTGGCGAACACGGTGGATGTGGGAGAAATTCGAAGTTCAATTCATCTAGTTTTGCCTATGTTTTATTGACTTGTGTCACGGTGCGTTGTCTTGATGAAACAAAATTATTTCTTTGTTATATGCGGACGTTTTTTTTTGCAATTTCGGCCTTTCCTTTTCATGATAGTCGATGAATATTACACCACGAACATCCCAAAATACCGAGGCCATACCATTCCAGCTGATTGTTATGCTTTCGGGCGCTTTGGACGAGGTTCTCCAGTTGCTGTCCACTCAGATGACGATCGTTTTGATTCTGGAGTGAAGTGATGGATCCATGTCACATGTAGACGCAAAAATTCCGGTTTGTTACGTTTAAACATGGTCAAACACTGCTCTGAAGCATCAACACGTTCTTGTTGTTGGTCAACAGTGAGCAAACGCGTCACCCACTTTGAACACAGCTGTCTCATAGTCAATTTCTCATGCAATATAAAGGCAACACGTTCTTTTGATATCTTTTCGATGTCAGCTAACTCACGCAACTTCACTTTTCGGTCATTCAAAACGGTTTTGTGGATTTTTTTAATGTTTTCTGGGTTTCATTTGGACGTCCAGTGCGTTCCGCATCGTCGGTGCCTCTACAACACGTTTGAAGTCAGAAATTTATCGTTTTATTGTTGTTTCTGATGGAGCGGAGTCCCCATAACACTTTTCAAGCCATTGCTTCGCTTGAACGGTATTTTTTCCCCATCAAGAAACAGTGTGAAATTAAAACACGAAATTGTTTTTGATCCAATGTTTTGAAAATATTAATAATAATAATAATAATAATAATCGAACAAACCTCGAATTCGAAAATTTTTTTAATGCCATTTTTATAGAATTTCGTCTAAAAAATGTAACTGCTGCAATTTTTTTCAATTCGAGATTTTATTTATAAAATTCTAATTACATTTATGTCTTAGAAAATCTCATAATATATAAAAACAATGTAAATCGTACTATTGAATTTAGATAGGTACCTAATCTGTATACGTTATTCATTACAATATTTTTTGCATTTTCTGAGATTAACCATAGTAATATATTATTTTTTTCACACCGTCGGAAAGTAGAGATTTCAACGAACAGCAAGCATACCAAATATTTGAAAAAAGCTGATATTTTGACGGGTGAATTTTCGATTGAAAATTAGGGTGCTTTTTCGATATTACGTCAAAATAAGGTGAAAAAAATAAATTTTTCAAATCAAATAAATTACAGTCTATTTGGGACATAATAAGGTGAGTTTTCATCAAATTTCGTGAAAAAAAGGTTTTTTTTTGTAAAAGATAAAAATAAAAAACCAAAAACATGGTTTTTTGAATTTTCCACATACATTTTGAGGTTATGTGAAAAAAGTGTTGATACAAAAGTTGTAGATCTTTTTATTACCTACAACTTTGCCATTTGACTTTTTTCCATAGTAAATGTAATTTTGTTGGAAATCGAGATAAATCGTTTTTGACCCTTAAAAACTCACCTCCTACCCCTTCCCGACCTCAGATCGCCCGTAAATTATTTTTCCTTCCATTTTTTAATATTATCCTCCTTTTCCAATGGGTTTCGTCCTACTATAATTTTGTTTTCACTTTTTATTATTTTTAAAGGCTTCTACCCTGGCCTATCCCCGGACTCCTTAAAAACCCAAAGATGTCCGGGTAAATCCGGAAGTATGGAAACCCTCTGTAAGATGAAAGGAGCTGAACTGTGTGTTTTCAACAAAGAGATTCGTAAAAACTTGAAAACTCGCTGTTTTTTCGTTATGTTAACTTTGGAACAGTTTAGTTCTTGCGACCTACTTCAGAATAATCACACCTCTAGTTCCTTATATTTTCTGACATTAATAATACCTTATACCTACACCCATTACCTATATATTATTATTTATGATAATATTAGAAAGAAAATAAAATTTTAAATAGATTTCAGTGCAGTGTGATACATTTAAAATTTTTATTCAACGTTATATTTATCATAACATTACTAAACACTGATTATTTGACAAAAAAAGAATGTTTTTATTGTACCTACTTTTTATAGGCTCAAGCAGGCTTTGTAGGTAAACGTGTGTCATATCATAAAACAATCGTTTCAAGACATTTCGGGAGCGGATCGCGTAGTGATTACATGTCATTATATCCGTTTATTGAAATTTCTTAATATTTTTAAGTGTTAGGGCGTATAAATTGTAAACAATAGGATCTAATTGTGAATAATTATAAACAATAGTGTTGGTAAAATATGGATAATTTATTGCCTAAGAGATTGGATTTAAGGTAGGATTTATTTCATTTATGATTTTTCATAGTAGGTATCTACCACTGTATTAAAATGGACTCGTCCGACTTAAAACATTTTCTTTATTTGTATATATATAAAAAATCATTTTATTTGATAAAAAAGGTCTAGGAGCTGGATACGAAACCTCTACAATCTAAAAGAATAGAAAATATGCGATATTTTTTAAACAAAAAACAAAATAAATGGAACTATTTGACACCGCATGACAGAAACCTAGTTGCTAATCAACTTTTAATAATATTATAAATCAGATAAAAGATATCCTGTGTATAAACTGTCAAAGAGGAATAGTCCAAATAATAAAATAACTACTTTCTCAGTTAGGTTAAAGGGTATAATATAACTATATTTTTATGCATTTTGACTTGCTATTATTCTACAACTTTTTTACATTTATACGAGGGTAGAAGTGGTTGTAATTGACAGGTCCAAAAGTATCGAACCAAATATCTCTAAAACGAAAAAAATGATAATCGTGAAGCTTTGTAGGCAAGTACAATGAAGTGTCTACCCCTTGTGGTTTGTTGACTTTGCTCTAACAGCGGGATAAGAAAATTCCTGTATTTTTACGATTTTTGGCGGTAAATTCAAAATAATAATAAAATAATTTAATGGGATTTATACTATCCAAAATAATCTGTTCGTGTTTTTAGTTTTATATTTAATTTGGCAACACTATTATTAATTATTAACCTCGAAACATAGTATAATAAAATCTATTTGGAAGGTCATCTTTTTTTTTGTGCAAAAAAATGTATCCTTCGATAACTTGAAATAGTTTTCTATCCCTATAAATGTCTTTTATCCCTTCGGATAATAAGCATGTTATTTGTCGATGTCGGGCTAAGAAAGCCGTAGCAGAAGGGCGAGACAACCAATAAGGGTGAGCAGTCATTTGTTGTTATCTCAAGACTACAGAAGCAAAGGCAAAATAACCGTGATGGCCATCAAGGGACTTGAGTGCAAACACTGATAAGGGCTGAAGTGCTACTGCTAAATTGAGGGTCGCCCTTCAATCACACCGAAATACTAGACAACTCTATTAGTAGAACATCGTGTCTCCGTGTTTATTGTTTTTAAGTTGAGAATTCCGTGCTCTCACGGATACTCATGGTGTTAAAAGAAAAATAAGTCACTAGGGGTATTTGTTTGTTCAATTTAAAAACCTTTTTAGGTTATTTTATAGGAATCTGTAAATGTGTAGGTGGAACTAAGATAATAGTCGTCAATTAGGTATCATATTATTAAAAAATATACAGGGTGTTCCAGGACTATGTTCCAAAAACTTGTATTTGTATTTGTTGGTTCAATTTAAAATCCTTTTTAGGTTATTTTATAGGAATCTGTAAATGTCTAGGTGGAACTAAGATAAAGGTCGTAGATTAGGTATAATATTATTCAAAAATATACAGGGTGTTCCAGGACTATGTTCCAAAAACTTGTATTTGTTTATTCAATTTAAAAACCTTTTTAGGTTATTTTCTAGGAATCTCTAGATGTCTAGGTGGAACTAAGATAAAAGTCTTCAATTAGGCATCACAATGTTTAAAAATATACATGGTGTTCCAGAGCTAAGTACCAAAAACTTGTGTTTATATTTGTTCAATTGAAAAACTTTTTTTGGGTAATTTCTAGGGATTTGTAGATGTCTAGGTGGAACTAAGATAAAAGTCGTCAATTAGGTATCACATTGTTTAAATATATATACAGTGTGTTCCAGGACTAAGTTCCAAAAACTTGTATTTGTATTTGTTTGTTCAATTTAAAAACCTTTTTAGGTTATTTTCTATGAAACTGTAGACGTCTAGGTGGAAGTGAGATAAAAGTTTTCAATTAGGCATCACAATGTTTAAAATTATACATGGTGTTCCAGAGCTAAGTACCAAAAACTTGTGTTTGTATTTGTTCAATTTAAAAACCTCTTTAGGTTATTTTCTAAGAAACTGTAGATGTCTAGGTGGAACTAAGATAAAAGTCTTCAATAAGGTATCACATTATTTAAATATATATAGGTTGTTCCACGACTAAGCACCAAAAACGTGTATTTGTATTTGCTGAATTTAAAAACCTTTCTAGGTGATTTCCTATTAATCCGTATATGTCTAGGTAGAACTAAGATAAAAGTCGTCAATTAGGTATCACATTGTTTAAATATATATACAGTGTGTTCCAGGACTATGTACCAAAAACCTGTATTTGTATTTGGTTGATCAATTTAAAAAGCTTTTTAGGTTATTTTCTAGGAATTTGTAACTTATTTAAACATTAAAAAAATCTTCTTGTGACATCTCGATAAAATTAACGGTGTAAGAGATTTGGTCAATTTTATGTAGCACTGCACACCTATGTCTCCGTCGGCTTTATGCTGAACAAATATTTATGACCCGTAAAACACTTTCCACAATAGCGGCAAAATTAAAGGAAAGCGGAATATGATTGACAGCTGTCTTGATGCAGACATGAAACAATTAGAAAAGGTCTGGTTATAACGAAATGGATTGGTAATGGGTGTATCTAGAATCTAGACTTTGTACATTACATTTTATGAATTTTTTTTTCTTTTTTTTTTCAGTGGCGTCACCGATTGGTTTCGTAATGCTCCGCAACGATTCGGTAAGTTTTATATTTAATACATACATTTATATTTTGTGATATTTAAATACTTTTGCAATTCAAAATAAGGCGATTTTAAGGCAATGAGAAAATAATTAAATTGCACAGGGTATTGGGAAAAAGGGGACAAATATGAATTCAAATTAATATAGGTACTCACTCATTCAAGCCTAACAAATGATTTAAAATATGTTTGATCGTCTAAAAATATTCAGGAATCTGATAATTAAAGTATAAAAATGGTGTGGCTGGAAAAATTTGAGGTCGCTGTTACATTTGAAGTATGAAATTTATTTATAACCTAGTGTATCATTTTTTCTTTGATAGTATGCAGCACTTATTACATGCTAAAAACTTATTACAAAATCTGCTATTTTTATATTTTTTTAAGTTGCCGCAAGTAATTATCTCATTTTTGAAAAATATTCTTATCCTAACCATTGCTTTTATTTGTTAACTACAAAATCCATCTAGCCATATAGTTTATCTTCTAGAATTTGCAAAAAGTACTTGAATTTGTATTCTCAGTTTAAGTTCATTTATAAGAATTTCCTAAATTGTCTTAATTCTGTGGTAGTGGTAGCGCAGCTTGCTTCAACCTTCCAAAATACTTAACCCCAAATCTTTTTATGTATAGTTGACGTAAAAGATATAGTGCCAGCTATCTAATCGTATATCCCCTTTAAGTTATGTTGCGGAGCTAAACTCTGAAAGGTATTCATATTATTTTCGCCTACTCACCAAACATAATTCTATATTGTATTTTGACCCATCAGTCCATCCTTTCTTAACTGTATCGTGTGTATAATACCGAATTTAGTCCAAATAGATAATTGCTAATGAATATATGTATACTTACTTACAATTTCCACACAAAAACACACACATACATTCTTGATGTCAGACCACCGACTAAATAGAACACCTGCAACCATCCATCTCTCAAAAATAGTTATAGTTCAGTCAAACTATTAAAGGCACTCACTCGCTGTCGCTCGTTCGTACTTTAAACAGTTTCATTTATTAATCGCCTTCATTAACAAACTAGTTTATTAAATAACTATTAACGATTATTAGTTGAAATTATAACATTAAATGAATTTGTCGTCAACTAAGTAAGCATTTTATATAATTATAAATTAGACTGGGCTATGACGGTATACTCTTAGTCTTAGAGTCTAACAAAAAGCCGGCAACTTTAAATTCGCACTATACCTTTTACGTCAACTATAATCACAAGCATGTTCACCAACTGTTTTTCTGTATATATTTTTTGAGTTTGCTGCGTTAAACCTTTTTAGAGATTTTTGACACTAAATTGACTCCTGTTCTTCCGTCAACAGATGCGGTATCCAAACTAATTTTTTTACAGATAAAATTCTTCATGTAAAATGTTTTGAATTGTTGAATAGATGAGGCTTTTACTTGATGAAGATCCATACTTAACTATGAAATAAAACAATTTAATTTGTTCATATCTTCATTATATTAGAACTACGTTCAATATATAATCGTGACGCGTTTCGCTAACACAGTAGCTTTCTCAACCGAGTCACGAATATATATTGAACGTAGTTCTAATATAATGAAGATTTAAACAAATTAAATTGTTTTATTTGTTCGTTTTGAATTGTGGTCTTCTCTCCTTTAATCTCACGATGTGTGACATACAAATACAGCGCATTTTTCAGCGAAATGATTGGATAATTAAGAGCGAAAAACTGGAAACTTCGTAATTTTTTCAAAAATGTATATCTTCGTTTTTTTTCAAGTTATATCGTTGAAACTTCGTAGAAAACAAATCCTTTGTATGCGCTTTATCTGCGTGAAGAGCAGGTTTATACGATGGGATAATTACCTTTGTGGAATTGCAATTGCAATTTTTAATGCAATATTTTTCAGTGGGTCGGGATGCGTTACAGTTACTTAGGCTGAATCTAACTTTGAAAACGGTTTTGAAAAATACTGATATAGAGCAGCAAAACGTACATTTTCGATTTGTGATAAAAAAAATTATGAATGGAAGGGAGCATTGTATCAAACACCTAAACTCGGTTTAATGATGTTTAGACTGATGTAATTGATTGATAATAAATACATATGTCTGTCACAGTCTAAACATCATTTATCACTAAACCGAGGTTAGGTGTTTGATACAACGAGCCCTAAACCTATTGATGTACCATAATCATACAATAATAGTAGTTTGTACAACTAGTGCGCAAAGCGTCACTTTTTCCACGAGCGCAATTCTAGCGAGTCGGAAAAGTGATTTGCGTAAAAGTTGTACACAATATTTTTTCTACAACCACACTTATTAATGAAATAAAATCAGAAATTTATATAGGTATTTTATTGAAACTTTGAACAGAAAGAACATACAAAATGAAAATTTAATATAGAAAAATCAGTTGAGTGTATGTTCAATAGTGAAAAATGAATAATGAATAAATAAATAATCAAATAAATAGTTTGCCTATTTTTGGTTTAAATTTAAAATTTTTACACCCAGAAATTCACTAAGTATATCTAATAAATATGTTGAATTGTCAAAAAAAGTTGACAGGTCATAGGTAGCTTGACATTTCGGTACGGAAAAGTGCCATAGCGTGTACTTTTCGCATTACTTTTCTAACAGTTATCAAAATAATTAAGAAAAGGCCTGGTAGTTGTGGTTGTTGGAAAACATAATTATCATTTATCCATAATACTAAAACTTCTACTCTTTTACACATTATAAAAATATTATAAAATGTAATAATTAACAAGTGAATATATAAAAGAAGATAGACAACTTAATTTTCCTACAACCACTATGCAAAACACACCTTTTTACACAAATTTCTATACGCAAAGCAGGCCTTTTTTAATTCTTTTGATAACTGTTGGAAAAGTAATGCGAAAACTACACGCTATGGCACTTTTCCGCACCGAAATATCAAACAAAGCTACCTATGATCTGTCAACTTTTTTTGACAATTCAACATATTTATTATACTTAGTGAATTTCTGGGTGTAAAAATTTTAAATTCAAACCAAAAATACGTAAACTATTTATTTGATTATTTATTTACTCATTATTCGTTGTTCACTATTAAACATACACTCAACTGATTATTCTATATTAAATTTTCCTCTTGTATGTTCTTTCTGTTCAAAGTTTTAATAAAATACCTAAGTATATAAATTTCTGTTTTTATTTCATTAATAAATGTGGTTGTAGAACTAACTTCTGTGTTCATGGGAAAAGTGACGCTTTGCGCACTAGTTGTACAAACTACTATTGTTCCATACATTACGGACACAGTGGATAATCTGACTTTCCGTTATCTTTCAGTTGATACACTATTTGTAATTTTGAACTCTAATATAAATATTTGATTGTATTAATAAAATAGAAACATGTATGGGGGCCATTTTAAATTATTTTATTTTTCCATATAAATCGCTAAAGGGAAACTTAACTCTTTGCACCAAACGATAAGTGTCACTTATCTGCCAGTAAGTTTCCCTTAATTTAAGCGGTAGTTAGACCGGCCCTCAAAGGTATTTAAGTGACACTTAACCTAACATTTTTGGATAACGCAAGCGAAGAGCTGAGTTAAAGAAAGAGGTAATAAAGCAAAGTCTGTGTAAGTGTGCCAATATGGAATTATTACGATTAATACGTGACTTTGACGCGGTTTATGACGATATTGAAGTCCTAGAAATAATTGTTGCATATGGAGTACCTCGCCAAATTCGTACACGTCCTGATCATTTTCATTATTTTGACGATCTGACGTTTTATAAAAGATTCCGTCCTACGAAACCTACTGTTTTACATTTATTAATATTGATTGAAGACCAATTAGAATATCCATATGATCGGTAAGTTGGGAGAATCTAACCACTACACATTGATGTGTCTATTTTTTTGAAAGCAGGTTTCGTTGTTTCTAGTGCCATTTATAATCCTATTGTAATTCAGAGAATCTACTTATAATTTATAATGATAAAAAAATACGGGAAACTATAACCTAACCTAACTTTAAATTTAGATTAACAAATACTACATGCGACACTAATAAAAAAACATGGCCAGTGCTAATACAAGAATGGAAAAATAGCTATAAAATTCCAACGATGCCACATCTTCTTTATTTTAAGTGTTACTTAGTTAAACCAGGTCAAAATTTGAATGGTGCAAAAGAACATAAATGTAAGTGACCCTTATAGTTAGTGATACTTTACCAAGTATCAGTTTTAGGGATAAGTGGTGCAAATGGACCTTAGTGCTTTAAGTAAACATATAATATTTGTTGACACTTGACAGGCGCCCTTGTACAAGGCGAAGTTTAGCACTCTTACTGAGAGGCAGAAAGAAGTTATTGTTAGTTATTGTTTCATTTTTTATCAATGCACGCCACTTTCTACATATTTTACTTCAACTATCCCTTTAACCACTTTAATACACCATTGCGCTTTCTCCGATTAGCTTCAAAGGTAAAACTCCCCCATATGAAGAAATCTAATTGTTGTTCCAATTGATGTATCCATCATTAGAGCAAACAAACACAAACACGTGCGGATGTTTGATCTGGTATCGTCAATGACCCAACAACGGGCTTTTATCGGTTAGCTACCGTCTGCCGTTAACTAGACAACCCCCCGTTCACGGACCTTTATATGCGAGATTTTGCATAATAGTCAGAAAAATATAAATCGGCTTAAGGGCTTAAATTGGATGGGGGAGCTATAGTTGTTTTAGATTTATTAATTGGTGAATAAATCAGCTGAGAGAGAGAGAGTGGGAGTGGGTGAGAGATGATGCCATAAATAAATTAGTTGTTTTGAAAATGGCATTTGCTTCGGATACGTTGAATTTAATTTATTTCGATGGTTCGCGATTTGATTTGATAGCCGTAAATTTCGATTCGTTAATGTTATATAATTAATTGATGAGTTAATTCGATGCAATTGGTTATAATTTCTAACACAACTAACCACACAGGATATATGGATAATTATAATTAATCTAATTTGATAGAAAATTCAGGTGAAATAAATGACGAAAATACAAAAATAAACATATCTGCGTAAGCCACCAGAGGTATCTTATTGTGACTTATTTATACATACAGTGTGTACATAAAGTAACGTAACTTGCTAATATTTCATTTCCGTTAGGTTTACAAAAAAAAAGTTGAATAAAAGTTTTTTTCAAAATAACTATATTTTTTTAAATAGTACACCATGTATATATTCTCAGTTTTTTATAATCTATTAAATTACAAATACAACCGTCAAGACCGCATAATTCTATCTTTAATAATTCCAAAGTTACATTGGTTTGAATCTAAAATTATAAAAAAATTGTTCATGTCTAAAAAGTACTAGGTTTTTCTGTCATTAATATTAATTATTAAAGTTTTAGGTTTCTCGCCAAAAATTCCAAACTTCCCGCCAAAATTTCAGGTCTCCCGCTAATACGGTTTCCCGTTAAGAATTTCAAGTTTCCCGCTTAAATTTTACCCATTGATGTATTCCATGTTTCTCTTGGTCTTCCTTTTTTTCTTTTTATTTGTATTTTTGCTTCATATGTTCTTTCAACTTGTCTTTTATTGTCCATTCTTTGAATGTGTCCCCACCAGCTTAGTTGTCGTTGTTCTATAAAGTTCAATATTGGTTGCACCCCCAATTCTTCTCGTATGTTTGTATTTCTTATTTTGTCCTTTCTATTCACTCCTAAAGTTTTTCTCAGGTATTTCATTTCCGCAGCTTGTATTTTGCTCTTCTGCTTTTTTGTGAGTATTTGCATCCATATGTTAAGACTGCACGATATATCGTGTTATATACCTTTATCTTTGTTTGCTTCGAGATTTCTTTTTTATCTATAAATTTTTTATTCATAGCTTAGTATAGTTAAATTGTTTTATCGATCCTATCATTTATTTCTGCTTCCTCTTTTCCAGATTTTTTGACCATTATTCCCAAATATTTGTATTCTTTTACTTGTTCAATTTGAGTGTTGTCTATCCTAATTTCTGTTTTGATATTTGGGTTTCCTATTACCAGTATTTTGGTTTTGTTTGTATTGATTCTCATACCCTCTTCTTCCATTACATTTTTCCATATGTTTATATTTTCTTGTAATCTCTTTTCACTTCCTGCAATCAGTATTACATCGTCTGCAAAGACCCCTTCAGCTATTTCGATTCTTTCCAGATTTCTATAACCTACAAACATTTTCATTATTTTCTCTTCACTTTTCTTGATGATGATATCCATGTACGTTGAACAATATTGGGCTTAGTCCTCCTCCTTGTCTTAATCCTATAGTTGTTTTGAATTCATCAGACTTCATGTTGTTTCGTACTATGAAAGTATTATTTGTTTCATATATATTTAGAATAATTTTAATGATTTTATTTTCTATTCCTCTATCTTTCAATCCTTTCCATATTTTCTCTCTAGGGACCGTATCAAATGCTTTCTCCAGATCTATGAATGCCAGATATGTAATTTTGTTCTCCAAATGCCTCTTTTCTTCTAGTTGTTTTAATGTGAAGATATGATCTTGTGGGCTTCTTCCTGATCTAAATCCATTTTGTGCCTCTGACATCTGGTTTTCTATTGGAGTTTTAATTTTGTTATTTATAATTTGTTCGTATATCTGCATAATGGTATTTAGAAAGGGTTATTTTAGAAGGGTAATTTTGGCATTGTTTTGGGTCTCCTTTCTTGTGTATAAGGGTTATTAGTGCTACTCCCCATTCTCCTGGAATTTTTCTGTTTTGCCAAGCTTTATTTATAATTCCCAATAGTACTTCCAATCCTACTTCTCCTAGAGTCTTGATCATTTCGGTTGTGATTTTATGGTTTCCTGGTGTTTTTCCGTTTTTCAACTTTTTAACAACATTTGTTAGTTCTTCCTTTGTTATTTTTTGGATTTCTACTTCTTTAGTTTGATTTTCTGTTTCTGGTTTTCCTTCGGTGTTTTTATTCGGCTGAGTTTGATCGTCTAATAATTCTTGGAAATATTCTTTCCATCTTTCCATTATGTCTTTTCCATTTGTTAAAATTTCTTGGTTTTTATCTTTAATGTATTGTTCAGTTACTTTCTTTTCTGTTTTTAATGATTTCAAAACTTTGTAGAATAGTTTTTGGTTACCTGAGCTGTCTTTTTCCATTTTGTAACTAATTACAAAAGAACTCAGTGCTTTAATGGCTGCTTGACTATCCGACATCATGATAATCTTTTGCCCTTTTATATCCTTTGTCAATATTGAACTGGTCACACTTTCTTATGGCGTGAATTTCCGCTTAAAAGATACTTGCGGATTTTCCCAAGCTTTCAGAGTGTTTGGTTCCTGGTCCGTACACTCCTATCCCAGTTCCTTCTATTGCTTTTGAGCCGTCTGTGTACCATTGAATGGTATTCTTTCCAAGTCTGGTAATGGTATTAGGATCCCATTCCTTCTTGTTGCTGAACTCCGCAACGAATTTCTTACAAAAGTTATACCTTTTCATCATACCATCTTGTGGATGTCCCAGGTTTTTTGATTTCTAAGAAGTAAGGAGGTGGTTTTTTTGATTCCCATGATGATACTCATAGATGTTGAATCTCTACCTGCAATCAGTATTACCACGAAGCACAGGATTGATCCGTTTTAGACGTGCGTCATCTTAAAATGTTCGTCTTGAGTTTGCCTATCGACCCTTGTTCCAGGATTTTTGTTTTCGAATTTTATTTTTCTGTAATTTGTGTCCAAAAATTTACTTTCATGGAAAAATGGCGATTTTGGGTGCAAAAGTCATCCTAGCGAACGCAACATTGAGTTTTTACAAAACTTTTTTGAAGGAAACTCTTCCTCTTGACAACCCCTACAACCCCCTGTCGGAAATGACGACCTTTATGAGAAACTTGTATTGAACGAAAAGTGTTCAGTATCACCTAAGGAATATGTCCGAATTTTTGGAAATTTTCCGAGATTCTGGAATTTGGCGATTTCATGGCCAAATTAAATGGCCAAAAATATCCTCAAACATTCTGAGATAATTTGTACGTATTGCTGGATTGATTACAAACACTTTTTATTGAAACAAATTTAGATTTTTGTTCCAATAGATTTTTGAGGAACAATTTCCTTTCGCATCAATAGTTTTGGATCACTATGGTCGTTTTTAGGCATGACGGCCAATTTCTCTCGCAATTTGACGTACACAGGGTTGTAGGGGTTGTCAAAAGGAAGAGTTTCCTTCAAAAAAGTTTTGTAAAAACTCCATGTTGCGTTCGCTAGGATGACTTTTGCACCCAAAATCGCCATTTTTCCATGAAAGTAAATTTTTGGACACAAATTACAGAAAAATAAAATTCGAAATCAAAAATCCCGGAACAAGGGTCGATAGGCAAACTCAAGACGAACATTTTAAGGTGACGCACGTCTAAAACGGATCAATCCTGTGAGTCGTAGAGTAATTTGGGTGCGTCGTCTATATACGAAACAACCTTTATTCTTAAAGAAAAAAAGATCCTGTTGTTTACAATTAACGGTAGTTGATGAAATCATCACTCTTTTTTATGCAAAAAAGAGACCCGAGACGAGACCCGCGCAAAAGTAGGATACCGTCAACGAATAGAAGGTTTAAGAATACGAGTTTTTGAGTTTAGTAAATTAAATGTTGAAAAGTGTTTAAATGATTCATACAAATCAAATAAATTTTGATTTTGATTGAGTGGATTCAAAAAAGTTTTAGGTGGATAGGTATTTGTTTTACTCTTTATAATTGAAATTTGTGTAATGCACAGGTGTAAATTTTGAACAATACCAAAAGGATTTGCCGTAACCATGAGCTTGTTAATCTATAACTACCTCCTTCGTGTTGTTATTCAATATCAAAACCCTTAAGAAAACCTTATCAAAAGAGACAATTTTTTAACTTAATCACGTACCTACAAACATTCAGGTTGATATTTTGTCGACTAGACAAAGATTAGACCGCTTTTTGTGAATTCTTCTATTGAAAAATACCGTCCTAATTCCATCATAATAACAGTATTTTCTACATAGATGATCAATTTCATTATATTATCTTGAAATTCAAGATGGCACCACGCTGTCTCCTGAGTTTTTGTTTGGTTATTGGTACGACTTGGGTGTCGGTACGATTTTAACGACAATGGTCTTACGTTCCAAATACCTTTCAAATAGTAAAATCAAACATTTGAAAGTATATCAGTTGAAATTATACTTAAAATAGCAAATTTGAGGTTAACTCGAAAAAGGTGTGAAAATTAATTAATTTACAGCTGTCAAGAAGGTTGTTTTGTTACTTACCCGGCTGTCAGACTGTTTGGCCACATCTACTTTGGTCCCTGTAACAACAATAATAGGTATTTTAATTAAAATTGTAAATTTAGACATGATTTCTTTAATCTTCACTTTTTTTCCCACTTCATGCGATGTTTATGAATCTCTACAATAATGCCAAGGTAATATTTCTTAAAGACCGAAAGAATTAAATTTTTGCAAGAAAAATTATATTTTTTAAAATTTATGCTTCATGTTTATTAAGGTATCTTCATCACTTTTTATTGTCTTAAAATAATTAAACACTTGACGAGTTTGTCCTTTAGTACATTTACGATTTTCTTCATTAACGGCTAACATTTTTACAAACACTTTATTGTACAAAGCAGAAACAACTGTGTGACGCTACGCTACTGAAAATCACCACCTGATGAGGTTCGATGCAACTGGCGTTTGTCAAAATTTTACCACCAATAGCATCCGAGTAGGCAAGGCACTATTACTCTGTTTCTCTTAGTTGGTAATTTCTGGGACATCAAGTTAGTTGGCGAATACTGTAACACTGTTGACTGTTTTAATAGCCTGGCGAATGCGCCTAATACTGTTGTACCCACCAAAATGCACTGTTTAGACCAGGGATTCCCAAAATGGTTTCCCAGGGGTGAACATAATCGAAAACTGATTTTGGGGGGTCGACGAGGTCTAAAAAGTTGTTATTTGAAACTTTCAAGATACTGTGTGTTACGTGTGCCAACTTTTTATAAGAATGAGTATTTTATATCAATAGGAAAAAAACTAAAAATAGGTAATTTTATTCTTTACAATAATAGTTTTAGTGACTTTTGCCCTAAAGTGCATAGTTCTCGAGATAAAGTCCAAAAATGTTTTTTTTAAGATGGCACTTGAAGCTCCAGCGGAATCTGTCAGCATTTCGTGATTAAATGTGATCCTTAACCTTATAAAAAAAATTGTATCGGAAATTTAGTGCGACGTTGTCAAAAATAACGCTAATATTCGCATATTCAAGTATTGCTAATTTGGTATGCAATTGATCGTAAGCCGTATTTTGAAAAAAGAAAGTTCACATCGATGTAGCTTTTAATAAAAAATCTTTTGCCCCATATTTGCAATAAAGTTTATCAGCTCGTTTGATTTTACAAAAGCATTTTTAAACATCTGCAGCGATCCCATGAATAGCATCTCCGTAGCTGACGAACTGACGATATAAAAGGCCAAAAGCGAGGGAGGAAGTAGGTAGGTATATTTGTATTTTGAGCAATATTCGATGAGAGATGTTCCAACGGATATTGGTTTTGAAGTTTACATCCTCTTTAATGAGCCTTATATTGGAAATTCGCTCGACTGTGACTAACGCTCTTTTTGCTCTTGATTCTTGATTCGTTTAAATAAAAAGCTCTTAAAGTTGCCGACACGGCTAAGGAGCATTTTAACTTTTTTTTCCCTTCTAATGTTCGCTATTTTCCTGTTACCTGCTTTACTTCGATGACTGGTAATTGTTACAGATATGCACAATTGAACACTTGACTTTCTCAATACGGAAAAAACTCAATAAAATCCGACAGTTCAGATTATTATTTTTGTACTGGGTTGGGATAAAGTATGGAACCAAGTAAATATCTTTTAAATAAAAAGAACGATATTTTTGAAAATTTGCAGGTAAGTGCAATGGAACAAAATGCATCTGATGTACATTTTTTTGGTAATATATACTTCCGGTTTAACCGGAAATGCCATCAACTTCTTTAATTTAAATGGGACACCCTATATATTTTTACAGATTTTGAAAGAGCCTGTTATTTTGAATTCATACATACTGAGTTCAGTGTAAAAACGAGGAATATAGCACTTCAATCAACCTCTTTTGAGTTTTTTGCATTAGAGCAAAAAACTATTTAGATAAACTAATTGATGTTGTTTGTATGCATAATAATAAATAAACGAGTATTGTTTAGTAGGTCTTTTGTTCTCCAAGTGTCAAATTCAAATTGACGGAAATAAATTTCAATTAAGTGAAAAAGAGCGTATTGAAATTTTAATGATGATATAGTTGGTGCAAGAATTGTCAGACGATGATTTTGACCGACGGCTGGAATTTTGCGAACGGCTAATGGACATCTGTAATGTCGACGACAATTTTTCTTCTAACATAGTTTTTTGCGATGAGGCAACTTTTTGTTTAAATGGAATAGTTAATCGCCATAACTCAAGGTATTGGTCAAATGAGAATCCTCATTGGATTCATGAAGCACATACCCAGCATCCACAGAAGTTAAATGTTTGGATGGGAATTGTCGAAAATAGGCTTATAGGCCCATTTTTTATCGACGGAAACTTGAATGGTGACAAGTATTTGGATCTACTAAATAGCGAAATTATTCCTGCACTTCAACAGAATGGGCAATTACCACAAAATGTTTGATTTCAACAAGATGGAGCACCTCCCCACTATGATAGACGGGTTAGCGATTTTCTGGATGCGAATTTTCCAAATCGATGGATTGGACGTAGAGGATTCATAGAGTGGCCTGCTTGTTCTCCAGATCTTAGTCCGTTAGATTTTTTTCTTTGGGGTTATCTAAAATCTTGTGTTCACGTTGGATGACCAACAAACTTACAGCAATTGAGATAAAGAATTATTGATGAATGTGAACTAATACGTGGAGAAGTCTTGGAGAGAGTGACTCAAGAATTTGTGAATAGGATGGCATATTGTCAGCAAGTAAAAGGCGAGCATTTTGAACATTTGAAGTAATTTTGTTTCTCATTATTCTAAAATAATGAAATGTACACCTATTGTACAACCAACAGTGAGTTATTCCTCGTTTTTACAAAAATTTTTACACTAAACTCAGTTTCTATGAATTCAAAATAAAAAAGCTTTTTCAAAATCTGTAAAAATATATAGGGTGTTCCATTTAAATTAAACAAATTGATGGTATTTCCGGTTAAACCGGAAGTATATCAGTAACAAAAAAATGTACATCAGATGCATTTTGTTCCAATGCACTTACCTGCACTAACTAAAGTTTTTGTAAATACATACCAATCGATTCGTAAATCAAGATAGGCGGAGACAATTATTCAGTCAATTGTATTGTTTTATTAAGCCAGAAGTGACAGCGCTTCATCTAACAAGGTTTATTGTTTTGTAGTTGTATCGACCAATTTCTTCCAATTTTAAAGGCTCTAGTGGACTTTAAATTTTTACTTAAATAAGATTGTTAAGGTCATGGTGCGTAGACATTTATCACGTGTTCAAATGATAAGTGCTGTGAATATGATTGAGGTTGGTGTTTCGCAAGCTGATGTTGCACGTCATTTTGACGTCTCTCAGGGCTTGATTTCGCGATTATGGCATCGATATGAACAATTTGGTGATGTCTCTGAAAGACATGGAGATCGTCAACGTGCAACTACCCCTCGACAGGATCGATATGTGGTAGGATTAGCTCGCCGAAATATAAAGGCCACTGTGGGGCCTTAGCAAATGCCAACAACATTAATGTGTGTGGCCAAACTTTGAGGAATAGACTACATGATGCTGGCCTACACGCCACACGTCCATTAAGGGTTCCCAAGTTACGTCATGGAAATCGTGGACTAAGGTTAATGTGGACACAAGAACATGTTCATTGGGGCTTACAAGAATGGAGTTCTGTGTTAATCACGAATGAATCTAGGTTTTGTCTCTATCCTGACTCAAGAAGAGTGAGAGTCTTGAGAGGACCTGGTCGACAAGAAAGACTCAGACATGGTGGTCTACAAGTTATGATGTCGGCTGGAATAATTTTTCATCTCGAACTGTTTGCGGAAGGCACTTTGAATAAGTTCCAATTATTGACAGTATCTTAGAACCTGTTGTCTATCCATTTACCACTGCTGCAGGACCTGATTTGCTTTACATGCAGGACAATGCAAGGCCACATACTGCAGCAACAGTAAGAGATTGGTTTGATACTGAGGAAATTACCCTTCTACCGTGGCCAGCACAGTCACCAGACCTTAACCCCATCGAGCATGTATGGGATATACTCCAGAGACAGATCGTTCTTCATTTGCATCATGTTAATACTCGTCAAGGTCTCCAAGATCTTCTTACACAAGAATGGGCATTATTACCACAAAACGAAATTGATCATTTAATTTTAAGTATGCCAAGACGGTGTCAAGCTGTAAATAATGCTTTTGGAGGAAATACAGATTATTAAAAACATTTTTTGTTCATATTCATATTACTGACTAATCAGTCATCATAACGAAATGTCACTTTTGAAAATCCGATTAAAATTCATTTATATACGAGGAAAAATCTTTGTGTTCCTTAGACATTTTTGATGTGTGTATTTCCCCGACTATACTATCTACGTAGTCGACCCTGTAGCTTATGTTTGATTGCTCAGAAGAGTAAAAAAATTAATTTTACTTCACTCAATAGGGCTAGAAATTGCTTTTTTCGGTTCCACGTCTACCAAACCCCCAACACGGTTTGTTAAACTCAAGGATATTAACGAGAAAACGATTCAAAATGCACTTCTAAAAATTTTATTGTGTTGCCGCCTTTGGAAATTGTCGACCATTGTTGGTGCGTTTTTTGGTAAAGTAAAATTTCCGGGTGGTTGCGTCTAAGTGTGCAAACCACCAGAAAATTGATGTAAACTTGCGACCTTCTTGGAGATTTACACGATTTCTTCGACACCGATAACATCTGAAAGGAACTCTTAGAAATCACTTAATGGCAGCTGAACGGATTGTCCATACCTTGCCCACAATGGTTGGCTTGTTAATATCTTATCAGACCAATCTAGAATGGAAATAAGGACTCGATTCCACTATAAGGAATATTTTAATGAGATAATACAAGTATGTCCTCATTTTAATGATTGTACTTGTATATTTGAAAAAATATACAAGGTGTTTCAGGAGGTGATTGCCCGTATAAATTCTTTTCAGAACATTCAGTCAGTCCACGCCCTTCCGAGATATCACCTCTAAAAGATGCTGAGTCAATTTTTTGTAAAATCTAAGTAAAGATGGTAGCTTGAAATTTTGTATTTTCCGTGCACTCGCAATGACTTACCACCGGAGTTTTTTTAAAATTCCTGTTACATTACAAGAGGGTGAACCTCTTGAATTTTTTCGTATGAATTTAGAAACGCCCTGTATATATCAAAGCGCCCAGTATCATTAACGTTATGAAAAGATGTTTTTCCTATGTATGTATTTTGGGGTAACATTCACTGAGACCTAAAAGATCTATTGTGCCCCCTTACTTCTACTTAGTTTCTGAGGAGAGTCTCAGAGACTAGTAGCTCCTTTAGTCCTATTCCCTAGCTTTTATAACAAGAAATCCACAATATTTACATCAAATATCCTATTTGATGTTGCCCATATATAATAATTACCTACTCTAATAGATACCGTTTCACATAAGAAGAAGCCACGTGAAGTTTGCCAACTGTCTTGCGCAGATATCAAAATTGGTTTTCTATGTCGTCTCGTAACGACAGTTTCATGCAATTGGCGTTACAAATGAACATCGCCAATCCTTAACTGAAAGTATACATATTTTAACGTATTTGCATATACCTACCAGTGCCTATAATTTGTGAAACTTTCTCAAAAAGCTTCAATTAATTCCCAAATATGTTTTATTTAAACTATACCTACATACGATAAAAATATTTTTATTTGTTATTTTGTGTTAACCTACAAAATGTGAAAACGTTACGCTACTGATTTGAAGTCGAATGTCAATATTAGAATACTGTGCTGGTTTGGACAACAAGTTCGCGCATACGACAGCAACTTCAAGTGGCTTCTTCTTATACGTGAAACGGAGTCTATAGATATGAGAGATATGATTGCTATGTACTACGGTACAACGGTCGTGCTGAGAAACGAGAATATTTAAGAACATATTCAGACATTCAGCAACCTAACCTCAAACGTTTCAAATTCTATTTAGGAAACATGACAACTTATGTTGACCAAGAATGATTACGCCTGATGTCGAAGATGAGATAATGGTTCTCGTTGAGCACGATCCTCAGGTCAGTACACGAAGTTTATATTCTGATTTAAGGATTAGTGAAACTTCAATTTTAAAATGACTGCACCTGGAGAAGTATCACCCTTACCATTCTACTCCATTGCAAAATTTATTGCCAGCAGACCTAACAGTAGATACAAATTTTCAACTAATATCTGAAACACGCAAAATCTGGACCACACCTTTGTTGATATAATATTATTTAACGACAAAGCCACCTTCACACGCCGTGGTTCTTTTAATTTAAGAAAGAATCATGTCTGGACAGTTAAAATCCTAGGAAGAGAAAGGCATTTCCAACATGCATTTAAAATAAATGTATGATGTGGGATCATTGGTAACTATTTATCAGGGCCATACGAGTTACCCCATAAATTGAATGGTGCTAATTACTGATATTTCTTGCAAAATTACTTCATTCATTCATTGGAAGAATTCGACTGAATTTGAGACAAAATATGTTAATTATTCAAGATGGTGCACCACCACATTATACGAGAGAAGTCAAAAGATATTTAAATATAGATATAGTTTGTAACTTATAAATGTCGTCTCACGTGATCAAAGTGCCAAAAAAGAGACGTTCGCTTGTATTATGTCATTCTTTTGCTGCTGTCAATCCACTGTCAATCACTATGTTTTGCTGCTATAAACTCAATAAATATTGAAATTTGTCCGTCGCATGGTATAGAAAAATATAAATATATGCTTAAAGAAAAGTTTCGTAATTGATTTCATATGTAATAGAACTCGTGGGTTACTTAATTATTAAACTCAAACTAACATCAGTCGTACTAAAAACTTTATATGTTGGCAAAAATGCGCGCTGTTGCCGCGATTAAAATGGTTTATCTGGTTCAGTTGACGTCTTGACATTTTTAGGGTTATGTTGTGACAATTTAATATTGATCATTCAATCTTTCGATTATTTTATCTGCTTGTTATAAAACACTGTGTGTAAATTTTTACAAACAGTGATGAGTTGTCAAAGTTAAAATATAAATGAAACTTAATAACACTGCAATAGTTGATGTATTTGCTACTCGGCTATTCCTGACTATATTTACAGCATGAATGGAGCAAGTAAGTATGAGTTTAATATACTCAATCAACTGTATTTATTGTATTCTGTTACACTATCCATAATACTTAGCAATTATATTTGCACAATTTATTTACAGGTAATTAATCCATGTCACTTTAGAAATGTTACTGCAGCAATTGGAGGAAGAACAATTATTTAATGTAGAATGTTCCTAAGTATTTTCCTAAAATATGACACACATCCACAGATCCACTCTGTGAAAAATAAACCACAATGTGAATGTTTTTATTAAAGAATCTTGAATTTTCCAAAATGTGCTGTTTATGTCAAAAGGTATGTTACAATAATGTATGTAAAATTTTGGCTTACAAAATTGTTTTTATTCTAGATATTTTGTACTTCATGCTGAGAATGAAGATGGTTGTATTGATGGAGAATAAAGTATATTTTCATATGAATCTCAATTGAGTTATTACCCAGGGGAAAATGAATGAAGAACATGTTTTCAAGTGGTTCGAAAACCACTACCATTGACTTCCTGAACCTGAATCATTGCTTTTTGATAATAGGTTAATGACACATAATATACAGTTCAATCAACAAATGGTGAAGCTGAGTTTATCCATATTGTAGCCTAGTAAGTAGATACAAACTATATTTGATCAGTGATATACCAAATTATATGTCAGAATTCAGAATACAATACAACCAATTTAATACATTTGAAAATCTTACATGAAATTATACCTAATAGTCAATAAATGTTGTTTTATTCTTACAAAAATAATTATATATATACTTGAAAAGATATGAATGTTTTATTTGTATACTGCCCTTTCAATAAATGTTTTTTTTTAGAAACAAATCCGCAACAAAATACATTGTGGATTTAATAGAACAGTATAGTCACAAAGTATTATGTGTTCCTACCTTCGATTTTTTTAAATTCTATTGAGTTAATACAGGGTACTGCCAAGCAAAGCCAAGAGATGGGTTCTAGAAGTTGCTGCCAAGAATTGGTTTGTCTGTAAACCTCAGAATTTTGAAATACCAAGTTCTATTTGGCAATTATTGTTTCATCTTATTGAAAAAAATAGTATTACAATCATGCTGGTGTGACTAATTTATGAATTTGCAATGTTTCTTTTCAATAAAACAATTTCATAAGAATGGGGTGGCATTATTTATTATTTTATTTTAACTATACATATTCAAAACAAGTAATTCATGAAGAATTTTCTAAAGGTAATCAAAATGTGTATACCACAAAGTTTTATAACTAACTACAAATAATTAATTTAATAGTTTTGATTGAATTCAAAGGTCTCATTTGATCAATCGCTTCATTAGCAGCACTCTCAGTTGCAGTAGATGTTAACGAGCTAAAACAAAAGAGTAAATATGTTTGGATTGATTAGAAAATGACGGAATGATAAATAATTTACCAATATACGGATAATTATAATGTGTATCGATTTCAGTGCTACAATTGAGTCAATAATAATAGAATGGATTTGTTCTTCTTTTCTGAGCTGTATTGGTGCTTACTGCATAATTTTCGTTTGCTGTAATCAATGATCATACATCTCAGGATGATTTTCCTTGTTGAAAATGAACTAGACTCTAAAGCTTTATTCACATCCCAGCTTCTCTACAAAGTTCTCAAGATGTATTTCACAAAAATATAAAACAAAATTGCCTACCTTACAAAAGTGATCTAGGCTATTAGAACTTTTTTATTTATAGGATGTCTGTAAACCATACATCACTCTTTCATATTGTAGTGACAACATTCTAGAATGCAACTTGTAGGTAGTTGCTATTGTAACCTAAAAATCATATTAGATAATGAATATTCAATGTTGATAAAACATTTTAGAACACATTATTGCTACATTACATCTTTTTTCCTTGATACTATTCCAAATACATACATATTAAATAGTTTCATAATTCCTGAATAATTAAGTCTTGTGGTGCCTATAAACATACAAATAAAACTATTTCATACATACCTTTTGAGGCCCAGAAATAATTCAATAGGTTTTAAAATAAGAATTTCTTACTCAGTGCTGTACTTTTAACATACAAATAAAAGTTTTATACTGAAATAACTTTAATTTTGTTTGCATACAGTAACTATCAAAACCTAACCTAACCAAATAAAAAGAATAGTTGATAACTACATTTGACATTTACTAGATTCTCATACTATTTCAAGAGCTTGGCAACATAGTCCTGTTGTGACAGAAGTCACGTGAGACGACATTTATAAGTTACAAACTATAGATAGATATTTCCTGAACGCTGGATTGGTCACGGTGGCTTGGCCACCACGTAGCCCAGAATTTAATCCTCTTGATTTCGGTGTATGGGGTGCAATGAAACAACTTATTTATAAGAATGTCCGATCTACTTTATCAACATTTACTGATTTATTGTATACGGCCTTTTATTTGGTTTGGCTGTATAATTCGAGGTAGTGCTGCTCGAATATTACATTCTCACCATTTTCTTCCGCCATTTCCGCAATTTTATTAAAGCTAGTTTGTTTAAATAGCAATATTTTAAAGTGAAGATTGTACTGTATTTCTAATTAAAATTACTTAAGGACCACCCTATATATATAAATATATAGTATATAATCTTTAACTTAAAGCCCTTCTACCACTTATAGTGGTATAGAAGGGCTACGCTCTCTAATGAATCTAATAGTCTCGGGCTGTTTGAGCTCATTTTCTGCCCTTGTGACACAATATACTATTGTATGGCTTATTCCGTGACCTTTTTATTGATTCGTAAAATAACTTTCTCAAATTTTCGTTCCTATGTAGACAGGAGAATAATTTAATTGTAACTATAATGATCAGTTTTACATGTAAAAGTGGATAAATAAATGTGGAATTAAAGACGGTGTGGGTAAGGTAAAGTTGCAATAATAAAAACTTATTTTAGATCAACCTATTTGGGCGAATAATATTTTTGCTACTATCACTATCGAAAGTCGTCTTTTGTGCCTTGAAAAGTAACTGCAAAGTTGATGTTTTCCGCGAGCTGTCATAATTTGACATTATTGGCGCTCTTAAGCAGAAAGTAACTTTGAAGCACGCCTAATTTTCCGCGAGCTGTCATAATTTGACATTATTGGCGCTCTTAAGCAGAAAGTAACTTTGAAGCACGCCTAATTTTCCGCGAGCTGTCATAATTTGACATTATTGGCGCTCTTAAGCAAAAAGTAACCTTGAAGCACGACTAATTTTTCGCGAGCTCTCATAATTTGACATTATTCGCGGAAATTTTTCCGATAGTGGGCGCTGCAGTATATGTCAAAGCTGTCATTGGAATGGGGAAAACAATAAACAAATCCATTTCTGTGTTTCTGTCCATTTGATTAAATTTCGAATTTTGGGCGATAAAGGTGTTTTGTGAGAGATGGTGCTTGTTAAAATTGGTTTGGTGGATATTTTAAAATACATTGGAGACAGAAATCGCCGATGGTAGAAGGCGAACAGGTTTTAAAAGCATAAATAACACTGAACATCAAAATACTTTATTGAAATGAGTGAAATTACCTTTATAATATGTTTCTAAGCAGTGCCTGATACACACTGACAAGTATTCCGAAATATGTTTCCTAATTTTTAAAATGTTTTACCACACTTTGCATAATTTTGGATCTGTTGGGAAGTTATGTATTGATACATTTGCATCTTTTTACTGATTACATTGCGGCACAGAGCAATATACCTCTTGCACTTGCTGGTCATTATTAGAGTCTAAATAAGTATTCTGATAAAACAAACTTCACCAAATTCTTCTAGAAATCAAGAAAACGATATTAATACCTTGCTCACTATACACGTACTCTAATGGGGATTTGGTTTATTTTCCCCATTCCAAAGCTATAAAATTTTGACGGTAGGTGTCGCACCCTTCCTTAGTTTTCGCGAATTGGTGCAGATTGCCGCGCTCCGCTGGCAACTTTCTGCTCTTGGTACACAAATAGCTATTTTCGACTACCTTACTGGAAAACCAATCATAACGCCAAAAATAAGGCGGAAAGTAGATACTGTTTAGCAGTCCAAGGGCGGAAAATTCATAACACCACGATTTTTGAAGTTTTTCACCATCTGTCACTGGATAACTTTGCACTGCACGCTGAGGAAACATCTGCACAAAATGGGCAAAGTTAGTAAACCTATGTGCAGGAAATGTGAACTTTATGATGAAATACCTACTCACATACTCTGATTCTGCGAGAACTTACAGGGACTCAGACGGAAGCACTTTGTAGAGGAAATAATACAACCATTACAACTACTGAAAATCCCTCCAGTCAAATAACTAGTGGCATACATAGAAGACACAAAGCTTCTGGAATGGAAGTGGTTAACATGTGAAATGGTACAAAGATTCAGTTCAAGTGCCTGGGCTGTAGAGCACAACCCAACCGAATAAATGAACATGTTTGGATAACAATATTTATTATATTTCTGAGGTCGAAAGCTCCACAGTCTATCTTTACTAAACGTTATATTTAACATTGAAAATGTGAATAGAAGATTTTACTTTCAATATAATGAAGTTTGTGTTCACATTTCTTTTGATTCGTCGTTTTTCCAATAAGCCTTCCATTCTAAATCCCAGCACAATGTATATTTCAATTTAGAAATGAATTTCCAGTGGTGTGATTTTACAAGAGCTATCGTATGCTCATTTTTATGTTCTATTTATTAGCTTGAGGTAGGAACACATGCACAAGTGTTCATATGAAAACGAACTCGTAAAAATTCGAGTTTTCAAGTGGCAATAAGCTTTTGTGTGGTGGAGAATAAACAAAAAGATCGCTGTTGTTGACTACTGTCGACTGGTTAACTAGTCTTTGTGGTTTTTTTTTCTCGTGGTCCAAGACTTATTAACTGATCCACTATTTTATTAAATTTCTTTAAACCGATGGAAGTTGTAAAGAACCTTTTAAGTTGGAAATATGTCGCATTTATAAATGTTATTTCTTAATTAAAATAGTTTAAATCGAAATCTGTCCTATCATACGTTGCAAAAAGACAAGTCATTTGTACCATATATTATGGTTATGTTTTCTAAAGCTTGAGAGATCCGTTGCCAGACAGCAAATGTTAATAGGGAACTTGCCCATTCTTTTTTTATTCTACTAAAATGTGTGTTTATATATGAAAACACATTATACCAAATATCAGTCCTTAAATCGCAATACTTATTTCACAATAAATAATTAAAGTTGGAATCGCCACCGGGTGTATTCAAACGAAGAAAAATGCGCGGCAGCGGCTGTGACGTCACACCGCACCTCGCGCATCGGTAACCGCAGAAACAGCCATTTGAAGCATTATTGATTTTTTATCGAATTCGAATCGTTAGCGTCAGTTTCTCAGTTGTTAAGTGTTGTTTGCATTGTCGGTTCACAATCGCCTGACTCGAAAAGTGCGGTCTGACGTCACAACCAATGGTAGCGCGTTTTAAGAGCAGTTCAAATTATTCAAATTTTAACCCTTTATTTCTCAGGTAATTTAATCGTTATTGGAATTTTTCTTTTTCTACGAAGTTCCTTATGATAATATCTTACGATTTTAATTGTTTTTAAATGATTTTATTTTTTTGGCAAGTTCCCTATTGTTAATAGTATAGTTGTAAGTAAAATTATAGGCTCCGAACAATGAATATACTAGAAGAGTAAACAGACGTATTATTCTGGCTCTGTAGCAGAATAGCGCTGGACAAAATAACGCTGGTCAAAATAGCGCTGCACAAAAACGGCGCAGGACAAAATAGCGCTGGACAAAAACATTGCAGGATAAAAACAGCGCTCCATAAAATAGCGCCGCCAAAAGATAATTATGCTTCTTTATTTTACTACTATCTCATACATAAAAATAGACTATAGTACCGAATAAGCATAATTAGGAATAACATATTTTTCATAAATTACAGTCATAACAATAGTTTTCCTAATTCAATTCGTCAATTCAACATCGCTTCCCGACCAGCTGACAGTAATCAAAGTGTTGGTAACTGTCTATAACAATATCAGAATATAAGGAACGGAAAACAAGTAAGAACAACAATCAATATTTTTCATCATACTTCAACACATATCGCTTCTCGACCAACTGACACAGATAAAAGTGTAAATAACTACTTGTCAGTATCATATTTATTTAAAGTCTAAAAAAATGCAATTTGGCAAGTCTCAGAAAGGAGGTGATATATTATTCCACGAAGGATATAATTACCGAAATGACAAGCAACGTGAAATTGCATTTTTTAGACTTTAAATAGATATGACACTGACAAGTAGTTGTTCACACTTTGATCTGTCAGTTGGTCGGGAAGCGATATGTGTTGAAGTATGATGAAAAATATTGATTGTTGCTCTTACTTGTTTTCCGTTCCTTATATTCTTATATTGTTTGTTGTAAAGGAAGGTTGATGCTTAGCGGTGAAACTTGATTTTTCAATCACATCCTACTGTAATAGTTGATTTTGTAAGGATATTTCAACCGGCGCTATTTTATGGAGCGCTGTTTTTGTCCTGCGCTGTTTTTGTCCAGCGCTATTTTGTCCTGCGCTCTTTTTGTCCAGCGCTATTTTGACCAGCGCTATTTATGTCCAGCGCTATTCTGCTACAGAGCCATTATTCTATTCTATTCATTATTTATTTATTTTGCTGGATTCCATGTCGCAGTGAATATAATAAGTTGTTTGATTGTTGTATGTATAAAATATGAATATTTTATTGTTAACATTTTTTACCAGTATATTTTGACAGTTGTCAAATAATTATTCTACCATAAAGCTAGAATCTAGTTAAAAATGAATTCCATTGAAGAAGCAGCAATTATTGCGTGCAGAAGTTTGTTACCGTTACAATCAAGCCTATGAAAATTTCATCAAATGGTGTACAACTGAAGATGTATTATTTGTATTTTTCTTAGAAAAATCAAAGACATTGTCCCCTGCTACATTATGGTCAGAATACTCAATGTTGAAATTGACTATTTCATTAAATAAGAACCAGGATATTTCGAAATTTGGCCGCTTGAAGGCATTCATAAAAAGGAAAAATGATGGATATCAACCTCGAAAATCTCAGGTATTTACAAAAGGTGATATATCAAAGTTTTTGTTATGAAATTTTGATGAAATATATTTAATGAAAAAAGTGGTAGCGATTTTTGGAGTAGCTGGGGCATGCGAGTTATATAATTTAAAAGTGAAGGACGTGGAGTATAAAAATTGTGTTATTTTAGTGCAGATTCTTACTACAAAAAATAATGTGCAAAGAAGATTTGTAGTAACAGAAGATTGGGTAGCATTTGTTAATCGTTATATGCAACTCCGACCAAAAAAGGCGCAAGATGAACGCTTTTTTCATCGTTATGAGCGAGGCAGATGTGTAAATCAGGTGGTTGGAACGCCTACAATTTCAAAAATTCCGTAACACATAGCCAAATTTCTTAAAATTACAAACCCAAATCAGTATACCGGCCACTCGTTTCGAAGAATGTCCTCTACATAACTAGCAAATGCCCAAGGTGTGGACATTTTAGATATGAAAAGGCACGGGGGGTAGAAGTCGTCAGTGGTAGCGGAAGGCTATATAGCAGATTCAGTGACTCATAAAATAGAAGTTGCTAATAAAATCATGCCCACAAAATCTATATCTATTCAGGAAAGCAAACATTCAGAAGAAGAATTTAATGATCATGTTGCGCAAATCGACAAGCAAGAAATCATGCCCACAAAATCGATAACTATTCAGGAAATCCAAAATTCAGAAATAGAATTTAATGATAATGTTGCGCAAATTGACAAGCAAGTCAAAATTTCCATTTCAATCAAAATTTGCCGTTAAATTTTTCAGGAACATACAACAGTTATTGTAATTTTACATTTAATTTCCAATCTTAATAAATATTTGACAAGTAATTTGCCATTTTATATGTTCGTTGTCCAGGGCACGAAAGTTTTTCATACTTAGCTATCGATAACCTAGCATGTTTTACTTTTGCTTTTTCTTGCCTATTTAAAATAAAAAATAGCTATTTGTGTATAAAGAGCAGAAAGTAGTACTTTGGTAGTCGAGACAGAAAATCTGTCGAAACTACCAAAAGACTTTCTGGTGTAAATAATTTTAGGATATCCTTGAAGACGCCCAGTCTTCGATAGGAACGTTATTTAAAGAGATGAATGTTCATAAGTAAAATCTTCCATGTTTAAATTTGTATCCCCCAGTTACAGATATTTAAAAGGATAGTACCTAGTAGCCTAATCAAAGTACACATAAAACCTCACAAAAAATACAAAAAACTTGAAAATTCAAAATTGGGTATTTAAAAGGGTGGTGTTTAACATGAGAAAAAGTTTACGATGTTAGGCATGCAATTTTCCGGAAAATCGTTGAGTGAAATTTTTTGTTTTTTCGCTCTAATTGTTTAAATAATAAATATACAGAAAAACTTCCAAATCAAAATTTGTAGCTGATGCATTTATCTACAAATTTCGTTTAATAAGTTTTTCTGTGAATTGAAAGTTTACGAGATAAAATTAATTTCAGTGATATTCAATTCGTGGTTACGCGCGGACGGCCCGTGAGCCAAATTTATTAACCGCTCGACTTAACAAATGAGCATAAAACATTATTATTATATAAAGGCAAAGCCATCAATATTTAGAAATTTAAACGAATGCTTCTTAAAAATCTGTTTTTTTTGCATCCTTAATTTTACTGGTTTTTTTTTAGACTTCATTCAATTATATATTTTTTCGAAATTAATATAATTCAATGAAACTGTACTACTAAACACTTTGAAGCATCTACTTTCAAAACTACTATACAGTTTTTCTATAAATGTCAAATTTTTTAAATAATAGACAATTATTTAAAATAAATACTTAAATCAGAGGTCTGTCAGCAAACCTTCTATAACTTTTTATACCGTTTATGATATTATCTAAAAATTTGTGAACTTTATAATGAACCTATTAAGAAATGATCGCGATACAAAAGAACACACCTATGGCTCAGGTAAGAAAGAGAAGGGAGCACAAATAAAGGTGAAAAAGTAGGTGAGAGAGCGTGGAAAATTGATGATAATACATTGAAAAATTAAAAAATAATAATTTTTTTCATTGTGTTTGTAGATACCCCATTTTAGAACACATTTCATATGAAAAATTTTTTTCTAAATGTCATTGTTTATTTACTATCATAAAATTAAAAACATGAAAATTGATGATGTTCAAAAATACTATGGAAATTTAGTATATATTTTAAAAACTAATGCAGATACAAAAAAAATGTTCAGACAAATTTTTCAGATAAATGTATTAGCTACAATTTTTGATTTGAACATTTTTCTGTGTTTTCATTATTCAAACACTTAGAGCGAAAAAACAAAAACAAACATTTTCACTCGACGATTTTCCGGAAAATCGCATGTCTAGCATTGTAAAGTTTTTCTCATGTTAATCACAACCCTTTTAAATACTAAATTTTGAATTTTCAAGTTTTTTATGTTTTTTGCGGCATTTTACGGATATTTTGTGTACTTTGACTACGCTATTTATCTATAAATAAAATTAGGCGTGCGCCAAAGTTACTTTCTGCTTAAGAGCGCCAATAATGTCAAATTATGACAGCTCGCGGAAAATCAGGCGTGCTTCAAAGTTACTTTCTGCTTAAGAGCTTTTCAAGACACAAAAGACGACTTTCGATAGTGATAGTAGAAAAATATATTTTCGTAAGGGGAAGAACTCGTAACAAAAATTATTGTGAAAATTTCGAAAGATAAAGATGTCAAGAATGAGACTTTTGGAGGAGATGACAATTATCTACTTACCGATACCTTTACATTTATTAACAAAAACGCACATGACAACACAAAACGTGTTTCTTGAAAAAACAACAAAGCCAACTGTCACAGCTCACAAACAATTAGAATATTCACAAATATATAAATGCGAATGCGACAGGACATTTTTTTTACTCAATTTTCTACGGTTTTGTTCGTGTCTGTTCCGTATAAAAGGCGACCATGTACTGAATTACTGCTACGCTATTCCGAAACGGCACAACTAAATCCAATATAATCATAATATAATGATAATACTCTTTACTCGGATCCCAGGATTTACTACTAGCTAACTAACTAATCGTCTTATGTGTGAATTTTGCCTCTTTTTCTAATCCGATTCCAGGATACGCGGTAGGTACGCTTATAGTTTTGTTGTGCTACACACACTGGTAGTCAGTGACCCAGGGACTTGCATTATAATACGGTAAAGTACGTTTCCAAATATTTCGATTTATTATAACACCTGTTGTAAATTCTTCAATAAAAAGTGAACAATAACATTTCGTAGTGAAATTAAATTTGGCACTAACAAATATTGAACCCATGCAAACTAGAAAATGGCAAATCAGTCGTTTTTGCTAAGATATTATAAGCAAAGTAATGAAATTTTTCAATCTTCTATGACGCAATATATTGGAAGGGTTCCACGACACGAAACATTTTTAACACAATTATTCAAACAATTCTGTTAGTTCACAATTATTGACAGTTGATGACATTGTTGCAAAGACAAGTAATATGACAGGCGTAAGCAAATCAACAATTAGAAGTGAAGCGAAAAGTGGAGTTATTAAATCCGCAAAGAATAGGCGGTAAAAAGAAAGTTGAATTAACGGAAGAAATTAAAAAACGCAATAACAAGAAAAGTGCACGAATTTTATTTTAGGAAAGAAATCCCAACACTATAGCGCTAAAATTATGGATGAAATGAATAAAGATCCATATTTCCCAAAAATGGACCGAACGAAACTACGAAAAACGCTACAGGAATTGAAATTTAAATGGACAAACATGATAGAAAAGCGATTTTAATTGATACTGACGATATTATTTGTTATCTAAGAAGAATTTCTAAATTACGTGCAGAAGGCAAACCAATATTTTACTTGGATGAAACCTGGGTGAATGAAGGCTACACTGTCAGTAAAATGTGGCAGGATAACAATATTCAATCTTCACGACAGGCTTTTTTGGAAGGAGTATCTACAGGATTGAAGAGTCCATCCGGTAAGGGACGACGTCTAATCATAACTCATATTGGCAGTGATAATGGGTTTTTAGATGGTGGCTCTTTAATATTCCAGCCTAAAAAAACTGGAGACTACCATGAAGATATGAACGCCAACGTTTTTGAGGAATATTTTGACCAGATGATTCACCTAATACCAAAAGGTTTAGTCAAATTATTAGATAACGCTAGTTACCATTCTGGTCACATTGAGAAGGTGCCAAACACATCATGGAGAAAACAAAAGATAATTGAATGGCTAACAGACAAAAATATTAATTTTCCTCAAAAATCAGTCAAACCAGAACTTCTACAAAATGTAAAATTAAATAAGCCTCCTGCTCGATTTGCAGTGGACGAACTAGTGAAAAATGTGGTAGTGACGTAGTGCGACTTCCCCCATATCACTGTAAATTAAATCCGATAGAACTGATATCGGCACAAGTGAAATAATACTACATTCAAACTAAAAGATGTGCAAGTATTATTAGACAGGTACCTATTACAAGTTACTGAAGAAAATTGGCAAAAAGCAATTTCATCATGTATTAAAAGAGGAATAAAACATGTGGAATCTGGACAAAATCTTAGATGCAGTCAGTACAGTAACAATTTCAAGAAATAATGACTCCTCAAGTGACAATTGTGATTTCGACTTTGCACTTACTAATCTAGACTAAGATGAAGGAAAACTATTTAAAACAATTTACAAATGGCATGTTCATATTAATTTGGTGAGCAAATTACAATTAGTACCTATCATAACATTGTATTATTTAGGGTTGGGATAAAGTATGGAACCAAGTAAATATCTTTTAAACGAAAATAACGATATTTATGAAAATTTGCAGGTAAGTGCAATGAAACAAAATGCATCTGATGTACATTTTTTTGTTAATAATATACTTTCGGTTTAACCGGAAATGCCATCAACTTCTTTAATTTAAATGGGACACCCTATATATTTTTACATATTTTGAAAGAGCTTGTTATTTTGAATTCATACATACTGAGTTTAGTGTAAAACATTTTGTAAAAACGAGGAATAACTCACTGTTAGTTGTACAATAGGTGTACATTTCATTATTTTGGAATAATAAGGAACAAAATTACTTCAAATGTTCAAAATGCTCGCCTTTTACTTGCTGACAATATGCCATCCTATTAACAAATTCTTGAGTCACTTTCTCCAAGACTTCTCCACGTATTAGTTCACATTCATCAATAATTCTTTGTCTCAATTCCTGTAAATTTGTTGGTCGTCTAACGTAAACACGTAAACACGTGAACTTAGATAACCCCAAAGAAAAAAATCTATCGGGCTAAGATCCGGAGAACGAGCAGGCCACTCTATGAATCCTCTACGTCCAATCCATCGATTTGGAAAATTCGCATCCAGAAAATTCCTAACCCGTCTATCAAAGTGGGGAGGAGCTCCATCTTGTTGAAACCAAACATTTTGTGGTAATTGCCCATTCTGTTGAAGTGCAGGAATAATTTCGTTATTTAGTAGATCCAAATACTTGTTACCATTCAAGTTTCCGTCGTTTTCGTCGACATTACAGATGTTCATTAGCCGTTCGCAAAATTCCAGCCGTCGGTCAAAATCATCATCTGACAATTCTTGAACCAACTGTACCTGATACGGATGATACTTTTCACTTTTTAATATCTTTCCTACAGAACGTCGACTGACCATGGTTTAGTGCCAAATTTGTGGTGGAAGTTTGAGGTGATTCTTCTAAATCGATTGCAATATTTTGTTTAAAAGTTTCGTTCGTTGCAGTCCGCGGTCTTCCAGGTTTTAGCAAATTTTTTACCATCCCAGTTGTATTAAAACGTTGTAATGTTTTAGTTACTGTTGAGCGTGATATAGGATTTCTCTCCAGATGCAAATTATTAACACTTCTTCATGAGTTCTAACACGATCACCATAACCGATCATCATTAAAATTTCAATACGCTCTTTTTCACTTAATTGAACCATTCTAAATTGTAAAATTTATTTCCGTCAATTAGAATTTGACACTTGGACAACAAAAGACGTACTAAACAGTACGTGTTTATTTATTACTATGCATACAAACAACATCAATTAGTTTATCTAAATAGTTTTTGCTCTAATGCAAAAAACTCAAAGGAGGTTGATTAAATTGCTATATTCTTTGTTTTTACAAATTTTTTCACACTAAACTGAGTATTATGAATTCAAAATAACAAGCTCTTTCAAAATCCGTAAAAATATATAGGGTGTCCCATTTAAATTAAAGATGATGATGGCATTTCCGGTTGAACCGAAAGTAAATTATTAACAAAAAAATGTACATCAGATGCATTTTGTTCCATTGCACTTACCTGCAAATTTTCATAAATATCGTTCTTTTCGTTTAAAAGATATTTACTTGGTTCCATACTTTATCCCAACCCGTATTTAAAACAATTTACAAGTGGCATTTTCATATTAATTTGGTAAGCAAATTACAATATTATAGACTATATTAAATAAAATCTTTTAAAATATAAATCACAATCGCCGGATGTTCTGTGTGCCACCTGTATTATTAAAACCCAGTAACGTTATATAAATGATATTTATCGCCTTTTTGTTTTAAAATTCGAAATAATTATTTCTCCATGCACCTATCGGTAATATTTTTCAGCTTGACATGGCATTCGTTGATCATGACCTAACATTAATAAATTCAGACATCAAAGAGTGTTGCGTGTTTGCGAATTTTTAAAGGATTTACATATTGATGAATGTTTAATAGACTTCCAAAAGTTTAGCTTAAGGTGACATGAGTATGAAATTAAATGGATTTGCATGAAATTTTAAAGTGCGTTTCTAATATCGATCAATCAAGTGAAATAAAAAAGTTATAGTTTATGTCAGAAAGGTATAGGGTAATAAAACCTCATTAGGTAGGCAAAGGGAGCACAGAGTGACCCAACGAATATTTAAGCCACTTTCATAGTTTGGCATTGATTTCATTGTAAAATTCTTTCTTTTCATCAAGTGCAGGTAGTACCACCCGGGTTGGGGTCAATATATGGGTTTAGCCTATTGTTATCCATTCACAAACACTGGAAATAGTGTGCCAAAGGCGTGCCGGTAGGATACTCGTAAAAAGGAAAGAATTTTATTTTAACAGAATAAAAATTAGACATTATGTACATAGTATTAGGTACACTTATTTTTTATTGAACATAATACAAAAAATACATTATACAGAAATTAAATTATAAAAAATCATAATATTCTTCGTCATCTGAGGAACTGTAATCTCCTCTTGACGTTATAATTAACGAGTCGACGGTCCGATTGATCAAGTAGTCAAGATCCCACATTTTCTCCTCTTCTTTAATAACATGCTGGACTGCTTTTCGCCAGCTCTCTGTGTCACCTCCTTAATGGTTTGATGAAACAGTAGCTTAACGTCTTTCATTTTGAATGTCGTGTTGTGTCTTGCCACAAATCCTTTCACTTGCGCCCATATAAGTTCTATAGGATTTAGTTCGCAATGATATGGCGGTGTGCGCAGCACAGTTACACTATGTTTTTCTGTTATATCTTCCACGGCGTATTTCATAAAACGTTGTTTGTGTAAATTTGCTATAGCTAATAGTTATCTTTTTATCAAATTATCTTCAAATTCAATACTTTTGGTGGTTAACCAGTCAATAATTTCTTGTTTTCTCCAAGATGAAGTTGGAGTCTTCTCTATGCGTCGAGAATTATAACTTGTGTTATCCATAACTACTACTGAATCAGCCGGAAGATATTTTATCATTTCACCAAAATAGTCTTCAAAAACATCCGAATCCATGTCCTTGTGGTAATCTCCCGTATGGCACGACTGAAAGGTTAGCAAACCTTCTTTTAAAAATCCCTCTTCGCTTCCAATATTGACGATTATTAGTCTTTTCCCTTTACCTGAAGGCATCTTAATACCCTTTGACAGACCTTTCATGAAAGCTTGCCGAGCACTGGTTATATTTTTGTCTTACCACATTTTTGGTACTGTATAACCTTCATTAATCCACATCTCATCAAGATAAAAGATTTTCTTCTGCTCTGTTCTGTACTGCTTTATACTTCTTAAGTATTTTTGTCACCAGCAAACAATTTCATCGCTTTTCAGTAAAAGCGCTTGACGGTTATGCTTTTCCCAGGCAAAATCCATATTTTTCAAAGTGGTCCATAAAAGTTTTTTAGTTATCAACGGAATACTGTCATCCTGGCCAAGCTCCATTAAAATCTTATCTAGGATGGGTATTTCTTTTTTAAAATAAAAAGAGTGAACTTTTCTTCGAATTACACTATTTCAAGACCTACGCCTATGGCCGACACAGAAATTGAGCCGAACTGGACGGAATTCCCCATTTTATTACCCTGTATCTTTCCGAAATAGACTAAATACTAACTCACTTGCAGCACAATTCGCGTTGATAATAACTTCGTCCTTAACTCCCGAACAAGATCATTAGGATAAAATTGTGATTTATAATTTTCTAGATTTATCATAAATTTTGCGTATCGAGATAAAAAGAAAACCATACCGATGTCACAAGATATTTAAATTCGTTAAAATGTTCTATAGGCCAATTGATAGGGGTCACAATTAGCAATACGGCTGATTTTTTTTATAAGTACCTTAAAGTATGTAGATTAATATAAAAAAAGTTTACCAGTCTATGGATTTCCCAAACTGAAAAAAAAAATCAAAAAACTTTTTTTTTCGTAATTCTTTAATATTTCGCGCTGGGAGGAAGGTAGAGAAAGATAAAAAACACCACCGTGTAGGAGAAGTGTTTTGCAATAATAAAGGTCTATTGCATTTTTTTCGACCGAGCAGTGGTTTGTCCGGAAAAAATTCGGTAAACTAAGAATGTACTCCGCATCCGCCTTCCTCCCAGCGCGAAATATTAAAGAATTGGGAAAAAAAAAAGTTTTTGGATTTTCTTTTTAATTTGGGAAATCGATAGACTGGTAAACTTTTTTTTATATCAATCTACGTACTTTAAGGTACTTATAAAAAAAAATCAGCCGTATTGCTAATTACTTGTACTTTTGGTCTAAAATTTCCCCTAACGACTGGCCTATTATCTTTTAATCAATTGTGAATAAAATTCTGTAATTGATTAAAGTTTTTTACCGAATTGTGAATCAGATTCCTACACTTTATCATTTTCTACTCAAACTTTATCAATATAACTACATAATTCAACACTTTTATTCACGTAATGGGTAACCTCGAATATTTCTACAAAGCCAGACATACCGAGTAGACTACTTCGGTCCAACGACACATAGACAGGTCACCGAGACAATAACAAATAAAATAACTATAAATCAAAAAGGATTACGTTAATTCTAAATTCCAAAACTACCGAGTTGTTCGATTCACTGCATCTGTGATGAAATTCGTTGGTAAATAAAATGCATTTTCGTGATTTATCAACTGGAATTTCATCGGAATCGGTAGCTGGATATTTTATAAGTTTTTAATTATGGAAATTTTCGAATTATCAATAATTAGCTAGTGTTTGAAAATATTATTGTATTAAATAGAGTCGAAAATAATTACGAAACTAGTTTGACATGTATTAATTGACAACTGACAAATTTTGAACAAGCTGCGTAATTAATTGGGAAGGGAAACAGGAAATAGTCCCCATGGGCTAAATACTGGATCAGTCAGTAGCCTAAAGTATGAATTTTTGGATGGAACAGCACTTTTTCTTCTCCAAAATATGAAAATGTTATTAATATTTATATACCTGCATAAACACTAGGGTGGGTCAAAAAAATCAACTATTTTTTTTTCAACAAATAAGGAAAAATGGGTTGCTAGACACCCTAAAAAAATTCTCACCAAATATGAGCTCTTAATTTTAATAGGAAGATCCTCCGCATCGCAGTTTTTTATTTTTTTCTCAGTACAATAGAAAACAATTCATATCTCATCATTAATTGGTTGTACAGAAAAATTTTTTTGAAAAATTTTGTAGGAAATTTAATGCTCTACAAAAAAAGTATCTTATATATTTTCCATAAACCCTACCATTTGAAAGATATTGAAGATTTAAGTTTGATTATTTTAAATCAAATGTCATTTTTGTTTATGAATTTTATAACTCGACAAGAAATGGCTATTATAAAGTGTGCAATAGAAATTTGTAGGAAATTAACTGCTCTATAAAAATGGTATCTTATGTTTTGGAGATTAAATTAAGCGTTCAAAATATATTCATCATCAAACTTTCATGTATACCGATTTTAAAAGTTTCTGAGTTTTGAGAAAATTTACACGAATTTTATTTTTCATCAACTGAGAAACTTCAAAATGTTTTTCAAGTTTTTTTTTATGTGTAAATATCTTTATCTACATTTAAAAAAATAAATTGTACATTATTTATCGCTTAGTTAATTATTTATTAATAAAAAAAGCAAAGTTTTCATTATAAATATATTATGATTTGTTTCACTTTGAGAAAAAAAATGTCCAATTAGTTATAAAAAAGTTTTTTATTTCAATTTTCAAATGAAATTTGTATGAAATTCATAAATTAAATTGAAATTTTTCGATCATTTAATCAAAAACTCTTAAAATCGGTATACATCATGAAAGTTTGATGACACTATTAGATGCATGAGCGAGCGTAGCGATAGTTAAGGGCTGCTAAAGCGTTTCCTGCATGTGTGACACACAACTGTTTTTCGCCTATCGAATAAACCAAAAAATAGGAAAATATAACAACAAACTTTGGCATACCTACACTGACGTTTAATTCACGTGAAACGTCAAAGTATTCAAATGACAGATGGTGGAAAACTCCAAAAATCGTGGCATTACGAATTTTCCGCCCTTGGACTTCTTGTTGATATGATTGGTATTCCGGGAAGGTGAGCGAAAAATTGTTTACCCTAACTTTGGTTTGTAATCTCAGCAAATGCCTGATAAGAAAAGTGACGGAATTACTTGGTATCGGTCTCTGTCGGCTAGGCATGGAAAGGGAAACAGCCTCCCATATCCTCTTCGAATGTGAAGCACTGTCTCAGTGGAGATATAAACTCCTAGGACTAGAGTGCCCAATGGAGCATGAAGATAACTAGCTTCTTTACATAAACGGTTCAACCAAGAGCGCAAAAAGCATGAGGGCCGAGGTGTCAAGTACCTACTCGAAGGCTTGATGTTCAATATCATTGGAAGTGGAAGATTTTAGAATTCACAGAAAGCTACAGAAGTTTTTGAGATATAGTGTCCACCGACTTCAAAAAAAACAATGAATATCATCTGGTGTAATTATTATTCAATCTATTTTCAAAGCTTTTTGTCAATTCTATCAAATTGTTTAAAGAACCGTTTCTTAAAGTAATTTTATTCTTTATAATTTCTCTTTCAGCATATTAGAAACTAGGATGAATTTTTTTCCTGTTAAAAGTAATTTGACATTTGGTGAAGCTGCTCTACACTTTATATTTTAGAATTATGCTATATTTGACAGTTTTGTTCATAACATTTTCATTAAAACCAACTGAATAATCGAACAAAGAAAATAATAATAATATATTGAGTCAAAACTGCAGAAAATAGGCTATTACCAGGCTATTACCTGCACGAGCGAGCGAAGGAATGCTAAATCGTTTTCTAGATGTGTTTCACACAACAGTTTTTCTCGATCCAAAAAATAGGAAAAAGTAATCAAAGTGTTTGATTATAATATGTACGAATTTATATATTATAGTAATTAATGTTAATTATCCATTAACTTTGATTTACACTGATGTTTAATGAAAATGAAAATTCTCTTGAAATGTCAAAGTACGCGAGTGACAGTCAAAGGTGTCTAGATGGTGAAAAACTACAAAATTATGTTGTTCTATGAGTGTAGTACCCGAAGTGTATTAATTTTAGGGTTGGTATGATTCATTATCACAATTACGGTGGGCGAAAATACTAGAAATGGTGGCAATTCATGTTAAATACATCAATATTTCAATCAAATTCAAAATTAAATGGTTCACTGATTATCCTAATTGAAATAAACAAAAAGACATCATGTAATTAAACAAATTTAAACAAAATACAAGGCAGACTGAAAAAAGCATCCTATTTCATATTTATTGTAGGCTAAATTTAAATAGTATTGTTAGATACATTTTTTGTTAAAATTGATAACTAATCATTGGCGTACCCAAAAAAAATATTAACGGGATATAAAAATTCGGTCAAATTTGTTTTCATCCTACCGTAGATAACTTATACACGAATCTTGACAGTTTAAATTGTTTATACAGATTTTCTGTATACAATTTTCCAATAATCTTCTTAATGGTGTAAAAAGAAAACGAATATAGAAAGTGAAAACTCACCTTTTGTTATTATGAAAAAAAAGTCAAACGCTAAAACAGTAGCAATACAAAGATGAGATATTGTTAGCACAATGAAAAGTCAATATATATCACTCCATCTATTTGTTCACTTAGTCAAACACAATGCCGAGTTAAGCCTTAGTACTTAGTGTAGATAAAACCGGGAGTTTAAGCGCAAATCGGTTTACAGTGGATTCCTAACTATATACACGCTCCTAATACGAAAGCTGTATTAAATAAGTAGAATTGATCCTCACTTTTCGTGGCTCGGGACATAAGCCACGCCCCGCCCCCCCGCAGGCGGCGCGGATGTCGGTGAAGTTCGGCCCGAAGTGCCGCCGGCACCTCGATATGCACCGGTACGGGCGTCGCTGCCGCCTCTCTATCAAACGACGCTCCATAACGAAATAGCTTACCTAACGTCGCAAGCTAGTGAATGTTCATATTTCTCTATTAATTTCATGCTTAGATTTTTATTCAATAACTGCTCGAAAAAGATAAATCCTTTACGTTTTTAAGATTTTTTACTTCAACACCATTTTTTTAAATACCTTTTCATTGAAACTGTCATCTAAATATAATAATAATAATTTATTATTGAACAAAACATGCATTACAACTTGTTTTGAGAAATAATCAAATGCAAGAGATAAGATGGATAAAAATTACACAAATAATAACACTCAGGAATTCATGAAAGTATTGATATTAAAAATATTAGATATGAAGTTTTTTGGAACTTTTTTACAAGTCGTTTGAACTTGAAAAGTAGGTAGATACTTCATTGGATCGAATTGTCTCGAGAAGAATATTAAATATTTTTGTTATTTTACAAAAATTTCGTATTTCCTGTGTCACCAGACCCTACCGATTCACATAATAAGGATTATTGCCAGTGCTGGATTCACCACTAGGTCTAGTGCTTGCCAGGGTATAGCAGTGAGTAATTTGTAGGGTATAGGAGGCTATAGAGTGCAGGTAGATTGGTGGATTATGGAAAGTTCTACGAATGTGATGTATCCGGCACTGACTGACCCGTGTGACGTTGAGTCTCACAATACTAATATTTAAGTATTTAAATAAAAAATTGGTAGCATTTCTATTCATGCATGTTATGCTTTGTAATTTGTACCCATTTTAAAAATTAAAAGTTAGAAAAAACGTTATGTATTAATTTGAAATGTGCTTTTATTCCATAATCGTGAAGATAAAGGATACATCGCTCCTTAGGTGGATATTCCCTAAAGGGCGGGAGCCGCTCGGGTTAATTTGGCCTAGGGCCGCAAGTACTTTAAGTCCGGCACTGATTATTGCACAAATTCGACTTGCTAACACTATCTAACACATCGGCTGAAAAGTCCCAGGCCTAACAAAGAAAACACTTTTTTTTGTTCAAAATTAGCTTTATTCATCAACGTAATTTCCATCAAGAACAACGCAATCATTCCAGCGCCGCTCTAACATTTCAATACTACTTTTGTAGAACGATTTATCTTTTGTCCCAAAATAGGCCTCATTATCAGCGATAACCTCTTCATTCGAGCGAAATTTCCTACCGGCGAGCATTTTTTTAAGATTGCGAACAGCGAGTGGTCGCTGGGAGCCAAATCTGGCGAATACGTTGGTTGTGGGAGCAATTCGAAGTTCAATTTATGTTGTTTTTCCATTGTTTCGATTGACTTGTGACACGGTGCGTTGTTTTGATGAAACAACATTTTTTTCTTTCCAATTTCGGCCTTCAAACGCTCCAATAACGCTGTATAATATTCACTGTGGATGGTATTTCCCTTTTCAAGATAGTCGATGAATATTACATTACGTACATCCCAAAATACCGAGGCCATAAACTTTCCAGCTGATTGTTGTGCTTTCGGGCGCTTTGGACGAGGTTCTGCAGTTGATGTCCACTCAGATGACGATCGTTTTGATTTCGGAGTAAAGCGATGGAGCCATGCTTCATCCATTGTCACATATCGACGCAAAAATTCCGGTTTGTTACTTTTAAACATGGTCAAACACTGCTCAGAAGCATCAACACGTCCTTGTTTTTGGTCAACAGTGAGCAAACGCAACATCCACTTTGAGCAGAGCTTTCTCATAGTCAATTGCTCATTGAATATAAAGCCAACACGTGCTTTTGATATATTTACAATGTCAGCTAACTCACGTAACTTCACTTTTCGATTATTCAAAACAATTTTGTGGATTTTTTTATGTTTTCTGGTGTTACCGCCTCATTTGGACGTCCACTGCGTTCCGCATCATCAGTGTCTCTACGACCATGTTTGAAGTCAGCAAACCAACGTTTTAGTGTTTTTTCTGATGGAGCGGAGTACCCATAACACTTTTCAAGCAATTGCTTCGCTTCAACGTTATTTTTTCTAATCAAGAAGCAGTGTAAAATTGAAACACGAAATTGTTTTTGATCCATTGTTTTTAAAATATTAAAAGTAGCGTCACTCTTAATAACTCACGAACTAATGAATAGAATATCATGAAATTTTGACATCTGTCTTTTTAAGGATAGTACTAACTGAAAAACAGGCGATTGCAGTAAAACGTTAAAGTTAGTGACCCATTGCTTTTGCATAACAGTCAAAATAATAAATTCTTTTTGGCAGCATTGTTTTTATAATTTTCCATATTTGGTTCTACATAACTCTCCCTTGAATATTGGAATATTGAGGTATTTTTCAGACTGTATACCCAATACTTATAAGGATTCCGTTTTCTCAATCGGACATTCGAAATCCTAAAAACATTCTATGTACGATAAAATAAAACAACCGATTAATTATTTTTAATTCATACGATACTGTTTATAAAATACACACAGTGTTACCGAATGGGATTAAAAATGATCCTGCTAATCTTGCTTTTATAAATCTGTAAATCATAAACTATAGACCAAAATTGTTTTTCTACATAGTATATCACAGTTTGTTTAGCTATTTCAATAAAATTCATGTTTATTATTAATGCATTTTACACTACATAATAAAATGTTAATCTTGTAAATATTGCTGTATTATCCATTTAAATATTATAAATTGCAATGTCATGTATCCGAGAAATGTACATATATACAAATAAAATAAAATAGTCGATTTTTAAAAACGTTTTAAAATAATCGGCACACATTACTTGTTTTTCTTTTCAAAGAAAACAGGTTTTCAACGTGTTTTGATAGGAGTATTTGGTAACAATGAATATAAACAAATTTTATTATTGATATACTAACAAAAGTGCCATATCTTTATTATTGTAGAATATCGAATCATTAAAAAATTTTATATATTCTTAACAATAAAACTTTTTTTTATATTTTGGAAGCATGAAGCTTACACCAAAAGGTTATTATCGACAATACGATAACATAATAGGATTATTAGATCTAATACAGGGATGAGAGGCCAAAATTTGGGAATGAGTAGGTGGTGTTAAAATAATGTCAGTACTTCGTATAACTTTTTTTTCTACGGACCTCCTTTGTTGAGTTATAGGGCTTTAAAGTTAGACATTCAAAATACATTTTTATTCATAACTCCAAAACTATGATTTTGAACTTGATGAAAATTTGGTGGATTGTCGAGTACATTAATTCATTTATTTTGTCCATACCATTAAGCATACTAATGTAGTAGAGAGTCAGGATTGGACTTGGCTCACCTGATAAAATGTCAGAACTTTTGAAGTGACAAGTCAACTAACTTTGAAATACTATCAGTATATTCTCCAACTATTTTTCTGAAAAAAAGGTACCCTTTGTCCAAATCGATAACATAAGTGGTTTCCGAGAAATATGGATTTTCGTAAGACACCGCAGAGCACATTCAGATTCTATCATTATTGAGGAAATGGGTTATAACCAAGTAGGCTGCTGTCAATTATTTGTCATAAGCCTTAACTATTCTTTAAAAAAATGTTATTTTATGAAGTAGGAAGCTGTCAATGTATGTATCATATGCCTCAACCATTCTTTAAGTAATGTTCAGCAGAACAAACTAACTCATCATTTTCATAAAAACGTATACTAAAATTAAGAATTATCCAGAGTAACATAATAAAAAAATACAAACAAGAATTTTAATCTAATAAATGTTCAAAGTGTGCACCTCCTACCTCTACACATTTATTGAGCCTACCAATAATGTTTCGTTGTACTTGGAACAACATTCCTGGATTGTTCCTTATAGCATCGCAATGGAAACGAATTCGATCCAACAATTCATTCCTTGTTTGTATGGGTGTTGGATACACCAAACTTTTCAGGTAGCCCCAGAGGAATGAATCCATTGGTTTTAGACCTGGTCTACGCGGAGACCATGCAATTGGACCTCCCCTTCCAATCCATTTTTGTGGGTATGCAACGTTTAAATGATCACGTACCACAACGCTAAAATGAGGAGGAGCACCTTCGTGCATGTACGTACCACATATTAATTCTGGTTTGTATAGGTACATCTTCCAATAGGTGATTCAAATCATTTTCCAAAAAGCTTAAATACAACTGTCCATCTAAACGACCATCAATTATAAATGGACCAACTAAGTGGTTTCCAATTATCCCAGCCCAAACATTTACCATAAACCTTTGTTGATCTTTGTCTGAATTATGCCGTGTGGATTCTCATCGGTCCACTAATGTAAATTATTAGAATTGACAACGCCATTTCTCGTAAATCCCGCTACATCAGTAAACAATACTGATTTAATAAAATCTCGATTATGTCTTTGTTTTTCTAAAAACCAGCGAGCATATTGAAGGCGTGCTGGATAGTCTCCTGGATCCAAACCCTGTACTTTTTGAAGATGATACGGACGTAAAAGATTTTCCTGAAGTATTCTGTGGGCGGTGGTTTTTGAAACATTATGTTGGATCCCAAGTTTTCTAACACTTGATGTAAGGTTGTTATCCACTTCATCTAGGATATCCCACTCTAGAACAATAGTACGGATATTTCTTGCGGGACCCACACCACCTGCTTTCCGTATAAATGTAGGAACAATAAAATGTATTACCTTTTAAAATGCATTATTGCAATATTTCATAAAATCATACCTTTTTCTCGTAAATTTCTGTTCTACCCTTATTCAAAAAATCAATCATGATTGCTCCATGGCAATCCCAAAAAACTGAAGCAAGAACTTTTCCAGCAGATTTTTGGACACGAAACTACTTAGGTCTTGGAGAACCAGAGTGTCGCATTCTATCGAGTGTTGCTTTGTTTCTGGATCGTAGAAATGTACCAAGTCTCATCCATAGTAACAATTCGGTTTAAGAAGTCTACATCGCTTTCAAATCGAGCACAGATCGAACGCGATGCTTCTACCCTTGCACGCTTTTGGTCAACATTCAAACATTTGGGGATCCATTTTGCAGCAATTTTTCTCATGTCCAAATTGACGTGAACTATGTGATGAACGCGTTCTGATAAAATCATGTCATGAACTGCATCGATATTTTCGGTGACTGACACAGAAACTGGCCTTCCCGATCGGTCATCATCTTCAATGGAAAATTTACCTCTTTTGAAGCGTGCAGTCCAATTTTTCACGTTCGCATACGAAGGACATTGATCACCAAGGGTTTTAAGCATATTTTCGTAAATCTGCTTACCTCTTAACCCTTTTAAATACAGGTACTTGATGATGGCTCGATACTCCAATTTTTCGATTTTCACAATTTCGGTGGACATCTTTTTTCTTTTAATATATTGCGTAACTCTGGTTTACTTTTTTGACGTCAAACTTCACACTGACACTTCTAATAAGTTATTGTTCGTTACTATGTTAACGCAATATTTTGTTTATGCATGGAACTGGTCTAGGCTAACTAGATATCAATACATCCTCGTATGTTCACTGATTTTTCTCATTTTGTGTAGATGTTTTCTCTGGGTACAATGTCCAGTGACCAGGTCGGTGTGTCTTCAAATGTCTCTTACTCAGTTTCAATAAACTGGTTGAGAGTTTCTTGTCCACACATAACGAAAAACGTACGGAAAATTAAAACATTACCTAACAAAATGATTTTTTAAATTAATTTTGCCCCGATGCTGAAACTCATCACCACAATGCTTTTAAATTATTACTCAATGTACAAAGACGTAATATTAATCCTTAGCGAAATATTATCCAATCACCTAATATGCATTAATTAATAATCTGTGAGCATTATCATAATGCAAAAAGTAAATCTGAATTAAGGGATGAAAAAAGTTACAGAACATATGAATTTTCCAGTAATATTCAAATTCTTCCGAGGCTAAATTGTGAAATTTTATGAATAGAATTTTTCCCTCAGCATCTTCTTCTGGAAATAAAATAAATTGACATTATAGTTTATGATTTACAGTAGAATTTGAAAAAGTCTTGTTGTTCGTTCTTTGATGTACCTATACTTTGAATTTTTCGTTCATACTTAATACTAGAAAAGCCAATAAGAGTAATTGATGCCTTCTCCGTGCTGAAGACACTTCTATCCTCCTCAACCAGATCGTTGGCTTTTATGCCCTAGTAATATTATTTTACCTTGGGCCTCACAAAACAAACAATCCGTAAGGAGACGAGGAACTGGTTGAGAAACCAGCAACTGGCACACTGGAAGGCTCTACAGGGTCTCAGGCAGTCCAAGCTCCTATTGAGGGGATGGACTGATGGACATGCTAGAGCTGCTCTAGAACTACCAAGGAGTGGGTTAAAAAAGATAGCAGGACTCCTAACAGGGCACCACTGTCTGAGGAAACACCTCTGTAACCTAGGAAAGCCCCCTATGCAGGGGTTGCGGCATAGCTGACAAAACGTCGGACCATGTTCTCCTCGTATGTCCATTGTCCACATTGGGCTGTGCTACGCAGGCAAATCTTTGGTGTCCCTGTTATGGCCTCTGGAGACATAAGCAGGCATCCACTGAAGAGGATTGAGTCCTTTATCGAGGGGCTCGGCTTCATGGATGCATAAGTAGCAGGAATGGCACAATGTGCCCGCCAGTGGCCTCAGTGCCGGAACCTTGGCTTGAGTTTGTTTTGGCCAAGGATTTCCTGACTAAATTAGTAGCAGTAGTAATATTATTTTCCACGTATGTCCTCCAATCCAGTTTGGAATCAAGTGTCACTCCCAATGAGTTGTTTTTCAACCTCAATAGTGGTTAGCTTCTGCAGGGTTGTAGAAAAATTTTTCATTCTACATAAGTGAATAAAATATCCGATTGTTATTTCCAAAATATGTTTCCATGCAACCAAAAATTGTACCACGTAACGCACACACCAAGAGATTTCGAATTTTCTAACTAATTCACAAAATTGATTGTCTTCTCTAATAAAAGCATCTGGTATAAAGTGAACTGTAGATTTATTACGTGATACTTAAATAAGTATTCTAATTTTCAATAAACCTCCCAACAATCTTCGATTACAAAAAGTTGATCATCATCTAATAGAGTGGAAGGCGGATCAGTATCGGTTATAAGATTTGCACCAGCGGTAGAGTCGAATTAAAGCGATATCCCCAAACCCTTTAATCACCAAGACTGAATCAAGTTCATCGTTCGTATCTTAGTAAAGGTAGTTACTATCTATATATATATACAGTGTGTGCATAAAGTAACGTAACTTGCTAATATTTCGATTTCCGTTAGGTTTACAAAACAAAATATAACGCCGTTGCTCCAAAATAACTTACTAACATATTTTTTTAAATAGTATACCATGTATACCTATATTTTCAGTTTTTCTTAATCTATTAAATTACAATTACAACCGTCAAGAACGCATCATTCTAATTTCATTTGTTCTACAGTTATTGAGAAACATAATTTACGGGAACGTTTTTATCACCAAAATAATTATCAGGAACAAATAACTAATCTTATATAATGAGATGTTCAAATTGCCTTCCTTCTTCTATTTGACAGTATTTCGCAATTGCTGATTTGTTATTTGAAGGGTATTCTATTTCTCAGTGCATCCAGATTATCACGTTTTGTCTTGTATACAATGTTTTTCAGATATCCCGAGAAGAAATAGTCTAAAGGCGATAAAACTTAAAACTTCACGAACCCCTCGTACCACGTCACTGGTTTATTAGAATTTGACAGAATTAATACTGTTGATCTGTTTTGAAAAGACAATAACCTACAAAAAATGTTGAATTTGTACTTCCATCCTCCGCGGGAACAAATGAAATAAAACGTGTATTTCTTCTGCGCCTTTTAACAGCCTGTATCTCACAAACTAAAAAAGTTAGAGAAAACTTGTATTTGGGTATTTTAAATATTTCTTGACAATCTATCGTGTCTCTAATTTATGGTACTTATTTATGGGACACCCTGTATATTTTTATATATATCTATATAAAACAAATATAATAATAATAGGTACCTATTGTAATGTAAAAATTGCTTTAGAATCTTCGTAATCCATACGATTATTTTAGTTATTATTAGTCATTATACCTACCTGTTATAGGATAACAGCGTTGCCAATTGTACTACCATTGTAAATTTGGCTACTTTTGTAAAAGAAGCAAGGCCGTATTTACGAAGAACACTGTACCTAATTTATAAAACTATACCGAATACCTAACCATTCTTTAGTTAGACCTTAAATTGTCATAAATATTCCACAATACTCCTTGTTATCAAAGAACAACATCAACTGGTGAATCGTATTATTATCTACCGCTGGTGGAATAGTTCATATCCGACCTGGACCATTTTGGATGCTGAAAACGATCCGAAGCCACATCATCTTCAAGCCACGCCCTCCTTTGTCTCAACCTCCCACAAGACGTGGCGCTTGCGTGATCACGTGACCTCCGTTCGACCAATGCGTCTGTAAATCAATTTGTGAAAAGACCACCGATGCAAGTTTGGATAAAAGCCGGTATATGTATGATATTAGATGTACTGAAATTGAGGTGAACAAGAAGAAATTAGAAAATAAAAATATAAATGCGAAACATCAAGTGGATGTGTTGAAATTTCTATAAGGATGGAGTGAAAATCCTTGTCTTTTTCCGTTATAAAGCTAATTATAGAAATAACCAAGACCTTACAGATTATTTTGGAAAAGATTTTCTTTTATATGAAATGATCTTTTTCCGCAAATCGCTAGGAATTATGAAATTCCAGACAAAATTGCTTAAAGAAAAAGTCAAGATTTCCTATTCACTTCCTTACTGCAAGGGAATGATAACACATTGTTTATATGGAATTAATTTATATTTTGGAAACGTCAATACATTACAGAATGGGAATATACCTTGTGGTCGCCGTGGTCGCCGTGGTCAGTTTTACCCAAATTTAATACTTTCACTATTCGAAAGGTACAGACCACTTGGCCACAGGGTTCCAAGAAAATTATGTACTTATTTAATTACTCTAATACTAATATGGGTTTGTGACCTGTCAACAACCAAAATAAAAATATTTTTCATCAGTTAGTTGTCTGAGATTCTCTAACCCAGTGATCGTGAATTACATTTGGTCAGGGTCCATTTTGGATCTATCAAAGTCCACCGCGGGCCGGAAAGCTTTACAAGACATCGGTATTCTCATTGGTAATACTTCAAAATGAGCTTGAATAAAAAAAGTCATATTAAGGCCCATCAATTGTTACTTTTGTATACGATTTACATTATTAGAACTATGAGGAACATTTTGGACAACATGCGGGGTGGTAGGGTTATTTTGTAATATAAAAATTGTATTTGCCACCTCAACCTTCTTGTTAAGAGATTCTTCGATCAGCAACGGTTGATGACTTCCATCAGTCATGCCTCTTTAAACTAGTATATTCTGTCGGATTTACCAAGTTCAAATACCTAAACAGCAACTATTTTAGACATTTATCTAAATTGATACATTTCCAGTTTCCACCACTTGTCTACAACCCTTTCCGCTTTGATATAGAAAAATCGGTCGCTATTTATATTTTCTGGTCTTAACGAAACATATTTTCGATAAATATTCAAGTACATCTGATTAATTACAAATGGTCTAGGTTTGCTTGTCTTCGAATCAGGTATGCTAATTAAAAGCTTATATTCTAGGTCTTCTACATAGTGTAGAGTCATTCGGAGTAATATTATATTGCAAGGGAGGTAGCCGTTCATGTCTTTACCAGAAGCTACAATTGGCATCGGAATAAGTTTTGCCAAACAAACACTAAAAACCTGGACAGCAACAAGAGTGTTAGACTTCTGGTACAATATATACCAGGATTGGTTCATTCAACGGCTTTTAAACAAATTTTATCCCATAACAGGCATGACCTACGATGTCTAACAGGCCTTTTAACAGGTCACTGTCGTCTGAATCATCATATGCTGAGACTTGGAAAGTCGGAAAATCTGACTTACCGTCTTTGCCTGGAATGTGATGAAACAGCAGAGCATATAATTTGAGCCTGCCCCGTCGCGGCTCGAAAACCGCTTCTCTCTATTATTCCTGAGGTTCGAGATTTTTGCAGAAACTTCTGGGACACCCATTATTGTGGATTACAGATAAATATTTATACTAAAAACTGTGATAAATCAGTATCTAGTATATAGTGGGGAATTTCTAAAATTAAATAAAATATGGAACATGTATCTAATGTCATAGAAAGAAACAATTTGGAGAGTCGATTTGTTATTCGTAGAAGCAATACTATTTCTGCTTATTTAATGAAACAAACCTATTTACTTAAAAATATAGTTCTATATTCAATTTATGTATTACTATTATCCAAAATATATTAAATATTAGGTTGTAGAACAATGTGTGAACAAAATTTGAAACAAAATATTTTTACAAAAATTAAAGCACCCAGTATAATAACTTCATGTATAACAACTGCCATAAAAACTGTGCATAATGCAATACATTATATTTATTAAAATATCAATTGGGTAGGTATATAAGCCATTAAAACCAAACATTTGATACATTCCTTTTTATTTTTCCGTCATTTCATTTTTTAATAAAAAAATAATCGCCCCGTATATTTTTTAATGGGAAGAAGAATTGAAAATATAGTAATAATAAGCCTCGGAAACAAATCCCTATTCCCCAACCGTACTCCAGGGCCATCAACATCCTGCCATCCTGCGTTTGCCTGTCAAACATCAAGAGGAGGAGAAAAGGACCTTCTATGAATGCACCCAGAATACTAAATCGATAAGGATTACGTACATTAAATAGGAATGAGTATCTGATCCGAGTGATCTTGACTTGAAATTCTTTGAAATGTTTTCAATGACCCGACTCAGTACGTGTTCTGAAGGCTTGTTATGCCTTTTTTTTCAATACTGGAAAATATCTACTTTCTATTTGGTTGGCTTTTATATCATAGCGGTTTTCATTCCTTTGTAAAGCCAAAGATCGATTTAACGAGTTTCAGAAACAACAGAAAACATCTTCTTTTTCATATCTATTGTTGTTTTTTTTTATAATAAGCGCTTAAATGAACACCATTTTGTGCATTTAAAAATAATGTATTTTATTCACAATCGGTCAGTAATATAGACATTTCTTACCTTTAAAACGGTAGGGAAGTGACTCATTACTTACTTTCACTTCCACGATATAGCTGGAAAAGTACTTTTCCGGTTAGAAGCATGTGTCACCTTTCTGAAGTATGACAATATTGTGTTAAGCTGGTTTTAAAAAAAAGTTAATACCTTTCTTTGCTTTTCTACGGAATTATTCCCTCAACCACAGCTTCTTGGACTTCCGGAGGAGTACAGGTTAATTCAAAATAAGATATTATGTACTTGTTTGAGCAAAAAAATTAAAATTTCATGACAGAATAGTAGTTTGTACAACAACTAGTGCGCAAAACGTCAGTTTTCAGTTTAGCTGGATTTGGTATGGTTGGGTGCACGGAAAAAAAATCAGATACTTAATATAAGAATTTCATATAATTAGTATATGAATTTCATATACTCGGTGGGACAGCCTGAAGTATATTTAACGATATCTTACAGAGGTAACTTAATTCAGTTATCCTTTATCATATAAAGTTAAATAGACGGGCATATAAAATATAATAGACAGTCACGAGTTACTTAATATTCGTCATACAAAGTTAAACAAACTATCATATAAGGTTAATTAGACCATCATATAAAGTTGAATAAACAGTCATATAAAGTTTAATACACCGTCATATAAAGGTCAATATGGTCATATGGTGTTACTTGGTCCGTCATATAGAGTTAAATAGACCATTCTATAACTTTTGGTAGACCTGTCGTTTCAAACTACGTACCCCGTCCTCTTAAACTAGGTAACTTGTCATTCCAAACTAGGGACTTCGTCGTCCTGAATTAGATGGGATATTTTATAAATCCAAATTATCAATAATAGCTATAACTTTTTATTGAGAAATTGAAAATAACAAAATTGTCTCCTGTTGGTACAAACTGAATAAAATAGTAATATTGCCTAGCCTAGAAATTAATGTTTTTAAAATTGTAATTAAGCGATTGTGAATGAAATAGTATACATACCACGCGGGAAGGATCATTTCATCCACGGCTTTTAGCGACTCGGGTCTCTAACAAAGCCTGGGCTGTAATGATCCACTTCCCCGCTAGGTATTAATATACTGTTATTTAATTCCGCTATCAAATGTGACACTCTAAGTCACTCCTTGACATTAGGAAACGTCACATTTTCCATAACCTTCATATATCAGTTATGAAAAGTAGTTGTGTAAAAACTTTACGTAACTGTTTTAGTTTCAAAGAATAATTTATTAATTACAGTAAAAACTGACAATTATTTCATTATTTAAACTGACAATTAACTCATTATTTCAATTCAATAGTATTTCAAGATTTAGATACTTCAAGACCTGCTTCCATCATAGTAACAATATTTCTAATGCCCGGTTTTATAAAGTTGAGTTAAATATCTCGAGTTACCCCGAGGGTAAACTCCCGGGTTAAAATGCAAAGATCAAGTAAAAAAATATATAAAAGAACAAAAAGTTAGGCCATAAAACAGTGTTTTCTTCAATGAGTCGGGTACAACAAAACCTATAATCCCAGATTTTTTAAAATTTTCTTTGTGTTAGGGCCGGTTTTACATCCGTTAGGAAGTCATCAAAAATTTCAAATAAATCTCTCACTTCATACATGTTTACATTGAATATATAAGTATCATATAATATTATTTATATATATCTATGTTTTTAACATAACCTTCCTTTTCTTGACATTTTAGCATTTTGCGCATGACAACCGCTAAAACGAGAGTTAACCTGAGCTAAATGGTGGGGCAGGGTTAACTCTAACCCCACTTTATAAAACGCTGTATCACCCATCGATAACAGAGTTAACTCTCGGGGCAGGGGTAACCCAAGCTTATAAAACCGGCCATAACACCATTTGATTCCTCATTCATATTTTCATTGTAATTGAAGATTCTATTAAATATTATAAAAGCGCGGAATTAGATAAAACTTTGTACGTAAACGCGTAATTTGCAAAACTCGCTGGCGCTCGTTGTGGCAAATATTACGCTTGTTGAACAATATCGCTCTTTTTATAACTAGATACGTAAATAGCTATTTCACTGTAACCACAGCTATGACTGAATTATCATAAGTTTTTCTCTTTTTTTATCCAAAATTTCAAATAAAACCATGTAGTTTTATATTGGTTTACAGTCTTCACACCATTCAGTATAATGTCGATTTGATGAATCTCAAAAAAATACATTAACTTACGAAATAATTTCAACTCAAAATAGATATCCGGTGCAAGACTTTTATATATTCAGAACATTGACATCCCAAGGAACTTGCTACTATTGATTTAGTCACGTATAGTAGTTTTTGTCATCCTAAAATTCTACTGTGACAAATTGTCAAAGAAAGGAAAAACTGTGTTATAGTATACAAGAAAAATATGAGCTCGCTTATACATAACGGCTGGCGAACACATATACTGTGATTCCATCTCTCAGTTTGGGGTTTGTATTCGTAAACAATACAATATTGGCACTTAAACAGTGACGTGCCTTCGTATGATACCTAAAATTACAGTATCATGCAAAAATTATTAACTTTTATTTTGTGTCAAGTGAGTGTTTTGGTTTCTTTTTTTCTCTTATTTTTTGAAGTATATATTATTATTATTATTCATTCTCTCTCAGACTGAGTCTGGTTAGTAATGGAAAGACACGCGGACTATTGTCAAGCGTATATTTCTTAAAACTGACATTTTAATTGAACAAGTATCGATAATGACTGATTTCTGAAGTTGTACGTATCTGTTTGGGTGTATTTGAAGTTTCTCGATGTATTGTTGCATGTTAACTCCTGCATGTCAACTTTCTCTTCATGCCACATATCTTTGATTTCCTCAACCAGTTGGATATATTCTTCGATTTTCTCTCCTGTTTTCTTTTGTATATTTGCGGTATTGGGTACAGATATTTCAATTAGTTCTGTTTATTTTCCCTTTTTGTACGTAATTGTGATGTCTGGTTTGTTGTGCAGGGTCGAATATAGCCAAAATAGTTTGTATTTGTCGTACTCCAGTATATTTTGTCGTGTGTATTGGTAAATATGGGCATGTACTCTTGTAAGTTTATGTTGTACTGCAAATTGTTGGTGTATAATTTTTGCTACATTGTCATATCTTTTACTACATTCTGTTTTTGCCATTATGGTACATCTGCTGGTGATGTGATCTATTGTTTCGATAGTGTTGGGGACTTTAATGATATGTTTACTGTGGTATCTGGTGTTGACTGTGCTGTATTAATCTGTTGTTGCCTGTTTGATCTTGTATTGCTATCATGAATACCTTTGTTTCACTTCACATGTTATCTTTTCTTAACCATGTTATTGTTATTATTATCATCTCAAATATACACTTGCTCAGCCTTTGCTGGTAATGTTTACCTATCCCAACCGTGTGTAAACGCAAATGGGATTGGGCTCAACAGTTACATATTTAGAAGAGGAAGAAGAAGAAGACTTAGTTTGGTAGGCTCTCTTGTAGAGTTTTGGGAATTAGTCCCGTAGATGAAACGATGACCGGCGCACCTGCACAGGCTAATTCATGGCAGGCCTAATAAGCAAAGATGGTAAAACTATCAAAGCCGTACTACGTATGCTAACAGGGCTCTGGCAGCTCAATAGGGTTGACAGACGAAGTCATGTGCAGATTGTGTTGCCTAGTGGAGGAGATGACAGTGAGACTGCCTGTCAAATGTTGGAGGTTTAGCGACGGGCAAGAAATTACATCAAACGTTAAGTCTTGATCTTGATTGGCTACATAAAAGAGTCACGCTACAGAACGTAATATAGATTGAGAGGACCATAATTGATATGAAAAGGTTGCAGTGTGATAGGCCAATTGATCATCTCTTCAAATATAATCTAATCTAGGCTAAAGACGGTTGTCATCTTTTGTCAACGGACTTCATTTGAAAATTTTTCAGGACCAAATTCGCCGAGCTATTTAATACGTGATAATTGTTTCATTTTTCCATTTATCTAATAATTTTGGACTTTTCATATGAACTCTGTTGTTTTCAACTGAAAGCTGTATACCTACTTTTTTAGAGGCTAAATTCGTTTTTGATCCATGTCAGTATATTACAAATTGAAAGGCCCAATAATGGGAAAAGTCCATTTCATTATCCAAATCCTGTTTTCGTTTCAAAAGTTTCCATATAAATTTTACTTTGGGCTTAGTGTTTCCTTATTTAATGCTAGAATTTTGAAATCCAAGCTTTGTTCTTTCAAAATTTGGAAGACAGATTCGCGGTTAATCGAGTCTTTTTGAATTAATATATTTCCAAAGGATAAATAATAATAAATCTTTCTTATATCATTGAAAATATAAATTTCCTATTATATTTATTACAACTCGATCTCTGTTCTCTTCATTCAAGTTTATGGTTTAAACTTTTGGGAGAAACGGTTAGAGACGACACTGTTCGTACTATTTGTGGTGGCTAACTAAATAGAACAGGGTAAATGAATACATTTCAAGGATTAGTGTATTACATTATTATACAACAATGGCTAGTAATCTACATGGCAAATACATGTAACAGTAAGAAAATGCGTTGTGAAAATTAAATGAATTGAAATAATAAATAGTGTATAATTGCTTCAGATGTCAATTTAATAGTATCATACTATTATAATGCCTTTCAAATTTGAAAATTACTTTTCAAACAGTAGACCGTTCACTATGAAGAGCTGAAGCTTTTCTCAAATTTATTGAACAACTTGGAACATTCGATGCATTTATAAAATTTTAATCAGCAAAGTTAAATTCATTACGACTATAAAGTCTTTCCAGCACGCCCTCTTTGGTTCCCAACTTATACAAGCTGGAATCATTAACGCTTAGAACTACAGCTAGAGCTAGAGCTAGAGCTGTCGACATCTGGAACTTTGACTACGGCATATTGACCGATCTCAGCAGGAGGTATAGTTTTTCACGGTACAGCGCCAGCATTTTTCCAGCTTGCTTCTCCACTCCGGCTCTAGCAGTTTCGCTTTGCTCTATGATTGCATCACGTCGGTAGCAAAGGCTGCATAGGACTTCTCCTTCAATTTCAGTCCCACACTTTGTACTTTTAAGCTGCATGTTTTACATGGTTGGGTAACTCCAAAATCTTCGCAAATGGAGCATGCTGTCACAGTGGATACAGCATTGAATACATTTTCTTCCCCTTCCCAGTCTTTTTTGAGTGTCATCTGTTCATACCATTCGTTCGTAAAATAAACACTCCGATCATTGCTGTTATCAACAATATATTTAAGTTTTTCATTAAACACCTCTCGTATTATCGTTTTTAGCTACAACAGTAGCGACTTCGCTCAATAACAGACATAACTTCACTCGAAAGCAGTCGGAAACACACTGAGAAGCCTAGACAATAAGCTCTCTAAATCATCTAGAACGCATCGTGGCCGTTTGAGCATTGTCCACGATACGTCGTGGTCAACAAGAAAGGACACAAAGCAAAAAGTTATGTCATTTCGGTATTTGGTCCTTCGGTCGCGTTGCGGTCGTTTTTTTCGCTCAATGAGCGTTTTCGATGTTTGGAGGTAACATATATATACTGAAGTGGTCTGCCAATCTAGTTTTAAGATTCATGCATGAAATGCTGGTCGATGAGAATAGGATTTGTGTAATTTTTTGAATAATTTAATAGATCTAGGTTGAACTTAGGAATCTTAATGGTCCAAGGTGGAGGGTAACTGTAATTATTTTGTGTTACACTCTGAAAAATGTTAAATTCACTGGTTCTTTTACTGAATGATAATGGAGGGCTAGGGTGGTCATAAAATATATTATGAAAATTATAAAGGCGACCTTACATTATGCTATTTAGGTGCAATGCAAGTTTCATTCTATAACAAAATAAACAAAGCGCATGTGCGTGTGCTAGTTTGTGGCAATTTTTAAGCAAGATAAATAATTAGAACAGTTTCTATTTTCATGAAATTTGTAGGCAATTTTAGTTATTTTTTTAGTAATAATTCTGCTACCAACCCTAAAAATATTACAGCAGAAACTCAAACCTCGAATCGTGTTTATATAGAAAAAGAAAATGGGGAAAAGTAAGTTATCTTGTTTCATCTGGTATAAAATAAATGTAATAATTAATTTTCATGTTTGGAGTACTGATATGGCCACACACTTAATTTTATTGTATGAAAGCAAGCCCTGTCTTTACGACGTGAGATCAATGGATTATCACAATAGAAATACAAGAAATAAGGCACATGAAATATGTGCTAGTCTCTCAGAAATGTACCGATTACTCCGATTTACCAGAAAATTGTGAAAAAATTTATTTTCATAATTATTTAACATCACCTAAAAATATTTTTAAGTTTGCCACACTGAATTGCATCATACAAAATAAAACAAACTATCCCGAAAATAGCTTAGTGTAAAACGAAGCCATAAATTGCTTCAAAATAGCGTGGCTTTAAAATTGCACCTAAATAGCATAATGTAAGGTCGCCTTTACACATGGGCTGAGAAGTTCCGTGCTTTACACATAGATGGCGCTATTTTTATTGCAATCGCTTGGTTTTCAGTTAGTACTAACCTTAAAAAGGCAGCTGTCAAAATTTCATGATATTCTATTCATTAGTTCGTTATTGTGCTAAGAGTGACACTAATTTTAATATTTTCAAAACAATGGATCAAAAACAATTTTGTGTTTTAATTTTATACTGCTTCTTGATCGGGAAAAATACCGCTCAAGCGAAGCAATGGCTTGAAAAGTGTTATGGGGACTCCGCTCCATCAGAAACAACAATAAAACGATAGTTTGCTGACTTCAACGGAACACAATGGACGTCGAAAAGAGGCGGTAACACCAGAAAACATCAAAAAAATCCACAAAATCGTTTCGAATGATCGAAAAGTGAGGTTGCGTGAGTTAGCTGATATCGTGAAGATATCAAAAGAACGTGTTGGCTTTATATTGCATGAACAATTGACTATAGGAAAGCTCTGTTCAAAGTGGGTGCCGCGTTTGCCCACTGTTGTCCAAAAACAAGAACGTGTTGACCCGAAATTTTTGCGTCGATATGTGACAATGGATGTAACATGGATCCATCACTTCACTTCGGAATCAAAAAGATCGTCATCTGAGTGGACAAAGCGCCCGAAAGCATAACAATCAGCTAGAAAGGTTATGGCCTCGATATTTTGGGATGTACGTGGTGTAATATTCATCGACTATATTGAAAATGGAAAAAACATCAACAGTGAATATTATATAGCGTTATTGGAGCGTTTGAAGGCAAAAATTGCAAAGAAACGTTCTCATATGGCAAAGAAAAACATTTTGTTTCATCAAGACAATGCACCGTGTCACAAGTCAATCAAAACAATGGCAAAACTACATGAATGGAACTTCGAATTGCTCCCACATCCACCGTATTAGCCAGATTTGGCTCCCAGCGACTACTGACTGTTCGCAGACCTAAAAAAAATGCTCGCCGGTAAGAAATTTCGCTCGAATGAAGAGGTTATCGCTGACACTGAGGCCTATTTTAAGGCAAAAGATAAATCATTCTAAAAAAGTGGTATTGAAATGTTCGAGCTGCGCTGGAATGATTGCGTTGTTCTTGATGGAAATTACGTTGGCGAATGAAACTAATTTTTAATAAAAAACGTGTTTTTTTTGTTAGGCCCGGGACTTTTCAGCCCATGTGTTATATATATTATTCTCTTTAATTTTCACTAAATCTCATCGAATTTGTGTTCATAAACCCGACTTTTGTACTATTCAAACATCCACAAATAAAGCACGCCACACAAAACTACTTGATGTAAAGAAAAAAAAACCCTGATAAAATCAAGAAAATAACTTGCGTCATTAATGCATTGTATATCATTATTTGACTCCATTCATTCCGAGTTGTACTTCAGTCACTTTGACACCTTATTTCCAATAGAAATAGTTTCAAGTCATTCTAGTTCGCATTTTTCATAAGTTGTGTCATAACAAATTTCGAGCGTATTCATTGAAAGAATATTGATCATAGAGAGATAACCAACAGATCGATATTTCTTTATACGTTTTTGATGTTGACGATGACTTGATTTTTGTCGGAATAAAAATGTGCATCTTTAGTTTGCTTAAGTGGATACAAAAGAATTTGAAGGCTTTGTCGTGTATTTTTTGTTTGGAATTTGGAAATTTGAGAATCGTATGAAAACTAAGATAGTACTAATGCCAAAAATCAGTCGAGGAGAAATTTGTGAAATAGGGATTTATAAGTTGAAAGTATATCTTTTCGGTTTACGGTAAAATGCGATATCCAAACGAAAAATTCTTCATAATAACAAAATGTAAAGCTTCCCTTATTGAACATTTTCGAACATAACCCAACATGTTTGTAAGGAGGTACGGAAAACCGATTTTTTAGTTTTAAATCTAATTCTACCACAAGAATTCAAAAAATTTTATGGAAGTGAATTTTTTTCACATTCAATATTACTTAATTACAGGTTGAATGAGGCCCGTAGTAAGGGGCTAACCTCTCGATATGGATCATTGGGTTTACTCCTTGCTGACAATCGGATGCGGTGGATGAGGTCGTTAATTTTCTTGAAAACGGAGTAGGAACCTTCATGTTACCATCTTAGATGTGGAGTATTACCGGTCACTTAGTGTTCGGAACTCCCATATGCTAACAGAAATAGAAGGAATTGATGTACTTAGGTATCCCAGATCTCTTTGAATTCTAAAGATGAACATTGAAAGGTTCTGGCAAATAGTCCTATGATTTGCTTCTACCATTCCCTCGGACTGCGGCAGGAGAAGCGTATGGCATGATTTCTCAATGTCTAATGTTTTCATCAATTCCTTCCGTAATTTGGATTCAATGTCGAAAGCCTCTGCTACTGTCGTCGCTTCTTGATTGGGAAGTGGTGCTAATCCATTACAACGATCAGGTATTTGTTTCCTCTTTCTATAAAAGGAAGTGGACCGAGCTGGGCTTCTTTTGCTTGTCAGTTTGTCAGACTAATGTCAACTAACCCGCTTTTTTTACTTTTCACATTTTCCAGATAGTTCTCAACTTTTTGATGACATTTCTAGATAATTGTAGTGAGGTTTTTCTTCCCCTTTTTCTCTATACACCGTTACATATTCAGCAGTACAGGTACGGCGTATAAATATGATATTTTTTTTAATTAATTCCAGAAATGTGTAGTTTTTGTCATATGCCTACTTTAAAATGATCTAATTTCTTATTAACAGCTATTGATAATTCTTTATTGTATATTACACTCATACTTCTAAAAATATTAATTTCATATTGAACAGTGTCCAGTTTATGTTTTTTTTATCCCATTTTCGTTTTTAGATGACATCCTTAATTCAATAATTAATTCCGTAAATCGTTTCATCATTTCATTATGCAATTGTATTAGTTAAATGTGAATTGATATTCAAATATTCATGAGGATTATGTCATTTAAATACTGTATACTGATCGGAGATAGACTGTCACTCAGTACTATTTTATTTTTTGTGATTTATCATTGAAATGACTGTGAAAAAATGACTTGAATTATTTGCTACTGAATAATAAATAGGGGGTTGATGTGATGAATTCATTTTGAAAGAATAAAACATCCTTTCCATTAATATTTAATAATAATATTAATAATACAGTTTCAATAATAATTATTAACAATATTTTGACAACATTCCTCCCAGTTAATTGGTATTAGAAATTACTGGCCAGTTGGTGGCTGTCACATCCTAAAATGAAGACACCAAAATGTGTTGGAAGGGTCAAAGGTGAACCACTGGGTGTTCTCCACATGGTTCGTGGTTCACCTGCTGTTTTCTTCCAGCAAGTCATGACAACATCGTTAGTAACATACTGATACTTCATGACTACTACCATAGGCAGAAAACTATTGCAGGTGTTTATAAGCAAAACAAAAAATGTACTTTAAATATTTGGGTAAATTGTTGTTGAAATCAAATTCATTGAATGCTACAAAGATTATTTTAATTGAAATATTATTCAATTTCGGAATTTGAATAGACAATTAGGAAAATAAAACAAGATGCATACAGAGAACAATCCAAGTTTTACGCATCCCAATTATCGTGACCCTGAAGTATTTTAATAATGTTTGTAAGTCGGGGATAGTTGGGCACGTTTTTGTTTAGAGAGCGAATAACAAAATAAGTATCCTGGGGAATCATAACAAATATTCTATAAGAAATCCATTGCAATTCATAACAAAAAGTAGCATATCAAGTGCAAAATGAAGCAATGGAAATATGGTTCTCTAGGACAAAGGACAACCATGAATTTATGAGGAAATAATCTTGAGTATCTGTATATGTATATGTATGCTATTAAATAATAGATCACATGCTTTCCTGACGTGTGTAAATTTATTCAAAATCAATTGCAAAAGCTCAAGTACGAGTTAGCCTTCCTTGCCAACTTTTTCCTTTAATCTGTATATCTCGGCATACGCCCAAACAAAGGAAAAAATCGGCAACGGATGCGAGCAGATACTTCAACTTCTGCAATTGATTTTGGATAAACTCTACCAACCGTTATGTTACATGATGTAGTTATAGTAAGTATAATTCTCATTCATTTGGATACGTACAAACCCTCAAAAATTAAATAAGTGATCCAATATTTCATTAGAAGAACTTATTTCAATGTGTTGCCGAAATTATCACTAACGTGTAAAAGTTTTTGAACCAACGCCAGCTTCCAAAGTGCTGGTAAGGCAAATTATATTACCGGATCTCTCGTCATTGGAATTATTTTCTTGAAGATATATATAATCAAAAAAAAAATAATTGTACGTATGTCTTAAATATATTACTAATAAAAAGCAATAATATGTCAAGGAGCGCGAAAATCAAGATTTACAAAACCGTGATTAGGCCTATAGTTACATAATGCCTCGGAAACATGGACACGATACCAAAAAGAATAAGAAATGCTGTAAATATGGGAGAGAAAAGTACTGAGGAAAATATTTGGAGGAAAATTACTAAATGGAATTTGGATGAGAAGGACAAACAAAGAGCTCGAAGAACTATATAAAGATCCAAGTATTATTAGAATGATAAAAGCTTAAAGGCTAAGATGGTTAGGACATATAGAAATAATGGGAACAGGAAGACTACCGAAGGTATTGATATATAGCTCAATAGGAGGAATGCGAAGAAGAGATAGTCCCAGAACAAGATGGAAAACGGAAGTTGAAGAGGATCTACAAAGACTTAATATCAGAAATTGGAAAGGTAAGACAAAGGACAAGGTGAGATGGAGGCAAGTCGTCAACCAAGCCAAGTCGGCTACTATATATATATTATTATTTTTATTTCCATCCTTACCAGAATGACTAGGGATTCAGACCAGATATACTTTGCTTAGTGTTCTTATGATAGAAAGTCTTCTTTCGCAGTTCAACTGACGCAGAGTCATCTGGGGAGCTGATAATTCTTGTCTCTGTCAATTAAACTTGTGATGTTTATAATTTTGAAAAATCTTCTGTTTACAAGTTTCAGTTTTCGTTGAAACACTCTCTATATTTGTGGATAAAAATAATGTCTACAAACACACGAAATAAGGACATGGGACGAAAGTCTTTGTATTATATTTGTTAAAAATTGAAAATCCAATAAAGGCCAATCCCATTGAAAACTACTGATTGGACCTTTTTTTCTTTTTTTCTTTGTCGGAACATAATTGATAAAAACCAGAAGTTAAAAGAATTTCAGAATGAATGGGCGCGCGATCACTGCTTTGTTTAAAATCACGGCGACAAATCTTTTGATCCCTCTTTAAATTTGGTTCGATAATTTCGCAGTTTCAGCCACTTCATAAGTTCAATTTTACGCATTGACTTCAATTGAATTACTTTTGTTGAGCACCAGATGATATCGATACAAGGGTTGAAATACAGGGCGAAACAAAGATCAGCTAACTATTTCCGGTTTTTTAGAACGAGTAGATCATTTAGGATCAACAGGTTAACTCAAATTTAGCCTCTGTCGTTTTCCGTACCCAAAGGGTAAAAAAACGGGCCCTATTACTAAGACTCCGCTGTCCGTCCGACTGTCACCAGGCTGTATCTCATGAACCGTGATAGTTAGGTAGTTGAAATTTTCACAGATGATGTATTTCTATTGCCGCTATAACAGCAAATACTAAAAACAGAATAAAGTAAATGCATGTTTAGGGGGGCTCCCATACAACAAACTTGATTTTTTTTGCTCGTTTTGGCGAGTATTTTTGTAACGTTTTCCATCATTCTGGTTCTTGTTGTCATGTTATTTAAACCATTGATGATATTTTCGACCAAACCTTTGAAGCAAATATGTAAGTAAGAAATAATCTGCTGAAATAAATACTCCAATGATTTATAGAAAAAATTTTGTCGCTTTTGGAAGCAAGTGCAGTTTTACGACAGAAGATTTACAAAATTGCTTTATAATTTGATTTTATGCGCATTGTATACCCAGATATTTATTCATGATATATAGAATATCTGAAAATAGTCCAAGAAATATGGAATATTCAGTGGGAGTTTATAATGGGTTGTCTAGTTTTTTGAATATCAAAAATATCGATTAAAAATTTCAGCAGCGTCAATGACTTCTGGGAAATACTTTTAATATTAGAACAGCCAGGCCATACAAATTAAAATTAAAGGAGAAATAATTCCAGTACTCCAGCTTGTAAGATAAAGTAAAGAAAACACTTTCTTAAAAACAAAAATGAGCAGCTAATATAAAGATTTGATTTCTTGGGAAGTACTAAACTCGATGCGAGTTAAAAGATTACATCTCCCAAGGATTTTAACTTTCATTCAAGAGCTTGGAGATCTGTGAGCCTACTTTAAGCTTCAGTAACTAGATACAAAACCGAAAAATGTTGTTTGGTAATTTTCAGCTCAGCTGCTCTAGAGTGTGCTTCCTCTTTAAGTTATCTTCTAGCAAACAATATAGGAAAGTTTAATTGCATATGGGACAATTCTCGATTATAAGGATATTTAGTAGGTACAAAACTCTTCTTTTTGCAATAATCTGTTCCAAGCCATGCGTAGTTCGTCGTATATCTTCGAGAAAGTGACTACTCGCGCACATTTCATGTTTTTAGACGTTCGTCGTTGTGAAAATTATGTTTGCTTTGTATTTTACGTAAAAGTTACAGGTCTGACAGATCGAATGAAACGTTAAATCCATTTTCCACGGTGTGAGTTGACGCTGCAACTCGAAAACGTTGCATCCAAATTGGCAATTTTTTCCGTTGGGCGCGTCGGTCGTATGAATTAGAACTTGCTCTATTTTCGAGCGAGATATCGCTGCGACTTGGTAACTTTTCTGGTGGATTTTGTCCCACCAACCCAAAATTTATATTGGATGCTACGCTCTGACATTGCTGTCACAGGATTTCTTCTACGTTTTCTTCTCGTAGAGCAGAACAGGCATAATAATACTATAATTACTGTAACTAAAACAATGCCCACTGTTTTCTTCGTCCATTCTGTTAACTTCAACACTTGATTCTAGAGAAACTACTCCTGTCTGCTTTATTTTCACCCGCTAATTTTTTTCACACTGTGAGGTTATGAAATAAGAACTGCCAATTTTTTAACGAAGGCAACACGTAACGTGTTCCCTATGCCTGGATGGGTCGCAGCAACAAACTATCGATGTGCTGATTGTACTTTTTCTCGTAGCGATTTGTTCCAGCAACAAGTCGCTGCGATTTGTCGCAACGTGAAAAATGTACTTTAAACATTTCAAATTTTGCGGCTTGAATTCAAGAACGAGGTGGACTCTGGATTTCTCTTTAATACGTTTCAACCGAATTCTCTGTTCATTCCAACGTGCTATTTTTGGCGCATTTTGTATTGCATTTCTGTAGCTTGTAAATACTTTCTTGTTAAATAATGTTATAGCTGCCAGTTTTGTATTTTCAAACAAAATATTGCTCAGCTACCCTTGTACTAACTTTTCTCTTTGTTTCTCCGATATATACTTTTCTGCAAGTTCATAGAATCCTATAAATACCTGCTGATATTGATGGATCTCTGGGATCTATTTATTTTTAATATTTGACAGTACTTAGGTATACAAAACTTCACTTATAAATTATGAGTGAATGTTTACAAATAGCATGTTATGGTTTCGGTATTTTTCAGTAATTATGCCCACTGCGCTCAGCTCTAATTATTAGGTTGGTCCACTGATGTGGGTTTCATTTTTTTTCCACACATCTTATGGCTTCAATGATAGTTTTGTGAAGCAATTTGAATGCAATGTTTACAATACATCGTTTCACAGGGCTACAAACAAAGGGTGTTATCAGTATTGTAGGCATGTTCAATTATCACAGATTATATTACGAGGATGTATTGATATCTAGTTAGCCTAGACCAGTTCCATGCATAAACAAAATATTGCGTTACAATATCAACGAACAATAACTCATTAGAAGTGTCAGTGTGAAGTTTGACGTCAAAAAAGTAAACCAGAGTTACGCAATAAATTAAAAGAAAAAAGATCTCCACCGAAATTGTGAAAATCGAAAAATTGGAGTATCGAGCCATCATCAAGTATCTGTATTTAAAAGGGTTGAGAGGTAAGCAGATTTACGAAGATATGCTTAATACCCTTGGTGATCAATGTCCTTCGTATGCGACCGTGAAAAATTGGACTGCAAGCTTCAAAAGAGGTAAATTTTCCATTGAAGATGATGACCGATCGGGAAGGCCAGTTTCTGTGACAGTCCCCGAAAACATCGATGCAGTTCATGACATGATTTTATCAGAACGTCGAATTGGGCTAAAACGGATATCTGAAGAACTGAATATTTCATACGAACGCGTTCATCATATAGTTCACGTCAATTTGGACATTAGAAAAATTGCTGAAAAATGGATCCCCAAATGTTTGAATGTTGACCAAAAGCCTGCAAGGGTAGAAGCATCGCGTTCGATCTGTGCTCGATTTGAAAACGATGTAGACTTTTTAAACCGAATTGTTACTATGGATGAGACTTGGGTACATTTCTACGATCCAGAAGCAAAGCAACAATCGATGGAATGGCGACACTCTGGTTCTCCAAGACCTAAGAAGTTTCGTGTCCAAAAATCCGCTGAAAAAGTTCTTGCTTCAGTTTTTGGGATTGTCATGGTGTAATCATGATTGATTTTTTGGATAAGGGTAGAACAGTAACTGGAGATTACTATTCGACATTACTGACCACTCTACGGGGAAAAATGAAAGAGAAAAGACGCGGAAAGCTATCCAAAGGTGTTTTTTTTTTGCAGGACAACACTCCTGCACACAAATCTCATGCTGCCATGCAAAAAATTCGTGATTTAGGGTGTGAATTACTAGAACACCCCCCTTATTCACCAGATTTGGCTTCGTCCGACTATCATCTCTTTCCTCAACTGAAAAAAAGTTTAAAAGGTCGTAAATTTCCTTCCAACGAGGAGGTAATAAAAGCTGTGGAGGTCTGGTTTGCAGAGCAAGAAGAAACATTTGTTTTGAAAGGTCTAGAGACGTTGCAGGTTCGCTGTAATAAATGTATCCAATTAAGAGGAGAATATGTTGGGTAATAAAATATTTTGACATTGAAATTTTGTTTGGTTCTAGAGTAGGCTAAAATTTTTTTAATATATCCTCGTAGATGTAATTAGATGGATGATGGAGGTTTATACCAGACATAATAATATAATGTATAGGTTAACTTCATGCCTTTACTTTCATATTTTATTTAATTCTTGACTAAAAGATGCCAGTATAAAAAATTGTGGGTAGCTATCCAAAACTTTAATCATAATACTGAAGAATTTTTTGTGTTTATGAAAAACTTTCTTCCGAACTCACACTCTTTTTAGTATCAAACATACATAAATTGTTTTTTCACTAAATCTTCAACACGCAATGAATATCAAACTAATGTAATTTTCTGCTTATTAAAAAAGTCCCCAAGCGCCTAAACATGTGTTATGTCACCCTCTAACTATTCTATTTTAATGCCAGTCATGGCATGTCGTGGTGAAATCTCGAAGGACCAGCCAAAACACCCTGATCATCATCGGCTTGCCAGCGTTAATCCGGCACAGCACGCTACTGGCCCGCTAATTGTAATTCTAGCTCGAGAACTTATCTTTTGTAACCATGCCCATGTAAACGTAACGTCTCTGCGCGAAGTCCGACGGTCTAGTGAAGTTATATTGCAACGTCATCCTGTAGAGATATTCGATGAATATTTGGCATTAAATTAGGCACGCCCGAAAAATATTTGATAGATTGAATTTGAATGATACAAAATACATAGAACGAGCCTGTGGTTAACCGGTAGTAAGAGATTGTAATGATTAATCTTATGTATGTACGACAATGAGGTTGTCAATTTATGTTGGATGTTTATTACGATATTTCAAATAGTTTATGCATCACTAAAATGTGATTAAACTACAAAAGGATGGCTTCACTAACATCAAGTCAAACCATACAATTAATTATATAGAATGTTTAAGAAGCCTTTCTGTCTCTCTACTTACTAAAAAGAATTGTATGCCGAACACCATCTATCGGAATACGAGTGTTGTCTTTTATAGTTTGCATTTAGAGATAGAAAAAGACCTACGAACAATGAATATACTACAAGAGTGTTATGTTCATGATTTACTCAAATCATGATTAATTAATAAACAGTGATGGGTAATGTTAATAACCATCGATGTTAATTAACGCTAAGTTAAAAATTGTTTGAAATTAACCACGGTTAACAATTTAGGCGGCCACTTAAAAAAGAAGAAGAAGATGATATTTATATTTATATAAAAGCATTTTATAGCCCGCGAACCTTAGGAGTTTGCGCAGTAATTTTTCCAGGTCTATTAAATAGCATCCTGACGTCCGCGACTGTCGATGATTTCTGAATTCTGGAGCGTTTATTTACATCTCAAATAAGCTTAAATTATGTCAAAATTTTTGTAATAATAGGCAGAACACAAATATCTAATAAACAATTTTTTTTGTTAAAAATTGATAGTTAATAACTAGTTATTAACCAATGACCGGTTAACAAAAATATTAACCGGTTAATACCCATCACTGTTAATAAAGTACTTACTTTAGTTTTCTTTATTTGCAACGTATAGACATAACCCCTTGTCCAGGACTACAACTTGCACCATAGACTTACACTACTGTTGACATATGACATTTCTCTCCCGGGTGCGTTCGGATGTTACCTTCATCCTCACAAAGAGTAAAGAGATGTATTATCTAATGCAAACATAAACAATGTCAAAGTTTATTTATTCTGCTTGATTCCATGTCGCAGTGACTATAATAAGTTGTTTGATTGTTGTATGTATAAAACATTAATATTTGATTGTTAAAATTTTTACCAAAGGTTTTGAAATTTCTGAAAGTGGAGAGTAGAGACAATAGACAGAAAGAAATTTGGTATATTCTAGTCGCTATCTACGCAAATAATGATACAATATATGTACAGTCAACTGAAATAAGAAAATAATGGGTCAAAGCTTGGAGCTGCTGAAAGAATACATAATTGACTAAAATTTCAACAAAATCCATTATTACAGTTATCGGTAAAACTGCTATTCATCGGAAAAAAAGAGTATATAAATGGCTAGTGCGTTGGGATCCTACAATAATAAAAAATTTGTCTGAAACCGGTTCTGCTTCTTCTTACAGATTTCTTTGTCTCGCCGACAAATTGTGAAAAGATGCAAACTAATTTTACTCACAACTATAGGTACTAAGATACGTAATATCCATTAATTAATGGTTCTAGTTTAGTGAAAATTCTAAGGTTTTTAATGTCCTCTGCAGAGTCGATTAGCAAGTTTGGGTCTTGGACAATAGCCTTTATTATACTTGTTTTTCACATTAAACTCGATGGTGAAAACGGCTTCCATTTAAAATAATGGAGCCTACACGTTTCATGGGATACCGGTCTGTTAAAGTGGTTGTTTATTTTACAATTTTGAGTGATGGGTAGACCTAGTATGTCACTGATCATGGTTAGGTATCTACCTTGTCTTAGAATCGTCATAAAACCATAACAATACCTCAATCACTTTACATATCCTATTTTGTTTCTATTGTTTTTTTGGTGTGTCCAAGGTCTAATACTCGTGAAAATAAAATGGGACCACCTTGGAGCTGTTCTGCATCTAATACAAAAATATTCATTTAAACCGGCTCATAATCCAAGAAGTTACGTTGGAATATTCATAATAGCTATTTAGATATTAATGTTAAAAGTTTTTATTTTTATTTTATTTTGTGAGTGGAAAAGTTTCATTCAATTTCTTAGTTTGTGAGATACAGGCTGTTAAAATGTATAGAAGACATACATTTTTTGTAGGTTGTTGTCTCTTCAAAACACATCAACACTATTAATTCTGCCAAATTCTAATGAGCCAGTGGTGTGGTACGAGGGGTTCGTAAACTTTTATCATCATATAATATTTTTGAAACACTCTGTATTTAGAGCTAGTCTCCCTAACTGATGACAGCGGTTGAATTGATCTTAATTACGTAAAAAAAAATGCATAGTATAAAAACTATAAAATTGAGGACAAATATTTCGTTTTAGTGTATTTTCGTGATTGCATATTGAAATTAGTTTTAATAGTTCTGTGTCTGTAGAGTAGAGAGGGTGAGTTAGGCCCACAGCACTTATGCCACATGTGACCCATTGTACATCCTCCCGAGGAGTTGCCTTCCTAGGTTATCGTCCATCCTGTCCTTTTCAGGAAGGTGGACAGGTCACTAGGAGACATCTCCTTTATATCGGCAGGTGTAGGCCAAGACTCACCGAACACACACTCTCTTATTGACGATAACTCCGGGCACTCGCATAAGACATACCTGACAGATTCATCTACCTGTTCACACATCCTGCATAGAGGTGTGTCCACTAGCCCCAATGTATGGAGGCGTTTCCTTAATTGACAGTGGCCAGTCAGAAATCCTATCGTCGAACGTAGGTTTTTCCTGGTCATCGCCAAATATTTTTTCGACTCCAGCTTCCCAGGGTCGCCCAGGGTGATCCTGACAAGACTGCATGCCTTGATTTCATCCCATCTCTTTAGAGATTGTGCGTGGGTGTAACGTTTAGCTAGTTCCGCAATTGTCGAATTCGTCAGGTCGTAGGTGTCGCCACGTCCAAGAATTCTTAGTCCAGCCGCTTCCCTGGCTAAAGAGTCAGCAATACGGTTACCTTTGCTCCTGTCGTGCCCCTTAACCCACCTCAGGATAATACTGTTATCTACCGAGGCGTTAGTTAAATCTCGATGGCGCTCTAATACTAGCCATGACGGAACACGTTGTCTGTTCCAGGCTAGTAGAGCTTCTCTGCTATCAGTGCAGATTATTATGTTTTTGCCAGAAATTCCTTTTCTGGTTAGTTCCTTTGTGGCAATTGAAATACCAGCCAGTTCTGTTTGAACCACGCTGGTGTTTTTTCTCATTCCCCACTTATAGTTAATACAACATTAACATTGCGTCCTCTAGTGGATTATTTTTAAATCTTTAGAGGAAATTAGGTTCGTAAAAAACTAGAAAAACTGAACGGTATTTCGAAAAGCAATTTCTATTTAGAACTTCAATTAAGTTTTCCTTTTTTTAATTGGAAAGAGAAAAGTTAGAATACGGCTTAGTAATAATAAAAATGAAGAAAATTCGAATACTTTTGATAAATAATTCACTCTAACAACCACTTCATTTTCTTTATTCTGGTCGTGCTGCCTTTTAATCCTGTCCGAAAAAGCACTTTCATAAAAAGCAGGAAAACTCAAACGGAAATCCATAGAAGTGCAGTTGAAAGGGATATAGTAATAATTATTTTATATTAATTAAAAAAAAAAGAGTTTTCCGGGATAATGTGGAAACTTAATTAAACCATGATAAAAGCAAGTTTAATATTATACAGTGTGCCTCAACGAAATCTTGGAATCAAAGAATATTTACAATAATAACAAAATTAGATCTATCGAAACCCCTATTGTTTTTAAAACACAATTGTTGTACATTGAAACTTATGGTCGAGGCAATGAATCACTAAAAAGGGCCAAAGATAGGAAATCTTTTAGGATAGGACGTATCGGAATGCAGTTTTTTGCATTCGCTTGCAAAAATGATTTATATCATTTGTACCTACTTTGTACCTATTACAAACCGAAAGTTGCATTGCTGCAGCCAAAAATGCATGCAAAAATTGCATCTCCTGAGAGGCCTTTAATAACCTCGTAAATAAGAGTCAGAATTGGCTCAAGTCGGGTACCCGGGGGTTTTCGAGGTCGCTGTTAACGATTATGATATTCAAATTGAACCCCCGAACACCTGGAGCTCAGGAACACCGACGAACGTCATCTCCGGGGACTATCCCAAACTTTATGCGAGAAAGGAGATAAACTGAACACCCGGGGTTTTTTGGGTCGCTGAATTCGAATATACCATCGGCGAACACCCCACGAACACCTGGTGGGCCCCAACCTGGACGCGGACATCGTCTTCGAGAATTTTTCTGGAAATATCGACAATAACGAACCGAAAATCTTTATGGGGGCTTTTTGTGTGCGCTGAATCCAAATTTCATGTTAAAAACGACCACCCAAACACCTGGTGTGCCCTGAACGTCATCCCCGAGGGTTTTCCAGACATAATTGAAAAAAACCACCCGAAAATCGTTAAGGGGGTTTTTTGGCTCGCTGAAATCAAATATGGCACCGGCCAACACCCCACGGACACCTGGTGCACCCTAACCTGGCTCTGAACGTCATCCCCGAGGGTTTTCCAGGCACAATTGAGAAGGACCAACCAAAAATCTTTAATGGGGGTTTTTCGGGTCGCTGAATTTAAATATGGCACCGACGAACACCCCACTGAGAGTCTTTTTCAATTGGGTCTGGAAACCCCTCGGGGATGACGTTCAGAGCCAGGTTAGGGTGCACCAGGTGTTCGTGGGGTGTTGACCGGTGCTATCTTTGATTTTAGCGAGCCAAAAAACCCCCTTAACGATTTTCGGGTGGTTTTTTTCAGTTATTTCTGGATGAAGATTTGGACCAGGTTAGGGCGCACCAGGTGTTTGGGTGGACGTTTTCAACATAAAATTCGAATTCAGCGCACACAAAAAGCCCCCATAACGATTTTCGGTTCGTTTTTATCGATATTACCAGAAAATTCTCGAAAATGACGTCCGCGTCCAGGATATGGCCCAACAGGTGCCCGTGGGGTGTTCGCCGATGGTATATTCGAATTCAGTCACCCAAAAAACCCCCGGGGGCCCAGTTTCTCTCCTCTCTCGCATAAAGTTCGGGATAGTCCCCGGAGATGACGTTCGTCGGCGTTAATGAGCTCCAGGTGTTCGGTGGGTCAATTTGAACATCATAATCGTTATCAGCGACCTCGAAAAACCCCCCGGGTACCCGACTTGAGCCAATTCTAACTCTTATTTACGAAGTTACTAAAGGCCTCTCAAAAGGTGCATTTTTGGCTGCAGCAATGCGTCTTCCGGTTTGTAATAGGTACAAAGAAGGTACAAATGATATAAATAATTTTTGCAAGCGAATGCAAAAAACCGCATTCCGATACGTCCTATCCTAAAAGATTTCCTATCATAACATTCAAATCCATTCTCTCATTCCAAAACAAGGATAGCAATAAATTCAGCAAAGGTTACAGATTCCAATAACAGTGCCAGGTTGTGTGAAGATTTGAATTTTGTAAATATTTATCTTGGATTTATTTATTACTCAAGGAATGAATTTTGAGTTGCCGTCGATATTGAATTATAAACATTGTTTATTTTCTGTTAATAATATAAACGTATATGCTTATGGTATTCATATATCAAATGAATGGACACAGGTAATTTCAAAACTGTAAAACTGTTCAGAACTTGTTACTTACCTGTGGACATAACACCGTCCTGTGAATATAATTTAACTAATAAATAAAGTTAATTAAAATTTTTTCACAATTCAATACAACAGCCATATTATATTTAGTAAAAATCAAAACAAACAGCTGTCAAAAAATGTAAACATTTAATATAAGAAACCTTAAAATTGACATTTTGTTTATGAACATTCACTCATGTATGAATGAAACTTTGTACATTGTCAAATATTTAATCGCTTTTCATGCCTTTAATAATTATATATTAATTATTAAAGGTCATATTGAGGAACCACAAAAAAATTCAGATCATGGGATGATTATTAGATTTAAATAATACAGCATGGCAACATCTGTAGAATCCAGCAAAATAAATAAATAAACTTTTACATTGTTTATGTATAGGATAATACATCTGTTCGGAGCTTTCGGCCATAAAATGATACAATCCATCAACAAATTTATTCAAATTAAAAATTTCTAAAATCATAGCTATTTTTTATTAATTTTTTGTTTTCTGGATATTTGGACCACTATAACCTATAGCTTTGTCTAAAATTTTTCTGTGACAATAAAGCAAATATTATTTTTGAAATTTTTTGGGAAATTGGACCACAATACCGGGTGTCCCAGAAGTTTCTGACCCATTTTAACTGCAAAAATCACGGAACTAAGAAACGACAGGGAGGTGCGGTTTTCAATGAACAATTTCTTTTTATATGAAGTTTGTCTTAGTTTAAATTTTTAATTAGTGAAATCTTATATAGGGTGTTTTAAAAAAAATGCATGTTTTAAATGCAAATATCGTCTATTTTTTCAATGAAACACCCTATATATTTTCATTACATCTGAAAGCTGAACTCCCCTTTCCGAAAATGTATAATTTGTTGAAGTTTAGGTGGAAAATGAGTAAGTTATTTGGTTGTCTGTGTAGACATTACCAGTAAACCAGTAATTGTAGTTTCTTCAAAAAACAACGGTCCGTATATTTTCTTTTTAGAGACGCCACATTAATTTCGCTGAATCTCTTTCGTATTCTTCCATTACCCTTAAATTTTCAACCCCCATATGTGACAATAATTATGTTTATTACATTGCCCGTTTAAATGAAAACCAGGAACCAGCCTCATCTGACATTATAAGTAGAACATTGGGAACTTCTCTAAATAAATATAGAAACGTCTCGGAAAAAATAATTCTGGTTTGAATATCTCTTTCATAAATTTTTAGGTGCATCTGAATTTTATAAGGAGTAAACTTTAATATCTTCTCATTTGAAATTCCTGTTTCTGTGCTTGATATTTTGCGGAGCGATATTCGATTATGTTTTAATGTTTCCTGAATAAATACGAGTTTATTTAAAAAAAAATATTAGCTTCAAGTGTTTGATATTTCCAATAATCTACTTTGCAGAAATGCAGCTTACCACTTTTTTATACTGTTTTTTGAAGGTGGATTTTTCATAAATACCTCACGAAATCTTCTTTTGATATTAACAATCGATTGATTCTTAGCTTAAAATAACACAGTTTTTTATTGTTCGGGTAAATTAAATCGGACCATTATTGAAAATAAATTAACAGCAACCAGCCATTCAAGAACTATTCAGATCAGAATTAGTTACTTTGACAGTTCGTGTCAGTTTATTGAGGTTGTAAAAATGCCAAAGCATACTTTAACATTGACGCCTCTAGATATGCCTACATAACAGCCTATCATTAAAAATCAAATAACTTACCCATTTTTCATCTAATCTTCAACAAATTATACATTTTCGGAAAGGGTAAAAGTTTAGATTTCAGATAAAATAAAAATATATAGGGTGTTTCATTGAAAAAATAGACGATATTTGCATTTAAAAAATACCATTTTTTCAAAACACTCTATATAAGATTTCACTAATTAAAAATTTATACTGAGGAAAACTTTATATAAAAAGAAATTGTTCATCGAAAACCGCACCTCCCTGCCGTTTCTTAGTTCCGAGATTTATGCAGTTAAAATGAGTCAGAAACTTCTGGGACACCCGGTATTTTGTGAATATTTATTTCAACGTTTCGGTAGCGTTCTAGCTGGTTCAATTTCCCAACAAATAACAAAAAAAATAATAAATACACCACAAGGAACATACAGAAGATATTTAAAGCATATATTATCTCTAGAGACAAGTAATTTATATTTTTATATAAAGCTTTTTATTGGCATTGTATTGGTAAAATATTGTTGTTATAAGAACAAATTTCCCCATTTACAAGTGTAATATAAAATTATTTTGGAATCTCCAGCAACAGGTACGGCTTCCTAAAAACAAATTCCCCCTTTTTTAATTTTGTAATAATATATTAAAAATACTTTCTTCAATTTTATTCATCTCCATGGGTTATTATATTAATAAAAGTTGTTCTCTTATAACGGCCATTTAATTTTATGTCATTCTAAATTAAATTTCTCCAAAAGATCCTTCTTTGTGTAAGATTAAACTTCACTCTCTGCGTAGAAAAAAAACAAAGCGTTGAATAATCTACGCCTCTGGCTGTTATATATATATATCTTTTTGGTTGAGCCAGGCCGACCCGTTACCAGGAATTAATTACCAAAGAGATTTTACATCCAGAGGGATCGGTGCACCCCTTGACGGGATAAAAAAGGTATCTTTTGTTGGCAAGCAACCTCAAACACAGTCGGATATCGTTTTGTGTGCACACAGAAACAATTTGATGCATTTCAGTTGATAATAATGAGAACAAATATTTTAGTTAATAGTAATTTGTTAATTTATACTTTTGTTTGTGTCCGTAAACAACTAAACTCATACGCTTCTTATGTTTTATGTCTGAGGAACACGTGTGACGAGGAACAAGTTCTAGCACCAAATAAACTAAAACACGTCCTTATTTATTGAATACTTACAAATTCTAGATAACAAAGGGTGCACCTGAACTTCAGTCTATCGAAAGATGACAGTTGACGGAGCCGAGTTAGTTACTGCGCGGGAAATTCAAAAAGTATAGTTCTAATGTTAATGTAATGACCCATATTTTTAATTCCATTAATGAGAAATGCGTGCTTATAAATTTTTTTTTACAAATCTGAATATCGTGAAATAATGTTTTTCATTGAATTTAATATAGTAGATTAATATTAACCTACATACAAAGCTCATAAAATTTGTAATATAATATAACTAAACTCACTCAACCAACAAATAGATATTATATTAATAATAATTCTCTTCAACACAATTCGCACACGCCCCTGGATGAAATTAATGCTAAGTAACCCCAACATCTTAAGGTCGTTAATTTTTTTTATGAAATAGTGGACCGCGTTAATAACTGACCAGTTACTTCGTTATATCATGCCAATTACTGGAGTTACACTATTCGATTTCCAATCCATCTGCGGCTACGTTGCCAGCTATTCAAAATTTTCTTAAAAATAGTAGCATACATAAAGTGGTTTTAATTAATTTTTATTTTCCAGCAATTTCAATTTCATAATGCTTACTAATAAATTCATATTAGGTATTTCTTTTTAATATTTCCAAACTAGCTTTCTAAGAACATTACGAACTAACGGTTTACTGAAGTAAGGAGAACGTTTGTATAGTGATCCTGACAATATGTGATATTAGAGAATGAACTAACATAAGTTTTTTAACGGTTGATATTTTTATGTTATCAGTCCGGCCAATGACAAATTTTCAAAAAAATGCAACCAATAAATTGTTTGATAAGAGAACAGGACTCTCCGAGACCTTAATCCTGAAAGTTCGATATTTACGACCTTTAGCTTCCGCCGCTTCAACAAAAGTTGGATATCATCCGGAAATCATAATTCAGGTGGTCGTAAAATATACCGATATTTGCTTAAAATTCAACGCGTTGACCTCTGAATCGCCGCCGTACACGATGTAGAGCTTTAAATCATAACCGTAGGCTAAGAAGGGCCGTGTTTTTAGTCGACAACCCTTCTTGAGAGAATCCAATGTTTATGTATAAGCTGTGGTTAAGCGTTAAAGTTACAATGGGAGCAAACTTTTTTCTATGGAGTGTTTACTTAAATATGTTAGGCAATCTGATTATCGAATATATTTCAGATAAAAATATTCGTAAAGAAATAGCAGCACATCCAGGCAACGGAAAGAACACGACTGTCTATTACCCTGGAAATACTATCCAGTGATTTCTCTCCGTCACAAAATCTGTACGATTATTGGCAGCTTTACCGAGAACAAGGAACGATGAATCACATTTTTCTTACACTCATTTCCCGTTAAACCATCCTACACCGAAAGAAGAAGGCATCGAGTATTACCCTGGACCCAACCGGTACTGTAGAGCATGTTCTTGAGCTTCTTCTAGTCTTTCAATTCTCCGGGAGTGGTAACATTGCTTCGGCACTCCTTGAAAAAGGACTGAATCAAATCGTATCCCCCTTGCTACGAATTTTTAGAAGTAACCTGGTGTGGAGATGATATGGCTTAATTTCCAAAACTGCAAGAGGGAGTATATTCTAACTAAATCACCTGAGCCATTATTCCTGACATCATATCTATTGAAAGGGATGGAGAAAATTATTGACGACTACGTAAGAACTGAGCTAGTGTACAATAGATCTTTTAGGTCTCAGTGTATGTCTTCCCATCATACATATATTATACAAGATCTCCTATTATTGATGATGCAGTCTAGAGGAAAAAAGTCTACTATACACTTTTCTTGGAATAAAACCATTGATACCACTCCGCATGTCTTAGAAATTCAAGCACTGGAACAAAGGAAAGCGCACTTTTTATTAGCCAGGTGGATTAAGGTAACGCTTAACAACTTGAAAACTGAAAACCCAGGTGGGAAACCGAGTTATCACGATTACACGAGTATGTCCCTAAGGAGTCGATAACCACTGATATGGAGTCTTGACAATTATGCAAGTTAAAGGAAAATATCTTCAAATGGACAGGATATGCTGATGAAATAGTAATAGTAGTGTACGAGGGATCAATGTGTGACCTCATTGAGAACGGACTCAAACTTATAAGACAATGGTGTCAGGCACAGATACTTAAAAGTTAACTCCACCAAAGTAAACCTAGTTACATTTTTCAGGAAACGAACGCTTCTCTATCTTCAAAACAGTGATGGGCTGGAACAATGAAGTCAAGTTTCTAGGAATAACCCTGGATAGAAAACTTTTCTGGAACAAACATGTTGAACAAATCCTCAGCAAGGCGACAAGATCACTAATAGGAAATAACTGGATCTGCAAACCTAGTACACTTTGCTGGATGTAAACTAATATGGTATGGTATGGGAAAAATACAGCTGGCCCTGGGTAGAATCCAAGGAGTGTCGTTTGATTTAATTTGCACTTAATTACCCTTTGGTATCATAGGGTCGTCCTAGGGATGAAGAACTGTAAAAGTATCCTATAATTTCCTAGTTGCTGAAGACTCTCAAAGTTATTCTGAATATAGGTACAATTCATATTGAACACGTTTATTTTAAAATAAATCCAATTTATGGTTAAAAAAAGTTATTCTGCTACAGAAAAAGCTCGCAAATGTTGGCACATATGATTACAGTAGTTTTAAAGTTAAAAATATTTAGTTTGAAAATGTACTGGAAATCAAGAAACCGATTGGTCGCCTCGAGTTGAAAATATTATGACATGCAATAAAAATCTACGGTTAATTCAAATGACTCTAGATGATTAAATATTAAAATAGCTGGTCTTACCATAGCTCATTAATTGAAAATGAAAATGATTAGCATACAAATTTGAGAAACAGTTGATTGAAAGGCGAAAAAGACAGCGTTCTAAGTTAGTGTGGCGAAATTGAAAAGTCTATCCCATGTAGGAAACCCCCAGAGTTGACAAAGGGCCTGGGCCAGTACTGGGAAACCTAGCTTCGGCGTATCTGTATTGGCCCATGCATGGGCCAGGCAGTTTAACCCAACTTCGGCCATGCCTATATGATTATCCGAGCTTGGGCCAAGACTGGGTGACCCAGCCTTAGCCATGCCAATGATTACACAAACTTGGGCCAAGACTGGTTGACCAAGCCTTGGCCATGCCTATGATTATCCGAGCTTGGGCTAAGACTGGGTGACCCAGCCTTGGCCATACCAATGATTGCCCAAGCTTGTGCCAAGACTGGGTAACCCAGACTGTTTGACTTCCGAGCTTCAGTTATCCACTCACATTTTTTATTATTTATTATTACTTAAAGTAACCATGTCTGCTGCCTGCGTATCTTCGAGTTCAAAGGTGGCGTGCGTTAAACAAAGCAGAAAAAGTTTTAAATAAAAAAACTAATACTGTTGTTAACGAGCAAAGTTTAAATAATCCAAAAGCAAACATCAGCTTTGTGCGTGAGGTTAACGATCTCAGTAGCATATACTCGTGTGATCTACAAGCGTTTAATAATGATTTGGATAATGATAATAATAATGATTCTATCAGTACAAGTGATAATGATTCTGACAGTAGTAGTTTTTCACAGCATAATAGTGAAGAAGTGACAACGAAAAAGACATTAATTGAAAAACTTCACTGTTGGACATTAAATAATCTGAATATTTTAACATTAAATGTCGTAACAGTCCTGGCAATTAGGCATGGTCCAGTCGTGGCATTTAAGCATGGCCCAGTCTTGGCAACCGAGCCTGGCCCATCTTTATCACACCAGACTTCTACCAGAGTTCTACTATTTAGGTCATGCTTGGCCCCGTGGTACTTTCCTCTATGGGATTGTTGACAATTATCTCATGGTGAGGGTGGAAATTTGGAAGTGGCTAATGCGGGAATTATAGAGGGATTTGAGGTGTATAAATTCTAGGAAAAAACGAAACATCTTCTATGCTTCTATTCTGTAAAATTACCTAAAATTGACTAATCCTATGACGCATAAACAGTGTTACTCTGTGTAATTACTCGTTTGTTGAAATAAACTATCTATGAACTATTCAAATTTGAAATGGCACAAGAAAGTTAATATTTATAACGTTTGCTACATACCCAAAATCTTCCCAATAAAATCTTTTCCTCAGCTACTATATACATTTCTACATCATTTTTACAGGAATATAAAAATGTCAAACCCCTATCAATGAATAAACTACAAGAAATATACCCGCTACATCCCTTTATGTCCCTTCTAGATATCTAATCTCGTGAATGGGATTTAACACGGACCTAGAATAAATTGATTTCTTTTTATAATTCTTTTCCGCGATAAAAACTCGGGGGGGTTTTTCGACCATTTGTCTGCAAATTTCTACTTTTTGCATGGCTTTGTACTTTTTTTAGTATGAGGAACTCCCACATATTTTACATCGCTAGGAAGATGTCAGAAAATTTCACGGACCTTTATGTTGTGCTTAAGCCCATCCGGGTGGTGGTTGGTGTTATAAATGGGGTCTATTAGTACAATCTTTTCATATTTTATTACGTATTCAGGCTGGTATTGTTGGAGGTATTATTAATAGATAAGTAGGAAGGTTATTATTAGTTATCGCAATGAATTATTTATACGATAGGATCAATGTTTTCAACATTTATCGTGAATTTTACGCTTTACAACATTTACTTGAAATAATTGCGAAAACCATGAATGCCGAATAGTTTTTTCGTAGTTTCCCGGGCGATTTCGACTCTGAGAATACGTGACCATATTTAACTCGTGTTTTTTCCTATGTTTGACTAGTTGTACATCACTAACTAGATAATGGTTTTTGTTGAAGTTTAAATTTAACAGTTTTTCTAAAGCCAGCTTTACAGTTCGCAATTCTTCTTGCAATGTATTGCACTTTGACCTTGCAAGGTCTTACTTGCAATTACTGACAATCGTTTCACAATTATTGCCATAAGCAATAACAACCAAAAAAAGTGTATTAGTGAGGTTAGGTTACTGTGTCATGCGATGTTGATAAACTAACTTTGTATTAAAATTATTGATATATACCTATTTATGTTACGTTTGAAAGTACACATTCAACTTTTGTTTTGTTGGTAACAAAAAAAGTATCAGCTTTTCCCCCTGGATTGATGCAAGCTGGAATACAAATCGAACCAGATCGATTTTGGACAAGAGCTTAAAATTTCAAGAGGCTTGCTAAATAATCCTCTACTGCGCGATCAAGAATATTGCATGTTGCTACAATAATTTCGAACTATAAAGCGGACTTAAGAAATGTTGACAATTTTTAAGATTATTGTTATTGCATGTTAAATTAATATTGCTACAAGTTGGTCTTAATGGTATCGATTTTACATTGTTCTTTTATGGTAAGTAAGTATTTTCGTTTTTTAATTTAAATTCTTTTAATTGTCTCCGTGCAGATCATATTGACAGTTATTAATAATATTTTAAACGTGAGACCAACTATAAAATCACAGGTAGTGTCCTCATATGCACCCGCTTTTGATAGAAAAAAAATGAGTTTCCGGTCCACCACAATCTCCTCCTAAACGACGACCAGTAATTCTTTTGTACACACTTCACCAGTTGGGGTGAGAAGACCAAAATTTATTAGTTTTGCTTTTTAATATAAAATTATATTTCCTGTCGAGCAGACACAATAATTTAAGATTTTTAATTCGATATGTGACAACAATTTTTTTGTAACGATCTGTTTTGTTATCTAAAAAAAGTATAAAAACTTTAAAGCTGCATTTATTCATATCCTCATGAAAATAAAGCAGTGAGGGATGATTATTCATTAACTATGATTACAAACAGTTTTTTTTAAAAGGAGCCGTCCCTTCGCCGGCACCACCTCAGCATCCTGGGCTTATTGTGGATCCTCCTAGTGTTCTGACTACAGCCTATTCAGCCAATCCGTTCCCTGTATTAGCTCATACAGGTTCTTTACTGGTTGGTTGTAGAAGTCTTCTGGAGTCATTTAGGGTCTTCCATACAGTTTCTGCCTCCTGTGGTCCAGCGTCTCACAGTTGCATAATATGTGCAGAGTTGTTTCGGTGTCCTTTTTGCATCTTCTGCATGTAAGGTCTCCGTTACACAGCCTTATTTAGTTAAGGTGCTCCTTTGTGGGAAAGTGTCCCGTAAGAAGCCCCGTTATGATGCGTAGTTTGTTCCTGCTCATTGAGAGCAACAAACAGTTGGAAATAATAATGTTTTTGGGCTATTAGAGTTTCGGCTGCTAGTATGGCAGCCATTCTCAATGAAAAATGAAAACGATGGTATCGGAATGGCTAAGACCATTCAAAGAGAGAAGCATAGGTGACTGTGGATTCCAGGGCAGACTGGAATAGAAGGAAATCAAATAGCAGATGAACTAGCAAAGAGAGGTGCTGAAACAACCTTTTGGGGACTGGAACCCTTGCTCAAACTAGTGGAGCATAAGCGACTGCCTGGAGAATAAGCAGTTTCTAGTACTAGAAGATTACTGGATAGAAGAGGGACACACTTCACTGAAGCCTGCAGACATCCTAAAATTCTTCCGGGAAATAGATCTGAAGGAACTCTGAAACTTTCCTGAGGAACTGAAGAGAAGTAAGGGGGTACAATAGATCTTTTAGATCTCAGTAAATATCACCCCAATAAACATACAACTTCATTGATGATGAAGCTAGAAGAATGCAGTTTCACTGACCAATAGGGCCTAATATATCTAGGTATCCATTTTTCAAATAAAATAATTATCTCGAAAACCGTGGAGCTTTTAACTATAATGTTGTTTGTATTTAAGTCGGCAATTAAAAAATTGGGTGTTTCATTTCAAATAATAAAGTGACTGAAAGTTCAATGTTGATTGGATTGCAATAATTCCTAATGGGGCAACCAAAAAACCCTGTAAATACCTACAATAACTTGTTTAACTTGTGTACAGTCAAGTAGAACAAATTTCAACAATTCTTCTGCCAAAATATTGGGGAAGTTAATAAATCTAAACTGTCAAGTCGGGTGTCATCTCTTCCATTATTCGATAGTATTGAGCTAAAATCGGAACAAGTAATAAATATATTTTTCTTAGGATGTCACCCCCTATTTCTTTCCCACGGCAGGCCATCCAGCTACATGATAATACAAAAGATTCTATTTCTTTTCTGATTATTCCCTTTTAATATGTTGACAGTGATGTATGTTTTAATAATATGTCTTATTGCTATATGAAATTTTCTACAAATTAACTTTGTTTATGACTAAAACTGAATTGGATTTTTTTAATGTCAATAACTGTTTGATAAATAGTATGTTCTTGTTGGTGTCTCGAAAACCATTAGATTTATGAAATCAGTTAAATGATAAAAATGGCGAGTATTTTCAAGGGAAATTCAGTGACACTTTCATTTTCACATACACTGCGTCAACCACTTGGATCTTTGGCAATTTAACCATTTGGGGAATACATATGGAAGTAATTACGAATATAAAATATAACTTCTAGAGTAAAGCAGGCTGCGGACTACGAGCGATAATATAATATATATTATAGCTCTATAATAAGATATAATATATATTATATTATCGCTCGTAGTCCGCAGCCCGCTTTAATAAATATTGACTGATTCTAGAAATTTTAGGGTTTTATCTAGTTTCAATTTGTCAGTAAGAGCTGCCTTTACATTATTCGGATCACCACACAAATTACGCAGATTATTAAGATGTAGACAATCTAAAATAATATGTTTCACAGATTTAAGACTGATCACAAAAAGGAATGGCTTCTTAGGACATCAGGTATTGATGGGTTATGCTGGTGTGTCCAATTCTAAGCCTAATTGTCTTCACTTGATCGGATCTATTGTGTGGAGAGGAATGAGCTCTAGATACATGAGGTATTATATGGTTTATTGCGGGAGTTCAAATTCCACCTTAACTGTCGGTCGCTGGTTCAGTGACGATTGTAATTTTTCAACATCCGGGACAGTTCTATCTTACCAATTAGTCGAGTTATGAGTATTTTTGGTTTTAGAAAGTGGATTTTCGAACATTCCATTACATTATTTGAAGGCGAAAGAATCTCTTTATTAAAAAACAGACGGTGCCAGTCGATTTTTCGTCCCAAAAAACCCCCGGTTACCAATTTATAGCCAATTTCATGTCGAAAAAATTTGTTTTTGTTGAAAATTTTGAAGCAAGGGGTTGGTATGGAAATATTTCGCGATTTAAGATACTCTCTGTTATCTCCCTTAATAATTGGAAATATCAACTCAGAGTTCATATCTGTATGTAAAATGTTCCGCTGAATCGAATGGCGGAGACTAGAACGTTCTATCTCTCCAATTATTCGAGTTATGGATACATAAAGTTTCAGAAAGTGGATTTTCGAGTATTTTCATAATTTAATTTGTTCTCTGCTATCTCCCTTATTGCTTGGAAATATAAACTCAAAATTCATATCTATATGTAAAATCGATTGGCGAAGACTAGAACGTCTCATCTTTCCAATTAGTCGAGTTATGAGTATTTTTGGTTTTAGAAAGTGGATTTTCGAACATTCCATTACATTATTTGAAGGCGAAAGAATCTCTTTATTAAAAAACAGACCGTGCCAGTCGATTTTTCGTCCCAAAAAACTCCCGGTTACCAATTTATAGCCAATTTCGTGTCTCAAAAATTTTTTGTTGTTGAAAATTTTGAAGCAAGTGGTAGGTATGGGAATATTTTGCGATTTAAATTACTCTCTGTTATCTCCCTTAATAATTGGGAATATCAATTCAAAATTCATATCTGTATGTGAAATGTTCCGCTGAATCGAATGGCGAAGACTAGAACGTTCTATCTCTCCAATTATTCGAGTTATGGATACATAAAGTTTCAGAAAGTGGATTTTCGAGTATTTTCATGATTTAATTTGTTCTCTGCTATCTCCCTTATTGCTTGGAAATATAAACTTAAAATTCATTTCTATATGTAAAATGTTCCCCTGAATCGATTGGCGAAGACTAGAACGTCCCATCTCCCCAATTAGTCGAGTTATGAGTATTTTTGGTTTTAGAAAGTGGATTTTCGAACATTCCATTACATTATTTGAAGGCGAAAGAATCTCTTTATTAAAAAACAGACTGTGCCAGTCGATTTTTCGTCCCAAAAAACCCCCGGTTACCAATTTATAGCCAATTTCATGTCGCAAAAATTTTTTTTTCTTGAAAATTTTGAAGCAAGGGGTTGGTATGGAAATATTTCGCGATTTAAATTACTCTCTGTTATCTCCCTTAATAATTGGAAATATCAACTCAAAGTTCATATCTGTATGTAAAATGTTCCGCTGAATCGAATGACTTAGACTAGAACGTTCTATCTCTCCAATTATTCGAGTTATGGATACATAAAGTTTCAGAAAGTGGATTTTCGAGTATTTTCATGATTTAATTTGTTCTCTGCTATCTCCCTTATTACTTGGAAATATAATCTCAAAATACATTTCTTTATGTAAAATGTTCCCCTGAATCGATTGGCGGAGACTAGAACAACCCATCTTCCCAATTAGTCGAGTTATGAGTATTTTTGGTTTTAGAAAGTGGATTTTCGAACATTCCATTACATTATTTGAAGGCGAAAGAATCTCTTTATTAAAAAACAGACTGTGCCAGTCGATTTTTCGTCCCAAAAAACCCCCGGGTACCAATTTATAGCCAATTTCATGTCGCAAAAACTTTTTTTTGTTGAAAATTTTGAAGCAAGGGGTTGGTATGGAAATATTTCGCGATTTAAATTACTCTCTGTTATCTCCCTTAATAATTGGAAATATCAACTCAAAGTTCATATCTGTATGTAAAATGTTCCGCTGAATCGAATGACTTAGACTAGAACGTTCTATCTCTCCAATTATTCGAGTTATGGATACATAAAGTTTCAGAAAGTGGATTTTCGAGTATTTTCATAATTTAATTTGTTCTCTGCTATCTCCCTTATTACTTGGAAATATAATGTCAAAATACATTTCTTTATGTAAAATGTTCCCCTGAATCGATTGGCGAAGCCTAGAACAACCCATCTTCCCAATTAGTCGAGTTATGAGTATTTTTGGTTTTAGAAAGTGGATTTTCGAACATTCCATTACATTATTTGAAGGCGAAAGAATCTCTTTATTAAAAAACAGACTGTGCCAGTCGATTTTTCGTCCCAAAAAACCCCCGGTTACCAATTTATAGCCAATTTCATGTCGCAAAAATTTGTTTTTGTTGAAAATTTTTAAGCAAATTACTCACTGTTATATCCCTTAATAATTGGAAATATCAACTCAAAATTCATATCTGTATGTGAAATGTTCCGCTGAATCGAATGGCGAAGACTAGAACGTTCTATCTCTCCAATTATTCGAGTTATGGATACATAAAGTTTCAGAAAGTGGATTTTCGAGTATTTTCATGAATTAATTTGTTCTCTGCTATCTCCCTTATTGCTTGAAAATATAAACTCGAAATTTATTTCTATATGTAAAATGTTCCCCTGAATCGATTGGCGAAGACTAGAACGTCCCATCTTCCCAATTAGTCGAGTTATGAGCATTTTTGGTTTAAGGTACTGGCTTTTCGAACATTCCATTCCATTATTTAAAGGCGAAAGAATCTCTTTATCAAAAAACAGACTGTGCCAGTCGATTTTTCGTCCCAAAAAACCCCCGGATACCAATTAATAGCCAATTTCATGTAGCACAAATTTTTTTTTTTTGAAAATTTTGAAGCAAGGGGTAGGTATGGAAATATTTCGCGATTTAAATTACTCTCTGTTATCTCCCTTAATAATTGGAAATATCAACTGAAAATTCATATCTGTATGTGAAATGTTCCGCTGAATCGAATGGCGAAGACTAGAACGTTCTATCTTTCCAATTATTTGAGTTATGGATACATAAAGTTTCAGAAAGGGGATTTTCGAGTATTTTCATGATTTAATTTGTTCTCTGCTATCTCCCTTATTGCTTGGAAATATGAACTCAAAATTCATTTCTATATGTAAAATGTTCCCCTGAATCGATTGGCGAAGACTAGAACGCCTCATCTTTCCAATTAGTCGAGTTATGAGTATTTTTGGTTTTAGAAAGTGGATTTTCGAACATTCCATTACATTATTTGAAGGCGAAAGAATCTCTTTATCAAAAAACAGACTGTGCCAGTCGATTTTTCGTCCCAAAAAACCCCCGGGTACCAATTTATAGCCAATTTCATGTCGCAAAAATTTTTTTTTGTTGAAAATTTTGAAGCAAGGGGTAGGTATGGAAATATTTCGCGATTTAAATTACTCTCTGTTATCTCCCTTAATAATTGGAAATATCAACTCAAAATTCATATCTGTATGTGAAATGTTCCGCTGAATCGAATGGCGAAAACTAGAACGTTCTATCTTTCCAATTATTCGAGTTATGGATACATAAAGTTTCAGAAAGTGGATTTTCGAGTATTTTCATGATTTAATTTGTTCTCTGCTATCTCCCTTATTGCTTGGAAATATAAACTGAAAGTTCATTTCTATATGTAAAATGTTCCCCTGAATCGATTGGCGGAGACTAGAACGTCCTATCTTCCCAATTAGTCGAGTTATGAGTATTTTTGGTTTTAGAAAGTGGATTTTCGAACATTCCATTACATTATTTGAAGGCGAAAGAATCTCTTTATTAAAAAACAGACTGTGCCAGTCGATTTTTCGTCCCAAAAAACCCCTGGGTACCAATTTATAGCCAATTTCATGTCGCAAAAATTTTTTTTTGTTGAAAATTCTGAAGCAAGGGGTTGGTATGGAAATATTTCGCGATTTAAATTACTCTCTGTTATCTCCCTTAATAATTGGAAATATCAACTCAAAGTTCATATCTGTATGTGAAATGTTCCGCTGAATCGAATGGCGAAGACTAGAACGTTCTATCTCTCCAATTATTCGAGTTATGGATACATAAAGTTTCAGAAAGTGGATTTTCGAGTATTTTCATGAATTAATTTGTTCTCTGCTATCTCCCTTATTGCTTGAAAATATAAACTCGAAATTTATTTCTATATGTAAAATGTTTCCCTGAATCGATTGGCGAAGACTAGAACGTCCCATCTTCCCAATTAGTCGAGTTATGAGCATTTTTGGTTTTAGGTACTGGCTTTTCGAACATCCCATTCCATTATTTGAAGGCGAAAAATTCTCTTTATCAAAAAACAGACTGTGCCAGTCGATTTTTCGTCCCAAAAAACCCCCGGTTACCAATTTATAGCCAATTTCGTGTCTCAAAAATTTTTTTTTGTTGAAAATTTTGAAGCAAGGTGTTGGTATGGAAATATTTCGCGATTTAAATTACTCACTGTTATATCCCTTAATAATTGGAAATATCAACTCAAAATTCATATCTGTATGTGAAATGTTACGCTGAATCGAATGGCGAAAACTAGAACGTTCTATCTTTCCAATTATTCGAGTTATGGATACATAAAGTTTCAGAAAGTGGATTTTCGAGTATTTTCATGATTTAATTTGTTCTCTGCTATCTCCCTTATTGCTTGGAAATATAAAGTCAAAATTCATTTCTATATGTAAAATGTTCCCCTGAATCGATTGGCGAAGACTAGAACGTTTCATCTTTCCAATTAGTCGAGTTATGAGTATTTTTGGTTTTAGAAAGTGGATTTTCGAACATTCCATTACATTATTTGAAGGCGAAAGAATCTCTTTATTAAAAAAACAGACTGTGCCAGTCGATTTTTCGTCCCAAAAAACCCCCGGGTACCAATTTATAGCCAATTTCATGTCGCAAAAATTTTTTTTTTGTTGAAAATTTTGAAACAAGGGGTAGGTATGGAAATATTTCGCGATTTAAATTACTCTCTGTTATCTCCCTTAATAATTGGAAATATCAACTCAAAATTCATATCTGTATGTGAAATGTTTCGCTGAATCGAATGGCGAAAACTAGAACGTTCTATCTTCCCAATTATTCGAGTTATGGATACATAAAGTTTCAGAAAGTGGATTTTCGAGTATTTTCATGAATTAATTTGTTTTCTGCTATCTCCCTTATTGCTTGAAAATATGAACTCGAAATTTATTTCTATATGTAAAATGTTCCCCTGAATCGATTGGCGAAGACTAGAACGTGCCATCTTTCCAATTAGTCGAGTTATGAGCATTTTTGGTTTTAGGTACTGGCTTTTCGAACATTCCATTACATTATTTGGAGGCGAAAGAATCTCTTTATTGAAAAACAGACTGTGCCAGTCGATTTTTCGTCCCAAAAAACCCCCGGTTACCAATTTATAGCCAATTTCATGTCGCAAAATTTTTTTTTGTTGAAAATTTTGAAGCAATTTGAAGCAATTCGCGATTTAAATTACTCTCTGTTATCTCCCTTAATAATTGGAAATATCAACTCAAAATTCATATCTGTATGTGAAATGTTCCGCTGAATCGAATGGCGACAACTAGAACGTTCTATCTTTCCAATTATTCGAGTTATGGATACATAAAGTTTCAGAAAGTGGATTTTCGAGTATTTTCATGATTTAATTTGTTCTCTGCTATCTCCCTTATTGCTTGGAAATATAAACTCAAAATTCATTTCTATATGTAAAATGTTCCCCTGAATCGATTGGCGAAGACTAGAACGTCCCATCTTTCCAATTAGTCGAGTTATGAGTATTTTTGGTTTTAGAAAGTGGATTTTCGAACATTCCATTACATTATTTGAAGGCGAAAGAATCTCTTTATTAAAAAACAGACTGTGCCAGTCGATTTTTCGTCCCAAAAAAACCCCGGGTACCAATTTATAGCCAATTTCATGCCGCAAAAATTTTTTTTTGTTGAAAATTTTGAAGCAAGGGGTTGGTATGGAAATATTTCGCGATTTAAATTACTCTCTGTTATATCCCTTAATAATTGGAAATATCAACTCAAAATTTATATCTGTATGTGAAATGTTCCGCTGAATCGAATGGCGAAGACTAGAACGTTCTATCTCTCCAATTATTCGAGTTATGGATACATAAAGTTTCAGAAAGGGGATTTTCGAGTATTTTCATGAATTAATTTGTTCTCTGCTATCTCCCTTATTGCTTGAAAATATAAACTCGAAATTTATTTCTATATGTAAAATGTTCCCCTGAATCGATTGGCGAAGACTAGAACGTCCCATCTTCCCAATTAGTCGAGTTATGAGCATTTTTGGTTTTAGGTACTGGCTTTTCGAACATCCCATTCCATTATTTGAAGGCGAAAAATTCTCTTTATCAAAAAACAGACTGTGCCAGTCGATTTTTCGTCCCAAAAAACCCCCGGTTACCAATTTATAGCCAATTTCATGTCGCAAAAATTTTTTTTTGTTGAAAATTTTGAAACAAGGGGTAGGTATGGAAATATTTCGCGATTTAAATTACTCTCTGTTATCTCCCTTAATAATTGGAAATATCAACTCAAAATTCATATCTGTATGTGAAATGTTCCGCTGAATCGAATGGCGAAAACTAGAACGTTCTATCTTTCCAATTATTCGAGTTATGGATACATGAAGTTTCAGAAAGTGGATTTTCGAGTATTTTCATGATTTAATTTGTTCTCTGCTATCTCCCTTATTGCTTGGAAATATAAACTCAAAATTCATTTCTATATGTTAAATGTTCCCCTGAATCGATTGGCGAAGACTAGAACAACCCATCTTCCCAATTAGTCGAGTTATGAGTATTTTTGGTTTTAGAAAGTGGATTTTCGAACATTCCATTACATTATTTGAAGGCGAAAGAATCTCTTTATTAAAAAAACAGACTGTGCCAGTCGATTTTTCGTCCCAAAAAACCCCCGGGTACCAATTTATAGCCAATTTCATGTCGCAAAAATTTTTTTTTTGTTGAAAATTTTGAAACAAGGGGTAGGTATGGAAATATTTCGCGATTTAAACTACTATCTGTTATCTCCCTTAATAATTGGAAATATCAACTCAAAATTCATATCTGTATGTGAAATGTTTCGCTGAATCGAATGGCGAAAACTAGAACGTTCTATCTTTCCAATTATTCGAGTTATGGATACATAAAGTTTCAGAAAGTGGATTTTCGAGTATTTTCATGAATTAATTTGTTCTCTGCTATCTCCCTTACTGCTTGGAAATAGAAACTCAAAATTTATTTCTATATGTAAAATGTTCCCCTGAATCGATTGGCGAAGACTAGAACGTCCCATCTTTCCAATTAGTCGAGTTATGAGCATTTTTGGTTTTAGGTACTGTCTTTTCGAACATTCCATTACATTATTTTAAGGCGAAAGAATCTCTTTATTAAAAACAGACTGTGCCAGTCGATTTTTCGTCCCAAAAAACCCCCGGTTATCAATTTATAGCCAATTTCATGTCGCAAAAATTTTTTTTTGTTGAAAATTTTGAAACAAGGGGTAGGTATGGAAATATTTCGCGATTTAAATTACTCTCTGTTATCTCCCTTAATAATTGGAAATATCAACTCAAAATTCATATCTGTATGTGAAATGTTCCGCTGAATCGAATGGCGAAGACTAGAACGTTCTATCTCTCCAATTATTCGAGTTATGGATACATAAAGTTTCAGAAAGTGGATTTTCGAGTATTTTCATGATTTAATTTGTTCTCTGCTATCTCCCTTATTGCTTGGAAATATAAACTCAAAATTCATTTCTATATGTAAAATGTTCCCCTGAATCGATTGGCGAAGACTAGAACGTCCCATCTTTCCAATTAGTCGAGTTATGAGTATTTTTGGTTTTAGAAAGTGGATTTTCGAACATTCCATTACATTATTTGAAGGCGAAAGAATCTCTTTATTAAAAAACAGACTGTGCCAGTCGATTTTTCGTCCCAAAAAAACCCCGGGTACCAATTTATAGCCAATTTCATGCCGCAAAAATTTTTTTTTGTTGAAAATTTTGAAGCAAGGGGTTGGTATGGAAATATTTCGCGATTTAAATTACTCTCTGTTATATCCCTTAATAATTGGAAATATCAACTCAAAATTTATATCTGTATGTGAAATGTTCCGCTGAATCGAATGGCGAAGACTAGAACGTTCTATCTCTCCAATTATTCGAGTTATGGATACATAAAGTTTCAGAAAGTGGATTTTCGAGTATTTTCATGAATTAATTTGTTCTCTGCTATCTCCCTTACTGCTTGGAAATAGAAACTCAAAATTTATTTCTATATGTAAAATGTTCCCCTGAATCGATTGGCGAAGACTAGAACGTCCCATCTTTCCAATTAGTCGAGTTATGAGCATTTTTGGTTTTAGGTACTGTCTTTTCGAACATTCCATTACATTATTTTAAGGCGAAAGAATCTCTTTATTAAAAACAGACTGTGCCAGTCGATTTTTCGTCCCAAAAAACCCCCGGTTATCAATTTATAGCCAATTTCATGTCGCAAAAATTTTTTTTTGTTGAAAATTTTGAAACAAGGGGTAGGTATGGAAATATTTCGCGATTTAAATTACTCTCTGTTATCTCCCTTAATAATTGGAAATATCAACTCAAAATTCATATCTGTATGTGAAATGTTCCGCTGAATCGAATGGCGAAAACTAGAACGTTCTATCTTTCCAATTATTCGAGTTATGGATACATGAAGTTTCAGAAAGTGGATTTTCGAGTATTTTCATGATTTAATTTGTTCTCTGCTATCTCCCTTATTGCTTGGAAATATAAACTCAAAATTCATTTCTATATGTTAAATGTTCCCCTGAATCGATTGGCGAAGACTAGAACAACCCATCTTCCCAATTAGTCGAGTTATGAGTATTTTTGGTTTTAGAAAGTGGATTTTCGAACATTCCATTACATTATTTGAAGGCGAAAGAATCTCCTTATTAAAAAAACAGACTGTGCCAGTCGATTTTTCGTCCCAAAAAACCCCCGGGTACCAATTTATAGCCAATTTCATGTCGCAAAAATTTTTTTTTTGTTGAAAATTTTGAAACAAGGGGTAGGTATGGAAATATTTCGCGATTTAAACTACTATCTGTTATCTCCCTTAATAATTGGAAATATCAACTCAAAATTCATATCTGTATGTGAAATGTTTCGCTGAATCGAATGGCGAAAACTAGAACGTTCTATCTTTCCAATTATTCGAGTTATGGATACATAAAGTTTCAGAAAGTGGATTTTCGAGTATTTTCATGAATTAATTTGTTCTCTGCTATCTCCCTTACTGCTTGGAAATAGAAACTCAAAATTTATTTCTATATGTAAAATGTTCCCCTGAATCGATTGGCGAAGACTAGAACGTCCCATCTTTCCAATTAGTCGAGTTATGAGCATTTTTGGTTTTAGGTACTGTCTTTTCGAACATTCCATTACATTATTTGAAGGCGAAAGAATCTTTTTATTAAAAAAACAGACTGTGCCAGTCGATTTTTCGTCCCAAAAAACCCCCGGGTACCAATTTATAGCCAATTTCATGTCGCAAAAATTTTTTTTTTGTTGAAAATTTTGAAACAAGGGGTAGGTATGGAAATATTTCGCGATTTAAATTACTCTCTGTTATCTCCCTTAATAATTGGAAATATCAACTCAAAATTCATATCTGTATGTGAAATGTTCCGCTGAATCGAATGGCGAAAACTAGAACGTTCTATCTTTCCAATTATTCGAGTTATGGATACATAAAGTTTCAGAAAGTGGATTTTCGAGTATTTTCATGAATTAATTTGTTCTCTGCTATCTCCCTTACTGCTTGGAAATAGAAACTCAAAATTTATTTCTATATGTAAAATGTTCCCCTGAATCGATTGGCGAAGACTAGAACGTCTCATCTTTCCAATTAGTCGAGTTATGAGTATTTTTGGTTTTAGAAAGTGGATTTTCGAACATTCCATTACATTATTTGAAGGCGAAAGAATCTCTTTATTAAAAAAACAGACTGTGCCAGTCGATTTTTCGTCCCAAAAAACCCCCGGTTATCAATTTATAGCCAATTTCATGTCGCAAAAATTTTTTTTTGTTGAAAATTTTGAAACAAGGGGTAGGTATGGAAATATTTCGCGATTTAAATTACTCTCTGTTATCTCCCTTAATAATTGGAAATATCAACTTAAAATTCATATCTGTATGTGAAATGTTCCGCTGAATCGAATGGCGAAGACTAGAACGTTCTATCTCTCCAATTATTCGAGTTATGGATACATAAAGTTTCAGAAAGTGGATTTTCGAGTATTTTCATGAATTAATTTGTTTTCTGCTATCTCCCTTATTGCTTGAAAATATGAACTCGAAATTCATTTCTATATGTAAAATGTTCCCCTGAATCGATTGGCGAAGACTAGAACGTGCCATCTTTCCAATTAGTCGAGTTATGAGCATTTTTGGTTTTAGGTACTGGCTTTTCGAACATTCCATTACATTATTTGAAGGCGAAAGAATCTCTTTATTAAAAAACAGACTGTGCCAGTCGATTTTTCGTCCCAAAAAAACCCCGGGTACCAATTTATAGCCAATTTCATGCCGCAAAAATTTTTTTTTGTTGAAAATTTTGAAGCAAGGGGTAGGTATGGAAATATTTCGCGATTTAAATTACTCTCTGTTATATCCCTTAATAATTGGAAATATCAACTCAAAATTCATATCTGTATGTGAAATGTTCCGCTGAATCGAATGGCGAAGACTAGAACGTTCTATCTCTCCAATTATTCGAGTTATGGATACATAAAGTTTCAGAAAGGGGATTTTCGAGTATTTTCATGAATTAATTTGTTCTCTGCTATCTCCCTTACTGCTTGGAAATAGAAACTCAAAATTTATTTCTATATGTAAAATGTTCCCCTGAATCGATTGGCGAAGACTAGAACGTCCCATCTTTCCAATTAGTCGAGTTATGAGCATTTTTGGTTTTAGGTACTGTCTTTTCGAACATTCCATTACATTATTTTAAGGCGAAAGAATCTCTTTATTAAAAACAGACTGTGCCAGTCGATTTTTCGTCCCAAAAAACCCCCGGTTATCAATTTATAGCCAATTTCATGTCGCAAAAATTTTTTTTTGTTGAAAATTTTGAAACAAGGGGTAGGTATGGAAATATTTCGCGATTTAAATTACTCTCTGTTATCTCCCTTAATAATTGGAAATATCAACTCAAAATTCATATCTGTATGTGAAATGTTCCGCTGAATCGAATGGCGAAGACTAGAACGTTCTATCTCTCCAATTATTCGAGTTATGGATACATAAAGTTTCAGAAAGTGGATTTTCGAGTATTTTCATGAATTAATTTGTTCTCTGCTATCTCCCTTATTGCTTGGAAATATAAACTCAAAATTCATTTCTATATGTAAAATGTTCCCCTGAATCGATTGGCGAAGACTAGAACGTCTCATCTTTCCAATTAGTCGAGTTATGAGTATTTTTGGTTTTAGAAAGTGGATTTTCGAACATTCCATTACATTATTTGAAGGCGAAAGAATCTCTTTATCAAAAAACAGACTGTGCCAGTCGATTTTTCGTCCCAAAAAACCCCCGGGTACCAATTTATAGCCAATTTCATGTCGCAAAAATTTTTTTTTGTTGAAAATTTTGAAGCAAGGGGTAGGTATGGAAATATTTCGCGATTTAAATTACTCTCTGTTTTCTCCCTTGATAATTGGAAATATCAACTCAAAATTCATATCTGTATGTGAAATGTTCCGCTGAATCGAATGGCGAAAACTAGAACGTTCTATCTTTCCAATTATTCGAGTTATGGATACATAAAGTTTCAGAAAGTGGATTTTCGAGTATTTTCATGATTTAATTTGTTCTCTGCTATCTCCCTTATTGCTTGGAAATATAAAGTCAAAATTCATTTCTATATGTAAAATGTTCCCCTGAATCGATTGGCGAAGACTAGAACGTCTCATCTTTCCAATTAGTCGAGTTATGAGTATTTTTGGTTTTAGAAAGTGGATTTTCGAACATTCCATTACATTATTTGAAGGCGAAAGAATCTCTTTATTAAAAAAACAGACTGTGCCAGTCGATTTTTCGTCCCAAAAAACCCCCGGGTACCAATTTATAGCCAATTTCATGTCGCAAAAATTTTTTTTTTGTTGAAAATTTTGAAACAAGGGGTAGGTATGGAAATATTTCGCGATTTAAATTACTCTCTGTTATCTCCCTTAATAATTGGAAATATCAACTCAAAATTCATATCTGTATGTGAAATGTTTCGCTGAATCGAATGGCGAAAACTAGAACGTTCTATCTTCCCAATTATTCGAGTTATGGATACATAAAGTTTCAGAAAGTGGATTTTCGAGTATTTTCATGAATTAATTTGTTTTCTGCTATCTCCCTTATTGCTTGAAAATATGAACTCGAAATTCATTTCTATATGTAAAATGTTCCCCTGAATCGATTGGCGAAGACTAGAACGTGCCATCTTCCCAATTAGTCGAGTTATGAGCATTTTTGGTTTTAGGTACTGGCTTTTCGAACATTCCATTACATTATTTGAAGGCGAAAGAATCTCTTTATTGAAAAACAGACTGTGCCAGTCGATTTTTCGTCCCAAAAAGCCCCCGGTTACCAATTTATAGCCAATTTCATGTCGCAAAATTTTTTTTTTGTTGAAAATTTTGAAGCAAGGGGTTGGTACGGAAATATTTCGCGATTTAAATTACTCTCTGTTATCTCCCTTAATAATTGGAAATATCAACTCAAAATTCATATCTGTATATGAAATGTTCCGCTAAATCGAATGGCGAAAACTAGAACGTTCTATCTTTCCAATTATTCGAGTTATGGATACATAAAGTTTCAGAAAGTGGATTTTCGAGTATTTTCATGATTTAATTTGTTCTCTGCTATCTCCCTTATTGCTTGGAAATATAAACTCAAAATTCATTTCTATATGTAAAATGTTCCCCTGAATCGATTGGCGAAGACTAGAACGTCCCATCTTTCCAATTAGTCGAGTTATGAGTATTTTTGGTTTTAGAAAGTGGATTTTCGAACATTCCATTACATTATTTGAAGGCGAAAGAATCTCTTTATCAAAAAACAGACTGTGCCAGTCGATTTTTCGTCCCAAAAAACCCCCGGGTACCAATTTATAGCCAATTTCATGCCGCAAAAATTTTTTTTTGTTGAAAATTTTGAAGCAAGGGGTTGGTATGGAAATATTTCGCGATTTAAATTACTCTCTGTTATATCCCTTAATAATTGGAAATATCAACTCAAAATTTATATCTGTATGTGAAATGTTCCGCTGAATCGAATGGCGAAGACTAGAACGTTCTATCTCTCCAATTATTCGAGTTATGGATACATAAAGTTTCAGAAAGTGGATTTTCGAGTATTTTCATGAATTAATTTGTTCTCTGCTATCTCCCTTATTGCTTGAAAATATAAACTCGAAATTTATTTCTATATGTAAAATGTTCCCCTGAATCGATTGGCGAAGACTAGAACGTCCCATCTTTCCAATTAGTCGAGTTATGAGTATTTTTGGTTTTAGAAAGTGGATTTTCGAACATTCCATTACATTATTTGAAGGCGAAAGAATCTCTTTATTAACAAACAGACTGTGCCAGTCGATTTTTCGTCCCAAAAAACCCCCGGTTACCAATTTATAGCCAATTTCATGTCGCAAAATTTTTTTTTGTTGAAAATTTTGAAGCAAGGGGTTGGTACGGAAATATTTCGCGATTTAAATTACTCTCTGTTATCTCCCTTAATAATTGGAAATATCAACTCAAAATTCATATCTGTATGTGAAATGTTCCGCTGAATCGAATGGCGACAACTAGAACGTTCTATCTTTCCAATTATTCGAGTTATGGATACATAAAGTTTCAGAAAGTGGATTTTCGAGTATTTTCATGAATTAATTTGTTCTCTGCTATCTCCCTTATTGCTTGAAAATATAAACTCGAAATTTATTTCTATATGTAAAATGTTCCCCTGAATCGATTGGCGAAGACTAGAACGTCCCATCTTCCCAATTAGTCGAGTTATGAGCATTTTTGGTTTTAGGTACTGGCTTTTCGAACATCCCATTCCATTATTTGAAGGCGAAAAATTCTCTTTATCAAAAAACAGACTGTGCCAGTCGATTTTTCGTCCCAAAAAACCCCCGGTTACCAATTTATAGCCAATTTCGTGTCTCAAAAATTTTTTTTTGTTGAAAATTTTGAAGCAAGGTGTTGGTATGGAAATATTTCGCGATTTAAATTACTCACTGTTATATCCCTTAATAATTGGAAATATCAACTCAAAATTCATACCTGTATGTGAAATGTTCCGCTGAATCGAATGGCGAGAACTAGAACGTTCTATCTTTCCAATTATTCGAGTTATGGATACATGAAGTTTCAGAAAGTGGATTTTCGAGTATTTTCATGATTTAATTTGTTCTCTGCTATCTCCCTTATTGCTTGGAAATATAAACTCAAAATTCATTTCTATATGTAAAATGTTCCCCTGAATCGATTGGCGAAGACTAGAACGTCTCATCTTTCCAATTAGTCGAGTTATGAGTATTTTTGGTTTTAGAAAGTGGATTTTCGAACATTCCATTACATTATTTGAAGGCGAAAGAATCTCTTTATCAAAAAACAGACTGTGCCAGTCGATTTTTCGTCCCAAAAAAACCCCGGGTACCAATTTATAGCCAATTTCATGTCGCAAAAATTTTTTTTTGTTGAAAATTTTGAAGCAAGGGGTAGGTATGGAAATATTTCGCGATTTAAATTACTCTCTGTTTTCTCCCTTGATAATTGGAAATATCAACTCAAAATTCATATCTGTATGTGAAATGTTCCGCTGAATCGAATGGCGAAAACTAGAACGTTTTATCTTTCCAATTATTCGAGTTATGGATACATAAAGTTTCAGAAAGTGGATTTTCGAGTATTTTCATGATTTAATTTGTTCTCTGCTATCTCCCTTATTGCTTGGAAATATAAAGTCAAAATTCATTTCTATATGTAAAATGTTCCCCTGAATCGATTGGCGAAGACTAGAACGTCTCATCTTTCCAATTAGTCGAGTTATGAGTATTTTTGGTTTTAGAAAGTGGATTTTCGAACATTCCATTACATTATTTGAAGGCGAAAGAATCTCTTTATTAAAAAAACAGACTGTGCCAGTCGATTTTTCGTCCCAAAAAACCCCCGGGTACCAATTTATAGCCAATTTCATGTCGCAAAAATTTTTTTTTTGTTGAAAATTTTGAAACAAGGGGTAGGTATGGAAATATTTCGCGATTTAAACTACTATCTGTTATCTCCCTTAATAATTGGAAATATCAACTCAAAATTTATATCTGTATGTGAAATGTTTCGCTGAATCGAATGGCGAAAACTAGAACGTTCTATCTTTCCAATTATTCGAGTTATGGATACATAAAGTTTCAGAAAGTGGATTTTCGAGTATTTTCATGAATTAATTTGTTTTCTGCTATCTCCCTTATTGCTTGAAAATATGAACTCGAAATTTATTTCTATATGTAAAATGTTCCCCTGAATCGATTGGCGAAGACTAGAACGTGCCATCTTTCCAATTAGTCGAGTTATGAGCATTTTTGGTTTTAGGTACTGGCTTTTCGAACATTCCATTACATTATTTGAAGGCGAAAGAATCTCTTTATTGAAAAACAGACTGTGCCAGTCGATTTTTCGTCCCAAAAAACCCCCGGTTACCAATTTATAGCCAATTTCATGTCGCAAAATTTTTTTTTGTTGAAAATTTTGAAGCAAGGGGTTGGTACGGAAATATTTCGCGATTTAAATTACTCTCTGTTATCTCCCTTAATAATTGGAAATATCAACTCAAAATTCATATCTGTATGTGAAATGTTCCGCTGAATCGAATGGCGACAACTAGAACGTTCTATCTTTCCAATTATTCGAGTTATGGATACATAAAGTTTCAGAAAGTGGATTTTCGAGTATTTTCATGATTTAATTTGTTCTCTGCTATCTCCCTTATTGCTTGGAAATATAAACTCAAAATTCATTTCTATATGTAAAATGTTCCCCTGAATCGATTGGCGAAGACTAGAACGTCCCATCTTTCCAATTAGTCGAGTTATGAGTATTTTTGGTTTTAGAAAGTGGATTTTCGAACATTCCATTACATTATTTGAAGGCGAAAGAATCTCTTTATTAAAAAACAGACTGTGCCAGTCGATTTTTCGTCCCAAAAAAACCCCGGGTACCAATTTATAGCCAATTTCATGCCGCAAAAATTTTTTTTTGTTGAAAATTTTGAAGCAAGGGGTTGGTATGGAAATATTTCGCGATTTAAATTACTCTCTGTTATATCCCTTAATAATTGGAAATATCAACTCAAAATTTATATCTGTATGTGAAATGTTCCGCTGAATTGAATGGCGAAGACTAGAACGTTCTATCTCTCCAATTATTCGAGTTATGGATACATAAAGTTTCAGAAAGGGGATTTTCGAGTATTTTCATGAATTAATTTGTTCTCTGCTATCTCCCTTACTGCTTGGAAATAGAAACTCAAAATTTATTTCTATATGTAAAATGTTCCCCTGAATCGATTGGCGAAGACTAGAACGTCCCATCTTTCCAATTAGTCGAGTTATGAGCATTTTTGGTTTTAGGTACTGTCTTTTCGAACATTCCATTACATTATTTTAAGGCGAAAGAATCTCTTTATTAAAAACAGACTGTGCCAGTCGATTTTTCGTCCCAAAAAACCCCCGGTTATCAATTTATAGCCAATTTCATGTCGCAAAAATTTTTTTTTGTTGAAAATTTTGAAACAAGGGGTAGGTATGGAAATATTTCGCGATTTAAATTACTCTCTGTTATCTCCCTTAATAATTGGAAATATCAACTCAAAATTCATATCTGTATGTGAAATGTTCCGCTGAATCGAATGGCGAAAACTAGAACGTTCTATCTTTCCAATTATTCGAGTTATGGATACATAAAGTTTCAGAAAGTGGATTTTCGAGTATTTTCATGAATTAATTTGTTTTCTGCTATCTCCCTTATTGCTTGAAAATATGAACTCGAAATTTATTTCTATATGTAAAATGTTCCCCTGAATCGATTGGCGAAGACTAGAACGTGCCATCTTCCCAATTAGTCGAGTTATGAGCATTTTTGGTTTTAGGTACTGGCTTTTCGAACATTCCATTACATTATTTGAAGGCGAAAGAATCTCTTTATTGAAAAACAGACTGTGCCAGTCGATTTTTCGTCCCAAAAAGCCCCCGGTTACCAATTTATAGCCAATTTCATGCCGCAAAATTTTTTTTTTGTTGAAAATTTTGAAGCAAGGGGTTGGTACGGAAATATTTCGCGATTTAAATTACTCTCTGTTATCTCCCTTAATAATTGGAAATATCAACTCAAAATTCATATCTGTATGTGAAATGTTCCGCTGAATCGAATGGCGAAAACTAGAACGTTCTATCTTTCCAATTATTCGAGTTATGGATACATGAAGTTTCAGAAAGTGGATTTTCGAGTATTTTCATGATTTAATTTGTTCTCTGCTATCTCCCTTATTGCTTGGAAATATAAACTCAAAATTCATTTCTATATGTAAAATGTTCCCCTGAATCGATTGGCGAAGACTAGAACGTCCCATCTTTCCAATTAGTCGAGTTATGAGTATTTTTGGTTTTAGAAAGTGGATTTTCGAACATTCCATTACATTATTTGAAGGCGAAAGAATCTCTTTATCAAAAAACAGACTGTGCCAGTCGATTTTTCGTCCCAAAAAACCCCCGGGTACCAATTTATAGCCAATTTCATGCCGCAAAAATTTTTTTTTGTTGAAAATTTTGAAGCAAGGGGTTGGTATGGAAATATTTCGCGATTTAAATTACTCTCTGTTATATCCCTTAATAATTGGAAATATCAACTCAAAATTTATATCTGTATGTGAAATGTTCCGCTGAATCGAATGGCGAAGACTAGAACGTTCTATCTTTCCAATTATTCGAGTTATGGATACATAAAGTTTCAGAAAGGGGATTTTCCAGTATTTTCATGATTTAATTTGTTCTCTGCTATCTCCCTTATTGCTTGGAAATATGAACTCAAAATTCATTTCTATATGTAAAATGTTTCCCTGAATCGATTGGCGAAGACTAGAACGTCCCATCTCCCCAATTAGTCGAGTTATGAGCATTTTTGGTTTTAGAAAGTGGATTTTCGAACATTCCATTACATTATTTGAAGGCGAAAGAATCTCTTTATTAAAAAACGGACTGTGCCAGTCGATTTTTCGTCCCAAAAAAACCCCGGTTACCAATTTATAGCCAATTTCGTGTCTCAAAATTTTTTTTTTGTAGAAAATTTTGAAGCAAGGTGTAGGTATGGAAATATTTCGCGATTTAAATTACTCTCTGTTATCTCCCTTAATAATTGGAAATATCAACTCAAAATTCATATCTGTATGTGAAATGTTCCGCTGAATCGAATGGCGAAAACTAGAACCTTCTATCTTTCCAATTATTCGAGTTATGGATACATAAAGTTTCAGAAAGTGGATTTTCGAGTATTTTCATGATTTAATTTGTTCTCTGCTATCTCCCTTATTGCTTGGAAATATAAACTCAAAATTCATTTCTATATGTAAAATGTTCCCCTGAATCGATTGGCAGATACTAGAACGTCCCATCTTTCCAATTAGTCGAGTTATGAGTATTTTTGGTTTTAGAAAGTGGATTTTCGAACATTCCATTACATTATTTGAAGGCGAAAGAATCTCTTTATTAAAAAACAGACTGTGCCAGTCGATTTTTCGTCCCAAAAAACCCCCGGGTACCAATTTATAGCCAATTTCATGTCGCAAAAATTTTTTTTTGTTGAAAATTTTGAAGCAAGGGGTTGGTATGGAAATATTTCGCGATTTAAATTACTCTCTGTTATCTCCCTTAATAATTGGAAATATCAACTCATAGTTCATATTTGTATGTAAAATATTCCGCTGAATCGAATGGCGACAACTAGAACGTTCTATCTTTCCAATTATTCGAGTTATGGATACATAAAGTTTCAGAAAGTGGATTTTCGAGTATTTTCATGATTTAATTTGTTCTCTGCTATCTCCCTTATTGCTTGGAAATATAAACTCAAAATTCATTTCTATATGTAAAATGTTCCCCTGAATCGATTGGCGAAGACTAGAACGTCCCATCTTTCCAATTAGTCGAGTTATGAGTATTTTTGGTTTTAGAAAGTGGATTTTCGAACATTCCATTACATTATTTGAAGGCGAAAGAATCTCTTTATTAAAAAACAGACTGTGCCAGTCGATTTTTCGTCCCAAAAAAACCCCGGGTACCAATTTATAGCCAATTTCATGCCGCAAAAATTTTTTTTTGTTGAAAATTTTGAAGCAAGGGGTTGGTATGGAAATATTTCGCGATTTAAATTACTCTCTGTTATATCCCTTAATAATTGGAAATATCAACTCAAAATTTATATCTGTATGTGAAATGTTCCGCTGAATTGAATGGCGAAGACTAGAACGTTCTATCTCTCCAATTATTCGAGTTATGGATACATAAAGTTTCAGAAAGGGGATTTTCGAGTATTTTCATGAATTAATTTGTTCTCTGCTATCTCCCTTACTGCTTGGAAATAGAAACTCAAAATTTATTTCTATATGTAAAATGTTCCCCTGAATCGATTGGCGAAGACTAGAACGTCCCATCTTTCCAATTAGTCGAGTTATGAGCATTTTTGGTTTTAGGTACTGTCTTTTCGAACATTCCATTACATTATTTTAAGGCGAAAGAATCTCTTTATTAAAAACAGACTGTGCCAGTCGATTTTTCGTCCCAAAAAACCCCCGGTTATCAATTTATAGCCAATTTCATGTCGCAAAAATTTTTTTTTGTTGAAAATTTTGAAACAAGGGGTAGGTATGGAAATATTCCGCGATTTAAATTACTCTCTGTTATCTCCCTTAATAATTGGAAATATCAACTCAAAATTCATATCTGTATGTGAAATGTTCCGCTGAATCGAATGGCGAAAACTAGAACGTTCTATCTTTCCAATTATTCGAGTTATGGATACATAAAGTTTCAGAAAGTGGATTTTCGAGTATTTTCATGAATTAATTTGTTTTCTGCTATCTCCCTTATTGCTTGAAAATATGAACTCGAAATTTATTTCTATATGTAAAATGTTCCCCTGAATCGATTGGCGAAGACTAGAACGTGCCATCTTCCCAATTAGTCGAGTTATGAGCATTTTTGGTTTTAGGTACTGGCTTTTCGAACATTCCATTACATTATTTGAAGGCGAAAGAATCTCTTTATTGAAAAACAGACTGTGCCAGTCGATTTTTCGTCCCAAAAAGCCCCCGGTTACCAATTTATAGCCAATTTCATGTCGCAAAATTTTTTTTTTGTTGAAAATTTTGAAGCAAGGGGTTGGTACGGAAATATTTCGCGATTTAAATTACTCTCTGTTATCTCCCTTAATAATTGGAAATATCAACTCAAAATTCATATCTGTATATGAAATGTTCCGCTAAATCGAATGGCGAAAACTAGAACGTTCTATCTTTCCAATTATTCGAGTTATGGATACATAAAGTTTCAGAAAGTGGATTTTCGAGTATTTTCATGATTTAATTTGTTCTCTGCTATCTCCCTTATTGCTTGGAAATATAAACTCAAAATTCATTTCTATATGTAAAATGTTCCCCTGAATCGATTGGCGAAGACTAGAACGTCCCATCTTTCCAATTAGTCGAGTTATGAGTATTTTTGGTTTTATAAAGTGGATTTTCGAACATTCCATTACATTATTTGAAGGCGAAAGAATCTCTTTATCAAAAAACAGACTGTGCCAGTCGATTTTTCGTCCCAAAAAACCCCCGGGTACCAATTTATAGCCAATTTCATGCCGCAAAAATTTTTTTTTGTTGAAAATTTTGAAGCAAGGGGTTGGTATGGAAATATTTCGCGATTTAAATTACTCTCTGTTATATCCCTTAATAATTGGAAATATCAACTCAAAATTTATATCTGTATGTGAAATGTTCCGCTGAATCGAATGGCGAAGACTAGAACGTTCTATCTCTCCAATTATTCGAGTTATGGATACATAAAGTTTCAGAAAGGGGATTTTCCAGTATTTTCATGATTTAATTTGTTCTCTGCTATCTCCCTTATTGCTTGGAAATATGAACTCAAAATTCATTTCTATATGTAAAATGTTTCCCTGAATCGATTGGCGAAGACTAGAACGTCCCATCTCCCCAATTAGTCGAGTTATGAGCATTTTTGGTTTTAGAAAGTGGAATTTCGAACATTCCATTACATTATTTGAAGGCGAAAGAATCTCTTTATTAAAAAACGGACTGTGCCAGTCGATTTTTCGTCCCAAAAAAACCCCGGTTACCAATTTATAGCCAATTTCGTGTCTCAAAATTTTTTTTTTGTAGAAAATTTTGAAGCAAGGTGTAGGTATGGAAATATTTCGCGATTTAAATTACTCTCTGTTATCTCCCTTAATAATTGGAAATATCAACTCAAAATTCATATCTGTATGTGAAATGTTCCGCTGAATCGAATGGCGAAAACTAGAACCTTCTATCTTTCCAATTATTCGAGGTATGGATACATAAAGTTTCAGAAAGTGGATTTTCGAGTATTTTCATGATTTAATTTGTTCTCTGCTATCTCCCTTATTGCTTGGAAATATAAACTCAAAATTCATTTCTATATGTAAAATATTCCCCTGAATCGATTGGCAGATACTAGAACGTCCCATCTTTCCAATTAGTCGAGTTATGAGTATTTTTGGTTTTAGAAAGTGGATTTTCGAACATTCCATTACATTATTTGAAGGCGAAAGAATCTCTTTATTAAAAAACAGACTGTGCCAGTCGATTTTTCGTCCCAAAAAACCCCCGGGTACCAATTTATAGCCAATTTCATGTCGCAAAAATTTTTTTTTGTTGAAAATTCTGAAGCAAGGGGTTGGTATGGAAATATTTCGCGATTTAAATTACTCTCTGTTATCTCCCTTAATAATTGGAAATATCAACTCAAAGTTCATATCTGTATGTGAAATGTTCCGCTGAATCGAATGGCGAAGACTAGAACGTTCTATCTCTCCAATTATTCGAGGTATGGATACATAAAGTTTCAGAAAGTGGATTTTCGAGTATTTTCATGATTTAATTTGTTCTCTGCTATCTCCCTTATTGCTTGGAAATATAAACTCAAAATTCATTTCTATATGTAAAATGTTCCCCTGAATCGATTGGCGAAGACTAGAACGTCTCATCTTTCCAATTAGTCGAGTTATGAGTATTTTTGGTTTTAGAAAGTGGATTTTCGAACATTCCATTACATTATTTGAAGGCGAAAGAATCTCTTTATTAAAAAACAGACTGTGCCAGTCGATTTTTCGTCCCAAAAAAACCCCGGGTACCAATTTATAGCCAATTTCATGCCGCAAAAATTTTTTTTTGTTGAAAATTTTGAAGCAAGGGGTTGGTATGGAAATATTTCGCGATTTAAATTACTCTCTGTTATATCCCTTAATAATTGGAAATATCAACTCAAAATTTATATCTGTATGTGAAATGTTCCGCTGAATTGAATGGCGAAGACTAGAACGTTCTATCTCTCCAATTATTCGAGTTATGGATACATAAAGTTTCAGAAAGTGGATTTTCGAGTATTTTCATGATTTAATTTGTTCTCTGCTATCTCCCTTATTGCTTGGAAATATAAACTCAAAATTCATTTCTATATGTAAAATGTTCCCCTGAATCGATTGGCGAAGACTAGAACGTCCCATCTTTCCAATTAGTCGAGTTATGAGTATTTTTGGTTTTAGAAAGTGGATTTTCGAACATTCCATTACATTATTTGAAGGCGAAAGAATCTCTTTATTAAAAAACAGACTGTGCCAGTCGATTTTTCGTCCCAAAAAACCCCCGGGTACCAATTTATAGCCAATTTCATGTCGCAAAAATTTTTTTTTGTTGAAAATTTTGAAGCAAGGGGTTGGTATGGAAATATTTCGCGATTTAAATTACTCTCTGTTATCTCCCTTAATAATTGGAAATATCAACTCATAGTTCATATTTGTATGTAAAATATTCCGCTGAATCGAATGGCGACAACTAGAACGTTCTATCTTTCCAATTATTCGAGTTATGGATACATAAAGTTTCAGAAAGTGGATTTTCGAGTATTTTCATGATTTAATTTGTTCTCTGCTATCTCCCTTATTGCTTGGAAATATAAACTCAAAATTCATTTCTATATGTAAAATGTTCCCCTGAATCGATTGGCGAAGACTAGAACGTCCCATCTTTCCAATTAGTCGAGTTATGAGTATTTTTGGTTTTAGAAAGTGGATTTTCGAACATTCCATTACATTATTTGAAGGCGAAAGAATCTCTTTATTAAAAAACAGACTGTGCCAGTCGATTTTTCGTCCCAAAAAAACCCCGGGTACCAATTTATAGCCAATTTCATGCCGCAAAAATTTTTTTTTGTTGAAAATTTTGAAGCAAGGGGTTGGTATGGAAATATTTCGCGATTTAAATTACTCTCTGTTATATCCCTTAATAATTGGAAATATCAACTCAAAATTTATATCTGTATGTGAAATGTTCCGCTGAATTGAATGGCGAAGACTAGAACGTTCTATCTCTCCAATTATTCGAGTTATGGATACATAAAGTTTCAGAAAGGGGATTTTCGAGTATTTTCATGAATTAATTTGTTCTCTGCTATCTCCCTTACTGCTTGGAAATAGAAACTCAAAATTTATTTCTATATGTAAAATGTTCCCCTGAATCGATTGGCGAAGACTAGAACGTCCCATCTTTCCAATTAGTCGAGTTATGAGCATTTTTGGTTTTAGGTACTGTCTTTTCGAACATTCCATTACATTATTTTAAGGCGAAAGAATCTCTTTATTAAAAACAGACTGTGCCAGTCGATTTTTCGTCCCAAAAAACCCCCGGTTATCAATTTATAGCCAATTTCATGTCGCAAAAATTTTTTTTTGTTGAAAATTTTGAAACAAGGGGTAGGTATGGAAATATTTCGCGATTTAAATTACTCTCTGTTATCTCCCTTAATAATTGGAAATATCAACTCAAAATTCATATCTGTATGTGAAATGTTCCGCTGAATCGAATGGCGAAAACTAGAACGTTCTATCTTTCCAATTATTCGAGTTATGGATACATAAAGTTTCAGAAAGTGGATTTTCGAGTATTTTCATGAATTAATTTGTTTTCTGCTATCTCCCTTATTGCTTGAAAATATGAACTCGAAATTTATTTCTATATGTAAAATGTTCCCCTGAATCGATTGGCGAAGACTAGAACGTGCCATCTTCCCAATTAGTCGAGTTATGAGCATTTTTGGTTTTAGGTACTGGCTTTTCGAACATTCCATTACATTATTTGAAGGCGAAAGAATCTCTTTATTGAAAAACAGACTGTGCCAGTCGATTTTTCGTCCCAAAAAGCCCCCGGTTACCAATTTATAGCCAATTTCATGTCGCAAAATTTTTTTTTTGTTGAAAATTTTGAAGCAAGGGGTTGGTACGGAAATATTTCGCGATTTAAATTACTCTCTGTTATCTCCCTTAATAATTGGAAATATCAACTCAAAATTCATATCTGTATATGAAATGTTCCGCTAAATCGAATGGCGAAAACTAGAACGTTCTATCTTTCCAATTATTCGAGTTATGGATACATAAAGTTTCAGAAAGTGGATTTTCGAGTATTTTCATGATTTAATTTGTTCTCTGCTATCTCCCTTATTGCTTGGAAATATAAACTCAAAATTTATTTCTATATGTAAAATGTTCCCCTGAATCGATTGGCGAAGACTAGAACGTCCCATCTTTCCAATTAGTCGAGTTATGAGTATTTTTGGTTTTAGAAAGTGGATTTTCGAACATTCCATTACATTATTTGAAGGCGAAAGAATCTCTTTATCAAAAAACAGACTGTGCCAGTCGATTTTTCGTCCCAAAAAACCCCCGGGTACCAATTTATAGCCAATTTCATGCCGCAAAAATTTTTTTTTGTTGAAAATTTTGAAGCAAGGGGTTGGTATGGAAATATTTCGCGATTTAAATTACTCTCTGTTATATCCCTTAATAATTGGAAATATCAACTCAAAATTTATATCTGTATGTGAAATGTTCCGCTGAATCGAATGGCGAAGACTAGAACGTTCTATCTCTCCAATTATTCGAGTTATGGATACATAAAGTTTCAGAAAGGGGATTTTCCAGTATTTTCATGATTTAATTTGTTCTCTGCTATCTCCCTTATTGCTTGGAAATATGAACTCAAAATTCATTTCTATATGTAAAATGTTTCCCTGAATCGATTGGCGAAGACTAGAACGTCCCATCTCCCCAATTAGTCGAGTTATGAGCATTTTTGGTTTTAGAAAGTGGAATTTCGAACATTCCATTACATTATTTGAAGGCGAAAGAATCTCTTTATTAAAAAACGGACTGTGCCAGTCGATTTTTCGTCCCAAAAAAACCCCGGTTACCAATTTATAGCCAATTTCGTGTCTCAAAATTTTTTTTTTGTAGAAAATTTTGAAGCAAGGTGTAGGTATGGAAATATTTCGCGATTTAAATTACTCTCTGTTATCTCCCTTAATAATTGGAAATATCAACTCAAAATTCATATCTGTATGTGAAATGTTCCGCTGAATCGAATGGCGAAAACTAGAACCTTCTATCTTTCCAATTATTCGAGGTATGGATACATAAAGTTTCAGAAAGTGGATTTTCGAGTATTTTCATGATTTAATTTGTTCTCTGCTATCTCCCTTATTGCTTGGAAATATAAACTCAAAATTCATTTCTATATGTAAAATATTCCCCTGAATCGATTGGCAGATACTAGAACGTCCCATCTTTCCAATTAGTCGAGTTATGAGTATTTTTGGTTTTAGAAAGTGGATTTTCGAACATTCCATTACATTATTTGAAGGCGAAAGAATCTCTTTATTAAAAAACAGACTGTGCCAGTCGATTTTTCGTCCCAAAAAACCCCCGGGTACCAATTTATAGCCAATTTCATGTCGCAAAAATTTTTTTTTGTTGAAAATTCTGAAGCAAGGGGTTGGTATGGAAATATTTCGCGATTTAAATTACTCTCTGTTATCTCCCTTAATAATTGGAAATATCAACTCAAAGTTCATATCTGTATGTGAAATGTTCCGCTGAATCGAATGGCGAAGACTAGAACGTTCTATCTCTCCAATTATTCGAGGTATGGATACATAAAGTTTCAGAAAGTGGATTTTCGAGTATTTTCATGATTTAATTTGTTCTCTGCTATCTCCCTTATTGCTTGGAAATATAAACTCAAAATTCATTTCTATATGTAAAATGTTCCCCTGAATCGATTGGCGAAGACTAGAACGTCCCATCTTTCCAATTAGTCGAGTTATGAGTATTTTTGGTTTTAGAAAGTGGATTTTCGAACATTCCATTACATTATTTGAAGGCGAAAGAATCTCTTTATTAAAAAACAGACTGTGCCAGTCGATTTTTCGTCCCAAAAAAACCCCGGGTACCAATTTATAGCCAATTTCATGCCGCAAAAATTTTTTTTTGTTGAAAATTTTGAAGCAAGGGGTTGGTATGGAAATATTTCGCGATTTAAATTACTCTCTGTTATATCCCTTAATAATTGGAAATATCAACTCAAAATTTATATCTGTATGTGAAATGTTCCGCTGAATTGAATGGCGAAGACTAGAACGTTCTATCTCTCCAATTATTCGAGTTATGGATACATAAAGTTTCAGAAAGGGGATTTTCGAGTATTTTCATGAATTAATTTGTTCTCTGCTATCTCCCTTACTGCTTGGAAATAGAAACTCAAAATTTATTTCTATATGTAAAATGTTCCCCTGAATCGATTGGCGAAGACTAGAACGTCCCATCTTTCCAATTAGTCGAGTTATGAGCATTTTTGGTTTTAGGTACTGTCTTTTCGAACATTCCATTACATTATTTTAAGGCGAAAGAATCTCTTTATTAAAAACAGACTGTGCCAGTCGATTTTTCGTCCCAAAAAACCCCCGGTTATCAATTTATAGCCAATTTCATGTCGCAAAAATTTTTTTTTGTTGAAAATTTTGAAACAAGGGGTAGGTATGGAAATATTTCGCGATTTAAATTACTCTCTGTTATCTCCCTTAATAATTGGAAATATCAACTCAAAATTCATATCTGTATGTGAAATGTTCCGCTGAATCGAATGGCGAAAACTAGAACGTTCTATCTTTCCAATTATTCGAGTTATGGATACATAAAGTTTCAGAAAGTGGATTTTCGAGTATTTTCATGAATTAATTTGTTTTCTGCTATCTCCCTTATTGCTTGAAAATATGAACTCGAAATTTATTTCTATATGTAAAATGTTCCCCTGAATCGATTGGCGAAGACTAGAACGTGCCATCTTCCCAATTAGTCGAGTTATGAGCATTTTTGGTTTTAGGTACTGGCTTTTCGAACATTCCATTACATTATTTGAAGGCGAAAGAATCTCTTTATTGAAAAACAGACTGTGCCAGTCGATTTTTCGTCCCAAAAAGCCCCCGGTTACCAATTTATAGCCAATTTCATGTCGCAAAATTTTTTTTTTGTTGAAAATTTTGAAGCAAGGGGTTGGTACGGAAATATTTCGCGATTTAAATTACTCTCTGTTATCTCCCTTAATAATTGGAAATATCAACTCAAAATTCATATCTGTATATGAAATGTTCCGCTAAATCGAATGGCGAAAACTAGAACGTTCTATCTTTCCAATTATTCGAGTTATGGATACATAAAGTTTCAGAAAGTGGATTTTCGAGTATTTTCATGATTTAATTTGTTCTCTGCTATCTCCCTTATTGCTTGGAAATATAAACTCAAAATTCATTTCTATATGTAAAATGTTCCCCTGAATCGATTGGCGAAGACTAGAACGTCCCATCTTTCCCATTAGTCGAGTTATGAGTATTTTTGGTTTTAGAAAGTGGATTTTCGAACATTCCATTACATTATTTGAAGGCGAAAGAATCTCTTTATCAAAAAACAGACTGTGCCAGTCGATTTTTCGTCCCAAAAAACCCCCGGGTACCAATTTATAGCCAATTTCATGCCGCAAAAATTTTTTTTTGTTGAAAATTTTGAAGCAAGGGGTTGGTATGGAAATATTTCGCGATTTAAATTACTCTCTGTTATATCCCTTAATAATTGGAAATATCAACTCAAAATTTATATCTGTATGTGAAATGTTCCGCTGAATCGAATGGCGAAGACTAGAACGTTCTATCTCTCCAATTATTCGAGTTATGGATACATAAAGTTTCAGAAAGGGGATTTTCCAGTATTTTCATGATTTAATTTGTTCTCTGCTATCTCCCTTATTGCTTGGAAATATGAACTCAAAATTCATTTCTATATGTAAAATGTTTCCCTGAATCGATTGGCGAAGACTAGAACGTCCCATCTCCCCAATTAGTCGAGTTATGAGCATTTTTGGTTTTAGAAAGTGGAATTTCGAACATTCCATTACATTATTTGAAGGCGAAAGAATCTCTTTATTAAAAAACGGACTGTGCCAGTCGATTTTTCGTCCCAAAAAAACCCCGGTTACCAATTTATAGCCAATTTCGTGTCTCAAAATTTTTTTTTTGTAGAAAATTTTGAAGCAAGGTGTAGGTATGGAAATATTTCGCGATTTAAATTACTCTCTGTTATCTCCCTTAATAATTGGAAATATCAACTCAAAATTCATATCTGTATGTGAAATGTTCCGCTGAATCGAATGGCGAAAACTAGAACCTTCTATCTTTCCAATTATTCGAGTTATGGATACATAAAGTTTCAGAAAGTGGATTTTCGAGTATTTTCATGATTTAATTTGTTCTCTGCTATCTCCCTTATTGCTTGGAAATATAAACTCAAAATTCATTTCTATATGTAAAATATTCCCCTGAATCGATTGGCAGATACTAGAACGTCCCATCTTTCCAATTAGTCGAGTTATGAGTATTTTTGGTTTTAGAAAGTGGATTTTCGAACATTCCATTACATTATTTGAAGGCGAAAGAATCTCTTTATTAAAAAACAGACTGTGCCAGTCGATTTTTCGTCCCAAAAAACCCCCGGGTACCAATTTATAGCCAATTTCATGTCGCAAAAATTTTTTTTTGTTGAAAATTCTGAAGCAAGGGGTTGGTATGGAAATATTTCGCGATTTAAATTACTCTCTGTTATCTCCCTTAATAATTGGAAATATCAACTCAAAGTTCATATCTGTATGTGAAATGTTCCGCTGAATCGAATGGCGAAGACTAGAACGTTCTATCTCTCCAATTATTCGAGGTATGGATACATAAAGTTTCAGAAAGTGGATTTTCGAGTATTTTCATGATTTAATTTGTTCTCTGCTATCTCCCTTATTGCTTGGAAATATAAACTCAAAATTCATTTCTATATGTAAAATGTTCCCCTGAATCGATTGGCGAAGACTAGAACGTCTCATCTTTCCAATTAGTCGAGTTATGAGTATTTTTGGTTTTAGAAAGTGGATTTTCGAACATTCCATTACATTATTTGAAGGCGAAAGAATCTCTTTATTAAAAAACAGACTGTGCCAGTCGATTTTTCGTCCCAAAAAACCCCCGGGTACCAATTTATAGCCAATTTCATGTCGCAAAAATTTTTTTTTGTTGAAAATTTTGAAGCAAGGGGTTGGTATGGAAATATTTCGCGATTTAAATTACTCTCTGTTATCTCCCTTAATAATTGGAAATATCAACTCATAGTTCATATTTGTATGTAAAATATTCCGCTGAATCGAATGACTTAGACTAGAACGTTCTATCTCTCCAATTATTCGAGTTATGGATACATAAAGTTTCAGAAAGGGGATTTTCCAGTATTTTCATGATTTAATTTGTTCTCTGCTATCTCCCTTATTGCTTGGAAATATGAACTCAAAATTCATTTCTATATGTAAAATGTTTCCCTGAATCGATTGGCGAAGACTAGAACGTCCCATCTCCCCAATTAGTCGAGTTATGAGCATTTTTGGTTTTAGAAAGTGGATTTTCGAACATTCCATTACATTATTTGAAGGCGAAAGAATCTCTTTATTAAAAAACGGACTGTGCCAGTCGATTTTTCGTCCCAAAAAAACCCCGGTTACCAATTTATAGCCAATTTCGTGTCTCAAAATTTTTTTTTTGTAGAAAATTTTGAAGCAAGGTGTAGGTATGGAAATATTTCGCGATTTAAATTACTCTCTGTTATCTCCCTTAATAATTGGAAATATCAACTCAAAATTCATATCTGTATGTGAAATGTTCCGCTGAATCGAATGGCGAAAACTAGAACCTTCTATCTTTCCAATTATTCGAGTTATGGATACATAAAGTTTCAGAAAGTGGATTTTCGAGTATTTTCATGATTTAATTTGTTCTCTACTATCTCCCTTATTGCTTGGAAATATAAACTCAAAATTTATTTCTTCATGTAAAATGTTCCCCTGAATCGATTGGCGAAGACTAGAACAACCCATCTTCCCAATTAGTCGAGTTATGAGTATTTTTGGTTTTAGAAAGTGGATTTTCGAACATCCCATTACATTATTTGAAGGCGAAAGAATCTCTTTATTGAAAAACAGATTGTGCCAGTCGATTTTTCGTCCCAAAAAACCTCCGGGTACCAATTTATAGCCAATTTCGTGTCTCAAAAATTTTTTTTTGTAGAAAATTTTGAAGCAAGTGGTAGGTATGGAAATATTTCGGGATTGAAATTACTCTCTGTTATCTCCCTTAATAATTGGAAATATTAACTCAAAATTCATATCTGTATGTGAAATGTTACGCTGAATCGAATGGCGAAGACTAAAACGTTCTATCTTTCCAATTATATTATTCGAGTTATGGATACATAAAGTTTCAGAAAGGGGATTTTCGAGTATTTTCATGATTTAATTTGTTCTCTGCTATCTCCCTTATTGCTTGGAAATATGAACTCAAAATTCATTTCTATATGTAAAATGTTCCCCTGAATCGATTGGCGAAGACTAGAACGTCCCATCTCCCCAATTAGTCGAGTTATGAGCAATTTTGGTTTTAGAAAGTGGATTTTCGAACATTCCATTACATTATTCGAAGGCGAAAGAATCTCTTTATTGAAAAACAGACTGTGCCAGTCGATTTTTCGTCCCAAAAAACCTCCGGGTACCAATTTATAGCCAATTTCGTGTCTCAAAAATTTTTTTTTGTAGAAAATTTTGAAGCAAGTGGTAGGTATGGAAATATTTCGGGATTGAAATTACTCTCTGTTATCTCCCTTAATAATTGGAAATATTAACTCAAAATTCATATCTGTATGTGAAATGTTACGCTGAATCGAATGGCGAAGACTAAAACGTTCTATCTTTCCAATTATATTATTCGAGTTATGGATACATAAAGTTTCAGAAAGGGGATTTTCGAGTATTTTCATGATTTAATTTGTTCTCTGCTATCTCCCTTATTGCTTGGAAATATGAACTCAAAATTCATTTCTATATGTAAAATGTTCCCCTGAATCGATTGGCGAAGACTAGAACGTCCCATCTCCCCAATTAGTCGAGTTATGAGCATTTTTGGTTTTAGAAAGTGGATTTTCGAACATTCCATTACATTATTCGAAGGCGAAAGAATCTCTTTATTAAAAAAACAGACTGTGCCAGTCGATTTTTCGTCCCAAAAAAACCCCGGTTACCAATTTATAGCCAATTTCGTGTCTCAAAATTTTTTTTTTGTAGAAAATTTTGAAGCAAGTGGTAGGTATGGAAATATTTCGGGATTGAAATTACTCTCTGTTATCTCCCTTAATAATTGGAAATATTAACTCAAAATTCATATCTGTATGTGAAATGTTCCGCTGAATCGAATGGCGAAAACTAGAACGTTCTATCTTTCCAATTATTCGAGTTATGGATACATAAAGTTTCAGAAAGTGGATTTTCGAGTATTTTCATGATTTAATTTGTTCTCTGCTATTTCCCTTATTGCTTGGAAATATAAACTCAAAATTCATTTCTATATGTAAAATGTTCCCCTGAATCGATTGGCGAAGACTAGAACAACCCATCTTCCCAATTAGTCGAGTTATGAGTATTTTTGGTTTTAGAAAGTGGATTTTCGAACATCCCATTACATTATTTGAAGGCGAAAGAATCTCTTTATTAAAAAACAGACTGTGCCAGTCGATTTTTCGTCCCAAAAAACCCCCGGTTACCAATTTATAGCCAATTTCATGTCGCAAAAATTTTTTTTTGTTGAAAATTTTGAAGCAAGGGGTTGGTATGGAAATATTTCGCGATTTAAATTACTCACTGTTATATCCCTTAATAATTGGAAATATCAACTCAAAATTCATATCTGTATGTGAAATGTTCCGCTGAATCGAATGGCAAAGACTAGAACGTTCTATCCCTCCAATTATTCGAGTTATGGATACATAAAGTTTCAGAAAGTGGATTTTCGAGTATTTTCATGATTTAATTTGTTCTCTGCTATCTCCCTTATTACTTGGAAATATAATCTCAAAATACATTCCTTTATGTAAAATGTTCCCCTGAATCGATTGGCGAAGACTAGAACGTCCCATCTTCCCAATTAGTCGAGTTATGGATACATAAAGTTTCAGAAAGTGGATTTTCGAGTATTTTCATGATTTAATTTGTTCTCTGCTATCTCCCTTATTGCTTGTGAATATAAACTCAAAATTCATTTCTATATGTAAAATGTTCCCCTGAATCGATTGGCGAAGACTAGAACGTCTCATCTTTCCAATTAGTCGAGTTATGAGTATTTTTGGTTTTAGAAAGTGGATTTTCGAACATTCCATTACATTATTTGAAGGCGAAAGAATCTCTTTATTAAAAAACAGACTGTGCCAGTCGATTTTTCGTCCCAAAAAACCCCCGGGTACCAATTTATAGCCAATTTCATGTTGCAAAAATTTATTTTTGTTGAAAATTTTGAAGGAAGGGGTTGGTATGGAAATATTTCGCGATTTAAATTACTCACTGTTATATCCCTTAATAATTGGAAATATCAACTCAAAATTCATATCTGTATGTGAAATGTTCCGCTGAATCGAATGGCGAAAACTAGAACGTTCTATCTTTCCAATTATTCGAGTTATGGATACATAAAGTTTCAGAAAGGGGATTTTCGAGTATTTTCATGATTTAATTTGTTCTCTGCTATCTCCCTTATTGCTTGGAAATATAAACTCAAAATTCATTTCTATATGTAAAATGTTCCCCTGAATCGATTGGCGAAGACTAGAACGTCTCATCTTTCCAATTAGTCGAGTTATGAGTATTTTTGGTTTTAGAAAGTGGATTTTCGAACATTCCATTGCATTATTTGAAGGCGAAAGAATCTCTTTATTAAAAAAACAGACTGTGCCAGTCGATTTTTCGTCCCAAAAAACCCCCGGGTACCAATTTATAGCCAATTTCATGTCGCAAAAATTTTTTTTCGTTGAAAATTTTGAAGGAAGGGGTTGGTATGGAAATATTTCGCGATTTAAGTTACTCACTGTTATATCCCTTAATAATTGGAAATATCAACTCAAAATTCATATCTGTATGTGAAATGTTCCGCTGAATCGAATGGCGAAGACTAGAACGTTCTATCTCTCCAATTATTCGAGTTATGGATACATAAAGTTTCAGAAAGTGGATTTTCGAGTATTTTCATGATTTAATTTGTTCTCTGCTATCTCCCTTATTACTTGGAAATATAATCTCAAAATACATTTCTTTATGTAAAATGTTCCCCTGAATCGATTGGCGAAGACTAGAACGTCCCATCTTCCCAATTAGTCGAGTTATGGATACATAAAGTTTCAGAAAGTGGATTTTCGAGTATTTTCATGATTTAATTTGTTCTCTGCTATCTCCCTTATTGCTTGGAAATATAAACTCAAAATTCATTTCTATATGTAAAATGTTCCCCTGAATCGATTAGCGAAGACTAGAACGTCTCATCTTTCCAATTAGTCGAGTTATTTGTATTTTTGGTTTTAGATAGTGGATTTTCGAACATTCCATTACATTATTCGAAGGCGAAAGAATCTCTTTATTGAAAAACAGACTGTGCCAGTCGATTTTTCGTCCCAAAAAAACCCCGGTTACCAATTTATAGCCAATTTCGTGCCTCAAAAATTTTTTTTTGTAGAAAATTTTGAAGCAAGGGGTAGGTATGGAAATATTTCGGGATTGAAATTACTCTCTGTTATCTCCCTTAATAATTGGAAAGATCAACTCAAAATTCATATCTGTATGTGAAATGTTCCGCTGAATCGAATGGCGAAAACTAGAACGTTCTATCTTTCCAATTATTCGAGTTATGGATACATAAAGTTTCAGAAAGTGGATTTTCGAGTATTTTCATGATTTAATTTGTTCTCTGCTATCTCCCTTATTGCTTGGAAATATAAACTCAAAATTCATTTCTATATGTAAAATGTTCCCCTGAATCGATTGGCAGAGACTAGAACGTCCCATCTTTCCAATTAGTCGAGTTATGAGTATTTTTGGTTTTAGAAAGTGGATTTTCGAACATTCCATTACATTATTTGAAGGCGAAAGAATCTCTTTATTGAAAAACAGACTGTGCCAGTCGATTTTTCGTCCCAAAAAACCCCCGGGTACCAATTTATAGCCAATTTCATGTCGCAAGAATTTTTTTTTGTTGAAAATTCTGAAGCAAGGGGTTGGTATGGAAATATTTCGCGATTTAAATTACTCTCTGTTATCTCCCTTAATAATTGGAAATATCAACTCAAAGTTCATATCTGTATGTGAAATGTTCCGCTGAATCGAATGGCGAAGACTAGAACGTTCTATCTCTCCAATTATTCGAGTTATGGATACATAAAGTTTCAGAAAGTGGATTTTCGAGTATTTTCATGATTTAATTTGTTCTCTGCTATCTCCCTTATTGCTTGGAAATATAAACTCAAAATTCATTTCTATATGTAAAATGTTCCCCTGAATCGATTGGCGAAGACTAGAACGTCTCATCTTTCCAATTAGTCGAGTTATGAGTATTTTTGGTTTTAGAAAGTGGATTTTCGAACATTCCATTACATTATTTGAAGGCGAAAGAATCTCTTTATTAAAAAACAGACTGTGCCAGTCGATTTTTCGTCCCAAAAAACCCCCGGGTACCAATTTATAGCCAATTTCATGTCGCAAAAATTTTTTTTTGTTGAAAATTTTGAAGCAAGGGGTTGGTATGGAAATATTTCGCGATTTAAATTACTCTCTGTTATCTTCCTTAATAATTGGAAATATCAACTCATAGTTCATATTTGTATGTAAAATGTTCCGCTGAATCGAATGACTTAGACTAGAACGTTCTATCTCTCCAATTATTCGAGTTATGGATACATAAAGTTTCAGAAAGTGGATTTTCGAGTATTTTCATGATTTAGTTTGTTCTCTGCTATCTCCCTTATTACTTGGAAATATAATCTCAAAGATCATTTCTTCATGTAAAATGTTCCCCTGAATCGATTGGCGAAGACTAGAAGAACCCATCTTCCCAATTAGTCGAGTTATGAGTATTTTTGGTTTTAGAAAGTGGATTTTCGAACATTCCATTACATTATTAGAAGGCGAAAGAATCTCTTTATTAAAAAACAGACTGTGCCAGTCGATTTTTCGTCCCAAAAAACCCCCGGTTACCAATTTATAGCCTATTTCGTGCCTCAAAAATTTTTTTTTGTAGAAAATTTTGAAGCAAGGGGTAGGTATGGAAATATTTCGGGATTTAAATTACTCTCTGTTATCTCCCTTAATAATTGGAAATATCAACTAAAAATTCATATCTGTATGTGAAATGTTCCGCTGAATCGAATGGCGAAGACTAGAACGTTCTATCTCTCCAATTATTCGAGTTATGGATACATAAAATTTCAGAAAGGGGATTTCCGAGTATTTTCATGAATTAATTTGTTCTCTGCTATCTCCCTTACTGCTGGGAAATATAAACTCAAAATTCATTTCTATATGTAAAATGTTCCCCTGAATCGATTGGCGAAGACTAGAACGTCCCATCTTCCCAGTTAGTCGAGTTATGAGCATTTTTGGTTTTAGGTACTGGCTTTTCGAACATTCCATTACATTATTAGAAGGCGAAAGAATCTCTTTATTGAAAAACAGACTGTGCCAGTCGATTTTTCGTCCCAAAAAACCCCCGGTTACCAATTTATAGCCTATTTCGTGTCTCAAAAATTTTTTTTTGTTGAAAATTTTGAAGCAAGGGGTTGGTATGGAAATATTTCGCGATTTAAATTACTCTCTGTTATCTCCCTTAATAAATGGAAATAACAACTCAAAATTCATATCTGTATGTGAAATGTTCCGCTGAATCGAATGGCGAAGACTAGAACGTTCTATCTCTCCAATTATTCGAGTTATGGATACATAAAATTTCAGAAAGGGGATTTCCGAGTATTTTCATGAATTAATTTGTTCTCTGCTATCTCCCTTACTGCTGGGAAATATAAACTCAAAATTCATTTCTATATGTAAAATGTTCCCCTGAATCGATTGGCGAAGACTAGAACGTCCCATCTTCCCAGTTAGTCGAGTTATGAGCATTTTTGGTTTTAGGTACTGGCTTTTCGAACATTCCATTACATTATTAGAAGGCGAAAGAATCTCTTTATTAAAAAACAGACTGTGCCAGTCGATTTTTCGTCCCAAAAAACCCCCGGTTACCAATTTATAGCCTATTTCGTGTCTCAAAAATTTTTTTTTGTAGAAAATTTTGAAGCAAGGGGTAGGTATGGAAATATTTCGCGATTTAAATTGCTCTCAGTTATCTCCCTTAATAATTGGAAATATAAACTTAAAATTCATATCTGTATGTGAAATGTTCCGCTGAATCGAATGGCGAAAACTAGAACGTTCTATCTTCCCAATTATTCGAGTTATGGATACATAAAGTTTCAGAAAGTGGATTTTCGAGTATTTTCATGATTTAATTTGTTCTCTGCTATCTCCCTTATTGCTTGGAAATATAAACTCAAAATTCATTTGTATATGTAAAATGTTCCCCTGAATCGATTGGCGACGACTAGAACGTCTCATCTTTCCAATTAGTCGAGTTATGAGTATTTTTGGTTTTAGAAAGTGGATTTTCGAACATTCCATTACATTATTTGAAGGCGAAAGAATCTCTTTATTAAAAAACAGACTGTGCCAGTCGATTTTTCGTCCCAAAAAACCCCCGGGTACCAATTTATAGCCAATTTCATGACGCAAAAATTTTTTTTCGTTGAAAATTTTGAAGGAAGGGGTTGGTATGGAAATATTTCGCGATTTAAGTTACTCACTGTTATATCCCTTAATAATTGGAAATATCAACTCAAAATTCATATCTGTATGTGAAATGTTCCGCTGAATCGAATGGCGAAGACTAGAACGTTCTATCTCTCCAATTATTCGAGTTATGGATACATAAAGTTTCAGAAAGTGGATTTTCGGGTATTTTCATGATTTAATTTGTTCTCTGCTATCTCCCTTATTACTTGGAAATATAATCTCAAAATACATTTCTTTATGTAAAATGTTCCCCTGAATCGATTGGCGAAGACTAGAACGTCCCATCTTCCCAATTAGTCGAGTTATGGATACATAAAGTTTCAGAAAGTGGATTTTCGAGTATTTTCATGATTTAATTTGTTCTCTGCTATCTCCCTTATTGCTTGGAAATATAAACTCAAAATTCATTTCTATATGTAAAATGTTCCCCTGAATCGATTGGCGAAGACTAGAACGTCTCATCTTTCCAATTAGTCGAGTTATTTGTATTTTTGGTTTTAGATAGTGGATTTTCGAACATTCCATTACATTATTCGAAGGCGAAAGAATCTCTTTATTGAAAAACAGACTGTGCCAGTCGATTTTTCGTCCCAAAAAACCCCCGGGTACCAATTTATAGCCAATTTCATGTTGCAAAAATTTATTTTTGTTGAAAATTTTGAAGGAAGGGGTTGGTATGGAAATATTTCGCGATTTAAATTACTCACTGTTATATCCCTTAATAATTGGAAATATCAACTCAAAATTCATATCTGTATGTGAAATGTTCCGCTGAATCGAATGGCGGAAACTAGAACGTTCTATCTTTCCAATTATTCGAGTTATGGATACATAAAGTTTCAGAAAGTGGATTTTCGAGTATTTTCATGATTTAATTTGTTCTCTGATATCTCCCTTATTGCTTGTGAATATAAACTCAAAATTCATTTCTATATGTAAAATGTTCCCCTGAATCGATTGGCGAAGACTAGAACGTCTCATCTTTCCAATTAGTCGAGTTATGAGTATTTTTGGTTTTAGAAAGTGGATTTTCGAACATTCCATTACATTATTTGAAGGCGAAAGAATCTCTTTATTAAAAAACAGACTGTGCCAGTCGATTTTTCGTCCCAAAAAACCCCCGGGTACCAATTTATAGCCAATTTCATGACGCAAAAATTTTTTTTCGTTGAAAATTTTGAAGGAAGGGGTTGGTATGGAAATATTTCGCGATTTAAGTTACTTACTGTTATATCCCTTAATAATTGGAAATATCAACTCAAAATTCATATCTGTATGTGAAATGTTCCGCTGAATCGAATGGCGGAAACTAGAACGTTCTATCTTTCCAATTATTCGAGTTATGGATACATAAAGTTTCAGAAAGTGGATTTTCGAGTATTTTCATGATTTAATTTGTTCTCTGCTATCTCCCTTATTACTTGGAAATATAATCTCAAAATACATTTCTTTATGTAAAATGTTCCCCTGAATCGATTGGCGAAGACTAGAACGTCCCATCTTCCCAATTAGTCGAGTTATGGATACATAAAGTTTCAGAAAGTGGATTTTCGAGTATTTTCATGATTTAATTTGTTCTCTGCTATCTCCCTTATTGCTCGGAAATATAAACTCAAAATTCATTTCTATATGTAAAATGTTCCCCTGAATCGATTGGCGAAGACTAGAACGTCTCATCTTTCCAATTAGTCGAGTTATTTGTATTTTTGGTTTTAGATAGTGGATTTTCGAACATTCCATTACATTATTCGAAGGCGAAAGAATCTCTTTATTGAAAAACAGACTGTGCCAGTCGATTTTTCGTCCCAAAAAACCCCCGGGTACCAATTTATAGCCAATTTCATGTTGCAAAAATTTATTTTTGTTGAAAATTTTGAAGGAAGGGGTTGGTATGGAAATATTTCGCGATTTAAATTACTCACTGTTATATCCCTTAATAATTGGAAATATCAACTCAAAATTCATATCTGTATGTGAAATGTTCCGCTGAATCGAATGGCGAAAACTAGAACGTTTTATCTTTCCAATTATTCGAGTTATGGATACATAAAGTTTCAGAAAGTGGATTTTCGAGTATTTTCATGATTTAATTTGTTCTCTGCTATCTCCCTTATTGCTTGGAAATATAAACTCAAAATTCATTTCTATATGTAAAATGTTCCCCTGAATCGATTGGCAGAGACTAGAACGTCCCATCTTTCCAATTAGTCGAGTTATGAGTATTTTTGGTTTTAGAAAGTGGATTTTCGAACATTCCATTACATTATTTGAAGGCGAAAGAATCTCTTTATTAAAAAACAGACTGTGCCAGTCGATTTTTCGTCCCAAAAAACCCCCGGGTACCAATTTATAGCCAATTTCATGTCTCAAAAATTTTTTTTTGTTGAAAATTCTGAAGCAAGGGGTTGGTATGGAAATATTTCGCGATTTAAATTACTCTCTGTTATCTCCCTTAATAATTGGAAATATCAACTCAAAGTTCATATCTGTATGTGAAATGTTCCGCTGAATCGAATGGCGAAGACTAGAACGTTCTATCTCTCCAATTATTCGAGTTATGGATACATAAAGTTTCAGAAAGTGGATTTTCGAGTATTTTCATGATTTAATTTGTTCTCTGCTATCTCCCTTATTGCTTGGAAATATAAACTTAAAATTCATTTCTATATGTAAAATGTTCCCCTGAATCGATTGGCGAAGACTAGAACGTCTCATCTTTCCAATTAGTCGAGTTATGAGTATTTTTGGTTTTAGAAAGTGGATTTTCGAACATTCCATTACATTATTTGAAGGCGAAAGAATTTCTTTATTAAAAAACAGACTGTGCCAGTCGATTTTTCGTCCCAAAAAACCCCCAGTTACCAATTTATAGCCAATTTCATGTCGCAAAAATTTTTTTTTGTTGAAAATTTTGAAGCAAGGGGTAGGTAAATATTTCGCGATTTAAATTACTCTCTTTTATCTCCCTTAGTAATTGGAAATAACAACTCAAAATTCATATCTGTATGTGAAATGTTCCGCTGAATCGAATGGCGAAAACTAGAACGTTCTATCTTTCCAATTATTCGAGTTATGGATACATAAAGTTTCAGAAAGTGGATTTTCGAGTATTTTCATGATTTAATTTGTTCTCTGCTATCTCCCTTATTGCTTGGAAATATAAACTCAAAATTCATTTCTATATGTAAAATGTTCCCCTGAATCGATTGGCGAAGACTAGAACGTCTCATCTTTCCAATTAGTCGAGTTATTTGTATTTTTGGTTTTAGATAGTGGATTTTCGAACATTCCATTACATTATTCGAAGGCGAAAGAATCTCTTTATTGAAAAACAGACTGTGCCAGTCGATTTTTCGTCCCAAAAAAACCCCGGTTACCAATTTATAGCCAATTTCGTGTCTCAAAAATTTTTTTTTGTAGAAAATTTTGAAGCAAGGGGTAGGTATGGAAATATTTCGGGATTGAAATTACTCTCTGTTATCTCCCTTAATAATTGGAAAGATCAACTCAAAATTCATATCTGTATGTGAAATGTTCCGCTGAATCGAATGGCGAAAACTAGAACGTTCTATCTTTCCAATTATTCGAGTTATGGATACATAAAGTTTCAGAAAGTGGATTTTCGAGTATTTTCATGATTTAATTTGTTCTCTGCTATCTCCCTTATTGCTTGGAAATATAAACTCAAAATTCATTTCTATATGTAAAATGTTCCCCTGAATCGATTGGCAGAGACTAGAACGTCCCATCTTTCGAATTAGTCGAGTTATGAGTATTTTTGGTTTTAGAAAGTGGATTTTCGAACATTCCATTACATTATTTGAAGGCGAAAGAATCTCTTTATTAAAAAACAGACTGTGCCAGTCGATTTTTCGTCCCAAAAAACCCCCGGGTACCAATTTATAGCCAATTTCATGTCGCAAAAATTTTTTTTTGTTGAAAATTCTGAAGCAAGGGGTTGGTATGGAAATATTTCGCGATTTAAATTACTCTCTGTTATCTCCCTTAATAATTGGAAATATCAACTAAAAATTCATATCTGTATGTGAAATGTTCCGCTGAATCGAATGGCGAAGACTAGAACGTTCTATCTCTCCAATTATTCGAGTTATGGATACATAAAATTTCAGAAAGGGGATTTCCGAGTATTTTCATGAATTAATTTGTTCTCTGCTATCTCCCTTACTGCTGGGAAATATAAACTCAAAATTCATTTCTATATGTAAAATGTTCCCCTGAATCGATTGGCGGAGACTAGAACGTCCCATCTTCCCAGTTAGTCGAGTTATGAGCATTTTTGGTTTTAGGTACTGGCTTTTCGAACATTCCATTACATTATTTGAAGGCGAAAGAATCTCTTTATTAAAAAACAGACTGTGCCAGTCGATTTTTCGTCCCAAAAAACCCCCGGTTACCAATTTATAGCCAATTTCATGTCGCAAAAATTTTTTTTTGTTGAAAATTTTGAAGCAAGGGGTAGGTAAATATTTCGCGATTTAAATTACTCTCTGTTATCTCCCTTAATAATTGGAAATAACAACTCAAAATTCATATCTGTATGTGAAATGTTCCGCTGAATCGAATGGCGAAAACAAGAACGTTCTATCTTTCCAATTATTCGAGTTATGGATACATAAAGTTTCAGAAAGTGGATTTTCGAGTATTTTCATGATTTAATTTGTTCTCTGCTATCTCCCTTATTGCTTGGAAATATAAACTCAAAATTCATTTCTATATGTAAAATGTTCCCCTGAATCGATTGGCGAAGACTAGAACGTCTCATCTTTCCAATTAGTCGAGTTATGAGTATTTTTGGTTTTAGAAAGTGGATTTTCGAACATTCCATTACATTATTTGAAGGCGAAAGAATCTCTTTATTAAAAAACAGACTGTGCCAGTCGATTTTTCGTCCAAAAAAACCCCCGGGTACCAATTTATAGCCAATTTCATGTCGCAAAAATTTTTTTTTGTTGAAAATTTTGAAGCAAGGGGTTGGTATGGAAATATTTCGCGATTTAAATTACTCTCTGTTATCTCCCTTAATAATTGGAAATATCAACTCATAGTTCATATTTGTATGTAAAATGTTCCGCTGAATCGAATGACTTAGACTAGAACGTTCTATCTCTCCAATTATTCGAGTTATGGATACATAAAGTTTCAGAAAGTGGATTTTCGAGTATTTTCATGATTTAATTTGTTCTCTGCTATCTCCCTTATTACTTGGAAATATAATCTCAAAGATCATTTCTTCATGTAAAATGTTCCCCTGAATCGATTGGCGAAGACTAGAAGAACCCATCTTCCCAATTAGTCGAGTTATGAGTATTTTTGGTTTTAGAAAGTGGATTTTCGAACATTCCATTACATTATTAGAAGGCGAAAGAATCTCTTTATTAAAAAACAAACTGTGCCAGTCGATTTTTCGTCCCAAAAAACCCCCGGTTACCAATTTATAGCCTATTTCGTGTCTCAAAAATTTTTTTTTGTAGAAAATTTTGAAGCAAGGGGTAGGTATGGAAATATTTCGGGATTTAAATTACTCTCTGTTATCTCCCTTAATAATTGGAAATATCAACTAAAAATTCATATCTGTATGTGAAATGTTCCGCTGAATCGAATGGCGAAGACTAGAACGTTTTATCTCTCCAATTATTCGAGTTATGGATACATAAAATTTCAGAAAGGGGATTTCCGAGTATTTTCATGAATTAATTTGTTCTCTGCTATTTCTCTTACTGCTGGGAAATATAAACTCAAAATTCATTTCTATATGTAAAATGTTCCCCTGAATCGATTGGCGAAGACTAGAACGTCCCATCTTCCCAATTAGTCGAGTTATGAGCATTTTTGGTTTTAGAAAGTGGATTTTCGAACATTCCATTACATTATTTGAAGGCGAAAGAATCTCTTTATTAAAAAACAGACTGTGCCAGTCGATTTTTCGTCCCAAAAAACCCCCGGTTACCAATTTATAGCCAATTTCATGTCGCAAAAATTTTTTTTTGTTGAAAATTTTGAAGCAAGGGGTTGGTATGGAAATATTTCGCGATTTAAATTACTCTCTGTTATCTCCCTTAATAATTGGAAATATCAACTCAAAATTCATATATGTATGTGAAATGTTCCGCTGAATCGAATGGCGAAGACTAGAACGTTCTATCTCTCCAATTATTCGAGTTATGGATACATAAAGTTTCAGAAAGTGGATTTTCCAGTATTTTCTTGAATTAATTTGTTCTCTGCTATCTCCCTTATTGCTTGAAAACATAAACTCGAAATTTATTTCTATATGTAAAATGTTCCCCTGAATCGATTGGCGAAGACTAGAACGTCCCATCTTCCCAATTAGTCGAGTTATGAGTATTTTTGGTTTTAGGTACTGGCTTTTCGAACATTCCATTACATTATTTGAAGGCGAAAGAATCTCTTTATTAAAAAACAGACTGTGCCAGTCGATTTTTCGTCCCAAAAAACCCCCGGGTACCAATTTATAGCCAATTTCATGTCGCAAAATTTTTTTTTTGTTGAAAATTTTGAAGCAAGGGGTTGGTATGGAAATATTTCGCGATTTAAATTACTCTCTGTTATCTCCCTTAATAATTGGAAATATCAACTCATAGTTCATATTTGTATGTAAAATGTTCCGCTGAATCGAATGACTTAGACTAGAACGTTCTATCTCTCCAATTATTCGAGTTATGGATACATAAAGTTTCAGAAAGTGGATTTTCGAGTATTTTCATGATTTAATTTGTTCTCTGCTATCTCCCTTATTACTTGGAAATATAATCTCAAAGATCATTTCTTCATGTAAAATGTTCCCCTGAATCGATTGGCGAAGACTAGAAGAACCCATCTTCCCAATTAGTCGAGTTATGAGTATTTTTGGTTTTAGAAAGTGGATTTTCGAACATTCCATTACATTATTAGAAGGCGAAAGAATCTCTTTATTAAAAAACAGACTGTGCCAGTCGATTTTTCGTCCCAAAAAACCCCCGGTTACCAATTTATAGCCTATTTCGTGTCTCAAAAATTTTTTTTTGTAGAAAATTTTGAAGCAAGGGGTAGGTATGGAAATATTTCGGGATTTAAATTACTCTCTGTTATCTCCCTTAATAATTGGAAATATCAACTAAAAATTCATATCTGTATGTGAAATGTTCCGCTGAATCGAATGGCGAAGACTAGAACGTTCTATCTCTCCAATTATTTGAGTTATGGATACATAAAATTTCAGAAAGGGGATTTCCGAGTATTTTCATGAATTAATTTGTTCTCTGCTATCTCCCTTACTGCTGGGAAATATAAACTCAAAATTCATTTCTATATGTAAAATGTTCCCCTGAATCGATTGGCGAAGACTAGAACGTCCCATCTTCCCAATTAGTCGAGTTATGAGCATTTTTGGTTTTAGAAAGTGGATTTTCGAACATTCCATTACATTATTTGAAGGCGAAAGAATCTCTTTATTAAAAAACAGACTGTGCCAGTCGATTTTTCGTCCCAAAAAACCCCCGGTTACCAATTTATAGCCAATTTCATGTCGCAAAATTTTTTTTTTGTTGAAAATTTTGAAGCAAGGGGTTGGTATGGAAATATTTCGCGATTTAAATTACTCTCTGTTATCTCCCTTAATAATTGGAAATATCAACTCAAAATTCATATCTGTATGTGAAATGTTCCGCTGAATCGAATGGCGAAGACTAGAACGTTCTATCTCTCCAATTATTCGAGTTATGGATACATAAAATTTCAGAAAGGGGATTTCCGAGTATTTTCATGAATTAATTTGTTCTCTGCTATCTCCCTTACTGCTGGGAAATATAAACTCAAAATTCATTTCTATATGTAAAATGTTCCCCTGAATCGATTGGCGAAGACTAGAACGTCCCATCTTCCCAATTAGTCGAGTTATGAGCATTTTTGGTTTTAGAAAGTGGATTTTCGAACATTCCATTACATTATTTGAAGGCGAAAGAATCTCTTTATTAAAAAACAGACTGTGCCAGTCGATTTTTCGTCCCAAAAAACCCCCGGTTACCAATTTATAGCCAATTTCATGTCGCAAAAATTTTTTTTTGTTGAAAATTTTGAAGCAAGGGGTTGGTATGGAAATATTTCGCGATTTAAATTACTCTCTGTTATCTCCCTTAATAATTGGAAATATCAACTCAAAATTCATATATGTATGTGAAATGTTCCGCTGAATCGAATGGCGAAGACTAGAACGTTCTATCTCTCCAATTATTCGAGTTATGGATACATAAAGTTTCAGAAAGTGGATTTTCCAGTATTTTCTTGAATTAATTTGTTCTCTGCTATCTCCCTTATTGCTTGAAAACATAAACTCGAAATTTATTTCTATATGTAAAATGTTCCCCTGAATCGATTGGCGAAGACTAGAACGTCCCATCTTCCCAATTAGTCGAGTTATGAGTATTTTTGGTTTTAGGTACTGGCTTTTCGAACATTCCATTACATTATTTGAAGGCGAAAGAATCTCTTTATTAAAAAACAGACTGTGCCAGTCGATTTTTCGTCCCAAAAAACCCCCGGGTACCAATTTATAGCCAATTTCATGTCGCAAAATTTTTTTTTTGTTGAAAATTTTGAAGCAAGGGGTTGGTATGGAAATATTTCGCGATTTAAATTACTCTCTGTTATCTCCCTTAATAATTGGAAATATCAACTCATAGTTCATATTTGTATGTAAAATGTTCCGCTGAATCGAATGACTTAGACTAGAACGTTCTATCTCTCCAATTATTCGAGTTATGGATACATAAAGTTTCAGAAAGTGGATTTTCGAGTATTTTCATGATTTAATTTGTTCTCTGCTATCTCCCTTATTACTTGGAAATATAATCTCAAAGATCATTTCTTCATGTAAAATGTTCCCCTGAATCGATTGGCGAAGACTAGAAGAACCCATCTTCCCAATTAGTCGAGTTATGAGTATTTTTGGTTTTAGAAAGTGGATTTTCGAACATTCCATTACATTATTAGAAGGCGAAAGAATCTCTTTATTAAAAAACAGACTAAGCCAGTCGATTTTTCGTCCCAAAAAACCCCCGGTTACCAATTTATAGCCTATTTCGTGTCTCAAAAATTTTTTTTTGTAGAAAATTTTGAAGCAAGGGGTAGGTATGGAAATATTTCGGGATTTAAATTACTCTCTGTTATCTCCCTTAATAATTGGAAATATCAACTAAAAATTCATATCTGTATGTGAAATGTTCCGCTGAATCGAATGGCGAAGACTAGAACGTTCTATCTCTCCAATTATTTGAGTTATGGATACATAAAATTTCAGAAAGGGGATTTCCGAGTATTTTCATGAATTAATTTGTTCTCTGCTATCTCCCTTACTGCTGGGAAATATAAACTCAAAATTCATTTCTATATGTAAAATGTTCCCCTGAATCGATTGGCGAAGACTAGAACGTCCCATCTTCCCAATTAGTCGAGTTATGAGCATTTTTGGTTTTAGAAAGTGGATTTTCGAACATTCCATTACATTATTTGAAGGCGAAAGAATCTCTTTATTAAAAAACAGACTGTGCCAGTCGATTTTTCGTCCCAAAAAACCCCCGGTTACCAATTTATAGCCAATTTCATGTCGCAAAATTTTTTTTTTGTTGAAAATTTTGAAGCAAGGGGTTGGTATGGAAATATTTCGCGATTTAAATTACTCTCTGTTATCTCCCTTAATAATTGGAAATATCAACTCAAAATTCATATCTGTATGTGAAATGTTCCGCTGAATCGAATGGCGAAGACTAGAACGTTCTATCTCTCCAATTATTCGAGTTATGGATACATAAAATTTCAGAAAGGGGATTTCCGAGTATTTTCATGAATTAATTTGTTCTCTGCTATCTCCCTTACTGCTGGGAAATATAAACTCAAAATTCATTTCTATATGTAAAATGTTCCCCTGAATCGATTGGCGAAGACTAGAACGTCCCATCTCCCCAATTAGTCGAGTTATGAGCATTTTTGGTTTTAGAAAGTGGATTTTCGAACATTCCATTACATTATTTGAAGGCGAAAGAATCTCTTTATTAAAAAACAGACTGTGCCAGTCGATTTTTCGTCCCAAAAAACCCTCGGGTACCAATTAATAGCCAATTTCATGTCGCAAAAATTTTTTTTGTTGAAAATTTTGAAGCAAGGGGTTGGTATGGAAATATTTCGGGATTTAAATTACTCTCTGTTATCTCCCTTAATAATTGGAAATATCAACTAAAAATTCATATCTGTATGTGAAATGTTCCGCTGAATCGAATGGCGAAGACTAGAACGTTCTATCTCTCCAATTATTCGAGTTATGGATACATAAAATTTCAGAAAGGGGATTTCCGAGTATTTTCATGAATTAATTTGTTCTCTGCTATCTCCCTTACTGCTGGGAAATATAAACTCAAAATTCATTTCTATATGTAAAATGTTCCCCTGAATCGATTGGCGAAGACTAGAACGTCCCATCTTCCCAATTAGTCGAGTTATGAGCATTTTTGGTTTTAGAAAGTGGATTTTCGAACATTCCATTACATTATTTGAAGGCGAAAGAATCTCTTTATTAAAAAACAGACTGTGCCAGTCGATTTTTCGTCCCAAAAAACCCCCAGTTACCAATTTATAGCCAATTTCATGTCGCAAAAATTTTTTTTTGTTGAAAATTTTGAAGCAAGGGGTAGGTAAATATTTCGCGATTTAAATTACTCTCTGTTATCTCCCTTAATAATTGGAAATAACAACTCAAAATTCATATCTGTATGTGAAATGTTCCGCTGAATCGAATGGCGAAAACTAGAACGTTCTATCTTTCCAATTATTCGAGTTATGGATACATAAAGTTTCAGAAAGTGGATTTTCGAGTATTTCCATGATTTAATTTGTTCTCTGCTATCTCCCTTATTGCTTGGAAATATAAACTCAAAATTCATTTCTATATGTAAAATGTTCCCCTGAATCGATTGGCGAAGACTAGAACGTCCCATCTCCCCAATTAGTCGAGTTATGAGCATTTTTGGTTTTAGAAAGTGGATTTTCGAACATTCCATTACATTATTTGAAGGCGAAAGAATCTCTTTATTAAAAAACAGACTGTGCCAGTCGATTTTTCGTCCCAAAAAACCCCCGGGTACCAATTAATAGCCAATTTCATGTCGCAAAATTTTTTTTTTGTTGAAAATTTTGAAGCAAGGGGTTGGTATGGAAATATTTCGCGATTTAAATTACTCTCTGTTATCTCCCTTAATAATTGGAAATATCAACTCATAGTTCATATTTGTATGTAAAATGTTCCGCTGAATCGAATGACTTAGACTAGAACGTTCTATCTCTCCAATTATTCGAGTTATGGAAATATTTCGGGATTTAAATTACTCTCTGTTATCTCCCTTAATAATTGGAAATATCAACTAAAAATTCATATCTGTATGTGAAATGTTCCGCTGAATCGAATGGCGAAGACTAGAACGTTCTATCTCTCCAATTATTCGAGTTATGGATACATAAAATTTCAGAAAGGGGATTTCCGAGTATTTTCATGAATTAATTTGTTCTCTGCTATCTCCCTTACTGCTGGGAAATATAAACTCAAAATTCATTTCTATATGTAAAATGTTCCCCTGAATCGATTGGCGAAGACTAGAACGTCCCATCTTCCCAATTAGTCGAGTTATGAGCATTTTTGGTTTTAGAAAGTGGATTTTCGAACATTCCATTACATTATTTGAAGGCGAAAGAATCTCTTTATTAAAAAACAGACTGTGCCAGTCGATTTTTCGTCCCAAAAAACCCCCAGTTACCAATTTATAGCCAATTTCATGTCGCAAAAATTTTTTTTTGTTGAAAATTTTGAAGCAAGGGGTAGGTAAATATTTCGCGATTTAAATTACTCTCTGTTATCTCCCTTAATAATTGGAAATAACAACTCAAAATTCATATCTGTATGTGAAATGTTCCGCTGAATCGAATGGCGAAAACTAGAACGTTCTATCTTTCCAATTATTCGAGTTATGGATACATAAAGTTTCAGAAAGTGGATTTTCGAGTATTTCCATGATTTAATTTGTTCTCTGCTATCTCCCTTATTGCTTGGAAATATAAACTCAAAATTCATTTCTATATGTAAAATGTTCCCCTGAATCGATTGGCGAAGACTAGAACGTCCCATCTCCCCAATTAGTCGAGTTATGAGCATTTTTGGTTTTAGAAAGTGGATTTTCGAACATTCCATTACATTATTTGAAGGCGAAAGAATCTCTTTATTAAAAAACAGACTGTGCCAGTCGATTTTTCGTCCCAAAAAACCCCCGGGTACCAATTAATAGCCAATTTCATGTCGCAAAATTTTTTTTTTGTTGAAAATTTTGAAGCAAGGGGTTGGTATGGAAATATTTCGCGATTTAAATTACTCTCTGTTATCTCCCTTAATAATTGGAAATATCAACTCATACTTCATATTTGTATGTAAAATGTTCCGCTGAATCGAATGACTTAGACTAGAACGTTCTATCTCTCCAATTATTCGAGTTATGGATACATAAAGTTTCAGAAAGTGGATTTTCGAGTATTTTCATGATTTAATTTGTTCTCTGCTATCTCCCTTATTACTTGGAAATATAAACTCAAAATTCATTTGTATATGTAAAATGTTCCCCTGAATCGATTGGCGACGACTAGAACGTCCCATCTTTCCAATTAGTCGAGTTATGAGCATTTTTGGTTTTAGAAAGTGGATTTTCGAACATTCCATTACATTATTTGAAGGCGAAAGAATCTCTTTATTAAAAAACAGACTGTGCCAGTCGATTTTTCGTCCCAAAAAACCCATGAATACCAATTTATAGCCAATTTCATGTCGCAAAAATTTTTTTTTGTTGGAAATTTTGAAGCAAGGGGTAGGTATGGAAATATTTCGCGATTTAAATTACTCTCTGTTATCTCCCTTAATAATTGGAAATATCAACTCAAAATTCATATCTGTATGTGAAATGTTCCGCTGAATCGAATGGCGAAGACTAGAACGTTCTATCTCTCCAATTATTCGAGTTATGGATACATAAAGTTTCAGAAAGGGGATTTTCGAGTATTTTCATGATTTAATTTGTTCTCTGCTATCTCCCTTATTGCTTGGAAATATAAACTCAAAATTCATTTCTATATGTAAAATATTCCCCTGAATCGATTGGCGAAGACTAGAACGTCCCATCTTCCCAATTAGTCGAGTTATGAGCATTTTTCGTTTTAGAAAGTGGATTTTCGAACATTCCATTACATTATTCGAAGGCGAAAGAATCTCTTTATTAAAAAACAGACTGTGCCAGTCGATTTTTCGTCCCAAAAAACCCCCGGTTACCAATTTATAGCCAATTTCATGTCGCAAAAATTTTTTTTTGTAGAAAATTTTGAAGCATGGAAATATTTCGCGATTTAAATTACTCTCTGTTATCTCCCTTAATAATTGGGAATATCAACTCAAAATTTATATCTGTATGTGAAATGTTCCGCTGAATCGAATGGCGAAGACTAGAACGTTCTATCTCTCCAATTATTCGAGTTATGGATACATAAAGTTTCAGAAAGGGGATGTTCGAGTATTTTCATGATTTAATTTGTTCTCTGCTATCTCCCTTACTGCTTGGAAATATAAACTCAAAATTTATTTCTATGTGTAAAATGTTCCCCTGAATCGATTGGCGAAGACTAGAACGTGCCATCTTCCCAATTAGTCGAGTTATGAGCATTTTTGGTTTTAGGTACTGGCTTTTCGAACATTCCATTACATTATTTGAAGGCGAAAGAATCTCTTTATTAAAAAACAGACTGTGCCCGTCGATTTTTTGTCCCAAAAAACCCCCGGTTACCAATTAATAGCCAATTTCGTGTCTCAAAAATTTTTTTTTGTAGAAAATTTTGAAGCAAGGGGTAGGTATGGAAATATTTCGCAATTTAAATTACTCTCTGTTATCTCCCTTAATAATTGGAAATATCACCTCAAAATTCATATCTGTATGTGAAATGTTCCGCTGAATCAAATGGCGGAGACTAGAACGTTCTATCTCTCCTATTATTCGAGTTATGGATACATAAAGTTTCAGAAAGTGGATTTTCTAGTAATTTCATGATTTAATTTGTTCTCTGCTATCTCCCTTAATGCTTGGAAATATAAACTCAAAATTCATTTCTATATGTAAAATGTTCCCCTAAATCGATTGGTGAAATCTAGAACTTCCCATCTTTCCGATTAGTCGAGTTATGAGTATTTTTGGTTTTAGAAAGTGGATTTTCGAACATTCCATTACATTATTTGAAGGCGAAAGAATCTCTTTATTAAAAAACAGACTGTGCCAGTCGATTTTTCGTCCCGAAAATCCCCGGTTACCAATTTATAGCCAATTTCGTGCCTCAAAAATTTTTTTTTGTAGAAAATTTTGAAGCAAGGGGTTGGTATGGAAATATTTCGCGGTTTAAATTACTCTCTGTTATCTCCCTTAATAATTGGAAATATCAACTCAAAGTTCATATCTGTATGTGAAATGTTCCGCTGAATCGAATGGCGAAGACTAGAACGTTCTATCCCTCCAATTATTCGAGTTATGTATACATAAAGTTTCAGAAAGTGGATTTTCGAGTATTTTCATGATTTAATTTGTTCTCTGCTATCTCCCTTACTGCTTGGAAATATAAACTCAAAATTCATTTCTATATGTAAAATGTTCCCCTTAATCGATTGGTGAAATCTAGAGCTTTCCATCTTTCCGATTAGTCGAGTTATGAGTATTTTTGGTTTTAGAAAGTGGATTTTCGAACATTCCATTACATTATTTGAAGGCGAAAGAATCTCTTTATTAAAAAACAGACTGTGCCAGTCGATTTTTCGTCCCAAAAAACCCCCGGTTACCAATTTATAGCCAATTTCATGTAGCAAAATTTTTTTTTTTGTAGAAATCTTTGAAGCAAGGGGTAGGTATGGAAATATTTCGCGATTTAAGATACTCTCTGTTATCTCCCTTAATAATTGGAAATATCACCTCAAAGTTCATATCTGTATGTAAAATGTTCCGCTGAATCGAATGATGGAGACTAGAACGTTCTATCTCTCCAATTATTCGAGTTATGGATACATAAAGTTTCAGAAAGTGGATTTTCGAAAATTTTCAAGATTTTATTTGTTCTCTGCTATCTCCCTTAATGCTAGGAAATATAAACTCAAAATTCATTTCTATATGTAAAATGTTCCCCTGAATCGAATGGCGGAGACTAGAACGTTCTAGGAGGGTGGGATGGAGGTAGGAACATTAAAGTAAGGAAAGCTCCAGGGATAGATGGCCTGAGTGGTGATATGGTACAGAGGTTGTTGGAAGATAATGAGGAATACTATCTTGGACCTCCCGAAACCTACCCTTCACTCCTCCTTTTCCCACATTGAACAATTTCCATATAATCTCCTTCTCCCAATTCTCCTCAAGCACCTCTTTCCTATTTCCACCCATCCTTTTCACCGCTATCTTATACGCCTTTCCCCATGGATTGTTTTCCAATCCACCCAGTAACTTCTCCCACTTCCCCTCTTTTTTCCCTCTCCACCTTACGCTCCTTCTTCTTCTCCTTGTATCTCTCTTTTCCCTTTATCCTTCACCTCAGCATCCGTCTCCATTCCCGCTTACACTCCCTCCACAACTTCAGTATCTCCTCATTCCACCAGTAATTTGCCCTCCGCTCACGCCTATTGCCCCCCTTCCCCTTTCTTTTACAGCCCTGTATCACATCGTACAATTTATCCACGTTATACCCAAGTCCCCTTTCTATCTTCTCTCTTAGCTTCTTCCTCATACTCTCTGCCTCAGTCTTCGTCCACCTCCATCCCCTCTCTTCCAATAACTCCTTTCTCTCCTTTTTTATATACGTCTCTACATACCTATGTAAACTCAAGCTCTCCTTATCTTCCAGCACCCTCCAACTACTCACCCTTTCCCCCAGCCATTCATCACATGCCGTTATATCGTTGAATGACGAACCACCGTCACCCCTCATGAAGGTGGGCAGTAGTCCGTCATACAGCACCGCCAACCCATTGGCTGTCAAGACTTCCTCCAGGATCTCTCCTCTCCTGTTCGTTTTCGTCCCTTCCCATACAGTATTCTTCGCATTGAAGTCCCCTGTAACCATTCTCCTCATGATCCTCCTTTTCCCTTTTGACACCCTCATATCGTCCTCCAATCCTGTTATGCTCCTCTCATATTTTTCCAGGCTGACATTTGGGCTTATATACACACTGTACACCACCATGTCTCCCATTCGCACTACCACCCATCCGTACCCCTTCGTCACTTCATCCACCCTCAGTCCATCTCCCACCACTCTTATTCCTGCCTCTCCTGTATCGTCCATAATCCAACCTTGCTTTTCCACATACCTAGCATTTATCTCAGAACCACACACCACATCCACTTCTCACCTGAACATCACTTCATCCAGTATATCATGCGCTATCTTGCATTTCCCTAAATTTATCTGTAACACCCTCCATCCATCCCCTAGAATCTTTCTACCCGCACTCTGCTCCCCCTTCCTCCTATTTGACCAGGCTCATCCCCCCTAAGGGGTCCAGAGGGTCCCTCCCATTTTTTCCATCGTCCTCATCTACTCCTATCCTTCCCCTACTGCATTCTGTCTCCCCTTGCTTGTGTCCCCTTTCCCCACATACCCTACAAAGAAAAGCCTGGCGACAATCCCTGGCCATGTGCTCCTCACTCTTATATAGCCAGCACTTACTTTTCTCCTCAATCCTCCTCAACTTACACCCTTGTGTCGATTTTTCGTCCCAAAAAACCCCCGGTTACCAATTTATAGCCAATTTCATGTTGCAAAAATTTTTTTTTGTGGGAAATTTTGAAGTAAGGGAATGGAAATATTTCGCGATTTAAATTACTCCCTGTTATCTCCCTTAATAATTGGAAATATCAACTCAAAATAGAACGTTCTATCGCTCCAATTAGTCGAGTTATGGATACATAAGGTTTCAGAAAGTGGTTTTTCGAATATTTTCACGATTTAATTTGTTCTGATTTCTCCAAATACCTCGGGAACGACGCGTGGATCGGAATAGTCCAATGTAAGATGCAGTTGCGGTAGAGGTAGCTAATTAACGAACGGAATGTTCAAGGGTAGGAACCGTGGTTCATGGGTTGCTTCCCATTTCTTATTTTCAGCTTAAAATCAAGCGATTCAGTTCTCAATTAAAATGTCAGATTGGTTCAAGAACACTCACCAAACAGTATTTCGATGACATAAAACTCTGATTTAACCAAAGCTTTTCAATGTGGTGGTGGTGGTTACCTCGGTTGGTTCTAAATTGTATTTTATTTCAACTACATATTTATGTTCCTATCATCAACTCACTCTCAATGCAGATTAGATAGTTAACCCCAAATAAAATGGTTCATTTTGGATTAACAGAAGGTCGGTATTTATGAAAAGTTTTAATTCAATTTAAATTTCAGCTCCGCTCATTTGGTGTACTCACCAACATGTGGTACGTAATTTGCCAGTTTTTGTTTATCGGCAGAGTTAACAGATAACGAACACAGTTATTCATTCGGCGTTTGTGCGGTGAAAGTAATTCTATACACTAGTCCCAAGAGATCCTACGGGATATTTACCCTCTCTTAGAAGGGTATTTACCCTCTTTTACGGCATATTACAACGTGATTAAATATCTATTTCGGAGTTACGCAGATTATCCTGCAATCTCGGATATATGTATCCAGAATAGAAAGAATTTCAGTGAAATGCGTTTTTCGATTATGAGATTTAGATTTTATCAAGTATCTGTGTGGTCCGTTCGTGGTTAAAGAAATTCGATTTGTTCTGCTCTTTATTAACGGGGATTTAGGGGGTTCATTTTAAATAATTTCATAGTTTTGTCTTTGATACGTGATACAACAAGTGAGAAGACTCACGAAGTTTGAGAAAAATAGTTTCAAATAATTCGTTTGAAAAATAAAGGCTTTTTGTATGTACTGAGATCTGATAGTCCGATGGCGCCCTTTTGGTTTACTTAATTTCTGAGGAAAGTCTCGGAGACTTTGATCCTATTTCCTTGAAGAATTTTAGGATATCTGCAAGCTCTAAATTATGTAAGTGTTTCTGTTCTATCCAGTTGTTTCCTGGGTATTGTGCCTTAGGATTCTGCATTGTTATGCATTCCGCAAGTATGTGAATGGAGGCTTCTTCTTCCAGAATTTACATTCTTCTTGCGCTGCTAGTTTGAGCCTTTTGAGATGCCCGTGCAGATGGCAGTGTCCCGTAAGGACATCTGTCAAAACTCTTGAAACAGTTTTACTCTGGCTTTGTTCTCAATTCGTTGTAGTTGCTAAGGGATAAGTATCTGTCATTGCCTTAGCCCTATTGGCGAACTTCAAGAGCTAGAAATTAAAAAGTTTTACTGTGTCTATTACTTTATTTCAATATCTTGTTACAGTCATACATTATACGGTTTTAAAACTTACAATGGACTTCGACAACTAAAATGACGTAGAAGATAATACATAATACAATGTATCAGCAGCTAGTTCGACAAACTCGTCAACAGAATTCCGAAGACCTAAATCGTTCGTTGGATATCATAGTGCCACTATTAATAAGACTTAATTTTAGAAAATATCAACCAACGCCTTCTTATCTAAACTTGAGCTGCTAAATTTATTTGGTATTACCCGGACACAACTCAATTGTGACAAATGCTGTTATCTGAACGCGTTAGTTACTCGAATTCGGTAGCTCTTCCGAAGAAAGCGTACAAAATTGCTTCAGGAAACTGTAACGGAAGAGTGAGTGAGATAGCGGATGTCCTAAAGATCCCAAAGGGCAGTGTTTTCACTATTTCACGTGAACATTAGTTCATGAAGGAATGCTGTTCTAAGTGGGTATCGCATTTACTCCCTCTTGACCTAAAACAACAACGCGCCGATGACCTGAGCGTAGTTTGGAGCATTTTAAGAGAAATAAATGCTAAAGTCGTCCTAATTTTCTCCGCATTAGAGTTGATAATGGAGATAGAGTTCTGGTAACAAAGAAATTATAATGACAATAGGGATACATATTCTAGTTGAACGTATTTCTCTTGCATACAAAACAGTGCATCCTAGGGAAGCCTACCGTTTGTCGAGTAATCTGTTACATTAATTATGTAGCTCCTAAGTATATAAACGATATTATTAAAACGTTTGCGAATGCCATCTCAAAACGGCTCTAATTCAAGGAAAAAAATATCTTTTTTTGGTAAGATAACAGCAAGGAAAAATTTAGGTGGGGAAGACTGAAAGCATACCATACATGCTGAGCCAACCTGGTATACGGACGAGTCCACGGCAGAAGTAGGTTTAGAAGACATCACAACTTTCCAAGCGGATGTGACGGCAGTTCACCCCTGCGTTGAAGAAACTAAGAGATGTCTTAATAGTCAGACAAGATGCACTGAAGGCAATCTAAGCTAGTATGGGATTGCGTTTCAAACGCGGAGACCGCTTCAAGGTCACGGTAGCTTGGGTACCATGCACGAAGGCCATTAGGGCAACGAAAAAGGGATGAAACAGCCAGACAAGACTCATCGATGGTATTCATTGGACCGGAACTCTTCTGCGTTGTCGCAAAATCGACAATATACACGAAAGTGGGTAGCATACAAATTTATAGAGATGTGGGAAGTCTCACCAGAATGACAAAGACAGACGAAACAGTTCATCCGTCCATTAGAGGACATTCGCCAAAATAGGCAAACCTAATAGGCCAAGAAAGGAAAACTGTCGAAAGTCATAGTAGGTATTCAGGGCACTACTTAGTAACACAGCATTAATGGGGTTGGCAGGTGAAGCCATCTGCAGATGTTGTCACCTGGGGAGGAAACTGGAGCTGATTGGCTACTTAAAAAGAGTCGGGATGAATAATGTAATTAATGTAGATTCAGAGAATCACAAAGGAATTGAATAGGTTGAAGTGGAATAGGCCAGTTAGTAACCTGACTGACCAGTTAGCTAAACAAGACTCTAAAGGAGACTTCATAGGTCCGGAACCGTTTTCGTTTTGTGGAATCACAAAAGATTGCATAAGAGGGGAAAGAGTTTACTGAACAAGGTAGACAAGGAACTCTCAACCAGGCTATTGAAACTGAGTAAGAGGCATTTGAAGACAGTTACCGACCTGGTGAAACATCTGCACAAAATGGGTTAAGTTAGTGAACCTATGTGCAGGAAATGTGAACTCTATGATGAAACACCTACTCACATACTCTGCTTCTGCGAAAACTTACAGGGACTCAGACAGTAGCACTTTGTAGAGGAAATAATACAACCATTACAACTACTGAAAATACCTCCAGTCATACTAGTGGCCTACATAGAAGACAAAAAGCTTCTGGAATGGAAGTAGATAACAAGGGAAATGGTACAAAGATTCAGTTCAAGTGCCTGGGCTGTTGAGCACAACCCAATCGAATTAATGAATGAATGAACCTCATCAAATCTAATCTTCAAGGGGAAAATTGTACGAACTACCTCCGATACCACCTTATTCTCCAGGATTAGCTATTGACATTTTCAACTGTGAGAAAACGCTCACTGGAAAGTGATTGACTCTAATGAGAAGGTAAATGGCAAAAACTGAAGCGAATTTTAAAGAGTATACAAATTCTTCAAAAAGAAAAACATAGAAAAGCGTCAGTTATCATTCGTCTTCCATGACTGCAGAAGTAATGAAAAAAAATTTCCCATTTAGGAAAAATGTGAAAATAAAACTGACAAATTAAAACTTCCATCGACCCGAACATTATAGAAACTTATAAAATAAGAATTCTATTTACGTCGAGGGAATAAAAATTCCCATACGGTTTTGTTAGACTTCGTACGGCTATTTCAACCATCTGTCATATAATTTAATATCTGTACAGCAAGATATTCCTGTGGGACTCGGCGGGAGACTAACCGTGAAATTGTTTCACCAAATCTCGTCCTTGGTGATGCTTTCAACGTTACTTGACAGTTTATTAGGGCTTCCCATGTATCGATTGAAATTTAATATGCCTTCAGGATCGATACGTGGACTGACGTTATTAATATAGGGTTTAGTAAAGCTATTAGCTGCTACTGAATGCCCTTTGTTATGAATTTGTCGATTCTTAATTAATGCTTATGAGCAAATTTGAAATACTAATAATTTATCCAATATTAAAATAAAAGTTTTACTACAACCACTATGCAAAACACGCTGTTCTACACAAATTTCTATACGCAAAGCAGGCCTTTTCTTAATTCCTTTGATAACTATTGGAAAAGTAATGCGAAAAGTACACGCTATGGCACTTTTCCGCACCGAAATGTCAAACAAAGCTACCTATGACCTGTCAACTTTTTTTGACAATTCAACATATTTATTATACTTAGTGAATTTCTGGGTGTAAAAATTTTAAATTTAAACCAAAAATAAGTAAACTATTTATTTGATTATTTATTTATTCATTATTCACTATTAAACATACACTCAACTGATGTTTCTATATTAAATTTTCATTTTGTATGTTCTTTCTGTACAAAGTTTTAATAAAATACCTACAACTTGTACGCAAATCATTTTTCACACTAGCTAGATTTTCGCTAGATTTTCTGCGCTCGTGGGAAAAGTGACGCTTTGCGCACTAGTTGTACAAACTACTATTGTTAAATACGATAATATTAAAAATACGAGATTGTTTGTGACAAAATACGGTAAATTAAAATCAAAAATTGACGTGTTTCAGGATTATTTCTTAATATGGTCTGTTTAGCTAAAAATGAATTTGTTCCATACTTTACGGACACAGTGTATAGAAGCAAACCTCTGCTTTGTCCTCTCTTTTAACAATATTTTTTAAATGTCATAAACAGTTTAACTATAACAACATTCAAATATAAAATTAATCAAATAAAATTTGAGATTATATCATTTATCATTATCTTTATCGTTGATCGATCTCACTGACCCGTTTTAAGAGGTGCTGCATCTTTTTCTAAGCAAAGCTACTACCTACGATTTCGTCTGCGGCCCTTTCGGTTCTGCATGTCAAGTTAGATGTAATCGAATGTGGCCGCCACCGAAAACTCGACAGGACTTTGCTCTTTACATTGACAGTAATCTGATCCTCGTCTTCAGTTGCACTTCGGAAAAAAAAAAATTACAGATCGATACGTGTGTTGCTGCATATTGTGTTTTCAGGGTTTATGCATCTGAAGGTGTCTAAATTATATTTTAGTCGACACAAAAGAGACGTAAATTTGTTATGTCGACTTTACTTTTAAACAAAAACTGTTCGTAGTGAAATAAGAATGTTTTTTTTTAAATCGAATAAATGACACAATTATTTATTACTTATGGAGCCATTGCGTGGAGTAGCAGAACTATCCTATGGACGACGAGAGAAAATCTCTCCAAAATTCATAGACTATCCTGTATATGGAAGTGATTCTCAACCTCAGACCACTACATATGGTGGTGGAAAGTGTTACAGAAAGAACGAGATACAGACTAAGTATAGAGGGAATCATTGAAAAAAACCACCTACTTATTACTTCTTAGAAATCAAAAAACCTGGGACATGCCACAAGATGGTATGATGAAAAGGTATAACTTTTCAAAGAAATTCGTTACGGAATTAAGCAACAAGAAGGAATGGGATCCAAACACATTTACCAGACTTGGAAAGAATGCCATTCAATGGTACACAGACAGATCAAAAGCAATGAACTAGGTTATGAGTGTACCAAACACTGTGAAAGCTTGGGAAAAACCTCAATTATCTTTCAAGCAGAAATTCACGCCATAAGAAAGTGTGCCCAGTTATATATTGAAAAAGGATATAGAAGGCAAAAGATTATCATAATGTCGGATTGTCAAGCAGCCATTACAGCACTGAGTTCTTGTGTAATCAGTTCCAAAATGGTGTAAACTCAATGAACTAGGCGAGAACAATATAGTAACCTTACTGTGGATTCCAGGACACACTGGAATAGACGGAAATGAAATAGCAGATGGACTAGCAAAGAAGGGGACTGAAAGACCCTTTTGGGGGCCGGAATCCTTTTGCGGTATCAGCAGGTATTGAAAGAAATAGGCAAAGCCGAAGAAAAAAATCTGACCATTGGAAATATTTAGTAGGGCTTAGACAATCAAACATTCTGATGGGTTGCTACAACCCGTTGAGGTCAAATGAATGCATAAGTCAAAGTAAAACTGCACTAAGAGTTTTAAAAGGGATCCTAACGGGACATTGCCACATACTTGCGAATTGCACCGCAATTCAGAATCCTAGTGCACAGCACCTGGGAGATTTATTGGATAGAAGAGGACATTTACCTAAGTTGAAGCCTGCGGATATCCTAAAATTCCTCAGGGAAATAGGACTAAAGGAGCTAGTAGTATCCGAGACGTTCCTCATGAACTAAGTAGAAGTAAGGGTGCACAATAGATCTTTTAGGTCTCAGTGAATGTTACCCCATACATACATATCACTCTTCAAAAGAATACAACCAATTATTGGAAGAAGAAATCTAATTCCAAACAGTTTGGTTTTAGGCAGAAACATTCTACTATAGATCAACTACAAAAGGTAAAAAAATTAACATCCTATATATTGGCGAGAAGTTAAAAACCACTTCCAAAGCCGCCGTTTACTTTTGTTTTACATTCGGTACTTTTTTTCATAGACTTAGATAATTGACACATTTAATTTTTGCTATCCCAATGCCGATTTTCAATACAGTGCCTGGATAATTAAAGAAGCCAACAAACAAAACAATAATCTATTATACATTATCTATCATCTATGAATGAAAATCATGTATTTTGCAGTGTGCTTTTAGCTTTCCGCATGTAACGAGTAAATCTATTATTTAGTGCAGTATAATCTGTCAAAGCAGCGGCGTTTGCCCTATCTCATTTGTACAGGCCATCAGGCATCGCCCCCAGAGATATCTATAGTTGGATGAAAGTGAAGTACGACAACTAACGGACTGGTGGATTGGATAACTCCGGAGCAAAATAATTGGGGTATAATAAACCAAATAAGTGGAACTGATGTTATTTTGCGATTTTCCGATTTAGAAAACGTACCGTCACGTCCAATTTCATATTAGATCGGTCCGAGCCCGAGATTTTTATTTCAAAGTCAAAGTGCGTTTCAGGAATTTCTAGCTGTTCATCAATGTAGACTTAATTATTTTATATTAAGTTCTTTGGTTGTGTATTCATATGTATATTAATGAATTTTTTCTCCGATTGACACAGTGACATTTATTGATCATAGAAGTAACAGTTTTACTGCCTACGCATTGAAAAATTAATTTTTTCCTCTTTTTTAAATCTTGCTCTGATTTTCAACTAAACAGTTCAGAAAAAGTACATAGCAACTCAGACTTTACTTAGCAACGGTAATGATAATGCGATTTAAGCAGGCCCATGTAATTAAACAATCACTTCCACGTCACACACGTCTAATCGACGATAATAATTAAAAAATACGGTTTAATTAATACCTATAACATAACGATTAAAAAAATATTTAAAATTGTAATTGTATATAATATAATCAGAACCTTAATGTACCCTAAGGTGTTAAGGTGTTTTTAATTATGCATAAATTTAGCCCATTCCCGTTTATTTCCAGCCTTTAACTTCGCATCCTGCCAGTTTAGTTCCCGTTCTTTCAGGATTTCCGCTACTGCATCATCCCAGGTATTTCGTCTTCCACATGTTTTTGTTTGCCATATCATTTTTGCTTGTTGCTTATTTTGCATGCGTACTAAGTGGCCAAACCACTCTCTCGTAAGAACCCAGCTTTCACTCCCATAAGTTAAAATAGGTTTAAAAACAGTTTTATAGACTGTCATTTTTGTTCTCTTTGACACTTCTTTCTTGCGAATGAAAGTATTACTTATTGCATAATTGTTATTGTAATTGTATGTTTCCGTTGTAAAAGAGTTTTCATATTAATTTGATTTTTCTAAACACACTGTTCAAACAATCGGAGAAAAAATTATATGTTTCACCTCGGCTTCGCCTCGGCAATAAAATGCTAGCCGCGGTAGAAAATCTGTTACTTCTCTGCCTAGTTAAACTAATAACTATTTCTGTACAGCAATAGCTGGGTATTTTAAGTTAAAATTATACAGAATTTTACTTCTTAGTTAACACATTATTCAGGTTAATACTTCTTGGTTATATCGTACAGATATCCCAACCCCTTTTTACTCAGGAGTGTAATTCAATGTCTGTCGTGGCATACAGCCAGTAGTTGTTGCTTCTTGGTGAACGGAATGCTCTTTGAAAAGTATTTTTTGTAAGGCGTTATAATGGTTTTAAACTATTATCTTTGACATCTATTGATAACACGATTTACTAAAATGACAATTTTTTACAGGAAACTGTAAATTTACTACTTCATAAATTCTTGTAATTAGCACGACTTTTTCTACGCTCGTTTGCATGTCCAAGAATCTTCCACGTTTTCATCGCCAATATAACCAGGAAATACCAACAATGGTTGACAGTCCCATAACACGTGACCAGCTAATGAACAGTTCACGTGCCGTTTAATCTGCCTGATCTAGTTGCCTAGTCAAGGACACGTGCAGCTTCCTGCCGAACAATTGACAGTGTAACCTTACATGTTACTCGCCCTTGCAGATTCTCAGGGATGAATGCCGAAGTTTGTGTGAACTTGCGGACTGGAGAAGGATGCGACACGTGGAAAAAGATGATCAGTTTTTCATTAGGGGAAGTGCGGCTATTAGGAGAATTTAATTTGGATAATAGAGTAGTATAGTTTGAGATATAAGCGATTAGATTTGAATAAGATTAACTTTTGTCGAAAAAAAAAAAATTTATTTGTTTCTTTCTTTTTTGGATTGCTGCACTATATAACTACTTCAATTCATTATTTGTTTTTAATAAAACACTTTTCAGTGTTTTATATAATTGAAACTAATCCCAGCTGATACATCTTGAAAATGGTTACAACTCGACCAAATTCATTTCAACCGTGCGACAATGTCGGCAGCTACCAGTCTTAGGCAGAACGTTGCACTGTAAAGATCCATTTGAACTGATAGTGGTACAGTCCGCGTAGGAATTTTAATATGGAATTTAAGTCGCTTGTAAAACACAAGATTTTGAGTGCACAAAGTTTAGACATCTTGTTGTATACAACTTTAATAGCCGAGAATTTACTAATTGGCCAGGTGAACAATTTCATCAGGTAAAAATGTGTACTTATGTGGAATAAATTTCGTTTTTATGTGTACCCAGTGCCATTTTAAATATATACAATATTTAATATTTAGTTTGTAATTGAAGTCAATCGATCCTTTGACAACACTGTGTTGCGAAACATTTGTAATTGTAACAATAATTGTTAGTATTACAGTAGAAATTAAGTTTATTAAAAATCGAATTCTATTTAGTTGTGCATTTTTCTCGATTCAGAGATATAAATTGAAATCCACACTTTTTACACAGTTAATAACTAAAATGGAATTTATTACCAAATTATCAGGATTTTATTTAGGAAGTATTTAACTAAGTAAACTTTTTCCGCCGAGTGTACATGCGTTTATTCCGCGGGACTGATATATCTCCATCTCGCTTCTTTGTTTGCGCATCTCAGAGTTGAAATGAATTTGGTCTAGGTGTACCTGTCCTACTAAAAACCATTTATCAACAACCTATTCACCCACGCACTATGCTGTATTTTTCAATAAAACACTACACAAGCTCATGTGGTTTGGTTCTCTTCAATCTTAGAACAAGATGCTGGTTATCCAGCAGCTGAAGAACTTCTGTGTTGTCATGAAGGTGAAGCCGGTTTTCATACGTTATTCCAAGATCCCTGTGAATATCTACATTTCTTACATTCCTAGGAGGTCTGCATGGCTGTATATTCTGTATTTGTTACAATCCTATAATTGTAAATCTTCCTAACCAAACAGTGCCTAAGTACCAGGTTATAAATCAGGATTTTATTGCGAAGAGACATCTATACTACCTGTTTTTAAGGTTCAATTCCAAGCTTTCTCCTTTTGACATGTTTTTTCTATTTTATTTGTGCGTCCAGAATAATACCAAGATATGTTTTTTGCATTCCTTTTTTCAGAGTTTCAATTCTCTTATTAAAAATCGTTTTGTTTGCTGCTATTTTAGTCCTGTCTTTCTTTTTTATTTCATTAGTTTTCTCATATCATCTACAGTGTGACAGTTGTTGAAAATACTAACTACTTACATGTCCATATAGATATTTTTGAAGGTCACGAAGAACTCCGTTCCAGTGTTAATTATCGTTATCTATCATTATTAGTATAATTGATAACGTTATCTCTAGCATAAAGCTGACTGAGTTTACCTGGATCAAGAACCAAAATGAATAAAAAACATATAGGTGCGAGTCCTATAGCGCAAGTCAAGAATTTCTCCATGCGCCACATCTGTTAAGTACCAAAAGTCAGTCATTTTTATGTTTCAATTAATTTGATTTCAATGTTTTAAAACCTTCCGTATTATCCGGATTGATAAATTTGTACATATCAATTAAAGCAAGCAAGAATATTATTAAAAATGTACATATGATCCACATCGTATTTTAGATTTTTTAAGTATTCAAAGTGATAAATAATGTACATCTTCCTCGAACAACTCGACTCCCTCAAACAAATTTCATCCTGAAAACCGAAACCAGCAGAAAATTCTCGAAATTAATTTACCGACACAATAGACACGTGTCAGTCGTGTGTCGTCGTCTCATCATTCGATAAGAACCGAACACCGAGCGTTAGTGTTTTGTTTCCTGCTGATCGGTTCCTGCAAGCAACACGGAAGAACACTTTATTGTGCCTATGCGAAAAGCCACTCTACTTGAACAAACACTCGATGGGATTCTTGTGGTTATTAACTCTTCAAATTTGTCATGGATGCTTCCTATGTATGGGGGTCGGATATAAAGTTTTGTGGATTTAGCTACACGGGGAGCCGGTTGATTGGGATTTCAAGAGGTATTCTTGTATTCGATAGTTATAAATTTTTCAAGGTTAAATTGTCGGCTATTTTTGTTGTTTCTGAATTTCGAGAATATTTTAGCTATCAATTTGATGAGATATCATTTTCGAAATAATAAATTGAAACGATTCCAGTATGTGAGTAGGTAACTCATCCCTTAGTTGACATTTTCTGCAAATAGATTCACTGAATTTTCCCATTTTGTGTACATTTTTCTTCTGGGTACAGTGTCTCTTACCCAGTTTCAATAGCTTGAGAGTACCTTTTCTACCTTGTAAAGTAAACCCTTTGTATGAAGGGGATATTCCGTCAACCTCTATTTGAATTGGTGTTCTTTATTCAGCCATTTCCGGATATCCCCTCTTATGTAATCCTTTGTGATTCCACAGAACGATTCCGGACTTATGAAATCTCTTTAAAGCCTTCTTTAGCTAACTGGTCCGCCAATTCATTACCTGCAATCCCATTTTGTCCCAGCCTATTTAGGGATTCTTCAATTTTTTACCGGGTTAGATTTAGTGGTTTAATTGTTGATAGCAGTAGAAGCAGAGCCTGACAATCGTCATTGCTTCAAACACAGACGTATATCGACCAAGACTAAAGAACAATATTTTTCTAGGCCTGTTTACACCTGCCCCAGTACCATGGTTTGTTTTGGAACCATCGGTGAACCAGATAACGTCTAAAGAATTGCCTGAGTGCATTACCTGTTCCCTAGATGGGAAGATGATATTTACGCAGTGAATATGTTCTCCAAACTATTGAGAAATGTGGTTGTATCAGACTGATGCCCTTCTGGAACAGTGCCCTGAAATCATTTGGATTTGGATTGCAGATAATATATTCACTGCAGGAAACACTTTTGTCATCCACCAGACTATTGTTCTATAGGTGATTCTTGGCCTTATTACAGTAGTGTGAATCCAGTGAATCACCTTTGGTGGTATTCCTCAGGCTTTCCTGATAACTCTTCCACTTTGTCAGAAAAGCACACTTGCCCTGTCCGGGAAATAACTCACTACGGTACTGAGTCCGGGAAATTTTTACTATCCGGACTGCTTTAAAAAAAACCAATAATCACATTTTTAATAGTATAGTAAGTATTAAGAACGGTAAGGGTTGTTTACCGGTCGACAGCAATCTGGTAAAACCCTTAATGTTCGAGATGCTTATACCATTTTTGCATGATCGTATTGAAATAAATTTCAAATAAAAGAATTTAAATTTCTTAGAAATGAACGAAAAGTGAAAAGTGACATTTATAATACTTCTCGATGTTTAAAATATATTTGCATTTTGGTATAAAGTAGGCGGTTGCCGACTTACCAATGATATAATTTAATAATCATTGGGCAGTTGCTAAGAGTTTCCAATATATTTTTTATGAACAAACAGGAATCGCTATGAAAAAGTCTACAAAATGTTTAAGAATTGGTGTGAGGAGAAGATTGGTGCCAGTATTAATGAAAAAGTGTTGTTGGCACTATTTTTCTTAAAGATGCTATCGATATTTCAACATTTCATACTTTGATTGCCTATCTAAAGAGCAAAAATGTTGGACATAGACCTTAAGAAAGCTGCTGTGTTTAGCAAAAAGCAGATTAACAGCTTTTTAAATGAAGCTCCCGATGACCCATTTCTAATACTTAAGGTATCTATTTTATATTATTAGAATTATGACAACGAAAATTAAATAAATTTGTAATTTTAGGAAGGATTGATGTTGCGAATAGCTGGCGCATGCAGAAGGGAGGAATTTTACAACATGCCGATAGATAATATAGAAGATCATCAAGAATACATAATTATTAAGATTCCAAATACGAAAAATAATGTACAACGGAACAAGGTAGATGAAGAAACCCACTACTTCGAAATATTTAAGAAATATGTTTCACTCCGACCACCTTATGCCAAATATAAAAATTTATTTTTAAATTATCGTAACGCAAAATGCACTGCACAGGTAGTATAGGAAAAGGGACGGACGATTGGAAGTTGGCCAGTAAAATTGCTAAATATTTGAAATTAGAGAGCCCTGATAGTTATACTGGTTATTCTTTTAGAAAGACCTCGGCGACACTGTTGGCCAATGAAGGTGTAGGTATCTTAGGTCTTAAGAGACATGGGGAGTGGAGATCTTCCACAGTAGCAGAGAGCTATGTGGAAAATTCTCTGGGAAATAAAATTGAATTTGCAGAGAAAATTTTACACGACGGTGCCTCGTCAGTTTCTCCTTCAGTTACGCTGAGTAATACGAATATAAATACCCTCGATACCAACATGGCAGGTACAAGCGGTTTTAAAATTAGCCAATGTATAGATTGTACATTTAATTTTAATGTTTCAAATTAATGTTTTTGAATTTTTTGTCCTTTCTGTGAAATTGTTTTTATGCTAATTTATTAGATACTTTTTATATTGTTCTGTTCGGTTCTGTTCATTAAAAAAATATAAATCTTATTTTTTTTGTTCCTTTTGTGTAATGAATGAAGTAATATATTATTTAGGACCACTTAAATGTGGATCTAGGTGAATTGATCGAAAACAATTTATCGAATGACAATTGACCGAATACAATTTATCGAAAAACAATTTATCGAATAAACAATTTATCGAATAGGTGAATTTATCGAATGACAATTGACCGAATACAATTGATCGAAAAACAGAATTAGGTACCTACCGTAATTAGGGTTAGCGTTCGGTCAAACGGTCAATGACAATTTTTGTAAAGTAAATTATAATAATTTTCAATAATAACCCAACCAAACCTACCCCTACCAAACCACCTTCGTATTTTTAGTCAATTTTTGAAGAATAAATTATAATAATTTCCAATAATAACCCAACCAAACCACTTTCGTATTTTTAGTCAATTTTTGAAGAATCAATTATAATAATTTCCAATAATAACCCAACCAAACCTACCCCTACCAAACCACCTTCGTATTTTTAGTCAATTTTTGAAGAATAAATTATAATAATTTTCAATAATAACCCAACCAAACCTACCCCTACCAAACCACCTTCGTATTTTATCACCATTAGGTATCTGCCGTAATTAGGGTTAGCGTTCGGTCAAACGGTCAAATTGTCATTCGATAAATTCACCTATTCGATAAATTGTTTACTCGATAAATTGTTTTTCGATCAATTGCATTCGGTCAATTGTCATTCGATAAATTGTTTTCGATAAATTCACCGCATACCCTTAAATGTATGTAGGGCTAAGACGTCGGTAAGTAATTTACTTACCGACGTGTTGGACTTAGAAACCAATAAACACAACCTACCGTCCTGACAACCGATGCTGTAAATAAACAAAAAAGATCGATCGCGCAAAAAAAATGTTATCTTTAAAACTGGTATTCCTTCTCATACCGAGCAGAAGACTTCGTAGGCACCAATTTACTGGTTGTTTCATCAGATTTTAGCTCGATTTCTTCAGTTTTTAATACAATACAGTATTAAATAAGACATTGTACGATACACGACCGTGAACTGTCATTAAAGTACTTGTCTAGAAATTCCAGAATCGGCTCCTTCGTCTCCTCGTCCATAAACATCTAGACTTGTACTTTAATAAGCCATCTCCCGAACTTGTAACGTAAATTACTATATAATGATCCCTTTCTACATATATAATTTATATTTATTTTTCCATATTTCAGTAGCCTCCATTATAACAATAAATAAAATTTTATAGAAAAATCGAACTGTAATCCCGTTAAAAAGCATTTTTAAATGTATTTTTCATATACAGTTCGAAGGGTTTTAAGGTTTCAAATGAAAAATATCAAAATGCGATATAATATATTTATTTACAATAATTGAAAAATGATGTTTACATATGAACAAATACAAAATAAACGATGAAATTGCAAACAATTTGTATTTTACTGTGACCACATTTACATCCGTTTATTAATTTCGAACGTGATAACTATACATAATGGGAATATCAATTTCTGCATACGAAGAGATTAAAATTTAAATTTGAGGTACATTTTATAAAATAACATTTTCATGGAATACTGTGGTGTAGGCGAATTAATCTACTTTGCTATATATTTGAATAAAACAAATGATGTTTTTCAGGAACAAATAGACATATTTATAAATAAAATGAAAACGTTTTGAGAACTGAGTACGATAAGCCTTTTTTTGAATAATTTTATTCTATACCGAATTATTCAATAAAATGCAAAACTTTTACATGTACTGATTACCAAGCGCCCTTTTATTGCCCTTAATTTTAATTCCCAGCAAGTGTCTTGGTTTATATCTTCTTATAAAGATTAATATTCACTCATTCTAACCGACTAAAATCCTCCATCAAAAAAGACATGGAATTTTTTTTGTTAATTATTTTGGAAAACTGAACGGCAATCTTTTTTATATTAAGACATAGAATATTCCCAGGTGCACAAGGAAATATTTATGAACCTGTGTATCAGCTCTTATAATCATGCGATATACCAAAATCATAATAAGTCACCTTGGCTACATTTTTGGGGAACATTGAAGAAGACCAAGGCACATGAGCTTGTACAGTGTTTTTGCCATAGAGATACTACAGATAGAGGCAACAAGCCAGCTCGGAACCCGTCAGCACGTAAGAGAGAGATAGGAAGTCGAAGGTTTAGGCTATCTTTGTCTAACAGCGCGCATGCTATATACACAGACAAAGACGGAAAAACCTCTGATCGTCTGTCTTTTTCTATCTCACCGGAATTCAGACGGACATTTCCACTTACACAGCTACCTATGGTTTGTTGCCTCTATCTGTAGTATCTCTATGGTTTTTGCAACAAAAATTAAGTACGAGTGTGATTAGACGGGAATCGAAAAAAAAAAATAGTGATAGACATTTTTTGGTCGAACCATTTTTCGTACTCTTATTCAATTGAAATGAATTGAATATCTAGTGCCGATGGAAGATGGTCAGAATATCCAAAAAAACGTATTAGATAGCTAGGAAACGGACCTTGGAAGATCTAGGAAAGAACGAGAGAAATATGCTGGAAGTATGCACTTGAAAAAGTGCCTCGAAAGATAAAGATGATTGTAGTTAAAAACTATGATACGTGATAAGAAAACTGGAAAAAGGGGTGTAAACACAGATTTATTATCTAGATAGTTTAATATCAGTTTGCATCAGTAGTTCAGATGATAATGGTACATGCTCTGTGGATTTGATACTGATTGAACTTCCAGGACTACTTCACTTTGGAACGACAGGAAACGGGAAAAAATAGTGACAGGTAAGGAACAGCCATAGATTATTTTTTTTTGGCAAACCACTTTTCGTACTCTTCAATTGAAATGAATTGAACATCTAGTGACGATGGAAGATGGTCAGGTTATCCAAAAAAAACGTATTAGATTGCTAGGAAACGGACCTTGGAAGATCAAGCAAAGAACGAGAGAAATATGATGGAAGTATGCATTTGAAAAAGTACACGAAAGATGAAGATGATGTTGAAAACCAAGATTAAATGGGGTAATTGGGAAGAGATATCCAAAGACAACTTTGAGATCACTCAAGGACTAGTTTGCTATCTACAAAGTTTAATATCAGTTTGCAATGATTGAGATGATAGTGATCCATGAATTCATTAAACTTCCAGAGCAATTTCACTTTGGAATACTAGAAAGCGGGAAAAAGTGTCATGTAGTTGTCAGTGTTTCTGTTTGTTCCTAAAAAGCAAATATCTCCAGAAAATTTTTTGTGGATGCTCCAAAATATTTTATTGTTGAAAATGAATACAAAAAATGTTTCCAAAATTGAAAATAGTACATTGCTTCATTTTCCAATGATTCAATAATATTGTTGAATTGTAAAAAAACTAATGATGAGATGGACCAAGGAAACTGTATATACTTGAACCACGTTTAATGAAAAGTATTAAAAATCAATAAAAAGTTTTCAATAACTAGTACAATTTCGTATGGCCTAGTGTACTTTGTACGCTAGTACCATTATCATGTTTTTAAAATTTAACTGGAAAATTAAAATCGTCACTAAAAAATGTTTAGTTCTCATTTACTGTTTGTGGAAAATGTTTGCCAACCTCAAGCGATTCATGAGATTTCTACAACAATTTTTACCTTTGCTTATTAGTTGCAGGGTTGAAAATTCTTGTGAAAGGAGCCTATCTGGGTTCGTATAGCTAATCTCAACCAGAAAGAATGTAAAAAGACAATTTCTTATCAAAATTCAAGCCTTTTGAAATATGTATGCACTGATATGTTGAAAATAACGATATTAAAATTAAAGCAATGTTGCGGGGAGACACAAAAATCACAGAAAATAATAATCTCCAATATTAGAAACTTACCTTCAGTTGTCATAAATACTAATTTGACAAAATACAACTTTTACAATTTTAAAGTAAATATAAGACCATGGACGAAATAAAAAATACTATAAATATCCAAGAGCGAGTCGATACATTAATGAATGTGTTACACAACGATAAAATTATCAGTTATAATATCACAACCGCTTCGAAGACAATCGATTGTTATCGATTGCTCGAGTGGTATTCGTTACAATTGTATAATGAATTGAACGATAATAATGAATCATTGTTACTGTCGATGAGCTTGAGTGGTAATTTTAAGACGTTTTCTGACTTCAAAACTTCAAAAGGTGGTTACTATCGCAACACACATTGCTGGGCCAATCGAAGTGATGATTAAACCACGACGTCTAATCGGTTATCTATACGCCGTAACTATGATCCAAGTTATGAACTTGGAGTTCCCACAGAATAGCTGACGTTGCTGAATCGGTAGCGTTCCCCCACTTTAAGATAACGTTAAACAAAACCAGGCGCAAGCTGGCATTTTTGTAACGTTAATAAAGTTCCGATATCCTAACTAATCATTTGATTTTTTTTAAAAACGAACTTTTAAAATTGGCGCAGTCAGTAGGATTGCCAAACGGAGTTTCAACAAGAATCGTGTCAAACCGGTCTATATCTATAATTTATTGGCAATAATTATAGGTCGCGAAAAATCGAAAAATTCAAATGATTAGGAACAGCGTAACTTTATTAACGTGACAAAACAATGGATGTTATAATTTATAAATTACAGGTTAAAAAGATAAAAAGGCCAGCTCGCGCCTGGTTTTGCTTAACGTTCTTTAAGTGGGGGAACGCTCCCGATTCAGCAGCGTCGGCTATTCTGTGGGAACTCCAAGTTTATAACTTCCATCCCTAATTTATATTGGCTAATTTAATCATGAATTACATAATCATTATCAAACAAAAAAGTGAATTGTTTTTTTTTTAATTCCATTAATACTAATATGAATAAATTAAAACAAAATTAATCCCACATAAATTAAATTTGGAATATCAAAAAGTACTAAGATTTCCATAATATGTACATGTTAATCACTGTGAATGCGGTCCTCACCGAACGACGTCGTACCGTGGCCGTGTCTGGCAAGTTTTTGATGCATGCAAATTTACCGACACGGCGAGGAAAAAAACGAGTGTGTGTTTGTCTCAAAGTATATCGATTTAGCTTTTGCCGATAATCATCTAAATACGACCATTTACGACCTTCTTAAAAGAATTTCATTTCAGGCAAAATTATTTTAAGAAGGTCGTACTTAGATGATTATCAGCAAAAGCTAAGACGAGTTACTTTGAGGCAAACTATACCGAACGATTTGCCTAACTACATACTTTCCATCCGTACTGGTCGCAATACAGCGAACTCTTGCTCGAAGTGCTCCGAATGCTGCTGTAGTTTCGCCAAATATTTTCATGAAACTTCTTATTAGTTGCCAAATTGCGCCAGGTAAAAGTAACAGGAATAATATATGGATGGTAGTACCAATTTCTTCTAATAAGGAAAATTATTCGATATTGTAGGACTGTCAAAAAATGTATTTCTCAAGTGGTTATTTCCTCCGATATCAACTGGCACTGGAACACACCCCGAACTGTTTTTGGTAGCTGGAATTGAACACACGCCCATCGCTGAGCGCACAATTATTCTTCTATCTCTTTCAAGTAGTTTTGCACATATTTTCCTTGTACTTGTGTAAATCGTATGGCGCGAATAGACTTTTCGCAATCTGTATATGTATTTGTAAACCGTAGCTTTTAAAACATATTATTCGTAACATTTCGTCCATGCCAGGACAGGGCTGTATTGGATCACACAAACACGTGACTTAAATAAATAAACTGAAAGCCATTGGGGATTTTTTTTCCATTTAATAAATTTCTGATTAATTACAAACAAATTTATTCCTATTCCATTGACATTTTTAGATCATTAAAAATCAAATATATTCAGTTAATTCCGCGTATATATATTTGTATCACTTAGATTTCCATATAATATATATGTATTATATTGCTGTTAATAGATATAATACATATTTTCAAATCTTTTGCAGGTTTGCATCGTGAAAATTTCTCTTTACCGTAAAAAAACTTCCCGATTATACGAAATGCCAAATTAAACAAAATATGGTAGGATTTAGTTTTTAATTTGTGGAATCTACTATTACTTACAAAAGTATCTCAACTTTCACTTATTTTCGGTACAATTATCGATGAAAATTCGAATCTTCATTAGTCAATGTGACACAATACAAAGACTGGAATCCACAGTACCTATCGAGGTCTGCTTTCCGAAAAATTTAAGAAATAAAAGTTTGACTTTTTTTGTAAAAAATCATCTGCCAGAAATACATTTTCAAAAATTCTCACTTTTCGAACTAAAATTTATAATTTTTTTTTTGAACTTGGTCCTAAAAATAGTTTCATCTGCATCTTCCTCTTACAATTTTCTCAATTATATTTCCCAACTTTTTTATTAATTTGTGTCTATAAAATTGTATACGTACAAAATTATTAGTTTTCAACTTCCAAATTCGTTTTTGAGTAACTTTAGCACACTGTATCTCAGAAATTTATTTTGTTTTAATTATCCATATAATATATTATGTATATACCAACCTACACATAGTAAACTGGCCACAATTTATAAATTAATATGGATAATTTTATGTTGACATGCAGTTCACAAAGTAAACTTTAATATATTAATTAATATTATACGTCTTGCTCTTGGATTTGTAAATGATATGACAAAAGAACCTATGATGATTATTGTGAATGTTTTCATTTGTAGAAAATGTACAAAATTGTAAACAAAAGTATTTTTTTTTAAATTTATATTTACAAATGACCATATATCCAACTAAACCAGTTGGACCAATCAAGTTTTACCTACTTATGTTTCAACCCTCACTGAATATTTACTTTGTTTTAAGTAATGGAGCTGGTGGTAATTTGATTTGGTAATTTTTGGGAAAAAACCCTCAAAATTGGGTCGAATTCGTTGGAAAAGTGATACACGGATTATTTAGGAGTTCACATACACTAATATACCCGTCAAATTCAATAGACGAAAAAATTTATCCTTTGAAATTGGCAGAATAGAATAGTTTCATTAGTTTCACCAGTATTAATTCTACATATTATGTTATTTCAGTTTATTTATTAAATGTTAACTTGTGGAAATCATTACGATTACTTCTTCTTTTGAGTTACCCAACGAGAAATCATCTCTTGCGATTTTTGTATTTGGCAATTATTGTAACTTCCAATTTTTTATCATTAACATCCTATAACTCCAACTATGTTTCATATTATGAAAAATTTCACTAATGTATGTCTTGCTGATAATCTGTTTTTCTACCATAAGCTCTTTTATCATATTATCAATTTTAAAATATATTTATATACAAATATTCGATTTTTTTTATTGTACAGAGCAGAACTTTAGGCCCGCATATTTATAATAATTATTTTTTTATTTATTTATTTACACTCTGATATGCACTTAACGCGATATACGGATTGTCCTAACATAGAAAATTAACGTTTGTACTTTGACTAAACCATCTGGTTCATATAATCTAAACTGCAGTCCGTCGGGTGCCTTGGACTACTGAAATTTTGATGGTGCGAAGCTGACATTGCCATACCGGGATAGTTACCCATTTGGTATGTACCACCCATGTGATTTCCCATTTGCATCTGATTTTGCGTATTCTGCTGGTTAAAATAATCCATCTGTGTGTAATAAGCGGGGTTGTAACTCTGACTGTAATAGTGGTGTGGAGAAGAGTTGTGCCCGTTGGAATGCCAGTTAAAGGAGTTGTAACCTTCGTGGTACGCAGCGTTAACCGCCGGGTTACTTCCCGGATTACTACCGGGAGTTATAGGCGGAGAAGGTGTTGTTATTACACTAGAAGTGTTACTTCCGAGAGGTGTTAGATTCCCGTTGTTTTTATAATTTTGAACTTGCGGTGATTCTTTCTTAATATTCACCACTGGAGGTGAAGCTGATGTAGTCGGGGTGGGAATGTTTGGGGTAGCTGCAACGGTTGTTGGAGTTGCCGATATTGGAGATACTTTGCTCGGTTTGGATTTACTTGGTGCTGTACTAGTTCTGTTGGACTCCTTCTGTTGTTGTTGTTGGAGTTGTTGTCTGCATTTTGCTCTTCGGTTTTTAAACCAGACCTGTAACAATTTGAAAAGATGTTTAGTTACTGGTAATGAAAATAAAAACGGCAAAAATGGAAAAAAAGATTAGTTTAAAAATACTAAATTAAAAACAATTCGATGTAGAGTGAATATTTTTCATGGGACAATCGGTAAAGTAAATTATTAAATTTTGATATAAAATTGGGGTTAAAATTTAGAGAATAAATTTATTAAAAAATCGCATTTTCAGTACATCTTGATTGATTGTTTGGTTCAGCACCACCAGTCAGTGGCTTAGAGTCCTGGGCACCTCAGCATTTAGGCTTTTTGTGCTTGGTTGTGCCGTTTATGTGAAGAGACCAGTCTTTTCAGTAGGTCCTTCTTGGAGAAACCCTCCATTGTATGTTCTAGTCCCAGGAGTCTATAGCTCCAATGAGATAATGCTTCACAATCGAAGATAATGTGAAAGGCTGATCCTCCCTATATATATATCGATTTTTTTTGGGAGCCGTTCTAGTACCTACCGGGAGCACTGCAGCCTGTTTGCTTATTGTACTCTACTCCCACCTTTATTCCACCCACCCAGCCATTCCCGTACCCTCGAGTAGATAATATAGGTCAACTGGATGCATGCCATATGCTTCAGGTGGCACGTAGGCCTCTCCGAAGATTGTCCGTCTCCTTGATCCAATTCCTCACAGTCGGATAAAATGTGGGTTACGGTATCGGTCTCCATGCCACAAAGTCTGCAGCTGAGATCCCCGTTATATAGCCCCATTTTATGCAGATGATCCTTTATCGGGGTATGACCCGTTAGATAACCTGTAATAATTCTTAGCTTGTTCCTACTAGCATTCAGTAGTTCTTCATCCCGTTTTACACATATATTACCTATGAAGGTCTTACTGGTTAGGTTATACCGATTGTATGCATGTGCTTCCTTATGGTACAGTGACCAGTGAGTAAACACGTCACTATCCTTATCTTGCCAAAAAAAAAACACCTTACTAAAAACCCTATCTAAACATGAATATTTAGGGTGCCGAAAATGACCCTTTTTGACCACTACTTTTGAAAGTAGCTCTTTCTGCATTCATTTGCGTAACGAAAGTTACGTTTTGTAAGTTCCTTGTGCTGAAAGTGACAGTTCCATACTACAAAACACTTTCTGGGCGCTCTGGGGTAGAGAGTTTAAAGAACTTCCTATATTTTATGTAACTGTACCCACGTACAGTACACGTACACGTACACTTTGTATCGTAAATATATTAATTTAAGTCCTAAAAATATGAATACTGGAAGACGATCTATTGCACATCACAATGGTAGATGTTATGCCCAACAGGCAGGTTGCCATACTATAAGTGGTACAACAAAACATACTGCAAAATAAATCCTGAAAAATGTACGGGGCACTGTTCAAAAAGATCTTCAGCATCTATGTTAGTCGAAGGAGGTGTGAATTTGCTTAATCTAAAATTCTAAAACGACATGGCAGATGGCGTTCCTTGACTGTAGCTGGAGTTATATCGAAGAATTGGTAAATAGGAAATTCGACATATCCCGTAAATTGTTCAATCATCCAATAGTACAAAGCTCAAAGTCAACACCCGAAAACATTGTAGTTCACGACCTCCACCTCAACAACAATTTCACCAAACGAAGGATACTAACTAAAGGAGTATATGTATATTTATAACTAAAATTGTAGAATATTTCCTTCAGTAAAAATTAAAAATTATTTTAGCCATAAGCTGATGTTTGTTCATTTATGTTGGAAAATAAATGTTTTCAGTAAAGATTGTAAATTGTCATTGCGATTCCATATTTAGTAAGAAACCTCGCTCCATCCAAAGATGCTTTTTGATAAAAGGTTGCCTTTTTCAATAATTTACAAAAAATAGGATATTGTTGCAAATTTTATTGTCCTAACTGTACAGCTGTACGTCAATCTATTGATAAACATCCATTTCATCGAAATTTTCAAAACTAATTCAATTCATTTATATTCTCCACCACGATCCCATCATACTTTTTTTTTATTGCCGAACGAACGTTCTATTGCCCCACACCTATTTATCAAAATATAATCTCTTCCGCGTCTAAAAAAAATCTGATGTTTATAGCCGAAAAGTCTGGCGAATCAGAAGATTCGAATTGGGGTGAGTTCCCCATTCAATCGGTAACAACCACCGCACTGGGATAACTGTATATATTTTAGTGAATAGAACAACACAATAGGTAGAACATGTCGAGGGGACTGATTTCCATTAGTTCTCCGGATTAAGCGAGGGTTGTTCCACTAAAACACCCCGCCCTTGCCTTTAGAAAACATTCGACGAGCAATGCGTATACCTATAAAACCTCTATTATCGACTTTGGGGGGTTAATGTAATGGAAAGCGATATATAGAGAAACATTTTTGAACAACTGGCTAGTACGTTTTTTTTTTCAAGATAATTTTGTTATAACATTAATCTTATTAATTTTTGCTTTTGTAATTGAATACGTTTAATCTCTTTGAATTCGATAGTTTCTGCTTTTATTGTTTGAAATTTACGTTTAAACGAGTGTACCCAAATTTAATGTACTTATGTTTATTGATGATTAGATTTCGGAACGTTTATGGTTGAATTAATTACCTTTCAACCTTTACTATTGCTTGTTTAGGTCAGGCAAATTAGATTCAAAAGCGGACAAGCAGCGACATAATTCCTGACAAGTTTAACGAAGTTGTCATGTGTATGATATACAAATAAGTCAAAAAGAAGATACCAAACCTAATTACAGATTTTGACTTTAAATAAACTCCTTAATATCCCCAAAACAACTGGAAACTATGAAGTAGGTGCCAGAGTATTGGAGAAAACAAATAGCCTCGCCAGGAATAAAGTAGTTAGATCTTTATAAATTTTGTCCACGACCACTTAATAATAAGTCAATATTTTACCTCCTAACAAAAGGTATATGGTACCCATATATCTACTGGAGTGAATTATGAGCTCATAATTCACGCTTCTGCATTTAAATAACATGCCATGATAACTCAACACTCACAAAATTTCGATACATATAGGTGACTTGAGATGGGGGTACAATATGAAATAAACTATTAAATCTGCGTATTTGTTTAGGAAATTTGTTTCTGAAATATATCGTATCGATAAAATATCGACATTTTTAGTATTGATACTTTTCGTAACGGTATTTTTTAATATTCATATTTTTAAAGAATATATTTATAACGGTACGGTGTATCGATACTTTACACAGTATCGCCCATCTCTATGTATGTCACATTTGACGTACTCAGGAAGTTTATTAGTTTTGACGATAGAATTGTCAATAATACCAAATTATTACTTTCCGTTCTACACTCGCCTTATTTAATAAAGAAATCAAGGGTCGTATACAAAGTATAGTATTCTACTCGCAATTTATGGCCATTATTCACTGCGTGAATAATGGCTATCATAAATTGCTCGTTTAATAATATTCTAGATATAGTATCTCTACACAATATGGTATAATAAATAATCGGAGATTTATTTTTTTTCCAGGTATGGCACTCTCAGAATGTTAATCCGCCCATGTGAGTAACAATATTCATTTTTTAATTGAATTTTCTGATAAATAGTGCATAAAAAGTTGACTTTCTCTTGTGCTATCAGTGATTTGGGTACAGTATTTGCGGCATTTATATTTTGAAAACTTTAGGCTATTTTAAACAATGCTATCTGCAAACTACAAAAACTGCTAGGTATACTGCAGAGTATTATCGCAGAATATCAATGGTGAATTGGACATTTTTGATCTATTGTGACCCCTTCTACTTGGTTCCTGAGGAACGTCTCAGAGACTAGTAGCTGTTTAGTCCTATTTCCCGGAGGAATTTTAGGATTTCTGCAGGCTTTAACTTAGATAAATATCCCTCTTCTATCCAATAATCTCCTAAGTGCTGTGCCTTAGGATTCTGAATTAATATGCAATTTGCAAGTATGTGGATTTAGCTTCCATGCCACAGAATTTTTAATTCTTCTTCCTCCACTATTTTGAGCTTTTTCAGGTGCCCGTTCAGGCAGCAATGCCCCGTTAGAATCCCTCTTATTGTAGTTTTACTTTGACTTTTGCATTCATTTGATCTCAACGGCTTGTAGCCACCAATCAGAATCTTTAATTGTCTAAGCCCTACTAGATCATTTCCAATGGTCAGATCTTCTCTTTTCTTTATCTGCTTTTCAAAATTACCCTCAACTTCTTCGGGCTTTGTCAAACTTTGTTTTAATGCTGATTGAATATAAATAGATTATTCCATAATAATTTTGATAATTAAGGAAAAACTTTGGTGTCATTCGAACCAACACACCTACAACTGCTATGTAAGTTCATGTAATGCATTAGCAAACAAGGCCAGCAGCAAACATAGCCCCCTTTTTCTGTCCTCTCATGTAACGAAATATGATGTTTCCTTGAAATTTCTTCCCAAAATTCAAAAACGATTTGTGGAAAGGGAAATTAAAGTAAAAACCAAAAATATCAACACTACCTATATAGATAAGAAATCCACAGCAACATTCAAATTTAATTGCTATTTTCATCTTTTCTTATTCTATCGTCATCGGTAACGTTTTATATTCTTTTTTTAATAAAACGTTACATTTAAATTTGTATTTTTCCACCATTTCGCTCCATATTCTATTTTTATTTCACAAATTCAGTACAGTAACAAATTTAACAATTTTTCCCAAATAATCTCAATAAACATTACACATTTTCCCAACAAAAGATTTGTTTGTTTTTATCGAAAATATGTACGATATTTGTCGCATATGTTACGTGATTTGCAACATCTATTGCCCAGATTTGAAAGGACATTATTTGCGGCATTGTGACGACAATGACATAATGTCAGGGGCGGTTTGTTTGCCGTCCCATCGGTAATGATTCAATTTGGAACCCGACAGTGTTGGGCTGGTCGGTTGGTCTTTTCATTCTTTAAAAGAGACACAGCTGCTGTTTATATACATTTTTGTAGGGGTCGAATTAAGGTTGTGTTCAATTTTATGATTTTTTTGTGCCACGGTATATAATAACTTTATATTAATCTTACTTTTCGACAGAGACAGTTTTTTCCAAATACTGTGTACAGTTAAATTAAGTATAATTGGTTCAAAAACTTCTTGAAAAAGATCAGTTTTATAGTTGTGTGTAAAATTTGCACCGTTTCACAAATTGTCGGCGAGATAAAGAAATCTGTAAGCAGAAGCAGAACCGGTTTCAGACAAATTTTTCATTATTGCAGGATTCCGACGCACTAGCGATTTCTGTATTCTCTCGCAGTTTCACCGATAACTGTAAAAATGGATTTTTTTGAAACTTTTGTCAATAATGTATTCTTTCAGCAGCTCCATGCTTTGTCCCATTATTTTATATTCATGTTTTATACATACAACAATCAAACAACTGATTATATACACTGCGACATGGAATCAAGCAGAATAAATAAATAAACTTTGACATAGAATAATAGGTCTGTTTACTCTTCTAGTATATTCATTGTTCCGAGCGTATAACAAGATCTTCCTCTTCGAATGGTCGCCAAAAAGCCATCATTTTGATTATTACCATCAAAATAGTTTTGGTCAATAAAACAAAATCTCGAATCACAGCAACATCTAAGAACATCTAAGAACACATCTCGTAAATAACAGAAATGGACTAAACCCACCCAGGGACGTTAACTGTCCATGTGAACTAACAATTCAAGTTAATTTTTCATAGACCAATCGGAAGCTACATTGCACCAATGAGAATCAATTTTTCGCTTGTGAGTAGGTGAAGACTAGAAATGGTTAATGGCTTTTTTTATATTTTCGGCTTTTTAATCCTCAAAGATACCTTGCCGCATACTGTTATTTTATTGTGAAACAGTGCAAACTAACTTTACTCACAACTATACGTAGTTACCTACCAGTTCTTAGACACATGAGAACTTGATTCAAACTAATGGTATTCAAAGTGATAATGATGTTACTTGGGAGTTTTCAGTTAACGAGATTCGGTGGGTCAGTTCGGATCTGGTTTTCTGGCTACATTGTACTTTTGTTTGGGTTACATTATCTAACTGTATTTTGGACGCATTCTGCGAAGGGGTTTAAAAGAGTGACGTTTCAGTGCACTTTTACAAACGGAACGGTATTAGTTTGCAAATACGTTTCTTCGAAATAGTAACTATAGATTCATGTCGGGAAAATCCAAACGGTACTTTGAAAGATATCAGCTGTCAGTTTATCAAAACAAAAATACATTTATTTTGTTGTGTTTAGTATTGTTGGACTTCAAGGAATAAGTGTTCGATAGTATGCATAAAGTTATTAAATCGGCGAAGAACAGAGAGTTACAGAAGTAAACTTTCATTTTAGAGGTGATTTTATGTTTTGTATGCATAAGCGTTAACGAAAAAAATGTTGCTTTTTTAATGAATAAGGGTTTTAAAGGAGAAATTCATGGTTTTAAAATACAATTGAAATTTTCCACCAAAACGTTATAGTCATGAGCAAAATTGGTCTTGGTCTTGGGAAGTGGTTCAGATTAAACTTTTTTATGTTTAAGTAGAGCTTATTTTGCGAAAATTACTTGGAGAAAGTGAATGAATTGAAAAAAATATCGTAACTGAGTCAAAATATAAGGTTTTTATTAGTATTTTTTTTTCAAATTATCGACACCCAGTTTATCCTAATTACAAAAAAAATTGATTGTCATTTAGTTTTGTAATACATTTGATAATACAAATGATAATACCATATAAAATTGTTCCAAATTTCACAAGCTTTTAGCACTCCGTTAGTTTTACAAATTGTAACAAAACATTATGTCATCTGGTTACATTCATTTTTGTGTTATTTACTTTTTAAGCTTCAAATAAAGAGATCATAACAATAAATCTTGCAAAACCAACAAACAAATTTTAAAAGTGCTGACAGCTTTTAGTTTCCCATTGAAAAATGGGCTCGTTAGAGGTGAAACAGTGTTGCCGGATATTTGATGTCACAAAGAAATTTTTATTTTTATCCAGTAGTTTCAATATCAATTTAATTCATAGTATCAGCAAATAATAAATACAAGCAAAATACACCATAACCTACTCTCACTGAGCATATGCGAAGTTTTAAATGACAAATGACAGTGGGAAGATGTCTGTAATTTTTCATGGTAGCATTGCATAAGAGTTTGGATAGAAAAAGTTAGAGGAAATGGTATCAATACAGAGGATTCCTGACTTTGACAACACTTACTTTTAGCCACTTTTTATCAATAGACAAAGATCTTGCTGTTATAAAAAATCCAAATTTACATCAATAACCATTAGATGAAAAACATTACGAAAGGAAGTATCATACTTTGACTGTGGATCTGATCTGATAAGTTGGGATGGTAAAGCAGCCCCACAACCGCTTTACCTGAAAAATCCCTCTCAGTACGTAAAACAGCCTATCATCATAATTGATAACGTCCCTATGGAGAACTTTTCTCAACATGATTAGTGTTAGCCATAGCTACTAATAGATGAAAGAGCAGAGCAACCATATGCTTTACCTCACATTCCTGTTCACATCCTCAACAAAAGGATATGTGTTAGCCTCAATCTACGATGAGGTTTGTTTGGTTGATAATGTCCGGTCAGAACCCCTGTTGCTTATAAAACGTATGTTTCTCTAGGGTCATCATCAAGGATTTTTTTTCTTCTTCACTGTCAGGCTAATTTACATTCAGGCACTAGGCTTGCTACTACTATAAGGCTACATTCGTAATCAATGCGCTAGCCAAGTGGCTATTGGACATGCGCATTAATTTTTGTTATTTGTTTTTTGATAATTGATCATCATTTCATCATTGAATCAATATTCCGCGTTGTCGATCACTACTAAACTCCAGTATATACTGCTATAAAAAATAAATCCAAATCCAAATTATATATTACAAACTCTAACCTCAAACTGAACTAAATATAGACAGAATCATGCTTCGACCAAATGTTGAAGGAATCCTGACAATTATTTAGGTACGAACGCGTTGGCGTTATAGTCGAGTTTGAAGTTATTTTGAATGGCAAATTTCGTGCCAACTTGCGTGCCAAAGTGCCACTTGGCCAGCGAATTGACGGTTGCATTGGCGAAACGGGCAGGTTCAAGATGATTGTCAAAATAAAATGAAAAGAATATGTCCAGAAAAAAAACTGTGACAACCTATGAAAGACAATGGGTTCTTCTACCGAATACAAAAACTGGTATATATGAAATTTAACGATTTTGATGTACTAAGTGAAAAAAAATAAGCTGCAAATAAGGTTAATGACTTACTTGATCTTCGTAAGAAGGAAGAAACTCTTCAGTAGCTATCCAATAATTAATGAGGACCAAACTACATGAGATTGTGTATGTTTTATCAACCCGAGTAGCTAAGAATATAGATGACTCTAGTTGGAAAAGGAGTATGGCATGAAATTTAAATTTAAATTTGCAAGTTTTATTCAAGAAACTTTGTAATAAAACCTTGTTAATTTGAATATTTCCGACAACATTGTATATTTTTATAATAAACGGCAAATCTCAAAATAATGAGTTAAAAAGGACATGAAGTAAATGAAATATTTCCAATAATGAATTTGTTATTGAACTACATGCTGGTTTATTTTTCGAAGGATTATATTTTATTGTAAAATGTTTTGTAAATTTATTCAAATTGATGAAAATAAGCTGTTTCATTGTGGAAAATAATATTTGTTCATTCCATTTATGCATAAAGTGTGGTAAAATATACATGATTGCACATTTATTGGTTTGGAAAATCCAAGGGAAAATCCAGGATCACAACGGTGGAATAAATGTAATGAAGGACTTAAGTTGTTTTAGCTTGGAAGATATATTAGGGAAAATCTTTTTTTTAATTCTAGGTTCATTCCAAGCACCTCTTTTTTAAACCATACTGTCTCTTTTCTGGATCTTCCGATGCCTAATCTTCCATTTCTTCCTTGAAGGTGTACGAATATAGCAATAGAATAAATCAGAATAATGTTATAACGTACAGAATAATGTCAGAGTAAGACTGCACCAAGAGCCGGCTCCTGAATCGGTACTTCAAAAAGCTCAAACTAGTATAAAAGGAAGAATGTATATTCTATGGGATGGAAGAAGAAATCGCCATTCACATACTTGCGAAATGCATGAAACTACAGAAACCTGGGAATCAATTTTTGACGGCAATAGAATAGAACGTTCCCCGGGGATCAATCTTCTATTCTGCTCTACTGATGCTATTTTAAGATCATAATTACGTATTGAACATAAAGGAGGGAGCATGAAACTGGGAAGAAAGCCAGAGTGATGCCAAATTTCTTAACCAATCTTAAAACCGAATTTTTTGATCTGTCATTTGAATTTTCATCAGTTTATAATTTGAAATTTTCAATAATTTACAAATACAGTTATAGACCAGGGTAGAAGCCTTTAAAAATAATAAAAAGTTTAAAAAAAATAATAGGAGGATGAAACCCATTGGAAGAGGAGGAAAATATGATAAAAATGAAAGGAAAAATAATTTACGGGCGATCTGAGGTCGGGAAGTGGGTGAGTTTTTAAGGTTTCCGGCAAAACTACAACTCCTACATGGAAAAAAGTCGAATGGCAAAGTTGTAAGTAATAAAAAGATCTAAAACTTTTGTATTCACACTTTTTTCACATAACCTCAAAATTGAAGTGGAAAATTTTACAAACCAAGTTTTTGGTTTTTTATTTCTCTTTTAAAAAAAAAAAATTTCCTCACGAAATTTAGTGAAAACTTTTGTTCGATGTTTTGCATTTTCAGAGAAGATTTACTATAGCTGATATTTTGACGGGTGAATTTTCGATTGAAAATTAGGGTGCTTTTTGATATTAAGTCAAAATAGGGTGAAAAAATAAATATTTCAAATCAAATAAATCACAGTGTATTTGGGACAGGTAAGTTGTAAGTTTTGCTGTAAAAGATCAAACTAAAAAAAAAAAAACTTTTTTTTAAATTTCCCACATAAATTTTGAGGTTAAAAAGTGTGAATACAAAAGTTGTAGATCTTTTTATTACCTACAACTCTACCATTTGACTTTTCTCCAAAGGACTTGTAGTTTTGCCGAAAATCGAGATAAACCGTTTATTACCCTTAAAAACTCACCCCCTTCCCCTTCCCGCAAATTATTTTTCCTTTCATTTTTATAATATTCTCCTCCTTTTCCAATGGGTTTCATCCTACTACTATTTTTTTTGGTCTCAAAAATTATCGACCCTGGTCTAGTATTGTTATATGATAAAAAAAATAGTAATCCAGTGTTGATAATAATAATTATACCTTAATATATCGATCGTCGAATATTGGTTAAATATATTTTCTACTTACTTGCACTCTTGATTCCGGCAAATTGATTTTCAACGCCACTTCTTCCCTCATAAAGATATCGGGATACCTTGTTTTTGCGAATAAGGACTCTAGGACGTCCAATTGAGCTCTTGTAAACGTAGTTCTTTCCCTCCTCTGCTTTCTAGGATTCACACCTGCAAAATAGGAATAAACTGGAAATTATGCTATAGCCAGTATATTTTTATACGGAAATAATATTATTTATCAATGAAGTTTATTTTAAATGCCAAAAAGACGTGTCTAATTGTTTTTTTTTCGTTAAAAATGGGCATATAAATTAAGACATTTGGAATTCACGATATTTTAACCAGTACAGTTACATTTATTTTTATAAAATTTGGAATATTCGCAAGGGAGGAGTTGGTTCAGTGAACTTAAATTGCCTCATGTGAAATCACATCTGCAAACAGTGTTTCAAAATAAAACAGTCAATTAGTCATTGTTTACACAATTCAGATGTTTTACACTCTCCCTAATGTTTGTTTTTACCCGCGGTAATATTGAAACTTAATCTTATACAGGGCAACACTTTCTGGAGAAAATCATTTTGACAGATAAAAAGTTCGGTACAAAGTTTCAACAAAGGAATTAACATAATTAGAAATAAATGTACATAGAAGTTCAGAGAATCCTTTTTTTTGTATTATTAATATTACTAGATCATCAATATTATGAACATTCTGGAAAAAACTGTTTTTTCTTAGAGGATTGGAAATGGGACATTAAAAAAACCATATGATGTAATGACTCCGGGAAATCCTTGTTAGAAACAGATCAATTTTCTGTGCAGTTAATAATATAAAAATTTCCTTCAAAAGACAATTTTAAAAATGTTTTGCTACAGGTTCTAAGTTGCGCTGTTATATAGATGTGTGCAGGTATTTGCAAATAATTGTGGTTTTCACCAACTAGTAAGTGTGAGTATAGTAAAGAGTAACTAGGTATAGTAAAAATCACGAATGTTTCTCGTTACGTCATATTTCCCTGCATGTATCAAAGACACACGACAACTTTTTTTTGTCGAAGTAAACTTGACATGTAGGTATCAATAAGAATTTTGTTGCTTGGCAATTTAATGAAAAAACCTCTGAAAAAATTACGAGTCCGTAGGACGAGTAATTTTTTCTCACATACACAATCTTCTGCAGTGTTTGCTACCAACCATTTACTGTCGGCCACCCTCTGATTTCCCCCTTGTGCTGTCTTCGTAAACACTGGGTTATATTCAACTCTTCCGGTCTCTCTTCCACGGTTGTCTGTCTCGATTTTAATAGAATACCTTACAATTTGCTGCTTCTCTGCCTCTCCAAGCCAATTCATACCTTGCAATGCGATAAAATTTTCTTTGGAGGCCTACAGGTTCTTCTTCACTCCAGGACAGTGCCATTTCAAAAATTTCTCGTTTTATGGGAGCATTAGAGCTCATCTTCCTTTTTTCTCGGATTGCTTGTAAAATTTTGAGTTTTGTGTCGCGTGCATTTGTCGCTTTCTTAAACTGTATGTTCGTGAACGGATTAAAAATTCTTTTATAATCTTTAAAGTACTTCGCTTGTAACATTTTTGCTGAAGTGTTCAAATCGTCTTTACTGCACTCTCTTTATAAACTTCTTCATGTTGAATGCTCAGTCACATTAAATAGAAGCTGACTCTTCAGTGGCAATGAGTTAATATTTTTTTCCAAACAAAACATCACAAATTATCGCCAAATTCATGTAGTTGAATTCACAGTATTGCGAGGCACATTATCATTGATGGCTTTTTCAATTTCTCCACTCGAAGACTCTTCAAATCGCGACATTTACACAAATTTACGCAAGTTTGAGAAAAATTGACATAACGTCATCAAAAATTTGTTTACAATGCTGGTTGTCATGCTTTCAAAAGTTAGGTTCCGTTATTGTCGCTGGAAAAGTTAGGGCAGACTTTCGATTTATCGGCATTAACTACAAGTTTGTTACCATAGCAATAAGTTAACTCGAGTACCTCTAGTATTCGCTCTATATCGATTGGAGAGTCTCCAAGGATAGGTAACTATAGCTATTTTTCTTTGAACTTGACCACACAAACCGGGTTAACTATACTTGTATTCCAAACCATGACGTAACAGTTAACCAACCACACAAACCAGCTCACTGAGATAGTTTGACAAAGTAGTTATCATATTTGAGGTTAGGTGTTTGTTTATTTCAGGGTTTCCACAAACCGTTACATCTTAAAAGTTAACCGTGACGTCATGGTATTGTTAACCCGGTCTGCTTGGTTAAGTTCAAAGAAAAATGGTTCTAATATCATCTGCGTATTGAAGCACTAATACGTCGTTGTTGACATCAATAGTTAGTCCATTCAAATTTTTTGAGCGAAAATTATATTCAATATTAGATACAATAATAGAAAAAATTAGGGGACTAAGTGATTCTTCCTGTGGGGACCCTCGGAGATGTTGTACAGTTTTGTTGCTTGATTAAGAATGTTGCGTTCTTGTATATATATTTTAGTATTCGAATATTCTTAGAGCTAATCCCAAAATGATGTTTTAACCATAAGAATAAATTAAAACTAATTTTAAAGATAAATTTATTAATTCGTTTTACCTGAACTAAAAAATTGAAAATAATAAATCCTCAAAATTCAATCTTGTTACAGCGAATAGATGACATCCTGTCTTTAAAGGTGGAATTATAAGCTCAGTTGTTTCCGTTAATCGTAGCTCATAAGTCGTTATTCACGGTTGTTGTTCGTTGGTGATGTTGAAAATTGATTGGTCAAAACACAAGCAGTATTCCCGCATCATCGAAGTGAATCTGATTGGTGACGATAACCATCGAACAATGGATCGGAACAAATAAACGAAATAATTTACTATAAGAGTACGTCGATCACTCATTATTTTTCGTCCTAAATTCATCTACGCTCCTACGTAACTCCTCGACAACAAAGGAGAACATTTTTCTGAATAGCATCGCACAAAGCTCCCCATCATCATATCGTACGCCTTGCCGTATATTTCTACGAGCGTAGAGCAATTGCTGTTACTAGTATCCCGACCCGTTGATTCCAGGACCGCCGAGTTTGGGATCCTGAGCCGATTACCGGGGTGGTAGGTGGTCGTTTCCATGACAACCCTTTCTAGGATACAGTCTCAACCGAACGAGATGCAACTCGAATTTTCCTCTTCGGTGAAAGTTTGGAGTGTCAACAATACGATGTGTTGTGAATACCGACGTAAAAATGGTATTACATAGTCATAAGTTTCTTTCTTTGTCTGTAGTTTATTAAAAATATTGCAAAAATTGATTTTAATTTAAGGGAAAATCATATTTTTAGAGCTAAATTAGCAGTATAGCATTCTAGCGACGAGGAGTATCATTAAAAACCTATAAAGATCGGTGGAATGCACCGATTTTATAGTAACCGAAGTTTTTTCACAGACGAATTTAGTAGATTTAGTGAAAAATCGTTTGTTGTGCTAAAAAAACAACGATTTTATGCGTAAGGTCTTCGTGTGGCTCACCATGGGAAATAAAACGGCGAAAATATCTTTAAGACAAGCAAAATAGTTGGTGTATGAAGTGTAAATGGGAAAATAATCACCAATGAAGACAAGTTCTCATCCATAGGCTCACATAACTACACTTCTCACCAGTTAAACCTTCGGATGGATGGGTTTGTTCCCTATACTACCCCGATATAACTCCAAATAACCTCTGCTCTCTCATGTGCCATGCGCACCACGTTGTTATTATTAGTTCGTTTTAAAAACGCGGTAGGTATATTAATAGTATTTTATGCAACGATCATGTAATGATAGCCATTAAGACACGAGCATGTTGTAGGATACATACGAAACGAGCCGCAGGCGAGTTTCGTACATAATATGCGAGTGTATTAATGACCATTACATGAAAGTTGCATACAATATTTTTTCTACTCCGATTAATAAGAATTATTTAATTAATAATTATCATTTATTATAAAAAACAAGAACAATGAAAGGAACTTCAACAAATAAGTTTTACAAATTGTACAACAAATAAATTTAAAACTTTTGAACATAATACCTAATATTAATTCTTTAATCTTCTTTGTGCATAAATTATTTATTGTACAATTTGTAAAATGTATTTGGGGGGCTGATCTTATTCGGATGGTTGTTGAACTGGAGGGCATATTAAAGTTTGTTTCATTCCTATTTTCAATTGAATTAAAAATTTTATTCGGTACATTTATTTTATTTTGGATATTTTCTTCAATATAACCCTCTGCAACCGTAGTGGATTTCCAACCACCGTGTCTTTTTAAGGTGGTAATATCACTGCCGCCATCTACCAATACGGTTGCAGATGTTCTACGAAAGCAGTGTCCCGTATATAAATTGGGATTGGGAAGCCCTAAAAAGGTGGCAATTTGCTTGCCCAAGTTTCCAAATTTGTTTATTCCAATGTCAATGTCAACCAGGTATCCATGGCTATATTGAATATTGTGCGAATGTCGCATTCATATTGGCTTAAAAATCTGTATCATAATGAAAATTTGTATCATAATGAATATCATTATGATACAGATTTTAGTCTTTTAATAAGCATATTATAAAACAGGAGTAGAAAAAATATTTTTTTATTTCATTAATTCTCAACTTCGATCGTAAATAGGTTTTAAAGAAGTAATTTTACGAAAAAATGTTAGATACCCTTTTTGTAAGGCAGTAAATTTCATATGAAAATTTATATTGTTCTTCTTCATATCCATTGACTTGTTCGTTAGTTCAAAATTTCAAAGTAAAAAAGTTAAACCGAAAACTTTCAGACATTTTTTTTGTATGAAATTGAATATCCTATATAAGAACATTTGTGTAGTTATTTTTTTTTCACTGTTATAGTTTGGCAGTTTTGATGAAGATAGACATGAATATTCGACAGTATTTTCGATATATCTTTTAGAAAAAAGTTAATACAACTTTGTGGACGATATATCCAGTCAACACTCAATGAACATCTAAATTAACCCAAAAAACATTTACGCAATCTTATATTTCTCCGACCCATAATATAACAAAGTTTGTTTTAAGCACTTCCCCTTACAATGTGACGTTTGGAATTTACGCTCAAAATACCCCAATAAAACATCAGTGATTGAATTTGACACCCCAGAGGACGTATATTAACCAGATGGGTAGTTTCCCATGGAAACTCACACCAATTTCCGCGCGAACATTGTGGTTTCATTATTTTCTCTTGTCGCTCGGTTTATACCCTGATTTAAATTTAAATGTTGAGCCGAACTTCTACAGAAACTTTTTATTCTACATTTCTATATTTAAGAGTGATACGATGGCCATAGAACAGTAATTGAAATAGAATATTGGCCGCATTCAGCAGACACTATCGATTACTAATCGCTGAGGATTCGTCTGCTGAATGCGCAATAAAAGTGATGAGTTGTAAAGATATATTGCTAATCGGACGCCATTTTTTCGATCGTTTTAAATTAGCGATTTACGATTACGATTAGTGATTCTTTAATTGTCAATACTGTCAATAGTGCCATTTTGAGAGTTGATGGTAGAATTCGTTTGAATTTTGAATATATTTGTGTAGTTTTTTTATTCTCTTGGTGGGATTTTGACCGATATGGAAGAGGTGGAAATATGTTATGAGTATAAAGACATGTTATACAGAATAATAGGAATACCTGTGTATTGTGGGACTACTCGTTCATAATAGTATTTATTTCTAGCATGTGCTTCCCTTTCCTCTATAGCTAGTAAAGGTAATGGTATAGCTAAATTAATTGCAGCCTGTTCCACTACATTAAGATCTATTAAATCGTCCACAAAAAAACCCAAAATATTGTTGTTCATTTTGAACCGATGGTACACAGAAATATCATGTCCATGTCATTATTGTCAATGTAAATAAATCAACTACTGTAAAAAAGTGCATTCAGAAGAATTGCTCATCATCACGTGACCAATGACTTATCGATAACTAATCGGGTTTTTCTTCTGAATGCGGCCATTGTTTTTTACTAAATGTGACATTTGACTTTAGAAAAAATATTAGAATAGCTATTTTATGATATTACATATTAGTGTTAAAAGTATAGTTGAAGTCTCGAATGTTTCTGGTTACGTCATATTTCCCTGAATGTATCAAAGACACTCTAACTTTATGTGGATATCACTGTCCATGGTAAAGTGGATTTCTTGATTTCTCTCAGTTTCGTTGAAGAATGTGCCCAAAGGTCTTTCCAGTGGTCGCCGATTTTCCTTCTGAAGATTGTTTTCAAATCTGAAGTGAGAATTGAAGATTCTGCGAGTGGTAAGATGTTATTACTGGATGTCTGTATGGCGACTGCATCAGCACGTTCATTCCCATCGATTCCAATATGTGAGGGGACCCAGAGTATTTCTATCATTTTATTTAAATTAAAAATGTGGTGTATTTGCTCTTTAATTCGCATCACTAAGTAATTTGTTGGATACATTTGTTTGATGCTCTCGATGGTGCTTAGTCAGTGATTATGAGGAAGTGTGTTGAAATATGATCGATGCAGTACTGTGTCGCCTTATAAACAGCGTATAGTTCCGCTGAGTATACACTGTAGCCATCAGGAAATTTGTATCCAGAGGTGCTACTGTACGTTAATACTGCTGACGATGTCCCGTGTTCAAGTTTTGATCCATCTGTGTAAACAATTTCGTAGTTTTGATACTTCGCAAGGATGTGTTTAAAGCTATTTAGGATTAGTTTGGTGGGATGTACATGCTTATTAAATTCAGTGAGCTGCGTATTACATTTCACGGTTTGGAGAGTCCAGGGTGGCGAGGCCCCATTTGAACAGTTGTAAATTGGTGGAAAAGTGATGCTGTATTTTTGGCATGTTCTATTAATTCTTTCATAAAATGGCGGAGTTATTCGGGAGTGGGTGAGGAAGAGGGATTGGAATTTGCTGGCGAAAGTGACGTTGACTATGATGTTAAATTTGGTTTTTATTTAGTTCCTCTTATAATTAGATCACCAGAAATACACACCGAACCCTCTAACAATGATGCGCCGCTGGCGAAAACTGTCTTATTGATTTGATTCGGATGCTTATGAGTTATGACGTAGCAAGAAATATTCGTGAATTTTACTGTAACATTTTATTTTGTGAGTGAAAAAGTTTGCAAAAAAACGTGTATCGGTTAATTCGTTTTTTGGTGATTTGGGTTGAGCTGTGTACACGTACTACTCAATAAGGAATAAAGTTGTACTTTGTCTAAAATTTTGTTTATTAAGAATTGCAAAGCGCTTTCAGCTATTAAGCTGTTACCTATAAGTGAGTAAAAGCAAAAATTTAAATGTTTTAAAGAATTTTTTGTTTGAGAGATTATGTTACTCACTCGTCAGGTAGGTATACATGAAAGTCCTTTTTGATAAAATCGACAAAACATTATACAAACAATTATATAGATATTTTCATATTTTGTATCCCATTATGGGTTATCTAAGAGTATGTTTCTTTTACATTTAAAATTTTTTTTTAACTGAACACTTGGAGTGGACCGAAATGAACTATATTGGACATTACAGACAGACATTAACATTATTGAATTGACGTAAATTTTGAAAATGACATTTGACGGTTATAGTGACCATAATACAATAATACTTTTTCTGCCTACCTCTATCCAAAGTATACATTTCCTGGCCTCATTGTAGGGAGCTATGTCGTACTTTTATTCCCTAGGGAGGAAAAGTAAAAGTGACGCCATGGTATTTCAATCAATGAAATAACTTATACGGCATTCACGACCTATATTATATAAGTATAAATATTACCGTTTATTCATAGAACACCCTGTATTTTGCAAAATGGTAGAAATCAGTGAATTGTTATTTTAATTTAACGATTTTTACATTAACAATTTGACTTCAATTCATAGATACATCCGGTTTTCGAATTTAGGACAGAAATATTATATAGCATGCATATCCATTGACATATTAACAGTCTCAAATTGTGTTACGCTATAATGTATCTGTAAGTTATACTTTCGTTTACGTTATTAAAATTGTTTCCTTGTGTTTTAATCAAAATCAAACGAAAATATAATTATGTAATGCCTAATGTTTTCAAAAACATCAATACTTTCAATAAAAAAAAAACGAAGCTATCAGTAATGACTGACGCAAAGGTATTTTTATGGGGTCAGAACACATGTACACAATGTAAGTGTTGCAAAGCCCTAAAGTGCAGACGAAATGACACCACTGTTGTCTACAATTGGCTTCTCTACAACTGATACTCTCAGCTTTCCTATTCTACCCCAAACAGGCCACGTGAAATATATAGGATGAAGATTGATTATTTAGTTACTACTTTTATATTAACGGATAAATAAATATCTGTCGTCGCAAATTGCATGTATATCTAATACAGAGTTCCTCATTTAAATGCTACTTATTTTTTATTCAATTTTCACTCTTTAATAAAATCATTTTTATCACTTTTCTCTAAACAACTAAACTACGCTACAATCCATCGTAATTTAAAGTATCTCTTGTATGTTTGTGAATTTATATTTGCTTTGCTTTACCGCAGGCAGATCCCATCCCAAGTATCTTCATTGTATGGATTAAAACAATCACATAAATTTAATTCCATCCATCGCTAATGATCTCGTTTAATGTATCAGTCAATTTTTGTCGTAAATCAACTGAATTGTACTTAACAGAATCACTAACCAACGATACAACGAATCCGGCGGAAACCGTAGGGCATTACTACAGTAACTATCGTTTCGCTTTCATTAGAATCGTCGTGGAGGTTTTATTGCTTTTCCTTGTATTAAACACTTCTAGTGTTTGAACTGGAAAGGAAAGGAGGGTTACTGATATGTTTATTTAGAGGGGAAAATAGTCTACTTTAGTTGGAGCAGTTCAAAATTCGGTATCTTGATTCAATGAAAGGTAGGGATAAATATCCTAAATATCGTTTAGAATGCACAGTTTTAAAATAATATATACATACATATATATGTATACAGGATGTCAAGAAAGACAAACTGATTGATTGATTAGATCGGCACCATCAGCCAGAGACTTAAGGCCGAGATGCCGCCGAGGACTCTAAAGTAGGACGCGCAATGAATCCGCTCGACTTGGACGACACGGCTCATCGTCCTTTCAGACTCAACAGTCTGCTCTTTCAGAAACTTTTATAATATTTGAGCTCACTTATACTTTTTGAGATATTGCCAAAAAGCTGGATGCCCCTTTTTACAGTTTTTTGTTAATAACAATTGTAATTTTTTCTAGATGCCATCGTATAAACCATCAACTATATTTTCTGGAGACTTGTAAATATTCGCAGGAAATCAACTTCTCGACTAAACTATTCAGACAAATCGGTCTGAAACATGAGAATTAATTTTGACATTTGATATTTGTTACTTTAGGCGCCAACTATGCTGTTATATTATGTAACACTTAAAAGACAACACTCTTGTACAATGCATTTTTCGTTGTGACTGCAATTGATAAAATGCCGGCAAAACAAGAACAGAAGAATCTATATATTGAAATTATATATATGTATATATCAATTAAACTTTTTTACTTTGGTATTTGGGCTATTTATATTGGTCTTAAAACCTTCATGTGCCATGTGAAATATATCCTCGCCGTTAATAGAAACCAACCTGCGTGAGAAACATAAAAAGAAAAGATCATGATTAAAAAGTAGAATGAGCCTCATAAACGTTTTTCATAATCTATAAACGACCCGTGGTACACCTGGAGTAGAATATCTCTAATTTTAAATCCAAATAACGCATTTATCAAACCCATCTGACGTATATTCGGTAATTTGCATCCCAATTTGTTACCAGTAGCTGCTGCTTGAAAAAAAACCAACTCGACAAATCATCGAAATTATATTCCCAAATTTCATTGGGGTATTGGCCCAAAGGCGGTCTGATAAGACCTCTTTAAAAAAAGTCATTGTATTTGAAGTTCCTAATTGGTGGATTGTATAAAGCTCTAGAATCAGTAAAAATGTCTTCAGCCCACATTCCTGCTTGTAGTATTAGAGCTTCTCACTCCTAGCTCAACTAGTTCTGTGATATTTGACCAATTGGAGACCATACTGATCATCTTTTTGGCAACAGTACCTTGTTTCTCAATTGTTTTCATGATCTTTGGATGATCAGACAGATTTTCTGAATAGCCTGTAGGTACTCATCAATATTTTTCAAAAATTCTGCATTACTTTCATCCCTCTGTGAAGACATAAGATATGCCTTACCAACGAGGCATAGGTAACTTTTGACATTTCTTATCACAAGACAGTTTAGCCTATGACATCTCCTAAAATCTGCCACATAATTTGGTTTATGGTATCACGATGCTATTGTGGTTCCATCTGAGATGACATCTCACAGATTTAACTTCATTTTCCTTGTAATTGGAGCCTGGCTAAATTTTTATTTTGTGTCTCACATTTAAGCAATATTCGTAGCAGTTTGCATTGACTGGTATGACCCGATAGTATACAAATCCGTGGATATTAAATCCAGTCCCTCTTAATTTATATAGGAGAGGGTATTGACAACCAAACCAGAGTAGAGAATATTCCTTTTTGGAGGCATCTTCTTTCTAGTGGTTACTTTAAGGGTATTGTGTCTCATCGGCCACTGCGACCTAAGGAAGCATTTGCATACCTTGGGATAGTTAGGAACCTATTTGCGAAAAGCTTGAAAGCTGACGTGCCGAGGGATCGAAACGTTGACTGGTTGCATTGCTGAAATCAATCAATATTGATGGTATTGTGTTGTTTCTATCGTCCATTTTGTACTCAAATGCTTCTTCAAAATTTCCATGTACATGTACATTGTTGATGATGAAATTACGCACAAGACAAATCAGAACGGATTTTTCTAATTGAAAATTTATCAGTAAAAACACCTTTTGTTGAATTCCTTTTTGCATCGACCCAAGTCAGTCCCTGTAGTCGGTATTTGTAAGAGCGGAGAACACCTTTTATGTCCGTAAATTATCACTGGACCAGGCAGCACCCAGTCGTCGGATAAGAAATTTCTTCAAAAATTTCAATACCGGTAGCTGTTGGTAGAATCGAAAACCAAATTGTTTAAGATCACATTTCGACGGGTTTACGTGCGTTTTTCAACGGATTAGATCTGCTTTGTTACCACACGAGTCTTTAATGGCGATTGTGTAGCTGAATATAACGTATCTAAATTAAAGTCTATAAATATGAGGAGTGAAAGTTAACATTCCATTGAAATTTTAATTAAACGTGAAAATGGCGTCAGTTAAAATAGCGACACAAAAAATCCGTGATATTTCGTTTTTATCTACGTTCAATTTGGACCTCATCAAACGATTCCTGTTTTATTGACCATATCCCGGTACCTTTTTGACATGGTGAATAAATCATTTGTTGAGAAAAATTGGGCGTAGATTAAATCTTGTTTATCATACATGATAAATATAATATATACCTACCAATACAAATTCAAACATTAAACGAAATATCTTCTGTATGTTCCTTGAGGTTAGTATTAGCAAAATTGGTATTGGTCTTGCTTTTGCGCAAGACAGAATTATAAGTTTTAGTAAATTTTTCATTTTTTTCTGTTAATCTAGACTAAATTTAAAACGATTTTATTTTTGAATATCCTATTTGTCACTTATTAATATTACTTAATAAAACAAGGGGCTAAAATTTGAAATTGAACACCATATTCGAAGTGGTGTGGTGTGGTGTAAGTTAGTCTCAAAATATATCGTTTTCACTTTTGCCGGTAATCATAAAATTAATGGAACAATTGCAATTAATCATATGGCCAATAGCTGCCAGGTAAAAAAACAATATCTAACTTTATTGGTATGGTTTAATATTATCCTAAATCTAATTCTGTTTCACTGTCAGACTTATCATTAAGATTAATTACAATAGGCTCTATATTATTTTTAATATGAATGTATGATTCTTCAATTTTTATAACGTGCTGTACAGAATTTTTCCAGCTTTGAATGGGTTCCATTACCACTTGTTTTTTTTCAATCTTACGATATGTGAATCCCATTTTACCAATAACTCTATGGAGGGTGGCCCGGCTAATATATTTATATTGGTGTCATCTTCTAGCTTCCTTTTTAGATTGTCCAAAGTAGGAACAATCTAGCTTTCATAGAGGGAATATATTTTTCTTCTTATTATATCCAGTTGGCCATTGTCCAGACGATGAAATTCAAAATCACTACTTTTTTCTTCCACTTAATTTTTCACTGTTAATAATATAACTTATAGAGGATATTGGTGTCTTTGTAAATAAGCAGGTTTCTTTTAAAGCTTTTTGTTTAATAAATCTTCTACTTACAAAAAATCATACACATTTTTCACAATTTGTTTTGCATCTAATGACAAGTGTTCTCGACGCACATTGCGAAAAAAATTAATGATAACTTATAATACTCGTATAGAAATCGCTTTGAAAAAGCACGCTAAAACGGAATATTTAATACTGCCAAATAAATTCAATGCACCCATCATACACCACCGGACACAACAAACATTTACACCTGATGGCCCGCCCTTGCCTTGTCACTGGACTGTTCTTAGGTTTCATTTCAGGTAAAATTCTGTTAAGAAGGTCGTATTTATATGATTGACGAGAAAAGCCAAGACGATATACTTTGAGATAAACTTGAAAGGTTCATGTTAACAATTTTAGTGGTTTGAGAAAAAATGTACCTATGTAGAAAATTTACTAATGGCAAAAATAAACAAAAAAGTAAACTATTTGAAGAGGGGGACTGAAATACCCTTTTGGGGGCTGGAACCCTTTTGCGGAATCAGCTCCAATATAATATTGGAAGAAATAGGTAAAGCCGAAGAAAAGAGAAGATCTGACAATTGGAAAGATCTAGTAGGGCTTAGGCAATCAAAGATTCTTCTGGGTGACTACAACCTGTTGAGATCAAATGAATGCATAAGTCAAAGCAAAACTGCACTAAGAGTTTTAACAGGAATCCTAACGGGACATTGTCGCCTGAATGGACACCTTAAAAAGCTCAAAATAGTGGAGAAAGAATATTGTAGATTTTGTGGAATGGAAGAAGAAACCTCCATCCACATACTTGCGAACTGCACAGTATTTCAGAATCCTAGGGCACAGTATCTGGGAGACTACTGGATAGAAGAAGGACAGTTACCTAAGTTGAGGCCTGCAGATATCCTAAAATTCCTCCGGGAAATAGGACTAAAGGAGCTACTAGTATCTGAGACTCTCCTCAGAAACTAAGTAGAAGTAAGGGGGCACAATAGATCTTTTAGGTCTCAGTGAATGTTACCCCAAAATACATACATACATACATACAAACTATTTGCACACACTTGTTGGGTTTAAATTATACACTTTGTTTTAACTACAATTTTCCCACCAATCAAATAATAATCACACAGACTCTTTTGGAAAATTAAGTCATGAATTTTTCCTAGGGGTTCTTGGTTTGTTTTCAATTACCGCATAGCAGATTAGCATATTATCAGGCGAGTGTCTATGTTTGTTTTTCTCACCCACTAACGCCGAGCCAAATTTGCAGGAGTTGTAACCCCCGGGATATGCGGTGGTTAAGGTTTTAACAGCTACTTTGTTACATAAACACTATTTCCTTGTGGATTTTATAAATACTTTTCACGGATAAACATGGTCACACACATATAAAAACTGACAGAAAGTTAATTATAAGATTTTTAAATACCCTGTATGAGATTTTGATCCAAATACTTAGCACAAGATATAATTCAGAAACTCCTGGAAACAGAAATTCTTTGGTTGTGCCATAAACATAACAGCTTTAAATAAGTTTAGGATAGCCTTGAAGATGCCCAGTCTTCGATAGAAACGGTATTTAAAGAGATGAATGTTCATAAGTAAAATCTTCCATGTTTAAATTTGTATAGAGATTTAATCAGACAAAATTATCGTATACCCCAGTTACAGATATTTAAAAGGGTAGTACCTAGTAGCCTAATCAAAGTACACTTAAAAAACACAAAAAATACAAAAAGCTTGAAAATTCAACATTGGGTATTTATGAGGGTGGTGTTTAGCAGAAAAAGTTTACGATGTTAGACATGTAATTTTCCGGAAAATCGTCGAGTGAAAATTTCTGTTTTTGTTTTTTCGCTCTAATTGTTTAAATAATAAATATACAGAAAAACTTCCAAAACAAAATTTGTAGCTGATGCATGTATCTACAAATGTTGTCTAAAAAGTTTGTCTGTAAATTAAAAAGTTTACGAGATAAAATTAATTTCAGTGGTCTTCAATTCGTGGGTATGCGTGAACGTCCCGTGAGCCAAATTTATTAGCCGCCGACTTAAAAGTTAATAATTTTGGGCTTATAACATTCTGAAAAAATAAATAAACTCATGTAACATGTAAAGAAAGTTCTCAACTTTTAGATAGAAATACTTTCAAATTTGAAAAAGTAGATTTTCTGACTGTAATATCAGTTTATTATAATTCCTATTTAATTAATACTTATCCCAGCAAAAATTCCTTTTGGATTTAGCATTGCAAATGAGCATAAAACATTATTATTATAAAAGCAAAGCCATCAATATTTAGAATTTTAAACGAATACTTCTTAAAAATCTGATTTTTTTGCATGCTTAATTTTACTCGCTTTTTTAGACTTCATTCAATTATATCTTTTTCCGAAATTAATATAATTCAATGAAACTTTACTACTAAACACTTTGAAGCATCTTCTTTCGAAACTACTATACAGTTTTTCTATAAATATCAAATTTTTTAAATAATAGACAATTATTTAAAATAAATACTTAAATCAGAGGTCTGTCAGCAAACCTTCTTTTTATACCGTTCATGATATCATCTAAAAATTTGTGAACTTTATAATGAACCTATTAAGAAGTGATCGCGAAACAAAAGAACACACGTATGGCTCAGGTAAGAAAGAGAAGGGAGTACAAATAAAGGTGAAAAAGCAGGTGAGAGAGCGTGGAAAATCGATGATAATATTTACATTAAAAAAATTTAAACAAATTTTCCCCCCATTTCATATGAAACATTTTTTTCTAAATGTCATTGTTTATTTACTATTTTAAAATTAAAAACATGAAAATTGTTGATGTTCAAAAATACTACTATGGAAATTTCGTATATATTTTAAAAACTAATGCAGATACAAAAAAAAATTTCAGACAAATTTTGTAGATAAATGTATTAGCTACAATTTTTGATTTGAACATTTTTCTGTGTTTTTATTATTTAAACAATTAGAGCGAAAAAACAAAAACAAAAATTTTCACTCGACGATTTTCCGGAAAATCGCATGCCTAGCAGTGTAAAGTTTTTCTCATGTTAATCACAACCCTTTTAAATACCCAATTTTGAACAAAGTTTTTTGTGTTTTTTGTGGCATTTTACGGATATTTTGTGTACTTTGACTACGCTATAGCAACTGCATAATAAATTTTGTATTTTTTCAAGAAATTTGAACCCTGCCACTTAACAAACTGCTGTATAGATATTATTCAACACAATGTTTGAGAAGCTTTATTAATACTAAAAGGGTGTTGCAGATTGTCTGATATTATTAACAAATTAAAATTAGTATAGCAAATTTGAATGTACTAAAAAACACAATTATAAAACAATATAAGTACATTAATAAATTAATACCTTGAGGAAACGGCACCGGTTCCAGAGGATGAGTGAGTCCGAACGGTCCCAATCCCGGCATTGACATCCCAGTTAATCCCGAACCGAGACTGGGATGTGACGGGAAATGTCCGTGGGGTCCGGTGGGTGTTTTTAAATAACCAGCCATGTTCATGTGGGTGAACAGACCACACGCACCGTACCCGGTGGTATCTTCTCCTGGTATGGGAGTCGTTTTGATGCTGGATATTTTCACTGAAATAAAAAAATCAAAATTAGCTTTCTTATCAAAATATACACCAAATAAAATGACATTTGTAAGTAACATTTCCACGTGGGTAAATATTGCACCAAACATATTTTTTCCATTTATAATAAATAGGTATTCTTGAATCGTACTTTCAATATATTGATGTCGGTGTTTGTTTAAAAACCCACAATGGTAAAAATAATCCCTCAGCATCTTACCGACGCTTCAGCGACAAAATACAGGTTATTTGCCAATGCTTAATACATACTAGGAGAAGGTATCCAAGCGGAATTTTTAACAAGTTCTAAGACGCAAATAAACATCCATTTTTTGGAAAAAAGGTAGTGTTATCTTTTAGTTTCAGTTTACAGGTAGATAACGGAAAGAAGGTCCAATAATATAGTAGTACCGTTTACCTGATTTGTTTTGGCAGACAAAACACTTATTTTACTTTAAAATATATCGAGTTTCATATTGATTGCACAGATAAATTGGGCCTTAAAATCAAACTGCATGACTTAAAATATATCTAATATTGATGAGAGCTGGGCTTTTTATTCATTCATTCGATTGCGTTGTGCTCAACAGCCCAGGCACTTGAACTGAATCTTTGTACCAAGTGCTGGGCTTTATAAATCACTAATGCATTTAACAAATTTCTGATTTGCAAACATGCTTGGGAAGAGGAAGCATCATATTTAATGGGATTCAGCGAACATAATACTAACCCAATAGTGAAAAACGAAATACTTACCTGTGCTTTAATACAACTGAAGGGAGAGAAATTTGATTACCAATGTCATAGAAAGAAATTAAACTACATCGCATAGCCAACAATTTTTTAAATCTTGCACTACAACATTTTTATCAATCGTCTAGTGCCTAGTTGTCGATTTTTTGTCAGATAGGAAACCTTCTTAAAATAACATATATTTTCTAATAATGTTGATAAATATATAGGTCACACTAAATAATATTAAAAATAAAGAAATATAGAACACAAAGAAGATTATACAGAATAAGATTGAGTTGGCAGAGTAGGTATTTAATACAGATGCTGCTAGTTGCTGAAGAAAGAAAAACTACAGAAGAAAATGTATATAAAAAATAGATTCATGGGATCCATGTGATATATTCATTATTTGGAACTGTCACTCACAGGAAAAACAAAAAAAAATTATTGTGGTTCAATTTCCCGTAAATAACAAGCCGTTCCGGCCAAATCGCAGTTGCCGGAATATTAATCTTTTTAAAATAGGTAGGTTGAATATATGAAAAAAGCAGGAAAAGTATTTTGAACTTTAATAAATTGAGAGTCGTAAATCATTACAGTTTTATGCTTTAGATAGATAGAATATGTAAAATATCGTTAAGATGCAGGAATTTATAATATTTCCATATAAATCCCGATCCGGCCAGAATTCCGGTTTCGGTCGGACCGGCTAAATACTCGATCCGGTACATCCCTATAGCTAGAAGTATTTTACTTTTAACAATGTCATAAAATGTCACTTTAGTCACTGACAGCATGCGTTAAAAAGTATACTTTTACTGACGTTTGTAGGAATAGTTATTTTTTTAAGACCGACCAGAAAATATATTCTTTCTGGACAATTATTCGTCCAGAAAATAACGTTTTGCCGATCAAGACCGGAAAATGGAAGTGAGGGACCGGCAAAAGCTTTTTCCGGTTCCTCGACAATCTACCTTGATATCGTTACTATGACAACAACGTTTCGATATATTGTCGAGTGATGACAGTTTGTTGATTTTTAATTTGTCGTTCATGTCGACTTCGCAAATTTAACAATAATATGAATTTAGATTTTGAATTATCCGATAAAAAGTTAAATGTATATAGAAGTGTCTGTCTTAAAAAAAATATTGTCCACGCTTCCAGGACTCGCCTACGGCTCGCCCCGGGAATCTGCTTGTCTCGACCTGAAAAATACTACTTTCCGGTCTTGTAACGTAAATTACTATTGTATGCCAAGGACTGAAAGTCTGTTGCTCGCCTCGCTTCGCTCGCTTCAGACTCGTCCAACAAAGTAGTGTTTCAGCCGCGGCGTACACTACATTTTTTTGGCAGCGATTTAAATAAATATACTAAAATAAAATTCTTCCGAGAAAATAATTAATTAATACAGAATTAATAAACAATGTATTGAATATTACTTATGAATGTAACCTACGTATTTGTAATATTAATAGATTTTATTTATTTGCAAAAAGTATCCAATATTAATTGTACCTCCAGGGCAATTATTAATTTTTATTGCACCAGATGAAGAAGGAAATTAATACTGTGTCAATAGAACTGTCAACATGGACGTGGGTACAGTTACATCTAGAAAGTTATTAAAGCTGTCTACCCCAGAGCAACCAGAAAGTGTACGGAACTGTCACTTTCAGCACATGGAACTTACAAAACGTAACTTTCGATACATAAATGAATACAGAAAGAGCTACTTTCCGAAGTAGCGGTCAAAAAAATAAATTTAAGAGACTGAAAACTTGTTATTTATTGATAGAGTACCTAGCACGTTGTTGTTACTGTGGCAAGTTGCTTTAAACCCGCAAAGTATCTTTATGTACATAATACGCATCACCACAAAATAAAAATAAAAACATTTTTCTTGACCGGTAAAAAGGTAAAATGAAGTATGTGTCATTATCCATTATTAATGCCAAACGGGTTTGAAAAGTCTAATCAAACAGCTGACACTCCGAATTAATAACAACTTGCGACAAATCCAAACTGTCAAAATAGAAACGGGTAGGAATAAGCTAGAATAATTTCAATATTTATTTAAAAAACGTTACGAACCTTGCAATAGATACTCCAAAAATTACAAACGCTGTCACTACACAAACTGTCAAATCACTAAAAACAATTTTAAAATAATATATTACTGATCACGTCGATAGTCCGAAACTGCGTTAAAAGATAGATAAATTAATATCGAGCTGTCCACCCTAAATAGTATTAGCAAACTGACTAAATTTCCGATTGTAGGTAACGACTCAAACGGGTAACAAAGCCATCGATGCTGGAGGGATCATCCCTCGATAGTTTTCAAGGTAGTGGGGTAAGGTGGAGGGTGGTACAATTGGCAATTGTTTATGAATTACCTGGGCGTGAGACTATGCAGTTTCTAACTTTTGGTTTTTTTTGGCCATGTTTAGTTGGGGATTTTTACCTGTGTACATTATTGGACTTGCTCTGTAAGTTTAGCTACAAAATTTATTAGATAATTAACTTTTTAGACATTCTTGTGGTCTTTATAATTTATTTTAAAAATTCTTGTCGAAAAATTATGGAACCAGTTAAGTTTTTCTACGAGATTCATAATTACTAGAGGATCCGACAGACGTTGTCCTGTGCTAACCTCTTGTCTTATATTATACAAATTTTTTATATTGATTAAAAATTTGTTACTTATTTTGGGTAAAAAAATCAGATAATTTCGTTAATTTTTGATAGAATCTTTCCCCATAGATCTACTCTTTTTTCAATTTCCCCGGCAAACAAATTTGTTTTTGTGAATTTGACTCATATTTTTAATGATCTTACCAAAGACTCCTATACAAAATGTCAACTAAATCAGACCAACTGTTTAGGAGAAGCTCAGCATGAACACGATTGCAGCACCACCTACCGGGACTAATTGTGAATCTAAACCATGCAGTTTCTTACTCAAATACACACACACACAAAATTTCATCAAAATTGGACTAACCGTTTAAGAGAAGTTCAGTATGACCAGATTTCAGCGCCACCTACCGGGACCAATTGTGAATCTAAATCACTCTCGAATATCTCATACATAAAAAATTTCACAGTTTAGGAGGAGTTCAGTGACATACACCCGCACAGAAGAAATAGGTTATAACGATATTACGTTATCATTCCCCATATTATAAAAATTATAGTGGGACTTTCAGTATGTAGTATGTTTACCCAGTGAAACACTAGACGGGTAAATGTTTTGTAAAACATATTTTTGCTAACGTAAAACATCTAATAATATTAATATAACATTTTATCATTTAAAAATCTATTTAAATTTTCAACTTGTAACACCTTATAACATTATTTAACAATATCTTCCTAGAAATAAGAGCTCATAATGTATAGTGAAATCATGCTTCAAGGAATTATTTTGGTTGTCCAAATCCCAAAATTCTCCTGATATGTTTCAAGGTCATTTAAATAACTTCTCATCTACCTTTTAGACTTTCAAATTGACTTTTATTTGTTCAAGTTTCTTTGTAATTATTGCATTGTGGCAAATAAATAAGTTTGAATCTTCTAAGTTGAAGAGATCATAAACATTTCCCAATAGACAATAGATTTTGAAAAACTGCTCCACGATCTTTGCACTTTATATATTGTTTATCAAAAATAAATGTTATATCTGCAAAAAATTGAGGTTTCAAAGTAGAAATGCAATTCAAATATCTCGCAAGAACGCTAAAATAGTAATGGCATATCTATGACATCATGCTTTCGTAAACATTTGACATCTTTTGAATTATTTTGAGCAGAAGTTATGAATTCTAAGGTGGTCGGGGTCGAGTTGTCTCCCGAACCGGACGTTATTACCTGGATTAGAAAAGGGTCATTTCTCCCATCAATTCAGGTATACTTTCTTAAATTCCACAAGTTGATAATTAATTGTGAGTTAACAAATCAATAATTGAGGAAGTGAGATAATATTATAATGTAGAATTTGTTATTTCTTTAAGATTCAGTTTCACTATCTACCTACCTGTCTTAACGGGAGACATTGTTAGATACAGAACGCTACCCAAAGGTTAAATTAAAAATTTAAAAAAGATTTGGTCTGATTTCTCAAAAAATTGAAAAGAATAGTGAATTTTATATTTACATGACCTGGTGTTTTACAATCTTTACTAAAGAATTACTTGGTTCTTTGAGAACTAATCTTTAAAAACTTCGCGTTGCTGTATACCTCATGAAAGACAACATAAAATATACCAAATGTTCTATTGAAATAACCAACAAAAAAGTCAATTCAATGTTTGGATAGACAGTGATTTAGTGTAATACGAACAAAACTACAAATCCATATCGACAATGAATAATGTTTAATATTAACTTTATATAAAAAAATATAATCTTAATACAGCCCTGTACCTTTACCTTTACCTGTGCGTATATATATACCAATTTCTACCTACCGTTTTATAGACAAGACAATAACTGAAAGTTTCACTCACTCACTACGATCGTATCGAACTTAAAAATCTGGATTGAGATGCAGTTCAGTTTTTAATCCTCACTTTTGCATTACAGTAATGCGGATTAACATTCATTTCAACGGAATAATTACAAGATTAACTTCGTAATAGGTAAACAACAGCTTATAAAACGATCTGGTTGAGTTTCCATTATTATTGTTATATAAAATCATTGTTAAAAGATTTTAATTGTATTTAATACAATTATTTGAAAGTTTTGGAAAAAATAGATATTAAAGACAAGTGGAAGGAAATAGAAAACAAGTAAGAACGAGAATAAGAAGTACTATAAAAACATACAAGTGTATAGGATAAGTCAAAAGTGTGTCCGTAAAGTATGGAACAAATTCATTTTTAGCTAAACTGACCATTTTAAGAAATAATCCTGAAACACGTCGATTTTTGATTTTAATTTACCGTATTTTAAAATAATATTCTAATATACAGGGTGAATTACTTTCGAGTAATGACGTCACCGTCATTTTTTTTTAAATGGAACACTCCCATTTTGTCTCAATTTTCTGATTACTCTAGCTGAGCTGATTCCAAAAATGTATCACATGTTGATTCCAATTGGTACAGGATGGACAAAAATACAATAGTTTTGTGTGTGCTCATAAAGTAACACGTAACATTCTTTATTAGTTAAATTAACAATATTATCAAAAATACTTATTGTCTAGCGGATGAAATACATGACTTTATAAATGTTCGAACAGCAGCCCTTGTTGTATTTGACAGTAACCCAAACGGTGTACAAATTCTTGTTGAGCCTTGTTTATTGTGTCTTGAGAAATATTGTTTATTGCTGTCCGAATTCTCTCTTTTAATTCTCGAATATTTGCTGGTTTTGTTTGAGACACAACATTCTTCAGATGGCCTCACATAAAATAATCCAAAGGATTGAAATCTGGTGACCTCGCTGGCCATTCAATAGGTCTACGTCTACCAATCCACCTGTTCGGAAAAAATTCATCTAGGTACCTTCTAACATCTACAGCTTAATGTGGAGGTGCACCATCCTGTTGAAACCATAAACTTTCATCAAAACCTCCGGGATTACTTTATGAGCACACACAAAACTATTGTATTTTTGTCCACCCTGTACCAATTGGAATCAACATGTGATACATTTTTGGAATCAGCTCAGCTGGAGTCATCCGAAAATTGAGACAAAATGGGGGTGTTTCATTTAAAAAAAATGATGGTGAGGTCATTACTCGAAAGTAATTTACCCTGTATATTAGATTATTATTTTAAAACACGGTAAATTAAAATCAAAAATCGACGTGTTTCAGGATTATTTCTTAAAATGGTCTGTTTAACTAAAAATGATACTTTACGGACACAGTGTATAAAATAAAGTATATCTACAAAATAAAATATTTAAGTAAAAAAACAGATTTTAATGGTTTACAGAGACTCCTCAACGAATTTTTTGACTAAATAGGTAGTAGCCTTTAAAGTCACTGCCTTTAGTTATTAATACCATTTTAATGTCCTTTTTGTATCTGAGCTGAAAGAGGCATTTTTCTAATTTTGAAGTTTTACAGTGGGGGAGTCGTTGAGAGTTTGAATGTCTTGTATAATATCTTCTGTATATTCTTGTGGTATATTCATTATTCTTTTTGTTATTAATTTTGGAAAATAAAACCACAATATTTTATATAAAGAGTCTGGTATATACCTAGTAATCATGTCTATACGAACTAGTTTCAAAATTAGTGAAATTTTCTTTTACAAATAGAAGAGATATAGACATTATCGAATGACAGGTTTTTGTGTTTCATGAACTTGGGCTACTAGTTTTCCTAAATTGTAGCCCAAATATTTTTCGAATAATTGTTTTTTTTTGAGTTACAAAAATACTGTTGCTGTAAATAGAATATAATGATATATAAGATAGGAGCAGAGTCGTATTGGAAGAGAGGATACGGAACAACCATTTTCTTCAAATATTTTAAATAATTTGGTTATAGGAGTTTTAGTTTTTGAAAAACAGTCATATATTTTCAAGAAACGATAGATATGACCTGAAAATTCTAGGTAGGACATAAAAATTGTAATGACGCTTGTAAGATTTATTTTTATCGATGACCTTGTAAATTTGAAAAAAGCCAGAAGAGGTACTTTTGTTTGATGATTTGGACAAGAACAGCTAAAATTATCATACAAAGGTTATACGTTTTTAATAAATACGTTTAAGATGTTTTACCCCATAAAATACTTAATAAGTGACATTATTGTAGTTTGACCAAAAAATGTTTACCGCTATAATAATAACAATCATTTTTATAAAATTATAAAATAATATTTACTTCAACAAATTTACACCATCTAGTGTGATGAAAGTCAAAGTTATACAGGGTGTTTCATTACTCATTAGGAATATTTTAAATATAGAAATCAATTTATACCAATAAATTTCAAATACCTATTACCTACTCAATTTTTTCCGTTGGATAATTTCCTATCAGCACCTGTTGTGTTGAGTTTAATAGTTATTTTCTAAAAATTATTCTTAGAACGTCTAGCCATTTCGGGGGTAGTTGTTCTGCGAAAACACGCTTACAGTTAGGAACCAGGTACCAACGAAAGGATTATCCTTTAAAGTTTTATTGCCTTTCCAACTATAAACAATATATTCAGAAACTACCTCATTAGAATCTTTAAAACCCCCACAAATTTATTTGAATAGAATACCGGTGGTCAAATCCAACCACCTGAGGAGAATATTAACAATTTCTTATAAATTTGCTATATTGGTAATAGCGGGTCGTTGTTGTTGCTATTCTACTTAGTACTCGAGGCGGATATAACAGAACTGTTGAAATATTAAATGCTTGGGGCTCGGTTAGGGTACTTCGTAGGATCAGATACACTTTTTTTCAACTCCAAAGGGGGCAATATGTATACATTGACGAGTGACGATTTATGTTGAATAGGTTTGATTATTAACATTTTTATGGTTCTCGCTTTTACACTTAGAACAAAAAATTGCGACCCTGTTCCTGTATTCTAGGATCCAGTGTCCTCCATTAACTTGTCAATGCGCTGGAGCTTCTCTCCATCGAAGGAAACTATGCTACGAGAAAATTTGCCTATCAATTGCACTGAACAGTTACTAGAGTTCATATAATAGCTTTCTTGGTGTGCGTCATCGTTTGTGACGTATATCCAGGTTTTGGGTATGTCGATATATTGTTTTTTATTTTGATATATAGCTAACGTTTAAATTCATAAATAAAATCATCAGGATCGTATTCAGCCAAATTCGAAAAGACTATGAAATTAATAATACTTGGGATATCTAAACACTGCAAAATAAAACAAATTGTATATTCAATTTACATATGAAAATAATTTTACATTAGAAAATATAGTCCTGTAAAAGAATTATACAGCGTGTTCAATTAAGTCTGCACCCTATAAGACCCTATTTTATTCTTAAGTTTTATGGAAAAAGTTATTCAACACTCATCATTCTTATTGTTAGTGAATTTAATTGTTTTATTTGTTTAAATGAGGCCACTGTCTTATTGGCGACCGGCGAGTTGCATCCCAAAAAGTAAAATTTTACCTGAACGAAAAAAGGCACCGTCGAATTGCATCTGTAATTCAAAAAGGTGTTCATTAATAATCACCTATCTTGGTCAAATGCTGGTCAAATTTTACAGCAATGTTGCCGATATATTATTGATGTTTTTACTGACCCCATGTAATTTAATGTTCATAACTTTAAACAAAATAGATAAAAATGAAATATTTAAGCAATCCCAATGAAATATATAGGATTAACTTATTTTATATTAATTTCACTCATTGTTATATAAAAAATACTAACTTGGTGCACTGAAGTTGAAGGTATCAATTTTTTACAAGCTTCTTTTTCTAACTGAAAATACTTGAGAACTTTCAAAATAAGATGCTGCTCTTTTTTCGTATATCGAGGCATACTTTTGTAGTATCTAAATAAATAAAATGCTAACAATAAGATTAATATTCACTTTTCATAAATTACAATTGACCGTAAACAACAAAGTATAGACCTGACGAGAACTGTCAGTGGGACATTGTCTCTACGAAAGGTACGTCTGCATCGTAAATTGAACGATATAATTTCGCTCGATCAATAGGTCGTGCTTGCGCGTAATCTAAACATCAACCAATCAAATTTTTGTAAGTCAAATATTAGGTTTAACGTTTGTAATACGTTTAAACGGTTCATTATTGAGATATTTTGATTAGGATTTATCACAGACCTCCCTTTTTTCTATTTCTTAAAACGTAATGTGTTAAAAGGACATATTAACAATCAGTGACGCACACCAAAAAGGCTATTATATGAACTCTAAACCGATTTCCATCGTAGGTTTAATCATGATTGCAAAGTACTCTGTTGCATTTAATTCCTTCCTAAAAAAAGTTAGGTAGGTACAATGTTTTGCAACGAATAATTTTAAATATAAATTTAATTTAATTTATTTTTCTATTGATATATAATGAAAGTACAAATGTCAAATGTAAGTTATTTGACACCTACGTTTTTATTAAAAAAATAATGTAATTTACTACAAAAATTGAACATACATTTTTGAAATCGCGACGAAAAACTGCTTGGGCTTTTGTTCCTTACCCGTAAATGATATCTCAACTCCATAATTTTTAACAAATTGAACCATTGTTATTTTTGTCGAAAACTTTTAATTCACTCGGTATACATTTTTAAATTCCTTCAAGTGAATATAACATTTGAAACATAACTTCCATGCAACTGACGTTCCACTCGTTTTGATATATTCTTTACAATAAAAAAACATTTTAATTTCCTTGTCTTAGCTGCACAATCAAAATCCAATAAACAACCCAAAAACTCTATGGATTGTATTTATAAGAAGGTTAAAAGAGTAATCGTAGTATAAGAAGGATAATCGTAGAAAATCCTCAGTGGTTCAAACCAGAGGGCTTATAAGCAGTTTTAAAAGCCCGAACATAGTAAGTACACTTTAGGCGTGCCTTTTGCATTGACAAACTAAATAGCGTCAAAGCACAGCTTTGGTATACACACGCGTCAACTTTTATAATATTATTTGGTTATTCCTGGTTCATCCTGATTATCCTGGATTATTCTACTTAAACTAGTTTTCCACTCTTTCAGCTAGGATGCGGTAACAATTGATATATTTTCAAATATTGTTCGACTTTGTGGTTTAAATCCAAAGACAAAGATTAATAAATCTGTTTTACATACAGGGTTTTTCAGGATGAGCGCTAATTAGATCAGAAAATTACCTTTCTTAAGTAAATTATTTTCTACAATTTTATTGTTGTACTACAATGTGGTATCCATTGGCTTGTGCTGATAATGAGAAGTCTTATTGACAATTACAATATCAAATATTAAAATTCAAATCCAGACAGAAACAATGTTACGACACTCTTCAAATACTATCCCATATTATTATATGAGCAATTACGAAAAGAGCAAGTAGATCAAACTGCGAAATTATAAGGTAGGAAGGATTAGATGGAATTGGAAGGCTTTGCCTTGGTAGATCATGGGGTTATAATCTCCCATCTTTAGAGAGTGCGAAAAATGAAAAAGACTTTCACGCCAGTTGTTTAGGCTCGTACTGTTTAATACCCTATAATTTTAAACAGCAACGAGTTCGATTCAGGGCTCAATTGTTGTATGACTGTGTATGCGAGTTCCCCAACTTTATAATATATAATTGATTTTTTATGTATACAAAGAGGGCATTTTGAGTAAATTCAATTTTATTCATGTCTTTGCTGTTGAAGATATTTACGACTGAAAATATGCAGCTATTTTTTCCAAATAGGCAAATGTATATTTATTAAAAATACTAACAAATAAAGTAAAATATAAAATAATATATTGTGTAGATATTGTAAATGTACAAGAAATTTAAAAAATTATTATAGATCTATGGAATTAAAATTTGTAAAAAAAAATACATCATTTGTGATTGTGATGTCAGTTTGAAAGATAAAGTAATCAATTTGAAATAAATTTAAAATTAGCTATCAGGGGGAAAGAAAAAAAATTGAATGTGGGTAGAGATGGTAATGATTATTAAGGGGGAGATTGATTTTTTGAGAGATAATTGACAGGAAGAAAGATAGTAAAAATTTAAGAACCCACAAAATTTGGAATAGATTGGACTAGAAATTATAATTGGGATCATTCAAAATTAGTTGCGAAGAATATTGAATATAAAATTACAAATGATGTATGAATATGGAATATAAAAAAATAGAAATTCAAGTTTCAAGGATTGATTTATATTAAACCACATACAGGGAAGTAATATTTCAAATATATAATTTTTTGAGAACTGAAAAGAACAAAATTCGTAAAATTTGGAAAAGAATAGAAATTTAATATTGTTTATGACGTTTAAAAAAAATTTCTAAGGATATATTAAAAATTAAAATCAATTCTTTGAAAAACATTTGGTAATAGAACATAGGTATTAATATAAAAATCTAAAAATTGTAATGTATAATGGAATATAAAATAAATAAGGATAGTTAAAGCAGAATTTTATTTTTAAATTAGTTAAGACTGAATCCAAAGCCCTGAGATAGAGTTTCTTAAATCTTAAATCAAATAAATAATTAAACTTAAAATATATAATCTAAAATAATCAGAGAATAATAGTTATTTGTTTTACATAAGCATAAAAGCACAAGATTTAATGCCGCGGCTGGTGTGGCCAAGGCATTAAATCTGCTTTTCTGCCGTGTGAAACATATAATTTTTTCTTCAAATTTGTTCCAATTCCACGCAAAATCGACTTTTTCATATTTAAATTGCGTTTCATTATCAATATCCAAATAACTAAATTATTTTATCAAAGGTAACTGGGCCCTGCGTTACTATGTTTACCGCTGATGACGTTTGTTGAATATGTTTGTTTACTGTTTACTTTGTCATTGTCAATTTTGAAAAGTTGTCATGTTAGAAATGGATTTACTGCAAAGTGAGGATGAATTGATGCAATTAACACCACCTGAGATAAGAGACCAGGCGCGAGATGTGGAATTTAACCTTTTTACCGGAAAAATCAAGAACTGTATATGAACTCACATACAGCAGATTCATGGAATATAGACAGAAGAAATAGTATATTAAAGTATAAGTGGATATTAAGGTCTTTAAAACACGCGCGATTTTTCGAGCACGACGGCGAAGCCGGAGTGCTCGAAATAGAGCAAGTGTTTTAGAGACCAGTTATCCACGAATACTTTACGCTATTTTTTTTTATTGGTGATCTTTGAAATTATAAATATATACTGGTATCTATTACTACTACAACAACAAGAAATGGAAATAAGAACTAATAATGTAAAATGGTTGAATTCGTGATGCTTGCGTTGTCATGGAAATGAGAAAAACATAAACTAATTTGCATTTTGTCTTTAAGATTTATTGTTGTCACCGAAGTGCATAAAAATGAATTCTAATATCGATTTTTTAAGTAGTAAAGCAGAATCGTGGTTAGTACCGCAAAAATCTTCTGATGCGTATAAAGAAAATTGAAATTGTTAAATATTGATCGAATAAAGGTTTTGACGTTACAAAGTACTCCTGTCAGATCAATAATAAAAAAATTGTCATTTAGACTTCGTTTCTCGAGTTGTTGATGTTGCCATGGTAACTTTAAAAAACGCGCGTTTTTGAAAGTTCGATTTAAACACGCTGAGGCGTGCTTTAAATAGGTAAAATGGTTCAACAATAAAAAAAAATATAGGATCTTTCTCTGACAATGTGCTGATTGTCTATTTGTTTCATTTAAATTATTACTTGGAAGGTTGCCTAGCAACGAACTTTTTCTGCCTAGGCATTAAAAGTACAACTTCTAAGCCTGCCAAGTGTCATTAAAAGGCCGCTTTTAATGTCATTTGGAGAAAAAATCAAATAAACAAAATCAATATAATATATACACATTTATATTTAAACATAATAACAAATGTCACTGCAAAAACTGATAGTAAGTATAATAAATAATTAAAATTAGAAGCTAAAACATTATAAAACGAATTTATGATTAAATATTATTAAAAATTTTCAAATAAAAACTTGTTTTTACAATAAGTGAACTGAAACACTTAGATTAGATCTTTTACGAACATAAGTTATTTAGCAGTTAGTATGTTACTCATAAGTTCTTGACTTAGAATTACACTCTATGATTATCTAACACCTTCGTTTTTATAGACCGGACTTACATGTCCCGTTTTTTCACCTTTTTAACCCTTGCTTATCAACCCTTAATGTATGTCCCGTAACCTATAGAGGTACAACCCAATTTCCTGTTAATATTTAAATCTAAGTAAAATAAAAATATACTGAATGTATACTTTGGATAGAGGTAATAGGTAGAGGGACCGGCAATAGTAATTTACGTTACAAGACCGGAAAGTAGTGTTTTTCAGGTCGAGACAAGCAGATTCCAGGGCGAGCCGTAGGCGAATCCTAGAAGCTTGGAGAGACCTGAAAAACACTACTTTCCGGGTGCGTGACGTACAATATTTTTTTTAAGACAGACACTTCGATATACATTTAATTCTTTATCGGATAATTCAAAATCTGAATTCTTATTATTGTTAAATTTGCGCACTCGCGAATTAAGTTTGACATGAACGACACATTAAAAATCAACGAACTGTCATCACTCGACAATATATCGAAACGTTGTTCTCATAGTAACGAAATCAAGGTAGATTGTATTATAAAGCTTTTTCCGGTCCCTCACGTCCATTTTCCGGTCTTGATCGGCAAAACGTTATTTTCTGGACTAAAAATTGTCCAGAAAGTGTATATTTTCTGGTCGGTCTTGAAAAAAAGCTTTTTCCGGTCCCTGATTATTCATTTTTCCAATCGCTCTTTAATAATACAATCTACCTTGATTTCGTTACTATAACAACAACGTTTCGATATATTGTCGAGTGATGACAGTTCGTTAATTTTTAATTGTCGTTTATTTCAAACTTATTTCGCGAGTGCGCTAATTTAACAATAATATGAATTCAGATTTTGAATTATCCGATAAAAAATTAAATGTATATCGAAGTGTCTGTCTTAAATAAAATATTGTACGTCACGCAATCGGAAATTAGTGTTTTTCAGGTCTCTCCAAGCTTGTCTCGTCCTGAAAAACACTACTTTCCGGTCTTGTACCGTAAATTACTATTACCGGACTCATTTTTATTCACTTTCCGGCCTATCTTTAATGAAAAAAATAATAAAATAGTTAGTCTAAGATAGCGGTCAATTGGTTTCTATAGTAGCGGAGTTTTGTATTATTTAAAACTATAAAATAACTTGACATGTTTTGACGTTTAGTAACTTGACATTTATTTTAAAATGGATATTCAAAATGATGCATTTGATTATTGTTAAATAATGGAAGATGAAATTATACCAAATGAAATTGTTAAGTCGGCCACCCAATCAACGTTTGATTTATTAACGATTGTTAAAAAAAATTGTTAAAATTAGTTAATAAAGAGTTCTTGTTATAAAAATGTAAACTGAATAATATGAAGTTTATGGTACAACAATGCCCGTTTTAAAAAAAAATATTGTACGTAATACGTCCCAAAAGTGCTTTTACTGGACTCGCCCTGCAATTTGCCCACTCGTCCAGTAAAAGACCACTTTCGGGACTTGTTACGTAAACTACTATATCGGCGTTCGCTATTTTTGATTGCATTCAATGCACAGATAGCTGGCCTGTAGTTGGTACCCATAGAAACATAATATTTTTTTTGAATAATATGATACTGTCAGCGACTGTCATTATCCGATTTTCAAGAAATGGCTCAAGATGAATTCATTCCTGAGGACATTTTGCGCAAATCTCATGAAGCCATCTGATACCCAACAAATCGTCGTCCCGTTAATATGTGAAACCGTGTAAAATTTCATTACGGGATAGTAGCACGTAATATTTCATTACGTGCTACTATCCCGTAATATTTCATTACGTGCTACTATCCCGTAATATTTCATTACGTGCTACTATCCCGTAATATTTCATTATACGTGCTACTATCCCGTAAAAGTCTATTTTCCGGATTGAAATCAACTACGTAAAGGTATGTTTTAGGGTACAGTATGAAATAAAAGTGTTTTTCCTTCCAATATATCCCCCAGAATGAGTTCTTTTTATAGTAGTGTAGACAAGTGATTATACTTTTGAAGTCCTAAGTTTTAAATGGAAATTCAACAGTACGATGTCTATAAATATTAACGATGTTAAGGATGCATCTAATGAGAAATCCTTCTTCTGTTATAATAATAGAATAATTAATTTAATTAACAGGACATTCTCTAAAACTTTATGCAGCTTAACATTTTTTCTTCAATTAACTCTCCGAGATTGAGTCTTTGAATTATTTTATTATAGACATCATTATCGGAAACATCCTGCCAATTATCCGAACGCAAAAATATTCACCAACTAAATAATAATATTTATCTATAAAAAATATTGTTATGCCTATAATGAGACACTTAAAGTTATTAACTGTAATAGTCGTTAATGTACATGTAGGTATACGTTGATAATTTACTACAAAAAATAAATCCACTTATAGTTTAGTGGATTATGCAGAGATATTGATAAAACTGGTACATATAATTAACAGCGCAGCGTTGCCGATCTTAAAGAAATACTGGTGTTTTTACTGATTTTTAGGCTGTTTTAACCCAGAGTGGTGACTATTTTATTAATCGCTCTGTGCATCTGAATTTTTTTCTCTTGAATCACATAACTCCTTTGTTGATTGCTTTTTTCGTCCAGGTACTGACATTTTAATTATTATTTAGAGACAGTTTACTGACTGTGCCATGTGTTGTTTTTTATTATTTAAATAATAGTATATTATTAAACGGGCAATTTATGATAGACATTATTCACGCAGGGTGAAGTCACCCGAGTGAGTAATGGCCATAAATTGCGAGTAGAATACTATACTTCGTCCACGACCATTTATTTCTTTATTAAATAAGGCGAGTGTAGAACGGAAAGTAATAATTTGGTATTATTGACAATTCTAACGTCAAAATGAATAAATTTCAGGAGTACGTTAAATGTGACATATAGAGATGGGCGATACTGTGTAAAGTATCGATACACCGTACCGTTATAAATATATTGTTTTAAAAATATCAATAAAGTATCAATACTAAAAATGTCGATATTCTATCGATACGATATATTTCAGAAACAAATTTCCTAAACAAAATACGCAGATTTAATAGTTTATTTCATATTGTACCCCCATCTCTAGTCACCTTATGTACCGAAATTTTGTGAGTGTTGAGTTGTCATGTGATTTAAATGCAGAAGCGTGAATTATGAGTTCATAATTCACTCTAGTAGATATATGGGTACCATATACCTTTTGTTAGGAGGTAAAATATTGACTTATTATTAAGTGGTCGTGGACAAAATATATATTACATTGACATTGTTCTACAAAGTCTGTCTGACAACCAACTAAAATTTTACCTGAACGAAAAAAGGCAACCGTCGAATTGCATCCGTAATCCAAAAAGGTCTGTTAATTAACCTATCATGGTCAAAGGCTGGTCAAGTTTTACAGCAATGTTGCCGATATATTATTTGAATTTTAATTTTTATAAAAATTGGAACATATATCTGTATGAGATCTGAAAATTGTCATCATACTTTCTTACGCTATATTTTAATAAAAAAAACATAAGATATTCTTCTAACTTCCCTACCCTAACCCAATCGAAAAATGGAATTGTGGAATTGTTTAAATTAAATTAATATATCATTCACTATATTGTTATAAAACTGTATTAGTCGCAGTTTCGGAAATAAAATTTAATATCAATTACGATATCAGAACAAACATGACAACAATGCCCGCTTTTATTTAATTATCTACCAGTTTTAGACATTAAATTTGTTAATGGGATGCAAATCAGCGGTTGGACGGATGCAATTCAATGGTCAAAAGTTTGGCCTGCTCAAATGGGATACAACTCATCGGTCCCGGTCTCATTGATGTTTTTACTGACCCCATGTAATTTAATGTTCATAACTTTAAACATAATAGATAAAAATGAAATATTTAAGCAATTACGATATCAGAACAAACATGACAACAATGCCCGCTTTTATTTAATTATCTACCAGTTTTAGACATTAAATTTGTTAATGGGATGCAAATCAGCGGTTAGACGGATGCAATTCAATGGTCAAAAGTTTGGCCTGCTCAAATGGGATGCAACTCATCGGTTCCGGTCTCATTGATGTTTTTACTGACCCCATGTAATTTAATGTTCATAACTTTAAGCATAATAGATAAAAATGAAATATTTAAGCAATCCCAATGAAATACATGGGATTAACTTATTTTATATTAATTTCCCTCATTGTTATATAAAAAATACTAATTTGGCGCACTGACGTTTTAAAGGTATCAATGGTTTACAAGCTTCTTTTTCTAACTGAAAATACTTGAGAACTTTCAAAATAAGATGCTGCTCTTTTTTCGTATATCGAGGCATATTTTTGTAGTATCTAAATAAATAAAATGCTAACAATAAGATTAATATTCACGGGCGTAATGAATCTGGTAAGTGCAGGTAACAAATAAATATGTACGAAAGTGGTCACAACAACATTTATAATAAGATATATTTTTGTAAAGTAAATTATAATAATTTTCAATAATAACCCAACCAAACCTACCCCTACCAAACCACCTTCGTATTTTTAGTCAATTTTTGAAGAATAAATTATAATAATTTTCAATAATAACGCAACCAAACCTACCCCTACCAAACCACCTTCGTATTTTTAGTCAATTTTTGAAGAATAAATTATAATAATTTTCAATAATAACCCAACCAAACCTATCCCTACCAAACCACCTGACTGATGTGACCAGATTCGTAGCCCTCATTTTTGGCCAGTGTGACCAGTTTCGTACATCAAAGTCCTCATTACCTGACTGATGTGACCAGATTCGTATCGCCCATATTCACTTTTCATAAACAATCAATGACGCACACCAAAAAGGCTATTATATGAACTATACTATCCTGCATGTGCATTTCACTAGATTCTTGGTAGGTATACTATAAGTAATCCTATCCACTTCCACTAGCATTATTTGTCCTTTTTTTTCATTATTTCATGCAAAAAGGAATAAAATAAAATAATATTGAGCATAATAATATTAAATTATTTATTAAAACGTTTCCATAGAAGACGTTTATATGCTTTTGATGTCACAGTAAACTATCTTCAATGTTTTCAATTCAAGATTTTTGCTTGGACTCTTAGCCACCGCAAACCTTTTTTAGTATATACCATTCTATAACTAAAGATTATCTCACTTTTAAAATCTAAAATTAAAAAAAAATTACGGCTTACCTACAATTCGAAAAAAAAAAATTACAATCCCATTCTATTTTCGAAGACAGCGTCCTTGGATTAGGAATTTTGCGGTTAAGATTTTTAAAGAGTTTTACGATGTTTTGGTTGGTGATACACTTGGTGAATGATGAGCTTCTTAAAGCTGTTATTGTTAAAAATCTTAAAGTATAATTTACAACTTGGGTTACTAATTTATGACTTTATTTTTGTTATTTACTTAAGCTTTCAACTTCTTGGCAACTTTTTAAACCGCTTTATGTCAACTACTTGATAGTTACTTGAAGATGTATTCCATTCTGCTTAAAGTGTAAATCAATAAGGTGGTCGGTTGTGGAGTGTTTTTGTTAAGGGCGACAAATTTTATAGAATACGAGGCTAGTTTGATAAGTCTGTTACTTTTAGTTAATTAGATGCGTCATTTAGTTTGTGTTTTGTGAGTGACTGTCATCGAAAGTGGACAACCTATATATATAGGTTAGACTTTGGTGCGATGATTGGTGAAAAACTTATGCATGACGGATTCTTTCAGAGAATATTTTGTTTTCTGATGAAGCAACGTTTACTTACAACAAACGGAGTCGTTTCTTCGTCAGTGACTGACATTTCTTCGTGCATTGAATCTGACATTTGAAATTCAAATTGAGATCTTCCGCCTATACCTAGGGTAAGCAAAAGTATTTATATTCAAGTATTGAACATTTTTAGGAAGCTATGATGTTATTTTATACCTACTTATTATTTTTTTAGAAAACGGAATAGGTAGGTACCTACATAGGTATAATAATTATAAAGATAGATTCCTCTGACGATTATTTCGCAAATACACCACCAAACATATTAGACGTAGCACAGAATGCTTCTAACGATTTATTGCCCCAAAAATATGTGAATATTTACGAAACAAAATAAAATTGGTTCAAAGAATGGTGTGGGAAAATTAAAATAACAAAATATTCCGAAAATGTCCTAGTGGCATATTAAACTTCTGTATTTTGATAAAATTATCGGTAGGTAGTAGAAAAAATATTGTATGCAATTCGTTTGTAAAGTACCTTTTTTGGAGGATAACTGGATGAACATTTTCCTGGGTGATAGATGGGACGTTATGGGCCAATATTTTTTCCGCCCCGATCCCCCGATTTAACAATTTTAGATTTTTTTTATGGGGCTACTTAAAACAAAAAGTTTACGCAAATAATTTAAGATATAAAATATTGAAGACTTGGAACGAGCGATCATTGATGCCGTTAACGAAATTACCCCAGAAATGCCGCGAAATACTTACAAAGAATTTAGAAGGAGAATTGAGAGATGTTTTGAAGCTGGGGGAGGATATATTGATTAGATGTTTTTTGTTTACTTAGTGTTTCTCACATTATTATTCTATATTGTTATTTTTGATAGTGCGATTATAATTCTTGAATAGTTAACATTGTTGTCAAATATTTACTAAAGAATGACAATTTGAAAATTATTTGTAAAAGTTGACAGTTTAGTCAGAACAACTCGGGTGATGTGTAAAGTCCCGACGTATTATATCTACTAATGCGTTAGTATTTCTGGTTCCTTTAAGAAATTTGATATATTTCTAGTACGCTTTGTTTCCTGATTTCACTCTTTCTGCTACCCCTATATTTCTGTCGTTCTTTTCGTTTATCGTAACTCCTTAAATATTTTAAGTTATTTTTTTAAACTTGTGGTTCGGCATTTCTAATTTCTTTTGTTTTCTCTGTTGTTTCCCTGCTGACTAGCATGTATTTAGTTGTTTCTCCAGACCCATGCTTTTCGCTTCTTCGATCAGGTCACTTAGCATCTTATCCAAATTGCTTTGGTTCCTTGCTATTAGTGCCAGATCGTCAGCATAGGTACCTACCTACCCTAGTATTTGTGTCATGTTCTGGGATATTGTTGTGCCAGTTTATACCGCTTTAATCGCTATATTGAATAATACAGTTGATAGGTATTGCATTCCCCTGTCTTACCCCGTTTGCAATCTCGATTTCCGCTGTATATAACTCACCAGTTATCACTGGTTTTCGAGTTGTTCATTGTCAACACATACTCTATTCAAATATCATTTATGTGCCATCAAAAAAATATCCCCACCTTACAACTTTATTGGAGAATGTAAAGTAATAATGTTGCTTTAGCATCATTTTCAATGTTCGAATTATACTTATAGGAATTTTGGAAGAGAAATAATCTAAAGCACCATAAAGAATATTTTTATTCATTTTAATATCACTTCACCTTCGTCACATAGAAGTATCGTACACACTGAGTTTCCCATAAAAAAGAAGGCCGAGAAATCGTTTACCAATGGCACAGGTGGGTGTGTCTTTTCCCCCACTTTTATACTGCACACAAACACGCCCTTTACTGCGCACACGCGCCGTGAAGTCAATTCTCCCACCAAGTCTACCCAGCTGCAACGATTTTTTGTCAGATGTGCCGTCAACAAAGGTGAAAAAAGAATAGGGGGAGCGAGATGTGACGTTGATGAGCAGTTGGAGCAGTTGATAGTAGTTGGAGTATGAGTTCTATATCGAATGAAGTTATTATTGTTTTATTTTTGTCTTCTAAATCATCACAAAGAGACGGAAAAATATATTGGTTGATTTATTCTATGGGCGATGTTACATTTCAAAGAGTTTGAAGTGTTTTTAAACATCATGACGTTTCAGAATATAAAAGCGGCTTTAGAAATTGGAACAGATTGTTGAAATGGAAATAGTTGACCTGTTTATATTATGTCGATTTTTAACGTTTGATTTATCGTCAACAATAAATGTGCTTTATACAAGATATGTTCTAGTGATTCTTTTGCTTGAACACGTAAAGAAAGTACCTATTATAATATTATTTCAGTACAATATTCAACGATATAAACGTCGCGTTCGGACAGATGGCTCAACACACGCTCAAACTTAATAATTTACTTAGTATAGGGATTGTCATTTTCAAAACAATATTGAGAAGTTAGCACCTCATACAATGGTTTTATTTTAAGTGTGTCATATAAAAACATGTCGCACATCAACAAATATCAAATGTCAAAGTTTTAGACCGCCCAAAGTTATCTGTTTCCGAATTGTTTCCAAAAAGATGTAGCAACAATTCCTTTGAAAAATCAAAGATCTGTTACTGCTGATTAATACTTATCGATTTGTTTGCCGGAACTAATTGCTGGGTTTCGAAAAAGCGACCCCCAACGACGAATTCTTCACCAAGACAATGCAAGTTCTGACACAGCTCGAAAAACAATTGAGTTTTTAAAGCAAAAAAACATCGAATCGTTGGACCATCATCCATACAGTCCCTATACCGAAGTCCGTAACGAAAAACAAGTGTTTAAAAGTTATCTACTATATTTTTTCTAGCTCTATAGGTATAATGCAAAATATAAAACACAACCCTCATGTCAAACAAGACCAAAATAGGTACATATTGTCTTTTTTATAAGTTTTAAAAAAATACTAGTTGAAGTGTATTTTTCTGCCTCTTTTTCATTACTTAGATGCTTTTGTCCACGACCACTTAATAATAAGTCAATATTTTACCTCCTAACAAAAGGTGTACCCATATGCCATATAGGTATCTACTAGAGTAAATTATGGTTCATAATTCACGCTTCTGCATTTAAATAACATGCCATGACAACTCAACACTCGGTACATAGGTGACTAGAGATGGGGGTACAATATGAAATAAACTATTAAGTCTGCGTAGGTTTTTGTTTACGAAATTTGTTTCTGAAATACATCGTATCGATAAAATATCGAAATTTTTAGTATTGATACTTTTCATAACGGTATTTTTTAATATTGATATTCTTAAAACAATATATTTATAACGGTACGGTGTATCCATATTTTACACAGTATCGCCCATCTCTATACCTATGTCACATTTGATGTATTCCTGAAATTTATTAATTTTGACGTTAGAATTGTCAATAATACAAAATACCAAATTATTACTTTCCGTTCTACACTCGTCTTATTTAATAAAGAAATTAAGGGTCGTGGACAAAGTATAGTATTCTACTCGCAATTTATGGCAATTATTCACTCGGGTGACGTCAACCTGCGAGAATAATGGCTATAATAAATTGCTTGTTTAATAATATGTATACTATTTTATGGTTCATTTCTCGAGCGAATCGTGACGTTTCCATTTATTCAGTTCAAGCCGATCAACAAAATTCCACGATATGTGGCACCACGCACGAAATCCCATGTAAAATATCGTTTTAATATCATTATTAAGAATAAAAAGATATCAACAAATATCTACATATCTATAGATCAACCGTGAATGACTAAAATTGTAATAAAAACTCCACTTTTCGAATCAAAATGTTTTAAACTCTTTCAACCGAAATAAACTTCTAATAAATTATATTTTTTTCTGGAAGATTATTATCGTAAGGAAGCACATACTGAAAGGACTGTCTCTAACAAAAACTGAACACAAAAATCCTTGTCATGAATGACCATAGCCTTAAAAAAGTTGCACTATAAATTCAGATATAATTTCTAAAAGTCTCTGTCGTTGAGAAGGGCTGAAAGGCGATAAAAAGCACATTCATTCGCCGTGACAGGGCTGAAACGGAAACAGTTTTTTTTAGAAAAAAAAAATTAACCAGACGTGCCGTGGAGTAGAAGCAGGTAGGATGATGTTTATAGTGGAAAAGAGTTACCAGAAAATTGGTTGTGGTCGGTAAGAAATAAGATTTAACGGGGGAAAATTTTCTGTCTTTTGACAGCAAGCCTCTTTGGAGGATATGTGCCTGTAGACTTGAAGCATTGATTCCCAAATTGGTCCAAGAGGACCCCAGTGGTCCATGGCAGATTCGACGGGGTTTACGTTGGCGTTACAAAAACATAGTTCACAATTCGTATAAGCGGGGGTCTACAAAAACGTAAGTATCTATAGTTTCGATAGGGAAGAATTCTTTCTGAAAAATTTTAACTAAAAACTTTTTTTCTCTTTTTTTTTTGTTATTTCCAACGCTTAGGCTAAAATCACTGTCGATTTTATTAAATTTCTATATGCTTTGTAATTTATATTGTGATTTTTTGGAATAAATATCTATCTATCTATCTATCTATCTATCTATCTATCTATCTATCTATCTATCTATCTATCTATCTATCTATCTATCTATCTATCTATCTATCTATCTATCTATCTATCTATCTATCTATCTATCTATCTATCTATCTATCTATCTATCTATCTATCTATCTATCTATCTATCTATCTATCTATCTATCTATCTATCTATCTATCTATCTAAGAACTACATGTTCGCTTGACTTCACCTATCAATGAGGAAGCTAATATTTTAAGAAGCTCAGCGACTGTTACTTGAGAAAACTTGTATAGGTAAGTATTCCATATTCAGTACAACATGTCGATCAGACGTGAAAGGGGTCGAAATTTTGTGATTATCATTGTAGAAGTTATACGTGTTAAGTTTAATCACAATTTTGATTATATTACGACTGTTATAACAATAATAATTAATAGAGTTATATGTAAGAAAATATACTATTTTTATTTTTTACACATATATCTTCTGTACATTCCTTGTGGAATGTGTCATTTTTCTTTTTGATAATTTTTTGGAAATTAAACCTGCCCAATCTTACACTTTTTTTATATAAAAAATTAACATCAATTCTAATTTGAAAAGTGCATCGGTTCGTAAATCCGAAATTTTGTATAAAAATTATGCGTATCCAGCAGCGACGAATAAGAAAAGCATATCGAATTCCCTCCCGAATTGTAACAAACGAAAAAAAAAATGACCAAATATAAAAAATGATTTGATTCACCACACTTCACTGCCAGTTTTCACGGTTATAACTTCTATTTATTATGGACTTTCGCGCACCTAATTTTAATAATGCACCTACCTGTGAGTCGGTTCGTTGTTAAACAAGCATTTTTACAAGGTCTATTGGTTTCGACAGCTCTTTTTGTACAGGGTAGATGTATAGTAACATCAAACCAAAGTGGGAAATTAGATCGCAAGATTTATCACAAACCTAAGTATCCAGAATAATAACTTGGAGAAGATTGTTTGTATGTATTTTGGGGTAACATTCACTGAGACCTAAAAGATCTATTGTGCCCCCTTACTTCTACTTAGTTTCTGAGGAGAGTCTCAGAGACTAGTAGCTCCTTTAGTCCTGTTTCCCGGAGAAATTTTAGGATATCTGCAGGCTTCAACTTAGGTAACTGTCCCTCTTCTATCCAGAAGTCTCCCAGGTATCTACTGTGCCCTAGGATTCTGAATTCCTGTGCAGTTCGCAAGTATATGTGGATGAAGGTTTCTTCTTCCATTCCACAAAATATACAATCTTCTTCCTCCACTATTTTGAGCTTTTTAAGATGCCCATTCAGGCGACAATGTCCCGTTAGGATTCCTGTTAAAACTCTTAGTGCAGTTTTACTTTGACTTATGCATTCATTTGATCTCAACAGGTTGTAGTCACCCAGAAGAATCTTAGTCTTGTCTGATTCCTAAGAAGTAAAGAGGTGGTTTTTTTTAATGATTCCCTCTGTACTTAGTCTGTATCTTGTTCTTTCTGCAACACTCTCACCACCATATGTAATGGTGTGAGGTAGAGAATCACTTCCATTGCTGCCGTTGGGCATGTACTCGGAGAATATTCCATGTACAATGGGATATATCCCGAAAGAATTTGCTTATACAGTGTGGGACGCAAGTAATGGTCTCTTTGCCACTCTCTATATATTTTATTATCAATCTTTTATTAAAGCAACATCAGATCGTACCTAGTAAAGTCCGTTTCAATAAGGAAGAAGCCACCTGAAGTTGCAGTCGATGCGCGACCTTGATGTCAAAACCAGCGCCATATTTAAAAATTGATATTTTAATCTAAATCAGTAGCGTAACGTTTTCACATTTTGTAGGGTAACACAAAATTAGAAGTATTAGAACCATATAAATAACTGCTAAGTGCAGCAGACTTGAAACGTGAAGTTTCACAGTCGCCTTTGATATTCCTCCGGTTGCTTTGCCGTATCGTATAACCAGGGACTTGATACTAATAATTACTGTCACATATATCGTCCTGAGTGGAGGTGAACTGTGATCGAAAACAGCAAGCTCTCTTTCCTATCTAAGTTGTCTACAAAGAAAGACGTTAGCAGTTCAACCGCTGTGGGATATATCTTCAAATATCCAACATAATTTTTAAGAATCGAATTATTTCATTAATTATTATATTCCTACAGGTAAGATTCCATATTTCCCTTCTAATAGTTTTAGTGTTTATTAACGGATTTTGTATAAAATCTCTGGAATTTATTTAACATTTTAGGACACGTGACCTCGTGTTACCTTCACATTCCCTAAATTATTTCCTTCCCTTCCTTGAATAATTCTTCATAATTATTTCCCTTTCTTCAACAATTCTCTGGTGAAGTTATTTTATTTTAATATTTCTTTAGCTTATTTCATGAGCTCTAAAAAAACAATAAAAATGTACTTGTTCTTAAATATAGAAAAATTAACTTCACAGAGAGTTGATGATGTACTCATTGTAATCATTGTAAGTAATTTATTATGAATTATTTTAGCGGTTGGCTTCATAGATTTTGTTTCACAAAACCACTGAAACTGGAAATAATATCTTAAACATTCCTATCTACCGTTAAACCGATTTTATGGTGTGATAAGAACTGATGGACTCCGAGGCATACCTCCACTGCTGAGGGAACACTAAGTTGGTCTGATACCCAAGAAGGCAGGGAAGCTTCCAAACTAGTACTTCCATTAAGATAAGTACCTAAGTATATCTCAAGAAGTTTTCACCAAAGTCAACCTTTCAAGCTGAAAATTCATATCTACCATCATTTGTAAATCTTAAGGGCTTCACCCATTGTAATTTTATAAATTGTAAAACTTAAGGGCTTCACCCATTAACATAGTTGAGATAAGTATTTTTAGGATAGATTTGACATCAATTTTATATTTTTTTACATTTTACACTCATTAAATCCATATTTATTGTTATTGCTTAACTTGTGGAGTTTTTATTTCAACTTCCTTTCTACTGAATTTATAGACACACAATTCAAAATATCAAATAGTGGATTATATAGTGAATGCTTAACTAACTGGACAGAACTTTATATGCATAGTTTCGGGGTTAACCTATTCTTTGTATAAAAAAAAAGAAAGAAAACCACGTGGCGCTCAACTTTCTTAACTACGTTATTTCAAGCTATAGTTCTGTTATTGTTTAAGTTCGGAGGAAACCACCCCTGAGAATTATTTCTAGAGTACAATTATCTGTTTCCTTTTCCAAGTACTTTTCCTTTAACATCTAACAATAATAAAGTAAAAGGTTACAGTCATAATAGATAAGGTTTCATTTGGCAGCCCAACGTGTTATTCACTATAGTTTTCTTGTAATATTTATTTCTTTCAGTAATCACTTATCTTGCCTTTAACTGTCGTTTTTTTCTTTGGCTATTATGGGGAAAATACTATAATTTGAAGTGTGTATAAATTTGGTCAGGAGGATTGAATATATTGATATTTCTGTAAAGGGCTTATGAAAGATTGATATCTCACTTAAAGAAAACCAGAGGTGAAAACTTAGTTTACAAATAGTGTTTGAAAGTGTATTATTTCTTTTTTAAGTTATCTTACAAAATACCTTGTGTTTCTATAAATATTTTCACACTTTCAAGAACTTTTTTGTGAACTTATTATCTTGATACCTTACATATATTTTGATTACTTTTACTTTAAATATTTGCATTTTGAGTGGTACCAAATTTAGAGGTTTAGTGTCGAAGTTGTCTTACCTGTTATCTTTTTTTTATTGTTGTGTTTCTACCTTAATTACATTTTAAAAATAAAATAAATCATGTCTCAAAATTTCAAATTGAACGTAGATTATCTATTCAATCATGAACTCGAACATGAATTAGCATACCGGGGTCAATCAGTGTTAGCTACTTCAGCTGAACGTAGGAAAATACTACGTGGTGTTTTAGCACAGGAATATTCTGGTAGAAGTTCTCTTTTATATGTTGACAATTTAGAAATTGATCAAGAAATCGCTGGTATTGAAACCACATTAGCGGATCTTGACAAAAAAATTAAAGATTTTGTAGGAACTGTCAGAGATACAGAATATCTAAGATTAACTTGTCGGTTAGGTCATGTAAATGCAAGAGCTACTCGATTAAATCATAATTTAAATGAGTTCACGGCAGAACAAGAAAATTTCAAAAAAAGACTTACACAACGAATACTCTTGTTGGAAGGAGAGTTAGATTCACGATTATCGGGTACAAGCCAAGCTCATTCGACACCTGTCAATGACAATCAATCTTTTTCTTTTTCTAAACCAGTACCAGTTCATAAATGGGGGTTACATTTCTCTGGGGTTTCTCCTAAAGAGTCTCTTACAAGTTTTTTAGAAAAAGTAGAATGTTTAAAAATATCTAGGGGAGTTAGCGATACTGAACTTTTCTCTAGTGCCGCTGACTTGTTTACCGATCAAGCTTTTTATTGGTATTTGAATAATAGGACACAATTTCAAGATTGGGGTCAACTTGTAACTAAATTAAAATCAGATTTTCTTCCTTATAACTACCATGAAGATTTGTTAGAGGAAATTAAAAATCGTAAACAACATCCTAATGAGAAAGTTACCCTTTTCATAAATTCTATGTGTAGTTTATTTAATAGGTTAGACATCAAACCAGATGAGTCAACTAAAATTAGAATCATTCAACGCAATTTGTTACCAAATTTTGTTCAACCATTAGCTTTACTAGATATTTTAACAATTTCGGATTTAACTACTAAATGTAAAAAACTTGAGGAAACATTCATGTACTCACAACACTCAAATACCTCTAACTTTGGTTCTCGAAAACAAAATTTACTTGAACCTGACTTAAGCTTACCTCATACTTCCTCTTACCGTCCGCACCATATTTTTTCCCGTCAAGTATCTGCCTTGAATACGAATATTGTATGTTGGAATTGTAACAATCAGAATCATACCTATAGTCAGTGCCTTATGCCTCGAAAATTGTTTTGCTATGGATGTGGTACACCTGGAGTGGTTAAAACTAAATGTACTAATTGTCAAAAAAACTGCGAAGGCGGTCGAGTATCGTCCCTATCTCTCCCAACCGCAGAAAAAAATCAACCAGGGACTTCTTCATCCAAGAAAAACAAAAACAAAGACAAAAGCAAAATAAAATCCAATTCCAACACACAAAATTCAAACAATTCAAAAAGTCAATAAATCAACTTCCTAATTGTTCTTCTCTGCATGACAATGTTTTAACTCAGTTTCATAAACCACCTATTTCTCGTACAGTATCTAAATTTGATAGGAAAGACTGGAATTCTTGGCTTAACTTTGTTAGAAAATTTTATAAGAATTCTGATAGCTCAAGGTTTGAAATTGAGTACAATTCACCTTTTGGTTGTGTGGAATCATTGTTGTATAGGAAGGAACATGACAATCGACCTTATGTTGATGTACAGATTTTCGGGAAAACATTTTCTTGTTTAATTGATACCGGTAGTAACTTAAGTTTGATAGGTTCGTTAGGACTTGATTTTCTTCAGGATTTATCTTTACCCATTCTAAAAGGACAATATAACAAGGTGTCCACCGCTGATGGAAAACTTCATGATGTGGTTGGGTCAGTGGAAACTTATGTCACATTAGATAAGATATCTCGGGCAATTACATTATTTATCTTACCTTCAGTAAAACATACAGTCATACTTGGTATAGATTTTCTTAAAATTTTTAATATTAAAATTGATTTTTCTAAATTCACTATGAACTTAAATTCTTTATCTGTAAATGTAATTAATACCGTACAGGATGTCTCAAATTTAACTTCAACGGAAACTGATAAACTTAATCAGGTTATTGAAAAATTTAAATCTCTTAGTCCTAAGGATAGGTTAGGTAAAACACATCTCTTAGAACATTTTATTGATACTGGAGATTCTCCACCTTTTAAGCAAAGTCAATATCCATTACCTCAAGCTTTACAAGGATACTTAAACCAAGAAATTGATAAGTTACTTGAATTAGGAGTTATTGAAGAAAGCAGATCTTCATATTGTTCACCTATTTGTTTAACTCAAAAATCTGATGGTTCATATAGAGTTTGTTTTGATGGTCGAAAGCTTAATAGTGTTACCGTAAATAAAGATTCATATGCTTTACCTAATATTGAAGTTATTCTTAGTCAACTTAGGGATACTCGATATATTTCTAGTATCGATTTGAAACATGCTTTCTATCAAATACCTTTAGAGAAATCCTCTCGTCCTAAGACAGCTTTTGCAGTTCGATCTAAAGGACTTTTTCAATTCACATGTACTCCGTTTGGTTTAGTTTCTGCTCCTGCTTCCATGTGTAGACTAATGGACTTAGTCATAGGACCTTCCTTAGAACCTTACTGTTTTTATTACTTAGATGACATTATAATTTGTACCCCTACCTTTGAAAAACATCTTGAGATATTGAATAAAGTTCATGATAAGTTGAAAGATGCCAATTTAACTATTAATATTAATAAATGTCACTTTTGTCGCCCTTCTCTTCGATATTTAGGATACACTTTGGATAAAAATGGGTTAGGTATAGACAGTGAGAAAACTAGTGTCATTTGTAACTATCCTGTCCCAAAAACTACTACTCAAGTACGCAGATTTCTAGGTATCGTTTCTTATTATCGTCGCTTCCTAAAAAGTTACTCAACTCTTTCTTCACCTATCTCTGATCTTTTGACTAACCGAAAGAAACATGCTCCAATTATTTGGACTCCAGAAGCCCAGAAAGCTTTTGAAGATATCAAGGTTGCTTTAACTTCTGCACCAGTACTTTGTAGTCCTAATTTTCATCGTCCATTCTTTTTAATGTGTGATGCTAGTGATGTAGGCGTCGGTAGTGTTCTTTTTCAACTTGAAGATGGATTAGAGCATCCAGTAGCTTACATGAGTAAAAAGCTCACGAAAGGTCAAAAGAAATTTTCTACTACGGAGAAAGAAGCCTTAGCTGTTCTTTTAGGGATAGAACATTTTCGATATTATCTTTTAGGTAGACACTTTACTGTCATAACAGATCATTCTTCTCTTGTCTGGTTGAATAATATGAAAAAACCCTCTCCTCGTCTCGCTCGCTGGATTCTTCAATTGTCTCAATATAATTTCTCTATTGTTCACAGAAAATCTACAGGAACAGTACCTGCAGATTTCCTTTCTCGTATACCTGATGTAAATGTCTTAGATTTATCTTTACTAAAGCCTGATAATTGGTACAAGGAGATGATTAAAAAGGTTACCAGTGATCCTGATAGTTATCCCAGTTTCAAGGTAGAAAATAATGTCTTGTATAAACATGTATTTACCAAATATGCCGATATGAGTAACGTTACTGATTGGAAAATTGTGGTTCCAACTCCAAATAGGTCTGAACTTTTAACCAAATTTCATGATGACTCGACTTCAGCTCACTTTGGTGTATTCAAAACTTTAGAGCGAATTTCTGAGTTGTATTATTGGCCGAATATGAGACAGTCTGTACGCAGATATGTAAGGCGTTGTCAGGTTTGTGCCACATGTAAGCCTACAAATTTGCCACAAGCTGGACTAATGGGACAATATCGCAACATAGAATTTCCATTTCAACTCATCTCTTGTGATTTGATAGGACCTTACCCTAGATCCCGTCAAGGTAATCAATATGCCTTAGTAGTTGTTGACTGGTTCACTAAGTTTACCTTAATTCATACTATGCCTAAAGCTACCGCTCCAGCCATTTGTAAATTTTTAGAAAATAATGTCTTTTTAATTTTTGGAGTACCTCAAATTATAGCCACTGATAATGGTAAACAATTCACCAGTCAGTTATTTAAAAACTTAATGACTAAATTTGAAGTTCAAAATATTTGGTATACGTCAAATTTTACACCACAAGCTAATCATACAGAACGTGTGAATAAATCTATCGTTACTGCTTTACGCTCATATTGTTATGAAGATCATAGATCTTGGGATTTAGAAATACATAAAATAGCTCAGGCAATTCGTCTTTCTAAGCACGAAGTTACTGATTTTACACCATCATTTTTAGTATTTGCTCGTAACGTACCTGTTGTCGGTTCTTTCTATGGAAAAATTGTAGATAATCCTATTAATAAACCTCAAATATCTGATAAGATTCATAGATTACAGGATACACAAACCATGCCTTCTATATTTGAATCTGTTAGGAAGCGCCTTCATAAAGCATATGTGAAAACAAGTGCACGTTACAATTTCCGTAAGAGGAACATTCAATTCCATCCAGGAGATCATGTTTGGAAAAAAACATATCCTAAATCTGATAAAGCTCAATATATTTCTGCTAAATTCATGCCTAAATACATACATTGTGTAGTAAATAAAGTTATCTCTCCCTTGATTTATGAACTGAAAGATTTAAATGGTAAAAATATTGGTCGTTGGCATATCAAAGACCTGAAGGAAAATATCTTATCTTCTGCTGACTCAAGTGACCACCAGGTGGAAAATTCAGAATCTGACTCTGAAATATCTTCTGATTAATTATCTGCTAATTCGTTTTATCTATTACCTATAAGTTTGGAATTATTTCCTATTAATATCTTACATGTGTTCCTTCTCTGTTTTTATTTGCTATATATATTCAATGAGGGATTAATTAGAGGTAACTATAGGTTATCTGAGATCCTGCTGCAATTAGAAATTTGGGAAAGTCTGACTAATTCATACTTTCTATATGATTATTTAAATTTGAAAACTATGCATAAAGGGAATATCGTGAACCTATGAATGTTGGTGTTCCTAAGTATAGTTTTATGTAATGAATTCTTTGGGATAGTTTTCCTGAGAATATATTTTACTTTTAGCTTTGTCCTATCTGATAAAGACTAAATTATCTTTATCTTATCTTTTTACGTTTCACTTATCTATCGTATTGCGTTCCAGAGGAGACCTCAACGTAGTGACGTAAAGGTTATCTTATTGTATCTTATCTTTGTCTTAATTGACAATATATATCTCAAAAGTTGAGAGCACCGTTTTTTCGTTATCTGAATAAAATTAGATTTATTGAAAATTATTTCAATCGTTATAGCATTACAAGACAGAGGAGCATACATAATTTTTACTTGTTTTACTTAATTTTCCTTTCCAAACTTATCTATCTCTCAATTTCTTTGTACCTTCTCGTTTATTAGTGGTTATGAATATATTTAGTAAGTTCAGTTGCGTTGTAAAGTAGACTGTTCCTTTGAATTAGTACTAAATGTGTTCATATCTTTAATTATATTATTACCTTCACGTTGTTGATTTTATTTAAATAACAATTTTTATTTAGCAGATGATGATCATTGGATATTGTACTTTATCTCGATAAGGTCTGGTAGTTAACTTTATCTTATCAATAGTATCTTTATATCGGAGCCTTTTCTATTAGTAGGTTCAAGACTTATGTCTAGGTTTTCCTTATAACTTCAGATAGGCTACAGATAAGTTCAGGAATTATTACCACACCTTTGAGTATGACATGCTTTTGTAACATGTTAGTGTCGGAATAATGGCCTGTTCCCTTTAGTACCGTATTTGTAGTATTTCTTTGTCGTTGGTTTTATTCTTTCTGATGTTGTAGGAAATCCTCTTACCGATTACGACGTTTTTTTTAAAAAAAAAAAAAAAACAAATACCTTATTGTGACGATTATTCTCTTTGAGAATATTACCTTTTCTTCTTTCTTATCTCTTATGTTTTTTCCTTAGTTATTTGTTACTGATAGTAGACGCAAATCTATCGATCTATCTGTAAAGATATACTTTGTTATCCTTTCCTCTCTTTTTTAGTTAATTTTTGCGTTTTTATTATTTAAAGAGTTTGAATGGGGTGTGATTTTTTTGAAATCACTTTCCTGTGTTGTTTTCAGTTCGGCCTGAGGGTAACGAGGGACAGCACTGAAATTACACTTCTGTTCAATATTCTTTCCCACATCCCTTTTCCTCACAACAAATGTATACTGCGCAGATAAGATTCGTGATGAGTGCCTATTCCCGGTGCAAATAATGGATGGCTAATGTTGGAGCATCTTTATACCTTCCAACTTTTACGCTTTATCTCTTTCTTTTCTTTCTTCTCCCTATTATGACATTTTTTTTTTACACCAGTAGGTGTTAATAATATCTCAGAAATAACCCTTCAGGTTATTCTTTTTAGCGTTAATGATATGCTATAATATCATTGAGTAAGCAGTACTCTGAACTGGACGTTTCCTATGGCTGAGGTTTCGTTATTGTCATTAGGTGAAGTGATTTGATTATTCTTGTTCTGGTGTCATTATAGATGAGTTGGAAGACGAGACCTAATTTGCTGCTACATAGGTGCAACTTCAACTTTTGGGTAGTCTCTTTCATCTTGACTCCTCTCTATCTTGATATCAAGCTGGAGTTATTTGGATCATGTAGTTTGGTGGTAATGATGGATCTCAATCATATTAAACAGCGGGGTATAGTGTAGTTTTTTTTATAGTATTCTAGTATTTTTTCCGGATTTTTTTTTTTTTTTTATGGCTTAAGTCGTATATGTACCTTTGTGATTTTTTTTTTGGTTGTCCAGTACCTTGTTTAGAAATCTGGTCATGTACCTTTGTGATTTTTTTGGTTGTCCAGTACCTTGTTTAGAAATCTGGTCATGTACCTTTGTGATTTTTTGGTTGTCCAGTACCTTGTTTAGAAATCTGGTCAAGTACCTATGTTTTTTTTGGTTGTCCAGTACCTTGTATAAAAATCTGGTCATTTTTTTCTTGTTTTAACCCTGTTTTTTTTTATTTAAAAAAAAATTATTTGAATTTTTTTTTCTTCGGCTATTAAGGGAATGAAACGTGAAGTTTCACAGTCGCCTTTGATATTCCTCCGGTTGCTTTGCCGTATCGTATAACCAGGGACTTGATACTAATAATTACTGTCACATATATCGTCCTGAGTGGAGGTGAACTGTGATCGAAAACAGCAAGCTCTCTTTCCTATCTAAGTTGTCTACAAAGAAAGACGTTAGCAGTTCAACCGCTGTGGGATATATCTTCAAATATCCAACATAATTTTTAAGAATCGAATTATTTCATTAATTATTATATTCCTACAGGTAAGATTCCATATTTCCCTTCTAATAGTTTTAGTGTTTATTAACGGATTTTGTATAAAATCTCTGGAATTTATTTAACATTTTAGGACACGTGACCTCGTGTTACCTTCACATTCCCTAAATTATTTCCTTCCCTTCCTTGAATAATTCTTCATAATTATTTCCCTTTCTTCAACAATTCTCTGGTGAAGTTATTTTATTTTAATATTTCTTTAGCTTATTTCATGAGCTCTAAAAAAACAATAAAAATGTACTTGTTCTTAAATATAGAAAAATTAACTTCACAGAGAGTTGATGATGTACTCATTGTAATCATTGTAAGTAATTTATTATGAATTATTTTAGCGGTTGGCTTCATAGATTTTGTTTCACAAAACCACTGAAACTGGAAATAATATCTTAAACATTCCTATCTACCGTTAAACCGATTTTATGGTGTGATAAGAACTGATGGACTCCGAGGCATACCTCCACTGCTGAGGGAACACTAAGTTGGTCTGATACCCAAGAAGGCAGGGAAGCTTCCAAACTAGTACTTCCATTAAGATAAGTACCTAAGTATATCTCAAGAAGTTTTCACCAAAGTCAACCTTTCAAGCTGAAAATTCATATCTACCATCATTTGTAAATCTTAAGGGCTTCACCCATTGTAATTTTATAAATTGTAAAACTTAAGGGCTTCACCCATTAACATAGTTGAGATAAGTATTTTTAGGATAGATTTGACATCAATTTTATATTTTTTTACATTTTACACTCATTAAATCCATATTTATTGTTATTGCTTAACTTGTGGAGTTTTTATTTCAACTTCCTTTCTACTGAATTTATAGACACACAATTCAAAATATCAAATAGTGGATTATATAGTGAATGCTTAACTAACTGGACAGAACTTTATATGCATAGTTTCGGGGTTAACCTATTCTTTGTATAAAAAAAAAGAAAGAAAACCACGTGGCGCTCAACTTTCTTAACTACGTTATTTCAAGCTATAGTTCTGTTATTGTTTAAGTTCGGAGGAAACCACCCCTGAGAATTATTTCTAGAGTACAATTATCTGTTTCCTTTTCCAAGTACTTTTCCTTTAACATCTAACAATAATAAAGTAAAAGGTTACAGTCAGGAAAAAAAAAGGTTTCAGACTATATGAATTATTATCAGAATTCAATTATTTTTGAAGTAATGTATACTCTTCCATATATTTTACAACAATCTGAATACCATGAGTAATATATTGAATTATTATACTTTCTTATTTGACTTACCAATGATTTTTTAAAGGAATTTGGATTCCATGTTCAGCTTCAGACTCCATAAAAGTTGCAACGTTTTCAAGAATCTGCCTTCACTGTGGATAACTTTTCTTTTAACACCAACCAGTTTTGTAGGAGGCATGGTTTTAGATCAAATAAAACATATAGCACTCACAAATAAACTAGTAAAACGTCTTAAAATATTCAAAGATGAAAAATATTCGACAGTAAATGATTGTTTCAAACACAACCTCAAATGTCAGCAATTTAATTGCTGTCGGCATGAAACATCGCTTGTAACGCCAATGGCATGGAACGATCGCTCGACAGATTTTGACTTATGCGCAGGTCGGTACGCCAACTTCAGGTGGCTTCTTCCTTATTGAAACGGACTCTATTTTGAGGTCGAGAACTTGCTTCCATTTTGGTTTGAACAATCACTAACGGACCAACCTGTATAGTTTAATTTCGCAAATTTGTTAATTTGTTTATTGTTCATAAAACCGTGCTGAAAATTTAGTAAAAGGAGCCTTGAAATAGAAAATTACACTTACTCAAATAGGTACAATTTGTAGCAAAGTTACCAAAAGTTTTTTGGGTTCTAAATAAAGATAAGAGCATTCTGGGTTGCAATTCCCCTCAATTGTAAGCGCATCTTAAAAAAAGTTGCGGTTATGTTTTTTTTAACTCGAATTGCTGTTTCGTCAGTTTGGTGTAAATCCGATAATAGTTCATTTTGACATTCGGTATCTATTTGTTAACAGTCGCCAACACTAAAGACAACCTTCGTATCTGTAGTTTGCGTATGAACACCCTATGAATCAACCTGTAGAAAACCTTTTGCAACTCCCGACATAACCGCGGAAGTATTTTTTGTAATTTCCGACATTCAAGTTCAGGTGAAACAAATAAAATATTTTAACTTTTTATTTATTGTTCCATGAGCCCTACTCCAACATGATTACATTATGATTATTCTTATGTAAGATAATTTTATGTGCATATAATTGATTAGGCGTTCAAATTTCTTCTAATCTCTCCATTCTTCTCATAAATTTTCTCACACGTTGTCCTTCTAATACATGCATTAGTGGTACGCCTTCTAACAAAATCACTTTCTTAACTTTATTGCACTTATTGTATGGAAAGACAAAATATTTTGTAGGACAGACAAGATACATGCCGGATCTATCCGAAAGAAAAAAAGAGATAAACGAAGTGATACTCGAAAGGAGAAGCATTTTCAACTGGTTTCTATATATAGGATTTGAATTTACATAAGTTCATAAAAAGATAATTTATAGCCGTCAAACTGGATTCGGTAGCAGGGCGGCAATATCTAACTGTTTATTAATTATAGAGAAAATGATGAATATGCATATGCAGATATGTTTTTGACTTTTATGCTGCGAGCTCAAATTTAATATTTAAATGAAATAAATAGGTGTACCTACCTGACGTTTACAATCTTTGTCATTTTGGGATTTGCTTTATAAACAATAAGACGTTACAGACAGTCGAATAAATCAACAAGTTATACTTTAAAATCCAAATTTTACGTTGAATCTAACTTGTCCATAAGAAAGTGAAGCCATATCAATTTTTAATTGCAAACGTTCAGGATAATAGCTCCAATTTTAAATGAATGCCCGAAGAGTAGTTGTTACTTATTCAGAAGGTATTCGTGTATTGAAAAAAGGTGGGGTTTGCACTGTTAGAAAGTCTTAATGGCATCCATATTCAAGATGAAGGGAGTTGGAAAAAAGTTTATATATATGAAATTTTGTATGAATTTATTTTGGAAGCTGATACATCTCATATAATTTTTTTTACCCATATAGAGGGCGCTAGTTCTATAGAGTATAAGCACTTCAAAAACCGCGAACTAGTGGAGAAACAAGAAATGCTGTGGAATTGTAGAAAAAATCTCCATTCAGATACTGGCGAAAATACTACTACAGTTCCCTAAGAAAAAAGATATGAGCGTCTACAGAAAAGGAAGACTTGTCTAAATTGACTCTCTTCAGGAACTGCATAGAAGACATATAGGTTGGCAGTTGACGATGCGCGAGCAAGCCATACAACTTAACAACGTTGTAAACGCAGTTACCGGGAAGAGCAGGCGACGTACATTCTGCATGCAAAGTTTTGAAGGTTGGGAAGCTTACGAATTCAGACAGAGAAGTGAGCTTTTGCAATCCGCATACGTCTTTGATACGGCGCATCGGACGTTGCCAAACTTCCGACTGCCAAAATTACTTTGCCAACCTGTACTTGCAATTCAATCAGTAGAAATGGGTATTTTCAGATTTGTGTATGTGACAGTTAAACGTCAAATATAAATAATCCCGCCGTGCACGCATTTAAAAAGGAACAGATTTGGGATAAATTCCATCGATAAATTGCTTTTTACAAACCTGCGCTTTTTATAGCCATCACAAGCGTTCAACTTGGGAGAGACAATGGGTAAAAAATGATTTTAATTAGCCCTTAAGACAACTATAGTAATAATTTAAATCGGGCGATCTTGCATGCCAAGTGTCTGGCCCTCAACGGCCAATCCATCGATTTCCATACGTAGTGTAAAGATATTGACGAACTACTCGACTAAGATGAGCAATTCAACCATCAAGCATGAACCATAAACTTTACCATTTTATTAGAAGAACGTCGTTTATTAAATCATTTCCCAAAAAGTTATAGTAATCCTGTCCTCTTGAGTGGCCAGGTAACTTTACTGGTCCCAGTAGTTGATTGCCGATTAGACCTATCCATATATTTATGCTAAATCTTTGCTAGTGCTCCGTCTCTTTTATGGTGTGCAGATGTTCACCAATATAGGCATGATACTGGTTCCTTTTGTCCAGTTTGCAAAAACTTTTTGAGCAAAGATATCATCAATTTTTGAAAGTAAATGGGATAGAGGTTTCCTTTTTGAATAATATTTCCCATGGAGGGTTTAGAAATTGCAGGATACATAGCCACAAGAGTCTTCTATTCTAGTAATAAAACCAAAATATAATTTTCGTACACCACTGTAACATCCGGGTGCCTATCTGTTTCATTACTTCCAAGTACTACTGAGCCGGTGTCTCTTAGGCGTTACTGGAGAGCCAAAAATGCTTATCAATTGGTCTGTCGTCTGTTAGGAAGTCGTTCCGCGTATCTTCGTTCGGCTGTACGAGCGGTTATAGTTGACGTAAAAGGTATAGTGCGAACTTAAAGTTGCCGGCTTTTTGTTTGACTCTAAGACTAAGAGTATACCGTCATAGTCCAGTCAATATTATAATTATTTAAAATGCTTACTTAGTTGACGATAAATTCATGTAATGCTATAATTTCAACTAAAAATCGTTAATAGTTATTTAATAAACTAGTTTGTTAATGAAAGCGATTAATAAACGAAACTAGCGAGTGAGTGCCTTTAATAGTTAGACAACGGTTTGACTGAGCTATAATTATTTTTGAGAGAAGTTGCAGGTGTTCTCTTTAGTCGGTGGTCTGACATCAAGAAAGTGTGTGTGTTTTTGTGTGGAAATTGTAAGTAAGTATAGGTACATATTATATTTATTAGCAATTATCTATTTGGACGAAACTCGGTATGATACACACGATACGGTTAATAAAGGATGGACTGATGGGTCAAAATACAAATACAATATAGAATTATGTTTGGTAAGTAGACGAAAATAATATCAATACCTTTCAGAGCTAAGCTCCGCAACATAACTTAAAGGGGATATACGATTAGATAGCTGGCACTATATATTTTACGTCAACTATACATCGCACCTCACCATAGATTAAATGCAATTTGTCACTGCAAGGGTATACAATTTACCAGCGTTTTTTGAGATATATGTTTAAAAAATTACAGCGCTTACTCCATTGTCCTTTTTTTTCAAGGGATTTAGCATCAAGTGGAATTTCCCCTTATCTTGTTAAAATAGAAATAAGGCTCAACTAATTATTGTTTGGGACTTAATAATTTCCTCTCTGCGACTTTCTTTGTTTATACTACAACTATATTTCTAGATGTATTTCATTTTATTATCCTTTTTTTACATTCAGTAAAAGTGTCTACTACAGATGTAAAAACAGGTTTCTAACAAACGTTAATTACAAAGAGAAAGATATAAACTGACCAAACTGATTGACAATATAACAGTTTTCGTTATCTTCAACAACCGTCTAACATCGTTTTACCTTTCGCTAAATTGACTTTTTTTAATGTTTATGGTTTAAATGGTAGATTTTAATATTTTCTATTAAATAAATTAGGTTACTGGAATTCTCTTATATCGAAAATCAATTAATGTAATGGAAATACACGAACATCGCTTATAAATGGACATTCCTGATAAATGTCGAGATGTAGAAAGTATATCGCAGGCAATATCGTTCGTTACGGACTAAACGGTTAGATAAAATTAATATAAGCTAGACCATTAGACTATTTATAGTGTTGTTTTAAAGAGTTAACATCCCATTGGCGTAGGTTTTATTTAATTTATAGATCTGTTGGCTAAGAAATGACATTATAACAATTTGAAGCTGTTCTCACCAAAGGAAGAGCCGAAAATGAAAGGATCGTGTCACAATAATAACGAAAAATGTAACCCGTAGATTAGATGTTCTTTCTTCGGAAAAAATTCTCTGTCTGCGAAGTAGCATTATCGTCCATAAGCTGTTCATCATCTACTATGCGGAGGAAAAATTGTCTCAGAAAGTTAAGCGGCTTTAAAAGCACTTGAAGTTTCAAACTGCCAAAGAAGACTCTCTTCAATAGGAAGACTCAATAAAGTGTCACTAGTCTGGATATCAAATATCGATAGGTGTGACCCACAATAGGCAATAATTGGGAGTGCCTTGTAGACCCTCTCACTACAAATCTATTGATTGCCAATGTATAATGTATATTGGGGTGAAATGCACTCAGACCTAAAAGTCGTACCGCCTTTTTTCCACTCACTTCCTGACTAAGGTCTCAGAGACTAGTAGCTCCTTTAGTCCTATTTTAGCATTTTTGGATATCTGCAGGCTTTAGCTTAAATAAATGTCACAGTAATCTCCAAGGTGTTGTGCCCTAGGATTCTGAATTGCTGTGCCATTCGCAAGTATGTGTTCTTCCATGCCACAGAATCTACATTCCTTTTCCTCCACGATTTTAAGCTTTTTCAGGTACTTATTCAGCATCCCCCTCTCTTAGTGCAGTTTTACTTTGACTTATGCATTAAATTGACCTCAATGGGTTGTAGTCATCCAGAAGAAACTTTGATTGTCTAAAATTTTTGTCAATTTGTGTATTCTTTCAGCAACTCCACACTTTGACCCATTATTTTCTTGTTTCAGTTGCCTGTACATATTTTGTATCACTTTTTGCGTAGATGGCGACAAAAACATACCAAATTTCTTTTTGTCTATTGTCTCAAATCCCTACTCTCCACTTTCAGAAATTTCAAAACTTTTGGTAAAAAATATAACAATATAATATTCTTGTTTTGTACATACAACAATCAATCAACCCACTATATTTACCACAGCCCACATCATTACTAGCAGGTGGAACTATTTCAGGCTCTAGAATACAATATATCAACAATTAGAACCTAATTGTATTGCATTAATTTGTTGAATACATTTTTTCAGTTTAAAAGGAGAAATATTTAATGTCCACATTTATACACCATAACAATATCTTCCTCTTCGATTGGGTGCCATAAAGCTATCATTTTGATTATTACCAACAAAATAGTATTATTCAAACAACATTTTAACAGATATAATTCTTATTCAGAACAGAATTTATCGTGAATAACAAAAATTAACTAAGCCTACCCTGAGAAGTCCACAGTCAATGTGGACTAGCCTTTAAGTAAATTTTGCATAGACCAATCGGAAGCTACATTGCACCAATGAGAATCAATTGTTCGCTTGTGGGTAGGTCAAGACTAGAAATTATTCTTTATGACTTGTTTATCTTTTCTCTTTTTAATCCTCAAAGAGACCTTGCCGCATATAACGTGAAACAGTGCAAATTAATTTTAATCATAACTATACCCAAGAAAAGTCTAAGAGAGCGGCAGGTTCTTTAGTACTTGTTCCGTTCTCTCCAATAGGGTGCTTCCGTTCCTTTTTTGCTAGTTTATTTGCTATTCCAGTGTGTGCTGGTGTCCACTCTGTATATCAGTATTTTATTGTTTGAAATGACAACTCTAGCCTGTTTGTCAAAACATTATGAATATGTTAATAACGTTGAACACACCATTATACTTGCAAGATGAGTAGCAATAGTATTAATTGTTTTTTTTTTCTTTGGTAGCCGTCCTAGTACCGGGAGCACTGCAGCCTGTTGGCTTATTGTACTCTCCTCCTACCTTTATTCCACCCACCCAGCCATTCCCGTACCCTCGAGCAGATGATATAGTTCAACTGGATGCATGCCATATGCTTCAGGCGGCACGTAGGCCTCTCCGAAGATTGTCTGTCTCCTTGAGTCCAATGCCTTACAGTCGGACAAAATATGGGTTACGGTCTCGGTCTCCATGCCACAAAGTCTGCAGCTGAGATCCCCGTTATATAGCCCCATTTTATGCAGATGATCCTTTACCGGGGCATAACCCGTTAGATAACCTGTAATAATTCTTAGCTTGTTCCTATTAGCATGCAGTAGTTCTTCAGCCCGTTTTACACATATATCACCTATGAAGGTCTTACTGTGTGCCTGCTTTGGAGTGTTTCTCCACTGTAGTCTATGTTGACGTTGTACCAATTTTCGTATTTGTTCTCGGACTACCTTCTTTGTGGTACCAGGAGCTGCTTCTGGTCCAACATATGTCATTGCTTAACCTCTTCTCGCGAGTTCATCGGCTTGTTCATTTCCAGAAATATCATTATGTCCCAGCACCCACACTAGTCTTACTCTACTGTGGCCTGCCAGTTCATTCAATTCTTTCTGGCATTCTTCTACCAGTCTGGATGTTACCTTGCGGCTATTTAGAGCTGCAAGGGCTGCCTGGCTGTCAGTTAATATGTTTATCCTATGAGTGTCAGTCCAATGTTTGTTAATTCTGACACATTATAGGATGGCATAAATCTCCGCCTGAAATAAAGTGGCATGTACTTCTAGTGAGAAGGAACAGCTTGTGTTCCTCATCTCACTATACACCCCTGCTCCTGTCCCTTCCCCAGTCTTTGACCCGTCTGTATACCAGTTCTCTCCTTTGGGAAGCTTCAGTCTGCTTGGGTCTTGCCAGTCCTTTCTGTGGGGTATCTCTACCTCCTATTTAGGGCTGGGGAGAAGTTTAGTGGCCATATAGTCTGTTTTCATATCTAAAATGGCTTCACTTACGATGTCCTCAATGGATGTGTGTCCTGATCTAACTGTTTTGCTGCTCAGGTTATTTTGCAGCCTAAATACCCCCATTCTTGCTTCTCCCATTATCACGATGTGCAATGGAGGAAGGCCAAATACGGCCTCTAGTGCTGCCGTTGGCGTGCTTCTCATGCACCCAGCAATACTGAGACAACCTTACCTAGTCTCGTCATTGCACTCTTTTGTATTAACTGTTATTATCTCCGCCAGTTTATTTTTAATTCATTCATCTATTGTTTTTATATGAAACAATAAATTTTTCAAAAATTTGGAAGTAGCGGCACTTCAAAAAATCTCGCATTATCAGACATAAATTATATAAAATCATAAATAACGATAGTCAGCGTCCCATTTTGACTGAAAAAACACCTAAGATGATGGGTTAATAATCGCTCAAAATTATATAATGCATTAAAATTAATTAAATATACAAAAAGGCAGAAAATTTATTCTTAAAACCTGGTGTAAAATTCCATTTAACAAATTAGCATGGCCATAAAAAAGATATAAAGTTATTAAGGTGGAAGGAATCTTAATAGAAAATAAAAGTTATCGCCGTAATAAAAATAAATAACATGGCAGGATTAATTCACGGTAATGTTTCGTCAACTGTGTATAAAATACATTCTTCTCATTCTGAGACTGTTTAAAGTAAGATTTCATCAGAGTATATTAACATGACTCGAGTTTATTGAATTTACAGTAAAAAGTAAACGTACTTGTTATAATACTATCGATATGTATACCTCCATCCGTTTCTAACCAATCAAATGTCATTTTGCGATCAATCAGAAGCAAATTATACTGGATATTTTTTGACATAAGTGAATATACCCCGGCCCACTTGCCACATCCAATTTTTAATGTTGTCACATTAACATCACATTTTTGTTAATTAACATGGATTTCAATCGATTCGGTGATGTTTCAATAGAAAATATCCGAAAAAACGCGGAAAAGACCATACCAACGAATACGATTAAAACAAAAATGTACGTATGGACCCAGTTTGAAGAATTCTGTGAAACACATCGTTATAAATTAGGCAAAAATACTACTATAATGCAGCATGCCGCTATGTTGGAAGACTGGGGCTTCAACATGAAAAAAAAGAAATGGTTCTTATTATAAAGAAATAAAACAATGTTGGTTTTATTGCGTTGTCAATTATTTAGGTTTTGTTTCGTTTTGCCCGTTTTTCCTAATAAAAATATAAATTATTATGTAGCTACATAAATTATTTTGAAAATCTTCCATTTCGTTGTATGTTTTCGTCGTTTTCGGTATATAGAAATGTTACACACACGAAAATGTTACTTTTAAAAAAGCTTTAATTTGAACAAAAATAACTAATTGCAATAAAATGATAAAATTTTTATATTGTTTATTTTTTAAAATGTTGTAAACGTAATCATACAAGTAAAAAGAACAAGAGACACATGTTTCATTTGAATTTATATAAAAAAAAGTGTCGATGTAGCATCTTTTTCTCGTGACGTTCATATAATCTGACCATATACCACTCGAGGTATATATTTTGGTTTGAATATTTTTTGACATTTTTCCGCAAAATTTATGTAAAAAAAAGCCTTCGATCAAAATTCTTTTTAAAAATTATATATATAATATAATATAAAAAGCGAGAAACGCATATGATCGTTGTTGATCAATTAGGGCACAAAAGGAGAAATACTATTGAGGTAAGCAGCAATAAGGAAAAGTGTACTCTTTTTAAATTTCCAAGCTTTCGCAAATCTTTATTTACATCTTCAAGGAAGTTAATCGAGAATGATTCCTAGATCTTAACATCAGGAGAAGTGATAAGCAGTTAATATTTAAAAAGAAAGGAACAAGTCCAGTACGAAATACAAACACAAGTCAAATGCGAGAATCACACAAACACGTGGATTTAAATAATATATATATATTTTTAAAGAATTTTTGTCTCGCGTAATTTTTACAGAAATTTTACACAAAAATGTCAAAAAATATTCACCTCTTGTGATATAACTAGTGAATATTTTTATAAATTTAACAAAAATGAGGTATAGTCATCGAAATAGATGTAGTAGCAGAGCGTGTGAGTATCTTTCATACAGCAGAAAAAGTTGGATTTTATTGCAGAAAATTATCCCTTTTAAGCGAGCTAGAGAATAAATGCAGAGGAGTTTTTGAAAATCACAATCCCAAAAAGAAGAGAAACAAAGAGAAATTTTGTAGTAGAGCTGAACGGACAGAGGTCAATGGAATTCGAAAAAGTCCAAAGCTATATCTATCTAGGTACAGTTATAAAGGAGGTTGGCGATGAGGTGATGAACATAGAAACAAAACTAGCAAAAGGAAGTAAACAGACAGGAGCCCTAAATAAAATAATAACTTTAAAGAAGGTAGGTAGAAAGACCAAGTTACACTTATACAAAACAGTTATTAGACCAACGGAAGAGGAAAATGAAGTAAACATATGGGAAAAGAAAATACTCAGAAGGATATTAGGAGGGAAAAAAGAAGAAGGGGTTCGGAAAAGAACAAACCAAGAAATAAGAGGTTTATTTGGAGAGCAAGAAATGAGCAGCGTAATAAGAGCAAAAAAACTTGGATGACTTGGTCATATACAGCGGATGCTAGACATCAGAATGGCATAGACATAGAAGAAGAGGAAGACCAAAAAAAGGTGGAATAATGAAGCCATTGAAGACCTAAAAGAGGGAGGAATACCGGACTGGAAGGAGAAAGCAAGAAATAGAAAACAATAGAAGAAAATTATCACAAGGCTATGGGCCCTAAAGGCCTGTGTGTAGCATTATACAGATTGCGAAAAAGTTTTATAGGTCATACGATTCACACAAGTACGACAAGGATCATATGAGCAGCACTACTTGAAAGAGAGAGGCAAGAATTGTTCTATGTGTGAAACTCACAATTATAATTGTGAGTTTCACACATAGAATAATTCTTGTCTCTTTCTTTCAAACAGTATTGTTCATATTATCCTTGTCGAACTTGTATAAATCGGATGACCTATTAAACTTCTTCGCAATCTGTGTATCTCATCCCATTTAAAAATAATTTGAACGTTTTATCATAACCGCTAGTGGAAAAAATAAATTAATATTCATATTCATGAGTAACAAAAAGTTTATCGAAAATTAACTCTCAACAACTACATAGTAAGAGATACAGCTTTAAAAGTAGATGTTTTGAATACAAAGTAATATTAAAATTTATAATTGATATTATAGGTGAAAGTATGTAAATACCTTTGAAAAAAATGCTGATGCATCCAAATCACAATGCTTAAGCTCTTCTATTGTTACTGTTCGCCATATTTAAAGATTATATGAATAAATTATGACCAGCATCGACCTTCACTACTAGATTTCAATCAATTGTAAGATCTTCATTTTTACCTGTAACCTTAAACCGACTTTTAACTAGAACTTCAGAATGAGTCACTATGAATGGAAACGAAATTTATAATTTTACCTGATACCACAATGAATCTGTCTTTCGGATAATATAGTAAACGTAGTAACCGAATCAAAAAGTGTATTAGGTGAATGGGGTGGAGTTGTGCTCTTCTTTTCTAAAAACTTATGCTTAGTATAATGATTTTTTTCTACGTTTTTCACGTCGAGCGGAAAAGTTACTTCAAAATATTAACTTTAATATCTTATTGAACCTCCTCATTCCTTATTACTTCTTGACAACGCCTTGGCATGCTGGAAATTAGGTCTCTAATGTATTGCTATCTGGATCGTTTCGTTATTATGTGGGACACGGCTTCGTGCTTTTATTAATCTCTTTAGAAAGTCTCTGCCACCTCTACACATATTCATACAAGGTGAAGCGAGATCTGTAATGCACAGACTAATACATAGCCAGCAACACATAAGCCAAACGCATAGTGCTGACAACAGGAAGCTAATCGAGGAGCTAAAGGCGGACTACGTAATGGGACAGCCCATCGACGCAATGGCTACGAGATATAGCTTCGATAATAAGTTCAAAGTAACTATACCAAACAGGGAAGACTGGAAAAAAGGTGTACCCATACATGCGGATGATTTTTGGTATACAGACGGGTCAAAGACGTTAGACGGCGTAGGAGCCGGTATAGTAGGGCTAAAGCAAGAGATAGCCTTCCCAGTAAGTCTATCAAGGAACGTCACAATTTTCCAGGCGGAAATGACGGCGATTCACCACTGTGTGGAAGAAATTAAAAGTCAGAAGAGAACATATCGTTCATTTGCCATCTTCACAGACAGCCAAGCAGCGCTAAAGGCACTCAACTCCGTAGAGGTCAATTCTAAGCTAGTATGGGATTGTGTGCGGGCCCTAAACACACTGGGTGAGCGTAGCAATGTTACGGTAGCCTGGGTACCGGGGCACGAGGGGCATAAGGGCAACGAAAAAGCAGATGAAATGGCCAAGCAAGGCTCATCAATGCCATTCGTTGGGCCGGAACCCTTCTGCGGCGTTGCAAAAACCATAACAATGAAACAAACAAAGAAGTGGGTCGCCCACAAATCTCTGAAATGGTGGAGGAACTCACCAGGACAGAGGCAAGCGAAACAGTTCATATTAGAACACTCGCCCAAATTTACAGCAGATCTGATGGCCAAAGACAGGAAAACTGTTAAAGCTGTAGTGGGTCTGTTAACGGGGCACTGTAAGCTAAATAGGCATTTAGAGCTGATGGGATTGACAAACGAAGATATGTGCAGGTTTTGTCACCTAGAAGAAGAAACGGCAGAACACATTCTATGTCAGTGCGATAGCCTGGCAAATGTGCGGTTTTTTGCATTAGGCGAAGAAAAGCCATTGGCAGAGAGCTATATGAAAGGTTCCGTCTCCACGCTAATAGACTTTTTAAAAAGAGTCAGGCTGGAGAATGTAATCTAGAGTTTAGAGGACCACAACAGATCTGAAAAGGTCGCAGTGGATTAGGCCGAAAGCCACCTCATAAAATCTAATCTAATCTAAATCTAAGTCTCAGTCATTTTTTATGGGATTAAGATCGGGTGAATTATCTGGTCAGTTCATACGAGTTTAGCTGAAAAACATGTTTTTAATTGATTTACTCGATGAGGACGAGCACGTACACAAACCTATCCTCAATCTCATTTGCAAATGGCAACACACAATTAAGGTATATTTAACTATTTATGGAAAACAACCAACTGTGCAGGAAGATCCCAAAAAATACCACCCCGAGCTATTGTTAAACCACCTCCAACTGCGTGTTGGTAAGTAAGAGAAACGCAATTTTGCATATTTTGGAACCAAATGTGGAAGCAGTTACTTTTCTGGGTGCAAAAAAGTTTTTTTAAGGAGTTGACCGCATCTCCTGAATACTGGAATCTTTGACCACGCAGTTCATTCTTAATTATTGGAAAAGCAAAAAAAGTCGATAGGACTTTGGTTCTGGGCGATGTGCTTCGTTGCTGTTTTCCACTATGCCCATGTTCAAGTTTTTTAGATAATCATTTTCTTAGCACTGTCTTTTTTGTCTCGGGCCTTCATACACAAATATTTTTTCCAATGAGTTGCTGAAACCATTTTAAATCAATCTGCAGAAAAAAGTTATTTGTCTAATTAATCAATAGTTAATGTAAGTTCGGTCCTGAGGCAGTAGACCCACCGAAGAAGAGAAGGTGTCGCGTAGAGACGTGGTTGTGTGTACAAATTCCAATAAATTCAGCTTAGGGCCGCTTAATCCACGGTAGCTCGAAAACTGAACGCCGCTTAGGTTCCAGTCGGTGTTATCGTCACCATTTGAAGCACTACACATACACTAAGTTTGTTTGTGCGTCTCCGTATTAGTACAGCAGCTTACGATACTTATTTGTAGATTATTTCTGAATATTTTGAAATTACTTGAGACACTGATTTATCCGAAGCACTACGTGGGAGAATTAAAAAACGTCGCATTGTAGTATACCTGAAATATTGATGTACTTACAGAATCTAAGGAAATATCAAGAAGACTCAAACCGAGCTAATAATACATTTACTTTGTCAATGCAATAAATCAAACAGAACTGAAAAAAATCTGGAAAGGACTTAACCAAGATAGAACTCGTGAAAGAAATAGTAGAGAAATCACTCAAAAATGTTTTGACATTACAGGAAAAATTACAATTAAGTATAGATCCAGCAAGAAGTGTCGTTTTATATCATACAAACTTCTATATAAAATGTGTCACTTAATGATGACAGTTTTGCCATTTTGACAGCGATAACAAAGTTGTACCTGTTCCTCATAGCGTTACTACATCTAGTCCGCTTACGTCACTTTAATGTCCGCCCTATCAGTAATAGTTATTTAACCAACAAGTGTATTAATAAGGGCGATTAGCAATCGAGATAATTTAATTTAATGTTCGAGATTGTTAATTGCCCTTTCAATACTCGTGTTAATTATAAAGCTTTTCCGTCGACTGTACAAGTTGTATTCGTTTTTCTCAATATTTAAAAAATAGATATATTTATTTGTTTCATTGGTAAGTACTGTCAAAATTAAATAATGACATTGAAATGTCACAGAGAAGGTCGCCGGTTCAAATGTCACTGTTTTCGTTTTTCTTAAATTCTTTTTTGGATGTCTACACTAATAATTATTATAATTTTGTAGAATAATTAAATAAAAACGATAGGTAAGTCAAAAACTAGAAGTATCATATTCTAGGAATAATTTTTTAAAGATGTTATTGTATGTTTGGTTGCCTACGCCACAGGTAACAGTCAATATAAATAAAATTGGAATTCAACTGCGATTGTTGAAAAAAAAAATATTTCAGTGATTACAACATAAATTTGAACCTTTTGCTGACGTAACTTTAAAAAAAGCTCTTATGATATCTGAAATAGTGAACGGTAAGAATTACAAACAATTCTAGAGGAAAGGAGAGTATGTTCTGTAGCGTTGAACAAGAAAGATGTACTAAAAATCCAAGTCCAGTCTTAACGACTTTTTGAAATGAAAGACTAGTTATTCAACCAGCATTGCACTGGATGATTATACAACATGAATAGTAGGAAATGAAATAGCAGATGGACTAGCAAAGAGGGGTGCTTAAAGACCCTTTTGGGAGCCGGAACCCCTTTGCGGTATCAGCTTCAATGTAATATTGGAAGAAATAGGAAAAGCCGAAGAAAAGAAAAGATCTGACCATTGGAAAGATCTACTACCTAGGGCTTAGACAATCAAAGATTCTAATGGCTGGCTACAACCCGTTGAGGTCAAATGAATGCCTAGGTCAAAGTAAAAATGCACTAAGAGTTTTAACAGGGATCCTAACGGGACATTGCCGTCCGGAACGGGCAACTGAAAAAGCTCAAAATAGTGAAGGAAGAAGAATTTAGATTCGGTGGCATGGAAGAAGAAACCTCCATCCACATACTTGCGAATTGCACAGCAATTCAGAATCCTGGGGCACAACACCTAGGAGATTATTGGATAGAAGAGGGATATTTACCTATAAGTTGAAGCCTGCAAATATCCTAAAATTCCTCAGGGAAATTGGACTAAAGGAGCTACTAGTCTCTGAGACGTTCCTGTAGAAGTAAGGAGGCACAATAGATCTTTTAGGTCTCAGTAAATATCACCCCTTTATACATACATAAATACATACAACTTGTCTCACAGGAAAGTGAACTAAATAATTTTATAACCTGTTTCGTTTAATTTAAATATTTCTATTTGTTTAAACTATGGATGCCAACTAAGTACACCCGATAAAGGTTTGAATCAGATAAACTTTAAATCTTGATCATAAACACTTTTTTATAAACCAAAAATAATTGAAAAATAGTAATCTAACAGCTTGACGATGCAATTCATATGTTACTTAGTTTTCACTTTTATCAGCAGTCCTCAATGACTACCCCGCATGTTTTTTTAATACCAAATCCCTTTTGGGAAAATAGAAATTCTATAGGTAGGTACAAAAACGTTGTACTGGGTAATAATGCAATTTCTGCTCGTAGCGTAAATTGGACTCGACATCAAAAACAATGAAATGACCAATCATTCACACCGTACTAGTTATAGTTTCACAGTTAGACAAAGCAGGTATAAGTAACCAACAACGTGTTAGGATAACTGGTCACTCATCATCATCATCTATTATACCCAACCTCCAAATTGACCCTGAACATTACGAAAATCTTATTAATTCCTTACGAGTCTCGAATAAGAAATATCAAAATTAATATTCCACGTGTGAATACCAGAAAAAAATTTTTTGAAATTAATACACCAAACCAAACAATTTATAACTGTTCATTCAAATAATTTAATAGTATCAATAAAGATAGTAATTGTTGTTCATTCATATATTAGTTTATTTTGTCAAAAAACTCTGGAACTTTTCTTTTAAAGATGAATTTTTTTTGTAACTAAATTTTTCCATCAGTAATTTGCAAAATTATTTCGTTAAAAAAAGGAATTTATCCGATTTCACTTTTCAAATTTAATATTTTCACGTTAATTATCTAACAACGCTTGCAAATTACGTCTTAAGTACTCTTACTACAGCCAGAAATGCCTACATACATAGATCTAAATATTATACTGTCCAAATGTGTGAGTATGATTTATTTGTTCCATTGTTGACCCGCTAGTTATGCTCGTTACTACAGACGACATCGCCTTCGCTTTTATCTCTTTAAATATTTTCACAGCAATTCTGTTATTTCTGGTTGTTATTGCTCAAAGTTGGAACTGCCAAGCAAATTCGTTACGTATGTTTAGTTCCGTGGAATCGTTCAGGTGAGAAGTTGCATTACAAATTTCCCGTCAAAATTGGATAAGTATCTACAGGAACTACTCTTTCAAATGTTAAAATAGAAAGAGTTCTTGAATTTATGGGTTTATGTGATTGTTAAAATTTTTAAATTGAAACATTCGTCTGACTGTAGAAATGTTTACAGGAGTGGTTTGGAAGTGATTCTAAACCTCACACCACTACAATTGTAGTGGAAAGTGTGCAGAAAGAATAAGATACAGACAAAGATTTAAAAAAACCACCTCCTTACTTCATAGAAATCAGAAAACCTGGGACATGCCACAAGATGGTATGATGAAAAAGTATAATTTTTCAAAGAAATTCGTTACGGACTTAAGCAACAAGAAGAAATGGGATCCAAATACCATTACCAGACTTGGAAAGAAGGCCATTCAATGGTACACAGACGGCTCAAAAGCAATAGAAGGAAATGGGATAGGAGCGTACGAGCCAGGAACCAAACTCTCTGAAAGCTTTGGAAAAACCAAGTGTCTTTCAAGCGGAAATTCACACCATAAGAAAGTGTGCCCAGTTCAATATTGACAAAGGATATAGGAGGCAAAATATTATTATAATGTCGGATAGTCAAGCAGCCATTAAAGCACTGAGCTCTTGTGTGATCAGTTTCAAAATGGTGTGGGAATGCCTATTCAATCTTAATAAACTGGGCGAGAACATAGTAACCTCACTGTGGATTCCAGGACACACTGGAATAGAAGGAAATGAAATAACATATGGACTAGCAAAGATGGGGACTGAAAGACCCTTTTGGGGGCCGGAACCCTTTTGCGACATCAGCCCTAATTTTCTGATTCGTACATGAATGTTTCGAAGGATTGTCAAAATAATCAGAGATTCAACACTTGTACAAGCGCATTTGAGAAGACTCTTTTCGTTCGTAGAATCGTGCTGTTTGTTATTGTCTCAAGTTAGGTTAGATTTGTACCGATTTGTTTATTTTTGATAAAAATACGCATTCTCAGGTTAAAATTTTTTAATTTCAATGAGTGATTTAGAAAGTGATGATAATTCGGAAATGTCCCAGAAGAGTAAGATATTTTGAATCATCGCACAAAAAATATTTGAAAACTTCCCACTTTATCTCGTTTTTCTCTGTAAAAATCTAAGAATAATTTAGTGTTGTTTGCTATCCACTTAATTTCCCTTTCCACTTCATGGGGGCTTAAGTTAGATCCTTCAATAATTATAAATTCGGATAATTTGTTGTTTTCCTCCATTGCGTTTTTCGTTCAGTTTTGATGGTTCACTTCTTCAGACTTCTTCACTTTTAACTTTGCGTTCCAACAAGTACAAGTCACTGACACAAAAATGTACGAATAAATTGACTGACATGGGCACCTGTTAGTTTACGAACGCATCCAAGAACGAATCAGTTCCACATCAGAATGGACTTGAAGGAACAAACCTATAATCTATATTGAAAAGTTGGTTGATATTTAGTGCACCAGTTCAAACTTGAGCAGTGTATTATTCTATGTGAATTAAAATTATAATCTACTGTTAAAACTATAAATTCCAATTGTAGTATTTTGTACTTATATGTGTGAGAACAAAACTATTATTCAAACTGTCACGATGAAATGTCAAGATTATTTACACATTCGTAGCCAATTCATAGTATCTGCCATGCAATCTCCTGGTCGGACATTATTTGCATAACGGTTTTATTAACGTACATATTACAGATTTATGTACACATTTTTTATAACAGAAATCGTAAAGTTGATTTTGTTATTAACATGATTTCAATTAATTTATTAACGTCATTTGAAATCCAATCAAAATTCTTTTGTGTAGCTGCTGGAAGTAAGTAAAGTGGTTTTCCTACAACCATTATGCAAAACACGCTTTTCTACACAAAATTTTATACGCAAAGCAGGCCTTTTCTTAATTCTTTTGATAACTGTTGTAAAAGTAATGCGAAAAGTACACGCTATGGCAAATTCCGCACCGAAATTTCAAACAAACTTTTTTTTGACAATTCAACATATTTATTATACTTGGTGAATTTCTGGGTGTAAAAATTTTAAATTTAATCCAAAAATAAGTAAACTATTTATTTGATTATTTATTTATTCATTATTCACTATTAAACATACAACTGATTTTTCTATATTAAATTTTCATTTTGTATGTTCTTTCTGTTCAAAGTTTTAATAAAATACCTAGATAAATTTCTGTTTATATTTCAATAATAAATGTGGTTGTAGAAAAAATGTTGTGTACAACTTGTACGCAAATCACTTTTCCCACTCACTAGATTTGCGCTCGCGATCTGCGCTCGTGGGAAAAGTCGCTTTGCGCACTAGTTGTGCAAAGTACTATTTCTTCTTTGGGAATTTTTGTGCATTTGCTAATGTTTAATTTGTTTTGTAATTTGAATTCTTATTATAAACATGGTCTTTATACTGATTAACATTTTGTTTCGGAAAACAATAACAATTAATTTATTTTTGACAATTTTAATAAATTTCCATTGAAAATATTTAAAATTGTCAAAAAAACCTTCTTCGGTTTTCTTAATAATTTGTTACGTATCAGCAGCGGAGCGGCAAATGTATGTGAATATTGATGAGCTATTAGTATTCACAATAAAGGGTCTTCCTTAAATTATATAAAAGGACCCCGCACTTTTCATATGGAAAAATGGTTTCAGTCCCGAGGTCTAATTTTTTGTGGAAAAGGTAGTTCTCATCATCCTGAACCAAAAAGCTCAAGGACACAAAAAAATCTACCGTCAGGATTTTGCGCTACGGCGCATACAATGTGCCGTATGCGCCGTACGCGATTATGGAGACATGCATGCGTGGAGGTGTGTTGGAATTAAAAAGTTACTATGTATACTAGGGGAAAGGTTTATAAAGGATTATTTGTATTCGCGGAATAAATTTTAGGCTGGAAACCTCATTTTTGCACCTCGTTTTCAACACAGAAAAGGGTGACCACCTTTTTCCGTATCCACGCCTATAGCAGTAGTACATCGCGTCCTCGGTGCCAGAGCAAATACCAATAATCACTATAAAAAAGCTCATGCAGCTTATTCGGAACCTCATTAGGTGGTGAGGAAGACCGAAATCCGCATTTTTCAGATATATAGATATATGTTTATAGCACCTTTTCATTCCAGCACACCTCCACGCATACATGTCTCTATAATCGCGTACACGCGTACGGCGCATACGGCACATTGTATGCGCCGTAGCGCAAAATCGTGACGGTAGATTTTTTTGTGCCCATGAGCTTTTTTGTTCTGGATGATGAGTACTACCTTTTCCACAAAAAATGAGACCTCGGGACTGAAACCATTTTTTCATATAAAAAGTGTGGGGTTCTTTACACGCCCATGGTCGGTGCTGTAAATCGGACGGTACTGTAAGGATTTTACGAATATACGACTGTTTGGGATTCAAATATTTAGCTGGGCACACTTACAACCGCTTTTAGAAAGTATAAAATATTTATAATAGTACAAATAGCCGTTTTGTGCGATTTTCATACTATACTTTTTCTACGACAACATATGGTTGATGTTTGATTGCGTCTGCCGATCGTCACAATTTGTAATAACCTACTTTGATTTTACCACATTTAATGTGGACCAGATACGAAATATTTAAAAAGGCAATTGTTCCCTAGTATCTTACATAAATATAATAGAAATTGATAGGAGTAGAAATTGTATACAAAACATGATAATTTATGATTTAATTTACGCCGATGAAATGTGCGTTTTTCGAGGTTGTCCTAGAGAAACATAATTTATCAAATTCTTACCCAAAATCTATTTCAACTGCATTACCTTTTGAGTATCATTAAATACGAGCAGGTTTCAAGAAAAAAAATCGATTTTTGTTTATAGAGCAACAAATAAAAGCTTTACATAACAAATTATCGGGTAATAACTTAATTTGTAATCTCTTGACAATAGAAAAGACGCTAAACTCGTCCTTATACGGCCTGAAGCTACCTGCCCGATACAGAAATAGAAAAAAATAAGGTTCACGATAATATTTTATTACTTGGATGGTTCATCATGTATTGGTTTTGCAAGGGTCACGAAGATTTATTACTTTGCCGCATTTATGAATGAAAATTTATACTAGAATCGCGATCGAGACGGAGTATTGAAAAAAAATGTGGTATATATATATATACTGCACAGGTGACCCAAACAAAATCTATAGTTTCACTGTTAAAAATGTTGTAAAATTAAGAAGTCTACCTATGCCGACCGGTATTATGGATAAAAAACAATGACCGACCTTTTCTCAATCCTTAATGGGCATACAGGGTGCGGCATTAGTGCGAGGAAGTCCAATTACTCACTTGTGAGAGATACGAAAAAACTTTATTTTCAAATATACAGGGTCACCCATATTGGCAGGAAGAACCTAACTTATCTTTTTTTGACTGGAATACCCTGTATATTTCCACATTTTTTTATTCCCCTCGATTTTCTTGTTTGTGTGATATAAGGTATTGCAAAGTTATACGAGGTAATTTAAAATATATAAGCACTTTTTTATTAATTTCCTATAAGTCTATTTCGGAAAGGTATAGGGTAATAAAATGGGGAATTCCGTCCATTTCGGCTCAATTTCGGTGTCGGCCATAGGCGTAGGTCTTGAAATAGTATTGTTTGTAATATTAAAATATCAAGTAATTGTGTAAGAGAATTAGGAAAAGTGTGTTTTCTTGCCTGAAGTGCCAATATCGAAATATTGTGTAGGGATTACTTAGGTAGTAGATTATACAGTTACGTTTTGCTTATATGGGCGCAAGTGAAAGGATTTGTGGCAAGACACAACATTCAAATTGAAAGACGTTAAGATACTGTTTCATCAAGCCATTTAACGAGGTGACACCAGAGAACTGACGAAAAGCAGTCCAGCATGTTATTAAAGAAGAGGAGAAAATGTGGGATCTTGACTACTTGATCGATCGGACCGTCGACCCGTTAATTATAACGTCAAGAGAAGATGACAGTTCCTCAGATGACGAAGAATATTATGATTTTTTATAATTTAATTTCTGTATAATGTATTTTTTGTTTAATGTTCAATAAAAAATAAGTGTACCTAATATTATGTACATAATGCCTAATTTTTATTCTGTTAAAATAAAATTCTTTCCTTTTTACGAGTACCCTACCGGCACGCCTTTGGCACACTATTTTCAGTGTTTGTGAATGGATAACAATAGGCTAAACCCATATATTGACCCCAACCCGGGTGGTACTACCTGCACTTGATAAAAAGAAATAATTTTACAATTAAATCAATGCCAAACTATGAAAGTGGCATAAATATTCGTTGGGTCACTCTGTGATAGTAACATTTGATATCAAGAAATCTATTTACGTTCAAACGATTTTTGATATAGTTTACTATTGTCCAAAATTATTTACATAGCGCGATATTCGTTTTTTATATACAGGGTTGGTCATAAATTCGGAATGATCATGTACTGGGTTTTCTTAAATGTATTTTAGTATCGTAAGGAAATGGTATTGTATAGCACTTTATTATTTCTTCATTCATTCTATCATTCCCTATTCCTAATTGTCTTAATTTGTGAGTTATTGATGGTGTTCCATTCAACTGTCACTGTATATTTGAAAATATTTTCAGGATATGTTTTGTTGCCTACGATTTAAACGTAAAAAATCTATATTTTATTAAATAATTGTCCTTCAATATGAATTAAAATTTTAAATTTTTTTATTACGGGAAAAAATATTCATAATAAAATAAATAATTTGTTTAATGTTGTGAAAAGATAATAAATTCCCACACCTGAAATTACTAGTTTGGGCAGATTTATTATTCCATCTCGTTGCGATTCTACGTCTATCATAAATATTGTTTGCTTTTCAATTACAACTGAAAATACTACGCCACTGTTTTGAAAAATAATCGTAAAAACTATTCTAACATAAAAATCCAGCAAACTATGGTACCGATGCTGCAAACAGCACATTTGTTTACTTTTGTATATTTCTCATAAACAACTTCGTATGCATAAATAAATATTTAATGTTAAAAAATATCTAGTTTTACCAGTAGACAATAAATCAAAGAAAGTATCAGTATATTCAACAATATCAATAATGATGCACTTTATTCACATGTAAAAGATTTATAAATCCAACGTGAATATCAATAAATTATTTAACGTTCTAAAGTTACTTTACTTGATGCACCCAAGTTATAATAAATAAACCCGTTATTGCACAATTCCAATAAATTAAGCGGTCAAATTCTCTATGATATTTTTTGATTTATGAGAAAAATATTTTCTGGTCGATTGCCTAATTATGGTCGAAATTATCCTTGAAATTATGTACTAAATTAGAATTTTCATAAATGAATGGATAGAATGGAATGCTTCTGTGTGTACCCGGATGTGGATATTTACATAAAAAAACGTTATAGATAATTGTTTTGTGGTGGGATTAATTGGTAGACCGAATAAATGATACCTTTTATCTTTTATTGGGAAACTAATTCAGATGATCAATGAAGCGATTATTAATTTATCAGTTTTTTTATCAAGTAAATTTTAGCTTTTTTAAAAGTTGGATTCATAAAAGATAAATTCACTTTTAGACCAGGGTCGATAATTTTTGAAACCAAAAAAAATTACAGTGGGATGAAACCCATTAGAAAAGGAGGGGAATATGATAAAAAAGAAAGGAAAAATAAATTACGGTCGATCCGAGTTCGGGAAGTGGGAGGGGGTGAGTTTTTAAGGGTAAAAAATGGTTTATCTCGATTTCCGGCAAAACTACAAGTCCTCTGGAAAAAAGTTGAATGGCAAAGTTGAGGGTAAAAAAAAGATCTACAACTTTTGTATTCACAATTTTTTCACAAAACCTCAAAATTTAGGTGAAAAATTCAAATAACCAAGTTTTTGGTTTTTTATTTTTACCTTTTTCAAAGAAATTTTTTTTTACGAAATTTGGTGAAAACTTACCTTATTATGTCCCAAATACACTGTAATTTATTTGATTTAAAATATTTATTTTTTCGCCTTATTTTAACTTAATATCAAAAATGCACCCTAATTTTCAATCGAAAATTGTCGCGTCAAAATATCAGCTTTTTCCAAAAAGTCAGGGGACTTTTTGTTCGTTGAAATCTCTACTTTCTGATGGTGCAAGAAAAATATACATTACTATAGTAAATGTTCTCAGAAAATGCAAAAAATTGAAAAAAACTCAAATTCGACATTTTTTTTTAATCACAATGTACAATTTCATTAAAAAAATGTGATTGCTGCAATTTTTTTTAGTTAAAAAGTTTATTTATTAAATTCGAATTACATTTCATGTCATAGAAAATCTCATAAAATATAAATATATATACATGTAAATCAATGTCAATCTATTGCTGTCAATTGAGTTACCCAACCAAGTTTGAAGCTGATAATATGCTCTGTAACAATGTTGTTCTGCTGCTCCTTCTGTGGGTGGGAGGTTTGCCAAAATGAAGGATGATTTCATTTTTGCCAATTGATATTTTTGAAACCTGTGTTATTTTTTCTTTTTTACATTTGTAAATAGATTTGATTAATTGTAATCCATTTTATATTTTCTTTACTAGCATCTTTCTTATAAAAACATCGGCCAAATTTGACAAATTTTTCAAACTTTCTCATAATATTGTAGATGTCTTATTAAATATTAACTTTAATAACTTATTTGTTTGTTAATTATCAAGAGTCGTACATTGTGATTAAAAAAAAATTTCGAATTTGAGTTTTTTTAAATTTTTTGCATTTTCTGAGAACATTTACTATAGTAATGTAAATTTTTTTTGCACCATCAGAAAGTAGAGATTTCAACGAACAAAAAGCCCCCTGACTTTTTGGAAAAAGCTGATATTTTGACGCGACAATTTTCGATTGAAAATTAGGGTGCTTTTTTGATATTAAGTTAAAATAAGGCGAAAAAATAAATATTTTAAATCAAATAAATAACAGTGTATTTGGGACATAATAAGGTAAGTTTTCACCAAATTTCGTAGAAAAAAATTTTTTTTTGAAAAAGGTAAAAATAAAAAACCAAAAACTTGGTTATTTGAATTTTTCACCTAAATTTTGAGGTTATGTGAAAAAACTGTGAATACAAAACTTGTAGATCTTTTTATTACCTACAACTTTGCTGGTCAACTTTTTTCCATAGAACTTGTAGTTTTGCCGGAAATTGAGATAAACCATCTTTTACCCTTAAAAACTCATTTCCTCCTACTTCCCGAACTCGAATCGACCGTAATTTATTTTTCCTTTCATTTTTATCATATACCCCTCCTTTTCTACTGGGTTTCATCCCATTGTATTTTTTTTTTTCATTTTTTACCATTTTTGAAGGTCGGCCCTGGTCTATTTGTTAAACCAAACAATTTGAATTATCGTTGAACTATTTTTAAAAAGTTTATTTATTTACTCAAATAACTATAGTATATTGTGTCACAAGGGCACAAAATGAGCTTCAGCAGCCTGAGACCATTAGCTGCAGGAGCGAGCGTAGCTGATGGTTAAGGGCTGCTTAAGCGTTTCCTGCATGTGTGACACAAACATGTTCTTCGCCTACCAAATAAACAAAAGGATATGAAAATATAACAAAAAACTTTGATTTACACTGACGTTTGATGAAAATTTATGTGAAACGTCAAAGTACTCAAGTAACAATAATGGTGAAAAACTATAAAATCGTGGCGTTAAGAATTTTCCGCCCTGTTTTTGGTGTTATGCAAAAAATTAATTTTAAAATATACGAGGATGTATTGATATCTAGTTAGCCTAGACCAGTTCCATGCATAAACAAAATATTGCGTTACCATAGCAACGAACAATAACTTATTAGAAGTGTAAGTGTGAAGTTTGACGTCAAAAAAGTAAACCAGAGTTACGCAATAAATTAAAAGAAAAAAGATGTACACCGAAATTGTGAAAATCGAAAAATTGGAGTATCGAGCCATCATCAAGTACCTGTATTTAAAAGGGTTAAGAGGTAAGCAGATTTACGAAGATATGCTTAGTACCCTTGGTGATGAATGTCCTTCGTATGCGACCGTTAAAAATTGGACTGCAAGCTTCAAAAGAGGTAAATTTTCCATTGAAGATGATGACCGATCGGGAAGGCCAGTTTCTGTGTCAGTCCCCGAAAATATCGATGCAGTTCATGATATGATTTTATCAGACCGTCGAATTGGGCTAAAACGGATATCTGAAGCACTGAATATTTCATACGAACGCGTTCATCATATAGTTCACATCAATTTGGACATGAGAAAAATTGCTGCAAAATGGATCCCCAAATGTTTGAATGTTGACCAAAAGAGTGCAAGGGTAGAAGCATCGCGTTCGATCTGTGCTCGATTTGAAAACGATGTAGACTTCTTAAACCGAATTGTTACTAAGGATGAGACTTGGGTACATTTCTACGATCCAGAAACAAAGCAACAATCGATGGAATGGCGACACTCTGGTTCTCCAAGACCTAAGAAGTTTCGTGTCCAAACATCTGCTGGAAAAGTTCTTGCTTCAGTATTTTGGGATTGCCAGGGAGTAATCATGATTGATTTTTTGAATAAGGGTAGAACAATAACTGGAGATTACTATTCGACATTACTGACCACTCTACGGGACAAAATTAAAGAGAAAAGACGCGGAAAGTTATCCAAAGGTGTTTTGTTTTTGCAGGACAACGCCCCTGCACACAAATCTCATGTTGCCATGCAAAAAATTCGTGATTTTGGGTTTGAATTACTAGAACACCCCCCTTATTCACCGATATGACACGCATCCAGGTGACCTATATCGTCTACTCGAAGGTACGGGAAGGGCTGGATGGGTGGAATAAATGTGGGAGTAGAGTACAGTGCTCCCGGCATAAGAACGGCTCCCAAAAAGGGGAAAAACACCATTAATTAATGCCCGAAGTAAAACTTATGGAGTTGGTATTTTCCCATTATTTTTTAACTGCGTCTCGGGAAAAATACTACAGGAATTTTAAAATTTAACATACTGTTGATCAGCCCACCAAGGTTCGTACAAATTCGCTGGTACCCACAACAAAGTAAATTTGTTGTATCTAACCAGTTGCCGAAGGGATTGTTTGCAGTTTTTAGACTGTTAAAGATTCATATAATTTATAGATTTCAGAGCCTTCAAAGCAGCCTGGCTATGAGACGCAATATATATTCTGGCTGAGTTGAGGCATTTTTTGAGGCTTGGAATATTATTGGAGTGTTTCCCAGAGCTGTCGATACCCCACTATTAGGAGCTGTAACCCCTATTACTACTCCTTTGTTTGTTAATGACCCATCAGTGTACTCGTAGTAAGTAAGGGCTCCTACCGTAATTAGAGCGATATCGTTTTGTGTTATAACTCGCTCGTTGATAACAACGTGAGTTTGATATCCTGTTTCAGAGACATAGTCCATGGGCATCTTCATGGATTGGGTCGGTCAAACCTCTAGTATCTCAAGATGTCCCGTTAGATCACCGAGTTTCAAAGATTTAGCCTGAGTCAGTCTTTTCCAGAACAATCTTCCATACATGTAGATGAGGCGGAGGAATGTCTATTATCACCTCTAAACCTGCTCTGGGGCATGATCTGATTGCATCCGTGTTTCCCATGCATGCGAGTCGTTGCACTTTTTGGAACTCTGTTTTTGTCCTTTGTTACACCAAACCATTGCAGAATTGGTCTCACAAAACCGTTATATATTACCAGTAGATCATTTTTCCAAAAAGCCTGCGGTACGTCCAGAGAGCCCTTGTTATTTTTGAGGTTATACAGGGCTTTTCACGATGAGCGTTAATTAGACGTTTCTGGCAAACCAGACAACGGATCAACCTAAAAATTTTACAGTGTGCATAAATTGATATGATCTACACGCTTAAAATATTTTAGACGATGCGGCGTTGCCACTTCTACTATAAAGTAGCGACTACTTTGATTTTTCAAATGGAACACCCTGTATATATTATCATATTCTGATTTCTTATCACTTTGTCAACAACTTTATGTACTATTTCCCTATACCTATCTGTTACCGTTTAGAAGATATAAATTAATTTCGATTTTTTTTTTACCAAACATGTACTTTTATAAACGCTGATAATCTTGAACTCTCTGTTACTAAGACGATTAAATTCGAAATGGAGTGGAGTGATACCATGAAGATCTTCACTCCAAGACATATTTTTATTTGCCTCATACTGGGTCTTCAAAAAATGCAGATATTTTGATCACATGAAAAAATGAGTGAAAGTCAATTTTTTCAAATGGAACACCCTGTATATTCCCACATTTTTGAGCTGTACATCCAATTTTAGGTTGACTTTGTTCTGATAATCATATTTCAATTTCGAACCGTTTTCGAGATAAACTGTTTCAAACAGAAACTGACGTGGTTTCCTTGTATTCATCACTTATTTTTGTAATTGTAACATCTAATTTATACTACGTAATATTTCTTTTCGATTTAGTTTTTCAACAGTCTCATGAAGATTTACTGAGAAATGGAGTTCAAATGATTTTAAATAATAGGCCAGGAAGAGAACGTGTATGGTACCAAATGGATGGTGCTCCACCCCATAATTCTCGTTCAGAAAACGAAGCTTTAACTGAAATCTTCGAAGACAGATGGATTGGTAATAATGGACCTTTTCGTTGGCCTCCTAGAACACCAGATGGCAATCCATTAGATTATTTTGTGTGGGGTTTCATTAAAAATATGGTTTACTCCAACCCAGTAACAACAATGGAATGAAATCGGGAGTTAGAACTGCTTTCAATAGTTTAACTCCAGACTTAATCAGGAGCGCTACACATGAAAATCTTTTGAAGAAATTACATGTTTGTTTAAGTAGAGGTGGAGATGTGTTCGAACATATTTTGAAATACACTGACAATTGAATTAACTAATTCATGAAATTATTTTCATTTCGTGTGTCAGTGTTAATAAAACTATTGTTTGAAGAGAAGTTTCATTTGATGGTTGAAGAGTATTTTAATAATTATTTATCGAGCGGAATCTGTTAAATTTTAAAAATAAGTGATGAATACAAGGAAATCACGTCAGTTTCTGTTTGAAACAGTTTATCTCGAAAACTGTTCGAAATTGAAATATGATTATCTGAACAAAGTCAACCTAAAATTGGATGTAGAGCTCAAAAATATGGAAATATACAGGGTGTTCCATTTGAAAAAATTGACTTCCACTCATTTTTTCATGTGATCAAAATATTTGCATTTTTTAAAGACCCTGTAAGAGGCAAATAAAAATATGACTCTAAGTGAAGATCTTCATGGTATCACTCCACTCCATTTCGAATTTAATCGTCTTAGTACCAGAGAGTTCAAGATTATCAGCGTTTATAAAAGTACATGTTTGGTAAAAAAAAAATCGAAATTAATTTATATCTTCTAAACGGTAACAGATAGGTATAGAGAAATAGTACATGAAGTTGTTGACAAAGTGATAAGAAATCATAATATGATAATATATACACGGTGTTCCATTTGAAAAATCAAAGTAGTCGCTACTTTATAGTAGAAGCGGCAACGCCGCATCGTCTAAAATATTTTAGGCGTGTAGATCATATCAATTTATGCACACTGTAAAATTTTCAGGTTGATTCGTTGTCTCGTTTGCCAGAAACGTCTAATTAACGCTCATCGTGAAAAGCCCTGTATATACGTGCATACCACGTGAGCCTCTTGTTATCGTCAATAGGTGCGCGATCGCTCAACTAATCTTCTCAGAAATACTTTCCTTCTTTCTTTCTCTTATCCTTATGCCTTTTCAGGCGTCGGACTGGAGTTCTTCCTTAACCCATTTTTTCCATTCTTTTCTGTCACTGGCCAATGCCTTCATCTCTCCTAAAGTTTTTCCTTTGTTCTTTCCAATTTCTTCAATCTGGTCTATCCATTTCCACCTGGGTCTTCCTCTTTATCTTTTTCTTGATATTCCCATTTCCAAAACTTTTCTCGCAATTCTATCTTGTTTCATTCTCACTAGGTGGACAAACCAGTTTAATTGTTTCTTTTTAATCTTTAATATTATTGGATCTTAATTTGTTATGCTTCTGATTTCTTCGTTCCTTAGTTTGTCCCATTTCGTTTTACCTGCTATTTTCATTAAATTTTTCATTTCCATTGCATTTATTTTTGTTTCCTGCCTTTTCTGCAGTACCCAGTTCTCACTAGCATAAGTAATAGTTGATACTGTACAGAAATATTCATATCTCCAAAATAATCCTGGATGGCTGTAGAACGTGTAACGTAAACCTCGTATCTTCAATATTTCTACGTATAAGAGACAAAGATTGTTTTTATACTCCGCTGTAAAAAACAAGGTTTTGGAGTTACGAAGTCTTACAATTGTGGTGACGATATACTGTATTTTCAATTAGTGAATGAAATAAGTGTCGTTTTGTTTTGCCGATAGCCCTTCCTTCGAATACCTAGTGGTTATAAGGTTTAAGGCACGTTGTATGCAATAAGGCTGACGTGTTTGCTTCTAACCACTATTACTAAATCGTCAGCACAGCCCAGAGCACGAAATACTTCTACTTTGAGCTTTTCTCTAAGAGATCGTCAACCACTAGTGACCACAATAAAGGTGGTCACAGCCTTTTACTGTGTTAATAGAGGTTGATTGACCTCTAAGGTGAAATGTATAAATACAATACTTAACAGCTCTGCTAAAAGCTATCAGTAATCCATCAACTATGTCTAGACTGGGAAAAAATTGTAAAGAATCCCTCAACAGGCTGGCAAGAGACAACAAAGTGTTTCTAATACGGGTGCCGGCACTTGTGGGGATTGCAGGTACTGAAATGGCGGACCATTTAGCTAAAGAAGGTTCTAAAGGAGACTTCATAGGCCCGGAACCGTTTTGTGGAATAGGAGAAATCGGGAACTGGCTAGATAGGGAACACCAACTCAAATGGAGGTCGATACAAGGGCACCTCGTTACAAATAGTTTACTGAACAAGGTAGACAAGGAACTCTCAACCAGGCAATTGAAATTGACTAAGAGACATTTAAAGACAGTTACCGACCTGGTGACTGGCCACTGCACCCTGAGGAAAGTTAGTGAACCTATGTGCAGGAAATGTGAACTCTATGATGAAACACCTACTCACATACTCTGCTTCTGGAGAGGAAATAATACAACAATACAACTACTGAAAATCCCTCCAGTCAAACTAGTGGCATACATAGAAGACACAAAGCTTCTGGAATGGAAGTAGATAACATGGGAAATGGTACAAAGATTCAGTTCAAGTGCCTGGGATGTTGAGCACAACCCAATCGAATGAATGAATGAATGACAGTACTTAACATTTTAGATAACACTTATATGTTTTATCCTTCTCGTAACATATTAAAGCCAACATTTATATTCTGTAGATTTTTAAAAGAATTCTAAATTAAGTGCTAAGAGGAACATTTTAAAAATCAATAATCATAAAGTTGAGTTTCTAAAGGTGTGTAAATGCGCATACCACGCACACTACAAAGTATTTCTTGTCAATTTAATTATGTTCTGACGGGAATGACAATCCATCGGTGTCTAACGAGACCTTTTTATTTATAAGAATAATTAAATATTCTGTTATGCGATCCATACAATCCCAAGACCGTTGTATTTTGAGAAAGGAATGTAAAAAATTGAAATTTTCGTTAGTGGTTAAGCGCGCCGAACATCCAAGCACCTGTATAATATATAACTCTCTACCTCGACTCTTTGTATATCTAAATGAGTATCATATGTTTTTGTTTCTCTAATTATATCGGTAATGATAATATATGTAGTTGTTGGATTTAACAAGAGAATTGTGGAATTAAGAGGCAATTTCCGTTTTTAGATTTAAAATAAAAGTACGTGGAATCAAAGTTAATTGTAACACGGATGTGCAGTGTCGATTTTCGTTATTAAGAGGATTTCACAAATCGTGTTTATGTTTTCTCACAGGTTTTATGATAAAATAAGTCGAATGCTACATTATTTTTTTTATCAATAACCGGTCTAAGAAATATAATGAAGAAACGTATTTATTTTATACAGGGTGAGTTATGAGGAACTGGACCCTAAGGGAATATTAAAAGGGTGGGTAAAAGAACAACACAATAAACACTTGAAGAATAAGCTTAGGCAAACACATGGGAAGAAATTCATAAAAGAACCATCAGAAAAAGTAGCGAAAGAACTGCTCTCAATGAGCAGGAACAAACAACGCACCATAACGGGGCTTCTTACGGGGCACTTTCCCACAAAGGTGCACTTGAGCAAAAAGGACACCGAAACAGCTCTGCACATATTATGCAACTGTGAGACGCTGGTCCACAGGAGGCAAAAACTGTATGGAAGACCCCAAATGACTCCAGAAGACTTCTACAACCAACCAGAAAAGAACCTGTATGAGCTAATACAGGGAACGGATTGGCTGAAAAGGCTGTAGTCCTGTAGTCAGAACATTAGCAGAATCCACAATAATCCCAAGAGGCTGAGGTGGTGCCGGCGAAGGGACGGCTTCTTAAAAAAAACCACTTTAAGTTGCGGTCTACATTGTATTGTAAATCTAAAGTAATTCAAACAATTTTAGTTAAAGGTAATTTCGATAATGAATAAACCATAAACAAAAATCCGCGCTTCAAACTTGCGATTTATTCAAAGTGTACCGACTGACTCGTACTTTTAATACGTGGATTTGAGTCTGACCTCCTCCAAATTTACAAACTTTACAATCCTTCGCGGGTAAATTGAATATTTACACTTATTAATAAATCACCCTGTGTAATATTTTTCAATATGAATGGATCACATTCAATTATTGTTACGTTTTTCATTTTTTTTCTCTCCGAAATATCCATAGCGTTCCATTCAAAACGCATTAAAAGTTTATTAAAATTGACTTTTATTAATTATTATTAGATAAATAGATAACGTATCGTTAAGTAGGTACTTATGAAAACATTTATCCGTTAATGCGACACATCAATCTTGTATGTTGTCAGGTCTATCCTCAATGTTTTGGTATCGGTTTGTTTTTGCCTAACAATAATCCGGATTAAATAACTTTACGTGTTCAAACGTAATAAGTGTTAAAAGTGACATTTTATTTTTGAGTACCACACGAAGGGATAAAACAAAATAATATTTGGCTACGGGAGCTTCGCTGGGAGACGTGGAGGTTATAATTCTAAGGCTGGGGTTTCACGAAACTGGTCATTTGCTGCTGAAAATGTCGGTAATGAGCAAGAGCAAAGGAAACTTTTCGATACACTTTCATAAAAATTAGTTTATTACGTGTAGGTAAGCCGGCGTAAAACTACACTGAGAGTTTTAACAGGACTGTCGCCTGAATGGGCACCTTAAAAAGCTCACAATAGTGGAGCAAAAAGAATGTAGATTCTGTGGAATGGAAGAATAAACTTCGATCCACATACTTGCGAATTACACAGCAATTCATAAACCTAGCGCACATTACCTAGAAGACTATTGGATAGAAGTGTGACACTTACCTAAACTAAAGTATCTGATACTCTCTTGAGGAACTAAGTAGAAGAAAAATCTTTTAGGTATCAGTAAATGTCACCCCAACATAAGTAGTACATTCTATGTTTGTAATCTTTGTTTTTGGTCCTAGTAAAAAGCCAGGTCAGGTACTAGACCATAATCATACAAAACATCACTTCCACTGTAAACATTTCTATTGCTGGACCGTACTCAGAACCAGCGCTCTTTACGTTAGTATTATCGACAATGATTTTTTGAACCATATACCGTAACAGCAGATTATCGCCGTCAAACATTCTCGATAAAAGTCAATCAGCAACAAACTAATCAATCAAATTTTGTGTAATCGAATTTATATCCGCGGCTAAGTTGCTGCTGAACGACATGCCGCCGGCGGCACGGATGATTGTGCTGCCGGCCTTGCCCATTTTGGCGACAATAACTGGTATAGTAATGGATCAATCCATTTTTTACGAATTTCTTACTTTATAATTAATCACTGTTTATGAAGAAAACGTGATATAAAATTATCCATATCTCTTGAACCGTTCGTTTTAACGAGATGTCACAAGGAGACGTTTTTTCTTCAAAAATGTTTGAGGAATTTAGGTGTGGAATTAAGAAGATCGAATATTGATAACAATTGCATTATCAAACATTGAACTTAATCCTTACCTGACATAATAATACTGCAGATCTGTTTATAGTGCCAGCAAGTGCGCATTTGGGGTGTTTACAGTTACATTTTGATTAATTTCCAATAAGTTGTTTAGTAAGTTAAAAACAATTTTCATTTTCTAACTTTAGAGGCACATAGCTCGTTAACGAAAGGAGTAACGCACAATATTTATATAAAGTAATATAAATATTTATAGCCCTCGTATATCATTTTCCAAGTTACTGGTAACAACCTGTATCTCTTCTTATGTATGTTCGAGCATAACTTCTCTCGTTTTCAATTATTTGCATTGGATTCAAAATGGCTCCATGGTGGTCTGGAATAGGGGTGTACGGGCCAGGAACCAAATACTCTGAAAGCTTGGGAAAAACCCCAAGTGTATTTCAAGTGGAAACTCACGCCATAAGAAAGTGTGCCCAGTTCAATAATGACAAAAGATATAGAAGGCAAAAGATGATCATAATGTCGGATAGTCAAACAGCCATTAAAGCACTGTGTAATCAGTTCCAAAATGGTATGGAAATGCCTAGGCATACTCAATGAACTAGGCGAGAACAATATAGTAACCTTACTGTGGATTCCAGGACACACTGGAATAGTAGGAAATGAAATAGCAGATGTACTAGCAAAGACGGGCACTGAAAGACACTTTTGGGGGCCGGACCCATTTGCGAAATCAGCCCCAATGTAATATTGGAAGAAATAGGCAAGGCCGAAGAAAAGAGATCTGACCATTGGAAAGATCTAGTAGGGCTTAGACAATCAAACATTCTGATGGGTGACTACAATCCGTTGAGATCAAATGAATGCATAAGTCAAAGTAAAACGGCACTAAGAGTTTTAACATCAGGGATCCTAACGGGACATTGCCGCCTGAACGGGTATCTGAAAAAGCTCACAATAGTGGAGGAAGAAGAAGAATGTAGATTCTGTGGCACAGAAAAAGAAACCTCCATATATATACTTGCGAGCTGCACTTCAATTCAGAATCCTAGGGCACAGCACCGTCTCCGAGACGTTTGATTTTTGAGTACCACACGAAAAGATAAAACAAAAGTAACATTTGGCTACGGAGGCTTCGCTGGGAAACGTGCAGGTTATAATTCTAAGGCTGGGGTTTCACGAAACTGGTCATTTGTTGCTGAAAATGTCGTTAATGAGCAAAAGCAAAGGCTACTTTTTGATACAATTTCATACAAATTAGTTTATTATGTATAGGTAAGCCAGAGTAAAGCTGCACTAAGAGTTTTAATAGGGATCCTAACAGGACGTTGCCGCCTGAACGGGCACCTGAAAAAGCTCAAAATAGTGGAGGAAGAAGAATGTAGATTCTGTCGCATGGAAGAAGAATCCTCCTTGCGAATTGCACCGCATCTCAGAATCCTAGGGCACAGCACCTAGGAGATTATTAGATAGAAGAGGAACATTTACCTAAGATGAAGCCTGCAGATATCCTAAAATTCCTCAGGGAAATAGGAGTAAAAGAGTTACTAGTCTCTAAGACTCACCTCAGGAAGTAAGTAGAAGGAAGGGGGGGCACAATATATTAGGTCTCAGTGAATGTCACCCCATCATACATACATACATACAAGGTGGTCTCTTTTTAATTTTATTGGCATTGGACCTTGGACTTCCAAGAAACACCTAGACAGCAATAACAATCAAATAGGAAATTATACAGTGTGATTCATAACTATTGGAACATATTATTGTTTGGACTGAAATATGGGAATACAACCAAATATGCCTCAATAAAATATGTCTGTAGAAAAGGACACAGGGCAATGAGTTTTATTATTTTTTATACCTTGCTTATTCATTCCTAATTTACATTAAGCGGAACAAGAAATAAGTATTCAATTATTGCATAAAACATGTATTTCTTGCTTTTTAGTTAACTGTGTTTGTTAAGATCACTTTAATAACTAAACATCGTCGAATCGTCCATCTCTACTTCACAACATTAACAGCTTATAGAAAAATATTTTCGAGGATTAGCCGGAGCCCCAGATGTGCCTTCTCTCGTATGTATATTTTACACCCCTCTATTACCTCGTCGCCCTTAACAGTTTAAATGTAACTGTAACAATGTGGCGGGAGAGGAACGCCCGCAAAATAATTTTCCGGCTCGTTGGTTTCGACCCCGAATATTTACCAAATAATAACGTCAGCCGACCATAATTAATGTTACTCCGTAGAGATTCATAATAGAGTATATTCAATGAAACTTGGTGCAGCGTTATATTCGGTACTTCTGAATAGGTAGGTGGTAGGTACTTGATTATTTTCTCGTTTATGGTAGGTACTTTTTGTAGAGTACTTGACTGAAGAAATTGATGATTACATTAAATAATAAATAGAAAAACTGTGATTTGGGTTTATTTCAGTCTAAAATATAATCACGATGACGTTAGCCGCGACATTCTAGCCGCGTTTGGAAAAAAATCTTTGATAAAAAAAATTTCCGCAGCCTGGCGGGGTCGGGCATGATTTTTTTCTATAATATACGTCTTTAGCTATTGAATAAAAAATATTAGAGCATGATTAGAGGTGGCAGGAAAAAGTTGGAGGCGGTCGAAAAAAAAATCGTGCAACTTGACGTGTTTCGCCTAAAACTTTTTCCTGCCACCTCTAATCATGGTCTAATATTTTTTATTGAATAGCTAAGGACCTATATTATACAAAAAAATCATGCCCGACCTTATACAACAAGTCATTCATAAAAACTATCCGAAAATGCGGCTAACATTCTATCGCCATACATATGTTTTCATCAATGACTTTCAAGGAGTGGGGAGAAATTGTCGGACTAGTCGGACAGTGCCACTGGCCAATAGAACTATTTACTTACAAATAAAAAGAGAGGTTAGGAATATTCCGACTGCTTTTTTTTGCAAATTTGGCACTGACAAACCATGATTTTCACAAAAAAATATTGTTTTTAATGATATCTGTACGCACACTCACAAATATCAGTTGAAAAGACGAAAACAAAAGCTTCAATAACCTAGGAACGTTGAAACTTCGTAGTAAAATTAAGTAAAATTTATAGTAAAATGGTTTCCGGCCTTTTCTCGGTGTTGCCATATTTCAGACAGACAAAATTATTAACACGCATATGTTTCGTTTAAACCTCAAAAGTTTCAAACAAAAACATATTTTTATTACATAAACTACTTAGAATAATTATTTTAAAGTCGTTTGTACGTAATTTCTTAAAAGTACATTTTTATTTTGTACGTTTCTATCGTGTCCTATAATTAAGTTGTCGCAATTCAAAGGAAAAGTAAGACATCCGGCAAAGGGTCGCCAAGTTACCTTAGAATGTGATGTAATGTTGGGTTCACTTTTAAATGTAAACAAATGTATCTTTTTAATGTATTAATCTGAGTGCCCGACCCCGCCAGGCTGCGGAAAACTTTTTTATCAAAGATTTTTTTCCAAACGCGGCTAGAACGTCGCGGCTAACTTCATCGTCATTAAAATATATCGTTGGCTAATACCCTTTTGCGGTATCAGCCCCAATGTAATATTGGAAGAAATAGGCAAAGCCGATGAAAAGAGAAGATCTGACCATTGGAAATATCTAGTAGACAATCAAAGATTCTGATGAGTGACTACAACCAGTTAAGATCTAATGAATGCATAAGTCAAAGTAAAACTGCACTGAGAGTTTTTATAGGGATTCTAACGGGACATCGTCGCCTGAACGGGCACCTGAAAAAGTTCAAAATAGTGGAGGAAGAAGAAGCCTCATCCATCCACATACTTGCGAATTGCACCAAGGGCACAGCACCTAGGAGATTATTGGATAGAAGTGGGACATTTACCTGTTGAAGCCTGCAGAAAAGCTAAAATTCCTCAGGGAAATAGGACTAAAGGAGCTACTAGTCTCTGAGACGTTCCTCAGGAACTAAGAAGAAGTATGTCTCAGTGAATGTTATCCCATCATAAATACGTATATACTCTCATTGTGTGGGCCGATAATCTTTAAAAAGCAATAAATGGTTACGGGGTCGAATTAAAAAGGATAAAAACCAAAATAATATTTCAGTTGGATTTGTTGAAATGATACAATGTAAGGTCAACATTAAAATACTAAAATATGATAAATATAAACAGAAATCCCTTCAAGAAAAATTGGAAATACCTCTTTTTCTTGATCCAGCACCAGTCGATGGGAAATTTATTGATGAGGACTTACACACCCAAACTCGTAGCATTATCCTTAGTAAGGATGGAAAATGGTCCGATGGCACAATAATTTTTGTTTTTAGGTATATTTGAGTGCTTTTTTAACTTATTAAGTTATTTTGTGTACTTTTTAGTAGAAATGAGGCTTTTTGAGTGATTTCGAGCTCCACTGACCGTTTTGGAGTGTTATTACGTGAAATTGTGCGTTATTGGATGAAATAACGTCGCATTGTGTGTTTTCGATAGTTTTAGACTGTATTCAGTGTTCTTACGTGGTTTTGTCAGTATTTGAGTGGAAGAAGATGGAAAATGGTCCCCTCGCACGCTAATTTTTTTTAGGTGTGTTCGAGTGGTTTTGTGAATTATTAAGTCAACTTGTGTGATTTTTAGTGTAATTAAGGTTTTTTGAGCGATTTCGAGCTCCACTGACCGTTTTGGAGTGTTATTACGTGAAATTGTGCGTTATTGGATGAAATAACGTCGCATTGTGTGTTTTCGATAGTTTTAGACTGTATTCAGTGTTCTTACGTGGTTTTGTCAGTATTTGAGTGGAAGAAGATGGAAAATGGTCCCCTCGCACGCTAATTTTTTTTAGGTGTGTTCGAGTGGTTTTGTGAATTATTAAGTCAACTTGTGTGATTTTTAGTGTAATTAAGGTTTTTTGAGCGATTTCGAGCTCCACTGACCGTTTTGGAGTGTTATTACGTGAAATTGTGCGTTATTGGATGAAATAACGTCGCATTGTGTGTTTTCGATAGTTTTAGACTGTATTCAGTGTTCTTACGTGGTTTTGTCAGAATTTGAGTGGAAGAAGATGGAAAATGGTCCCCTCGCACGCTAATTTTTTTTAGGTGTGTTCGAGTGGTTTTGTGAATTATTAAGTCAACTTGTGTGATTTTTAGTGTAATTAAGGTTTTTTGAGCGATTTCGAGCTCCACTGACCGTTTTGGAGTGTTATTACGTGAAATTGTGCGTTATTGGATGAAATAACGTCGCATTGTGTGTTTTCGATAGTTTTAGACTGTATTCAGTGTTCTTACGTGGTTTTGTCAGTATTTGAGTGGAAGAAGATGGAAAATGGTCCCCTCGCACGCTAATTTTTTTTAGGTGTGTTCGAGTGGTTTTGTGAATTATTAAGTCAACTTGTATGATTTTTAGTGTAATTAAGGTTTTTTGAGTGATTTCGAGCTCCGCTGACCGTGTCGGAGTGTTATTACGTGAAATTGTGCGTTATTGGATGAAATAACGTCGCATTGTGTGTTTTCGATAGTTTTAGACTGTATTCAGTGTTCTTACGTGGTTTTGTCAGTATTTGAGTGGAAGAAGATGGAAAATGGTCCCCTCGCACGCTAATTTTTTTTAGGTGTGTTCGAGTGGTTTTGTGAATTATTAAGTCAACTTGTGTGATTTTTAGTGTAATTAAGGTTTTTTGAGCGATTTCGAGCTCCACTGACCGTTTTGGAGTGTTATTACGTGAAATTGTGCGTTATATTGGATGAAATAACGTCGTATTGTGCGGTTTTGATAGTTTTAGACTGTATTCAGTGTTCTTATGTGTTTTGGTCTGAATTTGAGAAGAAGAGTATGGAAAATTGTATGCCAATTTTTGTCCCAATTTTCTTTAGGTGTTGTGAGACATCCTTTATTTTACTTTTTTTTCAATATTATTTCGAAAAACTATTATTGGATACGTGTATAACTGTAGTAGTTGTAATGCGTTTTACGATTTTACGTTTTCAAATCAGCATAAATAACATTTTCAACTGGTTTTTGAAATTATAAAATCCTCCTTAACGCGTGTAATTTATTCCGACAAATTAAAATTTTCACATCAATTAATTATTCAAACTCGAATTCAGTTGTTGTTAAAAAAAATTCTAAATTCCTGTTAAATTCGATAATAAACAATGATTCGACAACTAACGACAAAAATATCCGTGGAATGTTGTAGCCATTGGCGTGTTTTTTTTTTGTTAGTTGCCAACCGGCATCACTTTCTAATTTTGTTATTTATTAAATTAACTTTTAACCCCGCACAATAGTTGATATCGGAAATTCCTACGAGGACATGTTTTACGCATTCACGTTGTAAGTTTGAATCGTTTAACATTTAACGTTTAAGTAAAATGTCGTAGGTACGATGGGACGGACTCTCCTACACGACCAAAAACAAAACCAGAAATCTTTAGACAAATTACACCAGATCCTTATTACACAGATTTTTATAGGAAATAGAGGGCAAAATCCAAAGAAAGAATATATATTTTCTCTATATTGCAGAGATGCCTGGGTCACAAGGGCACAGAAAAGGCGGATAAAATGCTCAAAAAAGGCTTATCAACGAAATCCATTGAACCCTCTTGCGTCGTCGCAAAATCGACAAAATAAAACTCAGAAATATTCGGAATAGTAGGAAATCTCACCAACACAAACAGACGAAAAAGTTCATCAGAGGACATTTGCCAAAATATACGGCAGACTTAATAAGCAAAGATAGGAAAACTGTCAAAGCCGTGGTAGGTATGCTAACGGGACCCTGTGTGCTTAAAAGATACGAAAACCTAATGGGATTGAAAGATGAAGTCATGTTGTGTAGATTTTGTCACCTACAGAGGAATCTGCAGAGCACATTCTTTGCCAGTGCGACTGAATGGCGGCGTGCGTTTCTTGTTCTAGGCGTTGAGAAACCAATGGCAAGAAACAAAGTCTCAAATCTAGCAAACTATTAAAAAGCATTCATTTTTTTACGAAAATTATTTCTGGGTCAAACAAAGTGGTAACTTAAAGACCGGTCCTGTGTATTATGTCTTAAAAACCTCCTAAACGTAGACCTTACCGTATTCATCAAACTTTTGTATTCCTTCAAAGATATATATGTGTTACAACTGTGTGACCAATGATTTTTATTTTTTTATTTTTTCTTTCATTTCATTTTTCCAACACCGGCGACCGTGTTGGGATTACAATAGAACCCGCCGCGGTACGGGATTCCAAATAACAGACGTACCACCACAGTTTCTATATTTATATTTATCTCACCTACCGTAACAGCCCGTGTTTTCGGATCAATCGTGACAGGGTTACGGGCAGTGGTAGCGAGTACATTTTTTTTCTGACACTACAGTATTCTTTTTGTCGATGAATATGACTTCTCACACAACAGTACTAAAGTAGCCGCAGATTTTCCAATATGGTGGAGGAAGTTAGCAAAAAATACTGTAAAAAAGCGAAAGATTTTAGTAAGTAAAAATACGGTAGCAGTCCTACTTTCAATGATGTATTTACATAAGTAAAGATCCCTGGATCTGACTGACAAGCCAAATCCTCACTACCAAGAAAACTTAATGAGATGCCAATTGCTGGTTCTTTTCTAATCCTCTACAGCAGTGATTCTCAACCTGTGGGCAATTTCAATGTGGTTCGCGAAGCGAACATCTAATGAATTTTAATCTTGGATCTGGACGAAAATTAAAGCATCTACCGAAATTAGTTTACTCAACATGCAACTGCTCAAGTATAGTTTAGCGGTAAGTTTCACTCACCCTGAAGTATGTGTTTGCAGTGTCGTGTTGACCACACTCGGCTTTCTTCGTTTAGTTTTGGTCGCTTTAGTTTAAAGAGAGTTGCCACTGCTGGTTTAAGCGCTGGGCATCGGGCATCATCGGCACTGCTCAGTGCTGACTCAACTGTCAAGTGTGCTGGGTGATGTTCCACATGTGCTTTATTTTATTGTTTGGTGATTGTATCTAACTAAAATGAGCAAACAGATGTTCTACTAGTAATATTCTCATGAATCATTAATAACGACCTATGTAACTGATGTGGAAATATTAATTCTATAGTATGTGGTCCGCCTAGGATTCTGCAGGGTGCGAAGTGGTCCTTCCTCAGTAGTGAAAAGGCTGAGAACAGCACCCTTTCTTGCAAGGAATTCTGTCTTTTCATTGCCATTCATACCACAATGGCCTGACATCTAAACCACAATTTCCTGAAATACGGTTGTGTAGTATCCAGACAGGTTGATATTTCTATCCTAGGTTTAAGACCGCATATACGTGTACCAGACCCTGAAAGTGTTCTCGGACCCTCTGTATACCAACAGCTATCTACTCGTTGGACGCATTCATCTTTACTGGTATTCAGGACGGTATAAGGCAGGCCGTAGTTTACTGTTGGAGACATTATGCCTGAGATCATTCTTCCGACTAACAATTTGCTAAGCTCATTAACCTAGGTTTAGAGGAAAGCCCCCTATGCAGAGGTTGCGGCATGGCTGACAAAACGTCGGACCATGTTCTCCTCGTATGTCCACATTGGGCTGTGCTACGCAGGCCTATTATGGCCTCTGGGGACATAAGCAGGCATCCACTGAAGAGGATTGAGTCCTTCATCGAGGGGCTCGGCTTCATGGATGTATAAGTGGCAGGAATGGCACAATGGGTCCGCCAGTGGCATCAGTGCCGGAACCTTGGCTTGAGTTTGTCTTGGCCAAGGTTCGCCTGACTAAGTAGTAGTGAGCTCATTAAGAAATATCTTCCAAAGGTGGAGTGAACGCCAAATGAAACACACAATATAAGAAGCCATGGGAAAGCTAAAATAATCAATTTACCGGAGAGAGTTTATAAAAAATTATAAAGCAGACCAAGCAAAATCGTCTCTTCCTAACTTCCAAAACCAAGGATCATGTCAAATATTTATAATAAAGTTTAAAAAAAAATTATGCAAAAGATTTATGCTTCGATTTCTGATTGAAATTTGATTGGCTAATTTAGATCTACTGTACCGCTCCTTCTGATGAAATGTACCGAATTTAATTCCTATAGTGACCAAATAAGATTATAAGAATGCAAAAGTTACAGTAAGGCTACACTTAGAATTTGACAATAGTACTAATGGGTACCTAAAAAAGCTTAAACTGAGTGGAGATAGAAGAACGTAGAACTTGTGGAATATAAAAAGAAACTTTCATTCATCTACTTGTGGAAGATATGACACTACACAATCTCAGAGCACAAGACCTGAGGTCGGACTCCTGACTGAGGGCGTAGAGCTTTCCTAGAGAACACATATTTTGCCTTTATTTTTTTTGTTGGCTTCGTTATTGCTCTACTCAGAAAATGTGCAGCCGGAATAAACATTTCAGTTCAATCGGGATGGCACGTACCGGCGCCTCAGAGATGACTGAATAGAAGACTTACGGATATCCAAAAATTATTTCTAGTAGTATGACTAAGCTAGCTGCTAGTCTCTAAGGGCTTTATTAGTAACAGAGAAGAAGTGGGGGAGCACAATAGAACATTTAGGTTTCAGTAAATGGTCTCCAAAAAAAACATATCATGATTAACGCTTTATTGGGACATGCCACAAGATGGTATGATGAAAAGGTATATATTTTCAAAGAAATTCGTTACGGAATTAAGCAACAAGAAGGAATGGGATCCAAATGCCATTACCAGATTTGCAAAGAATACCATTCAGTGGTACACAGACGGCTCAATAGCAATAGAAGGAACTGGGATAGGAGTGTACGGGCCAGGAACCAAACACTCTGAAAGATTGGGAAAAACCCCAAGTATATTTCAAGCGGAAATTCACGCCATAACAAAGTGTGCCGAGCTCAGTATCGACAAAAGGCAAAAGATTATCATAATGTCCGATAGTCAAGCAGCCATTAAAGCACTGAGCTTTTGCTTAATCAGTTCCAAAATGGTGTGGGAATGCCTACGAATACGCAATGAACTAGGCGAGAACCTTACTATGGATTCCAGGACACACTGGAATAGAAGGAAATTAAATAGCAGATGGACTAGCAAAGAGGGGGACTGAAAGACCCTTTTGGGGGCCGGAACCCTTTTGCGGTATCAGCCCCAATGTAATATTGGAAGAAATAGACAAAGCCGAAGAAAAGAGAAGTTCTGACGGGTACCTGAAAAAGCTCATAATAGTGGAGGAAGAAGAATGTAGATTCTGTGGCACAGAGGAAGAAACATCCATCCACATACTTGCGAGCTGCTCTTCAATTCAGAATCGTAGGGCACCTAGGAGATTATTGGATAGAAGAGGGACATTTATCCAAGTTGAAGTCTGCAGATATCCTAAAATTTCTCAGGGAAATATCACTAGAGACGTTCCTCGGGAACTAAGTGGACGTAAGGAGGCACAACAGGTCTTTTAGGTCTCAGTGAATGTCGCCTTATCAAACATACATACAACGCTTTATTGAAAGATTCAAAGGCTTCCAAAGAAAAATTATTTATGACCACGCAGTTACTTCTCAGCTACTGGACAATCATCTCCAAATTGGAAGATTGAGATGTAGTGTTTTTTCATAAAAAAAAATTAAGCAGAAAATATTTTCGTAAAAAAAAATTTGTTCCTCCGCCGCTGCTACCGAGAAGATCGTTAATAATTTTATAAATCGTATTTTCAAATTAAAGTGGACGCAATGACACATTTTATATAAAACCAGTAGTCGGGAATAAAATAAAAATGAGACACCGACTCGAACTCTTGGGTAGCCACAGCCACAGGTGGACCAGTTGGTTATAATTTAATTTTTTATGGCTTTTTCGTATGCGTTTCGGAATCTTCAAATAAACCTTTATGCAATATGTTATCTAATTTTAAATGCCATCTTTTAATTGGTTAGTTATTAAATTTTCGTTAGGAGACCGCAGGATTTTCGATGGTTAGTCGTATAGGCAAGCAAGGTCGTTGGAATAGTACGGCAAGAAAGCTGATTATTTCTGGCATTAATTTATGGAAAAAAAAACTTTGACACAGTTTTTTTCAATTAACTTACGAAGTATCATGGTCAAAGCTTACACCACTTGCAGGAAGATATTGTGAAATAAAAACTAGATTGAATAATGGCGATCATCATCACAAAGCACCTAATACTTTAGAGACTTCACGTGTGTTACCAAGGTTAGAACACGATGAAAACTTTTTATTCCAATTATGAGATGGCGCACTGCGTCATTTTGGTAATATTTCAGAAGGAAGTTGGTAGACTTGATTAACCAGTGGGTTGGCACAAATCGTATAGACTCATGCCATCTTTATTTCGTGACTATAAAGCTGGATTTATAGATTGACGGACTGTAAACGTATACCACACGTAGACGCACTGGATATGTAACGAACGGTATGTAAAAATTGTTGCAGTTATAAATAAACGGAACGGAAATTTTGCGCATGGGCAGAGGTAACGTACTCGCGACATTCAAATTAACTTAGAAATTATACAAATCATCTACAGCCTGTATCCTATGTTGTTTTGAGCTTTAAATTTTGTATTATAATCTAAATATTTATATAGTTTGAATCACAATGGATTACGACGCTAAACTAAACAGTAAACAAAGGATATCTATGCCAATCTATGAAACATTCAAAAACACAACATTAAATGACAGCTGATAGCCACGCTGACATCACACAAAATTATTTCCTTTGATTGGCCGGACGTAAGAACGCACTGTAAAAGGATAAAAGTTGGCCAACTCTTCCGTTCCCCTTACGTTACGTCATGCACTTACGTTCCTTTATAAACAAGGTACGTAAATTCTATAGTTGATCTTTTCACAGTGCGTCTACTTTTACAGTCCGTCAAACTATAAATCCCGCTTTAATATTGACATATTAGGTAATATAGACTGAAGTTAAAAAGTTCTAATAAAAATAAGTTTGTTACATCTGTGTAAAACATATTTACAAAAATATTTCCACTACCATTTAACTATAGAAAACCTGCATTTATTTGGAAACTATGAATTATGAATTCAATTCAGTGTGATTATTTGATTTCACATCACCGGTTTCCGGAACCCATCAAATACAAAGAAATGTTTGAAAAGTGGTTACAACTTATTAATAACGAGTAGCTTCTTAATTTGGGCACAGGGACTATTTATAATAGTAAAAGAGTATGTAGCATTCTGCTGAGTTCTTGTGAAATCAGTTCCAAAATGGTGTGGGAATGCCTTTACTGTGGATTCCAGGACACACTGGAATAGAAGGAAACGAAATAGCAGATGAACTAGCGAAGAGGGGGACTGAAATACCCTTTTGGGGGCCGGAACCCTTTTGCGGAATCAGCTCCAATATAATATTGGAAGAAATAGGTAAAGCCGAAGAAAAGAGAAGATCTGACAATTGGAAAGATCTAGTAGGGCTTAGGCAATCAAAGATTCTTCTGGGTGACTACAACCTGTTGAGATCAAATGAATGCATAAGTCAAAGCAAAACTGCACTAAGAGTTTTAACAGGAATCCTAACGGGACATTGTCGCCTGAATGGACACCTTAAAAAGCTCAAAATAGTGGAGGAAGAAGATTGTAGATTTTGTGGAATGGAAGAAGAAACCTCCATCCACATACTTGCGAACTGCACAGTATTTCAGAATCCTAGGAGACTACTGGATAGAAGAGGGACAGTTACCTAAGTTGAGGCCTGCAGATATCCTCCGGGAAATAGGACTAAAGGAGCTACTAGTATCTGAGACTCTCCTCAGAAACTAAATAGAAGTAAGGGGGCACAATAGATCTTTTAGGTCTCAGTGAATGTTACCCCAAAATACATACATACATACATACATACATGTAGCATTTTGAAGATAAATACTTCTCGCTGGGAAATAAGAGACTGTTTTGTGTCAAGAAATTCAAATTTGTTCGACATATCATATCAGAAAATGGAACTGAGGCAGATGAAAAGATCAATGCAATTACAGAAATGATTACTCCAAAAAATAAAACAGAATTGCAGAGATCACTATGTAGCAAAATTTATTCCAAACTATGCTGAAGAAACATCAATCCTAAGAAAATTGCTGTCAAACAAAAACCAATGCTAATGTATCCAAAAAGTTGAAAACGATTTACTTTTTACATTAATTTTTGTAGAACTATTCCTACTATGATTTACCACTAATAATAATATTAAAAATGTGAAACATTTAAATTTCCCGGTAAAGCTTATTTTCATATATCCCGCTACGGCTTCCATTTAGAAGATGGCGCATTTGTGGTTTATATTACTATACTGTGGTCGTGAACACTCTATATTATAGGTGCTTTGTGATCATCATAGTAAATAATTCATGTCAACTGTAAACATTCGTGGATCTTTTAGTTTAAAAAAAAAACAAATTTCCAGCAATTTCGGAGCCGATAGCTGACATGTCTCAATTGACGAAACAACGCCGAAGTGTTGGAATCTATCACTCAATTGTACCGTATTTTCAACCTGGCAACGTAGGAGTATTGCGAATAACATCCTATGTGGTTATAGAAACGAATGATTTTAAATATCTCCACACACAAAAATCCAGAGGATTGTGTTTAGGGGACTTTGGAGGTCATGGGTGTCGAGGTTCTTTTCCTTTTAATTATGGTAGGTACAACTGGAAGTTACCAATCCAAACATTGACCGAAAAGGAGTTTTGGAACCGAGCTAGAATAGTGTCATGTGGATTTATATCAGCCCATGTGGATTTACATCAATCTATGTGTGGTTATTATGTCTTGAGAAGATGACTTCATCTGTAAACAAAACAGTGGTAGCAAAATTGGAGTTGTTTTGCAGTTTTTCTTAAAATCCATTGGCAATACTGCATACGGAGCGGATGGTGATTAGGTAGCAAATGTTGGGCATGATATGGATACAATGAATTTTCTTTCAGAACATTCCAAGCAGATTTATGACTAACATTTACTTGTAGAGCAATTTTTCTGGTACTCGCTCCTGGATGTTCGTCGATCATTTGAAGAACCCGATCTTCGAGTTAAGGAGTTCTCGCAGTTCTAGGTTGTCCAATAATATTCCTTGATTTTCCTTGAGAGCATGGTTATTTGGATATGAATTTGGATACTCGTGGTCTCTAAGGCAGGGATCGACAACCTTTTTTCATTGTAAGGGCGAAATTAACTTGTGCGCAGAAACAAATCTATTTTAAATTTTTTTTAATCTCAAAATATACGTTTCATGTTTCTGTGTTTTGTATTTTTTTATATATAATATTTTTCCGGAACTAAAGTGGGTCACTTGAAAGTATTAAATGGGTCACTCGGTAATCCGTGGGTCATAGGATGCCGAACCCTGCAAGGCATTACCATTGACTAATCCATATAAAATTTGCATTAGTAAACATAGGCATCGTTATATTAACTGAACATAAACGAGAGCAAAGTGGAAATGGTACAAATTTGTTTTTGTTTTGTTTTTGCTTTGTATTTCAGGTTTGAAAAATTAATTGTCGAAATTCCAAAGTCCACTGCGAATAAACATGTTCTTTCTTATTAGTTTTGGAAACGGGTAGCGTGACTAAGGAAAAATTATGCTTGAAATAAATTTCACTTATTACAAAAAAATCAACAGTCTGTATCTCATTAACGATAAAACTTATCACATATGTTTATGGGTACTTTTCGTTTTAAAATTGAACGTCGAATCGCCCACAAGAGTATTTCAAATTATTTTGGAAACATCCTGTATATTATATAGTGTTTTTGTCTTATAAACATTTGGTGAATACACAATATACTTTCTCTGTACTAAAGAAATGAGTACCAAGTTACAATACGAACCAAAAAAATATCTATTCATGACGGTAGAAAAAGTATATAGTTTGTTGTATTATTCCAAATGTTTCATATCTTCGGAGTGTCTTAGTAAAAAATATCGAAACAGAAATGTCAAGAACTGTCCATTTACGTTGCTATGAAATCGTAGAATTTCGGTTCATTTCTCACTGATGGTATTTTAAAATTAACTTCCTTTCACTTCGTTGGTTTCTCCCGTAACATTTTTCTGAAGGTTGAAAACAAGAAATTGACCTTTATAATAAGAATCAATCATGTTTTGTTTCTAAATGAGAAAAATATATAGTTTCAATGGTATTTCGCAATTATGTCGTAGAAACAGAATTTTTACGAATATCTTTCTAAATTGAATTATAACTATACAGGATGATTCATAAAGGATATAGGATTTTTTTTACCAAAATATGGGGATAGAACCTTAAGATACCTTAACAAAATATTGCCGTGGAAAAAAATACAGCCCCTACTTTGAATTTGAAAATATTTTTTTGAATTTGTTACTTATTATTTCACTTTATACAGGATGTCTAAAAACTCTAGTGCTAAGCGCAGATACTAGATGTGATTTTATGTCCATCTAACCTAATTTATCTTTAAACAAGAGTTCCTCCTAAGGGAGCTAGCGCCCTTTGAAGATGGCGAAATTTTTTAAGCATATCTCAAAAAACCACTACCTACGTGCTTAAATTTTTACATATATTTACATTGTATACCTATACCTACAGCTTTCGAGAAATATCAATTTTAATGTTCTGTATTTTTGGCATTCAATAAAATTATTGGAAGCACTATGAATTGTAGAGGATTGGTGCCCTAGAGAGGAAAAAAATACTACCAGGGCGACTAGGTTTTTTGTGGCAATGCAGAAGAGTTATGGGCAAAACCTGGGGAATACCATCTGAAGTGGTTCACTGGCTTTACATAACTGTGATAAGGCCAACGATCACCTATGGTATGATGGCAATTCTTGGGCTGAAATCGGGAGACTTAGGTAACCGAATAATGTTCGAGAAAGACACACTGATGCAACTGGGACAATACTAGATGAACCCATATTTCACATGAGTTTTGATAGCATGACAACGGAGAATATATTCACTGAGCGAGTGAACATCATCATCCCATATAGGGATCAGGTAATGCACCCAGGTAATTCTGGAGAAATCATCTGGTTCACCGATGGTTCCAAAACAAGCCATGACACTGGGGCTGGTATAAAAAGACCTAGAAAGAGAATGATCTCTAGCCTTGGCCGATATGCGACTATGTTTCAAGCAGAGACGATTGCCACCATAGCCTGTATTGATGAAAACATCAGAAGAGGATATACCGGACAAAAAATAAAAATATTCACTGACAGCCAGGCTCTGCTTAAGGCTATCAGTAATCCAACAACTAGGTCTAGACTGGGTGCTAGAGATGCAGATATATGTCATATAATAATATATATGATAGTAAATATGTCAGAATAACATAAAAGCTGTCAAAATAAGAGAGCTTTTAATTAAATACCACTTTGCTTTATTTAAGTACAGTACATGAAGCCTGTGTTTTATTAAAAGACTACCGTAAAAGATCAACGCCGGATTAACCATAGGGCGCTATGGGCAATTGCCCAGAGGCGGAATTCAAATAGGGGGCAAAAAAATTTCATGATTATTAAAATCATACTCGTTAAAGTGAAGTCTTAAATCTGAATAGGGAAATTATGTTTATATACCAAGAAGTGCCGAATGCGGTGCGGCGTCCTTTGTCTTTTTTGTGCTTTTGGACGGATGACGCGTCGGAAAAATCTCGCACTGGGCCACTTGGTGACTTTTACTATTTTTCCTTGTGTAAATACGTATACCTTTTACGTATGTTATATGTGCTGTCTGAAAGACGAGGAGGGGAGATAGATGGAAGGGGCGAGAAAAAACTATTTTCCCAGGTCGCAAAATATCATTAATCCGGCGCTGCCACGTATCCGTATATGTCGAAATAAGCAAAACTTTATTAAAGGAAGTAGTGTTGACATTTCGACACTAATAAAAATTAAATTGTTTCAAAGACAAAAACCAAACTCGTAAAAAAAGTGTTGTCAAATTTAATAACCTTTATGCGCGTTGATGGAAAATGTTGTAGCCCGTTAGGAATCGGGTAAAAAATAATAATTGACATTTACATTGTAGATTTTTATAGCACTCGTTAATAGATAAATATCTGTTCGTTTCCGTATAAAATGTCGATTTGTGCAACAGGCTTTCTCGATTATAATGTGATGGTTAATTTATTCTTAAACTAATGCCTTTGTGAGATAACGTAGCCGGTTTCAACTAACCAAACAAGAAATTTTGTAAATACGTTTATTTTTTAATGTATATTGAAAGTAAAAACAAAACAAAACAAAAATATCAATTACCGTTAATTTACTAAAGGTATAAAATACTATTTTGAGCTTGGGAAATTAGTAAGTAAAATCCAAAAGTCATGTTCAAATCGTATATCAGCGCCGGAAAGGCAATATCTACAGTTGGTTCGGTGAATCTTTTCCCATGCGTCATCATTCATATACAAACGCAATACATCAATACATTCAGTAACACGTAGGTCGTAGATTGATGGTTTAATTAGAATGTGGCTAAAGTGACGGTGAACGTTAGTTATTATTGTATTGAAGCTGGTGTAATAATATTTACTTACCACAATAATTCGAACACTCAGGTATAAGTTAGTCGTTATAACAACTGTTTTTGAAATAAATTTATATACAAGTGGCAAAAAAATGGACAAAAATGTAGAATAAAAATGTAAACAAAGTCTTTCGTCTGTCAATGTACAAATTCAAGTTTAAACCACAGAACTTCTGTTGTGTGGGTTACACCTATCGCCGACATTTATCATAAGGCTATCTCTGTTTGTTATATTATGTTGTAATGGAACAAACGGTTTCATTTCGAGGGTTTGGATTCTGTGAGTAGAAACGAGACGTACTATAAAAAGTAGTATGTGAATAATTTCATACATGGGAAAAGATTCACCGAACCAACTGTAGCAATAATTTGAAAAAAATTTATAAAAGAAGCGCGTTTTATTAGTTGTGGTGACTTAAAACTAAAATTTACAGTTTATGATGTTATTGTATTTTGGTTGGGTCTCGTGCAGCACTGTATATAATATACCTACGGATATTAAGTAGTATCTTATGAAACTCCGTTATATAAGACAAAGATGAAAAATCCTAGAACCCGTCAATTTTAATTTTAATCGAGGTATTTTATAACAACAAAAATTGTCACTCCTCTTACCCTCTACACTTGATAGCTACCACCTCAGATTTTTTAAATAGCAAGAAGGGTCATCGAGCGATACTTCCTTGGAAAGGGTTTGAAAAACAAAAATGTATAATTTTTAAATTTGGGATGAAACAATTAATTAACGAAAATAATTATCAAAAAAATTTTGTATTACATTAATATCTTTTAAATTTAGGAGGACTGGACAAATTATTAATTATTATTCGGAAAAAATAAATCGGTTCAGGAATAAAAATTAAATAATCATTGTTATCGAGTGTCCCAAATTAAAGCAAAACCATTGAACTACTTTTGTATTGTTATATGGCAAAGTGTGAATCTTAAGCCAATAACAGTATATTTTGCAACGATCATGTATTAGTTTCGTATGGTTAATGCGAGAGTATTAATAACCATTACATGAGAGTTGCATACACTATTTTTTCTACGAACAAGAAATTTGATTTGAAAAAAATATAAAAAGGATGCACTAACCGGGTCTCGAAACCGGCATGTACAGATCGAAAACAACTAATACCATAAAGCGTACACGGTGCGGTGGAATAAGTGTTACCCCCCCTCCCCCCTATTAACTACTCTATTTTTATATCTTGAGAAAAAAGCTCAAACAGGTCAATTTTTATATTAAACGTAGTATGTTATGACATAAAAGTTTCGAACGTTAAAAAAATTATTTAGTTGCAGTTACTGTTGAAGTTTAAAATTTATTTAGTTTTCAGTACACCCTTAGTTGTTACTTGTAATTTATTACATTAAATGATTAAATTCAGTTACCAACATTCACAATTTAGGGAAGATTTATTCGGCGACAAAACAATTCCAACCCTCCAATGGAAAAACCTACCGTCAAGCCAACAGAATTCATTGAATTCTTGCAAAGTAAGATTAAAACTCTCGAATAACTGAGACTCCGTTAATTTTTGAACCAAAGTGTTATACATTTTTGAAATCAGTGTTCCAATAGGTCTCAAATGAGGTGTTGCATGATGCACTTTCTCATTTAAAAAAATCGAAGGGATGACACCCCCATGGAGAGGGATTATGTCAGGTTCGAAACTTTTATGTCATAACATACTACGTTTAATATAAAAATTTACCTGTTTGAGCTTTTTTCTTAAGATATAAAAATAGAGTAGTTAATAGGGGGGGGGGGGTAACACTTATTCCATCGCACCGTATAGGTATGTTACTGTTATACAAAATTAGTAATAAATTATTGTAAACAAAAATTAATAAGTTTAAATCTGGTGCTCGACATTTCTTTTAAAAACTAACGCAAAAGATTTAAACTGTCATAAAACACACGAATCTCTTAGAAACTGTCAAACATTCTACAGAAAATATTGGGTCTGTCTACTTGGTTTTTAAAAATTTCTATTTGTATTGGTCAATTTTTCAGTTTTTTAATGAAAACCAGTGTTATAGTGAGTATCATTATGAAACTGGAAAATGGCATTTAACAACTAGGAGTAGAAAAATCGTTATTAACAAACAGATGATTGAGCAAAGTGTGATACATTTTTGAGTTCTGCTTTTCAAACCCTTTCACCCCCCTTGCTATTTAAAAATTCTGAGGGGTAGCTGTGAAGTGTAGGGGGATAAAACACCTCGATTAGAATAGAAATTGACGGGTTCGAGTATTTTTCTTTGACTTAAATAACGGAGTTTCATAGGGGGGTAATATCCGCACCGTATGAGCTTTATACAGGATATTTATTTTCTATCTTTGGCTTTAGATCTCCACTTTCTTATTTTAATTTCCTTCAAATCCTCAATTACTGAAATTTATGTAATATGATCTTATATATAACTTTGATTCTTCGAATAATTCATAATTTGGCACACGGATTCAAAGCTGATCATAACAATAATTTAATGAATCTAACTTAATTAGTTTCATTGGGATAAAATCATTTTTTTTCAATTTTGGGGGAGGCTACAATAATAAATATACTCAGTGTGTAACCGATTTAATGGGTATTTTGTGATGAGCTGATATCATAAACGTCTCTAGTATAGTTGACGTAAAATATATAGTGCCAGGTATCTAATCGTATATCCCCTTTAAGTTATGTTGCGGAGCTAAACTCTGAAAGGTATTTATATTATTTTCGTCAACTTACCAAACATATTTCTATATTGTATTTGTATTTTGACCCATCACAACCCTCCACTCAAAAACACACACACTTTCTTGATGTCAGACCACCGACTAAAGAGAACACCTGCAAACCTCTTTCAAAAGTAGTTATAGTTTAGTCAAACTCGCTATCGATCGTTCGTGCTTTAAACAGTTTCGTTTATTAATCGCCTTCATTAACAGAATAGTTTATTAAATAACTATTAACGATTATTAGTTGAAATTATAACATTAAATGAATTTATCGTTAAGCATTTTAAATAATTATGATATTGAAAGGGTATACTCTTAGTCTTAGAGTCAAACAAAAAGCCGACAACTTTAAGTTCGCACTATACCTTTTATGTCAACAAGTAATGTAAATCAGTAAAGAACAAGGGATTTGGGTTTAATTTCAATATTTTGGGTCCAGTATTCTACAGTTGAAAGATTTTCATTTATTGATGAAACATCCTGTATTAAAGTCTGATATTGAACCTATTTTTTTTCAGAATCTTTGCCCTTTGACCGTACCAGTTATATTCTACTAGTAACGTGTGAGTAGAATAGATTTTTATTATTATATGAATTTATCATTGTAAATACTTTCATTTTGATGTGTCAAGAGAATGATTTTAGATTTTTAAGTTCCTATTAACTAAAGTCAGTTCGTACTCATGAAAAACCGCACGAAAATAAAATCACGTGAATATTGAATGACCTAGTCAAGTGGATAAGGTTGAAATTCCGTTCCACTACTGCAAAAATTTCAATGTTAATTGTCCAATAAGCTGCCGATTTAGAATAGATCACGTATGGTCTTTGTTTACATAGGGTTTTCTTGAGACCGTCCAGACTGCACTTCTTAGATAGGGTATTGACCCTGGCGCTGAAATTCAGGTTCAGAGCTTAACATTGGGGAGTCCTATCCCATCTATCTGTATATAAGTTATCTAAGGCACACTGTCCAGCTTCAAGGTGGGCTAGCCCCTACGACGCCGGAAAATGCTCGCCCATTTAGAATAGTGATAGTATTGAAGAGTTTGAAAGGTAATGAAATGGTATTTAAACTACTCTTTTGATAATTTAAATTATATATTCAATTTTATAACTTGCTCCGCCAATTTTGACGTATTTAACTTCAAAACCTTTTTCGTCCAGACGCGACGCTACTAAAAACTACCCTTATATTCTCAAAAACATAATGAAATCAAAGTCATAGTGAAAATTCAAATTATGAATTTAATATTCGACACTTTAAGCCAATACAACCCTGAATAATTAAAATTAGTCCTTTGCCAAAGTCTACACTAGCAGTGTGTGTCACTACTATCTTAATCTTTTGAATCTACACATTTTATCTGAAAGATTCGATCTTTCGGCATGATACAAGTAAACCTAGGGACTCAATGATAAACCGCCGTGACACCGAACACAGATTGCGAAAATTCTAATGATCTATCTTCTACAGTGGGGGGCACTAAATTAATTAATCAAGGATTTTTTATTTATTTTTAATATTTCGTTATTAATGAAACAAGAAAAATTGCGCCTTTTATAAGAATAGTACTCCTTACACAATATATATCAGAGGTATTAGACTTTGTTTAACCATCCTTTGCCGTTACGTCATACATTGTCCAGCTTTATCTCTCATTCATGAAATGGATGAGAAGGAATTATGACGTCATTAACGTATCTCTTAACTAATGTCGAAGTAAATTTTATTTGTTACTTTTGAGAGTTCAGTTGTAATATTTTGATTTGTATTTTTGGTCATTTTCGCCTTTTTCGATTAATTTTTCATTGTCAAAATGCCTTTCCGGTATAATGAGAAAAAGCAAAGTTTAATTTTGAAGTTGATTAATTACTTTTCACGAGAAAGAGATGCAGTCTACAACGTAATATGAATGAATCGGACTCCCACAATGATGAAGATGATTTTGTCAGTGATGAAGCTTAGACTTTGCATATTATTTCATTACATAAGCTATTTCAGTTTACCTTATCCGTTTGTTCGTTCCTTTTTCCTGTTCTTATTGGGAGTTTTTTCAGAAATAAATTTATTTATTGCCAGTTTTCTCCCATACATGTGTTTTTTTGCATTTCTCAGGAATATTTACGAAATTGTTACTCACAATGACACAGACATTAATTTCTATACAATTTTTAAAAATACAAGCATATAGATATTCTATCTAATTTTAAATAACCTTTGGATTCACCCCAAAAATATAATCGTATAATATATTTTTAATATATTTTATATAATTTGCCATTTCATTGCCATTCAGTAAAAAATCATGCTCAGGGGCGTTAAAACATCAAGCTAGAAATTTGAAACAAATCAGTTAAAAAAAACGGAGATTTGAATTTTTTTTTAAAGGAGCCTTCCCTTCGCCGGCACTACCTCAGCCTCTTGGGCTTATTGTGGATTCTGCTAATGTTCTGACTACAGCCTATTCAGCCAATCCGTTCCCTGTATTAGCTCATACAGGTTCTTTACTGGTTGGTTGTAGAAGTCTTCTGGAGTCATTTGGGGTCTTCCATATAGTTTTTACCTCCTGTGGTCCAGCGTCTGTTGCATAATATGTGCAGAGCTGTTTCGGTGTCCTTTTTGCATCTTCTGCATGTAAGGTCTCCGTTATACAGCCCTATTTTGTTCAGGTGTTCTTTTTGTGGGAAAGTGTCCGGTAAGAAGAAGCCCCGTTATGGTGCGTAGTTTGTTCCTGCTCATTGAGAGCAGTTCTTTCGCTACTTTTTCTGATGGTTCTTTTATAAATTTCTTCCCATGTGTTTGCCTGGGTGTATTCTTCCACTGTTTTGAAGAGATTTGAAGTTAAAACCTAACTAAATTATGTAAAAAGGTATGCAACGCATAAAGCAAAATACAATTTTTGGCATTACCAATTTATTGATACAAACACTCCTTAACATGCATCATTGAACGCAATTCTTAACATTATGTCATTGATTATAATTTTGAGGTTAAGTGTAAAATAACATTCAACTAATATAAGACAAACGTAAAACAGCAGAATACGTCACCGATTATGACGTAACGGCAAAGAATGGTTAAACAAACTCTACAATTATCCATACACTAAACACGCAAAGTACTTATGAATGAATGATGTGGAGTATGCGTACAAATTAGGTCTATTACTCTGTGCTCAGTTAAAGGACACCCTCTAATCTATTTGGTTTAAAGGAGAGAATTCCTTCCCCTTTCACTTGGAGTTTGTCTAGGTAAAAAAGTGTCTCCAGTGAGAAAGGATGTTTCCTTTTTTTGTCCAGAAGCAACATTCTTTCGAAGCCTTTACACGGAAAGAAATGCTTTGATAAGGTGAATCAAATCGACTTATTGAAATAAGAAATTCCTTAATCTATGCCAAATAAATTAGTTCAATCTAAAATAGAATAAAACAAGAAAAAAACTGACAAATCTTAGTGTTTTAGGATTAATCTGTTAATTTCGTTTATGATTAATAACATTTAATTTAAACTAATGTCAGTAGATCCAATTTTCTTGTTTTTGCGCTAAAACTGCTAAATCACATCCATTTTTTGATAGGTACACCAAAATTTAGTTTAACTACAGAAAACGCTTTTCTTAAACCAATCAAACATTAAAGATTGGATTGATGTACCTCCGCTGCTTAATTTTCGCAAGAAATTTACTCAAATTGACTCTTAGATTATATTATTTTAGCTCAATTATTGGATTAAAGTTTTATCAAACAATAATATCCGATTTAACAATCAGATCCAATTTGAGAAATTAAGATTCTTGGTCCTGGTACGATAAGTTCCATAATTACTATAATCTCAACAAGCATCATAATGAATTTTTTTACATGTTTCACTGTTGCATACGTTTTCAAATAAAATCATTTAGGAATGAATTGCATGGCAGAAAGTTCTGGGGGCATTAGCAGTAAATACCTCTAGGTAGCTAGGTATATTAATTTGAAATATTTGAAGTTTTAACACAGCACACAGATTAATATATTAATGTAGTTTTGATCTATAGTTTTAATGGGATCAATAAAATGAATGCTTAATTTCTATTATATTTGGATAAATGTATTCCTGTCTATAGATTAAGTTATTCGTACAATTTACCGAAATTTAGAAAAAGAAGAGAAAAAATAAATAAACCGTCTACTGAAAACAATCAAATATACAATCTATCCAATTTTTGCTACGATTATCAAACATTTGACTAAATCAATAAAGATCTTCTAGAATCAAGCATTTATTTTGACAAAATCTGGAATATAAGGATTAAATTAAGCAAATCATTTTTTTTAACGGTTTTGGCTATTTGTGTGCGTGAATTTGGAAATGTTTATCATTTAGTATCTCCAGACCCTTCGTCTTCGTCAGGTCGCATACTTTTCATACTTTACTTATCAATATTAACGGGCGCGGGGGCGGGTGGTAAGTTGTGAACGTGTCTCACGTTGTGCGCGCCGGAGGAAGAAACAAATCTAGTTTTTGGTTGGGTGAGAATATACCAATAACTGATCCCATTCTGTTTTGAGCGTTGCCTTTGTTTGATTCCTGGTAGTTTTTCTAGGTAAGTACAAAATAAACAATTTTTTCATGTAGACACTAATGAGTAGTGCAAAAAGGATGCAATTATTAATACTACACTACGTACAGTTTGTTGAAGTAAATACATACCTAACTTTTGTTGATCTTAATGAAGTGAAAACTTCTTATAGGAGTTCGGAAGCGTTAAATATTCAACGCTTTATAGTATTTTACATTAATAGCCAGGTAAAACAGTTTTTACTGGCGATTGAAGGAAATGACTAGCGAGCCGTCAGGCGGATCCAAGATGGCAGCCAAAGTTAATTTCCTTACGATTTGGGTGAAATTTGGTATTTTGGGGTTATTGATGATCTTATATTAAAAATTAATATTGGTTTTGAAAAATTCAAAATGGCGGATTCAAGATGGCGACCAATTCCAAAGATCTAACTTGAGGATTTTGTCAAGACATTAACTAGTCCTGAAGTAACCATCCAAATTAAATATTTTCTTTTTTTTTAATAGCTGCTGCCTTGTATCAAGTTATAGTGACTTGGCTCCCAGTCATTGTATTGCTATTAAAAATTAAAGCATAATAATTCGAGTTTATGTTGGTTATACAGTTTTGTTACTAGCTTAATATTTTAATAAATTGCTTCCTTTTGGCACGCTCTAATACGTTCCTAACTTTGAATAAAAACAAAACATTTTATTTATAACATTTTGCAGTAGTTACGTCAGCTCCATCAGAAGATAAAACTTGGCTATATCATCATTCTGAACCCTGATGGTCTGTAGTTGAAGAAAAGTGGAAAGTGACAAGCAACGAAAGAAAGGCGGAATGTATCAATTGCGATCAAAATAATATAACCTCCCAGTTGGGTGAAGAAAATGGTCAGAGACTGGTAAGCATTTTCCTTTTTTGTTTGAAACTCCAAATAATACCAGTGAATAAATAATAATTGTATCGGTATCGGTATCGACAAAAAAATCCTTTTTTATTGAATTTATCATTATTATATAAAATTGTTTTTTACAGATTGATATTGATTTTGATTTGCAATTTCCGGGAAAAATTAACAAAGTCCATGAAAAGTGGGAAGATTTCGTGATTAAGATTGTTCCACACTTCAAAAGTAAAATCAAGGACAAACAAAGTTTGGAATTATTAAAACGTCTAGACAATGAAGACCTAAACATTGGTAAGTAAAGCAACAAACAACTCTTTCGACTTTTTTTTTCATAATATGGATATAATACTACATACTACATATTCTATTTGGTTTGCAAACGTGACAAAGTTAAATTAATAAAATCAATTTGATTCCAAAAATATGCTATAAAGGTCCCAGTTATATAACAACAATTTTTTTTTATTTTAGCAGCACGGGACATTTTGGTATTTAAACTATTGCATTCTAAAGATAAGTCAAGGAAGTGGAAATTCAGTATATCCGACAGTCGGCGTTTTAGTACTAGAGATTTCTGGTAGAAACCAACATTTTAGGGTTTTTTTTTTGTAAAAAATCCTACTAATAGCATAGGGTATTACGAAATAAATAAAAAAAAAACATTATAAGCCCATACAAATTTACACCCTAGCAGATGGTAGGAAAGTTGTGAAGGAAAGGTATCTTTAGTGTGAAAGTATGCAAGGTAAACCTGCGAAAACAGTAGGGTTTATGGAGTTGTTTTTTTAAATTTCTATGCAAAGAATCTAACCCTTAATTTGGTTCTTATCTGCTGTCTCAATTTTAGATTAATTTGCTTTCATATTAAGACTTATCATTTCCTTATCTACTACTACTAGGTAAATTGTATATTATACTGCCTTTTGAGTAGTTATTTAGGTTATTACTAGTAGCTAGAATATAATAATTTAGTTTTCATTTCATTTTACTTCAGATTTGTACAATTATTCCAAATAAATATTAATTAAACGGAAACTTCGTTTTTTTTGGTAATATTTCCCCACCATCACCACGGCTAATAATGAAAATCAATATTACAGCCAGCAATCAAATATTGAATACAAATAATCAAAAGATTAGAAAAGTTGAACTTAATTATTAGATTAAAACATTCGAAATTTAGATAAATCCGATTCATTTATTACTTAAAATTTAGATATATTACATCAAATTATTGCAAAAAGTAATAAAATTATTTGATGAATTCAATCCTAATTATTCGTAAATTTGCTACCGTTAGTAATTTTTTTTTCTATAATCAATCATATATTTAGCAAATATTATCTACAATTAACTTAAACTGATCTAAAAATTGCTTAATACAATTTAACACCTAGCTAAATTTAAGAAGATATAAATTATATTCAAGAATATTGTAGGCAAATTAAATTTTATTTTTGCTAATATTAATCAAATTTTTGTTGTTATTTAATGCAATTCGTTTACTGCTACTTATCATGGTTTGATTAATTTTAGCTTGACAAATAAATCAATCGAATCATTTATCGATATTAATCTAAATTTGGATTGGCGCTATATTGATCAAAAATTTGATTGTAATACTACCTTACTGGAATAATAGTATCCAAAATTTCTCTCCGTGTAGCTTCAAGCAGCACAGGTGCTGATTTGGTTTACAATGCTCTGTTAAGAAACCACTAAAGATTCTTAGATGGTTTTTTTCTAATACTTTCGACTGAACGCATTTCCAGAGGTATGATCTGTATCTTCTTCCTTCCGTTTTAATTTTGACCGCTAGAACCAATTCCGTCGAACAGTTCAGGTCCTACAAAGAGAGTGGGCCACTGTCTTCCTCGCTAGCTCTTCAGCTATTTTATTTGCTGGTTTACATATCAAAGATCTGACCGTTTTTTTTTCAACTTGTCCAAATTTTCCAATTCGCTGCTGAAGCAACTCGGTCTTGTTGTGATATTTCCACACTTTGTTTAAATGTTGTCAAAAGTTGGCAAAAAACCTAGAGCTAAAATCTAATATTTTTCCCGTGTATAATACAGTATTTTTTTCTGTGACTGGAAAAATGACGATGTAATATTGAAAAAATGTCTTATTTTAGTTGCTCTAAATGGATTAAAAATGGCGTGGATTTGAATGTTTATGTTTGTCACGATGACAAAACGCTGTAGAAAAATGTCAGATGAGTGCAATAATATATCTATATATATACGGGAAAAAAGTAATTCCAGAAAAAGTGATATTTTGTTACCGGACAACAATGATAATATGTCAAACTTTTTTCCCGTCACAGAAAAAATTATATATTTATACTATTTAATAACATTAGTGAATTTCGCTTGCTTCTTATTAAATTAATTTAAGCCGGTCCTGTCGTGCAGGGCTCCGCCCACCATAAACACTCTGCTACTATATCTTTTACGACTAAATAATTGTTTAAATAACTCGGTTTTACGATGTAATTATTTTATAAAGTGTATTTAAACTTACTCGTTATAACTGTTTTCGCTTTTGTACCTACCTGGGCTCTAGACTTGTTATAACATATAATTTTTGTAAATTAAATTTTTTATTTCGTTGATGAGTAAAACTGCTAACCTCTGTTGTTTTTGTTTACCAAATCGTATACTATGTAGAAATAGAAAATATAATGTGTGACAATAATTCGCGTTATCGATGAAAACCTCGAATTGTCCTTTTTTTACCAAAAGCTATAAATCCGATACCTTTGAGTTATTGCCGTGCTACGCCGCTGGTAACGTCGAACGCAGATTGCAAAACCGTTAATTATCTATCCTTTAATTATTATTTATAGCCGGTATCTTGATTCGTGAGTCCACAACAAAACTGTCAGCTGCGCGATTCCTAACAAATTGTTCAGTCAAGCAGGCAAAGGAAATCCATTTATTTAATTGATATAAAACACACAAAATGTGTTGGTATTTATGATAATTAGTTCGATTTAACTTATCAGTGCATCAATCAATCGCATACCTTGTTGCTAATTAGAATTTATTTTAATGTTTATACTGGTTTACTTTTTTTTGCTGTCCTCAAGGTATGATAGCTGTGACTTACTGGTTGTGAATTGTGATTTACGTGCAAAATAAGTTAATTGCTGTGCTATATAAGGAGTCTTTCGTGATTAATGAGTTCCGCTCGAGAAAAATGTCGTCCCAATAAACTAACTAGCGCAGATCGGAAGCTTTTTGCCCAAATATAAAAAAGCAGCTCTTACTCTTTGGGAGTCCAGAAACCTTTTGGAAGATTGGAACATTCCAAAGATCTAGTATAGGGCCAAGCAAATGGAAGATAATCCTCGAAAACTACAACCAAATGAGTACGATGCAAGAATGCCTAAGCAGTAAATACATTCAAGATGCGTATCGGTTTCTTGTCGTCGAACGACTCGACAGGTCAGATTTAAATCAATATTCAAGTAATGGCATATACTCGTAGAAAAAAAGGGACTAGGACCTTTAAGATAAAGATCAGAAATGGTAGAAATTAAGGGAGAGATTGACTTAACTCAAAACTTACCTGGAACTAATGCAACCTACTGGAAAAATGTTCCAGGCCAAAGATAACCAAAAAGGTTATTACCATCTCTTGCTCACTACAATAAACTGCTCTTGGAGCTTCAGAAATCTGATCTAAGAATAATGACAGGAATTATCACTGGACAAAAGCAAAGTGGACAGTGGAATATATAGATTTTGCGATGATACAAATGGAACGGTGGGACACATTATCTGCAATTACAAAGCTTTAAATATCTGGAACTTGTCTACTTAGAGCCTCATCAAGTTACAGTCTTTGCTTTTTCAGAAGCCTAGCGTCAGGTTAACCATATGGCAAAATGGGCAAATGCCCCGAGGCCCACGGCCAAACAGGAGCACAAGAAAAATAGCCGATAGAAGGCGGATGTACGAGCCAAAGCTCGTGGTTTGTTGCTGATTTTCAATAAATTGGATACTGGCATTTTAACTGTTTTCTGGCCAGATAGTTTATCAACGTTTGATCGAGTGAATAAGTTTATACAAGGGACTGAAGTTGACCTACATGATGTTGTCTACCACTATGATGGTCTCATCATCTATATCACCAGCCTACGAGATCGGTTTGACTTTTAGGAGCAGCAAGGTCAATTATTATCAGGCTCTGAAGCATATAAAGGTGCCCAGAAACGAACGATCAAACGAAGAGCAACAAGTAAGGACCGTGAAGGAGAAACAACTTTAAATGCCAGAGATAATTTCAGAGTCAACACTTTCCTCCCAATAATTGACATAGTAATCAACGAACTCACAAAACGGCGAGCAGCTTATACATCTTTGGTGGAAAAATTTGGGTGCCTAACTGCAGCTGTTGAATTGGGCGAAGCAGCAAATTTTTCCTGATGATATGGACAGTGATTTTGTTGAAGAGTTTGTACATTTCCAGGGTTTTCTAAAAGCTCTCAAACTAGAGAATAACTGTCCCAGAGAATATTTGAAATTAATCAGAAATCGTTCTTCTATATTTCCCAATATGGATATAATTTTAAGAATATATTTATATCTTTTTGTTTCTAATGCATCTGGTGAACGTTAAGTTTCTGTTCCATAAAAAATTATTTAAGAAATGCACTTGGAGTCGAAAGTTCTGAGAAGCCTAGATCTCCTGGACTGAAATATTGATGTATGGTATACACAAAAGATCTTATAGGTTGCAGTGTGGTAAGGTCAATGGACCCCCTTGTAATCTAATTTACCTGGAACTAACATTTGGAAAAAGTGATGAGGATAGCGGAGACGTTACTAATAGTGGCAAGACGATTATTTGGGAAAAAAAATGCTATATTGGGTATGCAACAAGATTGTGTGTTTGAATGAATAAAATGGCAAGGAAGCAAGTTCACTTACCACACTAGTAGTGACAAATGACATGCTATATTGCTAATAGGTAGTGTGTGTTTGTCGAATGATTATGAACTCTGTTTGAATATGAAATTAAAACCTAATCGAGAAAAAAAAATTTGAAAACTGTATGCTGAGAGTAGGTGAATTAGGATTAATAAGGAAGTATCAATATAATTAAATTTTATATTACTGCAGATTTTGTATAAGTATTTCTAATTTATAAATTTTCAAAATATTTTTTTGTACTCACCCATCATCCGGATAAATTCTCCCAATATAGTTAGTAGGTACTTACCTAAAACAAATATCTGGATTATAAACAAAATTCATATATTGACAAACAATTGTTATTCAAACAAACCCCCCATTTTTAAGAACATTCTAGTAACAGATGTCGTAGAATAATTATTTATATTCACTCTTTATGCATTTTTGAAAAATAATATTTTTCAAAAACAGTGACCGTTCAACTAAGGAGCAACATCTACTTCCCGTGCAATATGCACCGCCGGATATTGAATTCCGTCCGAACGGTTAGCACATACCTTGTGCTGATGAGGCGCAAATACGCCGAAACCGGTATACAAGTTGTGTTGTCCCTTCTAATCGCAAACCAGAATGGTTGGTTTCAAAATATCTTGTAGATATCTCAACCCCGTTTGACTTTGGTGTGTAATTCAATATCCGGCGGTGCATATTGCACGGGAAGTAGTTGTTGCTCCTTAGTTGAACGGTCACTGTTTTTGAAAAATATTATTTTTCAAAAATGCATAAAGTGTGAATATAAATAATTATTCTTCGACATCTGTTGATAAATCACTAAATACGACAATATTACAGGAAACTGTAATAAGCTTTACATTCTAGTGAACTAATCAAAGAGCTGTTCCTAATATTAACCTATTAGTCTAGAAATATCAAAAACTATCTCTGATCTGGTGGAAAATAGAAAAAAGAACGGAAATACTCATGACTTTGGATACGTTTAAAAAATGCCGTACCATTCCATAATATGCTTCAGATTTTTTCCCATTATTTATAGGACACCCTGTATTTTCATTCAATGCACGCACCGGTGCATATAAAACAAATTACCCACTTTTATAAAATCGATTCGATCAAACCGCACACTTTACCCCCATTGACTGAGATCCTTCCAGTTCGTGGTCTTTTAACCGCAAGCACCACACACGCTTGTCAACTTCTTCTTGTCACACTGTTCATGTCTTTTTCTCGGCGAGATAACAGCTAAAAGCTATCGAACAACGTCGTTTAGACTTTAAAAATTCCACGACCTTTTAAAAGCATCAAATTTTAAGATAGCATATATGTAAGACGTTCGATAGAAGATAGGAATTGACATTAACGTCCGATTGGGATACGGAAAAAGGAATTTTGTACATTTTTTTAAAACTGTAGAATTCAATATTGTATTTTAAAAATCTTTCAGTGTAATCGCACGCGAAGTCAGTATTTCGCGTTCTCAGCACAGTCTGCGAAATTTAATTTCGCGGCCGTTACCCATAGTAATAGCTGCGAAACCAAACGTCACTTGCTTTGAATATCACTTCCAAATTTGATATTTCTAAAATACTACAAAGACAAGGATTATTTTTTATTGAATACCAACAAATACATAATTACTTATATTATTTAGGATGAATATTAACATTAATTGTACAGTTTGTATTATTACTTATATTTACTCCAGAAGTTGAAGCAAGAACTGTCAAAATATTTTGTACATTATGGAAACATATCATTTCCATAGCACATGGTGACATTGTTAAATAAATTGAACCACTGTTGAGCAATAATATATTTATTTACAATTATCTTGCCTAGGCCGCAAGCGGCCTCGGCGATAACAGTTCTTTCCAGGATCGCCGAGTTGTACCACAAGATATCAGGTAGGTATAATCCTACCGTCGAGTTGTACCACCGAATTTCCTGGGAAAAATACGAAGGTGGTTTGGTAGGGGTAGGTTTGGTTGGGTTATTCTTGAAAATTATTATAATTTATTCTAAATTAGTATAATCCCCAATAAAGGCGGAAATGGATTAACTCAGGTAGTGGTGGTACAACTCAGTAGTCCCCGTTCTTTCAGTACGTTAAAAAGTTATTTCACGGCCTAAGCATACAAATAACTAATGTGTATTTGAATAGATGAGGCTTTTACTTAATAAAAATCCATACTTAACTTTCAAATAAAACAATTTAATTTGTTTAAACCTTCATTATAATTGAACTTAATCCGCCTTTAAGAGTTTTTTGTTGTCCAGGATCTAATAGTTAACTTCAGACAAATTATAACAATTCACGAAAAAGAAGACCAGCAATAATGTAAGAACTATAGAAGCATCACTCTATTAAACGTAGCCTATAAAATATCATCACTAATACAAAGAAGACTAATAACCGAAACCCAAAATATCATAGGACAATATCAATGTGGATCCATAAGAACCAGATCCACAACGGATGCAATACACACCATCAAGCAAATCGTTGAGAAAACATGCGAACATCAACATGAAATAGAGATGTTATTTTTTGACTTTGAACAAGCTTTTGACTCTTTAAAAAGGAACGAAATTATGAAAGCCTTAAAAGAACAAGGAGTAAGTAAAAAATTGAGAAACCTAATAGAGATAACAATGAGAAAATCAAAAGTTAGTAAACAGACATAAAAAGGAGAAATAGATGCTTTTGAAATAAACAAAGGTGTAAGACAAGGAGACTCACTGTCAGCTACTTTGTTCAATCTGGCCTTGGATTTTGTTTTAAGGAAGAGGAGGAAGCCAGTTAATTGCGTATGCATGCAGATGACAGTATGGGTAACAAAAAAAAAAGAAAATAATGGAAAAAATATTAAAGGAGGTTGAAACTGGGATTGAAAATTATGTGAATAAAACTAAAATAATGATATTTGGGATGGAGAAATAAAAATGAGAAATAAAAATGAGAAATAAAAAATTCAAATTCAAAAATTGGTTGTAACGATAAATAATAAAGGGAAAAGAAAAAAAATAATGACAACAAACCGAGCGCACCCAAGCAAACAAAAAATCTATTGAAAAGTAATATATTGACTAAACAAACCAAAATGAACATATACAGTACAATAATAAGGCCCATCACAATGTATGCAGCAGAAACAATCACTGTGACGAAAATAGAAGAAGATGAATTAAGAGTAAACGAAAGAAAAGCAATAAGAACAATTCTGGGTCTAGCAAATATCGGAGAGCAGGAATATAGAATGAAAACAAATCGTGATATATTGAAAGAACTGAAAGGGGATGATATAATAAGAAAAATTAAAGTTCAAATAATCATTTTGCTTGGGGGTATATGGAGACAAGGACCAGAAGCAGTAATGGCTAGCAGAGGTAGAGGAGGGTAGGAGTTACACGATGGAATAAATGGCGGCGAATCAGTGAACGAGTGGAATGATCAGCCGATGATAGGGACTGATCCAGCTTGTTAGTGTCACAAAAATTCAAAACACAATACTGCAAAACTTTGGCTGTCAGTGGATATCTTACTTCAGCCAATAGAACTATTCCAATGCTCAAATCTTCTTTTTGTTCCTTTGTAAGAACAGATTTTCGTCCCATAGAACATTTTGAGGTAAATCCATTCTTCAGATTACCTACCTCTGAGAACCAGATCCTCAATTGCCGCTATCCAACAGCTATTATTGCATTTTGCATATTTTCTTCCTTCCATTTTCCACTTTTACTTTTATTACGTTTGTTTAGCATGATTATTCTGAAAATAAAAATACTAAAACTTTTTATAAAAACCACCTTATAATCCCATTAACCGGTAAAGGCGTATATGACTAGAGTTTAAGGTTATATTCACATGTCTTTCTACCAAAACATCAGGTTCATAGTTAGCAAAAATACCCCCACTGGCAAAATTGCAAACATGGCGATATTGTATACACCTACCGTACTTCGTTTTTTCTGATTTTTTAAAGTAATTGCCAAAACATGAATTAACATTGGATTAGATCAGATCAGCAACCTTCTCTTGTACCTGTTTCCGATCCTACCTCTATAAATGTCTTCGGCAGTTTTTATCTAACAGGACTATTTTCAACTTTTTACAGACATTTTTCTAATACCAACCCATATTCGATCGTTTGAATTTCCTTTCTTTGTGAAAGCTATATTTTAATGGTGTTACTCATGACAGATTTGCGACTTTTGCATAAAATTTAAACAGAAACTTCCAATTGAAACACTTTTATGATTTATTCACGATAAAAAGACGATGACGTTACAAAACAAAATTTTGTGATGTTGCCACACACTGCAGATTTGCCTAACTAATTAGTAACGAAAATAACGATTTTCCCAAAATTGGAGAAAAAATGAATTCAGGATTAAATGTTTCCAATTGATCTGACAACGTCTTGAAGTTTTGCCAACCCGTAAGCTGAAAATTGCCCTGGCCATTAAGTACAAACTGTATTTACGGCTGGTAAATTTATGTTTACTCTGATATGCAGAGAAGTAACTAAAAATGACATCATCATCTTTTTATCGTAAATAAACACTTCCAAATTATAGTTTAACTCAAAAGCAATAGAAGGATCTGGGATAGGAGTGTACGGGACTCCGAAAGCTTTGGGAAGTATTTTTAAACGAAAATTCACACCAAAGGAAAGTGTCTCCAGTCTAATAATTGAATGTTATCAAATTCCTCCTAGTAACTTATATTTATAATTCTTATTTGATTTTTTTTCTTGGGTATATGATTATATGATAAAAATTAATCAAAAAACTTTTTGACGTTTCGCTCTGGGTTGAGAGCTTTTTCAAAATATTTCTTAGGTAAGTATCTACTTATATCAGTTTAATTTAACTTCTCAACTTCCAAATGTTCAAACTAAATCACCAAATTATATAGTAACAATTGTAAATATTACTTCATAATGACATTTTTTAAATAAATATTTTGAAAAAGCTCTCAACCCAGAGCGAAACGTCAAAAAGTTTTTTGATTAATTTTTATCATATATACCCAAGAAAAAAAAATCAAATAAGAATTATAATCAATGGTTAAAGAAAGTATATTAATCTTATATTTATAGTTATAGAAACTTATAATAATTCCAGTAGAGGCAGTGTGAGCGTAATTTTAGAAAAATAGCAGAAAAGCTGTTGTGTTTTCGGCTATCAAGTACTTTAAAGACATATTTTACAAAGAAATTAATATTTCGAAACAATCCTTCTTGCTTGTTAACGTGCGACAATGGAAACTGAAATCAAAAGTTGTTGCTCAACTTTTTGATAATGGAATAATTTAGCTTCTTCAGTTGCAGTCGGGCGGCAGCTGGCGTCGTTGATATATTCATAGAAACAATTCCAATGTAGACGCGGTTAATGGAAATAAATAATTAACTTAAGAAATCTGAAAACCATTACGAAATTTAATAAATTTTCAATGATTACGGTTGGAGGTCAACATCTTTAGGTTAAAGAACAAACTCAACAATATTTCTTAGAAATCTGCATTATTAGAAAAGAATTCCAAATGCCATTAAATTTAATTAACCAGTGACAAGTTTTTTGTTTTATTCCACATAGGTACATAGTTTACACAACTTAGACTAGTCGAATTAGCTTACTTTGAAGCAAAAAAGAAAACAAAATTGTTAACACGATGGGAAATGGTGAAGAGGTGTATAATAAACGTAGAAAAAATAAATGCGTGAGCAGGGGTGTTTCCAGATATATTTGGGGGGTGAAAACGGGTGGAATTTTGGATTATTGCGATTTCCGGCGAAAGTTGACGTCGGAGAGAAAAGTGTACAACAGAAAATTTGTGGATCATAAAAAGGTTTACAACTTTTGTATGAATGATTTTTTCATATAACCTCAAAATCTCCGAGAAAATGAAAAAAACCGCTTTTATCGTTTTTTATTTTTCATTTACACAATAATAATTTTATTTTGACGAAACTTGGTGAAAGCATACCTTTTTGTGTCCAAAAAGTCCACAAATTCTTTCAGATAAAAATATCAAGAGACTTCCGGGATAATCACGTTTCCCGGCCCAAAAAAAGATTTTTCAAATTAAAATTCTCCTTTGGAAAATTGTCGTAGAGACTTTATTCATGTCGTCATTTTATCGTCTTGATTTATACTTTCTTGTCAAATAATAAAATAATACATTCCCTAAATATCTTCTATAAGTTCCTTGTGGCATTACTTGTTATTTTTTCTTATTTTCTTGGGAATCAAACCACAATAATGTTTTTTTATTTTTTTATTTCCAGCTACCGTTGTCAAAACCGCTTTTATCGTTTTTTATTTTTCATTTACTCAATAATAATTTTATTTTGACGAAACTTGGTGAAAGTATACCTTTTTGTTTCCAAAAAGGCCACACATTTTTTCAATTAAAAATATCAAGAGACTTCCGAGATAATCACGTTTCTCGGCCAAAAAAATATTTTTCAAATTGAAATTCTCCTTTGGAAAATTGTCGTAGAGACTTCATTCATGTCGCCATGTTTTCGTCCCGAGTTATACTTTCTTGTGAAATAATAAAATAATACAGTCCCCATTTAGAAACATGCTCAAAAATTGGAAAAATAAAAAAATTAATTCTGCAACCATCTTTTTTTTACTGAATGTTAATAATTTGTTTAAATTTTCAAATAATTCTTAAAAACCAATTGCACTATTCAATTGTATGGAAAAAATACAAAAGATTCTTTGTTTCATCATTTGATTAGATATTTCAATTTTTAACAGTATTACTATGAACATACAAGTCGAATAATGATTTTTTCATTTGAATCTCCCGCTGCCCGTGTTTACCATACAAGATTCCATACAGATGTGGTTGTCGAAAGCACGGGCTTCGATGAACTGATTTATGTACAAAATATCGTGGTTCTGATAATTGTTTGAATGTTGAAAACATTTCAGAAGATTTCGATTAATCTGAAGATAATTCTGCTGAAAAGGAGCAGCCGGACCTTTGCTTAATCACTGAAAATCAATTATCAGAAGAATCCTCAGGTTATCCGAGCGATATTGAAGAAGAAGAAGATGATGAAATTACAAATAGAAGCAATATTGAAGAAATAGATGATCAATTTAAAAACGTGTTTAAAAAACCTCGATTGATGTAGTTTCATTAATTTACTAATTGTTAAGGTAAATATATAATAAAGTTTTGCATCAAATAATAACACTAAGGATCTTTTGTTTTTTTCCGTATAATTGAATAGTGCAATTGGTTTTTAAGAATTATTTGAAAATTTAAACAAATTATTAACATTCAGTAAAAAAAAAGATGGTTGCAGAATTCATTTCTTGATTTTTCCAATTTTTGAGCATGTTTCTAAATAGGGACTGTATTATTTTATTATTTCACAAGAAAGTATAACTCAAGACGAAAAAATGGCGACATGAATGAAGTCTCTACGACAATTTTCCAAAGGAGAATTTCAATTTGAAAAATATTTTTTTGGGCCGAGAAACGTGATTATCTCGGAAGTCTCTTGATATTTTTTCTGAAAAAATTTGTGGACTTTTTGGGAACAAAAAGGTATACTTTCACCAAGTTTCGTCAAAATAAAATTATTATTGAGTAAAAATATAAAAAACGATAAAAGCGGTTTTGCGCATTTTTCTCGGAGATTTTGGGGTTATATGAAAAAATCATTCATACAAAAGTTGTAGACCTTTTTATGATCTACAACTTTTCTCTCTGACGTCAACTTTCGCCGGAAATCGCAATAATCCAAAATTCCACCTCTTTTCACCCCCCAAATAAATCTCACGCATTTATTTATTTTTTTACGTTTATTATACGCCTATTTACCATTTCCAACTGTTCCCATCCTGTTAACAATTTTCTCTTTGTAAAAGTGTTATTTGGCTGGACTAATAAAGGGGAATAGTATGTATAATACACAGTTTACAAAAAGTGTGAAAGAGATTATTCACTTTCAAAAATCCTTAAATATGTCGGATTTTAATTCTTATCAAATATTGGATCGACTAATATAGAAGCAAAATTTTCTTTTATTAGTTTGTTTAAACTTGAAACCACTTTTATGTATCCAGTTAGTTATGGGTGTTTTGCTATATTGTACATCAGATATTTCTTTTCAAATCCACGAATTCTTCAACGCAAGCATTCCAGCGCCGCTCTAACATTTCAATACCACTTTTGTAGAACGATTTATCTTTTGCCTCAAAATAGGTCTCAGTGTGAAATTTCTTACCGACGAGCATTTTTTTTAGGTCTGCGAACAGCAAGTAGTCGCTGGAAGCCAAATCTGGCGAATACGGTGGATGTGGGAGCAATTCGAAGTTCAATTCATGTAGTTTTGCCATTGTTTTGATTGACTTGTGACACGGTGGATTGTCTTGATGAAACAAAATGTTTTTCTTTGCCATATGAGAACGTTTCTTTGCAATTTTTGCCTTCAAACGCTCCAATAACGCTATATAATATTCACTGTTGATGGTATTTCCCTTTTCAAGATAGTCGATGAATATTACACCACTTATATCCCAAAATACCGATACCATAACCTTTCTAGCTGATTGTTGTGCTTTCGGGCGCTTTGGACGAGGTTCTTCAGATGCTGTCCACTCATATGACGATCTTTTTGATTCCGGAGTGATGTTTCATCCATTGTCACATATCAACGCAAAAATTCCGGTTTGTCACGTTTAAACATGGTCAAACATTGCTCAGAAGCATCAACACGTTCTTGTTTTTGGTCAACAGTGAGCAAACAACAGTGAGAAAGCTCTGTTCAAAGTGGGTGCCACTTTGAACAGAGCTTTCTCACAGTCAATTGCTTGGGCAATATAAAGCCAACACGTTATTTTGCAGCTAACTCATTTGGACGTCTACTGCGTTCCGCATCATTGGTGTCTCTACGAGCACGTTTGAAGTCAGCAAACCATCGTTTTATTGTTGTTTCTGATGGAGCGGAGTCCCCATAACACTTTTCAAGCCATTATTGTTTCGCTTGAACGGTATTGGTCCCATCAAGAAGCAGTGTAAAATTAAAACACAAAATTGTTGTCGGTCCATTGTTTTGAAAATATTAAAGGTAGCGTCACTCTTAACACAATAACTCACGAACTAATGAATTGAATTATCATGCAATTTTGACAGCTGTCTTTTTAAGGTTAGTACTAACTGAAAAACTGGTGATTGCAATAAAACTAGAGTCCGGTTAGTTGCACCACGAGTACCTGCATTAATCCTTTTTTAAAAAAGGTCAAGTTAAGCCTACCCTTCAGTTCGACCAGGAATCTTTCGAAGACAATTAGGACACCAGTCAGTTCCTCGCATCTACCTGAGTTAATCCCTTTTCGAACGGAGGGTAGGATTAAGACAGGTCTGCAGTTCCTCATAGTCTGCAGTTCCTCACATTCGTGAGTTTTCAATAATAACCCAACCAAAACCACCCTACCTTACCCCCTACCCTAATCCGAATCGAAAAATTGAATTGTGTAATTGACAGATTATTATAATAATTTTCAATAATAACCCAACCAAAACCACCCTACCTTACCCCCTACCCTAATCCGAATCGAAAAATTGAATTGTGTAATTAACAGATTATTATGATAATTTTCAATAATAACCCAACCAAAACCTTACCCCCTACCCTAATCCGAATCGAAAAATTCTTCGTATTTTTAGTCAATTTTTGAAAAAAACAATAAGAAAATAAAAATAAAAATATCATTGTGGACCTTGCTACCTGATACCTAATCCCTTACCCTTCGTATGCTGCGAGGAGCTGAACACAAATTTTGTACCTACCTGTTAATGTGCGAGGAACTAGATAACTCCGGACAATTACAATATCATAAGGCTAGTAATAGTGGGTAGTTTTGGACTGACCAACATTCGATTCCTTGTTTCCAAATTCAGCTACTAAACCTTACCCTACCAGATTTTTTGACCTAACTGACATATTACCAATAAATAATATGTTAAGTAAATAGTGATTGTTTTAATTCTTAGAACACAACCTTAATCCGCTCGAAGAGCGGTCGTGGTCCAACTGATCGGTGTACTTAAAACAGGTACCTGGCCCGTGGTCGAACTGTCCGACTCCCATCTATGTGTCAGGCCGGGACTTTTCAGCCCATGTGTTATATATGCTTTTGCACCACTTGTCATAAACTTCTTAGAATAATGCCCGGTTGCAAGAACGCTTATTAAAAATGATGAATGATTAACGGCTAATCAATGAAATAATAACTCGTTAATTCTTCAAATCAACCATCATTTACACATCAAAATGCAACGGATAGGTACCTGCAATGATGAACAATTAATCGACCATTATTTTTTTCGTGCGATCGGGTTCCCATTGATGGTTCATCATTTTTTAATCAACCATCACATGATGAGAGATTTGATTAGCGTTCTTGCAACCGGGCATAAGAGGCGTACATCTAGTTCATATTTCAGTAACGTTCTCAGAGAGAGTCCTCCTCATAATGGCCTTTATATTGTTTGTTCTCCATAAAGCTTTTGGTGATATTCCCAACGCCTCTGCAGTTAGTTTGGTCGCCGATTTATTGAAAATATTTAAAAGATCGATATATTTTTGTAAAAAAACGTTGGCTTTCCGTGACAATAGACGTTAAAATGTGATTTTCTTGAAATACTTTTATTTTATTATCAAAATAGGAGTTGTACAAAAAACTATGTAGATTTATTATTTGTGTTAAAAGTAAATTTTATTACTAAGATAAATAGCTATTCTGCTAAGCTTATGAATAAAAAAAAACAAGAAAAAGTTTTATCCAGCATCCGAAATGTTATGAATAAATAATTAAAATTAAACAACTCACTTCAAAAGTAGTAAAAGCCATCTGTCACTACATGTTTTTAGACAGTTGACCGGTTGAAAAAAATTTTTTTTTGGTCACTTTAACTGACCTCTATTCCAGTGGCCCTGAGCGTAAATGCTGAGAGTTGCGTAAAAGGCGCCAATTTATAAAATTCTTATAGTAAAACTGGTATAATTTGCATAAAATCATTAGCGGTTGATAGAAACAAATTAATTTACGGAGGTGTAAGGTAATCAATAAATTGACAATGGTCATCATCGTGTTGAAATTTTTTCTCTTGAATATCTAGTTCTTAACGGTATTTTTTACAAAAGCAAGGTTTCTTTACACTTGTGGTTATAATTAGAGATTTAACCTTTTTTCTCAAAAAATTCAATCAGTTCGATAGTACTCGATTATTGCCATTAAGGAAATCCACTAGAGATATTTTAGTTTTTATAATTAAAAAACCGGATCATTGGGAATGGAACGCGATTCTCTACGAAGAATAGGTTATCTATCATGTTATTTTTTTTTAATGTTCATTCAGATTACTTTCTCCAGCCGGACTCTCTTAATGAAGTTCACCAGCTTTTATATCGTTCTTTGTCAGTGGATTTTTGTCTTTTAGTGCAAAGAATTGCACATGAGCTGTGCAGTTTTTTCCTCTGACTGTTGATTCATCGATAAAATGCAAAATAAACGCTCTATCAAATAAAGGACAAATAATAATAATAATACATGCTGGATCAAAAACAGCTTGTGTTTCAAACGCTTTACTGTTGTCAGCAAACAATATTAAATATGCAAGCTTGAATTATCACCAGAAGTCTTCGAAGATTGGTTTGAAAATTATTTATTGCCGAATATACAGGAAAAAAAGTATAATTGTGATGGACAATGCAACTTACCCTAGCTGTCAATTGAATAAAGTACCAAATAACAACTAACAACAGCAGTAAACGGGAAATCTAATTGTATTTCTTAAAAAATGACCTATATTTTGACAAGTTTTAGCAGCGTTCGAAAGTGTTGGTAGCTAAATTTGTTTGAATCTGTCAGTGTACATTAGGGTAGATCTAACAGGAAAAAATTTGTGCTCAAAAAAAAGTTTCCCGATGGTTTTGGGTCGTTGAACACGAATTTGAAGATTGCGGGTGAAAATTTTGCCAAAAAATTTGTTTTTTGTGAACTTTTTTACCACTTCTTGATTTATATCACCAAAAAGAAGCGAATTTTTGTCCGCAAACTTCAAATTCGTGTTCAGCGACCCAAAAGACATAATCCTGACTTCCGATACGCTCTTGACGTTATAATAAATAATGTTACTAACCAGAGCATTATTGACGAATAATCACTGTTCTGTATCTGTAGAGCAGGGAGGCCCACAGCACTTATGCCACATGTGACCCATTGTACATCCTTCCGAGGAGTCATCGTCCATCCTGTCCTTTCTAGGAAGGTAGACAGGTCACAAGGAGACATCTCTTTTATATCGGCAGGTGTAGGCCAAGACTCACCGAACACACACTCTCTTATTGACGATAACTCCGGGCACTCGCATAAGACATGTCTGACAGATTAATCTTTCTGTTCACACATCCTATATAAAGGTGTATCCACTAGCCCCATTGTATGGAGGTGTTTCCTTAATTGACAGTGGCCAGTCAGAAATCCTACCGTTAAGCGTAGGTTTTTCCAGGTCATCGCCAAATATTATATTTTTTCGACTCCAGCTTCCCAGGGTTGCCCAGAGTGATCCTGGCAAGACTGCATCCCTTGATTTCATCCCATCTCGTTAGCGTTAGCTAAATCTCGATGGCACTCTAATACTAGCCCTGATGTAACACGTTGTCTGTTCAAGGCTAGTAGAGCTTGTCTGGTATCAGTGCAGACCACTTTTCTCGACTTATATCACCAAAAAGAAGCGAATTTTTGTCCGCAAACTTCAAATTCGTGTTCAGCGACCCAAAAGACATAATGAGCTAGAAAATCAAGACTGTAGCAAAGCTTTCATCTGAAAATCCTGACTTTCGATGCGCTCTTGACGTTATAGTAAATAATGTTACTTACCAGAGCATTATTGACGAATAATCACTGTAGATAAAGGACGCTTATAGCTTTATATTAAAGGTTTCTGACCCTACGTAAACATGCAAATAATATATGCAACAACACCTACGTAATATCGATCGCTACCGTTCATTGACTCTTTTCTATTATGATTACAATTTTCAAAGATATAATATATCATTTCAAATTCCATTTCGATGAAAAAAAAAGTTAATATTCAATAAGAAACAATTTATAAGCTGGTACGGTTAGTAAATAAATATTCAAGTGTACTCAATTACCAGCACCTAGTTTACAGAATTGCATAGTGGTAGAGTTGGTTGGTATAATTGGCTTATTCACTATTAGCTTTAATGGTAGCATTTATAACTTTGGATTGAATTATTGCGCTACTTCTTGTTAATGCTTAGAGAAAATTGTATATTATTTATTTTCTATTTGGTAGACTATAATGAAGTATTTCTAAAAGCGTTTTCGACGTTGAATAATGACTATTTTCCTACTAAACAATGCGCTTTTCACTTGATTTTCGGTAAAAATCAACCCTCGGTCGTAATTGAATTGAAAATTGCACTATTATGGTTCGTCGCATAGCAAAATCACTCTCAATTATCTCGAAAAACATCCGGAAAAGCACCTCGGAAAATAAAAAAAGGTCGAAAGCATACATCTGGGGACAATTTACTCTTTTTTAATGAGCGAAAGCTGAATTTGTAGTGTCAAGTTACAGATGAATAACTTACAAAAAGGCAAGGTAAGCGAGAAATCCTAAACGGAAACAGTTTCAATCTATTTCGGAGAAAAGAAGACAGATGGGTCTTCATTCTTCAGTATAATCTTTTAAAAACTAAATACTCTTAGTCCAATGCTGCTATAATAATTTGTTTCTATGCCTCTAGCCAGAATCTCTACTAAACACACGTTAACAGTTTGTTGCCATGCTCTCTTCATTGTTTTATGTTTCTAGAAAGATTGTGGTCGCTGGAAATCAAATCTGATGAATTCGGTGAATGCTCAAGCAATTTACGTTTCAATTCCTCGAATTTAGCCATGCTCATCTTCGTGAACTGATGATTGTTTTGGATGCTAGCAATTTTTGCTACACCTGGTCTTCACACAAACTTTTGTATCCAGCTGATCCAATAATATTCAGAGTTAATCGTTTTACATTTTTTTAATTATTTCTCACTTCTCTCGATCACATATTTCCACTTCCTAATTTACTTTTTAGCGACATCCGCTATTACTGTTTCTTTCCACTTTCTTCCTGGTCTTACTCTATGTTTCCTTCTGATCCTTTTCATGCTACCTCGTTGACGTTACTTATTTGCTCCATGATGATTATTCTCTCCCAGAGTTCAGCTGTTTAGCCTGGTTTTTATTCATAACACATAAATTACATGGAAATAGAAAATTTCACTTAACTATTCAATAAATCTTTAAAGGGACAAAACTGTGAAAGGTGGTTGACCCATACTACCTGCTTTACAAGCACTTCCGTTAAATTGTTCTAGTGACCTTAAACTTTGTTCGATTTTGCATTTTTTTTTCACAGCTCAAAGTTGTCCAGCCTTTTCGAACTACCAAAAACCCAAACACAATGGATATGATTAATAATAAGAATAGCCCTCAGCTCAGCGTGACCCATAAACACATCAATACCAAACCATTTGATATGACACGTTTTAGTTGCGGTCTATCTGAACCCGAGAGGCGACTTCGAGATATCTCCGAAGAATATTTCAAATCCTTTGTTTAATTACACATTTGAAAAAAGGGTATATTTTTTGACTGCATTTAAATGAGGCTCTAATAGTGATTCGGTAGAAGCATCGTTTCACTGCTAACAAACATAATTTGAAAAATATGTTGGGTGACACTATCTAAATATTCTTTCCATCTAACATATTCAACACCTTTGTATGGAGCCGCATTCCGGTGGGAAACGTCGATTGGTTCATTACAGTACTAAAAATTTCATTGTATTTATATGTTAATGACAGAAGTGGAAATTACATATCATTCAATTTTCTCTATCTCTCCATTATATAAATCGAGGTAAAAGTGAGTTAGGCTGTTAAGTGCAATTTAGTGGTGCTACCGTTTTTCGCGGGTCCCTCGTAAATTTCTCACCCGGACCCGATCTATGTCTTCTTTAGCCCGTCCTAGAATGTAGAATCTAGATGTGAAATCGTCGGAAAGACTGAAGTTGTGGAGGATGTAGGGTTCTTCTTCCATGCCACAGAATCTACATTCTTCTTCCTCCACTATTTTGAGCTTTTTCTGGTGCCCGTTTAGGGCACGCAAAAGGGTTCCGGCCCCAAAAAGGGGCTTTCAGTCCCCCTCTTTGATAGTTCATCTGCTATTTCATTTCCTTCTATTCCAGTGTGTCCTGGAATCCACAGTAAGGTTACTATATTCTCGCCTAGTTCATTGAGTATGCTTAGGCATTCTCACACCATTTTGGAACTGATTACACAAGAGCTCAGTGCTTTAATGGCTGCTTGACTACCCGACATTATGATAATCTGTTGCCTTCTATATCCTTTGTCAATATTGAACTGGGCACACTTTCTTATGGCGTGAATTTCCGCTTGAAAGAGACTACACATTGTATCTATAGACAGTCTTGTCTTGTTAACGATGATTCAGACAACGGTGGTATGTCTGTATGTTTATTAGACTCCGTAAGTAATTCCTATTACAGTCCAACATTTGCTTGGTAACATTTATTCCGTAAATCACCCAGAAGTCTGGAACTTCTCCTGTAGCCAGGACAGATCCTGTCGTATAAAACGACCTGCGTGTCCTTCTCTTGCGAAGGAGTCTGCCGTTCCTTCACTATCCATGCCAGAATAGCCAAGAATGTGCTTTGGCATACCAACTCACGGCAATTTAAATAACGGATGTAATCACAAACTCGCTCCTTAGAGTGAGTAGTGATAACAAACTGGTCAAAATCAATGACAAATAACCGTATATCATCCAGCTAAATTGAAATGGACCGAAAACTTGCAGTCAGGATGGAGCGCTGTTGTGGTACAACAACGGATCCAAAACTGAGAGAGGGACAGGAGCTGAAGCTCATTATGCTAAACCCATCTGTAAAGCTTCGCATCCTTAAAGTATCTGGCTCCAAAAGATTCCTATATACTTTCTGACAGTCAAACATTACTGAAGTCCTTAGCTTTCCTTCAGAACAGATCCAGATTGGTCTGGGACTGTCTACGAAAACTCTTAACCCTCGCAAACGACAATGGGATAACACATACCTAAGTGGTTCCCAGAAAATTTAGGTATGGTGGCGACTGAAATGGAATGCACTAGTCGGTATATAAAAAACTGCTACATGGGGTTGTATAACTCGGTGATTTGTAACAAAACATCAGATGAACTGGAGCCTGAGCAGGAACACAACAAATTTTCGAATGCGTAGCACTGACTTCTTGGAGATACAAAGTGCTGAGACTAGAGTGCGCAAGAGAGGATTTTTCCAAGAAGGATCTATAAAGACAAGTTTCTTCGCATATACGGTACAACCAAGAACACAAAAATCCTAAAAGCGGAGATGCTGAGGAAACATCGACTGGATCTACTGTAATAGAAAAATTTGTGACATTGTGGAGAACTACCATAGATCTATAGTAGCAGTTCTGTTTCTTAAAACATTGTTTGAAAAAATGTATAATTGGATGGTTTGTTTATTGGTGTTATCCTATTCCTTTTGCCAGATATAGTTAGGTATGGTTGATAAATATTTCACTATTATAGTCCAGCCGACGTTGGAAAAATACCCTGATGTTTAGGATGTGACACTACAACCAGCGGACTTAATCAATCTAGTGCCGCAAACAGCTTGAGACCACCTTCTGCAGTGCTATGCAATTAATTTGCTAATTGGATGCGTAATCTCTGCCAATATAATTAATTAAATTTGCATACCTATTACGGTGTAATCGAATCGATACCGATAGTTTCATGAGTATGTTTACCATAAATAGGAAAGTGTTTTCAGTTATTTATTCAACAAAATTTTTATTAGTCAGTTATATATATTTTTTAATTTTTCATCTGTAGAAAGTTATTTATATGAGAAATGTCAATGTAACTATTTGCAAACAAACTTTTAGCTACTTTATTCTTATTATTTTGCTTTGCTTTGCTTTGCCAAAAGAGGTCGTCACGACATAAATCGTCGTTAAAGCACATGGAATCATACTGGATCATCGGAGAATGCACATACGTGAGAGGTGTTTGATCCTGTAGACATCTCAACTGGACCCGTATCTTTGAACGTTCGACTATTCGCGAGAACGTCGAATGGATTCTGTTCGTACGAATGAATTCACACGAACTCGAAAATTCAAATAGCAATATCTTCCAAACATAGTCGCGAACTAGAATTGTAGATCTTATGTGTAGAGTAGTGTAAAAAGTACGTGACAGGAAGAAGATTACATGTGGTTTGTGTTTATTTCCATTTTCTGTATCAGAAAATCTTCTTGTCGTATCTTCCGCCATTTCCTCAGCATCTTGCAAATCATCAATTATTTGATGCACAAAAGCTTCATCTGCGTTCATTTTTGTTCAGTAGTATCATTTATCAAAAAACTTAGTAAGTTTAATGATCGCTATGATTTCTTTATCTCGCTATATCCACAGTTTGGTTGTTTGTTTTTCTGACGTTCTGCGCAAGACTCTACTCGCTTACTCCCATGTGGGACTGATACGACTGATAAATTCATTCGTTTGCAAGTCGAACATTCGAGATACTGCTCGAACATAACAAATCCACTCCCATCACTTGAAATACGTGGGAGCATTTGGTCGAACGTTCAAAGATACGGCTCCTGATCGGCCAGATCGGGTACAGAATTTTCGTGGAAAATCCAAAAAGTCACTGACTTCTCAAACTGCCCTCGTATTATATTTTTTCTATGTTACTGTGAATCGAAATTCTTTTGAACGAACACAATTTTTGAACATAAGGCGTCACAGCATGTCGAGTGTATTTCATGCGGCGTACAACCACTTGAATAATCCATCTTAAGTGGGAACTGACGGCTTTTGTGTTCAATGAAACGTAATAAAATTGACCAAAACCCAATCGTTTCACACTGCGGAGGAGTTACCCGTTACTAGTTTTTTTACGATAATGTTACCAATTTCTTTAACGTCGTCGGCGAGTTTGTCTTCCGAATTTATTTTCTCTAAGAAATACACTCAATGCAATAGCGATGCTAATCAAAAAGTTGAGTTTAAGAAGAAATTGTCCACGTCAAATGATTTTCCGAAAGATTAAGATGGAGCTTATGTGCTTTTAGGATTCTCTCCACTAGAAGCTTTGCAGTCAACTATTCTTGTAGACTCCATATGACAGACATCAGGCTTCTTCGACGAAAACCTTAGGGTATTCATTATTTGTGCTGAGGTTTCTTCATCTTCTTGGCAAAACCTGCATATGGTTGTATCGGAGGAGGCCCCTGTAATAGTCTGTGACTAACAGATCTTGCATTTCCCTGAATGAAGATATGCAGTGACGGTAGGTTTAGTATGTGTTGGTAGAGTCTATAGTGTCTTGTGGGGAGCTCAACCAAGGTAATAGTTGTTCGCCTATTCTGGCTTAGTAAGTACTCCGTGCACCATTCTACCACTCTCGAAAATAGAGTGTTTAATCAATGTGTGTCAATCCCAGAATATTTTCGGACAAAACACCACTAAACTTTGAACTGGAGAGAAAAATATGAAATGGATTGTGACAGTAAAATCTGTATATTGGCAGTTTAAAGTAATGAAAGTATAACATTTCGATTAGCAAGAGTCTGTTGTTACTAATACCTAATCATATTTCATAAAACAAACTCAGCTTCTTAACAAAGCCGATTCGTTTATTTGCTTAATGATATTTCAGTTCTGAATGCGAGAGAGTCCTTATTGCCAATCATCAGGTACCTGATCAGAGCCGCGGGTCTGCTGTTTCATCATCTTCCAGGCAAAGACAGCACGTCGGATCTTCCGACAGTCCAAGTCCTACCATATGATGATTCTTATGACAGTGGCATATTAGACAACATAGATCATGCCTATAGTTCAACACTAGTTTGGAGACATTCTTCAGAGGATGTATAAAAGCCTTTGAATTAACCAACTATGCCGGAAGTCTAAAAAAACTATTCTTTCTGTCCAGGTCTTTAGTGTTTGTTTGGCAAAACTTAATAAGATGTCAATTAAAGGTTGAATTAAAGAATATAAAAAAGATTGTAGTTTAGTTTCCCAAAATAATTAACAAAAATAATAATGAATACCCCACAAGGAACGTACAGAAGATATTGAAAGTTCTGATCCGATAAAATTACAGTCACTTAGTTGAGTCTTCCTATTGAGTAGGGTATTTTTTTGGTAGTGTTATATCAACTTCGACGTTATACGAAAAAAGCTAAGTCCTTTTAAAGCTGCTTGGCTGTCCAAGAAAAGTTTTTTTGGTTGGTTTCCTCCTATCTCTGCACATACAGTGGGTACATAAAGTAACGTAACAAGCTAATAAGTTATTTTGGAGCAGCGGTGCACCCTGTATACTTCTAATTGACTTATGCAGATGGTCTGGATTATTTGAAAAAACTTTTCCCGCCTACCTCTATCCAAAGTATACATTTCCTGGCCTGTAGGGAGCAAAGTCGTACTTTTCCTCCCTAGGGAGGAAAAGTAAAAGTGCCGTCATGGTACGTCATCAATGAAATAACTTATACGGCATTGACGACCTATACTATATAATATTATATAAGTATATTCATTGCAAAATGGTAGAAATCAGTGAAGAGTTATTTTATTTTTGCACTAACAATTTGACTTCAATTCATAGATACATACGGTTTTCGAATTTAGGACAGAAATATTAGCAAGCTACGTTACTTTATGTACACACTGTATAAATCAATAGCGTAAATTTAAAACTATTGTGAATCACTACGGATTCTATTATAAGATTATGAAGCATGACAATTTGTCTTAAAAATAATTCCTCAGGGACTGTCTTTAAAGGAAGTTGATAGAGAGTGTGACTAAATACAATGTTGTAGTGATAGAGACATTTACCAAATATGAATTTATGTTTCCTAAAAAACTTGATAATTATTTAATTTCTTATTGATAGTAGCTCAAAATTTAAACCAGCTGTGTTCTTTTAAATTAGATTCAATATTAAATCCCAGATTAGTTAGGTTAATTAATTACCTACATTTTTATTACACCCCGTATAACCTTAAATTCTTCTTTAATCTAATCGAAACAGGATACCCAAGATATTTTTCATCGCTATCGGTAGGAACACTTATAATTCACCTCGTTTAACAATAACCCAAGACATCTACCTCTGCCTTTCAAGAATGCCCTTTGAGTACATGATTTATTAAGAGCTAGTCTTTTATAAATTATTCGACGAGCACTCAATTGTGCAAATACTCAAACATAATACGAGCAAGTAAGCAGCGAACACGCTGCGAATCAAACGGACACATCGAACCGTGAATAACAAATGTGGAAGCAGAAAAGAAAAATTGTTAAGTGTCTGGCTATTGCTTTGACACCCACGACATGTGTATTTGAACATTCTATACGTTAAGTAGCTGCGAAAATTTATTAAATTATACAGAGTGTCATGCACGATAATATTTTATACCTACACCTATCCAGGAAGAGATATTTAAGGTTTATAAATAAGAAGCAACTACTCCTCGGGGAAAAATGAAACTTGCATAAAAAATTGGCATGAAAGGAATAATTAAGATTATATAACTCATGTTATAATGAACCAATACAATCCATGAATTTCCCTTAGTTACGACGTATTGATAAGTGAATATACCCCTTGACGACGTGATATAGGTTATGTTCCGATATTCCTGAACAGTACTGCCCAGTAAATTTTGTCATTCCGATTTTACTGAAATTCACTGGTAATGATTTGGCGCCACTTTTCAAGAGACCCTGTTAGAGGCTAAACATATACTGATACTTAGGGATGTAACGAATAAAAAACGGTCTTGTTTTTTTTAAAAAAAAACGTGTTTTTAATAAAAAAAAACAAAAGGTCTTGTTTTTTTTAAACGCGTTTTTTTAACACGCCTTTTTCTTTCTCAAGTCAACAACGTAAATCTTCGTATTTTGACTATAGAACTGCTTTAAACATCTTAGAAATAAAATAAAAAGTTAAGAATAAGGATTAAGTAGTGTTGATTATTTATTATTAGCATAATAATATAATAATATTGCATAATCAAAAACAATAATATGGTAATAATACCAAATATAAGAACAACTGAACTAGGACGTTTAATTTAAGGCTTACTTATCGCTTGTTTGCCCTTGGGCATGAAAAATCAATGTTTCTTAAATATTATTTTACTGTAATGACATTCGGAAACGACATTTTTGTAGGGATTTCGGTTCTCTATTGTTAAAGGTACTAATATTTGGTTTTTAATAAAAATTGTAGAAAATGTATTGACTTTTAATTATTTTTCTAAAAGTTAATAAATTTCCCACAGTTTTTAAAATAAACCAAAAATTAGTAAGTTAAAAAATAGAGAACCAAAATCCCTACTAAAGTGTCGTATCCGTAACCTTTACTAAATGCATATAGCGCTCAGGAAATACAATATATAAATTGAATTACTCAAATACAAAAATATCAGCGGGCTCAGACAAGTCAGACAGGCTCATTTTTCCACTGTTGCCAGATTGAGCGATTTGTCGCGTTAGGCTACTTTCAAATAAATCAAGTATGTAAAATATAGTAAAATGGTAGGTACCTAATAATTGATGATTCTTATTTTTGTAACAATCACAATTCGCATATTGAGTGATTTTGCATTTTACGAAATCTGTTGAAAATATCTGTTTTACATTTTAACTCCAATAAAAGACAGTCAAAATGGTAAAATTAAAAGATTCCTGTATATATATTTCGTTTTTTCTTCTGGAAAGCAATAAAAAACAATTTAAAACAAAAAAAAAACCGTTTTTTTTCATGCTTTTCAGTATCCCTTCCCCAAATTGGAATAAGTTAGGTTATATATTTGTTGAGAATAGGTGATCTGTGATTTTTTTATTAGCAACTATGCAGATCTGCTTTTTCTGAATCAGTATCGCTATCGCTTAATATTTCATCCAATAAGATTTGATTAATTTCGGCCAACATTTCACTTCACTATGATAAATAAATGGGTTATGTTTTGATTGTTCCTTTTGTTCTACTGACCAATACGTTCCGAAAATCTTCAGCAGTTTAAGATTACCGCTACTGTAAAGCATTCCGAAATTGCTTGCTGTAACCAGTAATACCAGCAATATCGGAACATAACCATAATCGTTTTGGTGTTTCGCCTCCTGGGCGGGCAAGTTCAATGAAATATCAGTTAATTCTTGCAAATGCAGCGCTTTGGTTTCATTTCAAATGGTGAAATTGATCAAGAACTTGAAAATTTAACACCAGATTATTCGTTATATAATCGTTTTAATACCAACCCGAGCATAGACAATATTTTTCGATTATTTACCTCTTCACTCTACGTATTTCGCGAAACACCACTCGAGCTGCGCTCTCGTGATTTTTCGCCAAATACGTCTCGTGACTCGGTGAATAATCGAATATTGTCTATGCTCTTGTGATATTATAACTGACAATAATAGTACCAACACCAAGGTTGGGAAGACTATTATTATTGACTGAGCACCAAAATTGTTTCGTGAGTGGCTTTGCCCCCAGTGGAATAAGGTGCGTGGCTTATAAATGTCGTCACCACCGTGGTCCGTGGACAAATTTGAGACAAAAATTAAAAAATTTCTTATAAAAACTAAGTAGTTATCACATGAATGAAATTCGATTTTCCACTAATAAAACAGAAATCAAGTAGTCTGATGCAGATTGACATTTCCACTAGTAAAACTTATTTTCAAACAACGTTTGTAATTATATTGTGTTTGCATGATTTCCAGTTTCCATCAACAGAAGATTTTTAAATTCCACTGGTAATAATGTTCAATCTCGATCTACAAATCGGTAGGAAGCGCCCTAATCGTTCAAGCTGATTTCTCCCTAGGCGTTTACCCCGTCTTCTGATTGACATGTACACTATGTGTTTTCGCTCCTCACCTAACCAATAGATTATGAACGCACTCGTTATGTCATCAGTCATTTTTGGTTGATCGCGAATTTTAAACTATTGCCTAATTTTTATTCAAATAATTTCATCAATATATCTGAATTATACGGAGATAAAAATTTTACGTAGATGACCCTGTTTTATATTGAAAAAACAAAAAATTTACATGAAACGGTCATTTTATAATTGGAATTCAATAATATGAAAACAACATTTCCAATTAATTTTGACTTAATTCAATAAGTTATTATTATATTATTTTTTACAACCTTTCAATGATCTATTTGAAAAAGATTATAAAAATTCAATCACGCTGACTTTTTATTCAATTGAATTAATTTATCCTGTCCTCCCACCTCAAATTCTCTACTAATATACCATATTCCAATATACCATCATTTTAATTATGTTTAATAATTTTCACTAAAACTACGTCATTATAAAAATGTTTTATTTAATCGTTTTTATCTATCTTATTAATTTAAGAGCAGCTGAATCAATTTAACATGAAAACCTATGACAATAAAATAATTTAAATATACACTTTCCGACATATACATCAGATTTATATTATTAGGTTAGGTTATTACTAAACAATTCGCGAAGATGATTGATATGATTGTTTTATGTATTAAATTAATACTTCTAAATTCGTTCAAAACTAGAAATACAACTGAAGGTGAAGTATCTGATGAAAATAACTTTGTTATCGAATAGCGGGTAAAATAGTATAAAGTGTGAGTATTGTGCCCCCTTACTTCTACTTAGTTCCTGAGGAAAGTATCAAAGACTTTTTTTTACCACGATAGATCTGAAAAGGTCGCAGTGGAATAGGCTAGGCCACCTCATCAAATCTAATTTGGTAGCTCCTTTAGTCCTATTTCCCGGACAAATTTTGGGATATCTACAAGCCTTAGCTTAGATAAATGCCCCTCTTCCATACAATAATCTCCTAGGTGTTGTGCCCTAAGATTCTAAATAGCTGTGCAATTCGCAAGTATGTGGATGGAGGTTTTTTCATGCCACAGAAACTACATTCTTCTTCCTCCACTATTTCAGGTGCTCATTCGGGTGACAATGTCCCGTTAGGATCCCTGTTAAAACTCTTAGTGTAGTTTTACTTTGACTTATGCATTCATTTGATTTCAACGGGTTGAAGTCACCCATCAGAATCTTTGATTATCTAAGCCCTACTAAATCTTTCCAATGGTCAGATCTTCTCTTTTTTTCAGCTTTGTCTATTTCTTCCAATATTACATTGGAGATGATACCGCAAAAGGGTTCCGACCCCCAAAAAGGTTGTTTCAGTCCCCCTCGTTGCTAGTTCATCTGCTATTTCATTTCCTTCCATTCCAGTGTGTCCTGGAATCCTCAGTGAGGTTACTATGTTTCGCCTAGTTCATTGCGTATGCCTAGGCATTCCCACACCATTTTGGAACTGATTACACCAGAGCTCAGTGCTTTAATGGCTGCTTGGACTATCCGACATTATGAAAATATTTTGCCTTCTATATCCTTTGTCAATATTGAAGTAGGCACACTTTCTTGTGAATTTCCGCTTTCAAGATATTTTTTCCCAAGCTTTCAGACTGGCCGTCCCAGTTTCCCTACATCTTTATTTCAGTCCAACAGATCTATGCGATCCTCCGTACATGTAGATGTAGTGGAGCAAGATTACCTCTAAGGCTGCGCAGGGTCATAACCTCATTGCACCCGTGTTTCCTACGTAGGCAAGACATTTTACTTTTTGCCACTCTGTGTTTTCCCTTTGTAGCGTTCCACCCAACTAATTGGTCAGTTAGATATGAGGCCCAACCGATTGGCCAACTCGGTCTCCCAATTTAACAAAAGTTTATTTATGTTTTGGAGGTATCATAAAAAATTCCCCGGCTGCTAGAGATGAGATGAAAAAGAGAATCAGAAAGGTATTTAGATCTGTTAACGTTAATATATGCTGAGATATGTTAGTCAATCATTTGAATTTAGACTGATGTTAACGTGGAACATGTATTGTAGTTTAATATTACTGTTAGGATTATACTTTCGGTGTTTCGAATAATTAGTTTATTAAAATTTATTATTATTCATGACTTTTTGTTACATTCAACGCCTGCTTTCACATAATGGAGTAATAATTATCATTTACAATAAATATTACAAAATTACTCTGCTTTTATAAACAAAACCTTATATCAAAAGCTTCAAAAAAATTTGAGCAATCCGAATTCGCATGATATACTGATATACAGGAGTTCTTATTTAAAAAATCATATGTTTGGTTTGTAACGGAGTTATGCAATACTCTCAATACCTATCACGAGATAATTTCATTCATGATTGATTGATTGGATCAGCACACCAGTCAAAGGCTTGAAGTCCTCGGCACCTCAGCCTTAAAGCTTTTTGTGCTCTTGGTTGTGCCGTTTATGTGAAGAGACCAGTAGCCCTTATCAGGCTCAGCAGACTTTTCACTAGGTTCTTCTTGGAGAAGGCAGTTTTGGATATCCTAAATACTGGTTCAAGACCAGTGAATGCTGTCTCAGACCACAGCTTTGCTAAGATGTCTGCCTTTTCGTTTCTTACAATGCCCTTATGCCCCGGGACCCACTTAAGAGTAACTCTATTATGGTTAGCCAGGATTTTAAGTTTCTCTAGACAGTCCCAGACCAGTCTAGATCTGATCTTAAGACATACTAAAGATTTTAATGCTGCCTGACTATCGGAGAGAATTAGGATCTTTTGACCTCTGTACCCCCTTTCAATATTCAGTTTCAAACACATATCGATAGCGTATATTTCTGCATGGAATACAGAAGCAAGATTCCCCAACGGTGCGTGGATATTGCACCTGGGTCTAGCACCATGGACTCCAGCACCTGTTCCAATGTCAGTCTTAGACTGCATGCTTCCAACCCATCCCAGTTTAGCTGGATTTGGTATGGTTGGGTGTCGTTACTTCTTGTCAACATGTTGTCACTTTTCATTGTAAGGAGTGAGTTTGTGATAACTTCTGTGATTCTGTAATGACTGTGGGTGTTGGTTCTTTCATGCCAGTTCCCATTGCATTCCAGTCTGTATGCAGACATCCTCGCTTCCGCTCTAACATGCAGAGCAAGAGACGGAATATTGAGAATTGCTTCCATTGCCGCAGTCGGGCTGCTTCTCATGGAACCCGTTATGCACAGACAGGCAAGCCTCTGAAGTATTTATAACTCCAATTCAGCTTTCTTCTGATTTGTTTTTGGCCACCAAGCTAAGGCCCCATAGGTTACCATGGGTCTCACCACAGTTGTGTACAGCCGTGGATTTAGTCCCCATGTGTTCCCTTTCGCCCGGTTGGCAGCCATTATTGCCATTTTCCCTTTATTGGTTTTATCATGAAGGTGTGAGTTCCAGGTTAGTTTTGCATCCAGAATTAAACCCAGATAATTAACCTCCTGACTTAGACACAGCTGCACGTTAAAGAGACTTGGCAGTTTTAGTCCTTCCTTTTTCTAGTGAAGGGAATGAGCGCAGTTTTTGAAGGGTTCACCCTTAGGCATTCCCTCCTATACCATATCTCCACCATTCCCAGAGCCTGTTGCATCAGCCCTGATATAACATTAGGGTATTTGCCCAGTACAAGTATTGTCAGATCATCTGCATACCCCTGGGTGTAAATCCCTTTCCTGTTCAGTTCAACTAGGAGATCGTCTATGACGAGGTCCCACAGCAAAGCGGATAGAACTCCTCCCTGTGGGCATCCCTTCATTATCCGCACCTCCATGGAGTTTCCAAATAAGGTGCACCTGTACATATAATATATTAGTTTTTTAAAATATTATTTATTACCTGTAGAAGACTAAAAAAAATGAATATTTTCTGAGGTTGTTAACACCACGTTGTTATACCGTAAAAATATATTAATATAATACGTTGACGGCTACCAATTTAACAAAATTCCACAGAAATATATGAATTTTTGGAAATTTTTATAAAAAAAACTTTCAGATATTAATTGAAGAACTGCTTCTACTTTATAGATACCTTGTATATGATTAGTTAATTTTTATTGTAATGCCTGGTAAATTAACAAACTAATTTACGTGCGTATATAGGATATGCTGATCTTCAAAGAAGCGTAGACATAAATAATATACGTTGATAACATCTGAAAAAAAACATTCAGCCACTGAACGTGACTCAAACACTGAAATAAAACCATTAATCAAACTTCAAACCATTACTACTACCACTTTAACAGTAGCCGTAGAGCTACCAGTTATTAACAAGGTCCAACTGCCTGTTAAAAGTCGTGATCAGAGCACAATTCTAAAAGGCTCACTAATTGTCAATTGAAGGAGGTCCGATGGACAGTTGTCTCGTTCCGCCAAATTACCTGTTGACTGACAGACAGTGTGAAAAAGAAGTCTTTTTTTTTTCTATTTCTCCGTGTTCTTTTTGCCTACACAAAAAGCCGTTGTATCCACGGATGTCTTCATTAACAACTTGTTGGTTAGCCATTAATATCCTTTGAAATATTTTTACGTAACGGGTTTTAGATGGAATTAATAATGATACAAAAAAAAACGTTGAGCAACCAAGTCTTTTTTTATAAATTAAAACTAATACATCTTGATTGGTAATAATTTTTATAATATTTAAATTTCTATTTAATAGAAAATCATTCGGTATATCGACATTGGCGTGGACGAGAGTTTTTGTCACAAACAAATTAATTTTAAATCAAATCCAGTCCTAAAAGAAGTTTTGAGACTAATATTTTCTTTGGAGCCATTACTGGAGCTAAAATAGTTTGGTGGAACTGACGAAGCCATATGTAAAAAAATCCGATATATTATATAAATTAATTTTATTAGATAATCAATAGATTGAACTATAATTGAATACATATTATTTAATAAACAGCCTAGTCCCAAAGCCAAGAAAGCTTGTATGTATGTATATAAATTAGGGTGATATTAACTAAGACCTAAAATATCTTGTGTGCCCCCTTACTTCTACTTAGTTCCAGAGTAAAGTCTCAGAGACTAGTAGCTCCTTTAGTCCTATTTCACTACGGAATTTTAGGATATCTGCAGGCTTCAACTTAGGTAAATCTCCCTCAATCTAATAGGTGTTGTGCCCTAGGATTCTGAATTGCTGTGCAATTCGCAAGTATGTGGAAAGAATTTCTTCTTCCTTCCTTGCCACAGAATCCACATTCTTCTTCCTCCACTATTTTGAGCTTTCCAGGTGCCCATTCAGGTGACAGTGTCCGTTAGGAAAACTCTGGCTAAGGCATATTTCTTTCAATATTACATCGGTGTATCCTGGAATCCACAGTGAGGTGACGGTTTCCAAGATGCTGCGCAAGCCTTTTACAAAAATTGGCAAAAAAGATTAAAATATAAATTCCACACTATGAAGAAGTATTAACTTTATATATAACAAACAGAATTAGGGTCAAACGGGAAGACGAATATTTGACTTCAAGTAGGGAAGCGTTCTTAGACAAGTACTTCACATTTTATATATGATGTACCAAAACTCAAATTTATGTCTACGGAACCAACTTGGTGCTCAAACCAGTTTGGTTGTATGGTATAGATGAGGAAAGTAACAGGATTACTCACTGGTCATTGTACAGGGGGAAACAGCTTCATAGATGGATTCTTAGGACTAGAGCACTCAAGGGAAAGTTTATCCAAGAAGGACCTAGTGAAAATACTGTTGATAAGGACTACTGCGCTCCCTGTTAAAACTCTTAGTGCAGTTTTACTTTGACTTGATTTGATCTCAACGGGTTGTAGTCACCCATCAGAATATTTGATTGTCTAAGCCCTACTAGAGCTTTTCAATGGTCAGATATTCTGTTTTCTTCGGCTTTACATATTTCTTTCAATATTACATTGAGGCTGATACCACAAAAGGGTTCCGGCCCCCAAAAAGGTTGTTTCATTCCCCCTCTCCAGTGTGTCCTGGAATCCACAGTAGGGTTACTAACCTAGGCATTCACACACCATTTTGGAACTGATTAAACAAAACCTCAGTGCTTTAATGGCTGCTTGACTATCAGACATTATGATAATCTTAGCCTTCTATATCCTTTATCAATATTGGATTGGACACACATTGGCCCATCAGAATATTTGCCTTCTATTCCAGTGTGTCCTGGAATCCTCAGTAGGGTTACTATATTGTTCTCGACTAGTTTATTCAGTATTCCTAGGGATTCCCACACATTTTGAAACTGATTACACAAGAGCTCAATGTTTTAATGGCTGCTTGACTATCCGACATTATGATAATCCTTTGTCAATATTGAACTGGGCAAACTTTCTTATGGCGTGAATTTCCGCTTGAAAGATACTTGGTGTTTTTCCCGAGCTTTCAAAGTGCTAAGTTCCTGGCCCGTACACTCCTATACCGGTTCCTTCTATTGCTTTTGAGTCTGGTAATGGTATTTGGATCCCATTCCTTCTTGTTTCTTAATTCTGTAACGAATTTCTTTGAAAAGTTATACTTTTTCGTCATACCATCTTGTGGCATGTCCCAGGTTTTCCGATTTCTAAGAAGTAAGGAGGTGGGTTTTTGTTATGAGTCCCTCTCTACTTTGTCTGTATCTCTTGTTCTTTCTGCCACACTTTCCACCACCATATGTAGTGGTGTGAGGTTGAGAATCACTTCCATGGCAGCCGTTGGATATGTTCTCATTGTTCCTGTAATGCAGATACACATGAGTTTACTGTCTAAAGTCAAACCTAGATACTTGACTTCGTGTCTCCATTCAACCTCGCTCCAATTCAAGTTTAATGGTTTTGAGGTTGAGTTTTCTTTTCTTAGTGAAGGCTTTATTAAGATGGTTTTGGTGGGATAGATGTTAAGTCCCACTTGCCTACACCAAGAAAGCTTAGGCAGCGTTTTTATTCATATCTAAATCAGGAAGTGGGGTTCAGCTCTAGGTGTCGGATTTGTCAGAATTATACATGAAATATTGACTGGCATTTCGTTCAGACGGAATATTGAATTGCCCTAGAAATAACTTATACCTAACAAAAATTGAACCAATAACACATTGTACGCTACTGGATCTACTCTACTCACCATCTTTTTTAACTTTTCAACCCTTAACTTGACTTATAACAGCCTCACATTAACAGAATAATTGGTAAACCAATTAAAATAGCCATTAAATTAAATTTATGAGTTCCAGTGCACTAAACATGTGTATTGTGCATATATACCTGTATACCTATTAACAATATATATATATATATATATGTATATATTTATGTGGAGTATGTAGTGCATTCAAGGCAATTAATTTAATTGGAATGCTGTTAGTATTTCTTATCATTAACATGTGATTAATTAAGTTTTTCAAACAATGTGGATTTGTGCTTAAATTATGATTTTCAATTTTAGATTACTTTTTTTGTCCCCTCGTAAACTATAGACTTTGGTGGTAAAATCTATAATAAAATAATATTTCAGTATTAAAAATCCCTAAACAACAATATAAGATCCTTTCATCATCTTTTCCATCGCATAAACAAACAAATATTTCTATTGTGATAAACGTTTGCGAAATATCACAATCATAACCTACAAAGCAATATTATTTTCTTCCCTTGTCCCTTTTTGGTACAGAAACTATTCCAAAACAAACATACCGCATCTGTACAGAAAGTATGTAATTGATTTGTCATAGTTCTGTCGAACATTTATATGAAGAATGAAAAGAACCCTAAATTCGGCTGCTTTTCGGTGTACTCAGGTGGATACAATGTTTACTTAGGATTTTTTTGCATCATTTTATATTTAAATCTATTGTATAATAGAAATAAAAGAATGGAAGGTTATGCTTAAGATAATGCATTTTTAGGAAATATATCGGCATTACTTCACAATTTCCCTCCCTTTTACATTTTTTTAAATAACTAACGTAAGTAATGGGGCGATATTCACTGTCAAAAACGGTGGAGCTTTACCATCACGTGACTGTTACGTCAGCAACAATATTCATATATGAATCAAATCAAAACTTCTGTCAACTCAATAGAAATAATCGTTATGACTAATATTCCAAAGGTCGGCCTTTTACGAATTGGTAATTAAACAAGAAATTTAACTTTTTGAATTGTATTTATTTTATTTATATGGTTAACATCGACATATTTATTAAAACTATCGATATACTGGGCGAATCAGTTACACAGTCCAAAATTAGTAAGTAGTAAAATAAGCATTGTAATATTCCCGTCTCACGGCATTTTAGGTGTTATGAAATGTCAAAAGTTAACAATTACCAATGTCAAATGGAATAAAAAATCAGATTAGTTTGTTCTAACAAGAACTGATTTTAACAATAAATACACTTTCAATCCAAAAATTCGCTTAAAACAAGACAATAAAGTAAACTCGCATAACCTCAAATGTGATAGTGTCAAACTCAACTTATAGTACGATCAGCTATACACGTTACGTCAATTATATCGTTGTCTCTTTTAACGTGATAATTGAAAATTGACGTTAAGTAACTTTGGGTATAATGAAATACCAATAGGTAACTATATTTTTTAAATGACACACATTTTTTTTCTCCCCTTACAATTCCTAGAACATAAATAAAAACATTTTTTTTAAATTCCACTCATTATTTTCTCGGAAGTATTCAAATGACTCTTTAATCATTTTCTTCATAAACTAGTTGATTTTGCAGACTCCCCAGCTTGCCTACCCCTAGCGCCGACCCAGAATAGACACTAACACTAGTTTCTCAAAGATCAAACATTTATTTTAATTTGTTTGAAAAACATTTAGACTTTGAGGGAAATGTATTAAAGTAATAATAATTATTACTATTATTTAAACAAGATCAAGATAGATAGATCAAGATGTACACTATTATTTAATATTTAAACTACAAAAAAGCTTCCTAAAGTCTGGAATCAACAGTTCCATGAAACATATAGAATGCATGTTAGTTTTTTTTTACCAGTGTAGATAAATCACAAATTATGTGTAAGTAGTGTAAATTCATACCTGGTGTAATGGTGACAATATCTTTTTTCATTTTGAAACGTACACAAACAACACAAATATTAACAAAATTTAACTGAAGGTAAGCAGTCAACGAATATAATTATTTCATTTCAAATAAATAATATCTGTAGATAGTTTCAAGGTTATTAACACTAATTACAGAAACCAGTAAAAAGAGGCCAAAAACTTGTGTCAGTTGTCATATTTCAAACGATATCAATGTTCTTTGAAGTTATTGTTTTCTATTATCTGTCCTTCAGAGTCGGAGTGAAGAGTCAGACTTCTGTTACAGTTAGCTCGTGTCAGTAAAATGGCGAGAAGTGTTTGTGAATGTGAGTGATTTAAAAAGGAATAAATGGTACCCACAGCCCAAGATTCATCGAAAAAATTGGGTAAGTTTATTTCATTTATTCTTGTCAACATATTTATTAACTTGATAATACTTTACCTGTTGATATATTGTTGGGATGTCGTGTGCTATTTTTTACTAGCTAAACCTATAAATAGCTACTTGTTTTTTACGTTGAAAGAGATGGATACGACACTTAACGAATTATTTCAATAGGTATACCTAAATGATAAACTTGTGAATTTTATTCTGTTTAACGTTGTATGGGTCTGCTAATTTTCGTATTGGTACCTTTAGAATAGTATATTCCAATTTTAATTATAATATCTACGTATTACGCAATATGAAAAATAGTACCATAATTTTTAATTTTTCACTTGTTATTTATTATTTATAATACGTTTTTATCATCCTATTCGTGAACGTTGCCCAGACAGGAGGACATCGAGTAGTCGTTAAACAAGAAATAAAAAGTTGGAATTAATATTCTGATGATATATTACTACAAGAGGTTCGAATCTTGTACACACTTCTACACATTTACCAGTGGCGTTGCTTGATTTTTTACAGAATCGTTTCACATTGTCTATTTTAGTTTATGATTTATTGTTAATCTACATCTAATAGGTACATATTTTTTATAGTTGACGGTAATCACAATAGTTCTCTTTCAATTGAGTAATTAATGGTTATTTGATATTTGATTTACTGTCAGACAAATATCACTTTTTAATAATAACATGGTTGTGTACCTATAACGTGATTGTTTTTGACTTGGAGGTCGAAAATTACTTTAAATAAACGCTTATAAATTTTAAAAAGTTATTTTAGTATTTTTCATGCATATTGGGTTTTAGGTATATAATGATGTTGCCAAATTGACAATTTGGTGGAGTATTAAGTACAATAACTCAATTAAATTTTTGTATACACTTTGAAGTTTTAGTTAGTTAGGTACCTACTAGTTTGTCAGTCATTTTAACTTCTTTAACATCTTGATTAGAGACAAAGAATAAATTATGTATTCTACTAGTGCATTTGTTAAACTTTAATCAACTTTTAAGTGCTAAAGTTTTATTTTTATTTGAGCTTTTTTTAAATTGTTATTGACATTTATTCAAATAATATGAATAAATTGTCCACTCACTAAGTACCTAAACTGTAAATGTTGGAAAATGGAAAAAATTGATATAGAGTTTGGTCATTCGTGAATGTAGTGTCATATTGGAAAGATCATAAATAAAAATAACTAAACATTTTATATATTACCGGATAATTTAACATTTCGAATAAAATTTCAAAACAAAACATGAAAAATTAATAAAACTACTGATAAACTAAATGACTAAGAATGAATCAAAGACCTAAATTAGAAACTATAATAGTGGCAATAGTAATACCTTTGAAATATGCCTATAAAGGATTATATTTTAAATGTTAATATCGGGTTAAGGGGACTCGAAAGAAAATGTATCATTAGGAAGTTGCATAGGCGACAAATATAACAAATCATGATTTTAAATTTTCTACAAAGTAATTTTAATAGAGAAAAGTATCTTCAAAATTTAGTCCAGATATTTTATTCTATGTTTAATAAGGAGGAAAAAAATTTGTTTCCTCAGGGAGGAAATTTATAGTATTTACCTCTTCAATTGGAGAACAATAACCATTTGTATTACTAGAGAGAAAACGAACACTTTTTCTCCAGCAGGATATAGTTTAGTGAAGTAAACATTCAAGGAAGGAAATGGCACTCTACCCCCGTGTATATAATTTTACCTACTACTCACTTATTCAACTTTTTTTTGAAAATTTATTTACGGCACATAAATTGATATAATTAATAAACAATTCTACCGGTTTCACAAATTACATTTGCATATTCAAATATTAAATTTACATTTGATATAGAACAAAATGAATCTATAATCTTTTTATACTTTTGAATGCGAAATTAAAATAATAAAACAAATTGCAATATCAAATGGATATATGCACAATATGATGAAAAGAAAAATGTATACAATAGCTATCAATTCAATTTTTCCAAAACTAAATAAAAAAACTGTATAAATTTAGTTACTTTGGCAACATTTGAACTTAAATTTTAATACCTTACATACAATTCAAAGGATAATATTGTATTCCATACTAACAAAAATGGTTTCTTTAACAAATAAAAGAAAAATAACTTTTTTCCAAAAATTAGGTGAAATCAAATCATTTCATTGTACTTAATGCAGTTTATATTGGTGAAACTAAAAAAAAAATCTTGGAGTAAGATATAGTGAACCTCTTAATAGTTTTAAAAATTACTTAAGTCAAGTCATACAAAACAATAAGTTAAATCAAATCGTCACCCCACATTAAATAATGTCATTGAACAAAATTTTACTCTTTCCTTTTTTGATAGCTCGACTTCGGGGTGTCAGACTTAAAATAATCGTAAACCATATTCGTTACAGTTCACCAAAATATAAAACGGTATTTCAATCATACGAACTTTTATACTTTTATACAAAGCTGGGCATTAGGGTGTCCGTTATTTACCAATTTGGTTTTAGACTTTGCAGCACCCCTAAAATTTTTAGTTTCTGACCTAAAAAAAATATCAGACCCATATAAGCCATTAATATTAGTATTAAACCGTGCCACAACGACGATTCATTTCCCATTTAAAAAACAATGGTTTTTTGTACTTTTTGCCATTAATTTTTTTCCTCAACCATTCCATCCAAAGCTGTGGCAATCAATTATTTTTGTACTAAATTGAACGCGCTACAAAAAAGGTCTGACACAATTTTTTGATATATTTATTCCTTCAAAAGTTATTCGAGGTCAAAGTTCAACTCAAAATGACTTCTTAATTTTCTTTGTAGGTATTTTGACCGAAAATCTATCATTACTTATATTAAAAATTATTCTTTATTGCAAAAAAATATCTGATTTCAACTGGATCATAACTAAAATTAGTATTAAACATCCCGATAACCAAAAAATTTAACTGCCGATATAAGTTAAGCTTAAAATATTAAAATTCTGGTAAAAATGTGACAGATTTAATAAATTTTGCAACACATTGATTAACAAAATTTAATTTATTAAACATTCTTTGGTGACATTTGGAAAAAAAAATTATATTCACTTACAATTTGAATGACATACTGTTTTTGATCTTCGTGCTTAGCTAGAGTATTAATATATTCTTCAGTTAGTTTGACAGCTTGTTCTACAGAATCATTGACCACTTTTAGATGCTAACAATTTAGTTATTTTGAGTAGAACTTTGTCCTCGAATAACTTTTAAAGGAATAAATATATCAAAAAATTGTAAGAGACCTTGTTTTAGAGCGCTACAAAAATAATTGATTTCCACAGCTTTGGATGGAATGGTTGAGGAAAAAAAAATTAATGGCAAAAAGTACAAAAATCCCAGGTTATTTAAATGGGAAATGAATCGTCGTTGTGGCACTGTTTAATACTAATATTAATGGCTTATAGGTATGGGTCTAGGTCAGAAACTAAAAATTTTACGAGCGCTGCAAAGTCTAAAACCAAATTGGTAAATAACGGACACCCTACTGGGCATACTACTGTTCTACGTCACTCGCTTTTGCGCGCTATGGAGGTCGTTAATTAACATGAAAATTTAAAATAGGTTTTCCAACTTAATATTGATTAAAAGAAAACTTGGATAGTTCCCTATTAAAACATTTTAGGTGAGCTTCCAAAGTGGCGCACAGGACGCAGTTACTTTGACATGTGGTAGGTACATACAATAATTATTCTAAATTTAATGTTGTTATAAACATGAATGGTTTCTTGAAAATTTGCATAAATGGAATATCAAAACATGGTTTGCAGAACGTACGACACTGATCGGTACTTTTACCATCAATGCTTTGTAATAATTTTATCGTTCTATTGTTATTAGAGATAAAACAGAGTGGAATAGAAAAGTAAACTCGAAAATAGGTACCTATCCAAACGTGTTTGTTACCATTAATTTTATTTACTTTTAGCAGATTTGCATTTATAATGAGGGTGTCAAGCTGATAGTTAAAAAGGATAGAGTTAATCACAGACTTAATTTGTTATAATAATACCTAAGTATGTTCAATATACACTTATAAATGAACAGACAGATACTATACATTCTCCGTTATTAGATTGTCTTTTAAATAGCATATAAATATATACCTGCTATAAATGTCTAATATTTTCTATCGTAAACTATCTTAATATGACATAATATCGGTTACAACCTAGGGTACCTAGGTACCTGAGGTACCTATATTGGTTACTTGTTTATTTTTATCAATTTCTATAATTTACTACTGACGATGAAAATGTAATTTGTGAAATCGGTCGAGTAATAAATGTTCTTTCTGTTATAATAATAATTTGTTATATTAAATTGATTTTATTTTGATAAGTATCCAAGAATCCTGAAGTTGAAATTATCATTTAAGAACCTAACGTTAAAGTAAAATTTATGTTTAATTTTTACAAGAATAGGTACTTACAGGATTATAGAAATTATGGAAATATTTTGAATACAGTAGAATGATTTTTTATACTAAAGGAGGGATTATGAGTTTCCTCTCTGATGCGAGGAAGGAAAAGAAAGTGCGGACTTTCCGTAGGTGTAGGAGAAAAAAGTATAAGTTTCATGAAAGAAAAGATATTTTATTTTAAAGTTCTATGGTTATTTCATTTATATTTCCAAAGATTTCGTAATAAAATTGAAAAAGATCCCACCATGTATGTGTACATTTCACTCTAAAAACATCATCAAGACGTTTTATGTATATCCAGAGACATGAATTCACTTTATGGTCATGATTTTTATGGCTGTTCCCAGAAAGGTTTGATTAAGTCGTGCCTTGATACGCGAGACTAAATTGGATTTTAGTAAATGCTATGTATTTTACGAATTGGTAGTAAGGTAGGTAGGTAGTTGAATTATCACTTTTATTGATCTATTTTAATATTATAAGTAACCGGTAGGCAGAAAAAAAAAACAGAATTGAACTTTATTAAAATAGTTTAATATCTTTGATGTATGGATCGTATTATTTTATGTTTATCTTACATACAGGGCCTTCCTCGACGACCGGTTATTAGACGTTTCTCAAAATATCATATACAATAAGCTAGAATGAAATTTCGTATTAAGGGCTTTTTCGACATTACGAGTCTATCTAACATATTATTATTTTTACAGCACTTCTGGTGAACAGTTGAATTTATAATTAAAAACAATAATTGTTACCTAATTTGTTTGTCAGATATAGGACAATATGTCAAAAAGATTTATTTTTATTAAACGTCATACAGGAAGTTCTAAAATTTTATTAGTCTGGTCTGGTGCTATAATTTTTTCTGTATGTTCCTTGTAGTGTATTCGTTTTGTTATTTATTTTGGAAAACCAACCACAATATTTGTTGTTAAATTTTAAGGTCCATTCACAGTAGATAAAAATTTGAAACAAAATATGTTGTATGACATTCTAACAATATCATAGTCTACTAGTAGTGGGATGATCCAATGAAGTGAACGTCCCAGGAACGGTTTTATTAAGGATAGCGCTTTTTTGTTTACTTCGGAAATGTTTGGTGTCACTTTTTTTGTCCTATGATTGTTTTAAAATATATCTGTATCAGTTTTGTATTTTGTTTATTGAAGTGTCTATTGATTAACAACAATTCCAATGATAAATCATAAGAAAACCTGGATAAAAACTTATGATACTATCCTGATAACGCAGGTAATTGATTATTGGAAATTTCTCTAACTAATTTTGGTTCGTAAATGCCTAATTTTAAAGGTGGTCGTAGATAAAAGATTTTGTAAAACGCTTAAAACAAAATGATACATTTTTTGATAATATTATTGATCATTTTTCACAAACTAAAGACCGTAGGATTCCGTTAATATATAAAAAAAGTTAAGTAATAAAATTAATTTAAAAAATATGAACAATTCCAAAATTAAAAAATTAAGAATCCAAAAAAATAAAGGAACAAAAAAATTTTGGGCAAGAGAAACTCTATACCTCCACGTTGGCTCTTGCTGGGCAACAATTAAAGTATAGCTGCGGAAAGGTTAAATTAATTGGCTGAATAGAGTATATTTTTACAAAAACGTTTTATGTCCAGCCTCCTCTTTTAAAAAGTTCACGAGCCGCCACTGGACAGGCGGCCAACTATGTTGTTATATAATATATGCAACACTTGAAAGGAAACCCTCGTATTAAAAATTTCTGTCTCCCAAAAATATGCGGATTTATCCATATTTCCAAAACGATAAATATTTGTCACCTCCCATATTTATGAATGTAAAATTCAGAGTTCCCAAGATGACACAACACGAATTCAAATCTTAATATAAATGGATTTGTTAACGATAACATCGCATACTATAACGAAGGCAAGTCAGAAGAAGACTCCTTCAAGAACTTTTCGATTGATACATTTGATAGTGTCCTTCGATTGTGACAACTCGGTGACGACCATTTCCTCTCTTTTTGTTATATCATGAAATAAATTCAAGATTCCCGGTTTTAATTCTTTTTTTATCACTGCTCATTAAATAATACTTAGTCACTATTCCATATACAGTGCTATTCAAAAGTCCCCTCCCTCCCTCGTATCTTTTGAACGGCTACACTTACATTAATAAAATTTGGATCGTGAAAATAAAGTGTTGTAAACTTCTATACGAATGGTAACAGGTGACGTAATAGTAATAGATGACGTCACAGTGCCACTCTGGCCAATAATTTTAAATAGGACCTTATGGCAAGTGATATCTCGTTTAAAAGGTATTGACATTGGCTACATAGCCATATTAATTTTGTTTGGGTTTAAACTAATTTTGACGGATAAATTAAATAAATACCAAAATTATTATTTCACATTTAAATATTGAAGATTTTTCAGTCCGCCTCTGGTTAGTTGTCAAAAAGTTGACGTTTTTAATTTAATAGTATTTGTTGTTTTGCAAAGTTTTTCTAAATAGCTTAAATATTTAATTTTATTATTGTTTAACGAGACGTTTAAGAGTTTACATAGGCAAAATGGTGAATCTGGAAAGAATCTCCATGAAGCGGAACGTTTATTTAATGAGAGATACCAAGATCGCCCTATCTCGAGAACTTATTTGAGGGAGCTTCTTCCACAAGTTTGAAGCAGCAGGTAGTGTTCAAGATGCCAAACGATCTGCTCGACCAACATTTAGTGATGATAAAAAAATTGATATAGTTTCTGAAATGGTAGTAAACCCTACTTCCTCTTCAACTAAAGTTGCGTCTATCTGTGAAGTAAGTAAAAGTACAGTACAGAGAGTGTTGGCTAAAAATAAATTTCATCCATACAAGTTAAAAATGGTGCACCACCTGTCGGATGACGACCCCGACAGAAGACTCGAATTCACAGAATTTCTGTGAATGTATGACAAATAAAATTAGTCAAAACCCATATACACAAAACCAATTTGTTTTAGTGACGAAAGTACTTTTTGCCTCAATGGAAATGTGAATACACAAAATGTAAGGTATTGGAGTGACACAAATCCTCACACCTTTCGTGAAGAACATACCCAATTTCCAGAAAAAGTCAATGTTTGGGCAGGTATTTTGAGAAACCACATAGTTGGTCCTGTTTTCCTAAATTCAAATTGAAGTGAAGTGTATCTGGAGATGTTACAAAATGCAATTGAGCTGTTAATTCTTGAAATTCTGGAAGATAATACAGATGAGTTCGGCCATCTGGAAATAACATTTCAACAAGATGGTGCTCCTTCACATTATTATGGTGCAGTAAGACGTTACCTGGATGAAGAATATCGAGGTAGATGGATCGGCCGGCGAGGTCCTATAGAATGGCCACCTTGGTCACCAGATCTGACACCATTAGATTTTTGTCTATGGGCGTACTTGAAATCCAAGGTTTTTACTACGGCACCAGATAGCATTGGCGTTTTGAAAGAAAGAATTATTGAAGAAGGCAATGCAATTTCAGCTGACACATTGGAACGAAGACGACAAGAGTTTAATAATAGGATGTACTTATTACTGTCAGGAAGTAGACGGAGCACATTTCGAACACTTGCTATAAGAATCCATTGTTGATATTTGATTAATTAAATTAAAAAAAATAATTTCAATAATTTTGGTCTTTATTTAATTTATCCGTCAAAATTAGTTTAAACCCAAACAAAATTAATATGGCTACGTAGCCAATGCCAATGCCTTTCAAACGAGATATCACTTGCCATAAGGTCCTATTTAAAATTATTGGCCAGAGTGGCACTGTGACGTCATCTATTACTATTACGTCACCTGTTACCATTCGTAGAGAAGTTTACAACACTTTATTTTCACACTCCAAATTTTATTAATGTAAGTGTAGCCGTTCAAGAGATACGAGGGGGGAGGGGACTTTTGAATAGCAAGTATACACACTGACCGTCAAAAAAATCCGACTACCAAAAATTTTACACACAGTCCTTGAAACTACTCATTGGATTTTTTTTTTTTTTTTAATAAAACAGTTGGTCAAAAAAATTTCATTTACGACCTGAAACAAATGAAGACTATCCACAACCTCTCATTTAGTGAAGTATCTGCACTATAAGTTCCATCATTTCAGTGAACCTTAGTTTTAATTTTTTTCTTAGATCTGATAAAATTTAAAATTGAATTCACTGTTTGGACCCTCACTTTGTGGAATCTACTCATGTTACTGTTATAAATGAAACTAACTGTTTGTAATATCTTTGAAATTTTCATAATTTTTTTCATTAAATAGTGGAATTAATTAGAAACAGTTAGCTTTATTTATAACAGTAATATTTAAAATAATTATATTTTTGGATAAACTATTTGCATTCATGTCACCTAAAAAATCTTGGTATAAAATTTTGAAGTTGTACTCCTTATTATAATAGTATATTACAATACAAGTACGGTAGCCAGTGGCGGATCCAAACGACAGGTTTGGGGTGGGGTGACCGGAAGCATAGGGGGAAACTGCCGGGGGGTGTGGGCGGAAAATTTTAGAAAATTAGGCACTGAAATATGCGTTTTTAGCTATCCTGAGACATGGAAAATGCTATCAAACTCAAGTTAATTTATACGTTTCTAAATTAAATATAAGGATTATGGGGTTACAAAATTACAAATTTATAATTAAGCCTTTACTTAATTTCAAAGAAAGATCAACGAACTTCAAAACTTATTATTTAAAATAATTGTATACAGTACACTTGAAAAACGATACACGAATTTGAGTAGTAACCTGTGTCGCAAGCGCTTTCTTGTAATTTGGGTTTGAAGCTTTTAGATTTTGATCGTATGAATATTGATTTTGCTTTTTACATTTTGTTGGACCGAGTACTAAATCTTTCACCTGAACTTATAAAAATATATATATTTAAGGGTTTGGGGGGAGTTTCTTTTAAGAATAATAAAAACACTTGAATAATATAAAAACTTGTTTTTATAGTATGTAATTACTTACAGTACTAGTCGAGGTACTAGTGCGGTAAAGTGATACTTACCGCACACTTTTAGATAAAAGTAACTAAATTAAGTGACCTGCGTGTTTCCCTGATTATTGAATATCATTAAAAATGATTAAAAAATTGAGAATAAATTACCTAAACAGTTCGGTAATGAATAAAAACATAATAAACGTTTTGTAATTAATTCACTGTTTGTTAAAATTACAAGATCCATCGCATTACTCAAATTGAAATTTTACTGCCGACATCTTTTGTTAACATTACTTTTTTCTTTCACGTCCGGAGTGTGTTTAACATTAATTTCGTTAATTATACGTAATCCTTTTAGTTTGGATAAATAAGTTTGAATGAAAGTAATACGCTTATATTCGGTACACTCATAAGAATTCAAAATTAATTATAACAACCGTTGTATACAAAGTGGTCCTAATTATAATATTTTGGATAGTATTGAAACAGATAGAAAATCGTTGAAAATAAAAAGCAAGAACAATGATTATTGTCCTTGGCTGATTTCAATCACAGGGTACGGCAATTTCCAAGCCCAACTATCGACAGTTAAGGTAAGTTCATATAGGAACGAATCACGAACTCTAACTCCATTGCCTATGCTGATATCAATCCTTATACTTCTGTTAGAACCATAGCTGAAGAATTGGGAATAAGCAAGAGCACGATGCAGAAATTTAGTTCAAGGACTGATGCCTACTGATTTCGACAGAAGATTAGAGTTCATATCTCTAATCGATGTTATGATTGCCGACAATATTAAATCAAATATTTTGGAGTGATGAAAGCCGCTTCCCACAACAATGGTGTAGTTAATACACACAATACCCATTATTGGTCGAACGAAACTCCTCACTGGGTTCGTTCAACTCGTTTTCAAACAATTTGGGTTTATAAATTTATGGTGTGGGTTATTCAATGGGCATTTGATTGGGCCATGCTTTTACGATAGTACATTGACTGGTCACAGATATTTAGATTTTCTTGAAAACAAATTATTACCTGAACTTATGGAAGACATTCCTTTGGCAGAGCGAAATGCAATGATCTGGCAACAGGATGCAGGCAGGCATTGTTGCGGAGTATCTCAATGAGTCTTTTCACAACAGATGTTTATGTTCTTACGGACCTACAGCTTGGCTTCCCCGCTTGCCCTTAAAGAGTTATTATCATATCAAACAGATGTAGATGATCTTGAAGAACGCACTCGTGAGGCATGTCGTAGTATTACACCAGCTATGATTCAGGCTGCGTGTACAAGAGCGCTTTTAAGACGTGTTAAAGCTTGTATGGAATCTGCGGGAAAAAAATTTCACTATTTACTGTAATTTTTTCTTCATTCATTCATTCATTCAGCCCAGGCACTTGAACTGATTCTTTGTACCATTTCCCATGTTATTTACTTCCATTCCAAAAACTTTGGGTCTTCTTTATAGGCCACTAGTTTGACTGGAAGGATTTTCAGTAGTTGTAATGGTTGTATTGTTTCCGTATGAGTCCATATAAGTTCTCGCAGAAGCAGAGTATGTGAGTAGGTGTTTCATCATGAAAATCACATTTCCTGCACATAGGTTCACTAACTTTGCCCATTTTGTGCAGATTTTTCTTCAGGGTGCAGTGTCCAGTCACCAGATCGTAAACTGTCATCAAATGTCTCTTACCCAGTTTCAATAGCCTGGTTGAGGGTTCCTTGTCTACCTTGTTCAGTAAACTCTTTGTATGGAGGTGCCTTTGTGTCGACCTCCATTTCAGTTGGTGTTCCCTATCTAGCCAGTTCCCGATATCCCCTCTTATGCAATCTTTTTTGATTCCATAAAACGGTTCCGGACCTATGAAGTCTCCTTTTAGCTAACTGGCTCACCATTTCATTACCTGTAATCCCCTCATATGCCGACACCCATATTAGAGAGACACTTTGTTGTCTCTTGCCAGCCTGTTGAGGGATTCTTTACAGTTTTTTAACAATTTAGAATGTTTTCTTCATTGCTTGTATTTAACACGGAACTTTAGAAATTACAAAATGTTGATTTTTTTGGTGCTAATATAGTAAAAAACCAACAAATATGTTACGACGTTGTATTCCAAATAAAGTGACAAGCATTTTTCAACGAAAAAGGAAGGATCGATTTTCATTCTCCCCCCTCGAGGGGAGCGGGCCTCTATAGGCTTTCCGGAGCCTCTTCAGCCAACATTGGAAGGAATAAGGATTGTTTTTGGTTCAGGGAATGGGAGTGGAGGGAACGGTGGTAGGTACCTGAGAGGTGTGTACTGACCCAGCATTCGCCTATTGCTACGAGAAAACCTCTGAAAAAACTCATAGCAGGTCAGGCGGACCTGGGGGATTTGAACCCCGGTCCTTCCGAATGCAAGTCGAGAGCGTAACCACTCCACTACTTACTCGGTTTTTCAACGAAAATATACAGGGGGTGCCATTTGAAAATAGAAAGTGTGGGATGGCTACCAAAGGACTGTTAAGTGAAATAAAGTTTGTGATACGTCGTTAGGAAGGAATTTTGATGCTATTCAGAACAGTTTTTACAATATTGGATTATATTTTAAATTAAGTGTGATATTTCCTGTAACGATAACTTGGGTCACAGTGTACATCCATTTTGGCGTTAACCATAATAACTGCACTTAGTAATTGGAATATTTTTCGTTAACTGTACATAAAACCTTCTTGTTGTCGTCCTTTTTTGCATTTAAGCCCTATATATATGTCGCTAACACTATCCAAGGACTTGATCTGGAAATTCCAAATGTCTTTCAAATCACAATCTATACTAGACGATATTAATTAACATCTACTCACTACTAAGCTACTTTTCGAAAACTCAATTGGTGAAACAATTAGCTATAATTCTTTATTTACAATAAAAAATCCATAAGAATAGATTTGGAGTTTCTATGAAAATAGAAAGTCACCTATGAAAATGAGTTGCGTTTTTTTTAATGACAATTTAATTCATGTATAAAATATCTCATAAGGCGCGTGATTTTGTCATTATGACAGCGAAAAAAGTTTGCCCTAACTTTTCCAGCGATCATTTCCTTCCTATTAATGTTGACCAATCGCTATCAAGAATTGGTATGTCAAATATAAATTTGAAGTGGAAAAATTACTTAACGACTGTCAACTTAGCTGTCAGCAGTTTTTCCGGAAAAAAAATCGAAAAAATTTCATGCAAGTTTGACATGTTGCCTAGCTTGAAAGTTATATTGTTCTTATTATTTTAATTAAAAAAAATATTGTATTAAAATAAAATGTTTATTTAACTCAGGAAATAATCTTACCAAATATCCCTCGTGTATCTAATTTTTCCTGTGGAAAAATTGGAACACTCGTCTCTAAGTAGGTCATCTGTTTTAACAAATAGCATTCCCGAAAGTGGAAAAATCCGAATCGAAGACGAGGATTTTTAAACCACTCTCGCTCATGCTATTTGTTAAAACAAATTTACAAATTATAAAGAAACTCGTTTTTCCGAATTTTTCCGGAAATATTATAAGCACTAGGGATATTACCCCCGACTATTTCACCAGAGTAAATTGATAACTGACAAAATTTGAAGGTTTTGAACTGGCAATTTTTTGTCTTGTCGCGGCAATTTTTTGTCGTTTAATATATCAAAATTTTGCCGACAAAATTTTCACTCTCGTGGTATTATATATGACAACGGAACCTAACCTTTGAAAGCATGACAACCAGCATTGTAAACAAATTTTTGATGACGTTATGTTATGTTCTGAAAATCAAGCTATTATTAATAATTGTGTTTTTAACAATTGTACTTTCCCGTTAAATTAAATAATAGTATATTATTTAACGAGCGGTAATGTAGGTCATAACTCACGCAGATGAAGTTTGCAGCACGAGCCTGCGGCTCGTGCTGCAAACTTCATCTGCGTGAGTTATGACCATTACCGCTCGTTGAATACTATACTTTATCTACGACTATAACAATAAATACTAAGACACAAGTACAGACAAAAACTTTATTAACAAATCTTAATAGGTACCTATAACATTGCTTTAAAAACTTTAGTTGTGATTATTCATCTTGTTTATTAATAAAATTAACAGTTAAGTTTGAACAACCAGTGAACTGAATATTTGGGACCGAATTATGGAAGTTTATTGTTTCTTTTTGTGTTTGTTGCATATATGTTGATGATGTAGGTACTGGTTGAGGTGTTATAGAACTGTATATTCTATTTGCGGTATCTTTCTTATTTTTTTCGGAATCATCAACGTACCCCTCAGCCACAGTAGTTGATCGCCAACCGCCATGTCGTTTCAGTGCCGTTATATCCCCTCCAGCATCTACTAATAAAGTTGCCGATGAGCGGCGAAAACAATGCCCTGTATATAAATTACAGTCGGGTAATTTTAAAAATGTAGCAATGTCTTTCCCCATTGCTCCAAATTTATTAATGCCAATTCTTTGTGAATGATATTTTCCATTTTGATATTTAAAGAATAATATCGTTTGTTTTTGTATTTGGTACACTGACCATAAAAATAGATCCATGATCTTCTAAATCTGTAATTTGCATAGAGTATAATTCTGCTGCACGACAAGCACCCATAATGCCCATTATTAAAGCAACCTAAAATAAATTATATAATGATAAAAACGATTGAATCATTGTGAAATCGATCTACCTTTGTCGCCAGATATTTCTCATCAGGAGCTTCATTTATGAAATTATTAAGTTGTTCTGGCGTAAATGTTTTTGCCTTTTTAGCTACATGTTTCTCTGATTGACGTTTAAGAAACGCACGTAATTTTAAATAATTCTCTATATTGATTCCATTATTTATGTTGAGTGTGCTTCTTAGCATGGAGTAGAAAGTCCATAGAGACGATGCTTTATATTTAGTGCTAAGTTCAGTAAAATATGCCAAAAGTACGTTTTCTGTAAACGATGACCTAATGTCCTTACTGCTACACCAATCTTGAAAATTTTTGTATACACCTCTATATTTGTTTTGGGATTTTTCAGGCAATAAATTCTGTATGGTAACATTAGCTATTTGTCTTATTTCTGGCGGTGTACATAATAATTCATCTTCACTATCTGAATTCATCTTTTTCAGCACAAAATTCACAATAATAAGAATTCGGTATAAACTTAATTTGAAAACGTCAAAATTAATCAAGTGTCACAAGTGACATTACTCCCCATCCGGCTTGTGCTTGTACAGAAGTACAGAGTACAGAGCCACGTTGATATTCGGTTCGTAAATACCTTCAAGAATTCCCGATTTATTATAGTGAGTTATAAGCAGTGAGTTATTATAACTCACGCTGTTCGTTTACAGATACTATAACCTGCTTAAAAGCAGTTGAATAATTAGTATATAATATAATAGGAGTAGATAAACTAATTTACATCTCATTTTTTAATTTATTGATTTACATATTCATTAAATTGTCTTACCGAATTACACTCAAGCTTTTTTTTTGAGTCGAAGTAAACTTGACCTATGTATCAATAAGAATTTTGTTGCCTGGCAGTTTTTTGAGTTGAATTACCTAATGGCAACAAAATACGGATTATAAATGTCAAGTTTACTTCGACAAAAAAAGCTCTCGTGTAATTATAAGTGAAAATTTAGAGAAATTTACTCCCCTAGGATGCGTATATTCGTGAAATAGTCTGTAGATATATTTGACTACCAAAAATTTTCAAATCTGACAAATCCTCACATTTTATTTTATAATTTCACAAATTTGTTAAAAAGTAATGACAACCAATCTTTAGGTAATTTTTCTCAATTATTTATTAAACTATAAATAATTTCTCACTTAACCAATCACTCAAATCAGCTTTGCAATTTTACTAAGGATCATTAGGAAATTAAAAATATCTAACAAAACTCTTCCAATAATTAAACTCCCACATTTCACCCATAACTTTAACTTTATATATATTAGGGTGTCCGTTATTTACCAATTTGGTTTTAGACTTTGCAGCACCCCTAAAAATTTTTAGTTTTTGACCTAAAAAAAATATCAGACCCATATAAGCCATTAATATTAGTATTAAACCGTGCCACAACGACGATTTATTTACCATTTAAATAACATGGGATTTTTGTACTTTTTGCCAATAATTTTTTCTTTCCTCAACCATTCCATCCAAAGCTGTGGCGATCAATTATTTTTGTACTAAATTGAACGCCCTACAAAAAAGGTCTGTTACAATTTTTTCATATATTTATTCCTTCAAAAGTTATTCGAGGTCAAAGTTCAACTCAAAATGACTTCTTAATTTTATTTGTATTTTGACCGAAAATCTATCATTATTTATATTAAAAATTATTCTTTATGCAAAAAAATATCTGATTTCAACTGGATCATAACTAAAATTAGTATTAAACATCCCGATAACCAAAAAATTTAACTGCCGATATAAGTTAAGCTTAAAATATTAAAATTCTGGTAAAAATGTGATAGTTTCCAACACATTGATGAACAAAATTGATTTTATTAAACATTCTTTGGTGACATTTGGAAAAAAAATTTATATTCACTTACAATTTGAATGATATTACTGTTTTTGATCTTCGTGCTTAGCTAGAGTATTAATATATTCTTCACTTAGTTTGACAGCTTGTTCTGCAGAATCATGGGACCACTTTTAGATGCTAATAATTTAGTTATTTCGAGTTGAACTTTGACCTCGAATAACTTTTGAAGGAATAAATATATCAAAAAATATTAAGAGATCTTTTTTGTAGAGCGTTCAATTTACTACAAAAAATTGTAAGAGACCTTGTTGTAGAGCGCTACAAAAATAATTGATTGCCACTGCTTTGGATGGAATAGTTGAGGAAAAAAATTAATGGCCAAAAGTACAAAAAACCCATGCTATTTAAATGGGAAATGAATCATCGTTGTGGCACGGTTTAATACTAATATTAAGGGCTTATATGGGTCTTATATTTTTTTTAGGTTAGAAACTAAAAATTTTAGGGGCGCTGCAAAGTCTAAAACCAAATTGGTAAATAACGGACACCCTAATATATATCCTGACCATATTAATCAAGATGAAAAAATATTCAATCCTATAAATAATGATTGGAACGTATACTGGTTGAGTAGGGAGACCAAGTCAATATTTTCTAATAAACTATAATAATCAACCTCGAGGAACCGCGCAATAATATAAACATTTCAGTTTTATTATTTCTTCACATTTAATTTTGTTTTAATTAAATTATATAAAAAAACTGAAAAATAATATAATTTTATATAATTAATTACTAAAAAATAGCAAATAATTTTGAATAATAATTTAATTTCAAAATCGTGGAGTCCTCAATATAATACTTATTCATCATCTTCAAAAGTTCATTTTTTAAAATTTTTTTTTTATTTCTGCGATGATATAAGCCCCTCGATTTTTTTCATTTTAATAAATGTTTTCCTCAATAATTTTATTCTTTTTAACCTATACAATATTATACTATTAATTTTAACAAATTTTTTAATTGGTATACCTAACGAAATATGAATCAAACTTACCAGGTTTCTGAGGACTAGTCCCGAACAGGTATTCCTCTTGGCGCGACACTTTGCACAGTTTTTAAAAAACCTGGTCGAAAACAAAACACTTCCCGCTACTTCTCTATACCTACTGTTCGAACTAATAGTCCTAAAATGTCCTCGACATTCACCAATTTATTTATTTTCCAATAAAAACAACTGTTTAAAGACAAAAATATCGCTAACACTAAACGACTAGACAATACTGCACATAGTTTTCGAACAAAAAATTTTGTTGATCGATTTTCTCTATCGATTACGTGAATTTTCCGAGACAGGCGAGGTAAAGTGCGTCTCTTCTCTTAACATTCACGAAAGCTGTGGTAAGTTCCTGATCCTGCCGGTACGGCGCTGATGCCGTCCCCACAAATTCTCATTCAAGATGGCGGCTCGATTCACTTTCGCATTGGTGACCCGAGTTGATAGGGGCGTTCCGGACTACTTTTCATTCGGCTTTTGTTCACAAAGGGGCGTTCTTCAACCTTTTATAAGTGATTTTTGATTTGTTTTTGTTTGCTCTTTTTGCCAAATAAAATATTAAATGAATGTTTATGTCTTGTTCCCTGTCTCAGGCAATACCTTTGCTTAATTTTATAACTATATTTAGAAATAGCTTTAAATAATTCAAGAGTCAGAGAGAGAGAGAGGTGTGCTTCTGTTGACGAATAATAAGGGGACAGGCTTTTGTTCTCTAAAGAACAAAGAATTAGGCATAAAGAATGCTTTCTATAAATATTAATTAAATTTATTTCTCAATGCGACTTTCTCTGTACGAGAGACCGTTGGAATTCCCAATGTTAATTAGACGCTAATACGGAGAGGAAGCATCAGTAGGTACTTACAACAAAATCCATTTTTCATCTTACCAAAAATAAGGTATGTCACTTTCCAAAGGATTTTTCGTTTGATGTCTCTCCGATAAGTCCGATATCTTCAAAATAAAGTTCATTTTTTATTTATTAGTTGGGGGAGCATAAAGAGGTAACATTTTGATAATTTAATTTCTAGTTTATATTCTGTGAATATCCTTTTATTCTCAGTTCAAACGTAAATTTTACTAAATGCCTAGCTAAGACTGTAGATTCCTATAAATTATATTATATTTCAAGTTTAAAATGTACCTACATTTCGTTAAATTCCAGTTCAAACTGCAAATTTATTAAAATTCAAAGTCTGACTGTGAAATCTCTTAATTTCCTAGTTTAAACTGTAAATTTCTGAGAATTTCGTTAAATTGCTAATTTAAACTATAAATTTCGTTAAATTCCATGTCTCAGCTGTAAATTTTGTTAAATTCCAGTTCAAACTGCAGATTTATTAAAATTCTCTTTCGAACTGTGAAATTTCTTAAATCACCAGTTTAAACCATAAATTTCTGAGATTTTCATTAAATTGCTAGCTTAAACTGTAAATTTCCTTAAATTCCATTATTAAAATTCCTACTCGAACTGTGAAATTCCTTAAAGTACCTGTTTAAACTATAAATTTCTGAGAATTTCGTTGAATTGTTAGTTTCAACTGTAAATTTAGTTAAATTCCATATATCAACTGTAAATTTCTTTAATAATTTAACTTCAACTGTAAATTTTTTCAATTCCCAGCTCAAACTGTATATTTCATTAATTCCCTAACTCAAACGGTAAATTTCCAGTTTCAACTGTAAAATTCATTAAATTACTAGTTAAAACTGTAGGTAAATGTCATTACCTAATTGCTTGGGTGGAATTTTATTTCCATTAATATAAACTTTAAATTTCGTTAGATTTTCACTTCGTGCTAGCTTAAACTGTAAATTTCGTAAACTCCCAGTTTATACTGTAGATTTCTTTAAATTCTCAGTTTAAACTGTAAATTTCATTTAATTCCAGTTCAAACTGCAAATTTATTAAACTACCCATTCGAGCTGTGAAGTTTCTTAATTCCCAGTTTAAACTATACATTTCTCAGAATTTCGTTAAATTAATAAATTTAAACCGAAATTTTTTATATTTTTCAATTTCAACTGTAAATTTCCACTTAAAACTGTAAATTTTGTGAATTTCCAGTTCAAACTGTAAATTTCATCAATTCCCTAGCTCAATTGGTAAATTTACAGTTTAAAATTGTAAAGTTCATTAAATTACTCGTTGAAACTGTATATTTCATTAGGTACCTAATTGCTTGGCTGGAATTTTGTTCCCATTAGTATAAACTGTAAATTTCGTTCAATTTTTACTTTATGCTGAAAATTTCATCAATTGCCTAAATTTCGTAAACTCAAAGTTTATACTGTGGATTTCTTTAAATTCTCATTGTAAACTGTGAATTTCATTAAATTCTAGTTTGATATAATAGATAGATAATATGTTCATTGTTGTGAGATTCATCCCCTACAAGTAGATTATTGTAAACATCATTTCAAGAGTCGATATGATTTTCGTCAATTTGGTTTTTTTGTCTTAGAATACCAAACGAAACCTCAATCTCACTGTATAAGTATCACGATCTACTGCAATATCAGTTCACTCACATCATCGATATTGTCTGCCATAATAAACAATAGTTCGTAATATTATTTGTCATTCATCATCATAGATAGATTGCAATATTGCAAAGAGACTTACATTTGCCAACAGCAAAGAAAACCATTTTTCCTCCTGACTAGAAACTCTGACTTCTATCTTCATCCACAAACAAAGTTACAGAAGGATCAAAAGTGTTCTGGATGGTTTCGAGGAAAGGCTGTGCTTTTGTTTGTTTGCTTTTACTAGACTTGCTGAGAGCACTGTACTCACTATACTTAATAAAATATTATTTAATAACAATTTAAACATTATAAATAAATGTCTTACAATTACTTCTCATTATTGATACACAATAACTTAAAAAAGAAACATAAAAAATGTTTTATTTTCATCGGACAAAAACTGTTACAGTTAAAATTTCTATGCATATCAGATTCTGCACTAACAAAAACAACAAAAACTCGTCAGTATCCCCATACAAGCCCAACAATCGAAATTCGATGTCAATAATTGTATACCTATTTACAATTGACCCGATAATAACATTTCTGTATACAAACACACATAGCTGGGCCTGTCTAAATAACAATGACGTTCTGGAACTTTAGGTCTTTATTTGTATATCGCCCACTATAGCCTGCGGACACAAGAGTGACGTCCTGACAACGTAAATAGGGCATATACTTGTTATACCCCTGTCATCTTTTGATGTCCCTCTTTTCACACTTTTCGGTTTTTATATTTCATTCAGGGAAGAAGTTCAGAAGAAACTTGTATGTTAAGAATTCGCTTATAACAAATGTTGTGTATGTGTGTAACGGGGGGTGATATGGGATATCTATTTATTTGTCGTCGTGTCTTTTAAATGAATAAAATTTAATAGAATCAGCAAGAGACATTGTATGCCCAAGCTAGTGACCGTTTGCGAAAGACCAACGTTAGTAGAAGCAAAAAGTAGTAGACAATATATCTATAAGAAAAGTTACCGGCGAAAAGTAACTTTAATATTTAAAGGGTTTTTCAATTGGTTGGCGGTCTGTCGTGATCATGTTGTTTTGCTTAGGTAATATGTTTTTTATTGAACCTGACCAATGGAGGCTGTGTTACCCAGTCTTGTCCCAAGCTCGGATAATCATAGGCATGGCCGAAGTTGGGTTAAACAGCCTGGCCCATGGTTGGCCAATACAGCTACGCCGAAGCTAGGTTTCTCAGTACTGGCCCAGGCTTGGCCCCTTAGTCAACTCTGGGGGTTTTCTACATGGGCACTTCCAGATAATAAAAATGCATTCAATTAAAATTAGATTTCGGCGGTGCGCTCATTTTACAGCTGACGCGGTGGTGCTTTAAGGTCGGATTCCAACCGATGTAGTAGCCAAATTTGAGACGTCAGATCAGTCGAAAGTGTCCAGGAGAACCAAAAGCCGCTAATTCCTCATCGTGTACAAAAACTCGCAGACTTCAACCTGTCGAATTTTGCGTCGGTATTTGGACCTACAACCTTACAAGGTCCAACTTACTTAGGAGCTCAAAGTTAATGATAAAGCGTTGGTTCGCTTAGGTTGGCGTAGACTTCAGGTTTTTATTAACTCCATAAAAATAAGTTCAAAGAGGTAAGATCGGGTGATCTTAATGGCAATACCACTGTTCCCTTTCTTCCGATCCATCAGTTGGAAATGATCTCTTTAAATACTGGCACACGTCAGTTCTGCGATCACAGCCATCTTCAGTTAACTCGTCAGACGTTCTTTATAAGTAAGTTAAGAGTGTTGGGATCGTTGTCAATACTCGATATTGAACACAATTTACACTACAACTACACCAATACTATCTTAAGCGCGTTTCGATAATACTCCAGAGGCTGAAAGTAAAACTAGCGCAAGATAGTGTAAAGTGGTGGTGTAGAGGTAGTGTAAACTGTATTCAGGTGTTTACTGGTTTTTATAAGGGTATGTATTCAGCCCTTTTTAAATATTTTATGCTTCCAATAATCACATTCTTAGACCAAACTAAACGTGGTTTTCAATACATCCATATCGTGCCCTGACTCTCTGTACTTCCTTTCTTCTTTGCTTACGGTAAATTAAGAGATACGTTTACGATTTGGAACTTGTCTATACTGTTGATTTAAGTACTTTAATTTTCATAAAACAAGACATTACAGTCTCAAATTTCACACAAGCATAAAATACCTGGAAGTACGTTTAGCGCAGTGATGAAATGGGAGATCCGCATTATCTAAAAACGAATATATGATCTTCAATACAATGCAAAATGTATTGAAAGAAACAGATATGGTTATTGATATTGTATAAAAACGGTCGTTTTCAACGCCCAGAGCCACTTGATCTAGTCACGTCGAAAATGAGATAGGAGGTAAACCCAATTTCAGGCATGGGGTGATGGCGGTGGTTTCACCTTTCAATAATTTAACCTCACGCAATTTTAAGTGCAGGTAGTTAGATGGTTTTTTTTTGTATAGAATAGGACGGGTACCAATTTTCTACCGTTCTCACATGTTAAAATGTAATATAAAAACTTGTGAATTTTAGCAAGGGAAATAAATGCACCATAAAAATTACGTTAGGTATAAGACGTAGTTTAAACTTTTCTAAATTTTAGGTTAGGTATATTTCCTTCTAAAATTGAATAGATGAGGCTTTTACTTGATCAATATCCATACTAAATGATGCAATAAAACAATTTAATTTGTTCAAATATTCAATATATTAGAACTACGTTCAATATATATTCGTGACGCGTTTCGCTAACACAGTAGCTTTCTCATTTATTTCATCGTTTTATATTTCCTTCTATTTAACCATGCAGTTATTCCAAATAGTAAATTCGGTATTATTTTGAATAACGTTATAAATGAAGCTGTTTCTTATTAATTCCACTATTTAATGAAAATTTTAATATATTATATTGATTATTTTTTGACGTTTCTCGAAACCAATAGAAGTTTTCAATTTCAGTAATTTATATACGTTCTAGCCAATCAAAACATTTTTATAGTGGAAATAATCTACTTACATTATTCCAGTAATAATTATTCATTGTTATACATTGTTTTTATTGAATGACAACCACATGACAACGTATTTTCTTGATCTGACGCGTCATAAATGTTCAAGAAATTCGTAGAATTAATTCTGTTTATATTGAATCAAGTGATATAAATTTGTAAGAATAAAAATATAAAATCAAAAATTGTTTTTTTATTGTAACATCAAAAAATACCACACGAGATTATTTTTTTCACTTGTCAATATCTGACATTTTGGTGGTTTCATCCAATAGCAATACATTATTCAACAGTAAAAACACAAGAGCTCTTTTTTATCGGATAAATTTCTCTTTGCAACAAAACAGTTTTGCCAATCACTAATTTTACGAGAAAAACTGACATGATAAAATCGCGACACCGAAGGTGGAGCGATTTTATCTAATGTCAGTTTTTCGAGCAAATTTAGTGATTGGCAAAACTTTGAGTTAAAGAGAAATTTATCTGATAAAAGAAAAGCTCGAGTGTTTTTTGGCAAGATAAATTAACGACAGAATATATGGATGAACAACAACAATAATTATCTTTATTAATACAACAAAGTTAAATAATTACCACACCGATTCAAAATAAAAGCACTATATGTTTAAAATTCAAAAATCTGACAGTCTAATTGACAGTTTTTGCAGTTTTGCCAACACTTAATTGCTGTGAAATTATAAGTAACTAAACTTGCGACTCATTGTCATTGTGTAAAAGTGACGTCCGCTTACTAGATATTGAGGAAGAGAAGTTTTTATCCGATAAAAAAGGATGCACCTTTTTTATCGATGTCAAAGTGACAATAACATTTCCAGGTATATGACATTTTAACATTGGAGTTTATTTATCTAGCCAATTATTCGGTATTATACTGATAAAACTGCTTCCTCATCGATAATACCCTGTTTACATTGAAACGTCAAAAGTTTACTTTGAGTTTGTCATTATTGACAACTAAAAGTGCTTCGAAGTTTATTGAAAAATGAACACAACCGATTCAGTGCCATCACCCAAGAGAAGATTGAACATTTAATACAAAATTCCACTCCACAAAAAACAATAAAATCCAAAAAATGTATATGGAATCAGTTTGAAGCATTTTGCAGAATCAGAAACTACCAACTACAAAAAAGTTGATTATATTTCCAGTTAGCTAATGTAGGTATTCTTTGAATTCAATAAAATAATAAAATGAAAAAATAAAGCAAAATCCTTTTAAATTGTTGAAAAAAATAATCGTCCCAAATACAACTCGTTCTTCAAATTTTATCACATATTTTTTTTTCTCCAAATGACATTAAAAGCGGCCTTTTAATGACACTTGGCAGGCTTAGAAGTTGTACTTTTAATGCCTAGGCAGAAAAAGTCCACTTTTAATGCCTAGGCAGAAAAAGTTCGTTGCTAGGCAACCTTCCAAGTAATAATTTAAATCAAACTGGTTATTAATATTGACAATGACATTAAGAAAACTCAAAATGATGCTGATATTGATAATGAAACGCAATTTAAATATGAAAAAGTCGATTTTGCGTGGAATTGGAACAAATTTGAAGAAAAAGTTATATGTTTCACACGGCAGAAAAGTAGATTTAATGCCTTGGCTGGTTTCATAGCCTCGCTACGCTCGTAGAAACACCAGCCGCGGCATTAAACATTGTGCTTTTATGCCTAATAAAACAAATAACTATTATTTTCACTACTCAAACTTATTTATTTGAGGCAAAAACATTCAAACAAACCGAATTTAGATAAAATCAATCGGTTTGTTTTCATATTTTTGCCAAATAAACAAATTTTCGTGGAAAAGAAAAAATTATGTGATAAAATTTGAAGCAATCGTGGTATTACCTTTGATAATAATCCTCCAGGTCTTTTCTCAAACTTGTTGCCATTTCGCAAAAGCCATTCGAGCACTTCGGGCTCTCCTTCTATTGCCTGGCAACAAGTTTTCTAAAACCTGTCAAATTATTTTCAATTTATTCTTACTCTCGTGATATTACCATAGATAATAATTATTTCAATATTGATATATCATCGTTAGAATGACAGAAGTTATATTTGATGTAATGCTTACCTGATGTTTAATGTATTGGCTAGACCAAATAGTGACCTATCTTTTGATTGACTTAATACATATAAATAGAAAAAAGATGTGATATTACAAATATTAAAGCTAAGGTATTATATCCCTATGGAGATATCCTGGATATCTTTTCTCCTATTGGAAAATGGCTGCCAAATCGCCAGATTTATTCTAGATATTACCAAACACATACATTATAGTGGATATATTAGGGCTAGATTGTTTCTTTTAGTGTTTCTCTGCACCCAGTTGTTGGATTTTTTAATGTTGTAAAGGTTATTCTATTCCTCTTCTCAAGGCAAACAAATTTTATTACACATTTTTTGTTAAATTAATTAGTTACTGAGATATATTTATGTTTTGAATATTCCTACCACTTACTGTTTCAACAGCCTTACCAGCTATTCATTCTTTAACCGGCTGCGACACGACAAGCAAGGTCAGTATGAAGTTAACAGCTTTAAAAGTAGCTGAAACATGTGCAGAAGACCTTTTGTTAGATTTTGGGAAAGAGCCACTGAATGATGACATGGTAAAAAAAGCAGAAGAATTTCTAGTTCGATCACTAGGCTCAAGCTTAGGAACAATTAATATATTACGTTTCCATCACAAAAAATAACGAAACTTTCAAGATTTGGCCCCTACATCAAAATCTATCCGTCTTCATATCAAAAGAAGCTACTTGCAATGCTACAAATTGATTTATGATTTGGAACCGTCTGAGAAACTCAATCCAATGGACTATGCCTATATAGAGGAAGATGACACCTTAATTCCATAAATAACAGATGCTCCAACGGACCCCGAAGATTTTCCTAAGCCATGTTGTTGCCAAACATGCTTCAGAGATAATGTATGTCCCTGTAGAAGACTCAAAGTAATGTACCATGACTTTTGCAAACGTAAAAGTTGTGTTTTGGACCAATGCAAGAACCCTCTGCCAGTCTTCTGTGGTTTGCAATTTCTTTTTGTTTAAGACCATGCTACTGATCTGTTTCAATACTATATCCACTATAATGTATATCTTTATGTTTTTTAATTAATTCCTTTATTCATAACACAGAAAACCCGCCGGCTCTCCAGGTGGCACCATCCTCGCACGTTTATAATGCTCATACCCTGGTTACACACGAATGTATTGCAAAAAATTTAACATATCCAGCAAATTTACCCTAAACAATAAAACTATTCATTATTGATAAGTTCATTAATAATTTTGTAGCGATACTTAGCCTTAATTTCTTTTTCAGATACTGAAACAATCTAATTAGAAAAAATATAGGCATGCAGTATCCAATACAAGGGTAAGTTATTTTTATTGATGTTTATATAATTATATAGTTTATATTTTTTTTATTAAGCTCCACAAATTTTATATCGTTTTAAACCCTAACAGAGTGGACAAATGTCTCTACTTGCATGTCGATTACATTCTCTATCTAATATATGTACCTATAAAATAAAGTCCCACTGAAGTAGCGTTAATAGTACTCACTCTATAAACATTTTTTTACCGCTCGAGACCAATAGATACTGAGGTTCTCTGAAAGTAAAGTGATGAGCATACCTAGTCGTACAAGTGAGAGAAAATACTTGAACAATAGTTATTTGTGTAACTACTGCAACAAATATGCTTTTTGTACACGTTGCACACAACATTTTTTTTACGATAGAAATAAAATAATATATTATGTTTTTGTATCAAATTTTCTTACAGTATTTTACAATAAGTAGGTAACTACAACAAAAATTAGATACTAATTTTACTTTTTTGAGCAATTTACAGATTTATTTACACTAATTTTTTGAATTTTGGTTTCATTTCTACTTGTGGATGTCTCATCTGGTTCTTCGCATAAAACAGCTCTTTTTCGGACTGTGAAGCTTTCGGTACTTGGCTCACCATCTAAAATTTGAGTTATTTATGTTTTTTTTTTGGAAAATGACTCCTCGATGTAGCCCTCCGCTACTGTTGAGGATTTCCTCCCTCCATGACGTTTTAATGTTAATATATATGCCCTCTCAATTTGGAAACAGGCGAAGACGAAAACAAAATAATGCTTTATCCGACAATATCAGAGAGTCTTCAATTTTGCCTGCCCGCCAAACTCCACGAGCCGCCACTGCAGTTTTCATAGCATAAAAATATACTTTCAGCTTTTTATTTCTATTACACGTCTCAATCATAGGCATTTTATATTATTACATTAATATTATTGGAAATATAATTTGGAAACTTCATATTTCTACATACATATACAGGTTGCGCCATCTTACGCTGGCAATAGTAAGTCATAACTTATATATAAAGCTACCTGTTTATACAAGTATTACAAAAAAAAAGTCGCCTGTAAAAATAATTCAAGTATGCTTAATTACAGTTTCCTGTAAATTGTCGTATTTAGTAAAACGTGTTACCAATAGATATCGAAAAATAATAGATTTAATATTATTTTAACGCATAACAAAGTTTTTGAAAAATATTTTCTAAAAAAACAATAAGAAGAAACTACAACTTCTCGGGCCATATACCCCGACAGACAATGAATTACTCTTTTAAGTTAAACGGGGTCGGTATGATCTACAGATTTAACCAACCATTCTGGTTTGCAATTAGAAGGGACAACATCACTTGTAGACCTGTTTCGGCGTATTTGCGCCTCATTGTAACACCCGTATATCAAGTAATTCATTAGTGATTAAACATTCAAAGATATGTTGATCAAGGACCAGTAGAGTCAGCATTTAGACATATAACAATATTTAATATAAATATTAAATATTGTGTTAAACGCGTTAAATAAACAAAATATATAGAAGTTTTGGTTAGGTCAAATAAGTGGGCTACGAATCATTATTACAGACATCTTGTAACTGATTAGTTTTGATTGATTATTCCCTATACCTTACATAATCAGTACAAAGTAGATATTAAGCATACTTATAGTCGCTGTTGTCACGACTTTAACATTTCCTCTACTTGGGAATATGTATTGATTGTGATTTCGGTGTAATCTTCAATCCGGGATTACGCTCTTAGAGCACCCGGACGGAGAATGTTTGGAACAGAAAATCAAACAAAATTTAATAAATTAACCATAAAATCGATAGAACCTGTGAAACCTGTCAGAAATATTGTTTGTAAACCTGTGAAAAAATGGCAGAAAAAAATGTTTAGTAAAAAACTGTTAAAGTAGCCATTTTGGCATCTACAATATTTTGACAGCCCATAGTGGGTAACAATTTCCCCAACTTGTTATCCCATACCCATAAAATAAACGGAGCATTTTTTTCCCGCTCGACTCAATAGCTGACAGCTCGTGCTGAAAGCGAGATCTTACCAACACCCTAAGTCATTGAGTGGTTACGTGTTTCCGTGCAGGAAAAAGTCAATCGTAAACAACCAAGTAGGTATATGTGGCGTACTTGACAGGTAAAATGAAAAGGCTTACCCAGCTCCTCACTTGTTCTTTGTGGTTAGTTTGGTTTCCGTGTCTTTTTTAAACTGTGCACAGTGATAGAACTGTCCATTGACCCTCATCAGTCGAAATTGGACTATCCCTTTAAGTTCAAACTTTCTAATGTTGTTGATGATCTGTGATGAAATGTGTGGAAATGCAGCTCCTAACCTAGGTTCTGCAATCCGAGTCTTTCTGCAGCCACCAAGTAGCACATCATTTGTTAATCTTCTTCTAGACAAAATATGACACTCGTTATTTTCGTGTTGTTGTTTGTGTTTTATTGGCACTAGTTTTCGCAAGCAATTTTGGCTAGGCAATTTGTTAAAAAGCATACATATGCTATCCAAATAATTATAGTTCGACCTGAAGGGTCAAGTTAGGATTCCAGTTATAGACCTGATCTCATCCCTGTTCATGTTTGCAAGGCTTCTGCTTAGAGTTTTGAAGATCTTTTGATAAAGATCTTGGTCTTAGCCTGGTATCTCATTCCAGTGGGCTCTTTAAGGTCAATCTGGTCTAAGATTGTTAATTTTGACAGACTCCTAAGAGTATCCATTTAACAGCATCCACCCAACGCACTGTTTGTTGGCAAACACTTTAGCTTTCAAGACTTATGCTGTCCAAAAACAAAAATATCAATTTTTCGTATAATATACACATCAACTAACAATTATTTGCATAGTTTTTAAACTAACATCCTGTAAGTGTGTTCCTATTTACTGCCAAAACCAAAGTAAATTTCAGAAACTTTGTGTTTGTTGTAAAATTAATGAATCTGAATTTGTGTCAGTGTTTCTTCAATGGTGCAATGTGATCAAACACCTGACCATTTCATACAACCAGTAAATTTGTCTGGATCTCTTGTCCCAGTTTATTTCACAAAGTCTTTTGCTAGTTCATAATGGTAGACTGCAAGTGCGGTTCGCTTTTTCTAAACGGGAGTTCGGCGTATCGCCTAGATATTTTCCATCCTCCACAAATGGAATACTGCTCCTCATGAAGGTATAATAATAGTTTTGGTAGAATCAACAGAAAGTTGTTCTCCGTTACACCATCAACACACAATATCCTGAGCTTTCCGAGTTTCTACAGAGACAGCAATCTTGGGAAACATTCTATTTCCATTTAAAACATAAAAGTGCGGAATTAAGTATATTAATATTAAAGAATGAAGTAATTTACACATGTCTTGAAAGTGTACTGACTATTGCAAATAACCATGGGTTACTGATGTTGTTGATAGGTGTTGTATTTCATTTCCATTCATAGAAATTTCACACCTCTTTTCCCAATTTTATTTTCTCTTTTCCATAGTCCATTGTGAATAAATAAAACTACATTTTTGTTCACGTTATATAGGTATATTTTTCATTTATAATACGTATCACAAAAGATGATTACAGATAAAATGGACAATACAATATAATATAAAGTCATTATAAAAGCTACACTGCTAAAATATATGGACAGATCTTATCGTTTTATACAAAAAAACAGTTTACTAAAGATATAAAAAGTTTGAGTAATACATGGTTCGTGTCTTACAAGCTAAAATTTTGAATTAACAATATACATTTAAATTTAAGTGGAGTACGTTTATAATACACGTGGTGTAACAATGAACAAAATTTATTAAAATTTAGAAACAATAGACGATATCTGTGTCTTGGAGCTAAAAGTACCAAAGTTTCAGCTGATAATGATTGTGCTGCTTTTGCGGTGACTTTGACTGTTGAATACATACTCTTAAATCCATAATTGGTTGTTCTAAACATCGAAAAATAAAAGTAACATTGTCCCTTTTAGCACCAAGCTAGATATATATGTCAGCCATTGTATTCAAAATATTAAGAGGAAGTTGTTTTTTAAAATTTAAGCTGTTTTTTCGCATCAGGTTTAAACCAAAATAGAGAGGTTTAACAACATTTGGGCTCGTCTAGTAATATTTAGATTTTTTAGGATTCAATCAAATAATAAAAATGTGTGTAGTATGGTCGGGTAGAGGTTAAAGAAAAAATGGGGATCTTTTCAACTTTCTACTCTAACTTAAAACTTAAATAGTGACAATTTTTTCAATTTCCAAGTAATAATGTTGTGAATTCCACTAACTTTTGGATATTATTGTTAAAAGCGTTTAGTAGTTATCTTAGAAAATCAACATAAATACTGCATTTACAAAAAAGTTATAGGTAGGTATATAATAATTAAATACAGGATATCAAATACTTGGGAAAAATAATGATATACTTTATATAAAATTCATGACTAACCCCTTTCATTAACACTTACGCTGCCATGTCAGTCAAAAACGGCTGACGACGGCCCTACCATTTGTGCCACCAGTGGCGTAGCTATCATAGGGCCAGGTGGTGCAGTGCACCAAGGCTCCGGAGATCAGGGGGCCTTCTAACCTCAGCTTTGAAAAAAAATCAAATAAAATTACCTTTCCTATACCTATAACAATTCACTAAAGTCACTCAACCAAGAAATAGATATTATCAATATTTGTTTGAAACAAAATTCACACCAGACACTGAATGTAACTACTGGATTATAATCCGAACACCCTCAAGACAATAGAAGTTTTTTATGAGAAAGTGGTCAAAGTGAGTATACTTCGGTTATTTCGTTATATTACGATAAATACTGTAGTTGATGATTGGATTGTTTGGAAGTCTTGAGTGCACCTGGACCTACGTTGCACCAGGGCCCTTGTCCCCCTAGCTACGCCACTGTGTGCCACCTATGAATTTCTAGCATCACTAGTGGGAGCCGATCATACAGATTTATTTGTCTTAGTTTCTCCACAGGACTTATCTATACCTGAATGCTCGTCTAGATGACACGATTTCAAATGGCTCGTACGGTTAAACATTCTTTAAAATTAATTTTATAGTTTTACTATCTGATTATTCACAAGCGCAGATCAACAAGGAAATATTAGGAAAAAAAGCCAAAAAATACAATGAAGAATCGGGAACAAAGAAAATGAAACCAAAAAGCATTATGGATTGCAATAATAGAAAAACGGGAATCGACAAGTCTGATCAAATGACGGCTTACAACACTGCACTACGCAAGGGAGTGAACTGGTACCGAAAAGTGGCCATGGAATTAATCACCGGGACAGCCCTTGTTAATGCTCATGTAATGTATAAAGAAGTCATCAAAAACAAAATAAATATAACCGATTTCAGAGAAGAGGTTTGCAGACCAATAGTACCGAAGAAGAGTCTGCCTCAATAAAAGGAGTGCGTTTACTACTCACACCCTCCGGTGCAAGAAAAAACTGCACAAAATGCTATGCTACTTTGAAGAAAACTCTTACAAGAGAGGTGTTGAGTTTTATTATTCATGTTGATGACATTTTTTATTTTGTATCAAATGCATTGCCTTTTGTAAAATGTGGCAACACTGTCAATTTCTGAAAGCACCTGTTTTGTTCTCGACCCTCTCGTTCGAGCCAAGGGCAGTCGGTAACTACACTTAAATGTAGAAACATGTACCTATTATTTTATATCGACTAATAAATAAAAATTGATAGAAAAAGTGTATTCTTTTTCAACGTTAGAAGTGAAACAAAAACTATAATACAGTCCACTAGTAGTATATTCAACATATGGTCCTTCTAACCGATTGGATTCAATAATCATCAAGACACTTTGCCGGCCAAATTTGCTGTTGCTATGGGCGTGTTTTTTGATGCGAATGGTAATAGAAGAAACAGGTGCAGCTTGTTTACATTAGCGGCTATCTTCTAGAAAACAGTGAGTGCCAAATAAATTCCTTTATTATCCTATCCTACCGTTTTTATAGTTTAATAGTTGTTGAGTTTGCAAAATAAATTCGCTTTTGATTCGATAGTTAAAATATTCCCGTACATCTCGTTGTTTTAGTAAATTTAACTATTTATATCAAGTAACAATTTTCTTTAGTTGTTTTGCAAATGAATACAAAAATCACGTGTAATTAGTCTTTATTTGATAGGAATAATTAAAGTATCTTTCGATGATTTAAGTTTAAGCAAATTCATAAAAATAGTTGATTCGCGTTACTAAAAATAGTAATTTCCTGCTTAAGTAGTTATCAAATATTTCTATTGTTTTAGACAGGTAGGTATTTTATTTTGAATATCTAATCAATTTACCTACAATAATACCCGTTGTTTAGTAGAAAGAAAATACATGTCGCGTAGGTATTTACTTTTGCATATAAAATAAATAGTTTCGGCCTTTTAGTGCTTATATTCTGCTGCTTTCGCAGTAAATCCGTTCGTTTATAAAAATTAGTTTTGGTTGTATAATTTGAATACATAACTAGGTATTTTGTTTGAACTATATCACCGTTTTACTATTGTTCTTTGTTCACTCGGTAAAATTGTTATCATGGAGACTCTTATTCGCAAAAGAGCTAGCATAAAGGGTAAAATTACGATATTTGAAAAATATTTAGCGAATTTAGAATCGAAATATCCTGATCACGTTGTAGTAGATAAAAACTGCCTTTTAGAAATTGAGCTAAGATATGAATCTTTTTTATCGGAATTAGAACATTACGACCGCATTCAAGAAGAAATTGATATCATTGTCCAGGATTTGGATAATGAAATTAAAATACGGGAAGCTATTAGTTCAGCCTTTTATGCTGCATGCGCAAAGGCAAAATCGTTTGCACCGCCTGACACATTAGTTCCACCCTGTCCGCCATCAACTTGTAGTAATTTCAATGACCAAGGTCAAAATATTAACAATATTAAACTACCCACAATTCATTTGAAAAAGTTTGGCGGTAACTTTGAAAGCTGGCTGGAATTTAGAGACGTTTTTACATCTCTTATACATGGCAATACAACCATAAGCAATGTTCAGAAATTTCACTACCTTCGTGCTTCTTTAGAAGGAAGTGCTGCGGAAATTATTCGTTCGCTAGAGTTTTGTGATGCAAATTATGACACAGCTTGGTCTCTTCTTTGCTCTCGTTTCAACAATGAAAGAATCTTGGTAAATAATCACGTTAGTAGTCTCTTCAATTTAGATCATATCAAAGAAGAATCTTCAGATTGCATCCGAAAATTATTGGATAATGTAACAAAACATTTACGCGCGCTAGAGACATTAAAGGAGCCCACTTCAAGTTGGGACACTCTTATTATTCATCTCGTCGTTAAAAAATTAGATAGTGTAACTTCTAGGGAATATGAAGAGTTTAGGAGCAAAACTTCTTCCAAACCCACCCTGGAAGATTTGAAAACATTTTTGAGTGACCGCGCCGACTTACTTGAAACAATTGAACGGAGTAAATTAGTTAAAAAATCCGTAATTAAGACTAAATATGAATCTAAAACTAAATCATTTGTTACTCCAGTCTCCACGTTAAAATGCTCATTTTGCAAAAAAGAACATTTCATTTCAAACTGTGATGAGTTTCTTAAAATTTCTGTAAACGACAGATATGATTATGCAAAGAAAAATAACCTCTGTGTAAATTGTTTAAGATTTGGTCACGGTGTTGCCAAATGTCGATCAAGTTCATGCAAACATTGTAAGGGTCGTCATAGCTCGTTATTGCATTTCAATCGTAAACCTCAATCAAGTATTGAACCCGTTATAGAAAATAGTGTTTCACACGCATCGATCGATTCAGACACGCATAATGTACTTTCGCATATGTCAGCTGTCAATTCGCAAATTATCTTAGGCACAGCTGTTGTAAAGGTATTTGACAAGTTTAATAAAACTCATTTCGTTAGATCTTTGCTGGATTCCGGAAGCCAGTCTTCATTCATCACCAAAGAAATTTGTGATAAGTTGAAACTTGAAGTGCAAGAAATTAGCACTATTAAAGTATGTGGCCTAAATAAAGGCATAATTACAAATATCTCTCAGAAATTGGATTTAGTTATTCAGTCTACCATAAATGGCTATACTAAAACATTATCGTGCTTAGTAGTTTCGCAGATCACAAGCTCGCTCCCAAATACAAAATTTAATGTAAAATCATTGGATATTCCCAATAACATTTCAATGGCGGATCCAAATATGAACATTCCGGGTAAAATTGACATTCTGTTGGGTGCCGATTGCTTTTGGGAATTAATGTGCGTCGGGCAAATAAAACTAGGACAAAATGGTCCCACTTTACAAAAAACAAAATTAGGCTGGATACTTGCAGGTCCAGTATCTTCCGAAAATAACACAACGGTAAATTGTAATTTGAATATTGACAGATCTCTAAGTAGATTCTGGGAACTCGAGGAAATTCCCGGTAACCAACCACTTTCGAAAAATGACAAGTTAGTTGAGTCGCATTTTTTACACACGTTTAAACGCGACAGTGAAGGAAGATTCATTGTTACTATCCCACTAAAAAATAATCTTGAAAATCTAGCAGATACATTCGAAATTGCTAAAAAGCGATTCTTTAACCTAGAAAATAAGTTCAAAGGCAACAATGACTTCAAACGCAAATATTTTGATTTTATAAGGGAGTACATACAGCTGAATCACATGAGAAAGATTGATAGCACCCTTGATTATAGCTCTTACTCATACTACCTGCCCCATCACGGCGTACTGAAAGAGAGCAGTCTTACAACAAAGCTTCGCGTTGTTTTCGATGGAAGTGCTTCTAATAACTCTGGTCTGTCACTTAATAATCTTCAGCTAGTCGGCCCCACTATACAGCAAGATTTGCTGTCAATATTATTACGTTTTAGAAAGCACAATTTCGTGATAGGGAGTGACATAGAGAAAATGTACCGTATGGTACTTGTAAATCCCGAACAAACTCCTTTGCAAAGAATACTATTTCGCTTCAATGAGGATGACCCTCTAGACACATACGAATTGCTGACGGTTACATACGGTACCGCGTCCGCGTCTTACTTGGCAATTCGCTCATTATATCAATTAGGAATAGAACAAGAGCTGATTAATCCTAAAATTTCGGAAGTAATAAAAGATGACTTTTACGTTGATGACATGCTAAGCGGTTCAAATACTATTGAAGATGCTATCTACATTGCCAATGAGGTGTCAAACGTACTTAGTAGTGGTTGTTTCAATTTGAGGAAATGGGTGTCAAATAATCAAGAAGTACTAGAGGGCATAAAATCTAATGACACTTCAAACTCTATTGATTTTGGTAATAATGAGAATACAAAGACCTTAGGCTTAATTTGGAATAGTAATTCGGACTCTCTAATGTTTAAAATTAATCCTAGCTCGGTTTCACAAATTACCAAACGTTCTGTACTTTCTGAGACTTCGCAGATTTTCGATCCGCTTGGTCTACTAAGCCCTTGTACCGTCTTAGCTAAAATCATGATGCAGGAGCTGTGGTCAGCAAAATTGACTTGGGATGAATCCTTGCCCACAACGCTCCACACAAAATGGTTATCACTTCGCAATGAGCTCACAATTTTGAATGATATCAAAATAGATAGGCAAATTACTTGCAAAAACCCAAAATATTGGGAAATTCATGGTTTCTCGGATGCTTCTCAAAAGGCATATGGCGCTTGCGTCTATATAAAATCTATTTGCAATGATGATAATGCATATATAAAATTAGTCTGCGCCAAATCAAAGGTATCGCCAATAAAACCGGTAACCATTCCGCGTTTGGAGTTGTTAGCAGCACAGTTGCTTGCCAAAACTATGCAAAAGGTAAAGGAATCTCTTAAGATTTCTCAAGTCAACACCTTTTATTGGACCGACTCGACAATCGTCTTGGGTTGGTTAAAAATGGATCCCAATCAACTACAGACTTTCGTGGCTAATCGAGTAGCTAATATTCAAGAATTAACTGATGTTGATTCTTGGGGATATGTACCCACACGGCAAAATCCTACTGATTGCGTATCTCGTGGCGTGATGCCAAACTTACTACAGAATTTAGATTTATATTGGCATGGCCCTGAGTGGCTCAAATCAGATATAGATTGCTGGCCCCGCTTACCATCTTCAAAATCTCAAGACATCCCCGAATTGAAAAAAAATGTACTTTGCTGCAAAAATCAGACTTTAGAAAATAATGAGATATTTAATAGATATTCCCAATTTACAAGGCTAACTCGGGTTTTTGCGTATATATGTAGATTTAAAAACAATTGTTCTCTCGTTAAGGAAAGCAGAAATTTGGGAACACTGTCATTAAAAGAAATTGACGTGTCTTTAAAATGTCTAATAAGGTTGTGCCAATCGGAAACATTTAATAATGAAATCAACTCTATTGCAAAGGGTAAATTGAACTCGAAAAATGCATTAAGTAAACTTAACCCATTTATAGATGGTGAAGGAATTCTTCGTTGTGGTGGTAGGTTAGCAAATTCTCATTTTGAATATTCTAAGAAATTTCCCATTTTGCTATCCTCTAAACACATTTTTACAAGATTATTGTTTAGGTACTATCATGCGATCTTACTCCATGCAGGACCACAACTCCTTTTAAGCTCAATTCGCGATAAGTATTGGCCGCTTTCTGGTCGAAATCTTGCTCGTAAAACTGTTCGCGAATGCACACGCTGTTTTAGAGTAAATCCTCAGTTAACTCATCCTATTATGGGACAATTACCAGAAAAAAGATTAACTCCCGCTCCTGCCTTTTATACTACAGGATGCGATTACGCAGGCCCGTTCCTGCTTAAAAATAAAAGAGGTCGTGGAGCTACTGTGTCAAAATGCTATATTAGTCTTTTTGTATGCTTTACCACTCGAGCAATTCACTTGGAGCTAGTCTCCGATCTCACCAGTGAAGCGTTCATAGCTTCCTTAAGGCGATTTGTAGCTCGAAGAGGTAAACCATTCCAAATCTTCTCGGACAATGGTACCAATTACACTGGTGCTAATTCAGAATTACATAAACTGGGACAATTTCTGAAGGTAAATAATAATAAATTAACAGACGAAATTCAAAGTCAGGGAATATCTTGGTCATTCATACCCGCGCATTCGCCGCATTTCGGAGGCCTCTGGGAGGCTGGCGTAAAATCTGTTAAATATCACTTGCGTCGTGTAGCATGAAACCTTCTTTTTCCTGACTGTAACCTTTTACTTTATTAATGTTAGATGTTAAAGGAAAAGTACTTGGAAAAGAAAAAAGATAATTGTACTCTAGAAATAATTCTCAGGGGTGGTTTCCTCCGAACTTAAACAATAACAGAACTATAGCTTGAAATAACGTAGTTAATAAAGTTGAGCGCCACGTGGTTTTCTTTCTTTTTTTTTTATACAAAGAATAGGTTAACCCCGAAACTATGAATATAAAGTTCTGTCCAGTTAATTAAGCATTCACTATATAATCCACTATTTGATATTTTGAATTGTGTGTCTATAAATTCAGTAGAAAGGAAGTTGAAATAAAAACTCCGCAAGTTAAGCAATAACAATAAATATGGATTTAATGAGTGTAAAATGTAAAAATATAAAATTGATGTCAAATCTATCCTAAAAATACTTATCTCAACTATGTTAATGGGTGAAGCCCTTAAGTTTACAATTTATAAAATTACAATGGGTGAAGCCCTTAAGATTTACAAATGATGGTAGATATGAATTTTCAGCTTGAAAGGTTGACTTTGGTGAAAACTTCTTTAGATATACTTAGGTACTTATCTTAATGGAAGTACTAGTTTGGAAGCCTCCCTGCCTTCTTGGGTATCAGACCAACTTAGTGTTCCCTCAGCAGTGGAGGTATGCCTCGGAGTCCATCAGTTCTTATCACACCATAAAATCGGTTTAACGGTAGATAGGAATGTTTAAGGTATTTATTCCAGTTTCAGTGGGTTTGTGAAACAAAATCTATGAAGCCAACCGCTAAAATAATTCATAATAAATTACTTACAATGATTACAATGAGTACATCATCAACTCTCTGTGAAGTTAATTTTTCTATATTTAAGAACAAGTACATTTTTATTGTTTTTTTAGAGCTCATGAAATAAGCTAAAGAAATATTAAAATAAAATAACTTCACCAGAGAATTGTTGAAGAAAGGGAAATAATTATGAAGAATTATTCAAGGAAGGGAAGGAAATAATTTAGGGAATGTGAAGGTAACACGAGGTCACGTGTCCTAAAATGTTAAATAAATTCCAGAGATTTTATACAAAATCCGTTAATAAACACTAAAACTATTAGAAGGGAAATATGGAATCTTACCTGTAGGAATATAATAATTAATGAAATAATTCGATTCTTAAAAATTATGTTGGATATTTGAAGATATATCCCACAGCGGTTGAACTGCTAACGTCTTTCTTTGTAGACAACTTAGATAGGAAAGAGAGCTTGCTGTTTTCGATCACAGTTCACCTCCACTCAGGACGATATATGTGACAGTAATTATTAGTATCAAGTCCCTGGTTATACGATACGGCAAAGCAACCGGAGGAATATCAAAGGCGACTGTGAAACTTCACGTTTCATTCCCTTAATAGCCGAAGAAAAAAAAATTCAAATAATTTTTTTTAAATAAAAAAAAACAGGGTTAAAACAAGAAAAAAATGACCAGATTTTTATACAAGGTACTGGACAACCAAAAAAAACATAGGTACTTGACCAGATTTCTAAACAAGGTACTGGACAACCAAAAAAATCACAAAGGTACATGACCAGATTTCTAAACAAGGTACTGGACAACCAAAAAAAACCACAAAGGTACATGACCAGATTTCTAAACAAGGTACTGGACAACCAAAAAAAAAAAATCACAAAGGTACATATACGACTTAAGCCATAAAAAAAAAAAAAATCCGGAAAAAATACTAGAATACTATAAAAAAAACTACACTATACCCCGCTGTTTAATATGATTGAGATCCATCATTACCACCAAACTACATGATCCAAATAACTCCAGCTTGATATCAAGATAGAGAGGAGTCAAGATGAAAGAGACTACCCAAAAGTTGAAGTTGCACCTATGTAGCAGCAAATTAGGTCTCGTCTTCCAACTCATCTATAATGACACCAGAACAAGAATAATCAAATCACTTCACCTAATGACAATAACGAAACCTCAGCCATAGGAAACGTCCAGTTCAGAGTACTGCTTACTCAATGATATTATAGCATATCATTAACGCTAAAAAGAATAACCTGAAGGGTTATTTCTGAGATATTATTAACACCTACTGGTGTAAAAAAAAATGTCATAATAGGGAGAAGAAAGAAAAGAAAGAGATAAAGCGTAAAAGTTGGAAGGTATAAAGATGCTCCAACATTAGCCATCCATTATTTGCACCGGGAATAGGCACTCATCACGAATCTTATCTGCGCAGTATACATTTGTTGTGAGGAAAAGGGATGTGGGAAAGAATATAGAACACAAGTGTAATTTCAGTGCTGTCCCTCGTTACCCTCAGGCCGAACTGAAAACAACACAGGAAAGTGATTTCAAAAAAAATCACACCCCATTCAAACTCTTTAAATAATGAAAACGCAAAAATTAACTAAAAAAGAGAGGAAAGGATAACAAAGTATATCTTTACAGATAGATCGATAGGTTTGCGTCTACTATCAGTAACAAATAACTAAGGAAAAAACATAAGAGATAAGAAAGAAGAAAAGGTAATATTCTCAAAGAGAATAATCGTCACAATAAGGTCTTTGTTTTTTTTTAAAAAAAAACGTCGTAATCGGTAAGAGGATTTCCTACAACATCAGAAAGAATAAAACCAACGACAAAGAAATACTACAAATACGGTACTAAAGGGAACAGGCCATTATTCCGACACTAACATGTTACAAAAGCATGTCATACTCAAAGGTGTGGTAATAATTCCTGAACTTATCTGTAGCCTATCTGAAGTTATAAGGAAAACCTAGACATAAGTCTTGAACCTACTAATAGAAAAGGCTCCGATATAAAGATACTATTGATAAGATAAAGTTAACTACCAGACCTTATCGAGATAAAGTACAATATCCAATGATCATCATCTGCTAAATAAAAATTGTTATTTAAATAAAATCAACAACGTGAAGGTAATAATATACTTAAAGATATGAACACATTTAGTACTAATTCAAAGGAACAGTCTACTTTACAACGCAACTGAACTTACTAAATATATTCATAACCACTAATAAACGAGAAGGTACAAAGAAATTGAGAGATAGATAAGTTTGGAAAGGAAAATTAAGTAAAAGAAGTAAAAATTATGTATGCTCCTCTGTCTTGTAAATTGTAATGCTATAACGATTGAAATAATTTTCAATAAACCTCATTTTATTCAGATAACTAAAAAAACGGTGCTCTCAACTCTTGAGATATATATTGTCAATTATGACAAAGTTAAGATACGATAAGATAAACTTTACGTCACTACGTTGAGGTCTCCTCTGGAACGCAACACGATAGATAAGTGAAACGTAAAAAGATAAGATAAAGATAATTTAGTCTTTATCAGATAGGACAAAGCTAAAAGTAAAATATATTCTCAAGAAAACTATCCCAAAGAATTCATTACATAAAACTATACTTAGGAACACCAACATTCATAGGTTCACGATATTCCCTTTATGCATAGTTTTCAAATTTAAATAATCATATAGAAAGTATGAATTAGTCAGACTTTCCCAAATTTCTAATTGCAGCAGGATCTCAGATAACCTATAGTTACCTCTAATTAATCCCTCATTGAATATATATAGAAAATCAAAACAGAGAAGGAACACATGTAAGATATTAATAGGAAATAATTCCAAACTTATAGGTAATAGATAAAACGAATTAGCAGATAATTAATCAGAAGATATTTCAGAGTCAGATTCTGAATTTTCCACCTGGTGGTCACTTGAGTCAGCAGAAGATAAGATATTTTCCTTCAGGTCTTTGATATGCCAACGACCAATATTTTTACCATTTAAATCTTTCAGTTCATAAATCAAGGGAGAGATAACTTTATTTACTACACAAAGTATGTATTTAGGCATGAATTTAGCAGAAATATATTTAGCTTTATCAGATTTAGGATATGTTTTTTTCCAAACCTGATCTCCTGGATGGAATTGAATGTTCCTCTTACGGAAATTGTAACGTGCACTTGTTTTCACATATGCTTTATGAAGGCGCTTCCTAACAGATTCAAATATAGAAGGCATGGTTTGTGTATCCTGTAATCTATGAATCTTATCAGATATTTGAGGTTTATTAATAGGATTATCTACAATTTTTCCATAGAAAGAACCTACAACAGGTACGTTACGAGCAAATACTAAAAATGATGGTGTAAAATCAGTAACTTCGTGCTTAGAAAGACGAATTGCCTGAGCTATTTTATGTATTTCTAAATCCCAAGATCTATGATCTTCATAACAATATGAGCGTAAAGCAGTAACGATAGATTTATTCACACGTTCTGTATGATTAGCTTGTGGTGTAAAATTTGACGTATACCAAATATTTTGAACTTCAAATTTAGTCATTAAGTTTTTAAATAACTGACTGGTGAATTGTTTACCATTATCAGTGGCTATAATTTGAGGTACTCCAAAAATTAAAAAGACATTATTTTCTAAAAATTTACAAATGGCTGGAGCGGTAGCTTTAGGCATAGTATGAATTAAGGTAAACTTAGTGAACCAGTCAACAACTACTAAGGCATATTGATTACCTTGACGGGATCTAGGGTAAGGTCCTATCAAATCACAAGAGATGAGTTGAAATGGAAATTCTATGTTGCGATATTGTCCCATTAGTCCAGCTTGTGGCAAATTTGTAGGCTTACATGTGGCACAAACCTGACAACGCCTTACATATCTGCGTACAGACTGTCTCATATTCGGCCAATAATACAACTCAGAAATTCGCTCTAAAGTTTTGAATACACCAAAGTGAGCTGAAGTCGAGTCATCATGAAATTTGGTTAAAAGTTCAGACCTATTTGGAGTTGGAACCACAATTTTCCAATCAGTAACGTTACTCATATCGGCATATTTGGTAAATACATGTTTATACAAGACATTATTTTCTACCTTGAAACTGGGATAACTATCAGGATCACTGGTAACCTTTTTAATCATCTCCTTGTACCAATTATCAGGCTTTAGTAAAGATAAATCTAAGACATTTACATCAGGTATACGAGAAAGGAAATCTGCAGGTACTGTTCCTGTAGATTTTCTGTGAACGATAGAGAAATTATATTGAGACAATTGAAGAATCCAGCGAGCGAGACGAGGAGAGGGTTTTTTCATATTATTTAACCAGACAAGAGAAGAATGATCTGTTATAACAGTAAAGTGTCTACCTAAAAGATAATATCGAAAATGTTCTATCCCTAAAAGAACAGCTAAGGCTTCTTTCTCCGTAGTAGAAAATTTCTTTTGACCTTTCGTAAGCTTTTTACTCATGTAAGCTACTGGATGCTCTAATCCATCTTCAAGTTGAAAAAGAACACTACCGACGCCTACATCACTAGCATCACACATTAAAAAGAATGGACGATGAAAATTAGGACTACAAAGTACTGGTGCAGAAGTTAAAGCAACCTTGATATCTTCAAAAGCTTTCTGGGCTTCTGGAGTCCAAATAATTGGAGCATGTTTCTTTCGGTTAGTCAAAAGATCAGAGATAGGTGAAGAAAGAGTTGAGTAACTTTTTAGGAAGCGACGATAATAAGAAACGATACCTAGAAATCTGCGTACTTGAGTAGTAGTTTTTGGGACAGGATAGTTACAAATGACACTAGTTTTCTCACTGTCTATACCTAACCCATTTTTATCCAAAGTGTATCCTAAATATCGAAGAGAAGGGCGACAAAAGTGACATTTATTAATATTAATAGTTAAATTGGCATCTTTCAACTTATCATGAACTTTATTCAATATCTCAAGATGTTTTTCAAAGGTAGGGGTACAAATTATAATGTCATCTAAGTAATAAAAACAGTAAGGTTCTAAGGAAGGTCCTATGACTAAGTCCATTAGTCTACACATGGAAGCAGGAGCAGAAACTAAACCAAACGGAGTACATGTGAATTGAAAAAGTCCTTTAGATCGAACTGCAAAAGCTGTCTTAGGACGAGAGGATTTCTCTAAAGGTATTTGATAGAAAGCATGTTTCAAATCGATACTAGAAATATATCGAGTATCCCTAAGTTGACTAAGAATAACTTCAATATTAGGTAAAGCATATGAATCTTTATTTACGGTAACACTATTAAGCTTTCGACCATCAAAACAAACTCTATATGAACCATCAGATTTTTGAGTTAAACAAATAGGTGAACAATATGAAGATCTGCTTTCTTCAATAACTCCTAATTCAAGTAACTTATCAATTTCTTGGTTTAAGTATCCTTGTAAAGCTTGAGGTAATGGATATTGACTTTGCTTAAAAGGTGGAGAATCTCCAGTATCAATAAAATGTTCTAAGAGATGTGTTTTACCTAACCTATCCTTAGGACTAAGAGATTTAAATTTTTCAATAACCTGATTAAGTTTATCAGTCTCCGTTGAAGTTAAATTTGAGACATCCTGTACGGTATTAATTACATTTACCGATAAAGAATTTAAGTTCATAGTGAATTTAGAAAAATCAATTTTAATATTAAAAATTTTAAGAAAATCTATACCAAGTATGACTGTATGTTTTACTGAAGGTAAGATAAATAATGTAATTGCCCGAGATATCTTATCTAATGTGACATAAGTTTCCACTGACCCAACCACATCATGAAGTTTTCCATCAGCGGTTGACACCTTGTTATATTGTCCTTTTAGAATGGGTAAAGATAAATCCTGAAGAAAATCAAGTCCTAACGAACCTATCAAACTTAAGTTACTACCGGTATCAATTAAACAAGAAAATGTTTTCCCGAAAATCTGTACATCAACATAAGGTCGATTGTCATGTTCCTTCCTATACAACAATGATTCCACACAACCAAAAGGTGAATTGTACTCAGTTTCAAACCTTGAGCTATCAGAATTCTTATAAAATTTTCTAACAAAGTTAAGCCAAGAATTCCAGTCTTTCCTATCACATTTAGATACTGTACGAGAAATAGGTGGTTTATGAAACTGAGTTAAAACATTGTCATGCAGAGAAGAACAATTAGGAAGTTGATTTATTGACTTTTTGAATTGTTTGAATTTTGTGTGTTGGAATTGGATTTTATTTTGCTTTTGTCTTTGTTTTTGTTTTTCTTGGATGAAGAAGTCCCTGGTTGATTTTTTTCTGCGGTTGGGAGAGATAGGGACGATACTCGACCGCCTTCGCAGTTTTTTTGACAATTAGTACATTTAGTTTTAACCACTCCAGGTGTACCACATCCATAGCAAAACAATTTTCGAGGCATAAGGCACTGACTATAGGTATGATTCTGATTGTTACAATTCCAACATACAATATTCGTATTCAAGGCAGATACTTGACGGGAAAAAATATGGTGCGGACGGTAAGAGGAAGTATGAGGTAAGCTTAAGTCAGGTTCAAGTAAATTTTGTTTTCGAGAACCAAAGTTAGAGGTATTTGAGTGTTGTGAGTACATGAATGTTTCCTCAAGTTTTTTACATTTAGTAGTTAAATCCGAAATTGTTAAAATATCTAGTAAAGCTAATGGTTGAACAAAATTTGGTAACAAATTGCGTTGAATGATTCTAATTTTAGTTGACTCATCTGGTTTGATGTCTAACCTATTAAATAAACTACACATAGAATTTATGAAAAGGGTAACTTTCTCATTAGGATGTTGTTTACGATTTTTAATTTCCTCTAATAAATCTTCATGGTAGTTATAAGGAAGAAAATCTGATTTTAATTTAGTTACAAGTTGACCCCAATCTTGAAATTGTGTCCTATTATTCAAATACCAATAAAAAGCTTGATCGGTAAACAAGTCAGCGGCACTAGAGAAAAGTTCAGTATCGCTAACTCCCCTAGATATTTTTAAACATTCTACTTTTTCTAAAAAACTTGTAAGAGACTCTTTAGGAGAAACCCCAGAGAAATGTAACCCCCATTTATGAACTGGTACTGGTTTAGAAAAAGAAAAAGATTGATTGTCATTGACAGGTGTCGAATGAGCTTGGCTTGTACTCGATAATCGTGAATCTAACTCTCCTTCCAACAAGAGTATTCGTTGTGTAAGTCTTTTTTTGAAATTTTCTTGTTCTGCCGTGAACTCATTTAAATTATGATTTAATCGAGTAGCTCTTGCATTTACATGACCTAACCGACAAGTTAATCTTAGATATTCTGTATCTCTGACAGTTCCTACAAAATCTTTAATTTTTTTGTCAAGATCCGCTAATGTGGTTTCAATACCAACGATTTCTTGATCAATTTCTAAATTGTCAACATATAAAAGAGAACTTCTACCAGAATATTCCTGTGCTAAAACACCACGTAGTATTTTCCTACGTTCAGCTGAAGTAGTTAACACTGATTGACCCCGGTATGCTAATTCATGTTCGAGTTCATGATTGAATAGATAATCTACGTTCAATTTGAAATTTTGAGACATGATTTATTTTATTTTTAAAATGTAATTAAGGTAGAAACACAACAATAAAAAAAAGATAACAGGTAAGACAACTTCGACACTAAACCTCTAAATTTGGTACCACTCGAAATGCAAATATTTAAAGTAAAAGTAATCAAAATATATGTAAGGTATCAAGATAATAAGTTCACAAAAAAGTTCTTGAAAGTGTGAAAATATTTATAGAAACACAAGGTATTTTGTAAGATAACTTAAAAAAGAAATAATACACTTTCAAACACTATTTGTAAACTAAGTTTTCACCTCTGGTTTTCTTTAAGTGAGATATCAATCTTTCATAAGCCCTTTACAGAAATATCAATATATTCAATCCTCCTGACCAAATTTATACACACTTCAAATTATAGTATTTTCCCCATAATAGCCAAAGAAAAAAACGACAGTTAAAGGCAAGATAAGTGATTACTGAAAGAAATAAATATTACAAGAAAACTATAGTGAATAACACGTTGGGCTGCCAAATGAAACCTTCTTTTTCCTGACTGTAACCTTTTACTTTATTAATGTTAGATGTTAAAGGAAAAGTACTTGGAAAAGAAAAAAGATAATTGTACTCTAGAAATAATTCTCAGGGGTGGTTTCCTCCGAACTTAAACAATAACAGAACTATAGCTTGAAATAACGTAGTTAATAAAGTTGAGCGCCACGTGGTTTTCTTTCTTTTTTTTTTATACAAAGAATAGGTTAACCCCGAAACTATGAATATAAAGTTCTGTCCAGTTAATTAAGCATTCACTATATAATCCACTATTTGATATTTTGAATTGTGTGTCTATAAATTCAGTAGAAAGGAAGTTGAAATAAAAACTCCGCAAGTTAAGCAATAACAATAAATATGGATTTAATGAGTGTAAAATGTAAAAATATAAAATTGATGTCAAATCTATCCTAAAAATACTTATCTCAACTATGTTAATGGGTGAAGCCCTTAAGTTTACAATTTATAAAATTACAATGGGTGAAGCCCTTAAGATTTACAAATGATGGTAGATATGAATTTTCAGCTTGAAAGGTTGACTTTGGTGAAAACTTCTTTAGATATACTTAGGTACTTATCTTAATGGAAGTACTAGTTTGGAAGCCTCCCTGCCTTCTTGGGTATCAGACCAACTTAGTGTTCCCTCAGCAGTGGAGGTATGCCTCGGAGTCCATCAGTTCTTATCACACCATAAAATCGGTTTAACGGTAGATAGGAATGTTTAAGGTATTTATTCCAGTTTCAGTGGGTTTGTGAAACAAAATCTATGAAGCCAACCGCTAAAATAATTCATAATAAATTACTTACAATGATTACAATGAGTACATCATCAACTCTCTGTGAAGTTAATTTTTCTATATTTAAGAACAAGTACATTTTTATTGTTTTTTTAGAGCTCATGAAATAAGCTAAAGAAATATTAAAATAAAATAACTTCACCAGAGAATTGTTGAAGAAAGGGAAATAATTATGAAGAATTATTCAAGGAAGGGAAGGAAATAATTTAGGGAATGTGAAGGTAACACGAGGTCACGTGTCCTAAAATGTTAAATAAATTCCAGAGATTTTATACAAAATCCGTTAATAAACACTAAAACTATTAGAAGGGAAATATGGAATCTTACCTGTAGGAATATAATAATTAATGAAATAATTCGATTCTTAAAAATTATGTTGGATATTTGAAGATATATCCCACAGCGGTTGAACTGCTAACGTCTTTCTTTGTAGACAACTTAGATAGGAAAGAGAGCTTGCTGTTTTCGATCACAGTTCACCTCCACTCAGGACGATATATGTGACAGTAATTATTAGTATCAAGTCCCTGGTTATACGATACGGCAAAGCAACCGGAGGAATATCAAAGGCGACTGTGAAACTTCACGTTTCAAGCAGGTAAAGCATCACTTACATTTGAACAATTTTATACGCTCCTTACCCAAATCGAAGCCACACTTAATTCCCGACCCCTCTCTCCCCTAAGCTCAGATCCTTCCGATTTGGTACCACTCACACCATCACATTTTTTAATTGGAAGAGCTATTACCAGTGTTCCAGATCCAGATCTATCGAAAATTCCCGAGAATAGACTTTCTCATTTTCAACGTGTCCAGCAGCTTCATCAACATTTTTGGAAGCGCTGGTCTCGTGAATACGTCAGTGAGCTTCAAGAAAGACACAAGTGGAAGTCAAATCAAGGCTCTCTGAAGACCAACGATTTAGTCCTTATCAAAGATGACAATCTTCCCCCTCTAAAGTGGTCATTGGGACGAATTGTGGAACTAATCCATGGAAAGGACAGTTTGGCCAGAGTGGCGTTAATAAAGACTCAAGCGGGCATCGTCAAGAGAAGTTTTTCAAAAATTTGTCCGCTACCAGTGAATAGTGATTGATGATTGTACTTCTTATGTTTTATTGTTCGTACAATTAAGTTGATTTTCAATTTTTTTAATTTTTTTTGAAAGCTGCGTCTTTCAAGGTGGGCGGCATGTTGAGTTTTATTATTCATGTTGATGACATTTTTTATTTTGTATCAAATGCATTGCCTTTTGTAAAATGTGGCAACACTGTCAATTTCTGAAAGCACCTGTTTTGTTCTCGACCCTCTCGTTCGAGCCAAGGGCAGTCGGTAACTACACTTAAATGTAGAAACATGTACCTATTATTTTATATCGACTAATAAATAAAAATTGATAGAAAAAGTGTATTCTTTTTCAACGTTAGAAGTGAAACAAAAACTATAATACAGTCCACTAGTAGTATATTCAACAAGAGGAGGCAAGAAAAAAAGTGCGAAGAGTTAAAACTTTTTGTGACGGGTGTCCATCGAAACCGAAGATGTGCAAAGAATGTCATATTAGAATTCATTCCAAGTAACTTTTGAATCAAATATATTTGTAGTTACACCTCTTGTTTTAAATATTATGTAGTTTTTTTTTTATAAAAAAAAATCTATCTATCAAATCTGTTTTTTTGTGAAAAAAAAAAAAATTTTAGGTTTCTGTTGTGGCCACCAAAAACATGCTTAGGTATAATTACACATATGTCTGACATAGGTTTAATCGGAAGGTCGCTCCGTGGCCTAAAACAACTGACATGGCCCATATAAGTAAGCGGCTGACATGCCCTGTTTAGAAATTCTACAAAAACTCCCCTGGCAGCATAAGTGTTAACGAAGTATGAGCAATTATGATTATTAAAAAAAATCATAAATGCACACTTCCTGACGTTATAAACATCTACACTACCCTAAAATGTTTAATTTTAACTCCAGAGGCCGATAGTTTGTTAACGAAGTGCTATTATTATTTTCCTTTGTCATCTCTCAACTTTTTGGTAAGAACTTTTGAGGTGCCTTGTATATATGTAGGTTTATAACTTAGCAATGATATGTTTTCTACAAGATTCTTGATATTGAGAAACAGCCGTTTGCAGAGTCAAGTCGATAAATTATAAAACTACAATTGTTTCTAAATCCAAAAAAATAATTCCAAAATATGTTGAAGATGACCAAAAAATGAATGGTCTCGGTTGCTGAAGTTGTGGTATCTTAATTCATAGTTGAATCACAAACTGGTCTCTATGAGTCAAAAGAAGCCGCATACGTAGTAACTTTGAATGTTTTGATCCAAAAAAAGGCGACAATCATTTGTCATAGCAATACATCTGTCATATATAAAATGTTATTTTTAATAACAATGGCAAAAATTCATCATTCATTTGAATGTATTACTTTAAAGAGGGTATAGTAGCTACATATTATCTACCACTAACTGAAATCAGTGAAATTAGTTTATTGTTTGAACGCTACGTCGTGGTATTTTTTATTTAATTTAAGGGTACAAATTTGATTTGGAAGTAGTAGACTGAACACATTGATGAACATTAAAATACTATAACTACAAATGATACATTAAAATAATTTTAAGCGTCTATATTGATCAAAATCTTGATAGATATATTGTGGTTCTATTTTAGGCACCATTGAATAGCATTTAGTATCTTATTTATACAACCCTCCAAATTACAAGTGTGAATATTAATTAGGAGATTTAATTAAGTAAATTATTTTCAATTTTTGTAAATTTTTCGATACCAGTAAATTATTTTCCAGTACCTAAACGTTTTAAGTCAAATGCCGTTCAATTGATTATTTTCAAATGGTTCTACCCCATCGTGCCTCATTTATAAGATACTTTGGTTCACTAAGACAGGGATGATCTAAGTGATTCACTTTTTAAATATGATGGTTAATATTATGTATAAAAATAATTTCAAATACCGAAAATATTCGTTTAAATTAACAGTATAAACTGTAACTCGAAATCAAATAAAAATGAATCAGATAGTCAATCATTCAAATCAGAATCAGGCGCTATCGCGAATTTGTAAGATTTTTACCGTCGATATGTTAAGTTAAAATGGTTATCGACATCACCAGTACTGTCGAAATATCATTTCGATATCGAAATCTATCAACTTTACAGTTGCAGTGCGTGTACAAGTCAGATTAACCTCAAATGCAATTTTTTCAATTACATCTACTATCAAAAATGGTTATATTATTGTTATTGGAATTTTGATTTGAGATAAAATTCAGGAGGAACTAGAAGTTTGTGGTGCTACTTATTTGTAACGATAACTTTTCACAGCATTTGTATACAAATGAATCTCGTTGAAAGTCCTTTTTGAAAGTAAGGAGCAAATATTTCGAAATCTGTTTGCTTTATCGACTGCCAAATAGCTCTGTAAGCTTAATAGGAGCAATTCTGTAAGCAAATGTTAACTATTAACGCATGGTTAAAAATTAGACAATCTGCTAACTCCATTTTACTATTCTGTATGCATAATAATCTTTAAAATATGAACGGAAAACTCTTAATTGGACACCATATCGGTTAAAATTCAAGTCCTAATTTTGACTATGTATAGATTAAAACATTTATAATAGCGGAAACTTTGTCAAATATAACGGCTTGCCGTTAATTTTTAACTATTTCTTATAGAATTGACCCTATTATCTGCAAATATTCCAACGTCACACTACCTACATTTATAAAACACTACCACATCTGGCGCATTTTTAAGGTTATACTTTCACAGGAAATGTCAGTTATTAAGGGCTAAACTTGAGTCGTAGATGTTACGTTGACAGGCGCGTCAAATAGAAGTCGCACATTTCGATTAATCTTTTAGTCTACCTGGGATAGAGAAAACTCCGACTTGTCAAGATTTCGATTCAACCTAACTGAATATGTCAAATTTTTGTCCAAAATTTCCGCAATTTCACGTATTTGATAAAACCATTTGCGAATTTGTTTCGTTCGGTGTATAGAAAAGTAAATACTTATTAGAAATTTGCAAGTTGCTTCTACTATAGATTTAAAGTTAAAAACGGTCATTCGCATTAAAAAACACCGTTCGTATAACAAATTTGGCATATAAAAATACTTTGTTCAAAGAAAGAAATTTGCAGTTTCGGATTAGTTGCCAACAATTGCCGAAAAAGTGACTTCTTAGACATAATAATTGCAGTGAACTATTGGTCATTATTTCTGCCATGCTGATTATACAATCTTATAGGTTCATCTGTTCTCCTTTATTCGTTTCTGTCCAATTGAATCGATTTAGCGTTATGTGTGCCTATTTAATTGAAGTTTACTTTCATTGCAAAAGACAAATATTTAGCCCACTACTTGAAATAAGTTTGACTTAATGATATGTAATAATTATTGCTTTAAAAAAAATATTGAACTTTTTGTAATGGTTGAATAAAATTAATGGTAATCTTTACTTGTACCTTTCAATAAACCGAACGAAACTATATTTTATTTCTCGTGTGAACCAGATACATTACATTAATTTTATTAGGGACTATTTTTTAAAAAACATCGGCGAATGTACAAAAACCGAGTATTTTGGCAGTGCTTTGTGGCTCCAAAAGTCTAATATACAAAATTATTTGAAATTAAGAATATAATATGATATGCTTTACAAGTAAATCTTAAAAAAATGATATGTACAAATATAAATAGATATAATAAGTCTTGGACTCTTGTGCTTAAATGTATTGTCTTTTAAAAAAGGGCAGTAATTTCATTCTTACTCAATTTTTATTGCAAATAGGGCGTGTAAAAATGTTCGTTTCTTCAATAGTAATATCTGATACACTTGAATCACAGAATAACCAACTCACACAGAAGCAACACCTTCGTTCTTATTAAGAACAGCCTCCATTATTAGACGCCGATACTGTCATTATATTGTTTATGGTTGCTAATAGACGCCGATACTGTAATTATATTGTTTATGGTTGCTAAGTGAAAAATAGCACCAGGCTCTAATTTAATTTCAAGTAAGAAAACATGGCCTTTTCTGGCAAGGAGACAAAGTTATTATGTTACCAAAACCAGTAAAACATTTTAAATGGGACATACATAGTTTATGCTTTATAAAATCTGATTGGAAATATTATTGTCATTAAATCATCTATTGGTACAGTTAGGAAGAAGACTTCAATTACATTCAAGGTAGAAAGGCCTAGATTGGTAAAAATGATAAATTTGGTTAATAATGAGATGCCGGAAGGAAAAGTGATGATATATAGAATTGTTGAGTGAAATTTTCACTCAACGATAGAATTAAAGTGCATTACAGACAAATTTTCGCATAAGAAATTCACTTGGTGAAGCACGACCAGAAAAGGATTTAAGAAAAACTTCAGTTGCGTAATCTAATTTAAAGGAATGAAGAGATTCTGTTTCAAGTTTTTGGACCCACGTGTAAGAGCAAGCTTGCTTATTGCCATCTTTTAAAAAACAAAGTGCTGTAAATATAATACAATATAGTAAAAATGGAATCAATATGATATTCCCAAAAAAAAATAAGATTCGTTGAAAAGAGGGTAATTTACAAATAAGGTATCATATAGAGTGAATTTGCAAAAGTATTGACCTTCAAATACCCTTATTAAACCCATACCATTGACATCATATAAAAGGTCAGTTTAACAAAAATAAGATTAGACACTTCCACTATTTTCCCAAAGATTTCCATTAAATGGAGTGACATATGACCAGACCTGCTTTGTAGGTGTCTTCCCTATGGATATACAAAAAGTTTCAAGTCAGTCTATACTTAAGTGATACTGCAATTTAATCGTAAATTACCCCCGTAAAGTCTTATAAAATGTTAAAAATACTGTGTAAATATAATCCTAAAAATTTCAACCGGGACTTATGAGATCAGACTGAAAAAAATCTTAACATCTCACACACTTAAAAATTCTAAAATAAATAAACTTAATACTAAAAAGTCAGTTAGAAAAACTGCGTAACAGTTCAATACATTCTCATAATATATGGAAGCATACGGCATATTAAAAATTCGTTATCAAATATACTTGAATAATAAATTTGGTTTGTGTTCCTTACGATCTACTTTTTTTTTCATTTATTTTATTTACATGAGTTGAGTACTTCCCCGATTTGCGAGCAGATTTCGCCGAATGACGGTCTTTCCTGTGGATTCATAATCCAGCACGACTCCTGAAAAGACAAATTCAAATTTAATTTGGTTGACTGCGAGACAAATATTTTTAGAGAATTATTACAGTTTCCTGTAATATTATCGTATTTAATAAAGCGATTTAACAACAGATGTCGAAGAATAATTATTTTTATCCTAACGCTTTATAAAGTTTTGAAAAATATTTTCCAAAAACAGTGACCATTGAATTACACTTCAAAGTCAAACGGAGTTGGTATATGTAGTATAGTTTATAGTCTTAGTTTTAGGTTGTATTTGTTAGGATTAGTAATGATTGTTTTGAACTAGATATTGACATCTGTCAGATTCTGTTCATTAAAGCCCTGGATATGAACCTTTAGTCGAAGAAGTCAATCTAATTGATGCAAATCCTCACAATACGCAACAGTCCGATTACCTGATGGTCGTGAAACTTCTGTATCACTTACACACTTAGCTCCATCCACCTCCAAGATTGACTGTCAACATTCTACGTCAGAAGAGATTGGAACAAAAATCCTTTTTTTTCCACCTATCCTGCACCAACATCCTTCAGAACCCGTTTCTGAATCTTATAACGGAAACGTTGATTCCAATGGAATCATAAAAACTATAATTCCACCCATCAGTTTCCTGCCAGAGGGGATGACTCGCCTAAGAAGATCGTCTCGGGCAAAGAAAGTTCCTTCTCGTTTGGAGTTGTTGCTTCTTAGTTAAACGGTCACTGTTTTTGGAAAAGCGTTAGGATAAAAAAAATATTTTTAGGTGCGTTAAGGGTCAAAAAGTCCATTTATCACTTTCAAAATATCAGAATTAATTTATTCCAAGGATTTGTTTGCTTCCCAAACGTTTCTAATATTTCTACAACATATATTATCAAGTAGGATAATTAGAAGAAAAGTGAGGTAGTCCCCTTTTAAATAACAATTATGAATTTGATCTAGAAGTGGTCATGTTTAAGTCTTATATTTCATAAACTCCTGATAGACCGTTTGTCCTTTATTGCGAAAGTTCATATTTCCAACTTCAGCACTTTAAATTGAATTGGCATCACTGTTAATATCTTCCTGTATCATTTTAATTTCTGCGGAATTCTCATTAAAATTATTATCTAATTGTACCGCAGGTTGAGTTTCAATATTTTGATTTATTTTCTAATTCAGTATGAGTACAATTGAATAATTTGAAAGATGATGGTGAGTGAATGACGCCATCAGATTTATGATTACCTTGGGGAATAATTATTTCATTAGAGAAAATGTTGTGATGTTTTGCTGGTACTAAAAGCAACCTATTTCTTTAATAACTGCCACTGTGTGTTTTCAGTTCATTAAAGTTTCCCATACGTTTTGAGATAAGTTACCCAAACACTCATTCATTAACCTTTAAACCGAAAACTTATTATTGTTTTGTTTCATGTTATCCCTATATTTTTCTTCTTTGGAAAAGTGGGCTTGTATTAATGATTTTATTAAACCTATACACTATACTATGCCTTGGCGACTTTGAAGAATAAAACTAAGATTTTTGATTGGAGAAAGAAAGGAATCATTGAATGAGAATCGCAAAATAAATTACCATCATACTTCTGAAATATCATGTCTAAACTGGAAATAAGTAGAAACGTCTGGATGGGGTCAACACAAACTGATATATTACAAATCTTATTCTGTTCCGATTTGATTTTTTTCTTACAAATAAGCTTTTGTACTTTACGAAAATTTGGCTATTGTTTTAAGACTATTTAAAATTATATCCACCCACCTGTAATGCAGTTAATTCTTCTGGGGTGTTACTGTGGGGTTTCCATTCGATTTTCTTCTCTTTTAGTTTATTTAGGAAAGTATTATCGTTAATTTTCGATTGAGGTAGTTCTCCTTGAGCAAAAATTTCCCACATCAATACACCAAAAGCATACACGTCACTTTTCGTTGAAAATTCGTCTTCATAGACGGCTTCATATGAAAGCCACCTTAGTGGAATTATCTAAAGAAAAATACATGATCAAATTTAAAAATAAAAAAAGCAAATAAATTAAATTGGTTTATTCACAGAGTCCGATCTGCAAGGTTCATGTCTCGTGTGTATTACAATCACTCCAATTTTTTAACTACTCCCCGTTATCGACTAGACAAGCGTCTAGCCGACATATGCAACAAATGCTCAACAAAGCACGCATACCGAACAATAAAAGGAGAAGAGAAAATATTATTTGACTCACGTTTTCACGAATTCTAATGATCGTATTGAAATTTTTTTTTCAAAATGTGTTATTTTCAAAGGCCTACTCTTTGTAATTCGAAATGTAAATTAATTTATCAACAAAAATCATGAAAATAAAACTTTGAATATTTTGCTTATATATGATCTATCAAAATACTACTCTTACTGGGGATCACTATTAAGGGAATGGGACTGATAATGGGAGTCAATTGTACTAAAATAAGAACTTGTATCTGCTATAGATCCGTGTACAACTTGATGCCGATTATGGAACTATGCACGGGTGACATGGTGACAGCTAAGATTAAACTTGAAAAAGATGGGTTAGTACTAGACACAATAATAGCGTCTCTGTATCTTCCCATCGATTCTGGAGAACCACTACCGGGGACTAACATGGTGAACCTGATGGAATACTCAAGGAGACATAATCTGGATGTCATTGTAGGGGCTGATACCAACGCACATCACAGCAGTCGAGACAGCAAAGACAACACCAGAGGTAAGAAACTATTTATGTTCTACTGAACTTGATATTGCGAATGTGGGTAATACGCCTATATTTAGAACATCATTAATAGATGTTACTTTATGTACCTTACGTGTCAGGGAGATAATACGCAAGTGGAATAGGATGAACCATCTTTATCCGATCATCCCAAATGTACTAGGTACGAAATTAACGTGGAAAAATCGGCTATTAAAACATACAGGGATCCTATGAACACTGACTGGGTATGTTATAAAGAAGACCTGCTTTCTAAAGACCGCACACACCTAGGCAGACCAAAAACTGCTGAGTATTTAGAGGGAGCAACTGCATGGCTGCAACAGACCATACTTACCTCTTATAATAATAACTGTCCGATAAAGGAGAGTCGCTCTTCTAGGGAAACCATTTGGTGGAATAAAGAGCTGACATAGCTAAGGAAAGGAACAAGACGCTTTTTCAACGAAGCGAAGAAAACGGCTAACTGGGAAGAATCCAAGGAGAGGTCCTGGAGAGAATTCTGTGAGGACATGCAAGATGTCCCTGACAGCGTCAGAATTAACAGAATTCCCAAAAGGGATACTTCTAACAAACCTGGTTCTATTCAATTGCCGAGCGGAGAGCTCTCGAATACTGAGGCAGAGGCTCTAGAGCACATCCTCAGTGTGCACTTTCCAGTTTCCAGGCTCGGTAAAGATAGAGTCAAGCTATGATAACGGGCCGGTTACCAAAATAAAGGCAACCAAAGAGGACAGGGAACTTACAAATGGGATCTTCAGACCCCGTCTTATCAGATGGGCTGTAAACTCTTTCGATCCTTACAAAACTCCAGGACCAGATGGCATATTCCCCAAGCTCCTGCAAGAGGGATTACGACATCATAATGAGTCCTTTAGTTCTGATACTTTGAAGCAGCCATGTTCTAGGGTTTATACCAATTGCGTGGAGAGAGTCAAAGGTGGTGTTTATTCCTAAACCGGGAAAAGAAACGTACACCCAGGCTAAATCTTACCGACCGATCAGTCTGACATAATTCATGGTGAAAACCATGGAAAAAGTTTTACAAAATGTATTTGCAAAAAGGAGTGCTTAAGAGCATCCCTCTACAATAGTCTTATCAAGCATGAAATGAACAGAGATTGAAAAAAAATATATATGAAATCAGTTTTCGCGGCCGCTATTTTAAATTTTCATAATTTTATAACACCACCTTTTTCAGAAACAATTCCTCTATATTTCCTTATTATTATAATCTTGACTTTGTCATCTTCATTATACTTGCCGCTTAAATAAACAAAATTTCAAATTGTTTTACAACTTTTTAAAAATTGAGGGTTGAAATACAATTTTTTTGAATATATTTTTATAATGTTATAGGGCATAAAATTTCCTACAATTTTGATGCGCACAATATTTTTGTGCGAGCCAAATTAAAAGAAATATAATCGTAAAAGAACCAATTTCGAGTTGTCTACACTTTCTTGCAAGCTGCGTCGCAAGCTCCAGCGGAATTCATTCGAGAATTTAGGAAAATTATTAGGGGTCGATACGTTTTTGATTAGGGACATAATATTCCTTATACACATATTTGATGTTTGGTAGATATTTCAACCTCCCTTCCCCGGACTAATAGTATTTTTTTAAAATTATTGTTAAATTTGAAGTTTATATTATTTCAAAAGTTATTGTTAACAAAATAAATTGATAAACGCTAGTCTCACCTGATTAACGTGTTTACAATATTCCTGACTGTAAGGATCCCTGGTTAATCTTGGTAGACCAATTTTAGCTACCAGAAGGGAAGATATTAAACAATTTCTTGCAGCTAAATCTCTGTGAACTTGTCTATTATTAGCCAGATACTCCATGCCGGAAGCTATCTGATGGAGAAGAGCGATTATTTGAGAAGTCGTTAATGGTGGCGGATTTCCACTACGGGTAGCAATTAAAAATTTCTTTAAATCTCCCTACAAAATAAAAAAATTACTAGAGTGGACACAAGTTAAAAAAAAATTTTCAGATAATTTAGGAAATAATTGAACTAAAATGCTGTATTTACATTTTAGAGTGAATACAAAACTTTTAAAAGTCACACGACAACTTTTTCATCTCAAGCTGCAAAGTAGCAGTTTCCACTCCGAATATTGATATATTTCCAAGGCACAATATTTACCCAATCAGTATGTTCCAGTATCATGTAATGCGGTTCTACTTCACGACATAATCCGAACAACTTCGTAATATGCTCATGACTCAATTTATTGAAGATATCGATTTCCCTTTTGAATTCCGTCAAGCAGTTTTCGTCTTTCGTATTACTCAGTGATTTTATCAGTACGTGGATATAATTATCTTCTGATTCCGATTTTGTCTGTAAACTCTTCGAATGACGTTTGTCGTTTGCGATCACACTTTTTGGTATTTTGGATATCAATATGTCTCCAAATTCTCCACGACCTATAAACATAAATAACTTCAAACAAAATACCTATATGAAAAATTGATAGGGGAAGTTGGAGTTTTTTTTTTACTTTTCTTCCTCTTCGATAGACAAATTGTTATCGACTTAGTCGTAATATAGCAATATTTGAGAATTATTACCGAATTTAACAGAGAAAAGTACCTACCAATCAGAGGATGAATTGGTCAAGTGATATAGAGTGACTTAAGGGATTTTGAACAAAGCTGGAGTTAATCAATGTGACATTAACTTATTTTGTATTTTTGATCTAATAACAAATTGTCATCGTACACTATAAGCATCATGTAATACATTATTTCTACGGTCTGAGGAATTATCAATAAATAGTTCATATAAAAAATTACATTATTATATTTCCAAATAATTTTAAATTTTTTCAGTAAAATTAATAACTTACCAATAAGTTTTAATTCCTTGAGATGTGTTCTTGACAACGCCAGTTTGTCATAAAGACTAGATTTGGACTTTTTGGACTGATTTGATGATTGGGAATTAGTAGTTTCGGCTCCGTCACTTTTTTGTCCCTCTTTGATATTGTCTATTCCGTTTAGTTTCATTTTAACAGAGGTGGAGCTCGTACCATTTATGGGTTCTTTCAATTCGGTATGCTCAATATCACCATTTTCAGCTTTTGGTACTAAAAATAGAAATCTGTCTTTTTAGCGCTATTCTTGATAATTAAAATAGAAAATGACTTAATTTTATTTTATTACATGGCGACCGTGACAGATGGTGAAAAATGGGCAATTCAGATTCAACATAGCAGATCCGAAAGGAAACTGAAGTGGTAAATTCAAAATTTCATAGTTCAAGAACAGGCAGTGAAAACTGGTAATGAAGCTGGATGGTCTGTTTGGAAAACATACAGGAGACAGTTAAAGAAAAGGTTAATGAGAAGAACATTATGTCCAGCTACAAGCACATTGGCAGAGTAAAGGGGTAAGAGTACATTCTGATTTATTTTACTCTAATGATCAGTAATTTTGTTTAAAAAAATTTATTACTGTCGATTTTATAAATAAAATGTTGTTGTGAGTGATGAGTAAGCTGAATATCGCATAGACTGAGTTTTGTTTTGGAAGTTGCTAGGATTTCAATATTATTTAAGTTCAAGGCCATGGGATCAAGGTGAAATAATATTAATTGAAAAGACATGTTCCAAAAAGTAAGGAAATTTGGGGGAGATATCATTTTAAATTTAATTAATAATTTGAATGCACATCGTTAGTCAATAACTGTTGGAATCAGGTACAGTAGAAAGGGGGGAGCTTTACTATCACGTGACTGTTACTATACGTATATACGTATAGTAACGTATAGTAACGTATAGTACGTATAGTAACGTATAGTACGTATAGTACGTATAGTAACGTATAGTACGTATAGTAACGTATAGTACGTATAGTAACGTATATACGTATGGTAACAGTCACGTGATGGTAAAGCTCCACCGTTTCTACTGTAGATGAATATCAACGGAAATTTTGTAAGTAAATTTTGATTGTTTGAGGGATAAGGTAGTAAGGGTCTTTCAAGTTTTATCCTGCAAGTATTTTATACCTACTGAAGTGTTTGAGAAAGAGAATACTTAATAGCGAGGAGAGTGCCGGTGAAGAAACTATGGCGCTAAACGTACAAGAATTCTTTAATTTTGCTAGCATGGTGATCCCCACAGAATTTGACGGATTGGTTTTACTCAAGGCAAATGTTGTTTCTTTTGTTAAGACTAGGTTGACAGAGAAGGCGAGAATACTGGTCACTAATGAGGCTACTCTGGATGAGATAGTTTTTACTTTACAGCAGGGCATTCTTTAAACATAAACTTGAGAGTCAACCTCTGCCCTTATTGTGCTAGATTGACATGTACAACTTTAAAGTGACCATCGGTTATATAAACTTCTTCACGTCACGAAATTTGAAAAGCTGGAAGAGATGAAGGAGGTTATAAAAGAAACATGGGAAGCAATGTAGACACAACTGTACATATATACATAGAAAACTTTTGACCTACGTTTCTAAATTTGGATCCTACAAATGTAAATTAAACAATAGCTTACCATCTCCCAATGGAATCTTCCTCGATTTTCTTCTATATCTGCACCAAACCATCAAACCAACAACTAAAATTATGTACGCTCCTGCTACTGACATGGTTATCAAAACAGCTTTTGTTACAGTTGAATCACCTGAATGAATACTGTCCAAAGCTAAAAATTAAAATACGTGTCGTTTAATGTTTTAAAGGATATTCTGAACTTATTTGACAATTTACTTACAGTAAACAATAAGTTGTACTTCTTTTCTATTTAGTCCGGCACTGTTCCCAGCAGTACAACCGTATTTATTTTCGTCTTCTTTACGCACTTCACTTATATACAAAGTTCCGTTATTCAAAACCTTGAATCTCTCCAAATCAAAATCGTTCATTTTTAAATTTTTGTCCCATTGGACCGTCGGTTTCGGATCTCCTTCTACCACACAATCAATAAGAATCGATTCTCCTTCAAAAGCTTCAGAAGGAGTTTTTGGCAACACGCTAAACTTAGGAGCCACTAAAATTTTTTTTATTAAACCTTGAACAGAGAAATTTTTAAAATGTTGAACTTACCTACAACGTCGATATTTATAGAAGCATTAATAACACCTTGGCTGTTACTAGCTATACAATTATATCTTCCTTTGTCTCCTGTTAACACTCCATTAAAATGTAGCGTTCCGTTCATGTCTGAGATGTGGTTGGATACATTTTCTACGGGAACTCCTTCTTTTTCCCAACGAATTATTGGCGGAGGTGTACCTTGGGCTTTACAGTGAACTTTGGCAACGCTGCCTAATTCCATCTTCTTATTTACGGGTGGAGGAACAAATTTCAGTTGTTCTAGAAAATAAGAGTAACCAATTAAAACATAATCATGACATTTCACGAGAAAATTAAGATTCTAGTATTTGAAATAACTCAATATTGTCTCAATTTGTAACAATTTAGGCTTTTACTTGAAATAATGTGCACTGCTATTTTTATTCCGTTTCGAATAAATCATCTCATCATGCCCAACCTGGGTGCTGACTTGCAGATGAATTTTTCTAATATTTGGTCTTTTTCTGTATCTGAATTGACAGCAACCAGACTACAATACCTGTGCCAAAAATATAACACTTTCATGTATAGCAAGTTATATTTGTAGCTGTGTAGCTGTGCTGGTGACTGGGAAAGATCCTCAAATCTTAAGTGAGAGAATGAGTGGTCGGAGCAAGCTTAGGGGTAAACCCGAGTAAGACAAATATGGTTCTGTTCACTAGAAGATACAAAATACCGAACTTCAAACTACCGACGGTTAGAGTACAAACTCTGGAACTGTCAAAGGAAGTGAAGTACCTGGGAGTTGTCCTGGACTCCAAACTCTCCTGTAATAGGAATGTGGAGGAGAGAATGAAGAAAGGCATCAACGCCTTCTACATGTGTAGGAAGATGTTTGAAAGAAAATTGGGGCTATAGCCGAAGATTATGCACTGGATGTATACGGCTATAGTAAGACCCATCCTGTCGTATGGAGCCATGGTATGGAGGAATGCTATGGATAAAGAAAATAATGTAAGGAAGCTTACCAAAGTCCAAAGGCTGGCGGCCATAGGTACCACGGAGGCACAGAGGAGCACACCCCAGGCGGCACTAGAAGTGATGCTGGATCTGCTCCCGATAGATTTGTTCATAAAAGGAGTTGCAGCCAAGGGAAAACCGGCTGTGGAAGCAAGTCGGACATGGACACACCGAGATCTTGGGATCAATAATGCAGAAACTGGGTGACAAGAAAAAAGAGGATATGATAAGAGATGGAGCGAGAGAAGCGATTGCTTCACTTCGCGACAGCTCTGGCCTAAAATAAACAAGGAAAGAACAAGAGAGATCCTAGAATATAGAAAGGACTCAATTCAGAAGATCACAGGAGTGATCACTGGACACTGCACAGTAGGGGCAAGACTCCGAAAAATCAAGGTAAAACTGAATGATCTGTGCAATGAATGGGAGGAAGAGGAAGTGACGGTGGAACATCTCATGTGTCTATGCCCTGCCCTGGCAGGTAAGCACCAGAGTCTAGTAGAGGCAGCCGAGTTGAACATCGGATATTTGAAGAATTTTAAAGGAGGATGGATGTGCCTAAGACAAGGAATTAAAGGAAAGATATAAAGGACAAATGATAGGTAAAAACAGGATGGCTCAACACCATGAACGAAAGGGTATCACTATGGGCCTTGGGACTCTGAATGGACCGGGGCCAAACGGACCTGGTCGCCCATATCTAAATCAAGACTCTTGAAGATATCGATAACCATTTAATTACAAATCAGAAGAAGAGACAGAAAATTGATTAAAAGATCAAAATGCTGTTCGGGTTGAGGATACTGGACATCTACTTCCCTGTAGTTGCCATACAAGGAATCACTTGTTCTGTAGGTGGCGGTATATTTTTCATTGTTTAAATTAGAACTACAGTTGCATAAACACAGACATTCTAAATATTTTAAAAACACTCCCGCACTTTTGCGTAACGAGTGTATCTACCAGTTAACTTCAAATCCCAACAGCAGTAGTCACATTATTTTCCGCATCCATAAAAGTTTACCACAAAAAACTAAATGACACTCAATAAAAACTTACCAATTACAGATATAGTGGCTGGTTTGGAATAAATCGGTTTCTGTCCTGCTGTAACTACCTCACAAACATATTCTCCTCTATCAGAAGCTTGAGTATTGTTTATTACTAACGTTCCGTTTTGCTTGAAGATCTTGATTCTAGGATGAGAATGGCCGGTTTCATCGTATTCGTGTTTTAAAGATTTACCATCTTTCCGCCATTTCACTGCGGTGTGTTCTCTGGATCCCGATTCAAATTCACAAGTAAGAATTGATTGTTCGTTTTCGTCAACAGTTACGCTTTCTGGAGGAACGGTTATTTTTGGTTTGGCTAAAAAAAAAATAGAATTTGAAATTTCTTCAAAATTTAGTTCGGTATACAATACCAGATGAAACTAAGACTATGAACTAAATGATACTAAAAAATGATAAACTGTCCAGTAACTACATCTCATTATCCCCAGTTTTCTACCGTTTTTAGTACCTAACATTGGAATTGAATGTAGGGTTCATGAAATAAGTGTAGTAACTTTAGTTGTGTATGTATGTAAATTGGGGTGACATTCACTGAGACCTAACTCTAGTTAGTTAAAAAATCTCATAGTTGGTCAGAGAAATTGTACAGACACATTCAAATGATGAGGGTGTAGCTGAATATCTTTTAAAAATCTCCATGTTGTCATTCTGGAAATTCCCAGCGGCGAACACTTATATAATTGACTGGTCTTGCTCGTTGTTCAGTAGGGAGATGTCATTTTTTACAAGTGTCAAAGGTTTTAATGTAGTATTGCGATGTGGTTGACACCCATACCAAGAGTTTGACGACTGTCTCTTTTATAAGGGATATCGATCCGTGTGAAGTGCTGCTCAATGTGGGCCAGCAAATAATTTGATGACAACCAGTAGAAATCTTGTTTCTTTAACACCATTTCAGAAACATCATTCTAATCAAATGGTGGGATGAATTAGTAAGTAGTTTAAATTAATTATTCTACACTTCTCTTATCTGTTGAAAAATGTTTTCTAAATTCAAAAACCTAACTACATGTTTATCACATAATCTAAATTTCAAGGTACCAAGAAAAATACCTAAATTTTTGAACAAACTCTAGGTATATCACAATATAGCAATCATAAAGTTTTATTATCATAGAAAGCTGATGATAATATATACTCAGATTAATGTTATAAATGAAACTAACTGTTTCTAATTAATTCCTCTATTTAATAAATAAATTATGGAAAGATATTAATAATTATTTTGATATTGACATATCATCGTCAGAATGAATAATAAAAAGGTATTATATCCCTATGGTTTAATAGTGGAATGCTCCCTAGATTTGTCTGTTTATTGATGACTTTATATTGTGGGTCTCTTAAGTGTCTCCTAATTTTTAATTCTTCAAGGAAATCTAGTTCTTCTTTCTTATCACAAATATGTAGTACTTCTAGTTCTGTGTTAATGAATGTTTGGTGTCAAGTAGATGTTTTGCATAATGGGATTTATCAGGTTGTTTTAATCTGTATGCTTGAAAATGTTCATTGTGTCTAATTTCAAAATTTCTACTGGTTTGACCAATATAGACAGCATTCTGGACATTTTACTTACATTGCTTTCTGTTTTAAAGAAAATTGTTGTATTTGTCTTTGAAATATTATTAGAAATATTATTAGAAATATTATTAGAAATATTAACAGTATTTGTGATGGTTTTGTAATTTTGCGTTAGGTGTTGCTTTTTAGTGAATGGACTATCCTTTGGAAAGTAATTTTCTAATTTGTAAAGCATTTTAATAGTTTTATACTATTATTTTGACTTCTATTCACTTTTTTCTATTTTTTATCAATTAATTTATTTGTTACATGTAATGGATAACCGTTGGATGTGGCTATTTGTTTAATTGTATTAATTTCTTTATAAAAGTTATATTTGTTCATGCTGCTAATTTATTTGACATGTGTTGGTTTTCTGTAAATTGAAAAATCTAGTATATTAATTATTGATGAAAATACTCAGATTTAAACAGTTGTTTTAGTATACTTTGACCTGGTCGCTCATGTTTCATTTATGTTGAATTACTGTAATAATACTCGGCACATAATTAATTCAAAATTGAACTACAGAATGAATAATGATTAAAATACAAGCAAATTAATGTACATATTTTGTTAAACTTACTCGTAACGATGACTTCGACCGACTTTTCTGTTTTTCCAGCTATATTTTCTGCAACGCATTTGTAATGACCTGCATTTTCCAGTTTTATATTTTCAATAATCAATCTTCCGTCATCAACTCTTATTTCGCCAGAATCAGATATCTGAAACAAAATAGTTATAGTTATATAACTCCATTAAAAGTATCAATTTGGATTCAATCTAATTTATTCAAGATAATAAATTATTCTGCTTAGAGATCTATTGTGTCCCCTTTCTTCTACTTAGTGGTTGAGGAAATTAACAGACTAGTAGTTCCATTAGACCTATTAGAAATAGAAATGTATGGTTTCTGCAGGCTTCAGCTTTATTCAGTAGTTTCCTGGGCTTTGTGCCTTAAGTTTTTGTATTGCCATGCAATTCATAAGTATGTGAAAGGAGTTTTCTTCTTCCATTCCATACAGAAACTACATTTGTCTTGTTCCATTAATTTGAGCTTTTTGAGGTGCCCATTCAGGTGACAACGTGCTTCACCTCAGTCAAAATAATAATCGGTACCTTTTGCAACACAGTCCACACATTCTAAACACGTGTCATAATGTTTTAACTGTAGGATGGAAGCATGGAAAATTGAAAAAATATATAGGCATTCAATCTAAAATTTTTTGATTCCTCCTTAATTCTTTACTATCTGGTACAATCACACATAACACACTTTCAAATGAACGAGATTATTCAAATTGTACTTCAGACACTGGTACTATCATTAAAACAAATTTGTTTTTTTAACTGGAAATCCATATTGGAAAACTTGATATTTGTATTGTATGAATTGAAAATAATGTTACCGTATGCCTGTGTTGATTTTCCCACCATTTCTTGACCGGTGGCAAACTTTTTGGAGGTAAACAAGTCAGTTGAAATGTGGACCCTTCACCTATTATTTTTCTTGAGTTTTCTGGCAGTGTTGGTTCGAATGAGGTAGGTGAAAACGAATCGATATCTAAAAAAAAATAAACAAAACTTATATAGAACTTCAAAAATACACTGCTTAAAATGTTTCATTGTTTTCGTAAAATTTGGGTCTAATCTTGGAGATCTAAGCTTGGCAACTACAACTTGCCGCAAAACAATTATACATTTAATTGTTAATTGAATAGAAGTTTACTAAAAAACAAATTTTATAGGAATAAATTATGATCTACGAGTTCAACAAAATTCAGGAGTACTGAGTTTGTTTACACTTCTTAGTGTGTCTAGTACGCTTTGGCAACATAGTTCTTGAAATAGCAAAGTAGCAAGGTGCTACTTTTTTTACTTTTTCCAATAAAGCTTGTCTGGAAATTGTTTTTCCAATCCAATCATTGATGTCATAATTTTATATTTACCTACCTTTGAATATAATATTCATATTACTTACATGATAATTTAAGTTCAGCAGTATAACGTTGTGGAACTTCTACAGATTCGCTCTTGATACCAACGCAGGTGTAAAGGCCCTGGTCAGATTCTTCGACGTCGTTAATTTGAAGAGTTCCGTTAGAGTGAATATTTATTCTAAAATAAACATTAAAAAATGTATCTCAATGTAATTGTACAAAAAGTTGGTATTAGTCTTTATAAAACTATGTTTTATAGAGATTCTTCAGTATTGGTAAAACGGGGGTCAATAGAATTTAATATTTCCTATAGTTCAGAAGTCTTTATATAACCAACCTGGGTCGCTAGAGGTACCGAATATTTAAAAGGAGTAAAAGTATTTAAAAAGTCCAGAAGAAACGTACCTATTGCTATTTTCCAGTCTTTGATCTTTAATGTACCATTCAATGACATCTGCATTTTGATAAAAGCATTCCATTATGGCTGTATCACCTTTTCTGATTATTACATCGGAAGGAACCGTTTGAATCAGTGGAGTATTATTTCCTAAAACAATGAATTTTAAAATCTCTCATTTTAACATATTCTACAACTTATTGTAACAAACTTATTGTCAACAACATTTAATTTAATTATCCATTTATCTACAAACAACCACAAACACTATATTAATGGAGCAAATGGCATATTGTATTATAACAGGATACACATACAATTGATATTGATTAATAGCTCAGCGGTGTGAAAAGGTGTGATAGGCAAACATACTCAAAACAATGTGTTTAACATTTTGTTCATATACAATATATACAATCAAAATTTGACTAATACTATTTTGACAGCTAATAGAGAGTGCCCTATGTTAACAGCTGTTTCTTACAGATAAGTGAAAAGGGAGACAGTAGTGGAAATAATAGAGTGTGAATACTTTACTTAGAATTTTCATAGTTTATTATAATTTCATTAAAATTATTGTCGTATGTAAAAATTTTCTCATACACACTTAGCTGTTAACGTCGAAATTGGTATCAAACAGCGAAAAAAACTCTCCCCAATGGGAAGACTCAACAAAGTGTCTCTGGTCTGAATCCCTGGCTATTCGGTTATGGATGGCAATGAAAAGACAGGCTCCTTTATAAAGGAGAGCGGAGCATGTAATTTTATCGGTCCAGAACCTTTAATTGGCATATTTGCAAGACAAAGGAAGAGTTTTAGACTCCTGGCATAATTTACAAAGATTGGTTCCTTAAAAGCCATTGATACATCGTTCGAAACAAGTGTTAGGTAAATACTTGTACCCTTTTGACAGAACCCACATCTCTCTTTCGTTCTGTGGAGAGGTCAATGACTAACAAAATTTTTTCTCCTGTATCATCCGGTCTAGCAACAACCGGATATTTAGCGATTTATTTTTTCTTGACAACGGAAGTAGTACCCTTTTCCGGATACATTTTTAAAAAAATTCTTTATTATCAGAAGCATGGAGTCTTATAAAGTTTGTATTTATATCAATATCCCTTCTATGAAGTTTTTTGGGATACTTTCAATAAAATAAAAATCGTCTGAATAGCAATTATGGAGCATTGTCCAATTGAATCTTTTGTAAAACAAAAAACGTTCTGTAAATTTCACGTTTTCATTATTTAACAAAATTAATACTATTAAAAGTTTAAATTATCTTTGAGTTATTTTAAAATTGAAACTCACCGGCAACAACCAATGCGAAATTCGTCGTTGAATGTTGGATTCCTGCCTCGTTCTTGGCGACACATCTGTAAACACCGTTGTCTGATGCTTCCACAGACTTTATGTGCAACTTTTTCTTTTTAATTTCAAGCCTGGCTGATTTCGTTAAATGGTCTGTGTTCCTGTAATCAAAAATAATGCACGTGAATTTTAGCATTTCGCACAAACCGAACCCTCTTCAAACTGGGAGGATATGCAATTTATTTTTATCTCTACTGTTTTTTAATTATTTGCTTTTTCTCTTTAAAATATAATTGAGCATAAAAAACGCTAAATCATTGGAGAAAAGGTCTATACTCATGAAATTATAAAGGGGGCCAAAAGAAATAAAGCCAACATCCGCGTTCAATTTTTTATCTCTTTTTAATTCAATTTAGTGTTGCATAATTTGACTTATTCGGATATTTATTTTTAAAGCAACTAAGATATTTACTATTTTTTTTATTTAATACAAACATATCCGCACCAACTACTAAGAGTTATTAGCAGAAGGTCTTACAAAAGTAATATGTGTTGTATTTGGTCTATAGATAATTTTTAGACTTTATTATACGAACCAATGTCTTTGCAGTCCTGGATTTATAAATAGACCGTATAGGCCACGGCCTAGGGGCGGCAGATTTCAGAAAAGGGTCACTTGAACTCAGAGGATAAAAGTCAAACACGTTTACTGGTTTTCTCATGGTTTTTTACCGGGCCTAGGGCGGCAGGAAGCCTAAATCCGCCTCTGTTTCTTTGACATATTTAATTAACGCACTCGTGTCTTTGGTGAGCACATCCTTGAATACCACACTTAAATTATTCCGTCTTCTATGTCTAGCATATTCAGGACACTCTAAGATGATGTTTTATTGTAAGAAAAATATGGTGTTCTGGTGCGTAAGGAGTGTGTGCCCTATACACAGTCGGCTTAAGACAACTTGATCTCTTCATTTGTCTGGTATTGATAGACAAAATTCAGCTTGTGGCTTAACTTTTTTGGTTTGGATGTATGATTCCATATTACTTGCCAAGAATTAAATATGTTTTTTGATTGGATTAATGTGGTTAGTGTAACACATTTTTTTGAGTGTAAGGTGCTTCTTCATTAGATAATGTATCTTCAGTTAATTGACCGGCTTTCTCGATTCCTTTTATACCAGATTGAGATGGAATCCATAGAAATGAGACGTTCTTTTGGATAAGATGTATGCTTTTTAGATCACTTTTGTTTCGTGTGACAATAGAATGTGGAGGGCATAGTTGTTTTAAGCCAAGTTACGCTCTCAGTGAATCTGTTATGATAGGAAACTTGGTTGCTGAAGAATCTGTACATTTTTATACTACTTGATATTCTATATTAAAACGGCAGTCAGATGGCAGATTTGATGTTTCCGCAAATGTAAGCTGTTGACCATTGTGGTTTTTTGAAGAATCTCTATAGATTTGCAGAGTTTGAGGGTTTTGTAGGAGACAAGAGTTAGTTGTTTGAATTTCTTTGTGTTTCACCAATTTAATCTGCATTACGATGAAAAAGACTTGATCTTATAAACACTTGATTTTTATAAAGAAGTTAATGTTTTGCTTTAGAATTTGTTAGAGAAGACCTAATATTTTTGAGAGTATGACATGCTAAATTATTCCTAGCATCGTGAGTTATATTCTTTGATATTTGAGTTGAAATTTTGACAAAGTATGTTTTCACGAGAATCTAATTATTTATAAAAGATATATGCCACCGTTAGGGTCGTTTGCCATGAATGGGATTAAAAATCCCTTTTTCACATTGACTTTAGAAACAGTTAGAAATTTTCAAGCGTTAGTTGAAGCATTAGATTTTCTGTAACCATCGGGGAATAAGAAACACTACCGAAAACGATGGAAACATGGTGTGCTAAATATATTATGTCACTACTTTAACTGCAAATTTCTCGGATCTTTACTGCTATAAGGAGGTGCAGTTTTTATTGACCATTTTCAATTTTCTATATAATTATTTCGTTTTATAAATGGTGTCCTTCTCAAATGAAAATATCGATATTTTTTCAAGATTTAATTCTCTATAAAAACTGAACTCGCCCCCTTTACGTCAACGTTTCCTTTTTTTGGAGATGTGTTATTTATTTCTAGAATTTTCAAAACGTGCAATATCCATCTTTTCTAAATACATTTTTCATATATATGATTATAATCCTTTTTCAAGTTCATTGCCCACACGTTTTATTTTTTTGATATTCTGTATGGATCTCACGTAAGATGCGCGGATTCATATCGCAGTAAAACCATACATTTTGGATATTAACGTTGAACGATGCTATTTAGGTAAAATATAGATTCATAATTCGAATCGTTTTCAGAAATTCTGTTTTTTTTTGGTATTTTATTTTAAAAAGCTATCGTTTACAGTGAACCGTTTTTAACCGGGTGAAATTGATGTTTTTCTATTTCCACCATTTCTTCGCTGTAATCTGGAGAAGGTATATTATCAATAGTAATAACCCAAGGACATTGATAATTGTTCGAAAAATTTTTATGACAGCTTGTTGCTTGAAAGCAACAAGCTTGAGAAAGTTGTCATAAAATTTTTGAGCATTTATCCAATGCCCGAGGGTTATTCGGATAGAACATTTTTTGCTAATTCTAGAAAATATGAAATATTTGAAACTTCAAAATCGAAATTAATTAATATGTCTCCATAGCAACGTGAAAATAGCCCATAGTGTTTTATCCACGCAATAAAGTTCAATTTTCCTAAGTGAATAAAATGCAACTAAAACACGAATGCAATACAACGTTTTATCCACAATCACAGTCATTCAGAATCAGATTTCATCAAGAAGTGATTTGACATTTCACTCTGATGGCTGCTGTAAAGTCAAAGATTACTGAAATTATTTAAAAAAAATCATTATTCCACTAGTGTGGGTAAAACTCCAATTATAATGTGATTGTGAATAAATACTTTTTTCACCACTTTTCTTATTGTTTTTCATCTCACCCTTCTCCAGTTATTCGAAGAAATTCCTTCAATCAAAATGAATCAGTATTATCGAATTCCATTATTAATTTCTTCAACTGTATTATTTAAACCAGTCTCACATAAAGACCACAAAGTTGATCAAAAACCTATTTCTTATTATAGGAACAACACTAGTTTTAAATGGAATGATGTAGGAAAATTGGAAAACTGCTGTAAATCACGTACAAAAAGAAGAACAGAAAATGTGGGATTTGGATTACTTAATTGACCAAACTGTCGAACCTCTAGCAATTTCAACAGGATCCGAAAATTTATCTGATTCGGATACCGATAAAGACTGAAAACATTTAAAACCATGACTATATATGACCAGATAACTAACACTATATTTAAAACGCACATTGAGGTAAGTAAATTCTATTGATTTCAAATGTTATGTTCTATTATTTGCAACTAAAACATTTTAGGTGAGTCGCTTATAGGACGCAGTTACAATAGTTTGACATATGGCAACTTTGATATACAATAATTATTATTCTAAATTTAATATTGTTATAAACATGTGATGTTCTTGGGAAGTTTTATAAATAAATATTAAAACATGGTTTACAGAACGCACGTCACTGATCGGTACTTTTACCATCGATATGATAATTTTATCGTTCTATTGTTATTAGAGACAAAACCTAGTGGACTAGAAAAGTCAACTCTGAAACACGTAAAGTCAAATCCAAAAATGTTTTGTTATCATGAAATTTATTTGGGCCAACGGTAGACAATTGCATTTATGATGAGGGTGTCCAGCTGTCAGTCAGTTTACATTTATTTAGTAGCTAGTTTTCTGACTTTTATTTATGTATTGAAAACGTAGGTGTTCGTTTCCGATACACCACTGTATTTATCCCCTTGGAGATAAATTTAAATCAAAGACTCCATAATTTACGTAAACTAGAAACAAATAGTCCCTTCATCAAACGACACGACACACAAATACCGAAAAGTGGTCGGCCGCTTCCGAAAAGAAAACAAAATTAGCGTCCCTAGCTGGCATCCCACTGTTTCCGGTCGTATCGTTGATCAGTGTTACCACTATTAGGGAATTAAGGGGACGATAGATACATACACATTTTGACGCCCTTACTCACCGAAACCACTCGAAATGGACCTCCCCGGATGCATCCAGATGACATCTCAAAACGACGTTGCTGCCCGGCTTTATAAATGACACCGATTCGGGCTCTTGTAGTTGAACTGAGACTTCGTCTATCCCTGAAACAATATAAATACATATTATAATTTTTGGAAATTTAAATTGTTTTTAGGGTTCCGTACCCAAAGGGTAAAAACGGACCCTATTACTAAGACTTCGTAGTCTGTCTGTCTGTCACCTGGCTGTATCTCATGAATCGTAATAGTTAGGCTGTTGAAATTTTCACACATGATGTATTTCTGTTGCCGCTATAACAACAAATACTAAAAATGATGCTTGAAATATTCACAGAATATTGAGTTATATTATTCACTTTGAAAATGAATAATTGAATTAAAATAAAGTTGATATTTAAGGGGGGCTCCCATACCTCAAACGTGATTTTTTTGTTGTTTTGCTCATCACGTCTTGTTTGTTAAGAGCGGAAAGATTGCGAGATCTAAACCACGTTTTCGCCTCCCTTGAACTGCATAAGCCTAATCAAAGGAAAAAGTTGGCGCGGGAGACGGAATAGTCCCTCTATGGCTGTGCACATCCAATTCCGGATCCTTGGGCTGCTGCACCGAGTCTTTCCTGCCAGGTTCCGTACACGATTAGAGTCAATTTAAAAGTAATCTCTTCTCCATTCAGTTTGTGAGATACAGGGTTATTGAGATTGAGGTGTGTTTAGTCTAGTAGTCTTAGTTAAATTAATATTAATATAATTGATGCAGAATAATTGAAAATTTAAATATGCAAATAGTATACATATTTTTATACTTATGTCGTTCAGCATAAATGTTTTTAATTAAGATTTTCAACGGTCTTCAAAAGAAATTTATAATTTAATTCATTATCCCAAGTATGCCTTTGATGTTGAAATTAAAATCCTCTTTGGTAAAAAATGTAGTTCATCTTTTTACCAAAGAAAGAGCACAAATTCATAATACCCTTCTTGAAGAAATGATTATGGCAGTGTAGCTTCGATGTTTGACGTTGTGGGAATAATACGGACGTCAATATTTACCCTGGTTCTACTAAAACCCGTTTTTGTTTGCGTAACATTGAGAAAACTTTGTTTAATCGCTAGAAAGCTTCAAAGAAAAAGTAAACATAAAAAATTAACGACTTAGTAGTAAAAAGCTAAAGATGAAATACTAAGAGGTGTTCTGAAAATAAATCATATGGATCTTGAAAAATAAGTTGAAAGTTTTTACCAAGTAAAAAAAGAGAGGTTTGCTTTTATTTTGATTCGGCTTTAGAGCAATCTCTTCTCTCATTATAAAGGGTGTTTCTAAATCCATGTGAAAAAATTCAGGAGGTGATTGCACGTATAAAATTATTAGGGGATGGGCAATTTGGTCCCCGCTACCTGTTTTAATCCGTTAGAACCCAAACATTTCGATAATCCGACTGGTAATTTCGCCCCCAAATTAAAATATTATAATTAATTTTGCTTCTTAGACATTTTTAGGAAAAAGAGGTAGTTTAGATGGAAATAAAACCCTTGAATTATTATAATTTGCTATCATTTTGCTTTTTAGTTAGTTTGACAGTGAATTGTTGGGAGAAAAGAAATTATGGAGGTGAAATTTATCAAAAGTATTCGTGGCAAGGAATTACTTGTGGTTAACGGTTACAAGTTTAATTTCCACAAAAAACTGAAAACTTTTAAAGAAACTTGTTGGAAATGTACCAACAGAAAATGTGATGCCTGTGTCTATACACTAGGTGCAAGTGCAATATTCGTGATTAAAACTTCATTCGAACCTAACCTTAAATGAATTCCAAATCGAAACTTATATCAAGTTGCAAAGTCTTCATTTGAAACAGTGTAAGAGACCCATGCCATAGAGTTGAAATTAAAACTATTTTTATGTTTTGATTTTATTTCTTCTTTGAACCGAAAGCATATACCTACTTGATTGCGGGGACGAAATTACTTGTAGGGAATTTATACTTGTCAGCCATGGGGACCAAATTACCTTTTGAAATTTCGTGGCCTCATCTTTGGGGACCAAATTACCAACTCCGAATTATTATGGGTCAAAATTTCATCAGCACACTTCCTTCAGAGATATTACCCCTAAAAAGTGCTCTGTATCGCGGTATGTGTTGTTTAGTATGTTATTTAGATCGAGATTTCCTAAAAATATTTTAATTAAGTGCTGGTCAGTTACTTAATTCGAAAATGGGTACTTTTTATACTGAGAAAAAACTGATGCTCAGTGAGAGAAAAACTTTCTTATTTGGTTGTTCGGCATATCAACTCGGTCTTCCAAAATTATTAATTTTTCGTAGTGAGGCATTCTTTTCAGTTCTTTTTACCAAATTTTACTCAAAATTATTTGATTTTCGATAGTCTTTAACACATATTCAAGGACATTAACGCTAGCGAAACGGCGAGTAAAAGCTAGTGTTGCCATAATTCGATCTTCCTTTTATCTCAAGTTGTAGTCTTTTATATACACCTTATATTACTTTTATTCTAAAAGAAATTGAAATTTTTGTTGCTGAAGTCGTCAATAAATTATTGAATGGTTTAATCAAGTCCCAGCCATATCCGATAAAATATTCTTTGATATGTTGATCTACTTCTCGTTTTTTTTTCCTCTTTATAGTCTATATAATAATTTAAAGCCTCGCCCAATAAATAATCGAAAACCTGTTTCGCAAATGAGCTCCATCCGTTTTATGAGGAATTCGAAACAAGCAGAGTATATTAAAGTGCGTATGTGTACAAGCGGCCTTTATGTAACTAAATCTCTTTAATTCAGGTCTGGATTTTGAAATGAACAGAGGATGATGTACGTTTGGCGTGAAATTTAATTTATTAACAAATATATGCAATCATAGGTTTGTTCGTAGAACAGTCAGAGGAATGTGCTTTAAAAAAATGCGTTCACAGAAAAAATTTGGCAGTTGGTGATTTAAAAAAACCTTGTTTAGAAAAATACATTTGCAGTTTCAGATCAGTTGCCAACTATAAGAATAATTCGCTGCCCGGGATCAAATTTTTAGTTAGAATCAAGCGCATTGTGACATATTTCTGGTATTCGGTTTTGAACACAGTTTTTTTGGTTTTGAATACTTTATTTTTATTGCGAAAAAAACAACAAAATAGCAAAACCACTTTCTTCCAAAATACAGTTTAGGTTTGAAAAGTACAAACATACCTTGAACGTCGACCATAAATTCCATTTCGAGTTATTTAATCAAGTAGCTGGGAGTAGATATTTATTATCAAATGTCATGTGTCATGCTCTCTACTGTCAACTTTTTCCACTAGTTCGTAGGACAAAAATTTCCAATCGATTTACAACGAATCACAACCGGAATGTCAGAGTTTGATAAATTTCCAATCGAATGGAAATTCCTATCTACGAACAAACCTATTGGCAACAGATTGAGATATATCGGGATTAATATGTTGTGCTGTTACTCTTCTAGTAGATTTGTTGTTCGAAGGACTGCATCCATAATTTGTTTCAATTTCTCCAATTCTTATATTCTGTGAATGTGACAAATAGACCGTTGAAAATATTTTAAAGGTTGGGTATTTGCAAAGATGTTTCGGAAGAGGGGCATCACGTTCAATGAGATTGAGCGAACAAAATAAAACACTCCACAAAAGTTGGGAAAGTTCATAAATTTTGGAAACTGTTTCAACAAATTTCGATTTTTGGTCACCAAGTGTTTATATCTTATAAATTGAATGTGTTTTCTTTTATGTAAGCGTTTGTTTTCCCGTATGGTAGATTAAAAGTCCTTTTGTACTTTTGCTATTTATTTATAAAAACTATTGTTGTAAAATCACACTTTTACAAGTACCTACCTTCCTTAGTACTCATGTCAGAATGAATATATAATATTTTTATAATAATTATTGCATTTTTCCCGATTTGTTTGTATACAACTTTATTATACCAATAAATCTTTCCTTCTGCCCACATAAAATCAAAACCAGAGTATAAATAAATCTCGTTTAAATAGTCTCTATCGAGAATCTTGCATATCATATTTTTATAACAGACTAATTAACTTCTCAAACGACTTTCTGACATGAGAAAAAAATGCTACGTTCGTTAAAGCCGAACCTGTAAACATTTACAACACATGCAACATGACTAAGTGCCGAGTGCTTATAACGTGCCCTGTATTCTATCTTTGTCTTTATTAAGAAAAGCAAGCCGACTGGTTGGTGGTATTGGCGAGGGACTATCAGAAACGCAAGGATGATAAAATTAATTCGTTCGGTGGTAATTACCGAATTAGAGCCTTTTATGTCGATTGTGAATTTTTCATCAGTGAATATCGCTAGGGCTTCATGCACACAAGGATTATAAAAAAAAAAACACGCAAATACTTTTAGATTTGTTTGGGTTGAATTTGTGATGTATTTTCATGCAAAAATAATATGTTTTCTGAATAGGAGGGATATAATTCCATTCTCTCCCGATAACGGTCTCTTTAGCGTTGCATTTGAACGGTTCAAGTGATGGGTGTGGAGAGAACAAGTTAGGTAGTACCTAAGATGTAAAGAACTGACTCATCATTAACCTATTGCTGTAGAAAAATCGTCGGTACCGGGAATTGAACCTACCGAGTGCTAGTACGAAGCGTTACCACCTACCTCATTTGCTCGGATCTAGATCGGAATTAGACTTAGGTTTTAATAGCATTACAATTCCGACAAATAATACACCAACAATAAGAAGGAAACTTCGCATAAAACCGTGTCTACAGACGCCATGTTTTTAATTAGTCGTCATATGTCATACGATTACATGTTGGCCTCTTTCTTATGGTCTTTACAGATCCCAATTATATTAAAGCTGGCTTGTACATTGAAACTATTTTTTCAAATGATCTATTTCATGTGTATATTGTCAACGAAAAGTGCAGAAGTGGTTACTGAAGGAAAAATACCTATAAGTATAAGTATTTTTCCTAAAATATTTTATCTCTGTGTGATTCTAGTAAAGCTGTAAACATTTATTATGATTCTCAGTGTATGCCATAGTTAGCTGTCACCGTCAAGGTTATTTATTTTGTCCCTTCAACATAAAAGGATTTTCGCCTGACTTCACTTCTTGTTGTTGTGTGTAGGGCGTACATGAACTGCGGACCAAAAACCATAAATGATTTTTAAAATTTGTCATGTGTTTTTAATGACCCATGAATTGCGGACCAAGTCGAAAGGGCCACCTGAAATCAGGAGCGTTTAAATGTAGCTCTTACCAACGTTGCCAAGTGTAGTCCTAAACTAAAACGTTTGTGTTTTGGAAAGTAAAAATATTTTAATAATGATATTTATCACGAATGCATAGATACATTTTCCCTAATCGAAAAATTGAATTGTGTAATTGACAGATTATTATAATAATTTTCAATAATAACCTAACTAAAACCACCCTACCTAACCCCCTACCCTTATCCGAATCGAAAAATTGAATTGTGTAATTGACAGATTATTATAATAATTTTCAATAATAACCTAACTAAAACCACCCTACCTTACCCCCTACCCTAATCCGAATCGAAAAATTTTTCAATATGAACATAAAGAAATTACTAGATATAATTACGTGAAATGTTTGTCCTATATGTATAAAGTAAATAATAAATAAATCTTGGATTTATTAGTACCTACATCAACATATTTATACATTTCCTATATCCCATATATTGTATAGACTATAGTATTTTAGTTGATTAATAAACATATTATAAGCAAAATGTATTTCTTTAAAAACTATAATTTTCTTATTCAAAATAAAAAAATATTGAAATGATAATGGTTTACTATTCCCTAATTTTTACACCTTACCTTTACCCTAGTTGTATAAACTTAAGCTTAGTCCGCAATTCATGGTTTTTAAAAGAGGGGTCTTCTTGGTTTGGTCCGCAGTTCGAGTACGGAATTATTGGAATCAGGTAATCGGTCCGCAATTCGAGGCCGCCGTGTGTGTATTCTTTGATTCTAATTCAAATCAAACAACAATTTTCTTCGGAGACTTGCCGCTGAACTTGAATAAGATTCAAGGTTTTTAGATTATTCAGCTCTGCTTACCTTCTTACCTCCTATTGTTTAAATAAAATTGATTGGGATTATGAAAAATTAACACCCGTTGAAGTTGTTTGTTTCCTATATTTCAATTTTTGTTTTTGAACCGCCCATTCAAGATGTCTACAACCCAAGATGAGTTTATTCTTTATAAAACTTCACGCGAAAAAATGTTAATAAAAAATTCAGTCACGCAAAATGGAAAATCTACTTAATATTCAAATCCATTACTGTCATCTCAAAAATTGGGTCGTGACGTATATTATACATAATAATTTCAGCAGTCATCAGCCTGTAAAATATCCAGAGACTCGGTCGTAGAAGTCATCAGCTCGTAATATCCAGAGACTCGGTCGTTCCTACTCAATTTTCGAGATAACCTCAAAGCTACTTCAACTTCGCAAAGACGCACTTTGAATTTCTAAGGTAGCACAAGAGAAAAAAGCTAAAAATAAAAATAAAGAAAAGTTGCATGTATACGTCTGAATGCGGAACTCAATTTAATACGGCAACTTTTCAAAAGAAACGTGAATAGAGGCAAATTCTAAGGTTTACCTGATGGAGTAATGTGATAAGGATTAAAATACATGATGATATGATAGTCTAGGTATTTTTGGAAACATGCAAAAATGTGCAACCAACCGATACGCATCATTCACATGTAATTAATTGCAAAATACTCAAAAAATACCTCGCCTAGACTAATCCAAATCTACATAAAGTTTGCATTTACTTCCATAATTAGACTTTCAGCAGTTCAAGAAATATTTGACAAATTGAAATTAAGTATTCGCCGATTGGTTGCCCTTAAGACCAGTGCAGTATCTTGCATTGTTTCTGAATTCCTATTCTAAATAACTTTTTCCTTATTTGACTAGTAACTAAAATAATCCTAAACGCAAAATGGACTGCTTCAAGTTATTTAATATAAAGAACTATTTTTTGCCCTCTGGGTTCTGGACGCCTTCATTAACCCGCCACAGAGGTTGGTCAATAACTTTGCTAAAAAAGTAGTTTATAATTTCTCCATGCACCCACACTTCCCAAAAATTCACTAGTTCGAAAATGTATCGTCATTTGTAATTCTTATAATACAATTGACAAACTGTTCCGCTTGATTCGTATTATTTGAAAATTTAGAGGTCGTAGGTTCTCTGAAGAATGAAAGGAAATACCAAGAACCAGACTTGAAGACAGTGAGTTGGATTAATAGTTTTCTGTAAATAGTCGATGTGTATACAGGCACGGCAGCGTAAATATACAAACGTAGACATCAAATCTTTAGCACATGTCCAATAAAAATTGAATCAGTAAACGATGCAGTCTTCAAATGAACCGACTTACAGGTCCGGTCTCTAGTTTTTATTTTATAAATTTTAGTTTTTTAATTACGATCTGATCAATTGTGGTTTTCGCTGCACTGACGGCACTCAGTTCGGACATTCGCCGAAATTTACCTAATGAGTAGAGATATGAAAACTGTCATAGCCTTAGTAGGTAGTTTAAGAAGCACGCAAAGCTAATGGGATTGACAGGCGAAGCCATATGCACGTTCTGTCACATAGAAGAGGAAACTGCAGAGCACATCTTATGTCAGTGCGGCTACCTGGCGAATGTGCAATTTTTTGTACTAGGCGATGAGAAACCACGGGCCAGAAACTATGAAATGTTCAGTCTCGAGACTGATTGCCTACCTAGAAGTAGTCGGGCTGTAATATAGATTTAGAGGACCACAATAGATCTGGAAAGGTCGCAGCGTTATAGGCCAATTAGCCACCTGCTTCTATTTGATTTCTTAAGCTAAAGGATTCCCTACCCTCTAATATAAATAAACATTAACACTATTCTGTAAAACCGCACTATTGTTCTGCACACTTAATTAACGTATGCAGATGGCTTCTTTCTCTCGAGTCTCCTCATCTAGTTGGTGTTGTTGAAAACTGTGAATCGCCCCAGCATTCACGTGGTTCAAGTATCTTTTTTCGTGACCCTTAGCAAACTTTGTAATCATCGCCTGACCAACACTGTCCAAGTCCCGATAAAGGTCTCTGTTTCGGCAGTACCAAGGCACATTGACATCGCTTCTTAGTACTTTGGTTTGAAAGCATTTTGTAACGTGTGTATTGCTTTCCCTGGTACCTACTTTACTAATGTACTTTTCTTTTGTTTTTGCCACATTTCTCAAGTATTTATATTGAAATTAAACAAATTTCTAACAATATATTTTACAATTCGTTAATATCTTTCTATTCTCCAATGCCAATAAGTGTGGATTTATCAAAATAGGTGCGGCAAAAAATTCTCAAGCCGGACCTGGCAAAAGTGTTCTTTTAGGTAATGGAAAGAACATCTTAAGCTCTTAGTGTAAACAGTAAGAATAGTATTTTCTTTTTTATCGCCATCGTGAAAAGTAAAAATAATAAATTCTTTTGAAGCATTCGGAAAAAATTATTGTTTCAAGAATTATAAGTAGGTACTTCGTTTCGGAATTGGTTGACTGTAGCTTCAAAATATTACTATAATAGTATATTTGAAAATAATTGAGAGCATAGCGGTTGAAAAATATTTTTTTCTACAAACGTCAGCAAAAGTATAATTTTTAACGCATGCTGTCAGTGTCTAAAATGCCATTTTATGACACTGGTATTAAAAGTAAATTACTTTTAGCACTAGTGCTAAAAGAGATTCATTATTATGAGAAAATATAAAAACATAATTCAAAATGAAGTGTTTATTCAATTATACACACAATTAGCGAAACTACAATTAGAATAAGAAACTCCATGGCAGCTTCTTCAATTTCCGGCGGTAGAAATTCATTTTCTTGATCACTTTCCATCGAAAAACGAAGAAACGATCAAGAATAATTCGTGATTTATTGACGTTAGTTGTCAACAAAGACAAATCAACGAATTCGGTTTTTGCTTCATGAATAGATTAGATGAAATCTTGGATAGTCCTGTTCATTTCGTCTTGGTTTTCTTTTGTTAGAAGACCAAGACCAATTTTGCTAATCACTAGTGGGTCTATTAGGCACTCCACTGCGACCCGCAAGAGTATATTGTCGCTCCCTCCTATTAATACTTCACTAAACAAAATTCGGCGAAAGTTTATTTGATAATTAATATTTTAGGTCTGAGGTAAAAAGAAAGAGACCCTGACAAACATGCCAAATACCTGACACAAAGTATATGCACTGCAGTTTCATCTTCCAGGCAAAGATGTATAAAGGCCTCTTATTGAACCAATAACGAATCCTGGTAAGTACAAGAACTTCATATTACGTAAATTCGAATTAGATACCTACAACTGCCTGTCTATATTTAAACTATCGTATCCACGCATAAATGTGGTTTTATGCACGGTTATTCTCGTTGTTCGTAGCCCATTCTGTTTTCCAAGTTGCTGGAGATTCGTTTTTCACTGCTGTTTTTGTTTCCTTGCCGACTAACTTTATCGGTTATTCGGAAAGAGTAATAGAATTACTGAAAAATATAAAATCTACCCACCTTCAATTTTATGGTACAACTTGGTGCTCAAAAAATAACCTTTTTCGTTGTCGGATTAAGTCTGATACAAGTTGATAGTCCCAGACCAGACCAGACGTTATAGTTGAAGGGCAATTCGCCTCTCCGAAGACAACCCAAGTGCATGAAAAATTTTAGTTCGCAATGCTTCACTGGTCCATTTTGTTGCAATGTGCGGGTAGATGGCGCTTACGTTGTTACAGAGCTATGGATGGTTCCTAGATCTTATAACTGCTTAAAAAAAGCGCGAATTCGTAGCGGATTAAAAAAGCTTTCGTACTACATTGTTGTTTGAAAAATAATAAGACAAATCAACGCAAAGAATTGTTTATTGATAAATTTAGCTGCAAATATGAAAGTGCGTAAACATATTACATTTATATTATCATAATTAAACTACTGTATGTTTAAATTAGAAAAAAATATTTTCTTGTAAATGTACTCTTCACTATTTCCACAAAGCAAACAAAGCTCTTTTTCTATGAACTTCAAACTGGTCAGAATTCAAATGAAGTCAAATAACTCCAACAAAACAATAAAATAACATATAATGAGAAAAATAAAAGAAAACAATTAATTTTCTAATCAGATACATCAACACAAACATAAACCAAATATGGCGACACAGCGAATGTCAGAGAATACACGAAATTCGCAAATGAGAATGGCCAGAACAGCCAAAGGAATTGCAGCGCTACTACCGCCACCTGTCTCTACCTTGCGGGCAATTGAACAAAGACGTATAAATGGAGTTCCAATGTAGCGGACAAGGAATTCTTCTCATTTTCTCACAGAACTAATTTTTCCGTGCACTTGTGCGTCTCAGGGTTATCGCTCTGGCCTAATGAGTGTTGCAGCTATGAATTATTCAACTGTTCAAAACGTGTCTACCAAAAAATATGATATTGTGGAAAACAAATTCTCAAGAGTCAAATTGTGGACTGGTGAAATCAAGCTGCTCGTCAAATATACTCAACTTATTTCTTTGTTTTTTCAATACACTCGAAAAGATTGAATGTTTTTGGTACAAGAAGCTGTCACATTTATCACTCACAGCAGTTATTATGATTGTTATTAACAATACCGTAAATTTCTGTCGCCTTTGTTATTTTTCTTTCGGTACAATCACATCGCAATAAAGCAAATTGCTGTTTATAAAAAGAAATCTGTCGATAACTAAGATTTTTCCAGTCAGAGCGTATTAACGAGATGTTCGTTAGTGTAGCGCTTTCGACCGATTCGCTGAAACAAGTAACAAGCAACAAGAATCGGGATTTTTTTCTGTATTAGTTGCGTTGAAAGACTTTCGAGGATTATGAACGTCAACGGAACAATTAATAATTATTACTCTCTTTCAAATAAGAAAAAAAACACGACGGATGAGAATGATGAAAGTCGCTTTGGGAGGGTTTTAGTTTAACAAATTGAAGAGTCAATGCGGATGTCGAAAGGGATGTTGTTTCTCGAATATTGAATTCCTTTGAAGGGATACCGGACCGGTGAACAAATTTTAAAGCGTCGAAGATGTGATTAATGAATTCTCTACATTTTCATTGTGTGTGTTTCTTTTTAGATTCCTTCAGCTATAAGGTATCGTGATTATGCTTGGAAATATAAAAGGATTGCTAACCGTTTCTGTTAGTTGATCATGAGAAATTATTTTACCGCAAAGAGAAATTACATACAAAGTGTTTTTTTGGAAAACTGCCAGTGAAAATTACATTGCAGTTTATCGAAAGCGATTTTTAATGTATAGTGCCTGTTGGCATATTCCCATATTTGGTCTACCTTTTGAAGGCCCACCTAACACATGTATCCCATACAAAGGCATCAGTGTACTTGTCCCCATTGTTGTATTTTTCCAAAGGTCTAGTTCTGGCTCAACTAAAGTTGTAGCTGAACCTCTTCTCGCGAGTTCATCAGTTTGTCCATTCCCGGAAATATACCGGTACCCGAACTAATCTTTTTAGTACGGTCTGCCAGTTCATTTAGTCCAGCATTCCTCTACCAGTCCGAATGTTGAAGCCATAAGGCATGTCAGTAGTGTCCGTTAATATGTTTATGTATTTGTTAATTCTGGCTCGTCTCTACAGGTATGTTTTCCAAATGAGAAGGAACATCTTGTGTTAATCATTTCACTATATATTACTGCTCCTGTCCCTTCCCTATTCTTTAACCCGTCTGTGCACTAGATCTCACTTCGGGGTAACGTCAGTCCGCTTGGGTCTTGCCAGTTGCTTCTACGAGTTATCTATACCTTATAATAGGACCAGCGAGTTGTAGTCAAATACTCTGTTTTCATATCTAAAATGGTTTCACTTACGATGTCCTTAATGGATATATGCCCTAATCTAAATATTCCTTGATCCTTCCATTATCACGAGGTGTATTGGGGAACTTCAAATAAGGCTTCTACTATTATTGTTGGTGTGTTTCCCACGTACTCTGTAGTACTTTGGTGTCTTTGTATACCATACCAAAGATGTATATGTTATTATTATACACTGTATATCCAGCGTATCATGTGCGGACTCTTAGCCAATACGTTTCGCCACAAGTTCGCTATCATTAAGGTGGATCTTGTCTATACCGGCTATCATTAAGGTGGATCTTGTCTATACCGTTTTCAATTGTTTGGTCCATGTTAATCTCGAGTCCGTAATTACCAACATCAATCACCATTGGAATCTCTGTACCTTGTACGGATAATGGTCCCAATTCCTTCTTTTCTTATAAGGCACTACATACGTGCAATTTAGTGAGACTTATATTTAAACCCACATTTTCCGTCCATTTTGTATCGTGTAATAATGAATTAAGTTGTGTATTTATTAGAACGAACAAAACAGGCAACCCTAACGGCAATCACTTATAAGTCTACAAACAGACAGTAGTTACTGGATGCTTGGAGAGTATGGTGGGTGAGGAAACAATTCGAAGCGTTATTCCAGTTAAAGATACCTGAAATATTACACAAAATATTTGTACAATAAAATGTATAGCAATGCTGTGATGATAATTTGTTAATTTTCTACTAATTTGGAATTGACACATTTTTCAAATTATGTTGAAGGCTACTTGCATAAATATTTTGTAACAATTTTTTTCAGGAACTTATTCAGTATTCTATTGAGACCAGAGTATAAAAATATATATATAACTAAATATGTCTTGGGATAATCCTCGGTTGCTGGGCTGTTATAACAACATTTTCGTAATCCTTTGAGAAATCCAACAGAAACGAAGAGAAAATAAGAAAAGGCGAAGTGTAGCAAAAACGAATTAGTTCGTCGTTGTGTGTGTGTGTGTGTGACGTCTTGATGTTGAACTTTTGTAACATCTGTAACCTCCACGCGTACCTTTCAGCAAATTTATTTATTATTTTTCATTTTCTCATTTTCTTTTGACTGCACTTTCTTCCTCCGGTCGCAATTTTTTGAAGTGAAACTTCTTAAATCGCGATTCGATAATCAGATAATCTATAAGTGGGTGAGAATTGAGAGTACATTTTCAAGAATACGTCATGTAAGTTTATGAACAATTCATTACAAGATGGAGAAGAAAGATGACGCAAAAAGATGCTGGCATTATTTGCATCTCACCATATAAACGTACCGGGCAGTTGTAGGTGTGTTGGTTCGAATCAATCCAAAGTTAAAAATAAAAATATTGGAAAGAGCAACGTATTGTCTTTTTGGTAAATTGACTTTTATCACGTTTACAGTGCTGCACGCGCAATGTTCCAGTTTGTTGGAAATTCATTTCGAAAATAGCATTTTCTATTCAATAACGTTTTTCTACTTACTACTCTCTCTTCTACTTACTCATACTGCTTTAATTCTAATATTTTACGGAGTTCTATGTACCCGGCGGAAGGTTGTAATAACGTATTAGTTTATGGTATAATAGGTTTGTCCCAACAACAATCGGGAAATAACTGGGCATATCCAAAGACGAGTTTACTTTTGGGTAATTCCTACCAATGATTTTAATGGTCGACTATTCTGACAGTGATTGTTGTTGGAACAAAACTATTATAGTGGGTGGATAACATCACATGAATTTTTTTTCTGTTATTGGATGTTTACGATAATAAAACTAAATTGAAAATTTTTATTGTTAATTTTTTTTTAAGAATTGTGCTGAAGAAATCAATGTTGTTACACAAGTGCAGAACTTTAGCAGCCCTAGACTAGCCGCAGATGCACGAGCGAGCGTAGCGAAAACTGGGACATTCACTACCGTTTAGATGAAACGTCAAAATTACAAGTGACAGATGGTGAAAAACCTCAAAAATGTTTTAATATTTTGTAGTGTGAGCTCAAGATTAAAAATAATTATTTCTTAAATTTTTGTCTTATTTATTAATTCCTGATAATTCCGATAGATGGCGCCACTATCGCGGGGAATTCCAGCACAGCAGCGCCATCTATCGGAATACCCCCGAACTATATGTAATTGGTTCAAGAGGATTCCGATAGATGGCGCCACTATCGCGGGGGAATTCCAGCACAGCAGCGCCATCTATCGGAATACCCCCGAACTATATGAAATTAGTTCAAGAGGATTCCGATAGATGACGCCACTATCGCGGGGAATTCCAGCACAGCAGCGCCATCTATCGGAATACCTTTGAACTATACAAAATTAGTTCCCGAGGATTCCGATAGATGGCGCCACTATCGCAGGGAATTCCAGCACAGCAGCGCCATCTATCGGAATACCTCCGAACTATACAAAATTAGTTTCCGAGGATTCCGATAGATGGCGCCACTATAGCGGGGAATCCCAGCACTGCAATGCCATCTTTCGGAATACCTCCGAACTATACAAAATTAGTTTCCGATGATTCCGATAGATGGCGCCACTATAGCGGGGAATCCCAGCACTGCAATGCCATCTTTCGGAATATCGTTGAACTATATGAAATTAGTTCAAGAGGATTCCGATAGATGCCGCTACTATCGCGGGGAATCCCAATACCACACCGCCATCTATCGGAATACCGTTGAACTATATGAACTTAGTTCTAGAGGATTCCGATAGATGGCGCCACTATCCTGGGGAATACCAGCACATTAGCGCCATCTGCCGGAACACTTCCGAATTATACAAAATTAGTTCCCGAGGATTCCGATAGATGGCGCCACTATCGCAGGGAATTCCAGCACAGCAGCGCCATCTATCGGAATACCTCCGAACTATACAAAATTAGTTTCCGAGGATTCCGATAGATGGCGCCACTATAGCGGGGAATCCCAGCACTGCAATGCCATCTTTCGGAATACCTCCGAACTATACAAAATTAGTTTCCGATGATTCCGATAGATGGCGCCACTATAGCGGGGAATCCCAGCACTGCAATGCCATCTTTCGGAATATCGTTGAACTATATGAAATTAGTTCAAGAGGATTCCGATAGATGCCGCTACTATCGCGGGGAATCCCAATACCACACCGCCATCTATCGGAATACCGTTGAACTATATGAACTTAGTTCTAGAGGATTCCGATAGATGGCGCCACTATCCTGGGGAATACCAGCACATTAGCGCCATCTGCCGGAACACTTCCGAATTATATAAAATTCGTTCCCAAGGATTCCGATAGATGGCGCCACTATCGTGGGGAATCCCAGCACAACAGCGTCGTCTAACGGAAACCTCTGAACTAAATATTTTTTCACCTATGATTAGAAAACTTTGAAAACGTAGGCCATCTTTCAGGATTATGTGGATTACAAGTGTTTGTTAATAATGGTTAATAAAACACCGAAATTTACATGCAAAATTTTATTGGCACGGTTTTTTTTAAAGGAGCCGTCATTTCACCGGCACCACCTCAGCAACCTGGGCTTATTGTTCTGACTACAGGCTATTCAGCCAATCCGTTCCCTGTATTAGGGCATACAGGTTCTTTACTGGTTGGTTGTAGAAGTCATTTGGGGTCTTCCATACAGTTTCTGCTTCCTGTGGTCCAGCGAAATTATTGGCACGGTTAAATATCCTTTATAACAGCTACATTTTGGTGGGAAAACTAGAAAAGTTCTTATGTTTAAACAAATTTCTTTAATCTAGAACAGAAAGCACCTGTAAAATAATAGGTTGGCCAAGTTTTCGCATCATCTGTAATTGAAATGTTTAAAAAATTGTAATAACTGTCAATCTTCTATATAGCAGTCTCCAATTGTTGATCCCTTATACTGTGCATTCCGCACGTATCTAAATGAAGGTTTCTTTCTATCTTCATTCCACATAATCTACATTCTTCTTACCTCACAAGTTCAAGATTTTCCAACTGTCGATACAGGTATGTGAACATAGTAGCACGCCAGGCACACTGGAAGGAAACGAAATAGCGAATTAATTAGCAGGTTAATGCTGATTTTAGAACCGGATCACTTTTGATGAATTATCATAAGAAATGAGGAAAATTAAAAAATAATAGAAGTATGTGCTATTGGATAGTTCTGGCAGGTCAGAATGAATGAAATAAAGTGAGACAACACTAGGAAAACATATCTCTGTATTTCAGTCAGAGATTTATGCCACCCTACAACGTGCCAGAATGAACCAATACAGGATTGTCTCCTAGGACAAACATATTAGCTGACAGCCAGGCAAACCTGGCTGCTCCAAATAGTCGCAAAGTATCATCCAAATTGGTGGATGAATGCCAGAAAGAACTGGGTGAAAATTAGTGTGGGTTCCAAGTAATAATTATATGTCCTTGGGTGGTCCGAGGACAAAAATGGTTACAAAGCCAACAGTTGACGACACTCCAAAGCAGGTGCTGGGCAAACAATTTTCGGAGGTCAATGAAACATAATATAGCACACATCCAGTGGACCTATATCGTCTACTCAAGGTTCGGAGATAATTGGGCGGGTGGACTAAATGTGGGAGTAGAGTATTGGAGTGGAAAGAATGTAAGTTTTGTGGAATGGAAGAAGACACCTTTCATTCACATTCTTGCTAAATGCGAGTGATTACATAATCTCAGGACACAATACCTGAGAGGCTACTTGATAGAAGAGATGGACAACTGAGTGAGTAGACCTTCCCGAGAGAGCACATACTATTTTGTCTTTATTTTACCTGGTTACTCTGTCACTGCAATGACAAAATATCTTTTCTCTCGGTCAAGAATTTAGCCCCAGATATCTCGAAATTCCTTCAAGGAATCGGAATAAAGGAACTACTAGACACCGAGACTTTCCTCATGAAGTGAGTAGAAGAAGTGGAACATTTTATATAGCACTCTTCACAATAGGCATGATTGTTTTCATTCAGTTAGCTTGGGAACGACTTCCTAACGTCAACGTTTTTTTGTCCATGGGATTTCATTCCAGTTTGTCACAAAAATTTCAAAATTATCTTTCTTTGATGTAAGTACTTATTCAACCGACTGGTAACCAGCCGCCAGTATTTTTTTCGTTTTGATATTAAATCAAAGAAAACCACATAGAGCAGAATCCTTTGATTAGTTAAGCACGAAGAACATAATAGCTACTTCTTTAATAACAACCTTTTACTTTTTAACTCGCGGTTCACCGTGTTGAGCACTTTGTTTTGAAATTAATATCTAAATTTCAAAACGTGATGTTTAACTGTTCGAATGATTATTGTGTAGTTGAAAATTACAATTGTTATGGGTTATTAAGTTATCTTTCAAGCTTGTGATTAATCGTTTCTATTTAAATGATTTCAGTATAAATTATTAATGACCCTTCTACCGGGGAGTGTTGAAACATCTCGTAAAGATATCGGTATAGTTGAAACGAATTAAGAAAAACACACAGTCATCAATTAGTTATCCTTATCTCACTTTAATATATACACATCTCGTTGCGTTGGTCTTTGTCGGGTATGACGCTGTGTTTTTCTTAGTTGGTTTAAACTCTAGTACTCGATCATCATCTAAAAGACTATAATTTTGTTGGTAATCCAAAAATTTGTATCTGTAATATATTTTGATTTTTGACAAATGCACTGAGTGGTACAGTGCATTCAAAAGAGTTAGGTAGAGATGTGGTGGAAGATTTGCTCAGTCTGGGTAGCCCTCAACGTCTTCAAGTGACGCTCTGATTTAATTAAAGTACTTCGTCTAGCTTTAATCTCCTAACGAGGCTTCATAGCCTACACAAAGGCTTTTTGAGATAGCTTGTAGCCTTTGGTTTTTCCTTTCCAAGTTCTAGAAAACGCAGTCTTGCGAGGCCTTCACAGTGGCACAACATATGTTCTGCCGATTCCTCTTCCTCTTGACAGAACCTCCAAAGGTCTGTTTATGCCAATTTTATAACACTCATATGACTGTTGAGTCTGCAGTGTAGTATCAGTAAACCTACTATGATTCTAACAGCCTTTCGGCTTTCTAGCAGCAAATCCTCTGTTACTTTGGCCGATGGTCATTTGATGAACTGTTTGGCCTGTCTTTGTTCAGGGGTTGTCCTCGACAATTCCAAAAACTTAGTTTGCTTCCATTTTTCAATGGCTGCCTTTTTGTATGTGTTCGGGGCCTATGCTCCTTCTCGAGCCAGTTCGTCAGCTTCTTCATTGCTCTTATGTCCTTTGAGCCCTGGTACCCTGGCCAGAAATAGACTTGCTAGCTCAGATAGGGCACGCACGCAGTCCCATACCAGTCGTGAATTGACCTTGCAAGAATCTAGTGCAGCCTGGGCTGTTCGAGTAAATAACAATTGTTTTGTTATTCACTCCCTGCCTGACTATTTCTCTTGCACAGTGTTCGATGGCAGTTACTTCCGCCTGGAACACTGTGGCATAGATTCCTAAACTTATGTGGATTCTTAGAGAGATAGCCACTGTAATTTCTTTGTCTTATGGAACTCCGACTCCACATTTATAAAACTCATTGTAACTGCTGATAGAACCTGGTGATTATTCAATAAGCCTTGAAATGGCGCCTTCCAACTAAGAGGAAACTGGAAATAAAATATGATCTGTGTTGAGCGTTTGAGAAAATTATCAAATGGCACCAAAACTCTTCTAAGTCGCACCACAAGCCTAACCTAACCTACGTCCTCCTCATTCACATTACTTGTTGTTATTGTATTCTAGTAAAGTCTAATTATTTTCGAGTGAACGTTCTAGAAAGTACCACTATAATTTTTGGAATCTAGGGATAAAAACGTAAAATAGTTTTACTTTCTGCCATGCGTCCGCTTGTAGAAAGTTTTTCCAGCAGCTGCCTAAACACTGTGCTATCAATCAATTTGCTCTAGGAAGGAAAACGGTCAGTGACTGTCCGCATTAGTTTGAAACTTTCTGGTTTTGATTCGCTCAACAATTGTTTTATAAGTTTTAAATTTTCTTATTATCTGCAACTTTTATGTAGATAATTTTTCGATTTAATCACGTTTAACTTTGAAAACACTTTCAACTTCTAACCATTCTTACCATTTCAAAGTTTCACTTCATCTTTTGTTTAATTTTTATTTAGTCTTTGCCTGCTATTAATTTTTTGGTTCAAAAACTCGTCACTATGTCTGAGAACACAAATATAGTTGAATATTTTTTAAAAATAATTGCTTGATATTCATAGATTATATTAAAATTAAGATGAAAACCAAATTACTCGTTTTGTTTTAAATACCTGAATTTTTTTTTTCTATAAATCATTTTCTTCAACACCATATTTAGTGTCATAAGAAAATCGTGATCATATCCACAACGATCTCTTCTCTTTTCATCGTCGAGTATCCACAACACTTTTATGTTTTATTAAAAATTTTCAAGTCACCTTTTAAATTGTTCAATTTACGTTTTCTGTAAAATACAAATATTTTTATGACCGGCTCATTTAAAGTAAACGGTATAACTTTTAAAAGCAATTTTTACATAAACGTTTCATTATTGTCTACCACTCGAAATATTCCTTCTACTAACTTCGTTATTTTATTTATTCCTTTTCTGATCTCCGTCACGCTTGAAATCATTAAAAAATGCATGGCAGCTTAGGTCCTTTGGTCTAAAAATAACGTATCTTCAAGTTACGATTACTATTACTTCGTTTACGTGTAAAAACATTCATTTCCACGCTTCTACGCATCTTCTTATTCGTGTGTAAAATGGCTTTTCTCAAAAATAGTCCGGTGAATCTACAATTAAATGAATTAAGTGAAATCAGTAGAATATTTTTAAGATATAACTTAATAAATAGTGAATTAGCCCGCATACATTGGAAAAAGTATTATCAAAATATCGTAAGAACAAACAGCAATCAGTATTTCCATTTATATCCTCAACTCCCCAGTAAAAGTAACCTCTTAAATTTAGATTATGGCAAAAGACATCGGGGAATTCTCACACGTTTAAAAGTGAATCATGGACGTTTTCAGACTCATCTACACAAAATAGTTTTTTTTGAACACACCTTATTGTACTTTCGATAATTAGCTGATCTTTATGCTTTTTGTGCTCTTGGTTGTGCCGTTTATGTGAAGAGACCAGCGGCCCTTATCAGGCTCAACAGTCTTTTCGCTAGGTCCTTCTTGGAGAAATCCTCCATTGGAAGTTCTAGTCCTAGGAGTCTATATCTCCATTGAGATAATGCTTCACAATCGAAGATAATGTTAGAGGCTGTTTCCTTCTCTTCCATGCACAACCGACAGATATGTTCCTTCCTATATATGCCGATTGTGTGCATGTGCTTCCTTAGAGTACAGTGACCGGTGAGTAAATCCGTCACTATCCTTATTTGGGCCCTGCTAAGGTTTAGTATTTCATTGGTCAGCGTCTCCAAGGGTTTTATGACCAAGAGTTTGCTGTGTTCCTGTTTTGGCACGTGTCTCCAGTACGACTGGTATTTAGTTTGAGTCCACCGAGATATACAACCACGTGCAGCAGTTTTCGATATTCCAAATACTGGTTCAGGACCAGTGAATGCAGTCTCAGACCCTAGCTTTGCTAGGATGTCTGCCTTTTCATTTCCTACAACAGAACTTTATAATTCCCTCATCTCCTACAACTTTTCCATTCCTGTTAATTTATGTTCACTTCTGGCGAAAAACGAAAAGGCTATTTTAACCTACTTATAAGGTTTATTACTGATTCTAAATTGGAAATATAGACTTTTCCTTCTGATTAATTTCTATACTCCCAGTGTTAATGGACACCGTTCGAGACCATCTCTCTCACACGCACATACACAAGATATAACCGAACAAAAATGAAAATAAACTAAATATAGAAATCAAACAAGAAGATGTAGAAACATACAAAAGGCGAAATTAATCACTCAATAACATAAATGGCAATACTGTTGACAGACTCATGATTTCTAATGATGATCACCATTTAAATAAATGACACTATTAGTAAATCCTAAACCATTTTATTAACAATAGGAAGCAATGTTCAAAATTAAGGACAGTTAAAAACAACTCGTATACAAAATTACATGCACAAATTTAGAAACATTTCTTGCTTAGTCTATAAATACCTTTTCCCCGAGTGGTTGGCGTAGCCAGTCGACAACTCCGTGAGTTCAATTTAACCCCCGAGAGTGGTCATAAACAACATCGCTGCTGTTACATCCCTATTGCAGAGGGTGTTGGAACGCCTCTGTAATTTATGACTTTCGTGTGCGGTGTTGTCAAACAAATCATTTTAGTGAATTGTTAAGTAAAAACAACTGCATACAACAACAGCTGCATACATTTGTATACGAGTTATGTTAATACACGAATACTAATCAAGAAATTACTTAAAATGCATTTAAAAACAAAAATAATATACGCATCTGGGATTTCACAAAATTATATAAACCATTTCATCAGAACATATGGGTTCAACTAATAACCAGTATAGAGGCAGAATAGTTGCAGTTTTTCCTCAAATGACAAAACTGATAATCATTGAAATTAAAAAAAAATGATAAGAGCCAATTCTGTCATATAATGCCCTCACCTTGCTCATAGTTTTTTGATGGCTCGTTTAAACTAAGGCTTTTAAAAATATTCTCAGAAATAAAAATCAAGAGGTTCTATCAAGGCATCCACAATTCATAGTATGTACCTCTGGTATGTCAGGGCATAACGGGTTACATGAGAAATACTTCTACAGAAGCAGTAATATTAGACTATTTGGCAGACTTCGTCTGTGTACGGAGGAGTTGAAAATCTGACGAACTTACAGAAGATAGGTTAGAGGACACACAGCGTGAACCAGGACATATTCTTGGTTAAATGTATACTATATACATGCGAGAGACTTGATCGTAAAAGACAATCACTGCAAGGCGACTATATAGCAAACACCCAGCTAAAAACTTTACAGAGGGTAGGGGTGCTTGACTGTGTGATATGAAAAAGCACAAGCAAAAGGGGATAGAGGTGCTGGACTGTTCAATATGAAAAAGCATAAGCAAAATACATCACTGTGGGTGAAGTGTTATCAGAGACTTCGTCAAACGGGCTCGATGAAAGAAAATTGGTAAAGTTTCTCCAAAAACAAAGGAAAAAGTCGACACATGTATTCACCATTTCTACAATAGGGAACTTGCCAAAAAAATAAAATCATTTAAAAACAATTAAAATCGTAAGATATTATCATAAGGAACTTCGTAGAAAAAGAAAAATTCTAATAACGATTAAATTACCTGAGAAATAAAGGGTTAAAATTTGAATAATTTGAACTGCTCTTAAAACGCGCTGCCATTGGTTGTGACGTCAGACCGCACTTTTCGAGTCAGGCGATTGTGAACCGACAACTCAAACAACACTTAAAAACTGAGAAACTAACGTTAACGATTCGAATTCGATAAAAAATCAATAATGCTTCAAATGGCTGTTTCTGCGGTTACCGATGCGCGAGGTGCGGTGTGACGTCACAGCCGCTGCCGCGCATTTTTCTTCGTTTGAATACACCCGGTGGCGATTCCAACTTTAATTATTTATTGTGAAATAAGTATTGCGATCTAAGGACTGATATTTGGTATAATGTGTTTTCATATATAAACACACATTTTAGTAGAATAAAAAAAAAATGGGCAAGTTCCCTATTGATTTTGGATAAACGCATTTACGCATTTATATTATTGTCAAAATTGACTGAAACATTTCGAGTTGCAGGAAGTCATTCCTATACATATAAAAGCAGATGATGTAATCCTAATTTTTTTAAACACCTATCTATACTTTTTTTTCAATATCTCGTTTCAAATTATCTTTAACAGGAACATTGATTTTTTTTTAAATTATTAAATGGTTTTAATTAGTGAATAAATTTTGTTGGCAACACCGCAAGTTAAAAAACCCATTTTGCAGAAATTATACGCGAGTTGAAATACTCTAGAGAGTCGGAGGTGCTACGCCTCTGTATTTTACGAGCTTTTGGCAGACATAACGACGCTGCTACCAACGAGCGTTGAATCGCGGCAAAACGTGCGGAGAAACATCGTGCCGCGCGAAGCGTCGAGACGTCGACCGGCTGGCTGCGTGCGCCAGAAGCTATAAAACTTTACGACCAAAGCATCGACCCGTTGCCGTAGTAACGCGCAATGGTTCATTGTTAATTCGACTCGGTTTTCTAGTTTTTAATAGTCTCTAATCATGATACTGATTTCATATGGATTTTCTCGAATAAACTAAAAATCTCAATGACAAAAATTATTGTAGTTACTATTTTAGGGTTGTCTGCTCTTATAGGAAAATAATATATATGAGGTACTCGAATCCTAAAAAACTAAAAAAAATAAACGATTGTAGTCATATGTATTCAGATATCTGTGGACTTGGCCTTGTTCGTAGTTAGTGTAAAGCCAGCCTTACATAGTATTCAGTTTCATCGGTTGGTAATAGATTCTTAGCGGAAGTGGATAATGCTTTAAATGTCAATTGTCATTCGAGAAGATTCGGGATATTATGGTTTTGTTCGTAGAGGGGGGACATGTGGTTTTTTATGAAATAAGAAATAAAGTTCAACTGTTGTTTAAGTATGGCAATTTAATTTATCATCGGCATCCTGATCCCTACACGATCACATTTTTTTTATCTCAAAATATCAAATATTTACAATTTAATAGGGAGAAATTCATTTATCTGTTAAAACTGACTTTCCAACAATAAACTTGCTAACTTGCAACAACTCGTTACGCACAAAAATACTAATTGTTATATAACTTTGGTCGCTTTACGCGTTGCCTCTCGCGGAGTTGGGAGGGTGCGATGGTCGAAGACTGTCTATAGTAATGGGCGACAGGTAACTTTGTCTCCTGACATCTACCTATACCAGTTCTCCACACCACAAGACTACCAAATAATAAAAGCCGGGTGTTCCATACCCAAGTTTTAGTTTATTTACCGATATATGGGATCTACCCGGTGTGTAATTTACATACAATCAGAGTCGGACCGTGACCTTTGGGGGCCCCACGACATTATATAAATTAGGCATTGTTCCTAAAAAATATTTTATGCGGGAAAATTTAACATTCGAAACTTCACTTATTTCAAGCGAAAATACATTATAAATTTAGGTAAAAGTAATTAAAATAAACAGGCACCTTCTTTATCTTTGGTGAACAAAAGGTGACAGGGAGGAAAAACGAAAGAAAATTAGAAATACATTTTATATGTCATTGTTATCTCGGGTTTTTTATTTGTATTTTTTTTACTAATTTATTATTTTATTATTACTTTGTTTGTATGCATCTTCCCCTGGGCTTCAGCCCATCAAGCCTGTCGCAACCACGACTATGTATATAAATGTATGTAAATGACCAACTGCTCCTTTTTCACAAGTATGTGATTAAGACGTCCAGTAATACTATTGTAGGTACAAAAAATATGAAAAATGATAACCAAAAACCAACGTAACATTTATGCCCGGTTGCAAGAACGCTAATCAAATCTCTCATCATGTGATGGTTGATTAAAAAATTATGAACCATCAATGGGAACCCGATTTCACGAAAAAAATAATGGTCGATTAATTGTTCATCATTGCAGGTACCTATCCGTTGCATTTTGATTGTGTAAATGATGGTTGATTTGAAGAATTAACGAGTTATTATTTCATTGATTAGCCGTTAATCATTCATCATTTTTAATAAGCGTTCTTGCAACCGGGCATTATTCTTTTACATGAAAAGTCATTCTGACATTCAACAACAAATCTATGTACATATATATGGCGTTGATAACTAGAGTGAACGCATGTGATTGATATAATAAGTCTATAAGATATAAATATTATTCATGCTACGACAAACCACTCATTTATAAGTATTAGCACAAAGCACATAAACATTAATACCCAGTTGATGATTTCATTACTATGAAATCTCAACAAAGCCCATACGTAGATCCGGCCCTGCATACAATTGAATAACAAAAAATATATATAGATAATACGAAAACCCAATAATTATACCCCTATATCCTATCGGCTATTTATTACAAAAAAACTAAGCCAATAGTGAAAACCCATACAAAATTACATTGCCTCAAATGAGACAAAGAAAACTTTTCACTTATTAAGCTGAATAAGTGTGCCACTTTCTGTTAGTAGCGACAAATATAAAAAGAGAACAAAAAACCTGTCAGGGCACATCCCAAATATAAAAAAATAATACTTTATGCTTACCGAATCGCCAGATCGAGTTTCAATATTTGGTAAAAGGTGTTATATTGCCAATTATGAGATACAAGCCTACTTTCATCCTCTTTAATCCTGATGCCTCACCAATATATACATTTTAGTTACCTATATATAAAAATATAAATCGATAAGGGAGCTTCTAGGAACAAGTTACTCTTATAGACGAGTTAGACAAGAACCACCTGATTGATTGGGTTAAAATATTGAGCAAAAGTTTCTTCAAATACTTACATTAATATCACTTTGAAAATTTGCCATGCCTCCAAGCAACAAAATGGCTTCCTGCTACAGGTCATTAATCAAATAATCCCATAATATGGTATACCCACGGGTCTAAAAACTCCAAAAATTCTCAACAAATCCTCCAAACTACCCGGGAAATAATTTGTTACCGATTAGATGTTCCCCGTTGGGTGAAAAATTATAATTTCAACTAAATATGATAACTGTAAAATTTAATGACTACTCATTTCTTTGTACCCGCGACTAGTGAGTTCTCGAAGTACCAAATCTCCCTTGCTCGAGTCGACCCACCAATCAAAAGTCCTTTCCAAATGACAAGAACAACCACAACCAATAGTTTCAAAGATATTTCCTTATCCCAAGAATTTCAACAGTGGAGCATGCGTTAGTTGCGTTCTTTTCAACACTCCGAGTAAAAGTGTTCAAGAATCACCTATTCAAATTACGCATTTCACACTAATACCTGCTTGCAGAACAACGAATTGATTACACCATTGGGATAATTCAATAGTGAAAATCGATTTAACGAGTGAAGGTGCTCGTGTGTCGACGAATGATTCGCGTAAATCGCGGACAGCAGTGAGTTTACCCTCTCAGGTTTTTCGTGGAGGAGAACCCAAATCTTCCTTCCACGTCCCGAGTACAATAAACAGCCACACCTAAATACAGTAGAATGAATTACGTAAATCGCGGACTGAAGTGGATTTACCCACTCGTACTCTCAGGTTTTTCATGGGTACAAGGAGAATCCAAATTATCCTTGATAAACCGACACTGTAAGTATCGACAAATACCAAACTCTCTGACGAGAAATCGAATAGTACTTAATCAATACATTTAAAATCGATTAAACTGTCAACTAATTATTAGTAAGGTTCTGATTGAACGTAAATAAATATGTTATTAAGAATTTATAATCTAGATACAAAGGTACATTTCAACCTAGTGAACAATTTGTCTTTATACAAGATGTCAAACACTAGTCCATTGTGTGATGCGACATTACAATGATATACAGGGTAAAGTCTGAATACTAACAAAGTTATAACTGCAACTAAAACGTAGACTTTTTCTCGTTATAATGAAAAAACTTACGTAACGATAGGATAAGATAAGATAAAGTCGATGGCTGAGCTCAAAGAACTAGTGTTCAGTTTAAACGACTTTTCAATTTTCGTTCTTAAAATATTAAATTAAGTGGATACCTACGTCTGGATTATATTGGTTAATTAATATTATGTATTTTATTTTCTTTAGACGTAATATAGTAAGGTGAATTGACTGTTGCCCGTGTACACTGTACGGAAAAATTCAGAAGCTGTATTTTGAAGCACGTGCTTACGGGTACAATATAAGTGCCTATCCAGAGTGTACAGTCAGCGATTGACATGTTCTGAATTTTGATAATGCTGAACGTAGAACTTGCAAGAGATGTCTCTGTCGGTGAAGACCCCTTCGGACGAACATTGTAGTGGCACGACGACGGTTTTATTTTATTTTTTGTAGACCAAGAGGTTTTTTTAAACAAAATAAAAGTATTTATAAGAAGATGTGACTGAATGTTTACAAATATCTCACATGAAACTTATCGATAAACATAGACTAAATTTGGAAAATTGTTTCAAATTATTTAGTTTTGACATGAAATAATATCATTTAGAAATAGAAAAAACTTCGGTCTCCCTACACCGAAAGGTAGAAGGGAATTTGATATATAAAAACGTCGGTAGGTGATCGTTTATCTGAATACAATGCTATAGTTTGTATAAAGTCAGAGGGAATAAAAAAATAATAATTTCAAATTTCAGTTCACTTTTACTTTAGTTAAACTATAGAATTTGGTGTTTATTTATTAATCATTAGAAAAGAACAGAAGAAACTGGTTTCTTTCAACGCTCTATCAGTCTTTCTGGTTAAATCTGGGTTGGAAATCCAGGATTATTTTGTTTTTCTGTACACCAAATTGGCTTTACTCTTATAGCTTTTTTTATTCGGTTATTTAACGTCGGCCTATTTCTGCGACTGCATTCCACTCCTAAGTGGAAATTTTGCCGAACCCACTAGTGATCCAACCAGTGGTAGAGTTCTTTATCGAGCCCAACACCCATGGACTCGGGACCTCGGTTTTACGTCTCCTCCTAAAGACGACATATCTAACACATGGGCTGAAAAGTTCCGGGCCTAATAAAGAAATAGTAGTTTGTACAACTAGTGCGCAAAGCGTCACTTTTCCCACGAGCGTAGGAGTGTCGCAAATCTAGCGAGTGGGAAAAGAAATTTGCGTACAAGTTATACACAATATTTTTTCTACAACCACATTTATTAATGAAATAAAAACAGAAATTTATATAGGTATTTTATCAAAACTTTGTACAGAAAGAACATACAAAATGAAAATTTAATATAGAAAAATCAGTTGAGTGTATGTTTAATAGTGAATAGTGAATAATGAATAAATAAATAATCAAATAAATAGTTTACTTATTTTTGGTTTAAATTTAAAAATTTTACACCCAGAAATTCACTAAGTAGGTATAATGAATATGTTGAATTGTCAAAAAAAGTTGACAGGTCATGGTAGCTTTGTTTGACATTTCGGTGCGGAAAAGTGCCATAACGTGTACTTTTCGCATTACTTTTCCAACAGTTATCAAAGGAATTAAGAAAAGGCCTGCTTTGCGTATAGAAATTCGTGTAGAAAAGCGTGTTTTGCATAGTGGTTGTTGGAAAAAGTATTTTTCCAATTTGAATGAACCCACTATTAATTACAGATCTAATCTGTCTAGTTGTTCGCATGGTTCACTTATGTGATCTATTCTGTTCCCTTTCTTCTACTTAGTTCATAAGGGAGATTTGCGGCACTCGCCTTACGGCTCGTGCCACTTTTCCGCACTAGTGCAGAAAACTAAAAAAATCAAAAAAAGTATACACATTTGTCACACATGATAATACCAAATTTAGGAGAACGCGTCATTTTCATTATAACAGCGTTCCTAACTCGTGCGGAAAAGTTGAACTTTCCGCAATAGTTAGGAAATATTACCTAAACTAAACCTTTCGATATTTTGTAATGCAATCGTTAAGGTTTATTTTGTTCAAAGACACAATTTTGATAAATTCTACTTTGCAGCTAAATGGTTTATCAAATAAATTTTTTTATAGCACACGTTTTGCTATTGTTTTTTATTTTATTTCGACAGTCTGGAAGTTTCTGCAATCCCAGGAAATTTAATAGAAATTTTATGATAGCAGATGAGGCTAAAGACCCTGTGAAAAATTTATTACTTCAGAGTTTTATAGAATAATCGAATTCTATATGACACAGACGATACCGACATACTATCTGTACTGAACAGTATAAAACAATTCAGATTTTATATCGGAAGTTCACCTATCGAGTTATAAGCTTTTTTATACAGTGTGGAACAGTAAAATGGACTAAATTCGATAACGAATGGGAAAAAAACGATTTTCGTATTTAAGTCATAGCCTTAAGGCCAAGCCACACCAAACATCCTTCGGATGGACGGGCTGGATGTTCAAAGAAGATCGGTCGCCAGGTTGGCGAATAGCGCAACGCAGACCAACATCCGTCCGTACGCTGGACGTTTAAAACGTCCAATGGATGGATGTTTTGGAATCGCCGGGGGAGCGATTTCTCCTGCACATGAGCTCTGGGCCCATCGTCACTAGAGCTGGAGTCATCAAGCCACGGGATACTTTTTGACAAATCACTTTCACACCAAGGCACATTAAACGACATTATTTATGCACTGACTGCACTGCGACTGACACAAGTGAACAAAATATTCGTTGATGAAGAGATTCATGAAAACATCCGTCCACTGGAAGGATGCTTTCGGTGTGAAACGGAGCGCTCCGTGGACGTCCGAAGTCGTGGATGCCGGTGAGGCCCGGCCTTTAGCAACTTGTTGTCTGCCTGTATGACAGTAGTGATCAGTGTCAGTGCTGCCTTTCTAAACGTTTTCCCAACACGCCCTCATTTATTCGTTATCGAATTTATTCCATTTGGCTGTTCCACACTGTATGGTGGCCATAGTTTTCTGTAAATTCTAGATTTAAAATTATGTGATATAACAAGTGGAATTTAATGTTAAGAATTCTGATATCGTTGATACTGAGCACAGTTTCCACTTTTGTAAAGTGTGTTAAGAAAAACATTAGATTAGTTGCTAATAAGCATAGTTATAGTTATATAAAATTTGACTTGTCTCTTGACCTTTTTAACTTGTTTATGATTAGGCCGGATACGAAATGCCTCCCGAAAAAGGGTTTCTTACCTGTCGCTAAAAGGGTCACATACGAATTGCCTCCTAAGCTCTAAATAAATTACCAGCTTCTAATCTTTGTACGAAGGTGAGACGTTGCCAAACTTTCGTCCTTTTATAGAATTTCGTTAATAACTCAATATTAACCATTATTTTTTGGTTTTAATATTTTGATTATTTTGATCAAAAACATAAAGACATGATAAGTATTTTATACATTTATTAAAACAAATCATCAGCAGAAACTTACAAAATTACATAATATTATCATCGCAGAAAATTTAAAAACACCAATTTTTAAGAAAATTACGACTCAAACAATAAAATTCAGTCTGCAGACTGAACTATTCAATTTTATATACAAATCATCAGAAGAAATTTACAAACTTACAAATTATTTTTCCTAAATTTGTATGACACTAGTTTCACAAATTCTAATTTATTTATTGTACCTTCTCTTAATTGTAATATTTTTTCATTTACAAAATTGATTTTTGCTGTACTTTCCTCAACAATTCTTTTTGGTACCGAGACAGAATTTATTTTAATATAGGTATTTATTTGAAATTGTAAAATAATCTCAATAAAATTATTTATATTTGGATGAGGGCAGTAGAAAGACGAGTTATACTTGGAATGGAAACTTTCACATGGGTTTGTGGTTCTTTCTAAAGATGAAGAGTGCTCAGCCCAGAGATGTGGCGGAAATTTCGAATTTTCCGATATATAATTATCCACAAGATAATCACAAAACTGAGTGACCCTTTCATCGACTGGTTTAATTTCGGACAAATCTATTGCAAAAAAATCGCCAACTTCTTCAGGATCTAAGAATGATAGGCCAAAAATATATGACAGAAAATGGGTAATTTCACTTGAGTCAGCACCTTTTTTCTGGTATTCTGGAGCTAAGCCCAGTGCTTGAAGCTTTCTATACCAAGCCTGACCCAAATGAAAACGACATCCACGAAGATCTGCTTCAGGGAATGCCTTACGGATACCATTATGTATAGAAATTTCAAAGTCTGAAGTTATTACTTTAGGGGATACAGGGCAATTGAGTTTAATACATTCTTCTATGATATATTTAAACACGAGATAATAAGAAGATGACTTTTTATCTTCAAGTAAACAGAAGACGAGAGGAATATAATGTCCATTTTTTAAGCCATGTATAGTGAACAATTGGGTGAAAAAGCGAGGACAGTACTCAAAAGTTCCGTCGACATACCAATTGGAAACAGTCGAAAGAAAAGAAAGATTTGAAGAACAGGATAATATAACAATGTGATTATCTTTGTCATTTTTAATTATAAAATTTTCGTTCCTATTTGTAATAATCGAAGTTGAATCGATAGCAATATGAAATTCAGATATACTTTTAGGAAGTTTAATTAAAGAATTAGTTGTTCTAGCGTAATATAAATTCTGTCTCACCCTATAGATATCGTTGGTAGTAAATGTCTCTATATTCGTCTTCTTAAGTTCTTTACATATGAGCTTCATTGGTTTTTCGTTGATATCTTCCACGGCTGCTCTTTTTATCGAATTGCTTACGGCTTTCCTATTGGACACTTCGGCAGACAACTTCTCGTGATTGTGATCTAATATCGACTCAATTATCGAATTGTCACATCCCTGCGTTTTCACAAATGCTTTGCAGGTTTTCTTAGTACATGTCCATCGCTTTACCGTATCTTTGGCCAACATTTTTTGAAAACCGAATGTGAAACCATCAATTGATATTAAAGGTTTGCCCTTTTGACTCGAACACATCGTTGATTCCATTATTTCGAATATTATAACTTAATCCACTTAAACACAATTTGAACTTAAAATTGACAAACTGATACAAGCTTTAAATCGACAAAACTGAGACAAGAACTAATAAACTTGAAGTATTTATACAAAAATTAAGTGATCACATAATTATAGAAAGAATATTTATTATAAACAACTAATTACCAGATTTAGTAGGTGCAAACTACCCTATTCATGGAATAGATTAGAGATTAGAATCGTGTTAGATCAAAACAATTAGAATACTTAGTGTAGGTACATCGGCTTTATTTTTAATGGTAAACAATTTTATTTTCTAAACAAAAATGTACACTGATTAAGTAATCACATCATTATAGAAAGGATATTTATTATAAACAACTATAAACAATTGGAATACTAAGTGTACTTCGGCTTTGTTTTTAATTGTAAACAATTTTATTTTCTAAACAAAAATGTCGTACTCTGAAATATTTTGTTAACAGATTTTATGTACAGTGCATAAGAATTAGAAAAATAAAAATAGATATATATTTACCTATTCAAATTATAATTTGGCAACATTGTGTCATTATACAAAGATTAAGCACACAAAATATTACCATAAATGATTAAGGACCCGGAGGCATTTCGATTGTACCCGGGAGGCATTTCATCTATGAAAATAGGTACCTGAAAAAACGGGAGGCATTTCGATAACACCGTATGATTACATAACAATTTATAAAATTTAACAATCAATAGGTGAAAGGTCAGATTCAATTTTAATTCACGGAAAAGTATTGAAATCATCCAAATCTGAAATTATTTACAGTTAAATGGATTTAAACCAAAAATAAATGTTTTTACGACGTAACTAGTCTTTTAGATTGCGCTATAACGGTTATACTGTCACAAAAAATAATGCCCTGTAGCATTTTTTTTTCGCCCCCTTTCGACTCAAGAGCAACGCCTTTCGGCTAAAGAAACAAAAAGCGGCTGCTATTGAGGAAGTTCTTAGAAAATGACGGTCATTACTTAATTGGAAGACCTTTCTGCTAAGAACTGATCAGCTTTTATGTTTAACCAAAAAAAAATTCTATTTAAAAAATCATTGTGTGGTCGAAAATATTCAGTAAGTGAAGCTGATTCCTCTCTTGTCTACTTTTGATTTTATATTATCATTCCCAATTTCCAATCATTAAGTTAAGATTAAAAACTAATTAGTTACCCTAAATAATTATATTTATTTCACTTTTTTTTACTTTTTAGTTCGATTCACTGGTTGAATCTAAAATTATTGAAAAAATGTTTATATCAAAAAAGTAGTAGGTTTCTCTGTCATTAATATTAATGAAGTTTTAGGTTTCCCGCCGAAATTTGAAATTTTTTGCGGTTAGATGAACGTTAGATGAACATAAAATCACATCTAGTATCTGTAGTTTGCGTTCGGCAGAAGAGTTTTTATGCACCCTGTATATCGCAAGCTCCTATTTAAAAAATTGGGGGTTGTAGCTGTCACTGAGGGGAGTTCAATGTAGGAATGACATTTTCTCATCTTTCAGATATATGAAGTAATTAATTTATTCCATTTGTCTTTTTCACACTGTATAGGCGAAAAGCCTGAAAGCGTTAAACTACGTACAAATTATTAAAAATACAAATTTTCCGTTCCTACATTCATGAAAACATAATTTTCAGGATTGCTCGTACACAATAGCGTATCGATTACAGTCTACAAACCAACAACAAAAACATAAAACGACAAGGTAGCGATTACAATCTGCGAATTTGTAAACGAAAACAAGACGATATAAATATCCAGTCAATGTGTTCCGCATTCAACTGTAAGCCGTATGCCGTAATGTAATTCGGATTTTAAATTTCCCATTATTCACTTAAAACTGCAAATATTTCTATGGTTCCGATTTAAATACTGTTGATGTTCGTTTCAATGGAACCAGATATGCATTTAAGGACTTATGAAAGAATGTTTTTGAGGTTTATTAAGTGTAATATTCACACTGGAGACGGTCCCAGGTCACAAAGGAATCGCTGGCAATGAAAAAGCTGACTAACTTGCAAGAGCAGGATCGTCAACACTGATGAACGGACCCGAACCATCTGTGGGCATCCCCAGATGCTCCACTAGGTCATGGTTAAAAGGGTGGGTAAAAGAACAACACAAAAAACACTGGAAGAATACGCCCAGGCAAACACATGGGAAGAAATTCATAAAAGAAGAACCATCAGAAAAAATAGCGAAAGAACTGCTCTCAATGAGCAGGAACAAACTACGCACCATAACGGGGCTTCTTACGGGACACATTCCCACAAAGGAGCACCTGAACAAAATAGGGCTGTATAACGGAGACCTTACATGCAGAAGATACAAAAAGTACACCGAAACAGCTCTGCACATATTATGCAACTGTGAGACGCTGGACCACAGGAGGCAAAAACTATATGGAACACCCCAAATGACTCCAAAAGACTTCTACAACCAACCAGTAAAGAATCTGTATAAGCTCATACAGGGAACGGATTGGATGAATAGGCTGTAGTCAGAACATTAGGAGAATCCACAATAAGCCCAAGAGGCTGAGGTGGTGCCGGCGAAGGGACGGCTCCTTTTTTAAAAAAAAAGTGTAATATTCAATATAATGGTTAGTTGAAGACCGTTTCGTTTTGATTCATTCTAATATATTGAATAAATAACAAAAAACCTATAAAAATGGTTTAGTATGATGTCATCGAAATAATTTGAAAAAAAAATTCACTCATATGACGCTGAAATTGGTAGCCGGAAGCCAATGTTATCTTTCGTATTAGGGAACCGCAAGAAGCAAAATTGTTTTCTATAAAAAATGTTCATTTTAAAAACGCTTAATAGGAATTTCATAAAACTGTTTTGAGTACTTTAATAATAAAAAAATCCTACACTAACTACGGCTGCTAAGCCGCCTTCATCTACACTGCTGAAAAAATATCGAAATATTGAATGTAACAAATTAAAATCCTATAAATTCTATACTCATCGTAGAAATTTGATGACTTTTTTTGATAACTCTAATAATCAAAATATTCTTTCAGTATTATCAGCTGCTAAATCAACCGCAAAAAAATTAATTTCACAAAAACGCAGCATAGGAATTTAATTAATAATTTTCCCTCTGAAACAAATTATACGATATTACAAAACTGTAAACTAAAAATACCGTTCAAAATTTGTCATTTGAGGTAATTTTATTGCCGCATTACAGTGATTATTTCCTTCCTATTAATTTTGACCAATCGCTATCAAGAATTGGTTCGTCAAATATAAATTTTAAATGGAAAAATTACTTAACAACTGTCAACTTAGCTGTCAGCAGTTTTTCCGGAAAAAAAAAATCGAAAAAATTTCATGCAAGTTGGACATGTTGCCTTGATGGCTAACAAAACTCCTGTAACCTACAATAATTGTAATTTTTATATTAATTGCAATTAAAAATAGGTTTGAAGTAATTACCTTGCCTAGCTTGAAAGTTATATTGTTCTTATTAATTATCGTTCTTATTATTTTAATAAAAAAAAATGTTGTATTAAAATGAAATATTTATTTAACTCAGGAAATAATCTTATCAAATATCCCTCGAGCATCTAATTTTTCCTGTGGAAAAATTGGAACACTCGTTTCTAAGTAGGTAATCTGTTTTAACAAATAGCATTCGCGAAAGTGGAAAAAAAACCTCGTCTACGATTCGGATTTTTAAAACCACTCTCGTTCGTGCTATTTGTTAAAACAAATTACTAAGAAACTCGTTTTTCCGAATTTTTCCGGAAAAATTAAATGCACTATGGATATTACCCCCGAAAATTTACCAGTGTAACGCCTATGAGTTCTTTTAAGGAGATTTTAAGTGGACGGGTTTAGAAAAATCTTTATTCTTTCGAACAAAGCTCAGCCAGGTATTAGGTAAACACATTAGCCTTCTCCGTTAATTTGAAGCTACCGGACCTGAAGAATATCTGGAGAATGTGTAGAGAATTTTCAGAAAAAAAATCACATGAAACGAGAACCTTTAAGGTATGAGCTATATGAAATTCGGTCTAGAAAATATTTCTTTCGACAATATTATTTTATATTTTTTCTAATAATAAACGATTATATTGGAATGTGCATTATATTAGCAATTTTAGCCACTATTTATACAATAAAGTGTACCTACCCTATTTTAAATAAAATTGATTGCGAAAGTAAAATGTTTTCATTTTTTTCAGATTTAAAATTAGTCAACTGCTTTAAAGTAAAGTACCTTAATGACCTTGCTCTTTTTCCGTTCTAATGTAAGTAATGCTCTACATATTTTGTCAAAAAATCTATGTAGATAAACTATAGATGGTTGTATAATTTTTTGACATCGAAAGTGATGGAATTTTTTGCCATGTCAGAGTTGGCACTGTTGAACAAACAAAATCCTTCTTGAAGGGTATCTGCTGCAATCTTATGTTTTCTCATTTTGGTCAAATACTTTCTAGCCGGATGTTGATTTTTTCTTTTGTTTTTCATCAAACTCTCTTAGATTTTATTTTAAAATTGTTTCTACCAATGATTGTCTTTGAAAATTTTATTCAATAAATTATTATTCTGTTTTTTGATTATATTGATAGTTTATTTATGTTATCTGATTAATTTTATTTTGTCTATAGATCAATTTTAGGTTATATTTTTCTAAATTGCAGTGTGCATTTCATTTATATTTCAATTTTACAATAATCACTTTTTTAGTTAACAGTTGACACTCGACAGATTTTCCTATTCGTTTTACAAACTGTATTTTATAGACTTGGCCAAACTTTAGTTAGGTTCAGTCACGTGCTTCTCATCAATGTGCGCAGAATGTTGTGACGGTCGTTACCATAGAAGCGATCAGGTTTGACTAGGTTTTTGAGCAATTTGTGTAGCATTAATTGTAGGTTCTTCCTTCGATGCCTCCCTACTTGTTATAAGCTTGTCTGGTTAATTTATTGGTGACTGATCTGATTTTTCTTTGTATGTCGACATGAAGTATAAGTAGGTTCAGTGAGACTTTTAATGCGACTGTTGGGGTTGTCCAAATATCTCCATGGACTCCCATGCAAGCTTGCCTTTGACCAACATACCACGAACCATATGCTATCATATGATTCTTTTTGGTTGTAGTCTCCAGTTTTCACTGTACATTCTTCTGCTCAGGTTGTGGGCGATCCTACTATTTTGGATTATTTTCGGTAGGTTTTGATTTCATGTAAACTCAAATATGACTCCCAAGTATTATGTGTCTTCTGCAATTGGAATTTCTAGAGTGTTTACACTTATTTGATTTGGCTTTTGCAATAATTGCAAGATCATGGGCGTACCCTAAGGAATACCTTTGGATGTTAGCCACTTCAGTAATTAGCCCACAGAAGAGAGATGTGATAAGACCTTGCGGGGACAACCCCTACCTGCTCTAGCTGTAGCAGTGGTATCTCCAATGTGTGATATGATTCCCCCTTTTCTCCAAACTGAGAGATAGTTCCCCTTCTTGGCACCACTTGTTGATTATGTTTGGTGCAGATCCGAGACCGTTTTTGATTTGGCTTTTGCAATAATTGCAAGATCATGGGCGTACTCTAAGGAACACCTTTGGATGTTAGCCACTTCAGTAATTCACCCACAGAAGAGAGAGGTGATAACACCTTGCGGGGACAACCCATACCTGCTCTAGCTGTGGCAGTGGTATCCCCGATGTGTGATATGATTCCCCTTTTCACCAAACTGAGAGTTAGTCCCCCCTCTTGGCACCAGTTCTTGATTATGATTATGTTTGGTGCAGATCCGAGACCGTTTTTGATTTGGCTTTTGCAATAATTGCAAGATCATCGGCGTACCTAAGGAACACCTTTGGTTGTTATCCACTTTAGTAATTCGCCCACAGAAGAGAGAGGTGATAACCCCTTTGCGGGGACAACCCCTACCAGCTCTAGCTGTGGCAGTGGTATCTCCAATGTGTGATATGATTCCCCTTTTCTCCAAACTCACGTTTATCCATAGAAACAGGAGAGTTGTGACCCCTTTTATTTCTAGGGTTTTTGACCTTGTAAATAGCAGAACCCTTTAACTAAGTTCAGGTGATTGGATATTTCACAATAAAAAAAACTACATTTTTTATTATAGCATCGTTAATAAATGTTAACCCCATTAGTAAGCAGTTTATATTTATATATTGTTATTTAAAAATCATTTAAGCTCTTTCAATTTGAACTATATTGTCTTTTTTCAGAAAAATAAATAAATACTGATAAAACTATACATTCATTCGACGTTATCGATTTAGTTCCTTTTCGTAAGTCACTATCTTATACCGCCTTTAAACACGAACTTGCATGTGGCTGTACCACTAAAGCTTAGACAAGTTTACTACAACAACAGTTACCAAAAACCAACAAGGTACCAGTTTGTACGTGTACATATAACCAATATAGGTTGACGTAAACAAAAAATTGCATCGATACGAGCCGCTTTATCTCAATAAAACATAATGCGACAATAAAGCACAATCTTAGCTGGGTCAAGTTCACATGCCTTCCATATTGTCAGTTGTAATAATGGACCGTTTTCTATTCACTGAAACCATATCCATCTCGAGTTTTGTGCCAACCGTTTCTCATTATTTTATTCTCTTGGTATTTCCTTCTTGAACGTTCGAAGAATGAGAGAGCGATCCGTTTACGGTGGATGTCCCAAAGAGGCGAATTAATTAGTCTGATGATGTATATAATAAAAATTCTACTTCATTGTATATGTGAGTATTGTGTGTATGCGGTTGGGATTTGTTTTATTTGGTAGTTTTGTGGTATGTAGAAATGAAATTTGGACGACGATAAGATCTCCCCAAAATATAGAATACAAAAGAGGGACCGCGTTCTTCAAGCTCTTTGACCGACATAAGGGTCAATTCTATAAGAAGTGGTTAACAATTAAAGGCACGCCGACGATGGGATAAGTTTCAGCTATTAGAAATGTTGTAATCCATTCATAGTCAAGATTTGGATTGAAATTTTACATTACATACCTACATTGCCGCCGTCCTGTGGGCCCAGCGGTGAACAGTTGACATTTAATCCCTAAATTCCGTCTAACGCCGGACTAAAGTTTATTTTCTCAAGAATTCCGTCCGAGTCCCGAGTTCCATTTGCTGTCAAACTTACAAACCCAAGAAAATAAATGGAATTATAAATATATTCATAAATGGTGATATCGTTACATTGTGTATGTGAAGAAGGGGAAGGAAATATAACCATTTCATTCACCCTTCCTCTTAAAATAAAATAAAATAATACTAAACCAAATTGCGGACGGAATTTTTACAAAAATAAACTTTGAACGGAATTTAATCATGAAACATGAGTTGTCCGCCGTTGGCATATATTATTAGTGAATAACTCCGCCGAGCTTGCGTAAATTATGACATTTTCGGCAAATTTCTAGATATGTCATATAAACTTCCGTCATAATTCTGACGGCGGAACTCTAACCACACTGTAAATTTTAATTAGTATGGTGTCCAATTAAGAGTTTTCCGTTAATATTTTAAAGTTTATTATGTATTCAGAATACTAAAATGGAGTCAGCAGATTGTCTAATTTTCAATCATGCATTAAAATGTAACATTTACTCACAGAATTGATCCTATATTATGCTGAGGAATTTGTTGCGATCGACGTTACCTTTTAAATTAGGGAACCGCAAGAAGTACCCTAATTATTTTTCGAAAAAACTGATCTAATTTGTATGCGCATGATGTATGTATGTTTGTATATATATTGGGGTGAGATTCTACTTAGTTCCCAAGGAAAGTCTCAGGGACTAGTAGCTCCTTTAGACCTATTTCCCGGAGGAATTTTAGGATATCTGCAGGCTCAAGATAAAATTTGACGTGTTTCTTCATTTCAATATGTCGCATTTCTGAAAAATTAAGGGTGAATCCTTTTCAAATGAGCACAGTGTATACATTTTTTATTTCACGAAATTTACTAAGAACCTGTAGAAGTTTTAAAATTAAGTGTTTTAATAGAGCCCCACGAATTAAGCAGAAGATGAAATAAATAAATTCAAAGTGCACATTTCGAAAATCTGTACAGAAAACAACAAATATACAAGCGCCACTAAAAAAAATACCATAATCAACATATTTCCGTCATCACGACGCAATTAATTGTGCACAACAATCTGTAGATAATTTCATGTGAAACTACCACGATTCTACTTCTAATGACCTTCACCCAGCATCCACAAGCTCTTCACATCCTTAATGGAAGTTATTTTCGATTCACGGTCATTAGCAGGCTGTGGTAAACTTCTGAAGAGTTTATGCATATCCTTGTGTATTCACTTCAAACATTTCACTTTTGCGCAAACATTCGTCATTATTTTGAGACACAGACATCAAGAGTGCCGAGACGTTGGAAATAGTTCATTAAATAAAGGTAATGACGAGGTAAGTTTTGAAAGAAAGTTTTTACGAGCGTATCTGGAAAACTCCAGGCGGGATATGCCGCATACAAATTTAATGACTCTAATAAAAAAGGTAAATTGTTAGATTGTAATAAAAATTTTAAGAGTTAAATAATTAATGCATTTTTTCCATGATAATGAATTTACTAAAGAATAGTATACTTTTCAACGAGTGTAGAATGAGTTTTGGAATCATCCAAGTGAATAGTAGCTATTCTACATGAGTAAAATACTATATTTTATACACGACTATGTATAAAAAAAACTCTTCCATAGGGAATGAAGCCTTAATCGCCTGTGTAAGAGTCAAATATCTCTAACACTGAGCTATCGACCAAATTAATTTATGAAAATGTGAAGGGCATAGATTTCGGTAAATTCTAGCATTCTGTAAGATAACTTTTTACGTTAAAACGAGTAAATAGAAATGATCTACTTTGAATATTTTGAACTAAATTTTTGAATCCTTAAAGTGTTTCTAGGAAAAAATACAAAAATTGCTGATGACGGAAGCTGAAAAGCAGAAACGCAGGAAATCAAAATATATAAAAAGTATAAATATTTGTTATCATACAAATTTCTGTGATTATTAGTTTTAATCCCAGAACTTATTTTTTCTCAGATTTATACATTTGTCTCTAATAGTATATTCCGTAACAAGAGTTGTAAGTAACCTATTACGCACGAATCCGCGCAGCGTTAATTTCACGAGTTCGTAATGGGATTATAGCTCGTGTAACGTACTATACTTTTTCTACGCCCATCTATTTTCTTCTGAGTGCTCATAATTTCGTCTTTTTCACTACTAACAGACATATTCGTAGGTAAAATTGAGAAAATGTCTGGATACTATAATTTGTTACAAAACCGAATAATTTTTTTTTAAATTGTAAAATGTGTTGCCGACATTTAGGGGCATCACTCTTTTAATCTAAAATGTATTTCACCAATGCTAAGAGCTTTTATGTTTTTCAATTCATTAAAAGTATGTAATTAAACCAAATAAAGTAGTGAGTACATAAAAATGTGATTGCAATTTGATTTAACAAAGAAATTTAAGTTTTCTTATCTAAACGCACGTGTATGTTATGAGATTTTCATTACGTGCATATTATTAATAAATGTCACTAACAAGGAATGTCTACAGTGCGATTTTTGACGTTTACGGACATGGGTGTAGAAAAACATAATTATGTATACAAATGTGTAACAATTTGTATCCAAAATAAACGAATAATATTCGTTACTTATGACCAAAGAATCTGTATTATGTTCGGAATAATAACCGTTCTCAAAATAATAGATCTGTCACCAAATAAAATGTATCAGAACATTATTACTATTATCTATCTTTAATTATTTTTTTTTGTCGCCAACATGTTAGTAACAAGAAATTCGTTAAGTTATCAAAATAATAGGATTCATTAATTATTTTATAGTTTTCTTTTCTAAATAAATTCAATCCACTCCACTTGAAGTTGCAGTTTTTCAATTTACACTGTATACCTTCTTCAATCGTTTTCCTTTACCTTATCGATAAATTAACCAATGATCTATTTTAAAATGTAAAAATTTACTAACTTTTTTCGCATAACTAAACTTGGTTCCATTTATTACGTTGAAGTTTTCCGTTAGATTATATCATACAAAACGTACGAAGTTTTATTCAAATTAGTAATAAATACAAGTGTCTTCAAGAAATTTTTATATCTATTAAACTTCCTATTATGACAGACATACAGTAAAAATCACGAATCTTTCCCGTTACGTCATACTTCCCTGAATGTACCAAAGACACTCTAATTTTATGTGGATATCGCTGGCCGCGTATGTCCAATTAAAACAAATGTTAAGGTACAGTTATGTAATTTTTTGCCCGAATTAAGCTACGCCATTACGTTTTTATCAGTTTGTCACTCTGTCTTGTGTTGTGACAACGATTGTACTTAAAATTGAAGTTCGTCGTCATTGTCATTACTTTAAATAGGTAAAGCTCATTTACATTTATTGTGATATTTTTGTAGAATTTCAATAATTGTAGTCTAACTATGATTATGTTAAATTTGGTGTTTATTTATCTCCTCTCATAATTAGATCACCAGAAATACATGCCGAACCATCTAACAATGATGCGCCGCTGCTGGTGAAAACTGTATTATTGATTTGATTCGGATGCTTAGGAATTATGACGTAACGAGAAAGATTCGTGACTTTTACTATACCTGCTTACTATAACAATTAAACATCATCATCTAATTGCCATAATTTTAATTATTTTAACAAATTATTGACAGATCTATCATTCTTAGAATAAATCTAATGATTGCAAAACATTTTACGTTTTCGGATGATTGTACATAAATTTGTAGATAATCGTTTTGAAATAGTTTGGTGTTGACAGATTCATTATTTGGATAATAAAACGAATTATCAGAAAACTAATTACGTTACCGGGTGATTGTATATACCGGGTGTCCCAGAAGTTTCTGACCCATTTTAACTGTAAAAATCTCGGAACTCAGAAACGATAGGGAGGTGCGGTTTTCGAGGAACAATTTCTTTTATATAAAGTTTTTTGAGTATAAATGTTCAATTAGTGAAATCTTATTTAAAGGTGTTTTTAAGAAAATGGTATTTTTAAATGAAAATATTGTCTATTTTTTTAATGAAACACCCTATATATTTTTATTCTATCTGAAAGCTGAACTCTTCCCCTTTCTGAAAATGTATAATTTGTTGAAGTTTAGATGAAAAATGAGTAAGTTATTTGGTTTTTAATGATGATTGTTTGTTAGATAAATATAATGTCTGGCTCATATGTTTTAAATAAAAAACAATTACAAAATTTGTCTGCGCACCAACTAATACCTACGTTTAAAAAAAATTATACCGAATGTGTTTGAAAGAAGCACGACTTATTAGAAATATCTAAAACAATTAAACAAACTTGAAAGGTGAATCAAATTTCAATGAAAATGAACATTATAAATTATATAATTTAATAAAAATCTTTAAGATGTTCCAAGTGTTGTCCATTTTAATCTATACATTTTTGCAACCTGAACAAAAAGTGATCTAAAGAGTTCCGTAACATTTCCGGGGTAATTTCTTGAAATGTTCGGACAATGTTGCCTCGCAGTTGTCCCAGAGTCTCTGGAATAGGATTATAACAATAAAAATTCCAAAGCTCAATTAAACATTGATGCCTCTTTCTAGATACCTACATAACAGCCTATCATTAAAAATCAAATAACTTACCCATTTTTCATCTAAACTTCAACAAATTATACATTTTCAGAAAGGGGAAGAGTTCAGCTTTCAGATAGACTAAAAATATATAGGGTGTTTCATTAAAAAAATAGACGATATTTTCATTTAAAAATACTATTTTCTTAAAAACACCCCATATAAGATTTCACTAATTAAACATTTATACCGAAAAAACTTCATAAAAAAATAAATTGTTCCTCGAAAACCGCACCTTCCTATCGTTTTTGAGTTCCGAGGTTTTTACAGTTAAAATGGGTCAGAAACTTCTGGGACACCCGGTACATTTATAGAAAATCGTTTTGAAATAATTTGGTGTTAATAGGTTGGTGATAGATCTATCTTTCTGAGAACAAATCTATTTATTTGATAATCAAAACTGCATTATAATAATAGTTGCTTTTTTTCTATCCATTCCCCGGCTTAGCCTAGCTAACTACAGAATTCCTAGCTGAGCTGAATTGTAGTTCGAACGCACTTTTCAAACGCTGCACCACAGAAAATATTATTTCTCTATGCGCTGCACAGTCGACAATATCGGCGCAAGCGCATTTGCATACAAACAAAGATGAAAAGGTAAACAAATTAATAAATCAAAAATTTACTTATTGAATTAGAACTTTCAATTTCGAAGGTTAATTAAAATTATATACCAATAAAATCAGGAAACTACAGTAGCTCAGAAAATGGATTTACTTGATCCACGTTTGGAACAACATATATTTTGTATTATAAGTAGGTCTCGAAGTAGGTAAACCTTCATGAATTTTAATTTAAAATCGATTTATTTTAATAACTAATAATAAAGTAATTAATAAGTGTACTTTACATGCATTTTTGATTTTAAAATACCTATTTATATATAATAACTTGTCTTTACGTTTTTATAAGGTTAGAATCTTCATCAGATGTCAAAAATGAGTGACTTCTTGCATTCGGGATTAAACTTAGCTAAGAAACTTTGCTAAGTTAAAAATCCGGTATACTTGGCGGAGGCAAGGGGGGAGGTCAGTTGATCTTAGTAAATCTAACTTCATTGGCAAAACGAACGCTATCTTAGCTAAGTTTAACTTAGGTTAGCTTAGATTGGTGGTAGAAAAAAAGCAACTAATATATAATACGTTTATTGCTTATGGAAAACAATGTTTGCAGCAAGGTTGGTATGTGATAATATAAAACAATTTCATCAGGACATTATAGAATACATGATACTAAATTTTCATCCGATTCGTCTGGAATCCATTTTACATAAGATTTGTGCGGGGTAGTTACCACTTATCAAAACAAAACTAAGATTTGTGTTTAAACATTATTATTATAATCTGGTGTATTGTCAATATTATTGTTATGCAATAGCATAGTTTAGTTATATTAATCTTAAGAGCTTTCAGGTTAATAATTAATAATACAGGAGAAAGTTTTATTGTCAATATAATATGTGAATTCAAATATATGGAACTGGAAGACAACGACAGGTGCAGACTTTGTGAAGTCGAATTGGCCGAACACATTACCTGAAGATGTAATGCCTCAGGTCGACATTGAGACAGACATAACTGACGCGCAAGGAGATGAAAAGAAATCCTGTCAGGAGCACTCTATACTTTGTTAGCAAAATTGAATTCCTGAATACCTAATTTGGAGCGTCATGAACAAAAGATAAATACTGGTCTCGATTCTCAAGAGTTCTCAAAGATGTAATCGACCAATAAGTACCAGCAAGTATTTAATACTTATTTATACATTAGTAATTTTGGTTTTAGGAAAAATCAAAACCCGGCAAAGTTTTTAATTATCTACAAATATAATAGTTAAGTCAAAGGTCACGAAGTTAAATTTTGTATGAAAACTCTTATCTAAGTACCAATTTATATAGTTGAATGCTTTCGTCTTAATATTAAAAAGTATCTAAAGCATTGATCGGGGTATTCTAATCCTCTCCTTCTTACTATTCGCTGGCCTGGTTGTTGCAGCATTTTATTAATAATTTAGAATGGGACTTAATATTAATAACAAGTTATTCTTTAAACGAAATTCAAACCACGCGGGAGTTCGTCAACCGTCAACCTTTCTTGTGGACATCCTCTGGTTGTGCAGATACAGAGCTTTCCTTATTTCCTTGTAGTACGTGTTTCTCACCTCAGAGTATATCTGCTAGTTCCCGATGAGTTTTGCTCTATCAAAGAGGTCCAGGGCTTGAGAGCTTGCTTCTGACAGATTTTTATTCCACCAGGGTACATATCCCTACTACTTAGCTGTTCTTGAAGAGAACAGCTGGTTTCAAATACATCTATTATTATCCCGTTTTTAAGTCCTCAAGCTCATGTTTTAAGTCAAGAAGGTGTCTAGTTAAGTTCTCTTGTTTGTTTTTGTCTCCTATTGCCTTGATTTTTTTGTTGTCTGGAAATTATAGTTATAACGAAATTTAATTTAAGAAATTACATATTTTTTATTTGCATTTTTATTTATTTAATTACTAACCTCACATACCATGAATTAAATTTTATAGGACAAGTTAAGTACAATGCATTTTTATTTTATTTCCTTTCTATACGTATTTTTAATTATCTATACAATCATCAATATGCCTAAGGCCACCACAAAAACATGTGTATAAAACTCATATTTCCATACAATTTTGAACAGTTAAATGTTTTCCTTCACTAAAACGTTGTCAATTTCAAAAATACTAAAATGAATCAGGGTATTTTACTATTTTGCTGCTTAATTTTCGTTGGCTTAGTTGTTGGAGCTCCTGCAGGCGACGATGGGCTTGTGACACCTAAGCAATTCACAGCAGAAGGTGAGTAATAGTTAGCCATCTACAATAGCTTTTGTGTTTTTTTTACTACTTATATTGCTGGCGTCTTCGGATTTTTGTTCAATCCGGTTTCAACTATTCGTTTTCCATTAAATACAGGGAATCCAGAAACTCTCTTGCCAAAAGCAATATCTCTAAACAGATCCCTTAAAAAAAAACAGGAATTAACAGCACCACATGCAAATGGATAGGATCCATGCTCGAGCATAGAAGAATAACAACACATTATGCATGATACAACCTACACCGTTAGGACAACTAAAAGATGTCCTCAAGGTGGAGTACTTTCACCACTTTTATGGAACCTAATTGGGGATGACTTGATCTTCAGATTGAATGATCAAGGCATATGGACGCTGGGCTTTGCGGAAAACCAAACTAGTTGCTTTCACGAATAGAAGAGTTATCCCGCAGGGTAGAATACTGATGTTTGGAGAAGAGCTAGAAATATGCAAAGAAGTTAAATATCTGGGAGTAATCCTTGATTCCAAACTGAATTGGAAGACACACCTGGAAAAAATGACTAGGTATACCTGAGGTATACGACCTGAGGTGAATCACTGGCTTTACACAACTGTGTTCGAGAAGGACACACTGGTACAACTGGGACAATACTAGATGAACCCATATTACACATGAGTTTTGATAGCACGACACCGGAGAATATATACACTGAGCGAGTGAACATCATCACCCCATTTAGGGTACAGGTAATTCTGGAGAAATTGTCTGGTTCACCGATGGTTCCAAAACAAACCATGGCACTGGGGCAATCGAATGAATGAATGAATGAATCTCTAATTTTGCTCGTGAATTTTACTTTCATTAAAAAAAAATAGCGCCATTCTATCTAGGTAATACTGAGTTTCAAAAAATAAACTTGCAATTTTTATTTATAGATTGTGGCAAGTCTTTACAAGAAATTTCCAATTCAAAATGCAGAGCCTTGATTCCTCGATTTAAATGGAGTGTTGAAAAACAAGATTGCGTTGAAGCATTCTATGGAGGATGTAATCCTTCTGCCAATAACTTCAACAGTAAAGCTAATTGTGTGAAAATTGCCAGACCAGTTTGTCATTCAGCGACAAACGGCCAAATATATTGTTAAATTTTTATTAAATTATAAAAAGTTGGTTATTTCCATCCATTCCCCTTATTATTTTTCTTCTATACTACTTTTTGTCTAACCTTTTAATCCTATAAAACATAGTGCCGATGAGTAGATCAGATTACAAGGGGTTGGACCGGTTGGCCTCACCACGATGCGACCTAAGATCTTTTGTGTATGTGTATACCCTACATATATATTTTAGTCCAAGAGTTCTAAGCTCTCTAGAAAGCCTATTATCCGTTTTTGAGCTAGTTCGGTAACCTGATCAGGCTCTAAGTAGATCTGTTCCAGGTATTTAAGGAGTTGGTTGATAATTACCCTGCAATTGCAGATAATAATCTTCATGTTCCACTGTTCACTTTGCCTATCTTTCAGGGGTTGTATCTGAGTGAACAGTGTCCGGTGAGAATTCCTGTGATTCCTCTGAGATCAGATTTATGAAGTTTCAAGAGCAATTTAGCGTAGTGAGTAGAAGTTAACCTTTTTGCCTGTCTTTGGTCATGAATATTTTTCCAGTAAACTGCACTAAGTTCCTTTTTCCATCTAAGGTCTTCTTCCACGATGCGGGATACCACAAAATGGTTCGGATCCGACAAAAGGAAAACAAACTCCTCCTTTATGCCCTGGCACCCACAACAAAGTTACTTTGTTCTGACCAGCCAGTTGCTTAAGGGATTGTTTGCAGTTCCAGACTGTTTTATATTCGTCAGTTGTAAGTTTAAAGCAGCCTGACCTGCAGCGTTTTTTGAGGTACTCTTAAGAACAAAAATCTTCTGCCAATAGTTCCCCTTGGAATATTATTATTATTTTCCAATTATAGAGCGTCGTCTGCAAAGGCAATTGGCCGAAGGCCAAGGGGGAAAACCCATATTCACTGATTAGAGTAATGTTGGACTTCATTCCCATGACCTACCAACCAAAATCCCCCTGTGTAGATTTACTGATGCTCATAGTTTGTTAAGTTTCACGATATACCTATAGTAGTATGTTATTTAATGTTTCTTGAGTTTTGTAATTTACACTCACAGACAAAATTATAAAATATTTTATTTTAGGTCTTTATATTTTTTTCCTTAAACACTTTTGTGATTCGGTTGCTAAGTATGTTACATTGGAGTGTTCTACGTATATTGCAATCTATTAAAGATAGAGTAATGTATAGACATAGCTTTTATAACTGAATAAGCGATAACGTTAAATAAGCGGAAAACGTAGCATAGTGTGCCTTGACGACTAAAACAGTGGTTTCTCTGTAGTTTCAGTTAGTAAAATGCCACGTTTAAATGAGTTAGTTTCGGTTAAAATTGTTTGTTTAATCAATGAGGGGTACAGACAAGAAGACATTGCACAAAGATTGAATGTCCATCAATCGACTGTTTCTCGCGTACTAAAACGTTACAATGAGACTGGAGGATACAAAAGGCGGCCTGGTCAAAGACGTAAAAGATGTACAACGCCAAGGGATGAGCAATATTTAAGAATTCAATCTTTGCGAAATCGTACACTTACTGCTCCGCATCTAAAAAATCAATTACTAAATGCAAGGCAAGTCAATGTTTCCACCAAAACAATAATAAGGAGACTTAAGGAGGTCGATTTAAAGCCAAGACGTCCTGCTAGAGTTCCTCGGCTTCTTCCACGCCATAAAATCGGACGGTTACAATTATTTGCAAGAGCACATGCTTACTGAAATGAACATCAATGGGGAAAAGTTCTTTTTACAGACGAAACAAGAATTTAATTATGGAAGCCTGATGGACGTAGTCGAGTATACAGAAGGCCAGGAGAACGTTTCGCAGAATGTAATCTTGCACATAATCTTAGCTTTGGTGGTGGTTCCATTATGCTATGGGCTGGCATTTCTTTGGAGAGTCGCACGGAGTTCATTGAAGTGAATTTGAGGATGAATGCTGACTGGTACATAGGCAACATCCTTGCAGAACATGTTATACCGTATGTCGACTTTATTGGATATGATAACTTTGTGCTAATGCACGATAATGCCCGTGCCCATGCCAAAAGAACAGTAAACCAGTACATTGAGGATGTCGGGATTGCGAAGCTAGAGTGGCCACCATACAGTCCTGACGCAAATCCCATAGAACATCCTAAAAAGAAATATTCGAGCACGGAATCCAGCTCCTAACTCAATTGCAGAATTAAGGATTGCTGCACAGGAAGAATGGAATCGAATACCACAAGAAACCATCGAAGATCTTTTGCGCAGTATTCTTAGGAGGATGCAGGCTATCGTTAGAGCTTTAGGAGGAAATACTAAGTACTAAATTGTTATTATTTTGTCTTAAACTAATGTATCGTGTCCATGTTGTTGTTCTTTCCTAATTAAACTTTATTATAAAAAATAGGCCACTTCACTAATTTCTTCACGAATCTGTTGTAAAGGTTCAATATGTAATTAATTTGATTATTAACAACGTAAAAGACTCTAATGTAACAGATTTAGCAACCGAAATCACAAAAGTGATAAATGGAAAAGAAGTAAAGACCTAAAATAAAATATGCAATAATTTTGTCCGTGACTGTATTTTAGAATTTGTTGAATAGATTTATCCTTTTGAAGTAGTTTAGAATTTTATCAATATTTGAAATATCGTTGTTGAGTCTTGAGTCTTTTACTTTATTGTTCAGTCATTATTTGTTTCACTGTTAGGCTTTTGTCACATACTACGCAAATTGGTTGTCGACCACCCCTTAGCATCTATATGGATGTTAGGTTAGTATGACCTAGTCTCATTCGATCCAGTACAACCTGTTCTTCTTTGTGTAGTTGGATTTTGTTCTTTCTTGGTTCATCATTTCCATATTAATACCTTCAGCTTATTTTTTACATATTCTTTGCGTATCAAAAAACCTGTGTCTTCTGATTTGAATCTTGATGCTGTGTCAGACGGATCTGATATTTTATTAATCTGTATTCCTGCGTTAAAATTTCCTTCATTGTAAATATCATGCTATGAGTACAAAATACCAGTACTAGTACTTTTTCTTGATTTCAAGCAGGCATATGATTCTGTCTCCAGAAGTAATCTGTTGAAGCTTTGGATGAGTTCGAGACCCCATGAACATTGGTGAATCTTGTGAAGATGACTCTCATCAAAACTACTAGTAGTGTACAGATCAGAGGTTAAGGCTCAGAAAGTTTTGAAATAGGAACAGGTCTGAAGCAAGGTGTCAACATTACTATTCAACCTTGCATTAGAAAAAATTATAAGAGACAGCAATAAATCACCTAGTCCGGTCAAAGCATCTGTCAAGGAAATCAAAACTAAGATTGTACAATACTATATTGAAGCCTACAATATTGTATAGTTGTGAGACATGGGTTTTAAACAAAAAACAAAGAGAAAGTGTAATTAGATGTGAAAGGAAAATGTTAAGAAGAATTCTGGGAGGAAAAAAAGTAGAAGGGGTGTATATGAGAAGGACTAACGAATTATTATATAACATTTATCGTGAATCCAAAATAGATTCAGCTATTACATCAAGAAGACTTCAGTGGTTAGGGCACATAGAAAGGATGGAAGGAGGAAGAATAGTGAAACAAATAGCATGGAGAGTTCCGGAAGGCAAGAAGAAAAGAGACAGACCAAGGAAAAGATGGAGGGAGGTGGTACTAGAAGACCTGGAAGAAAAGAATGTGAATCGATGGAGAGAAAAGGCCAAAGATAGAAAAATAAGGAAAGGAATTACAAAGCTATGGGCCTAAAAGGCCTGTTAAAAGCTATATATATGTAATTCTGCGTTACTGGGTACCCAGATACGGCCTCTTGGTAAATCCCAACTTTAAATAGAAGTTCTACTAGCAGTTAGAGCACAACTGCCAGTTTGCAAACAGGAAAATGTAACAAATATCGGTAAGATCGGCACTTACTAAAGCAAAAAGAAATAGACAATTTATGTAATATAATACATTATTTTTATTTTTGATTACCTAACAAACTATTTTTATTTATCTACAAAATTATCGATACGTCAAAGGTCACCACAAAAAGTTTGTATAAATACTCAAATTTTAATAGTTTTTTTGTATAGTTCAATTTTTTGATTCACTACCATAACATTGTTAATTCCAAACATTCTTAAAATGAATCAGGGTATCTTAATATTTTCCTGCTTACTTTTAGTTGGCTTAGTTTTTGGAGCTCCTGCAGGCGATGAAAAGGTTGTACTTTCAACAACTAAACTATTCACAGCAGAAGGTTAGTGATATTTTTTCAACTTACGCGTAGTCTTTACTTTTTTTCAATCCGTTTTCATTTCTTTTTCCAATCACCATAATATTCATGTTCAGTTTTTTTAACCTTGCGTGTTTTTTGATGTAATAATAAAGAATTTAAAATATTTTTAGATTGTGGAAAGGCTTTAGAGGACGATTCCGAATCAGAATGCAGAGCCTTGATTCCCAGGTATAAATGGAGCGTTGAAAAAGAAGATTGTGTAAAAGATTTCTACAGTGGATGTGATGCTACTGCCAACAACTTTAGAAATAAAGATGATTGTCTAAAAGTGGCCAAACCAATTTGTCAGTCAGCGAAAAACTGAAATTTTCAATCTAATACAAATAATATAAACTGTCTAATATAATGTAAAGCTTCCATTGAATATTAAAACGTTTATTTTTAACATGTTTTTTCATTTTCATCCGGTGCACACGAATTCCCGTCAGGTTTCCTTATGACTAGTATAATACACACGAGTTCCCGTCCGACACTTGCAGGTATCTTAATACGGCACTCGAATTGCCGTCCAGTTTATTTAATCCGTTTCCAGGTTAACTAAATAGTTCTGAAAATTCCAGTATGTCGTAATCTTGAATTCTAATGAAAAAGTTGAATAACCTATTGGGGTGGCTAGTGGGTTAGGTTAGGTTACTAAAATAATAGCGTGTGAGAGTGCCAAACATAAAACATTTATAACTATTTCTTATTTCATACATCTGAAAACGGACCTCCCTTAAAACTTTTACTGTTCACTTATTACAATATGCAATAAATACATAGCTAAATATCAGATGATTCAAAGAATTTACCGCAATTACCATAAACACCTTTTGGACAGGTTAGTTTTCACCCTGACGGGAACTCGAGTGACGGCTTAACGTACCCTAATTATGGAAATGGTAGACTGATTATCCTGACGGGAATTCGTGTGCGTCCTTTTCATCATTTGTTGTATTTTTCAACACTATGACGATGAATTGAATGGATTACGAGAGTTGATTATTTATTGATCTCAGCCGTTTTTCTGACTTACATAATTTTATACATTTTTTCAAGTTATTTGAAGATGTGATCATACCTATTCAAAGTACGAGGGCAGTACAAGTACCGCGCGCTGTTGCTGGACCTGAATACGATTTATTATAGCAATTACGCAGGGAGTAATGTGACCATTTTGAGATCTCAGTGTGTCTTCGACTGTAGTAAATTTGCTCAAATATGGAAAAAAATCGTCCCAAATTGTGTCAGGAGCCTAAATTTGTAGAATATGCTGGATGGAGCAGCAATTCGTAACCCAATTTATGGATTTGTAACCCAATTTATGGATTTTTTCTTCGCTGATAAAAAAGCCCCATTTAGGCTTTTTCATCATCATTATCGAATCTATCAAAAATTTTTAGATGATAGTTTTACCCTTTTTGAGGTAATTTACTTAAATAAAACCACGTGCTTCCCAAATAAACCTTGACATTGTTGGCCAACCTTTTAGCTTCTTGCACATTCGCCTTGAGAAACCAACTGTATTGGATCTTTGGTCTCTAGTGTATTCTGGTGGATTGATATTTCGTCCAAAGCGGCGTAAAAAATCATTGGTGTTGCGGCTGAACATCGCCAAGCACCCCTTTGAAGTGGTGACACAGTTTCGCAAATATTCAGGTAAAATTGACGTACCCAGTTGAAATACCTCCAGTCTCAGTTATGTATCAAGCTTTTTCTTATTTTTACGCCAAAAAGAGTACTAAATGAGGCCAAAATAGTGTAAATCTAAGAGGTTGTCTACTCAATAGCTATCAAAGACAAAGTAAATGACATAACTTGCTTTTATATTCCGAGAAATACCACTTTATTTTCTTTCTCTATTCTTTCCCTAGAATAATTTTGAACAGTTCCAAACATTCTATTCGAATATATGTTCATATAGTTTACAAATTTGGATCGTTTGCAGCAATCAAAGAAGACAAAAAATATTATAAAAAAAATTTGACTCTAGATTGCAGTTGCAAGCCGGTCACGAAACCAAAATAAATATGGTAAAAAGAATTACCGACGAAGGAAAGATGTTCATACGGAAAGCTAAAGCTTTTTTTCGAAAAATACATCGATATTTTGAAAAGTTTAAATCACCAAGAAGTGTATGAGGAAGAAAGAAAATGAAGAACTATTAATTCGATTCTCTCTATGAGAAAGTTACTGAAATAAAAAATAAATGTGTACGACAAGTGGTGCATAAAATGTTCGGCAAAAAAAGCAAAAATTCATGAGCGGTTCGGAGAAGAAATTCCTGATGCACAATGTAGCAAAAGAAGGGATTATTACCTGGTTACAAAAATGGATTTAAAGTTTATTGGTGAAATTGTTTTTGGGAACCCGAGTAATGAATACTTAAAAATTCTTAATAGGAACGGTAAATTAGTATTTAGGTTAGAGATAACCAAAGAATAAACACATTTGGCAATTGCTTAAGTCATCCATTTTGATTAGTAATCAATAACCTTAATTATTTAATAGTTAATATTAGAAATGTTATGGAAATAAAAAAAATTTGTTTTATCAACAGGTCAAAATATCAAACTTGTTACAAAAATTAAAATAAGTTAATAAAATTGGTATAAAAGTATAAAATATGTTTTTCTACCTTGTTCAGTATATTATTCGAGAGACTTTCATTTGAATTGGTGTTTTTTGTCTAGCCAGACCTGGATTTCCTTATTTATACAATCCTCCAATTGATTAAAGAGTATGGTATTATGTACCTATATTATTAAAAGTGACTACGTAGGAAATTAGAGTTACAGACAGGTATCGTGGACAAGCTCGTAATCGATTGGTCGAAATGTAGTTATTAACAGGCGCCAAAAAAAACAGTTTATAAGTATTAATTGAACAGAAGTCAAAAGAATAGTGTAAAAACGCTTTACAAATTAGAAAATTACTTTTCCAAAGGATAGACTGTTCACTAGGAAGCAACATCTACTTCTCGGGCTATATGCCCCGCCAGACAATGAATTACACTTCCAAGATAAACGGGGTTGGTATATATAAAAATATAGAACGAACAATTCTGGTTTATAATTAGAAGGCATAATATCACTTGCAGACCGGTTACGGCATACATAGGTATTTAATGGTCGCGTTCATCCCAACAGAGTTTTTATAGTAATCCATCGTTTCTTCATTCTGCTGAACGTGACAACATAACCCAAGTTTATTTGATATTTGACTTCAATATTTATTCCTTAATTTTTTATTTCAATTTAGTTAAATAGTTCCTAGTGGTGTTTATTCGTTTTCAATATACAAATGTCTAAAATATTTTCTAAAAAAAATAATGTCATAACATTTTATAAGTTTATCAACTTGATACTTGTCATTTCTGATGGAAAAATTAAGACTACTACCACAAGCACTGTAGCGCCACGTTGAGATGAGCGCGGCCAAGCTCACGTAGCTTGACTAAGGTATTATTCATTAACCATCTAATAAACTTCTCAAAAAATAAGAAAAACATATATTTTTTTAATATTACTATCGTAGAAACAATTTAAACTATTTTTTATTTTAATTTGAATACTTTCAATATTCTAATTAGGTCAATTATATGAAGATTAAACAGTACTTAGTGTAGAAAAGCAACGGATTTGTTTTTGGAATTTGTGCGGTATATACCATAATGGTCATTTATTTAACATTAAAGTTCAATTTTATTTTAATTACCTACATATCAATTAAACGCATTTAAAACTATCTCAAAATATTATCGTCTCGACAAAGGTCACAAAATAAATTTAGTATAAATACTTAGATTTGTATACCACTTCATATAGTTGGAAATTTTTCTTTAAACACAAAACGTTCTGATATTAAAAAATATCCAAAAATGAATCAGGGTATTTTAATCCTGTCTTTCATACTTTTTGCTGGGTTAGTTGTTGGAGCTCCTGCAGACGATGAAAAAAAAGTGGTTGTAGAAAAGCCATTCACAGTAGAAGGTTAGTACATATATTTCAGTAGAAATAAAACAATTTAATTTGTTCAAATCTTCATTATATTAGAACTACGTTCAATATATATTCGTGACGCGTTTAAGAAAGCTACTGAGTTAGCGAAACGCGTCACGAATATATATTAAACGTAGTTCTAATATAATGAAGATTTGAACAAATTAAATTGTTTTGTTTCATCGTTTAGCATGGATCTTCATCAGTAAAAGCCTCATCTATTCAATCAGTACATCAATCAAAATAATTCATACAGACCTTTTGAAATAATTCTACCTTTTGATATCAACTTTTATATGTTCTTCTACTTTTTGTGTTGCTTCTTTCTTCTAACTTCTAATTAATTTATTACTTTTCCTTTAATTTTTTTTCAATTACTCCCCCCCATCTCTGGTAAATGTTTATGCTGTTTTTTAAATTTTGTCTAAATCATGGAAATAAATTGTTATAGTTATATCATTACACTTATTATTATTATTATTATTATTTGCCCTTTTGTGTTCCTTTGCGCGGCTTCCTTCGTCTGTTGTTTTTGATGGACATGAATCCCATTGAGTCCATTTCTTCATCGTATCGTAGGAACTCGGTCCTTTGGACCCTCTCTAATCTGTTTCTGCTTCTTGTTTCTACATTATATGGGCCATATTTTCCATTTCCGATTTCATCTTCTTCATTTTTATTTACAGCTCCTCGTTAATTCGTTCATCGTCTTAATAATTGTTTACATCTTTTTGCAAAATTCGAGGAGCGGATACCTGTTGGAAATATACCACGCATTATTTTATCTAATAAATATTAATATTTCTAGATTGTGGTAAGCCTATAGAAGACTCTTCAGACTACTCATGCAGAGCTTTGAAGCCACGAGTTAAATGGAGTGTTGAAGAACAAGATTGCGTTGACGCATTTTATGGAGGATGTCATGCTACTGCCAATAACTTTTTAACTAAAGAGGAGTGTCTTAAAGTGGCCAAACCAATTTGTCAGATAGCGAAAAAAGTGGTATTGTAAATACATTGTTAAGCTTTGATGAAACATTTTTTGTATCGACTTCTTTCTTATTTCCTTTCCTATATTCCATTTAAACGCACATCAAGAAATGAAGTTATCTAAACATTAAGCACATATAATGATACAAGTTTTTTTCAAAAAAAGCTTAGAAGTAGGTAAAAGTCACCACAAGATATGTGTTTGGATTAACATTAGCTGTATACATAGTACATATCCTCCCACTTATAAGATCTAATTGGCTAGTATGTTGTGCGAAATACCTGAAGAAAAAAGGATTTTTCTAGGCCACGCACTATTCATTCGTTTCTGCTCAACGGTCCTGGCACTTGAACTAAATCTTTAAACCATTTCCAATATTTTCTTCCATTCCTCTATATAGGCCACAAGTTCAACTGGGAGAATTTTGATAAGTTCTAATGATTGTATTATTTCCTCTCCAAAGTGCTTCTTTCTAGTAGTTTCTCACAGAAGCAGAGTATAGAACACGTGTTCCTTTCCTTGGTTCATAGTATTTGCTTCTTTCTAGTAGTTTCTCACAGAAGCAGAGTATAGAACACGTGTTCCATTTCTTGGTTCATAGTATTTGCACTTTGACTTTTCCCATTTTATATAGATGTTTTCTTATGATACAGTGTCCAGTGACAAGGTTGGTGAAGGTCTTCAAATATTTCTTGCTCCGCTTCAATAACCTAGTTGAGAGTTTCTTGTCTACTTTGTTCAGTAAATTCTTCGAGAAAATGTGACCTTCTGTCAACTTTCAATTGAATTGGTGTTTTTTGTCTAGCCAGACCTGGATTTCCCTATTTATACAATCCTTTGTGATTCATTCCATAGAACGGTTGTGAATGCAAACAGAATTTTTCTTTCCCGTTGCCGTGAAATTTTTTCCAGGCTATTATTTTAAGCATTTTTGCATAAAACTATGTATTATGTACCTATATTAATAAAAGTGGCTACGTAGGAAATTAGAGTTACATACAGGTATCGTGGACAAGCTCGTAATCGATTGGTCGAAATGTAGTTATAAACAGTCGCCAAAAAACATTTTATAAATATTAATTGAACAGTTTTAGAATCGGACATTTTTGGAAAGTAATAGTTCATATAGTTCATCAAAAGTGTAATATGGAATTGGTAAAATCGTTTTTAATAAAGTGTAAATAAAGAGAAGAAATTGAAGAAATTATTTATACTTTTTAAATGAAACGAACTAAGATATTAAAATATGATCGTCAGAAATACTTATCAATAATTTAAAATTCTCATATATTTTTTCATTAGAGTGAAATTAATTTCACAAATTATGCGTTCAAACAGTAAGTCAAAGAAATCATTTGGTGTCGCTTGGATAGGATGCAATTGAAGCAATTCTCAATCTTCCGCCTCTTGCTCTGCATGTTAAGGCGGAAGCGAGGATGGCTGCATACAGACTGGAATGCAATGGGAACTATATTCCAGGCAGAAATCTACGCAATGGATATGTGTTTGCAACTGAATATTGAAAGGGGGTACAGGGGTCAAAAGATCCTAATTCTCTCCGATAGTCAGGCAGCATTAAAATCTTTAGTATGTCCTCAGATCAGATCTAGACTGGTCTGGGAATGTCTACAGAAACTTAAAACCCTGGCTAACCGTAAAAGAGTTACTCTTAAGTGGGTAACGGGGCATAAGGGCATTGTAGGAAACGAAAAGGCAGACATCCTTTCAAAGCTGGGGTCTGAGACAGCATTCGCTGGTCCTGAACGAGTATTTGGGATATCCAAAACTGCTGCACGTGGATGTATATCTCGATGGACTCAAAGTAAACACCAGTCGTACTGGAGACACGTGCCAAAACAGGAACACAGCAAACTCGCTGACCAATGAAATACTAAACCTTAGCAGGGGCCAAATAAGGATAGTGACAGGCTTACTCACCGGTCACTGTACTCTAAGGAAGCATATGCATACAATCGGCATATACAGATTGCGTAAATTACATCCGAACCATCCGGATTACACAAAACAGCTGAAAGAGAGGGAAAGAATAATTATGCGCGGTCATTAAGGCGTGTACTTTGTTTCACCTTATCCTATTGTAGTTAGAAATTGTCAACTTGGTCTGAAATGATCATGTTGACAAAAATGAATTTTAAGATGTACAGGTTACGTAATAGCGATTGTATTTTTTTATTTCCTTAACACCCTCACTCCTTCCATGTTGGGAGCATACTGAATATCACCAACTAGTGAATTCTCTCTGTAAAGGACCATTCGGCCAGTCTCGGGAAATAAGTATACACCCCTAAGATGAAACAAAGTGATGACCGCGCACAATTATTCTTTCTCTCTCTTTCATATATCCTTGTCGTACTTGTGTAATCCGAGGCCAGGGTTCCAAAGTAATTTACGCAATCTGTATAGGGAGGAACTTATCTGTCGGTTGTGCATGGAAGAGGAGGAAACAGCCTCTCACATTATCTTTGATTGTGAAGCATTATCTCACTGGAGACAGACTCCTAGGACTAGAATATCCAAGGGATGATTTCTCCAAGAAGAACCTAGTGAAAAGTCTGCTGAGCCTGATAAGGGCTACTGGTCTCTTCACATAAACGGCACAACCAAGAGCACAAAACGCCTTAAGGCTGAGGTGCCGAGGACTTCAAGCCTTTGACTGGTGTGCTGATACAATCAATCAATTGGATAGGATGCGGAGTCCATAAGAGGTATGCACATTATTTTATGAAATGCTCCCCGATCGTGAACGTATCTCTCAATTTACGATACGCAGAATAGAAAGGAATACAGAGGAAATATTTTTCGCAAAAGTTGTTATGAAAGATGAATCTTTTTGACAACGTATAATGGTATTTGGGAACAAAATGATGACGTCATACATAGGTATTCAATGGTCGCTTTCATCCCAACAGAGTTTTTATAGTAATCCATCGTTTCTTCATTCTGCTGAACGTGACAACATAACCCAAGTTTATTTGATATATGACTTCAATATTTATTCATTAATTTTTAATTTCAATTTAGTTTAATAGTTCGTAGCGGTGTTCATTCGTTATCAATATACAAATGTCTAAAATATCTTTATGTTATGTTTATGTTATAACATTTTATACGTTTATTAACATGATATTTGTCATTTCTTATGGAAAAATTAGGACTACTACCACAAACGCTCACATCAATCAGTTGCGTTCAGCAGGAAATCGATTATCGCTCCTGTAGCGCCACGTTGAGATGAGCGAGGCCAAGGTCACATAGCTTGACTGAGGTATTATTCATTAAGCATCTAATAAACTACTCAAAAAATAAAAAATATATATATTTTTTAATATACCTATCGTAGAAACAATTTAAACTATTTTTTTTTAATTTGAATACGTTCAATATTCTAATTAGGTCAATTATAAGATTAAACAGTACTTAGTATAGAAAAGTAACGGATTTTTTTTAAATCTGTGCGGTTTAAACCTTAATAGTCATTTACTTAACATTAAAGTTCAATTTTATTTTGATTACATATCAATTAAACGAATTTAAAACTATCTCCAAAATATTATCGTCACGACAAAGGTCACAAAATAAAACTAGTATAAAAACTTAGATTTGTATACGATTTCATATAGTAGAATATTTTTCTTTAAACTGATTAAACCCAAACGTCGTAATATTAAAAAAAATATCTAAAAATGAATCAGGGTATTTTAATCCTTTCCTTCATACTTTTTGCTGGGTTAGTTGTTGGAGCTCCTGCAGACGATGAAAAAAAAGTGGTTGTAGAAAAGCCATTCACAGTAGAAGGTTAGTACATATATTTTAGTAGATTAATCAAAATAATTAATACAGGCCTTTTGGAATAATTCTACCTTTTGATATCAACTTTTATATTTTATTTTACTTTTTATGTTGCTTCCGCCTTCTAATTTATTACTTTTCCTTTCATTTTCTTTTCGCTCCAATTAATTATTTTTTAACTTACTCCCATCTTTGGTAAATATGTTTATGCTAAGTTTTTTAAATTTTGTCTGCATACTCAATTATTATTGCAATAAAATATGAGCTGGGAACCGAAGTTCTATAAAGCTCATATAACAAAAAGAGATAAAAAACATAAAACATAAAAGTAAAAATTATCGCTATCGGTAGCACTTGCTATAAATAGGCGATAGCTCATTACAAATAGAAAAATGGAGAAAACGAAAATAAATAAAAACAAAAAATAAAGATACATGTACAAAATTAAGAATTAAGAATGCTGAACAAATTGGTCTAACTGGTTTTTAAAATCATTAACGGACGGTGCACACTGCTAGGTAAATTATTCCAGTATGGGAATATTCTGTTGGAGAGAAAATTCTGTCTATTTCTAGTTTTAAACATTTCCTTCTTCAACTTATATGGGTGCCCCCTTAATCGAATATCAGGATTTAAAGTAAAAGTGGGTGACATATTAGCACCAAACATGTTAAATATGGCTCTAAATAAAACTATCAAGTCGCCACGTTGTCTGTGTTCACTAAAATACGTTAGTTCGGCTGAATCAAGACGATGCTCATAACTAGGTCGTATTCGGCCGTAAGAAAGTCTTGTGGCTAACCTTTGCACATTTTCAAGTCTATTAAGATCAGATGTTAAAACAGGACACCATACAGGTCCGCAGTATTCCATAAGAGGACGAACGTAGGTCGTGTATAACTTGATAAATGTTGACGGTGACACTTTACCAAAAGATCTATATATTAAAAATATTCGAGAGTTACTGTTCTTCCACACTGAGAGAATATGCTCAGACCAGGACAAGTTTCTGTTTATAATAACACCGAGGTGTTGTTATAGTTATTTCATTGCTAGCCATTTCTAGTATGAAAATATGTAACAAAGCACCCCACGATTATTTTATCATAACTTTTTTTTTCATTACACTTTACAATAACAGTTTGTGCAACCAGTGCGCATAGTAATACTTTTCCTACTTGCGCTGGTTGGTGCTCAAGACCAGCACTTGGAACAATGTGGTCCACCGCACTCGCAGCTTTTGGTGTTTATTCGGCATGTTGTTTGCCGTCCGTGGTGGAATCCGCGATAATTTCAACATTCTGTTTTTTTTTATCTTCATAGTTCGTCCCGTTTTATCCGCAGAAATGTGTTGGATTTTCTTTACCTTCTCTTTTTCTTCTACATGTAGCTCCTCTATGTATATAGACAGTGGGTTTCTTTCACCGTACTTACAGTGAATCTGGCTGATCTTGCGCTCTCCTTCTTCTCCCTCTTTTGCATTTAGTTGATATCTTCGCTGTTTGCCAGATCTGGGATGACATTATTTCCCTTTTTTTCTTCTCTAGGAGGGTATGTGTACCATTTCACTTCTTTCAGGTGGTTCCTGTAGTTCTTAGGTCTTTCGCAGAGGGTCATCACTCCGAGCCAGTCTCGTAAGATACTAAACCTTGACCGGACGCCTACCCTTTGTATATCCTTCCATACTGAATTTCAGTTGTGGACGCTCTGGAGAAACACGAGTGGTGGTCTGCTTGTTGTCGTCTTACTTTCTTTATTTCCCCTCATGTATTCCTTTGGGCGGCTTCTCCGTCTGTTGTTTTTGGATACTTTTCATTAACATAAATTCTATTGAGTTAATTTTTTCATCGTGTCGAAGGAGCTCGATTCCCTGCGCCTTGCATTTTCTCCATTGTCTGTGCCATATTTTCCAGTATTGCTTCTATTTCCGATTCCATCTTTTTTATTTTTTTTCTGCTTTAATAATTGTTTTCATTTTTTGGTTAAATTCGAGGTTTGGATGCACATTGTTTTATCTAATAAATATTAATATTTCTAGATTGTGGTAAGCCTATAGAAGACACTTCAGACTACGCATGTAGAGGTTTGTTGCCACGAGTTAAATGGAGTGTTGAAGACCAAGATTGCGTTGATGAATTTTATGGAGGATGTCATGCTACTGCCAACAACTTTGAAAATAAAGAGGAGTGTCTTAAAGTAGCTAAACCAATTTGTCTGAAAGCGAAAAATTGATCTACTTAATATATTGTTAAACTTTGATTAATATATTTTGTTTCAACTTCTAGACTTTATCTTTTCCTATATTTCATTGGAACGCAGATCAATTGAGTTACCTAAAAACTAAGCGCTCATAATGAGCAAGTTTTCTTCAAAAGAAACACAAGATATGTATAACTCAATTTGAAGATGCTATTCTTTCTTTTGTAGCCCGAAGAGGGAATTTCTATTTTCTTTTAAGAACCTCGTACAATCCTTATGGGAAATAGCTTTCGGCCAAAATTTTTGAAACTCAGGCAAATATGATATGATTTGTAGATCAAAAGTGTCCATGGGCACCAAGCTCGAAAGTCAATAGTTTATGATGTACAACCCCCCAAAATCGATGCTCTCTACCCTTCCGGCACATAACATGAACACAAGCAGCGATGTTATTTTTGATGGTATTCATGTGTCTATGCTTATATATGTCTGTTGTGAATGCATATGTGTGTATATATATTAGACCGCGTCAAAAAAAGTTGTTTTTTTTTCGATTAAACGTATGTAAAAAGTTTCTTCAGTATATAAAAAAAATTCTCCTAAATTTTGAGCTCAATATCTCAAAAATTGAGCTGGCGCATAGGGGGGTCCCCTTTCCCGTTTAAAATACATAGGAAATTTTTTTTTTGGTTTTAAAATATCTACATGCATAAAATTGTTAAAAATTTTTGCTTCTCACTATCTTATAGGAAATTTAATTCTCTACAAATTGCTTTCCGGGTTTTTTTTTTAAACTCAACCGCAACGAAGTTACAGGGCGCTGAATAAAAGGCAAAAAATCAATTAATGATTTAAGAATCGAAAACAATTTATTATATTTATTTATCAATAGATTAACTCAAAACACTTAATTATTCAACAAAATCTGTCCATTTAACATTATATGGCTACAATTTGCGATGATTCTGTACAATTTTCCATAAAAACTGTTTTTGTTCTTCATCCTTAGTACTAAACTGATTAAATTCTTCAACTAAAGCAACTGCCCTTTCGATTCTTAAATCATTAATTGATTTTTTGCCTTTTATTCAGCGCCCTGTAACTTCGTTGCGGTTGAGTTTAAAAAAAAAACCCGGAAAGCAATTTGTAGAGAATTAAATTTCCTATAAGATAGTGAGAAGCAAAAATTCTTAACAATTTTATGCATGTAGATATTTTAAAACCAAAAAAAAAAAATTTTCCTATGTATTTTAAACGGGAGAGGGGACCCCCCTATGCGCCAGCTCAATTTTTGAGATATTGAGCTCAAAATTTAGGAGAATTTTTTTTATACTGAAGAAACTTTTTACATATGTTTAATCGAAAAAAATAAATAAAAAATTCTTTTGACGCAGTCTAATATATATACAGAATGTCTGAAAAAGTTAGCAACTTTTTTATTTGTAATGTTACGGAGAAAAGTTATTTTTCATAAAAAGTTTTGCATGACCCATAAAGTAAAACGCAAATGTCTGATGTCAATTTTTTTAAATTGCATACGAGGTTTGTCAAAAAATATGAATTTGATGCAAGAGTAAAGTACCTTTATTTTTTACAATATCGAAAACTTTAATTATGAAAAGTTGTTCGAAAAAGAAAACTATGTTTTTATATGCAATTAGATCATACTACTTGAAAAAAATTTTGTTATTTTTACAAATTGTTTTTAAAATTGATAAACTTTGACTTTATCTCTTAAGAATTATCTCAAATAGACAAATACATAATTAGAATTATTTATTTCGAAAACGTAACGTCTGCATGAACAAGAAAAATCCGTTTTAACTTTTTCATCACTGCAGATGCATCTCAACTTGTCCACCGTTTCTTTCTAAGCATTTAATTGTTCTTTTAGAAAATGCTTTTATTACTTTTCTATTAACAGCAGGAGTAATATCGTCACATGTTTCCTGAATAATTGTTTTTTCCAAACGATCAATATTGTCGAATGGTCTTTCAAGATATACTTTTTTCTTTAGGTTATCAAAATAATCCTATTAATCTTTTGCAATTTGTGGACACCCTGTACACCTAATGTCAAATATGAATACCTGAATATTATTATTTTCGAAAGCAAAGATTTTCATAAAGAATAACTTTTTTTCGTAAAACTTACAATAAAAAAGTTTTCCATATGTTGCCAACTTTTTCAGACATACTGTATATTTATATACACACATTAACATTCACAACAGACATTTATATAAGTATATATAAGCATAGACACACGAATACCATCAAAAAGAACATCGCTGCTTGTGTTCACGTTATGTGCCGGAAGGGTGGAAAGCATCGACTTTGGGGGGTTGTACATCATAAACCATTGACTTTCGAGCTTGGTGCCCATGGACACTTTTCTATCATTTGCCTGAGTTTCAAAAATTTTGGCCGAAAGCCATTTCCCATGAGGATTGTGTGATTAATCTTTAAAGTTCTAATTATACTCCAAATATGCTTAGGTTAACACCCATTTGTTATTTATTGATTATTATCATTATATTAATTGCATATCCAAGAATTTGCAATTAAATATCATCAAATGTTATCGTTTCGCCAAAGGTCATGGAATAAATCTGGCGTTTAAATTCTTATTAGATTATCATTTTATGCAGTTAAATACTTTCCTTTACACCATCAAAGTCGTAAACTAAATCTAAAAATGAATCAGGGTATTGTAATACTTTCCTGCTTACTTTTCGTTGGCCTGGTTGTTGGAGCACCTGTAGACGATGGAAAGGCTGAACTTTTACCAATTAGACGATTCTCAGCAGAAGGTTAGTAGATTATTGAAAATAATACAAAACAAAAATGTTTTTTTTACTTTTCATATTGTTTGCCTCTTCTAGTTTATAACTAAATTTTCCCCGTTGTGTTCATCTTTTTTTTGTTATCACTCTCCTTCCCCCCTATCCTCTTAACGCAGAAAGGGAGAAAACGAGAGTTTATGGTGTTTTTTTTGTTAATCGTCTTCGAAGGTAGAATAATTGAACCAATTTAGCCATTTATCCACGTAAGTGGAAACATTCGAAAAATTGTCTCTATTTTGTAATATTTATCTTACACTATAGTGTGCTCCTGTCATATACTTAATGTGGATAATAAATGTATTATTATTATTAAGACGGATCGAAGAAGCTGCCAAAGTTACCGAAATCTCGTGATGAACTTTAAAAATTGTTAAAGATTCTCAAAGTGAAAACCAATAAAGATTCCATCATTAAAAACGTCGAAATAAATAATATAATAATACTAGCAGACCCGACAGACGTTGTCCTGTCGTCTTATCATATTATACAAATTTTGATTATTTTTATTTTGAATGAAAAATATCACATTGTTACTTATTTTGGGTGGCAAAATCAGATAGTATTGCTCCTATACTAAATGCCATCAAAATGGGCCCATCCGTTTGGGAGTTGTTCAGTATGAATCCGATTGCAGCGCCACCTACCGGGACTAATTCTCTAAACTGGAGATTAAAATAAAAATGAATATTAAAATCGCAATTTAAAAATAGGGGTTGATGGTAGAAGGGTGAAAATTTAGTATTGTATGTATTTTTGTATGCTGTATCATAAAAAATTAAAAACAAAAAAATTTTGTCCAAAAAAATTAAAATAAAATTTAGGGGTGGACCACCCTCAACATTTAGGGGGATGAAAAATAGATGTTGTCCGATTCTCAAACCTACCTGATATGCACACAAAATTTCACGAAAATCGGTCAAGCCGTTTCGGAGGAGTTCGTGTAAAACGAATCTGGAATTTTTATGTTGTGTAACGGCTTTGTATGTGGATACCTTTAATTACTACCCTAAATATTATCTGAAACTTTTTACAATACATTGACAAAGAAATTATTTTTTGTCTGCTTCGAATTAAAACCATCCCCTGCTACAAACAGACCTTTCATTTTATAAAAGAAGAATGTTGCAAATTAGGTTTCACTCTATCCCTAGAGAACGATAACTGCAGATTTTGAAGTGTCAATCCGAAAAAGTATAGAAGTGTTTTTAGAGGCCAAAAATATGGGATGCCGCTTTCATCTTGATATCGCAAAATCCAAGAAACGAGAAGAAAATACGGATATTGCTGAATTTGTGGATTACCATTTTTACACCCAAGTGATAAAGTGACCCAATTTTGCGTTTATTTGGTCGAAACATACAGTGTGACCCATTTTGTTTGGAAGCACCCCTATAAAATCCGCATTTTTCAACCGATTTTGATTTAGTCTTTTTTGTTAGATTCAGTATCAAAAACAGTATTTGAGCACAAATTTTCATACCATAATAGCTATTTTCAAGGCCCTCTATGTTAATTTTTCTTTGCCAAAAAAGACGAAAGTACTTATATTAGGCATTTTTTTTCTCAAATATGACTACACCACTGGATTCAGAATCATCACAAATGTGAACTATCAAAAGTTTTATTAACAACAAAGTTGGCAACATGGTAAACAAAAACTAGGACTCAAACATATTGCACTGTAAAAATTCGAAGCCGGAATTTTAAAAGACAGGACAATAGGTCCATTCTTTTTTGAGAGTAACATGAATGCCAATAACTTCATGGAATTCTTGGAAGGTGAGTTATCCGCAGTGATTGACGAAATGCCACTAGCAGAAAGAAGAAATTTGATATTTCAGTTAGATGGTTGTTCTGTACACTATTCTAGGATTGTCAGGCAGTGGCTTAACGAAAAATTTCCAAATGGTTGGATAGGTCGCGGTAGCGAGTTAATCGAATGGCCTCCTAGATCGCCCGATTTAACTATATTGGATTTTTATCTGTGGGGTCTTTTGACACAAAAAGTGTATAAGACACGTCCAAGGAATAGAGCAGAACTATGTGACAGAATACGACAGGCGTGTGCTGGAATAACGCCACATGAAATAAAAAAAGCGCTAAGACATAGTCGCAAACGATACGAGAAATGTGTGGAAATTAACGGAGGTCTAGTCGAGGCTACAAAAATGTAAAATTAAAGTATTATTAAGTAGTTTAATAATTAAAATGTATTATTAGGTGTAAATTTGTATTTTCGCCACATCACCACAATTTTACATTACTCTCAGAAGCAATAACTCCAGAACGGGTTAAGGTGTCGGCTTCGAATTTTTACTGTGCAATATGTTTGAATCCTAGTTTTTGTTTACCATGTTGCCATTTTTGAAATGTGTCTACATTCTTAGTAAAAAATTAATTGAAAAACAACTTTTTCCAAATTCATATGTAGTGATAACTTTGTTGTTAATAAAACTTTTTTTATAAAATTTTGATAGTTTACATTTGTGATGATTCTGAATCCAGTGGTGTAGTCATATTTGAGAAAAAAAAATGCCTAATATACTTTCGTCTTTTTTGGCAAAGAAAAATTAACATAGAAGGACTTGAAAATACCTATTATGGTATGAAAATTTGTGCTCAAATACTGTTTTTGATACTGAATCTAACAAAAAAGACTAAATCAAAATCGGTTGAAAAATGCGGATTTTATAGGGGTGCTTCCGAACAAAATGGGTCACACTGTATATAGATGAAAATTTCCTACTTATATCTGGATATTCATCATCATTTTTATAAGAACCACCAATGGCTGTGAAGGATTTCACTCGAAATAAAATTCATTGTTCTAATCACCAACAAAAACTTTTCGGTTCCCATAAACAATAGAAAAATGCAAGCATAGTGCAAAAAATTGGAAAAATATCTATATTCAACATGGATCTAGTAGTGGGATTTAGTTGAAAGGGGAAGGAGCTCTTACGAATAGAAGCTAGATATACAAATTCGTTCTCCGCTAGATTTTGATTCTAGTTCAAATGGCCTAAAAACAGTTATAACCACACAACTTTTATTCAAATTTTTTTTTTCAATTTGCAATAAAGATAATAAGGGGTGGGTAATTTATAATGAATAACCCTGTACATTAGGCAATTCGCCCACGAATTGTTTTTGCCTTTACGCCGTACATTTTATGCACGACTTGTCGTAAAATACTTGGAATAAAAATTTATTTAAATTGAATTAAAAAATAGTTAGAAACAACGAAATCTTCACATTTCTAGATTGTGGTAAGCCTATAGAAGACAATTCCATCTCCGAATGCAGAGCCTTGATTCCCAGAGTTAAATGGAGCGATGAGAAGCAAGATTGCGTGGGCGAGTTTTATGGAGGATGTCATGCTACCGCCAACAACTTTGTAACTAAAGACGAGTGTCTTAAAGTAGCCAAACCAATTTGCCAGGCAGCAAAAAACTGAAATCTTCAATGGAATACAAATAAAATTTCATTTTAGTTAAGAACATTGTTAAAAACCTTTTATTAAACACTAAAACGGTTTTTTTATTGCCTATGTATATATTTTTTCTAGCCTATCATTTTTTGGTCTAAAGAAAAAAACGAAATCCTTATAATAGCCCAAACAAATTCTCTACAGTTCATTCACGAAACATTATTTTATTATTGCCAAAAAAATAACCGACGAAGGAAAGTTGATCATAAGGAAGGGTAACATCCATTTCTTGAAAAGTTTAATCGAGTTAGTAACCAAACTAACTGCAATGGCAACTGTATGGGGAACAAAAAACACCCTTGATGATTCCGAATTCAAAATAAACTCTCTGCCTCTCCCAGATATGGTTAAGGGAATAAAAACTAGATGCGCAGCGCTTATGCTGAGTTGTTTCTGAAAGTGGTGCATAAAATGAATGGCGAAATAAAGCATGTATCGGCAGAAACAATTCGTGAGCAGATCCGAGAAGAAGTGCATGATGTACAATGCAGAAAAAGAACCATTTATTAACTGGTTACATAAAATTGGTTTTAAGTTTAAGCAGACTCATAATAGAAAATTTTAATTGGAGCTTCTTGATTTAAAAGGTTATCAATTCTTGATGAAAAGCAATAACGCTAATAAACTCTGTTATCAAACATTGTACGCTTCATGGTGATTCTTTCACTGCAGACCAACACGCTTTTAAAATGGCAGCACAGGTGGAACACGGGGAGGGACGTGGCTGGATGGACGAAGAGGCTATTCCCAATGTGGAAGAATGGGTGAAGTGCGAACACAGGACTGTGGACTACTTACTGTGTCAAGCTCTATCGGGGCATGGGTGTTTTGGTAGCTATACCTACAAAATAAAGAAAAAGGCAGACCCAGGTTGCGTATACCGTGTAGTTGAGGAAGACACACCAGAACATATGCTGTTTTATTACCCAAGATGGAAAGCTAGTAGACGTCAATTCCTACAAGGCCTAAATATACAAGCGAACAACATGGTCGCAGTTATGATTAGTCAGCACAGCTATTGGAGGAGGGTACATAGTATAGTTCAGGAGATACTGTCAAAAAAAGAAGAGGAAGAAAGAATCAGACAGGGACGGCAGAGATGATAATGAGAAATGAAAAAAATGGGAGCAGGCACGACGGTTTACCTTCGGGTGGATTCCAGGTCTGTTCCTGATATATGACAGAGGTGAGGTTTGGTGCGGTAGGCAGGGTTTGCACACTCTAGCAAGAGCTAGAGACCTTGAGTCCCACACTCCCAATCGCGATAGACCATCCAAGCGCTGGGGTAGCCATAAGGTTCCTCACCTGTCAAAAAAAAAGTTCCCACGCCCTACCAATGATTTGACACCTAGGGTCGGATTTTTCACTGATGAAGTAGAGCTTATCCTTTGCCTTCATCTTTCTTGCTTGCATTGAAATGACGAAAACAAACATCTGTTTTCTTGCAATTCTCTACTTTCTCAGTCAAGATTCTAGCATCTAGCAACATACAAAAGTATCCCTGTATGAAAGGTCACATATAATTGATCAAAAACAAACGAAGTAGTAAGAATATGCGGGTTTAGAGTTCCTAATACTAGATACAATAGATTTTTGTGCCCAAGAGTGCCTAGTGGCAGTGGAACATGCATATTCAGCGATAATTCGGATGAGAGGACGCAACACATTATCTGCAATAATTGTAGGGTAATGGTCCGATAGCGCATTAAATACCTGGAACATATTATCCACTTAGAGCTTGATCAGGTTACAGACCTAGTTCTAAAACGAATAATAGGTTTTTTTCTACTACTACCTGTGAAGTTTACAATTATTACGTCTTCTAGCCAACTTAGAAGTTGAATTTCTCTATTATTGGTTTATAATTTTTTTCTACTATCACTATCGAAAGTCGTCTTTTGTGCCTTGAAAAGTAACTGCAAAGTTGATGTTTTCCGCGAGCTGTCATAATTTGACATTATAGACGCTCTTAAGCAGAAAGTAACTTTGAAGCACGCCTAATTTTCCGCGAGTTGTCATAATTTGACATTATTGGCGCTCTTAAGCAGAAAGTAACTTTGGCGCACGCCTAATTTTATTTATAGATAAAAGAGTGCTAGTAGTTAATTTTGGTGTGATAATAGAAAAAATCTTGTTTGTATTTAGAGCAGAAAGTCTTTTGGTAGTTTCGACAGATTGCAACTTTCTGTCTCGACTACCAAAGTACTACTTTCTGCTCTTGATACACAAATAGCTATTTCTATTATCAACCTAGGTCACAAATGGACAAATTCAAATGTTTTGAGAATCCAGGGATAGTAGTTTAAAATTGGTGATTAACCAAAAATGACTGATGTCATAACAAGTGCGTTCATAATCTACGGATTAGGTGAGGAGGGAAAACCATAGAGACAAGAGACAGTGTACGTGTCAGTCAGACGACGGGGTAAACGCCTAGGGAGGGATTTGTATATCGACACTGTCAAAATTTGATTTTGACATTGAAATGTGTTGTTTAAATTACGTTGATTGCAGAAAACCATGGATCGAGGAATGTTTTAACCTTTAACATTATTACCAGTGGAATTTAAAAATCTTCTGTTGATGGAAACTGGAAATCACGCAAACACAATAACACAACAACACGTTGTTTGAAAATAAGTTTTACTAGTGGAAATGTCAATCTGCATCAGACTACTTGATTTATATTTTATTAGTGTAAAATCGAATTTACATTTATGTGCTACTTAATTTTTATAAGAAATTTTTTAATTTTTGTCGTAGAGGAAAATATTGTATACACACCACGTTGGTGAAGACAATAATTATAAGCTTCGCACCAATAATTTTGGTGCTCTGTCAATAATAATAGTCTCCACCACCTTGGCGTATAATATACTATTCTTAGAAGCTGAAACCTTTTGGACTAAAAATATATTTTGCCTTGTGAAAAAAGTATCCATATGTCTTTAGATACGTGTTGCTGGTTATGTGTTTCTTAGATATAAATAAATTCATGGGAATCTCTTTATTTATTATTAAAAATGCAAAAGAAGGCAGTTGCGCATTTTTGAAAAATCTGCTTAGTACATATGTATATTACATAAAACATCAGAAAATCAAAATTTTCGTTTTTATAGATTGTGATAAGCCTGTAGAAGAAGATGACATCTCCGTATGCAGAGTTTCGTTTCCTCGAGTTACGTGGAGCGTTGAAAAACAAGATTGCGTTGAAGTATTTTATGGAGGATGTCGTCCTACTGCCAATAACTTCAGAACTAAACATGAGTGTCTAACAGTGGCCAAACCAGTTTGTCAGATAGCGAAGAACGTTACTACCAAGGTTAATCTTAAATTTGTATTCAAAATTAAAATTAAAACACAAGACGGATAAAACTGTCGGGAATATTGTTAAAAATATTTATTAAATATTTTAATGTTGGTTTCTAACGTTTTTGTCTATAGGTTTAGTCCTGTATCTCACATAAATTCAAAAAATAATAAGTACTCCGCCAACCTAGTTCAAACACCGATCAGAAGCGCGTGACGTCATGATTTTGTAAACAAAATTTGACATTTTATATAACCTCCATTATATTTGCTGGTTTTGCATCGTTTAGTGATATTTCCTCTTTATAAATTCTTATAAACCTCAGTTCTGCATTGCCAAAACTACGAAAAGAAACTTTAGCTTTAAAAGAAGGTTTTATCAAAGAAACAACTGTTAATATTAGGAGTATTTTTTTCGTATATCAATGGCATATGTTCAGTTGAATTTCGAAATATAAATACTGCTGCTGTAAGTATTGCATTATATTAGTAATGAAGTTATGTCTTGTAGAGCTCAAATCCTAAAACGCAGTTGCTGGATCTGTCCTTGTCTATGAAAACTGGTATTTTAACAAATGCACCTTTCACTGATTACATCTGCTTTTTCTATTTGGCGTTTATCGGAACACAGATTCATTGAAAAAATAAAATAAGATGAGGTAGAAGCCTGCTAATATGTACCTACAAGGCGTTGGGCTAGCGTTCGGGAATTTATGGGTTGGACTGCCATGGTCGACCAATCTATACAGTTTAATTAGTTTAATTTAATAAATTCTCTAATTTTCCAACGATGCACGTAAGCACATGTTATTATAAACAAATACATAATAGGTCAAATTTATGATAATATTTATCCAAACAAATATTTAAAATAACTTGTTATTCTGTTATGTTCTTCAAAGCTAAAATGATCAAATTTTTTTCAATTTTAATCGTTTTTATCTCAGTAATTAATGCAGCAATTAGTGCTACTATTGGACAAGCTGAATTTAAAGACAATTTGGGATTCGAGCTTGCAACACAGAAGTCGCGGTCAACAGCACCTCGAACTTTTCGAGAAATAGGTAACTATAGTGATAACAATTATTGTACAATATTTTATTTACAGTTTCCTGTATCAATTGTCATATTTTTTAAGTAAAGCGTTTTATCAGTAGTAATAACCCAAGGACATTGATAATTGTTCGAAAAAATTTTATGACAGATTTCGAAAGCTTGTTGCTTGAAAACTGTTTAAACAACAGAGTGCTTTCTTTTCAAGCGAAGACGCCCCTGCTTCCACTAGAGCATAATTCGCCCGTTTTATAACAATTCTGTTTAGAGCGCAAGACCAACAAACCCATAATTCCCCTCTTTACTAAAAATATGTAGAAAATAGGGATGGCGATTCTTTCCAAAAAAGATCGATTTTTAAATCGATTCATAAAATATCGAGGTCCAAAATATCGATTTCTAAAAAATCGATTTTTTTTCATGTTTGTATTCATAATAAACAATCTCTGGGATCTCTTATCAGTAAAATCAAGGATTTTTTAGTTCAGGGAATTCGATAATAACAATTATTTTCATTACCATATCAGATGAGGTGTATAAAAGAAGACATTTATTTTCTAAATGTATTTGTTACATTGAAAATTTAAGAAAATAGATAATGTAACTTATAGTTCCCAATGCTTAATATCTAAGCTTTTTAAAAACAGCAGTGTGTCAAGAATGTCAAGTCTACTGGAATCCAAGCCATGATCCAAGCGGTTCCGTTCATCACTTGCGATGTTGCCGGCAATTGATAAAAGGCGCTCACAAGGAACAGATGATCCCACGATACTCATATACATCACGGCATTCACGGCTATTGAGTGAACATGGTGATAAATGGAGAAAAAACCGAATGTCGATTTTCAAGGGTGAAATATCATTTCATTGAATCGATTCTGTACAACATATCGATTTAAAAAAATCAATTTATTTCGTCCGAGGAATCGATTCTTCGATTAATCGATTTCAGATCGCCATCTCTAGTAGAAAACGGTAGCAGTCAGTAAATTGACCCTTAAGGGCGTGATCGCTCTCTTTTTGCATCGACGTAATGTCGATAGTATCGATTATAAGTTTTTTACTAATATAGTGTACTAATGTAAATATGTATGTGTTACAGTTCTTGAATAAATTGATCGCTTCAGTAGTGTTTGTGAAAGGTCGTAAGCCAACACCTTTTTTTATCAATATACAAACTTTATTTGCCGGCATCCGCTACGTTGCCTAATTTCTCTACCAATCTTAATTGATTTTGTTCTCCAATCTTTATTCCATTTACTTGTTCAACTGTTACGAATCTAAGAGAACACTTAGATTACATGGTTTATATTGTACATTTTCTTACTGGACCTCAGGACGAGCAAACGTCCAGTTTATTATTTGTATTTATCACTCGCTGCTAAGTAGTGCACTTGTCAGGTTTTGTATACCTTTTCCAAAGCAAACAACTTTGGATTCATGTTGGAACCAGCAGTTTATAACCTCGTTTTCTTACAGTAACAGACCGACGCCGTAGACGGAGGTCTGTTGCCCACAAGCAACAAGCTTGAGAAAGTTGTCATAAAATGTTTGAGCATTTATCAATGTCCGAGGGTTATTCGGATAGGAAATTTTTTGCTAATTGTAGAAAAAAATCGTGACATTTCGAAATATTAAATATTTGAAACTTCAAAATCGAAATAAATCAATATGTGTCCATAGCAACGTGAAAATAGCCCATGGTCTGTTATCAGTTGTTCATATGATAAAAAATGAGGAAATTTGATTGGTTCTTGAAACTGTCAAAAAATTTTCAATAGAAGTGTTAAAGCCCATGTCTCACGGTCAAATGTTTGATCAAATTAGTTTGAGCAAACCAAAAAATTGACATCATATGACGTCATCTTCTTAGTTTGATCAAATCCTGTAAAAATAGAGGCGTTTCTATTTTTCAAGGTCAGTTTGAGCAAACTCTCCTTTTGATTGGTGGAAAAAGAATATTTACGGTTGACGTGAGTGCCATAAATGTCATTGTAAAAATGTAAATAAAAATATTGCTATGACTGGTTTCGTTTCGTCGAAGAAGCCAAGATCTAGCCCACATTCTTCGTTTTTCCTTTTCTATTTTTCCAGCCCGGTATGCCAGAACAATAGCTATACTTAAAAGACCCAAAACAGATTTAATTTTTTTTATTTTCATTGTGGAAAATATAAAAAAATTGCAGTTCAATCACATTAAAACAACACCAACAATTTTTAGTTTGACAAATGACAGACGCCAGTTAGACATCCGTCAATAAATTTGGTCAAATTTTGAATGATGGTGTGAAAGACAGTTTCTTAAAATTTGAACAAACTATAGGTATGACGTCAATACGTCACTTTGGTCAAACTAATTTGATCAAAAATTTGACCGTGAGACACGGGCTTAATTCATTGCCTGCGGGGCATATAGCCCGAGAAGTAGATGTTGCTTCCTAGTAAACAGTCTATCGTTTGGAAAGTAATTTTCTAATTTGTAAAGCGTTTTAATAGTTTTCACACTATTATTTTGACTTCTATTGTACAATAATTTAAATCGGTTTATGTGGATATGCTATAGTTACAGTAAATTATTGTATAGTTCTTTCATCTGACCATTATTATTATTTCGGTTTTAAACTTTCTTGTATTTATTTATACATTTTAGCCATTTGGATAAAAAACAATCGGATAAAAAATATCATATGTAGTATATGGACGAAAAATGTTTTTTTGGACTATGTGGGTTACCGGCCTCGCCTTCATTTTTCGTCCTTATAACATAATATACTATTTAACAAGCGAGTGGAACATTCAAATAGTAATTTGAGTCCTTCCTGAATTGGTTCTAAAGGATGCAAAAATGCATTTCTCTTCGTGGAGAATACTTTAAGTTGTCTACTGTTTTTTTTCTAGCACTATATGCAAAATATACAAGACAACCCTTTACAGAAAAACAAAGCGCTCAATTCTAACTCTGATTGAAGTATAGTTTGTCTCAAAGTATATCGTCTCAGCTTTTACCGGCAATCTTCTAAATACTACCATTTACAACCTTCTTAAAAGAATTTTACCTGAAATGAAACCCAGGAACGATCGACTGACAAGGCAAGGTCGGGCCATCAGGTTTGTATCGGGTGTATAATGGCTGAATTTAATTCATTTGGCAGTATTAAAATATTCCTTTTTAGCGTGCGTTTTAGAAGAGCTTTCTATAAGAGTATTATTTATCTTTAATTTTTTTCGCAATGTTGCGTCGAAAACACTTGTCATTAGATGCAAACAAATTGTTAAAAATGTGTATAATTGTTTTGTAAGTAGAGGATTCATTGAACAAGAAGCTTTAAAAGAAACCTGCTTATTTACAAAGACACCAATATCATCTATAAAGGATATTATTAACAGTGAAAAATTAAGTGGAAGAAAAAAACGTTGTGATTTTCAATCTCATCGTCTGGACAATGGCCAACAAGATATAATAAAAAGAAAAATATATTTCCACTATGAGAGCCAGATTGTTCCTACTTTGGACAATCTAAAAAGGAAGCTAGAAGAAGATGACACTAGCCGGGCTCCATAGAGTTATTGGGAAAATGGGATTCACAAATCGTAAAATTGACAAAAAACAAGTGGTAATGGAATCGCAAAGATTGCGCACTTGGAGGTTCAAGTTTCTTCAGGAAATTAAGACGTTCCAATCCGAAAACAGATCTATTATCTACCTGGAAGAAGCATGGTTCGATACACACAATACAATATCCAAAGGATGGGTTGATCCCAGTAAAAACTGTAAGACTAAGGCACCTTAAACAAAGGAAAACGCATAACTATTATTCATGCTGGATCAGAAAACGGATTTGTTCCAAATTGTTTGCTGCTGTCTGCAATGAATATTAAGGATTCAAGCTTGAATTATCATGAAGATACAATTGCAGAACTTTTTGAAACCTGGTTTCAAAATCATCTTATGGATAATATTCCGGACCACAGTGTAATTGTAATGGATAACGCAAGCTACAAAAAGCAGCTACAAAAAGCACCAAACTCATCAAGTAGAAAGATTGAAATTCAAGAATATTTTACAAAATAATATTTATTTTGATCCTGATTACAAGGAGCAGATTTTGGAGGTGTTAAAATCATATGCTATCAAAAAACAATATGCGTGTGACAGTTTAGCTGAGGAACAGGGACATACTGTGCTACGTCTTCCTCCATACCTTTGTATATTCAACCCCATAGAGATAGAGCATTTACGGCATCAAGTAAAATCAAAGTTGAGAACAGAAAATGTTACTCCTACTTTGGGTCCCAGTGTTATAGAATTAAATAAAAATGTGGTAAATAATATACCCATTCTAAGCTGGAAAAATTCAGTACATCACTATAAAAAATTGAAGATTCATACATTCATATTCAAAATAATATAGAGCCTATTGTAATTAATCTTAATGATAAGTCTGACAGTCAAACAGAATTAGATTTAGAATAATATTAATAAAGTTGGATATAGTTTTTTCTACCTGGATAATGGATATAGTTTATTTAATTTAATAGTATTTAATAATCTCTCATTTAGGTTAGCCACTGGCGATCTCTTCTACAGCAGCTATTGGCCATATGATTTATTATTAAATAAAAAACAAAGGATGTATGATAAATATACAAAAAGATAGATATTTGTGAATTTGATCCTTTTTAAAATAATTTTAAATAGTCCGCCACTGGTGATCTCTTCTTACAGCAGCTATTGGCCATATGATTTATTGCAAATGGCCCATTAATTTTATGATTGCCGGCAAAAGCCAAGACGATATACTTTGAGACATACCTACTATAAATCGTTGTCAACTATTGGCTCCGCCGTCCTTTAAAGAAAAAACAACCATTTGCAATAAAAATACCATAAATCAGTTTTGATTGCTTATTATCGAATAATATAAATTTAGAATCCTCTAAAATTCAACATGTTTGACATAGTGATCTAGAATAGTTTTGCTCAATAACACTTTCCAAATATTATGTTTATGTGGTATTTACTGATAATAAAGAGATCCCTTATTAGACTAACTCACACATTAAACAAAGCGGATTTATCCACATAAAGGACCTGTGGAATTTTAATTTAATTAAACTTTTTCTTACTACTCCAATTACTTTCAGGTACAAAAAGTACCTGATCGATACACAATTTAAATTCTTTCTTTTTTTATGTTAGATTGTCATGCTGGCGTAGAACATTGGTCTAGTACTAGCTGCTTGGCAAGAATTACGGTATGGAGATGGGATGTACTTACTGGAAAATGCGTAGATGCAATATATACAGGATGTCATGGTACGAATAACAATTTTGGAACTGAAAAGCAATGTCTAGATGTAGCCAAACCGATTTGTGAAAATTTGTCAGTTACTCAATAAGTTCTTTTTGTTAGGTGATATTGTAAGTTAATTATAATAATATACTCAGATAAAATCTGATTTTTTAATATTATTTTAATCAAATAATGTTCTTGTTCTCCCACGCATGCATACAAAATTTTATGGGGTAGAGATAATTGACGTCTAGGCTAAACACAATAAGGTATAGACGGAGAAATAACACGTCCTTTTTTCTTTTGGATTTGGACACCGTGGAAATTAATATTAATTAACATTAAAACTTGAATTGTCAGAAAAATTTTGAACTGTCCCTGATTGATATAGTTTGCAAATTTGTTTAGTTTGCAGCAATCACAGAATATTATTAAAACAATTTGACTTTAGATTGCAAGCCGGTCACGAAACCTAAATAAATATGGTCAAGAGGAAAGGAAAGATGTTCAACCGGAAAGCTAATGTTTTTTTTCGAAAAATACATCGATTTCTTATAAAGTTTAAATAAGTCAGTGATCGAAGTAACTGCAGAGTCTTTGGGGATATCACCAAACACTGTATGGAGGTTAATATTTCATTAGGCTGAGCTATAAATTAGATGCGTTCATTGCAAATCTCTCGGTTTTTATTGCAAATACGTCTAAAGTGAATAGAAATGATTTTGTATTTTTTATTTAAGACTTTTTTCCATATCTTCGAATGTTTTCGAGATGTTTTCAAAAATACTGATTTTGGGGGTAGTTTTCAATTTTTTTTTACCAACTAAATATAATTCAATATTTTTCAACTGTGGTCACTTAAACTTTATGTCAAAACAAACGCAGGCTTTCGTTTTGGATGGCAGTTTAAATTTTCATTTTACTGAACTATTAATTACTGAACTATTAATTAATTATTAATGCAATTTAAGAACTTTGTAATAAACAAAATTATAGAAAAAATGTTTCCGATTAAATTTAAGTAATTATTTAGACAACCAGCACTGCCAATACCAGCTTTGCATGAAATGATAATGTAGCATCGGTGGTTCAGTGGTAGAATGCTCGCCTGCCACGCGGGCGGCCCGGGTTCGATTCCCGGCCGATGCAAAACTTTTTAATTTTATTCCAACTGCTTTTAATCCCCATTCTAATTTTACCTCTACATATCAGTTTAATAAACATATTCAATTAAAACATTAATTATTCAATGCTATTCAAAGACAAATTGTATTCGTTAGACTTATTTTTAGTTCAACTTATAAATGCTTTTAATTATCAACATACAGAGTATATCGTCTTACAAAAAATACTTAAATATTTATAATATTTATAATCGACTCTTAACCGAAAAACATTAGAACTGAGTAACTAATCTTTTGATATTAGTCAAAAATGTCATAGTCGTCAAAGATAATACTTGAATACTATTATAACGCCTTACAAAGTTTTTGAAAGTTACTTTTTAAAGAACAGAGACCGTTCATTAAGCAGCAACAACTACTTCACGGGCTATGTGCCCCGACAGAAATTGAATTATACTTCTAAGTTAAACAGGGTTGGGATATCTGCACGAGATAGCCAACCATTCTGGTTTGTAATAAGAAGACCGGTTTCAGCATGTTGGCGCTTCATCAGTACAAGGAAGATATCATCCGTCCAGAAGCTCTTAGAGCATAATCCAAGCACGTTCAGCATACCTGAACAACTGGGTTGAACGCGACCAAGGCTAAATCTTGAAAGGAGAAACTTAGCAAATGTATTTTATGTCTATATTATGTATTAACTACCAATATATATCATACTTAGGTACCTACACGGTCCTTACAATACTCACATCATCTATAAGTCGATTCTTGGCAAAGTTGACCCATTTGTCTTGATAAACCCTTGTTCAATAGCCTTTTTTAGACGACGCCATCTGAAAGTTGCTCGTTCTGTATTCATTTACATACCAAAAGTTGCGTTTTGAGTGTTCCATGTAGTGAAAGTGACAGTTCCGTACTGCAAAACACTTTCGGGACAACTTTAACTTCCTTAAATGTGACTCTAGCCACTTCGATGTTGACAGTTGACAGTTTCACTTCAATGATTTTGCATAACCAATCCAATAAATATTAATAATTGTCCTGGAGGTACAATCAACATTACTTTTTGCAAATAATTAATAAATTAATATTGACATTGCAAATATCATTAAGTACATTATATCGTTCAATAAATAAAATGTTTATAATTCTCTATTATTTATTTTCTTTCCTCAGTGTAATTGAAAAAGTATTGGATCTTATGCGTCGTCTAAAAAATGTTGTGTACGCCGCGGCTGAAATACTACTTTGTTGGACTCGTCTGTTGCTCGCCTCGCAATTTTCAGACTTGTCCAACAAAGTAGCACTTTCAGTCCTTGGCATACAAATAACTATTGTCGTTCTTTTAGATACACATGGGATGAAAAGTCCCGGACCTAACAAGGAAAACACATTTTCAACGTTATTTCCATAAAGAACAACGCAATCATTCCAGCGCCTCTCTAGCATTTCAATACCACTTTTGTAGAAAGATTTATCTTTTGCCTCAAAATAGGTCTCAGTGTCATCGATAACCTCTTTATTCGAGCGAAATTTCTTATGGGCGAGCATTTTTTTTAGGTCTGCGAACAGCCAGTAGTCGCTGGGAGCGAAATCTGGCGAATGCGGTGGATGTGGGAGCAATTCGAAGTTCAATTAATGTAGTTTTGCCATTGTTTTGATTGACTTGTGACATTGTGCATTGTCTTGAAGAAACAAAATGTTTTTCTTTGCCACATGAGGACGTTTCTTTGCAATTTCTGCATTCAAACGCTCCAATAACGATATATAATATTCACCGTTGATGGTATTTCCCTTTCTCAAGATAGTCGATGAATATTACACCACGTACATCCCAAAATACCGAGGCCGTAACCTTTCCAGCTGATTGTTGTGCTTTCGGGTGCTTTGGGCGAGGTTCTCCAGTTGTTGTCCACTCAGATGACGATCGTTTTGATTCCGGAGTGAAGTGATAAAAATTCCGTGCCATCTATGTGTCAGGCCCGGGACTTTTCAGCCCATGTGTTATTTCAGTAATTCTTGGTGATTGTCATCATGTCTATTACCAGGTAATAATAAAATTCCCTAATTGCTGGAAATATCCAAACCACCTTGTATATTTCACACAACAAATAAACATGATTAAATTTGATAATATACATTTATTCAAAATGATATTGCGCATTTCGTTTCATCATTTTTATTAAACAAATATTTATCTATCAATAACTTGATTGAGTCACTGCACGAGCAAGAATTATAAAAATTGTTTTCTAGATATTGTTGAATACCTATCAGTAGAAGTGTTGACAGCACCAAGATGATTACTTTAAAAGTTTCAGTGATAGTATTGCTGTTGGTGTTTTATAAAGAAACAAATTCTTCTCCAGTGCAACGTGAAAAACCAGAAAGCAGAGAATCTTTGAATGCAAGAGTTTTTGAAATAAGAGGTACAAATCTGATTTATTTTAAATGCAAAATGAAAAGATTTAAAATATTTTAAATTAACTATCACATCAAACGCCATTCGAGCTGTGAAGTTTGAAATTGTAATTGAAATTATTTATTTCGAAATATTTGTCTATACGTCTTAAATATACGGGTTGGGATAAAGTGTGGAACCAAGTAAATATCTTTTAAACGAAAAGAACGATATTAATGAAAATTTGGAGGTACGTGCAATGGAACAAAATGCATCTGATGTACATTTTTTTGTTAATAATATACTTCCGGTTTAATCAGAAATGCCATCAACTTCTTTAATTTAAATCGGACACTACATATTTTTACAGATTTTGAAAGAACTTACTATTTTGAATTCATACATACTGAGCTTAGTGTAAAAAAATTTTAAAAACGAGGAATATAGCACTTTAATCAACCTCCTTTGAGTTTTTTGCATTAGAGCAAAAAACTATTTAGATAAACTAATTGATGTTGTTTGTATGCATAGTAATAAATAAACGAGTACTGTTTAGTACGTCTTTTGTTCTCCAAGTGTCAAATTTTAATTTACGGAAATAAATTTTACAATTTAGAATGGTTCAATTAAGTGAAAAAGAGAATATTGAAATTTTAATGATGATCGGTTATGGTGATCGTGTTAGAACTCATGAAGAAGTGTGTCATTGTTTTAATAATTTGCACCCGGAGAGAAATCCTATATCACGCTCAACAGTAACTAAAACATTACAACGTTTTAATACAACTGGGATGGTAAAAAATTTGCTAAAACCTGGAAGACCGCGGACTGCAACGAAAGAAACTGTTCAAACAAAATATTGCAATCGATTAAGAAGAATCACCTCAAACTTCCACCACAAATTTGGCACTAAACCATGATATCAGTCGACGTTCTGTAGGAAAGATATTAAAAAGTGAAAAGTATCATCCGTATAAGGTACAGTTGGTTCAAGAATTGTCAGACGATCATGGGCGGATCTAGGATAGTAGTTTGGGGGGGGCGAATTTTCAAAAAATGTATTTTTATAAGAAACAAAATAACATGCGAAAAAAACATAAATGGTGCTTAAAAAGGCGCGGATATTGTTGGTGGAAGAGAGGGATAAAAGGATTTTTTTACAATTTTAAATAAATACATATGTATGATGTATGCGGATTATGTGACATCTACTTTTATTTTTTAATCATTGTAAATTTGATATCATGCATATAGATATAAAGACATAGTACAAAATTCATATTTATGTAATATTTATAGCTCATTGATTGATTACATTAAAGTAAAAAAGAAAATATAAGGAAATAGTGAAATTATAATAGAAAGTCAATTTTGTGATCTGATTTTGCAAATCGATCAATTACTTTATCAGAACTTAATAAAATGTCACGGTTAATGCTCATTAATGCTAAACCCGATAATCTTTCTTGTGACATATTAGATCTTAGCCAAGACTTTAATCGTCGAAGGCAAGAAAAACTGCGCTCTGCACTCGCGACACTGACGGGCAACGCGCACAATATTTTAAGAGCGCAATGTATTAAAGGAAACACCTCTTCATTACAATTGGAAATGGCTTCGATGGCTGTTTCGGGCAATTCTTTAACTTCTTTCCAATTTATTACCCAAATTTGTAATTCATTGAATAATTTTTTTAAAGTCACTTCATCGTTATCTGAATTTTGAATTTTGCAAATTTTTTCGCTTATAAATTTTATAGAATTTATGTCAAAATTTGTGCTGACAATGTTTTGGGGTAAACATAAATTTAAATCGTATAAATTTATTGTTTCGTTGTTAAAACGATTTTCCAAATCTTGCAAAATGTTGTCTATTATGGGATAATATATAGATATTCTAAAGTAATCTTCTGGACATGCAGCGTTTACATTCGGTCGATTAATCTGGTTCTTTGATAAACGAGGAATTTGAATTTGAAAATTGAATTGATGGGCAATTTTTTCACATTGTAAATAAATTGCCTTAAAATCATCACTTTCACGTTTCTGATTTAATAATTGTTTTGTATTATTAATTAAACTTTCAGCTAAATTCTTGTCAATATTTTTACTCTGTAAGCTTTGACTTAAAGTATGAGTCACAGTTAATATTTTTGACAAACTAGTCATTGTAATTATAAATTCCGGACGGAGCATTGTAGCAGTGAAAGAATTCGCTTGAGTCGCTGAATTGGAATCTTTCCACTGCGATATAATTTCCAATGTTTCAATAATGTCAACAAATCTAGTTTCAAATTGCAACACAGAATCATGTCGTTCGACCCATCTCGTTTCACAAAGACTATGTAATTTTGTCTTGTTTAAATGTTTAAAAACATTGTTTCGTTTTGCAGACGCATTAAAAAACGAAATTACTTCTTTCATTGTCCCTGTACAATTTCGGGCTGCTTGAACATTGGAAGACTTCGATATTGCTAAATTTAATGCGTGATTGTAGCAGGGACATCTGACTGCATTTTTTAACACATTTATCAATTTCGATACAGCTCCTTTCTGCTCTGAACACATCACACTGCAACCATCCGTGCTAATACCCACGCAATTATTTAAATTTAGTTTAAATTCGCGTAATTTCTTCAGGACAGTCTCGCCTATGATTTCTCCGGTCAAAGTAGGTTCCTTCGTGTAATCATCAAGATTTTCTTCATGAAGGTCCACGAACATTAAAAAATCTTCCCTGATTTTATTTTCGAAGATGTACCTAAATATACAATCTGGTATTAACTTAAAAACGTCAAATAAATAAACCAATAAATACATACCTAATTACAATCGACATTTGTGATTTATGCGAAATATCTGTAGTTTCATCGAATATTATACTGTAAAATGAGTTTTTAACGCGATCCAGTATTGAAGATATAATTTCTTCGCCGCAGCAATTAATAATATCATTTTGCACAGTTTTACTAATATAAGTTGCTTTAGACGAGCAAGTTTTTAAATGATTTTCTAGAGAAGTGTCTCCTGCTTGGATTCGAAATCGAAGCAATTCTCTAAAGTTTCCTTCATTCTTAATTAAAGAATCCTCAGAGTTGGAGAGAAGGTCGCCATCATCGCGGTGTCCCCTAAGGGGTATATTTTGTTTTCCTAGGAATATTATAGATTCCACTATAGGCTGCAGTCGTTTTCGGTTTTCTCTAATTTGATCCAATCTTGCTTGGTCGATTTTATTACGGATATCTTGTTCGGGATTCTCGTATGTTTTAATAAAATTTAAAGCATTTTCGGTCGATTTCTTGTGATATAAATACGAGTCGTGTTGTACCAGATCGCCGTCTTTCCCTAATAATTTTGCATATTTATCCAATGGCTTGCAAACCAATTTTTGCAATGTAGTCGAATTATTGACGCCACCGTATTTTGCGAAAAACCAGCAATATTTGCAAATCGCTCCACCCAATATTTCCGAGTACGCCAACCATTTATAAGTTTCGAAATGTTTACGGGCTAAATATCGTTTTTCGTCCTTCCCCTTTTTATTGTGTACGGAATACGGCAGGGAATCGTTTGAAACCGTCCAATTTTTCGTTAAAACCTCGTATTTATCGCTATTAGATAACGGTTCTTTTTGCAAAATTATACCAATATCTTCGGAATTTCGTAGGGGAACGATTATTTCGGGCTCGGGTTCCGGTACAACGATAGAAGAGGGCACTTCACACACTTTTACTTTTTTATGCAAAAACGCATCCAAAGTTGCATTTGAGCTTTTTCGTTTGCTCATTACGAATGTCGAATAGTCGCATAAAACAAACACAGAACAAAACCACAACCACAACACCAGGAAAACAACGCACTACTCAAGTACGCATTCGGGAAAGAACCACAATATTTGCAGGTTTTCAGACTGCTTACTGCAGGGAGTGCAGGCAAGTTTGGACCTGCTGTAAACGTACGGCGTTGCGCCGCACCGACAGAAGGGGACTTTGTCTGTCGCATCTATTCATACAATGTTTATGAAAAGAAAAAGGCATATTTTCTATTATATAGAAATTCTATTCTACACTTCTTTTTGCGGCGTCTCTTTGAAGAAGTGGTTGTTTATAATTAACTGTTATTGCACATTAGCTGGTAATATATAAAATGTAGAATATACATATAATGATATAAGTCATTCAATAATTTCTCTGGAAATGTAAGAAAATCCTGGGGGGGGCGATCGCCCCTTCGCCCCCCCCTTGTATCCGCCAGTGCAGACGATTATTTTGACCGACGGCTGGAATTTTGCGAACGGCTAATGGACATCTGTAATGTCGACGACAATTTTGCTTCTAACATATTTTTTTCCGATGAGGCAACTTTTTGTTTAAATGTAACAGTTAATCGCCATAACTCAAGGTGTTGGTCAAATGAGAATCCTCATTGGATTCATGAAGCACATACCCAGCATCCACAGAAGTTAAATGTTTGGATGGGAATTGTCGGAAATAGGCTTATAGGCTCATTTTTTATCGACGGAAACTTGAATGGTGACAAGTATTTGGATCTACTAAAGCGCTATTTCTGCACTTCAACAGAATTAGCAATTACCACAAAATGTTTAGTTTCAACAAGATGGAGCACCTCCCCACTATGATAGACGGGTAAGGGATTTTCTGGATGCGAATTTTCCAAATCGATAGATTGGACGTAGAGGATTCATAGAGTGTCCTGCTCGTTTTCCGGATCTTAGCCCGTTAGATTTTTTCTTTGGGGTTATCTAAAATCACGTGTTTACGTTAGACGACCAACAAACTTACAGGGATTGAGACAAATAATTATTGAAGAATGTGAACTAATTCGTGGAGAAGTCTTGGAAAGAGTGACTCAAGAATTTGTTAATAGGATGGCATATTGTCAGCAAGTAAACGGCGAGCATTTTGAACATTTGAAATAATAAAATGTACACCTATTGTACAAGTAACAGTGAATTACTCCTCGTTTTTACATTTTTTTACACTAAAATCAGTATGTATGAATTCAAAATTACAATCTCTTTCAAAATCTGTGAAAATATATAGGGATATAGGGTGTCTCATTTAAATTATAGAAGTTGATGGCATTTCCGGTTAAACCGGAAGTATATTATTAACAAAAAAATGTATCAGATGCATTTTGTTCCATTGCAGTTACCTGCAAATTTTCATAAATATCGTTCTTTTCGTTTAAAAGATATTTACTTGGTTCCATACTTTATCCTAACCGTGTATTTTATAGTGGTGATTAGTTATTCCAATACTCCCAATAGCCTGAGATGGTTTACTAAAAGATTTAATATAGTTATACCATGTTTCCATAACATTGATAGCACAAACTCGGATAGTAAACTGAAAACGACAATAAACCAGAGGCTGACAGATAATAATTATTTAATTCGCAGCGTCAGAGTATAAAAATAACTTCGTTGTAAACTTACTTTTTTTTTATTTACAATAACCGCTTCTACCTCTAGGGTAATTAGCGGCGGAGTTTATAAATATGTACAAATTATTTCAATAAGAAGTTTGTTACAATTTTGTGGAAAATGTTTATATGTTTCAGGAAAGAAATAATGTTTTGACGGTTGCATTTTTCTCCAATTATGTCTTGAAGGGTTTTTTCTATTTTGAAGTTTCTTCTTTCGATTTCATATGATGGACACTCTAATAAGATATGAGACACAGTTATAATTTTATCACATAGGACAGAAAGAGGGATAGGCTCCCGAGTCAGTAGATATTCGTGTGTTAACCTGGTGTGTCCGAGGCGGAGTCGTGTGATGATGAACTGGTGCTGACGTTTATTTGTGTTGCACTGCCATTTACCTATGTTAGGTTTTACTTGTTGGAGTTTAGATACTTTTTGTTTCCATTCCGTATTCCAGTTGTTAAGTATCTGGCGTCGAAAATAAGGTTTTAAATCTGAAGCATGCGTGTGGTATGTGGACGTGTTTGGTTGGTTTGCTGCGATGCGGGCATATTCGTCTGCTGTTTCGTTCCCTTTTATTCCCGTATGAGATGGGACCCATAGGAAAGCAATCTCTTTGTTAAGTTGACTTAAGTTGTAAAGCTCGTGTTTGATGTATGATGCAATTGGATTTTTTGTGTATGTTTTGGTTAGTAGAGTTGCAGCATTAAGTGAGTTGTCCTGGTGGCTGTTACGTATTACTTTTGTAGCCTCTAGAATTGCGTGAAGTTCATCTGAGAGAATGGTTGCAGTGTTTGGCAGTTTGACTGTTTTTATTCCACTAGGTGCAACCACAGCTGCTGCGACTCCTTCCATAGTTTTAGACGCGTCAGTATATATCTCAGTGTAACAGTTTTATTAGTTTGTCACTAACGGTTTTTTCACTGGTAATTAAAAGCTGATTAGAAACCAACAGATTAGTTTGTCGATATATACGTCCGTTCTGTTTCGCTGCCAAAACGGTACTCCTAAACTTACTTTAATTTTTACCTACTTTAGAACTTTAAAATTATTTTTTTAAATAAAACATTATGAACCTTGGAGATGTATAATATTCATAAATTAAAATAATTATAATACATCCTGAATGTTTATTGGTAACTGTAAAATATTTTTCTATAGTAATGTTATTTTTGTTCCCGTAATAAAATAATTAACCACATTATTGAAGTATTTAGAAACACAATTTGATTAAAATTAGTAATAACCTTTAGAAATTTGTAGGAAATGCGCATAATGCCTATGGGAATAATACTTCCGAGTATAAATAAAAGCCGTTTTAATATTTTGATTAGTTTTCAGGTGAAAATAATACCTACTTTATGAATAATATATAATATAATAATAATTAAATACTTTTTTAAATGAAACTGTTTCTAAATAATTCCACTTTAATGAAAAAATATATATGAAAATTCTAAATTATTTTGATAACTATGTCGATATGTAAAATATCATCATTAGAATGACAGAAGTTATATTTGATGTGATGCCTACTTGATGTTTAATATGTTAATGACATACCTTGTGATTAATATATTATATGAATATCAAAAAGAATAAGATATGATACTACAAATATTAAAGCTTAGGAATTATTAGCCCTATGGGGATATCCTGGATATATTTTTCCCATTTAATATGAGTAGATTCCACAAAGATTCCACCTCGACCAAATTCATTTTAACTCTGAGATGCGCAAACAAAGAAGCGAGACCGTACTATGACAGTGGCGCACAATAAACGCATGTACACTCGGCGGAGAAAGTTTGGTTCGTTAAATATTTCCTAAATAAAATCCTGAGAATTTGGCAATACACTCCATTTTAGTTATTAACTGTCCCTCTAATATTATGCACTACTTCACGACTTTGTGCACACAAAATCTTGTGTTTTAGCGACTTAAATTCCATATTAAAATTCCTACGCGGATTGTACCACTATGAGTTCAATTGGATCTTTACATTGAAACGTTTTGCCTAGGACTGGTAGCTGCCAAAGATGGTAGCTGCCGACAGTATCGTATGCGTGATCTACGCGCATCCGAATCTCACTGTTGAAATGAATTTGGTCGAGTTGTACCTAAAGACAGATTTAGACGTATCCAGTAACTGGCGCCAGTAAACACTTTTTGGGCCAGTCCAGCGCTGTCAGACAGTGCTGTCTCGTCTATTTTTGCTACCAGTAGCCCTTACCCGCGTCCCCCCTAACACCCGAGCCAGTGTTGCGGAAACGTCTAAACACGTTGTGCCAGTCGTTGGCGCATTCTGTAGAGTGAGCCAGTGTTGCGGAAACGTCTAAACACGTTGTGCCAGTCGTTGGCGTATTCTGTAGAGTGAGCCAGTGTTGCGGAAACGTCTAAACACGTTGTGCCAGTCGTTGGCGTATTCTGTAGAGCGAACAGTGACAGCGGTAAAATGACCCGAAAACTAAACGAAATAGAAACTTTCAAGTTGGTTCAACTTTACCGAGAACACGAATCTTTATGGAATCTGACAATGCTACTTCTAATTTTATTTTTGCCGGTAATGCCTCTCTCATCACAGTGTCTTGATGCTGAATCGAGCTTTCTAACTCGTCAAAATTTTCTGACGTAAGACGTAACGCCAACCTGTACTCAGAGGGATCTTCTCCTCTCAGTTGTTGTAGCAAAGACGAACCTCCCGTTATAGTCCTATCGCTGATCCATTTTCTTATCCATATTCGTTTTTTCTTTAATATTTCGTCCTCCTGTAGTAATAGCGCGGAAATTGTCTTGACACATTTTCTTTTAAACAGCCGGCTTTGCCCCACATTCATTTTTGTAACGCACTTGAATACAAACACACATTCACGACAGACTGGACTGGACTCATGTAAACGACCTGGTCCAGAGCTGGCAGTGTCCTAGCTGGCGTGCCAGTGAGACTGGTACCAGCTACTGGATACGTCTAAATCTGCCTTTACTATTGTTATTACTTGTCGACTACAAGTTTTACCTTTACTCCAGTTAAGAATTTTAGCCTACACTTTAGGGGAAAAAACTAATAATAAATGAATAAACTTAAAACTTTGATTATGAAGTGACCATACGAAACTGGTCAGAATTATAACCAAACTTGTTAGAGCCACCCAGTACAGTTAAACAGCGATTTGCATACATAATGTGCAATCAATATGACTGAAACGAAGTAGGTATATAGGAATAAATTTTACATTAAATAAATTGTTATTCGGAAAAAAACAACCTTGAAAAAAAATGTTTTATTGTAGTTAATTTATTTTTATATTAATCGAGTTTAGTTTTATACTGGGTGAACCAAAAAGCCGATTTTTCGGTTGTAAATATGTAACTATTCATCTTTATAGGAAAAAAATGTCTTAGTAAAAAATAATATAAATAACTTAAAAACTTCTAGCTTGCTATAAAGATAAATTTAAAAATCAGTTTTCTATAAAATTCAGTTACGGACAAATTTGATTCAGTACGTTTTCTATTATTTTTTCGAATAAAGAGTGGAAATGTAATATTTGTCTGTGTTGAAATTTTTGAATGAAAACATCTAATTATTTAAAATTACAACAGAAACTGATTAAATTCGTAACAAAACGGTGCAAATTACAGATTGATATCTTTTGTCTGTATCGAGATAAGTAAAAACGCAACATACCAGTGTTTGGCTCATCCTGTATTATAACTTATAATAACAAAACATATCAAAAGAACATTTTTAGTTTACCTATTCAACATCTAAATATTACTTCACAGAACGCGCCCTCTAGCAGTCAAGCTAGAAATTTTAAAGTTATTGTGTGACTACTTTTCCATTAAATTTTTTTTCCTGGAGATATAAGGTGGAAAGTTTCTGATATACAGCCGAGAGATCGCGGGCTTATTGGTCCACCCTGTATATTGGAAAATTGCCATATTTTAAAAAATACCATAAAAAAATCTGCATTTCTATTTCATTGTATTTAATTTTTTTTTTTAAATAATAATATTTACAAAAATTAAAATAAATCTCACATACCCTTTTATTTTATAATAAAAATAAATAGAAATTTTCCAATTTGTAAAGCGTTTTAATAATTTTACACTATTATTTTGACGTGTAAATAGAAATTTGTTTATTATTAACTATAAAACATTCTATACTCACTCGACACAAGGCACTTACCTGAAACAGAAAAAAAAGCTATAAGTAAAATGCAAAAACTAAGTTCAAGTTGAAATTCTTTAAAATATTCAACCTAAAACTAGATTTATCATACAATATTTTACCTAGTTCTCAAAAGGAAGAACTAAAGGACACGCCGATTTCCCATAAATATCGCTAATTCGCGAGACACTTTAGCATGCTACATTTGAAATTTAATCCCAACTCGTCAACCACTTAATGAGATTTTCGCTAAATATGCAGGAGTAACTCTAAATTTTTTCGTATCCTTTTGTATCATAAACAATTGATATCCCATGTGATATTATATAATGGGGAAATCCATAAAAATAATTTTAAATACTTCTAATAAATAATGTAGTGAGAGACAGAGAGTAATAAAAAGCGTTAGGAGTCTGAATATTTACCAGGTTTTCAATCACTCAAAAACTGCAAATGATGTCTGTTGGTTTGTACTTGGTAACGCTTCCACCGATTTCCTCCATACTTTAAAAGTATTTAAGGCGGGGCCTTATTAAATGTAAAAAGAGTTAAAAAAAACTAACCCAATTGGAAACTCTTTTGGGGGATGGGGAAGGTCATGGAAAAAACTGAAACTTTGTATCAACTGAATTTTCATCAAAATTGTTTTCTTATTATATTCAATGTGTAAATAGTTATTTATGCAACAAGTGTGTAAAGTAACCCTTTTTTGACGAATGTGAATATTGACGATCAAATAAGTCAAAAAACGAATTGCATACAATATTTTTTCTACTACCGAAAATTTTATCAAATTACAGAAGTTTAATTAATTCGTCGTAAAGTAAGTTTAATTTTTCTTTAGAAGAAACTATAACGATTTTATTGATTCCTAATAAAATACTTTTGTTTGCCCTAGGTATAGTCGGAAGATCTCAATTTAAATTTCAAATGTCAGATTCAATGCACGAAGAAATGTCAACTTATAGATACATACTTACCTATGCACCCTATTCTATTATTTTCCAGTACCCAATTATTTACTAATAATTATTAGGTATGCACTTTACTGAATTCTATATCTTTCAGTCACTGGTATATATATCTAGTATGAAAATGGTGTTACATAATTTCTCACTGCAAGAGATATCGCGACAACACTGGGCAAAGGTGGATCTTAAGTCCGTTTTTAAATGCAGCTATAAACGAGGCAAATTTAGCAACTAAGCTCAAAGAGAATCTGCTGGAACTATCTGCCGATGGGATGTTACACTTGGAATTCAAGTCTGAAAATTTTGATACGTTTTGGTTGAAGAGAAAAACAGAATACCCGGAATTAACAACCGAGGCTTTGAAGTGTTGTTGTTGATTCCATTTTCTACCTCGTACTTGTGCGAGTTGGCATTTTCATCAATGGCGCGAATAAAATGTAAACTAAGAAATCGCTTAAATTTGGAAAACGCGACCCACAGGTTGAAAAAGACTGCTCTAGAGCTTATAATTACTTTCCAGAATTGATTAAATTTTCACTAATATTACCTAGGGAAGTATCTCACTGAATATGTTTCAATATCTGATTTAAAAAATCAGATTTAATACCTAACCATTTATTATATGTTTTCATAAAACTATACCTACATACAGCTTGGAACTTTTTCTTTATGAGCCAGTGTGTAAAGTAAAGTTTTACGCACTCTAAGCAGAAACAAATATTATATAATATTTTTAACCTTAGGTCTAACTAGTCTTTGAAATTTAAGCTATTCATCCTTGAAAGGTCGGATGTTAAGAAAAACCCTCCAGGATAAATATTAAATGACCCATGTCGACATCCAAATTTCTGATATAATTTCGGTGATGCTACATCCTTTGGAGTGATTTACTGGAAATTTTCCCGCTCATTGATTATTGTAGCTATTCTTAAGCGCGACAACTGAATTATTCTCTATGACCTACAACAACACTGCAGTATTTAAATTTTTTTATTGGAGTCGTAGAAAACATGTTGTATGTAAGACGTGGGTAATTTTTTCTATTTGTAGGAGTTGCAAATATTTTTCAATTTAGTCAGAATTACTAAAATATTTTTCAAATACATATATACACCCTTTATGAACACTACAAATACACACTTGTTGTATCTTAATAATTATAATTGATAAACAATTTTTATTTCCAACTTTACATGTCTATAGTTCGATATAACGATGGGAGAAAGGCGCAAATTGTATATGAAGTACTATTCATATTTTTAGCCCCTCTATTATATTTTCCTTCGAACTCTTGTATGTTCACCTGGTTTCGAATCAAATTTATACTAATTTTTTTTTGTAACGTTATAGATTGCAACAAACATGTTAGTGCACGCACAGCATTTGCCTGCCTGGCTTATATGGAACGATATAAATGGAGCGAGAAACAACAGGACTGTATTCAAGCCGTTTACGGAGGTTGTCAACCTACCAAGAATAACTTTAATACTCTTCAAGAATGTCGAAAAATAGCTACTCCAATTTGCAAAATGAAAATTGTAACTTAAGTTTAGAGAACAAATAACCAACAATTATATATATATTTACAAATAATCTATTTTTTCTGTGACGGGAAAAAAGTTTGGACATTTTATCATTTTTGTCCGGTAACAAAATATCGCTTTTTATAAAATTACTTTTTTCCCCGTGAAAAAAATGAGTACTTTTTTCCCGCATATATATAGATATATTATTGCACTCATCTGACATTTTTCTACAGCATTTTTGTCTTCATGACAAACATAAACATTCAAATCCACGCCATTTTAAATCTATTTAAAGCAACCAAAATAAAACATTTTATCAATATTATATCGTCATTTTTCTAGTCACAGAAAAAAATAGTGTATTATACACGGGAAAAAAGTATTTATTACATTTGTTTATAATAATAAGAGGAAAGTTCATGCTCTGTCTGGAATCTTAGTCATCTATAAGATTATGATATTCTGATATTGTAAATAATATGTGGAAGATTTAAAATGAAATGAATAATAGGCCATGTAACAATCTTTATAATTATTTGTTTTGTATTTATAACCAGGTACAATTTGATCATGTAGTATTTATTAGTTAGTAATAAAAATTTTAATATTTATTATTAGAAACTATTATTCGTGTTTGGGTGCATTCGGATCACGCAAGGTACAATTAGTGTTTTTTTATAAGTTGATCTGATGGGTTGTTTTTCTTTCCAGTTCAACATTTTTTTAAATGCATCGTACTTTACGATGGTCTAGGTCAGGTTTGGTATGAAATAGCACTTGTGAACCATTCTAAAATGTTACCGGTCAAATTTGAATTCATGCCAAAATATCTGCTACGAGCAGCCGTGTTAACAATACCTAATTTAGCAAGATTATATGGATATGTCGCCAGAATCATCAATACGTGTTTTTGATCGATTGCGAGCCCACGCAGCACCCACTTTACACAGAGCTTTCGCATGCCCAAATATTTGTGAATGATATGATGTACACGTTCAGATGTCTGCTATCTATTTCAACTTCATTTGACGACTATTGAATATTATTTTGTGAATTTTTTTGATGTTTTCGTCGGTAACAGCCTCTTTTGGGCGTCCACTGCGTTCACCGTCATCGGTGCTCATTTCACCACGTTTAATCAATCAATGATGGTTGATTTTCCTTGTACAGAGTTCGGAAACTCTTCATCAAGCCAAGATTTTGCTTCAACTTATTTTGATTGTTTTTGTCTCCTATTGCCATGATTTTTTTGTTGTCTGGAAATTATAGTTACGAGGATGTATTGATATCTAGTTAGCCTAGACCTATTCCATGCATAAACAAAATATTGCGTTATCATAGCAACTAACAATAACTTATTAGAAGTTTCAGTGTGAAGTTTGACGTCAAAAAAGTAAACCAGAGTTACGCAATAAATTAAAAGAAAAAAGATGTCCACCGAAATTGTGAAAATCGAAAAATTGGAGTATCCAGCCATCATCAAGTACCTGTATTTAAAAGGGTTAAGAGGTAAGCAAATTTACGAAGATATGCTTAATACCCTTGGTGATCAATGCCCTTCGTATGCGACCGTGAAAAATTGCACTGCAAGCTTCAAAAGAGGTAAATTTCCCATTGAAGATGATGACCGATCGGGAAGGCCGGTTTCTGTGTCAGTCCCCGAAAATATCGATGCAGTTCATGACATGATTTTATCAGACCGTCGAATTGGGCTAAAACGGATATCTGAAGCACTGAATATTTCATACGAACGCGTTCATCATATAGTTCACGTCAATTTGGACATGAGAAAAATTGCTGCAAAATGGATCACCAAATGTTTGAATGTTGACCAAAAGCGTGCAAGGGTAGAAGCATTGCGTTCGATCTGTGCTCGATTTGAAAACGATGTAGACTTCTTAAACCAAATTGTTACTATGGATGAGACTTGGGTACATTTCTACGATCCAGAAACAAAGCAATAATCGATGGAATGGCGACACTCTGGTTCTCCAAGACCTAAGAAATTTCGTGTCCAAAAATCTGCTGGAAAAGTTCTTGCTTCAGTTTTTTGGGATTGCCATGGAGTAATCATGATTGATTTTTTGGATAAGGGTAGAACAATAACTGGAGATTACTATTCGACATTACTGACCACTCTACGGGAAAAAATGAAAGAGAAAAGACGCGGAAAGCTATCCAAAGGTGTTTTGTTTTTGCAGGACAACGCCCCTGCACACAAATCTCATGTTGCCATGCAAAAAAATTCGTGATTTAGGGTTTGAGTTACTAGAACACCCCCCTTATTCACCTGATTTGGCTCAGTCCGACTATCATCTCTTTCCTCAACTGAAAAAAAGTTTAAGGTCGTAAATTTTCTTCCAATGAGGAGGTAATAAAAGCTGTGGAGGTCTGTTTTGCAGAGCAAGAAGAAACATTTTTTTTGAAAGGTCTAGAGACATTGCAGGTTTGCTGTAATAAATGTATCCAATTAAGAGGAGAATATGTTGGGTAATAAAATATTTTGACATTGAAATTTTGTTTGGTTCTATATAGTAGGCTAAGAATTTTTCAATATATCCTCGTATTGTACCTTTTTTGTACTATACATCGTTGAATGTAAATTCTAACTTCGTGTTATGTATAATAAAAAGATTCCACAAAGTAAGGGGTTAAAACAAATTACTCAAAATAAAATTCTTGTAGTAGAAAGCTTTTTAGATAATTTTCAAGCCAAGCTTTTCGGTATTTCTTCCAGTGGATCTCTCAACGACTCCAGTTACCGCCGTCAGTAAGATGAAAATAAAATGAATGCCAAAATGAGAATTTGTTTGCACAGTTGGCATTCAGGCTCTTGGCCATTTGTTTAATTATTTGCGTTGTAAAAGCTTCTTTGCGAGTAGTAAAAAGGGCGTAACTAGGTCTTTGATTCACTTTAAATGCAAGTTACATTTTATAACGGAATTTTTTATTTCAGTTTTCCATTTCTTAATAATTTCGTTTTGTCGGCGGTTTTTCACTTATTTCATTTAAAAAAATGGGGCGATTATGTAAAAGGCTACAAATACGATAGCATTTTTCAACTTTTAATATATTCAAGAACAATTTCGAAAGCATAAAAATCCACAAAAAAAACATTATTTGCAAAAAAGCTATTTCCGATGGTCTACTTGAAAACTGAGTTAGTTTCAAAACAATGGACCAAAAACAATTTCGTATTTTAATTTTACACTACTTCTTGATGGGAAAAATACTGTTCAAGCGAAGCAATGGCTTGTAAACTGTTATGGGGACTCCGCTCCATCAGAAACAACAATAAAACGATGGTTTGCTGACTTCAAACGTGGTCGTAGAGATACCGATGATGCGGAACCCAGTGGACGTCCAAATGAGGCGGTAACACCAGAAAACATAAAAAAAAATCCACAAAATCATTTTGAATAATCAAAAATTGAAGTTGCGTGAGTTAGCTGACATCGTAATGATATCAAAAGAACGTGTTGGCTTTATATTGCATGAACAATTGACTATGAGAAAGCTCTGTTCAAAGTGGGTGCCGCGTTTGCTCACTGTTGACCAAAAACAAGGTGTAGATGCTTCTGAGCAGTGTTTGACCATGTTTAAACGTAATAAACCTGAATTTTTGCGTCGATATGTTACAATTATGAAACTTGGATCCATCACTTCACTCCGGAATCAAAACGATCGTCATCTGAGTGGACAGCAGCTGGAGAGCCTCGTCCAAAGCTTCCGAAAGCGCAACAATCAGCTGGAAAGGTTATGGCCTCGGTATTTTGGGATATACGTGGTGAAATATTCATCGACTATCTTGAAAAGGGAAATACCATCAACAGTGAATATTATATAGCGTTATTAGAGCGTTTGAAGGCCGAAATTGCAAATAAACGTTCGCATATGGCAAAAAAAAAAATTTGTTTCATCAAGACAACGCACCGTGTCATAAGTCAATCAAATCAATGGCAAACTACATGAATTGAACTTCGAATTGCTCCCACATCCACCGAATTCGCCAGATTTGGCTCCCAGCGACTACTGGCTGTTCGCAGACCTAAAAAATATGCTCGCCGATAAGAAATTTCGCTCGAATGAAGAAGTCATCGCTGACACTGTTGCCTATTTTGAGGCAAATGATAAATCGTTCTACAAAAGTGGTATTGAAATGTTGCTCTTGATGGAAATTACGTTGATGAAAAAAACGTACGTACATGCAATGTCCCTATTAATTGAGACTGCCTACATTATAATAATTATATTCGATAGTGTTTTAAATAATTTGTAGTTTAAGTGTTTTGAATATCTCTTTTAATTTCGTTTTATCTTAAACTTTTTATATTATACATACATATACTTACTTGACCTATACATTTACAAGAGCAAGTTTTGCTAATGAAGAGTGTTATATAAAATATTTACTTAGGTTTTCACCTTCGTGAATAATAGCCATCATTAAATGCTTGTTGAATAATATACTATTATAAACGGTTGAAATTTTATCAACTTCCAACAAGCCATTTTATAATTATAAAAAAAAACATTTTTAATTCCCAACTTTAGAGCCAAACAGCTCGTTAACATTTGGATAACATTTGTATACAAGTATTATAATTTTTATAAGTACATATTTCTATCACATCTTAAGTTTTTGGTACGAAGCCCTGGGACATCCTGTATAAACGGGGTGAGTCATACACTCCTACTTTATAGTGAGACTCCTATTTTATCTCTTGAAATTATTAGTTTATATTTTTATCCGATAAGAACATTAAACATATGGGGAACATTCCAATTGCAAGTGTATCCCTGTCCCCCTTTAATTTTATTCTCTAATTTTAAGTAGCTTCTATTATCAACGGCGATAAATACTCTTTGGTAAAATCATGTATATACATTATACACATACATATACCCAATCCGGCATTTATTTTTGACGTTCATAAGTTGTGGTATAAAGAGAAAAGCACCCCTCTGTTCGAATGTTCAAAACCCTACTAGCATCGACCCTTAATTCTATATTTCTAATTTCTGACGTTTATTGCCGCATTATTTAACTGACAGGCTTTAGTCAACAGAATTCGGGTCGTTATGATTCATAGAAAAGTTTCGTTCAGTCACGGTTGTACGTTCGTTGATAACTTATTTCGTACCTTAGAGATGGATTAATGGGTTTTGCTGTTAGTGTTAATCAAATTAAAAAGTTGCACCAGCAGAGTTGTTTGGTTGTTTTGGAGAGAACGTTTAGTTAATCTCAAGTTATTGAATTGTGAAGTAAGATTAATGAAATAAAAATGGCAAATAAATAACTTGGTTGATTTCTATTCCTGTTGCCAATTTTCTAAACCTTTATTACGAGTATTAGCCATGTGAGAGATATCTACATGCGTATTCGCGAATATCCCAGATGGAAAAAAGATGCGAATCTTCTGTATCCGGATCTTTCGGATTATTAAGTTTCTCTTTTATTTATAAACTTTGTGTTCACTAAGTTTATTCCCTTTTTCATCCGCTGGAAATAATTTATTTGTTCTAGTTTTTCTCGATCGATGTAGGTGGTTAAGTTTTATCTCTCCTCTCCTTTTATTATTACCTTTGTTTTATTCTTCATACCATTTTCCTTCATTACTGTATTCCATACATTCATGTTTATTAGCAAGACTTTTTCACTTCCGGTCAGTAATACGACATCATCTGCGAAGGCATCTTCAGTTATATTTACTTTTTGGAATTGTAAGTGTCCTACACAATAATTTTTTGTTGGCGTCTTACATTTCTTTATTATTTCGTTCATGAACGTTATAAATAGTAGCGGGCTTAAGCTGCCTCCTTTTTGTAGACCTGTATTTGTAGTGAACGTTTATGATAGTATGTTGTTTTGTATAATTGCAATTTCATAAATATTTTGTGTTAATCTTATGATTTTACCATATATTTTTCTGTCGGTAAGTATTTTCCAGAATTTATATCTTGAATCAAAAGCTTTCTCTAGGTCCAAACCAAAACTGCCATAAAACTTTTTCTTTTATCGCTTTTTCGGTTATCTATTTATGAACATATGGTTCTGTGTGCTTCTGCCATTTCTGAATCCGCTCTGTGTTTATTTCAGTGTTCTCTCGATCTTCAGCTTGATTCTTTTTTCTATGATCTTTTCCAGTATTCTCATGGCTGTATTTAAGTGTGATACATCGGTAGTTATAGCAGTCCTTGTGGTCTCCTTTTTTGAATATGGGTACAGCAAGAGCCAAACGTGATGGCGAGCGATCGCGCAGGTATAGACTCTCCCAACTAAATTACTATTGGATTACGATAAGCCCCTTACCGGTCAGTGTCGTACTTACCTATAATTATGATTTCTTTGTCATTCCTTTTCATATTTTATTCAGTATTATAGCTAGTAGTGTAGTTCATTAAAATGTTATATAATGATACACTTATTAAAAAATAAACTGTAATCAGTCACTATCTGAATACAAATTTTCTTCATCTTCACTGCTGATTGTGCTGCTATCGTCATTTAAATTTGTAATCACTGGATTTACCTCTGTTTGAACATCTGTGAATGTTCCATTTTCCCAATATTTATCTACTACATGTCGGCATTGCCATTCCTCGGAAGTGATTTGATCAAACTCGTGCTTCGCCAGTTTCCTCACATTTTCCAACTTGAACGTTACATTCTTTTGGAACACATTGTTTTTGACAGTAGCACAAATGAGTTCAATGGGATTCAAATCCGGATGGTAGGGTGGAAGTCGCAAAACGTTATGTCCGTGTTCAAGCATACCGTAATATGACACCCTTCTTATGAAAGTCGTAAATAATCCGTTTAATCGGGAATATCAGTTATTGATGCTCTTCTAGGCCGCTTCTTTCTTGGGGTGGAAAATTTTACTTGCACGTTATTTGCAGAAATTAATTGCTCCCCTTCTTTAACCACTCTTTCAATGGTTCTTATCGAAATACCTAATACAAAATAAAGATTTGTGTTGAAATAGTTATTTTTGAAATTTACCTGTTTCGGGAGATGTTTTATTTTTCACATTTGATAACGTATCCGACTCACATTTGACACTTTGAAAATAATTGAACACTTTAAAAATTATCTCTTGACAACTGGTTTTTTGTTAGGCGATGACATTTTTTCAGAAACAACACAAAAATTACTCAGACAATGCCAAACGCCAACAGAATTGGAGGACAGCTAATGATACGCCTCTGTACAGAGCGTTTATATGTCTTGCAAGAGCTGTAGTAGGAGGTAACATTGAAAATGAGTTTGTGCGCATGGGGGCGGGCTCGCCATCACGTTTGACGCTTGCAGTACTATTAATGCTTTCTCCGAATCCGTTGGCAAGGTTTCTTCTTCCCATACTCTGCAACACTGTATCTTTTTCTTTCTGACCCATGCTTTTTATTATTTCTGTTGTAATTTTGTCGGACCCGGGTGCTTTTCTATTTTTTAGTTCCTTTTTCCAATTCTTCTTTATCATTGTTTTGTTACTATCGACTTCAGCCCCGTCATTGTTATCTATGTGCTCCTCCAGTTCTTGAGGGCCGTTGAGAAGATCCTGGTAACACTCTCTCCATATTTCCATAATTTCTTTTTATTGTGATAATATTTCCCCATTTTTGCTTATATAAATTCTGTATTTTGCTTTTTTTCGTTCTCAACGACTTTAGCATTCGGTGAAATAATTTTTGATTTCCTATGCAATCTCTCCATTTTTCCCCGAATTATTTCCATTGGCTGTTACCAATTCTTTTGTTTTCTTCCTCTCTGTGTTGTAATTTTCATAGTTTTCTCTTGTTTTGTATTTCCTACGTCCACCAGGGTGTTTGTTGTTTGCTCTTATTTTTATTATTTTTGCCACGAACGTCTCCTGCAGTTTCTAGTAATATATCCTTATTTCTAGTTTTCTTCTGTTCTTCAGGCATTTCTCCTCGGAACCGCTCAAGAATTATTTCTGCCGATACATGCTTTCTTTCGTCGTACATTTTTTGCACCACTTGTCGGGAACTATACTATGTATCCACTCAAATTATATGTTTTTATACTTTAAATGAAACCATCTAACACACTTAGTATGTGAACTCTATCAATATTGTATTTTCGATGGAATAGGAGCAATTTGCATGTGACAATAACTGAGATTTAGTTACAGGGATGGATTGATAATTATAAAAGAATTCACACTAGTTCCAATTAGTGATTCGCACGAGACCAACGAGACGAGATGTTCACAAAGTCTTGCCTCGTCTCGCCGATGCAATGATTTCTCATCTAAGTCTCGTCTCGCAGCCTCCAGTCTCGTCTCGTCTCGTTTCTCGTACGAGAGTCTCGTAAAAGTAATGAAATCTCATCATTCATAATCTTATTGTGTCAAGTCAAAAGGTCGCTCCTTTTCCTCTTGAATCGGCTCATTTTGAATTAACTTGGCACAATTCCACACGCTCAAAAATTCGAAGAACTACCACTATCCACAGCGAACAACGAATAACTAAACTGGGAAGAAATTTAAACTTTTATTTTCAATAATGATCTTTATTTATTCGATCTCAATAGGATAGGACACGTACATATCGCAAAATTTATGACTGTCGGAATAGGGTTCAAAGACGGCGGTGGCGGCGAAGTTCAGAAAGAAAAAGTGATTACCGTCAACCGATAACGCCGGCAGAGGCTTTTAAAAGCAATTCTTGGTGTTATGCTTATAAATTTTTATCAAAATAAATTGATGTTCATTCAGAAATATTCACCAGCGAGACGCGATACCTCATGCACGAGACGAGACCAACAAAAGTCTCGTCTCGTCTGGTCCGAGTATCGTCTCGAGTCTCGTCTCGAAAACGAGACGAGACCATGCGATACTCTCGAAAACGAGAGTCTCGTGCGAATCACTAGTTCCATTATTCCATTATCAAAAAAATATTCCAAAGTTCCTCTCATCTTTCTATTGTTTGTTCCGATTTTTTCAATGCATCTTGTATGTTTCTCTTAAGAATTAACACCACGAAACTCGGGCTTTCAATTTGATCAATATTGCTCCAATTCCTCTTATTGGAAACCGTATATAGCCGTTTAAACATTTACTGGCAATCATCACGTTCCGATCGAATGACTAAAAGAACTCAACAGCCCGTCGAAACGTTTTACCAGTATGGAGCAATATTGCTAATAAGTTTCGGCATTTCACTATCTTTCCTCGCTACGCATTTGCTCTTTATTTTCTCCCAATAAACCATTTATGCTGCCAACTTTCTACGTGTTAGGTCTGTTCGTAAAAGCGATACAACCATAAATAACGTCAAGATTTTTAGAAAATCCGGCTCAAAGGACGAACAAATTTAATTCATGATTTTATTCAAAGGTATACAGTAAAATGCAATGAGAAATGGAACATAGCTGTTTAATGTGTTATCCGATCTAAATAGTCCACCAACAAAAAATTTCTATAAATTTACTTCAATAAATATCAAGTACTTAGCTGGACAGCTAGATTCAGAACCACTGTAAGAAACCCCGCCCTTCTCCTTCCAATATTTGTTAGTTATGTGGTCCTATGACGTAATTACCTAAAATTCCCGTCCACACATTAAGTTTTTGTGGATATTGCGTACGAACGGGAATACCTAGGTTCTTATTTTCCCGAAACCAATACCGAACGACAGATGGATTGTGCTTTCTGTGAAGAGAAAATGTCGATTAATCCATAAATAAAACGTTATTTAAAAAATTATTAAGTGTTTGAATTTTCTTTCTTCATCATTTCTTCACAGAACTCCATTCGTTCAATATTGTTGTCGGGAAATAGCTCTTTTGTGGTTTGCACCTTATAGCTCCGATACCCATTTCTTTTTAAAATATGTCAAACTGTACTTTGATTTATGTTTACTTCTTCAGCAACTTCCCTGCTCGAACATGGTTCACTATTTTCAACCACTGCACAAACATCAATTTCTCTATTTATTCGTTGGCGATCGAAAAAAAAATCGTGCAACTTGACGTGTTCGCCTCAAACTTTTTCCTGCCACCTCTAATCATGCTCTAATATTTGTTATTGAATAGCTAAAGACCTGTATTAAAGAAAAAAAATCATGCCCGACCCCGCCAGGCTGCAGAAAACTTTTGTATCAAAGATTTCTTTCCAAGCGCGGCTAACTTCATCGTCATGATAAAATTTGAATTTTTTCTTGAAGGGTGTACTTTCTGATTTCTCTACGAATTTATTTTATTTTGAATCGTTATGGGCTTGAACAGTACTCCGATATCGACTGCTGTTTACTGACTGTCTGACGCTAATTAAGAACACAGTTGAGACTACGGAGTGGTGGGAATTGTACGATATGTTGTATGTGTCCAAATGAACGATTGTAATAATCGTGTTTTTAATCTGTCGACTATTTCAAAAGCAGTTCTGATACTATGTTTAAAATCCTTACGTTCCGTTTCTCATTGCATCTATCTGTATGTGTGTTATCTCTACAGAATTGAGAATTCACACTGAGTTCCTCCTAAACAGCTGGACAGATTTTATTAATGAAATGTGTGTCTGTATGTCTATAAGTTAGTTCCTGGTTTAGATTCACAATTATTGGTCCCGGCAAATGTCGCTGCAATCGGATTCAAACCGATTTTGAAGAAATTGTGTGTGTGATATGGTTGTTTAGATTAACAATTAGTACCAGTAAAAAAATTAAAGGGTGAAAAAATGTGATTGTACTGGATCCTTCTATTAAACGAAAAAAATATGCTTAAAGAGATGAGTGTAAGATGGAAGAAAAGAAAAAGAACATCTGCGCCGTTGACAATACCCCCATGGTAATTATGAAATTAGACAATATTTCATCCAATCTTACACGATTATACTCCAAAAATACCCAAGACAGATAACTCAGAATTATGTAATTACGTTCAATAACGCACAATTGCACATCGAAACATTGTTTGAAAGAGAAAAGCACACAACATCCTTCAATAACCCTTGATTTCACCAAAAAACACACAAAACCACCCAAATATGTATAAAAACGAGAGAAATCGTTCAATTAGACAACATTTCTTTCAATACCTCGCAATTACAAACAAAAACATACAAGAAACACACAAGAACACTCAATTACACACAAATAAGACCAATAACAAACAATATGACACTAAAACATCTAATAAAACTGAAAAACACTCAATAACTCTCAATTTTTGCCAAAAACATACCGATAACACATAAACCACTTAAATATACCTAAAAACAACAAAAACCGTTTGGGAATATTTCAAATACTTAATCCTAATTTACAATTTATGATGTTATTGTTTTTTGGTTGGGCTTAGTGTTGCACCGAGTGCAGTAGCAGCGCTAGGCACTCTGTCAACGACGCAAAACAACATCCAATACATTTTAGAAAATAATTTGGAATAACTATATGAAAATGTTTGCAGATCAATCAGTCACAGTCGGTCAGTACAGGATTCTCCGGAATTTTTCATGACCAACTTCAAAAATGTGCCTGTTTATTTTGAAAAAAAAACGATTGCTTCAGTTGATTGATTGGTTCATAGCACCAGTCAAATGCTTAGAGTTCTCGGCAACTCTGCCTTTAGGCTTTTTGTGCTCTTGGTTGTGCCGTTTATGTGAAGAGGCCAGTAGCTCTTATCAGGCTCAACAGTCTTTTCACTAGGTCCTTCTTAAAGAAATCCTCCCTTGGATGTTCTAGTCATAGGAGTCTATATCTCCTATTAGATAATGCTTCACAATCGAAGATAATGTGAGAGACTGTTTCTTCCTCTTCCATGCACAACCGACAGATAGGGCGAGAACTCAAACAAAGCTGGTTTCTCGCGCTTGTCTATAAGCGCCGATAAGCTTTAAAAATGTATTCATGTTAATACATGCAACCGCGCACAAAAGAAGCAGGCCTGAGCTTGTCGGCGCTAGTAATACTCTCCGATAAGTTTATCGGAATTAGCAAAACATTATTTTCCAGCGCGACACTTGCTTCATTCAGTCTGTTTACATACTTAGCATATTTTTATAACTTAATATGTTATTTCAAATAACTTACTTCAAACAAATTACCATAGTCTTTCCTCTGGTAAAATCGGTTGTTGGTGCCAGTTGCACCATATTTTTATTAGGCGGTGCTCAATTTTTTTCAGAATATATTCAAACGTCTCTAATTTCATTGATACATACTTATAAAATCTATTTGGATGGGTTTTTAACTCCATACCCTTTTCTATCACGATTTATATGTATGATGAACACAAGGTTTACTTTTCATTTTTAAAGAAACATTTTCCACCAAACAAATTTCGTTACTTGAGGTACTCGGCATTTTGAAATATAATCAACGAAACTAGCCGATTTCCAGCTTTCTTTATGTTCAGCAATCAGCGAAGTTTTAAAACGACTGGAAAATAGTGCGAGAAAAAAGGGTCTCAAGTTAAATGAACATAAAACAAAGTATATGATAATGAGAACAGGTAACGAACAACTTGATAGAGAACTGACTTTCCGGAGTATCTTAGACAATAAAGAGTACACTATTGAGAATACAAACGAAATAAGCTACCTAGGAATTAATATCAATAACAGAAATGATGAGTCAGAAGAAATTAATACAAGAATAATGAAAGGAAACAGGAGCGCAGGGGCACTATTGAAGGCATTTAAATTGAAAACGGTATCAACAAGAACAAAAAAAAGAATTTATCAAACGATCATAAGACCGACAGTCTTATATAGAGCAGAGCTGTGGATCATGAATAAAAAAGAAGAGAAATTACTAGATATATGGGAGAGAAAAATACTCAGAAGAATATATGGGGGAAGAAAAGTAGGAGATATCTGGATCAGAAGAACAAATGAGGAGCTCATGGAGTTATATGAAAGCCCTCCGATATCGGCGGTAGTAAGGTCGCAACGTATAAGATACTTGGGGCACATAGAGAGACTTGCAAATAGCAGAGCAACAAAAGAAGTACTTAGAAGAGGAACTGGATGCAAAAGAAAGAGAGAAAGACCAAAAAAAAGTGGATAGAAGCAGTAGAAAAGGACCTAGAGCTGTTGAACATACGCAGATGGGAAGAGGTGGCAAAACATAAAAGAGAATGGAGGAAAATAGCCAATCAAGCCTTAGGTCTTCATGGCCTGTAGAGCTGTTATATATATATATATATATATTTTAACTCCATACCCTTTTCTATCACGATTTATATGATGAACACCAGGTCGACTTTTCATTTTTAAAGAAACATTTTCCACCAAACAAATTTCGTTACTTGAGGTACTCGGTATTTTGAAATATAATGAACGAAACTAGCCGATTTCCAGCTTTCTTTATGTTCAGCAATCAGCTTCTATCGCGCTTTCGTGCTGGTAACCAGCGTGCGAGAAACCAGCTTTCTTTGTGTTCTCGCCCATAGGTTCCTCCCTATATATGCCGATTGTATACATGTGCTTCCTTAGGGTACATTGACCGGTGAGAAAACCCGTCACTATCCTTATCTGGCCCCTGCTAAAGTTTAGTATTTCATTAGTTAGCGTCTCAGAGGGTTTTTTGACCAAGAGTTTGCTGTGTTCCTGTTTTGGCACGTGTCTCCAGTACGACCGATGTTTAGTTTGAGTCCACCGAGATATACAACCACGTGCAGCAGTTTTAGATATCCCAAATACTGGTTCAGGACCAGTGAATGCAGTCTCAGACCCTAGCTTTGCTAGGATGTCTGCCTTTTCATTTCCTACAATGCCCTTCTGTCCCGGTACCCACTTAAGATTAACCAGGTTATTAGTCTCAGACCAGTACAGGATTCTCCGGAATTTTTCATGACCAACTTTAAAAATTTGCCCGTTCAATTTGGAAAAAAAACACGATTGCCTCAGTTAGTATCGAGATAATGTACTGGCCTATATATATACGAAATTTCGCAAATGTGAAACAAAACATTACAGCGTTAAGACGTGCCACGTCGTGGTACAGGAAACAATCTTTTCCTTACCGCTGTGAACCGGAAGTTGAACTCGGCATTGAAGAAAAAGACGGCAAGCACTTCCCATTCTATAAAACTTGCTGTTTTGTATGAACTTTACCATTGTCGAAAAAGTTTATTTCATTTTGTTCTGTCACAATTTTTTATTGCTACTTTTTCTTTGTTTCGAACAGTCTTTTTCAAAAACGGTCACATAAAAATTTCAGTCAAAACGAAGTGTTTTATAAGTAGCTATATCTTTAATTAAAAAAGGTATTATATTCAAAGGATATGCGTATAAGGATTATTATGAAAAGTGGAAATGAAGTGCCAACGACGGTAGTGACTTCAAACGCGAACAGTAAACTTAATTGTTTTAAAAAACAGACGTAGGTTAGCACTGTATGATGCTGATATAATTTGATTAAGTTAACCAAGTTTTAGTTCAAAGACATTTAGAAAGCTTTGAAAAATGGAAAAGACTTTTTTTATGTTATTGTGGGTGGGTATCGGTGAGCAGCAATCTCTATTAAGAGTCACTTCATGATTAGACCAGGGTGGAAGCCTTTAAAAATAATAAAAAGTGAAAAAAAAATAATAGTAGCATAAAACCCATTGGAGAAGGAGGAAAATATTATAAAAATGAAAGGAAAAATAATTTACGGGTTATCTGAGACCGGGAAGGGAAAGGGGGTGAGTTTTTAAGGGTAAGAAAACGGTTTATCTCGATTTCAAAGCTGTAGGAAATAAAAAGATCTACAACTTTTGTATACAAACTTTTTTCATATAACTTCAAAATTTATGTAAAAAATTCAAAAAACCGTTTTTGTTTTTTTTAATCTTCTACAAAAAAAATATTCATTTTTTCACGAAATTTGGTGAAAACTTACCTTTCTATGTCCCAAATACACTGTAATTTATTTGATTTGAAATATTTATGTTTTTACCTTATTTCAATCGAAAATTCACCCGTCTAAAAGTTATCTTTTTTCGAAAAGTTGGTGTGCTTTCTGTTCGTTGAAATCTCTACTTTCCGATGGTGCAAGAAAAAAAATATTACTATAGTAAATCTTCTCAGAAAATGCAAAAAATATTGTAATGAATAACGTAATCAGAATAAAGAATCTAAATTCAATAGTAGGGTTTACATTTATTTTTATATATTATGAGAGTTTCTAAGACATAAATGTAATTAGAATTTAATAAATCCAATTTTGAATTGAAAAAATTGCAGCAGTCACATTTTTTAGATGAAATTATATAAAAATGGCAATAAAATAAAAATTTTTTCGATTTTTTGCATTTTCTGAGAAGATTTACTTTAGTAATATATATTTTTTTCACATCATCGAAAAGTAGAGATTTCAACGAACAGAAAGCTGATATTTTGACCGGTGAATTTTCGATTGAAAATTAGGGTTCTTTTTCGATATTAAGTCAAAATAAGGTGAAAAAAAAATATTTCAAATCAAATAAATTACAGTATATTTGGGATATAGAAAGGTAAGTTTTCACCAAATTTCGTGAAAAAATGAGTATTTTTTTGTAGAAGATAAAAACAAACCAAAAACTTGGTTTTTTGAATTTTCCACATAAATTTTGAGGTTATATGAAAAAAGTGTAAACACAAAAGTTGTAGATCTTTTTATTACCCACAACTTTGCCATTTGATTTTTTTCCATAGGACTTGTAGTTTTGCCGTAAATTGAGATAAACCGTTTTTTACACATAAAAACTAACCCTCTTCCCTTTCCCGACCTCAAATTGCCCGTAAATTATTTTTCGTTTTATTTTTATAATATTCTCTTTCTCATCATATTTCTATTATTATTTTTGGTTTCAAAAATTATCGACCCTGGTTAGATAACATTATAATAACCATAGGTTTTTGTAAGATCGTTCTGTTTCCAAAAATAGAGATAAAATTTGTTATTTTCTGTAATGTTCAATTATTTGACCATGAGAACAGTGTGTACTCAGTCCCGACTACAAAAAATTACGCAGGACTCAGCCCATTCGTAGTGCAATGAAAAGGCCTAAAGGAACCTCCTTGTTGTAAGGTAAGTATGATTTTATTAACTTTTTAACTTTTAACCTTTTTTGGTCAGTAAGTAGTGGTCCGAAGTGGAATGGAAGATTATTGGCCTAAAAATATTACAATCTGACGCAGCTTGCTCTAATAAAATATTGATAATATAAAAGGCAGGGTGGCAAACTTGAAATGTCAAAAATGTTTTCTCTGTAAATTGAAAAATTTTGGATTTTCTAGAGGGCGCCACTTGAGCTATCGTTAATGCTATCTAGCTTTATATTGAAAAATATTAAAATTACATCATTTTTTTGATAAAAATGTATACCTATCCTTTTCGAGCTTTAAAAACCATCTACATAATTTTCCTTTTATTTATTAGCACTTTGACAGATCAATAAAGCAACCATTATGAACTAAATAATTTTTAATTAAGAAAAAGAGAACAATTTATTTAAAAATGCAACAATAAAATTTAAATATTATTTCACAGTTCAATATGTCCGCCATTCATCTCGATACAATTATCAAAACGTTTCATGAAAGATCGCCTAATATTAAATAATTTCATTGGTGTAAAAACATTTTTTGCTGCTCTGATTTCTTGCCAAAGTTGAACTAGACTATTTATAGGGTTTCTGTAAACTATTTCCTTCATTGTGCCCCATATACTGAAATCCAAGGGGTTATATTCCAGGAAAAGGTAGGGGGTTTTTAAAATGCGAATATCTCGAAAGCTAGTAACTTCCGACACTAATTATTGGTGTATTTTTGTCGCAAAAATTATATAGTTTTAATATTTTTCAATAAAAAAGAGATAGTATTAACGGTAAAAAAGTTCAGTGCAGTTACACCAACCACATAGCTCATGTGGCGCCTTATAGAAAATACGTCGAAACGGATATTATATGATTTATTATGCCTTAAAACCAGCCATCCTCAAATTTTCACGTTTGTATATCCAAAATCTTTCAATTTACTGAGAAAAAATATTTTTTATATTTCAACTTTGCCACCCTGTATCTTTTTTATTATTAATATTTTATTTAAGCAAGCAAGCAACAAAATTACAGTACCAACTATTACTTATGCTAGTGAGAACTGGGTACCTACTGCAGAAAAAGCAGGAAACAAAAATAAATGCAATGGAAATGAAACATTTAAGGAACATAGCAGGTGAAACGAAATGGGACAAAGTAAGGAAGTATAATAAAGATGCATCACGCTGCTATTTACAATATATCTTTAAAAGGAACCCTTTTTTATATTCTTCCTTGACAATTTTCAATATACAGTATCCGCCAAAATAAACAGTACCGAAAATAAAAATAAAAATTAATTTTTAATTTCTGTAATGTGTTCAAAATGTTCACCATTTTGCTGACGGAGTAAGTCTAAGGTGCGCACAGCTGTATGGCTCGTTGCACCATCTTATTGGAACCATTGTGTGCGAAACTGTAGATTTAGTGCACGGCAAAAGTTATTTAGATCTCTCACAAAAGGTATTATAATAATTTTCTCTCTATAACGCTCTTGGTTGACAGTAAGTGGATTCTGATTATCATCTTCAACGAAATAAGGACCAATCATTCCATGACCAGATACCACGCACCAAACGGTAACTCGAAGACTGTGGAGTGGTTTCTCTACAATGACATCAGGACGTTCAAATCCAAGGAATCTGGTTGTTTGTCGATTAATATAGCCGCTAAGATGAACGTGACTCGCTCGTCTGAAAAACATATGTTTTTCAAAAATTCGGGATCTTCGTAAATTAAACTCAACTTGCGACCACAGTAAATTTCTCTTGCACGTTTGTCCGCAGCATTTAGTCGTTGTCCAACTTGAATACGGTATGGATAACCACCAATTGATTTGAACATGCGACGTAAAGACGTTTCACTAATGTTGAGTTTACATGCAGTTCTTACAAGACTTCTTTGAGGTGATTGCACAACTTGGTTAAAAACACGTCCTTCATTTTCGCTAGTGCATACTGTTTTTCGACGACCTGAAGAACCTTTACGTTGACACAATACACTACCAGTGCGACGAAATTTTTCAACAACAGCTAACATCACACTTTTACTAGGAGCTGCTTTATTAAATTTTTGTTGATATTTTATTGACACCTGTTCTAAGCTTGGACCATCATTACGACCTTTTCCGTATGAACGAAAATAATGCTCTACCAAAAACACTTTTTCTTCCATTGTTAGAACCATTTTTGAATCAAATTTAACTGCAGCGTACTATTAATATATCAACTAATGACAATTAAGTCAAATATGACAAATCCATATTACATAAACAACTCCACAGCACTCTCTGTTTCGGTACTGTTTATTTTGGCGGATACCGTACTATCTTCATGTATCCTAAACAAAATGTGCAAAATGTATTAGAGTTATCGCATGTAGAGAACAGTACAGGTCGTCATCAACGAAAACGTCCGGATTGTACACTTCTTATAATATTATTCATTTTTAAATGGAGGTAATTGGTATGTATGCACCCTTCAAATCCAGCAGTAGGTACGTATAATCAGCTTCTCATATAATATTCCTTGTGTTGAAAGCAGTCCCTATACAATACATACAGCACGGTTGATTAGGTCAATCCCTGTAGGTGACCAGCATACAGGGTAGTTCAATCAAAAGGGATGAATATTCATTAAAAAAAAAACAATAAATGCTATGCAAACACACCAAATAGTCGACCAGTGGTAGCAAAGTGAAAATTTCTATTCAAAAGTTGTGGTTTTTTGGATTAAACTAGAAACTGGTTTGTTTGGTATTAAAAAAAAAATATTGGATGGTTGAGATAGGAGCAGTGACATTATTATGGCGAGCTTAAATACTACGAAACTATAAGTTAAGAATACCATGACAAATATGGGACAAAAAATGCTACCGAAGGAAAAAAAAAGGTGTACTTAGACTCAAATGTGAGCAATAGCGGCACCTATCTCGCGGATTTCTTTTTCATGTCCAAACATTCATGTTAAATCTAATGTATAGTTTAAGTAAAAATTATAGTACAAGAATCCTCAAAAATACCTCACGTAATTAATGGACGCCCCCTAAGGGTCTATCCTCTATTTGGTACAGGATTTAACTAATGATTTTGAAAATGTTAATTACATAGAAGAGAATCAACCACTTATTTTTTTTATGAATAGTTGACTGTAGGAATACTTTGGATAAAATTTTGATATAGAGTTAAATTCGAAAATATACCGGGAGCATAAATGTGAAGATGTTTTTTACCCGAAATTTGAAACGCTCTGTAGAATGCAGCAATTGTAACAGGGAATATCAACTGGTGTTGAATGTAGCACCAGGCTTTATGAACATTTATTATGCACACATTTTCCTACTGAGCTATAAAATATACTTCACTATATCTATTATTTTCATAAAACCACTACAATACAGTTTTTAAAAGGCTTTTCTTTAAATCAAAATCTTGGGATTCGGACAGTGAATATACTAGAAGAGTAAAAAGACGTATTATTTTATGCAAACATAAACAATGTCAAAGTTTATTTATTTATTCTGCTTGATTTCATGTCTCAGTGAATATAATAAGTTGTTTGATTTTTGTATGTATAAAACATAAATAATTTTCCTATCCTTGCTAATACACTGTTTTGCCTGTCTTTGTCCAAGTGAAATAAACCACCCTTCTAAAGATTTCTGTGTCACTCACTTCCTTGTGGCCATACTTAATATCTACTTTGCGACGCCGCAGAAGGGTTCCGGTACAATGAATAGCAAGGATGAGCCTTGTCTGGCCGTTTCATCAACCAATTCATTACACTTATGACCTTCGTGCCCTGGTAGCCAGGCTACAATGACCTTGCAATGGTCTCCAAGTAACCTATGCAATCCCATATAGTTTGGCAAGTTTCTCTGAAGCCGTGAAAGGAATGCAGTGGAAAACATTCGATATTGCCACGTTTAACTATAAAAAAGCTAAAGTGCTAGGTATGTAGTGATAATAATTAGAAAATGGACTTTTTATTATTAACAATATGATTAAACGTTAATTCTTTAATGTGTTTGTTTCATTGGATTTTGTATATTAACATTATTTTTTCAATTTATTAATATCAAAAGATGAACACTTTTCCAAATTTGTTATGGGCTTTTTCAAGCTCTGGCAGCGTTGTGCGAAAACCATAATTTTCACGCCCTCCGAACTAACTCAATTGGTGAAATGAATCAAAGGCATTCGTTGCTTAGCGACCAGCTGACTTCGTATTGGCTAGCGCGTGCGTGTGCTCTTTCCTCTCACTTTGTCAATTGACTGACATTGATTATCCAGTGGCGTTGGTATTGTCAGTGTCAGATTTTGAACTAGTTCGTATCCATATTGAATTCAAGTACGATTTTTAACATTATTTGTTTTTAACAAATACCGTGTTTTGAAAAATACCTTACCTTTAAAGCAAAGCAAAAATCAGTTTCAATGTATAATTATTATATAATAATAATTATTATTTTTAATACCTTTATAAAAATAGGTACCGTACGCCATTGGTACGTTTATGACAGATATCCGCTATGTTTCCTCGCCCTTTACCGATGCCACGTAGCTTCAGATAAACTTACCAAACTGCACTAGCTTAGAGTTTACCCCTATAGAATTGAGTGCCTTCAGTGCAGTTTGGCTGTATTAGAAGATGGTATGCCTTTTCCTGCCTTTTAATTCCTTCAGCGCAGTGGTAAATTTTAATTTATATTGAACTACAATTATTGAATAAAATACAGCTTTTTAACCCATTAACGATAAAGAAGATGGTCAGCTATTGTTAGTATAATATTTTAAACGTTTTCATTTGATATCTGACTCAAGTTAATACATTACCCTGTAAAACTCATTAAAACTTTTTCTTAAAATATTATCAGCAATATTATTCAATAAAATCATTATTATTTTGAAAAAAAAAATAATTTAAGACACGCAAAAATCTAGAACAAGCGATTATCCACATTCACACTTGACACGAAACAAAAATCTAAATATTTTAGTTGAATCACCCTGTACAAACGGTTGTATGTGCTAGCGCTTGCTTTGTTGGAAGTACAATTGAATCCGCTATTAGACGCTTTAACCAAATTCGATAATTGTCATGTCAGGGAAACCCCGCAGTGAAGGAAAACAGTAGGGCGCCGTCGAAAACTTATGTTGCGTATGAAATACATGCATAACCCGTTGGAATGACAATGTTTTACAAGACTAATTTTACGACTTAAGTAGCTAGGTGAAATTCGAGAAGTGGCTCAACGTATTCTATACTTTGTTTTTAAGCTAAGAGGAGCGATTTGAATTTAAGTTGGCATTTCCGCTGCCTAGTGATTGGTGAGATTGCCGCCAGTTTTACACAGCTCTTTTGATACAACTGATAACGACATTTATCAGTTTTGTGTTTATTTACTTAGAGACTATATAAGGAAATCGAACTTCATGTTGTTCAATTTTTGGTAATTGTAGAGGGTGCCAGTACCAATACCGTAACAAAAACATCTGACTGCAGAACAATAACAGCCAATCATCAGCCTTTTAGAATTCGGCGGCCCATATGCAGAGCATGTGGTGGAGGCCCTCAAATCGTTGGTGGTTAACTGTTGAGAGTTTCTATCTATATGTTTCCCTCAAAACATCACTCTCTAAACTAAGGAGAGTTAAAACATTTAATCTGTCCTCGGTCATGGACTTTCGGAGTTTATTTTTTATAAGCTTCAGTTTTGAGAATGATCTTTCAGTAGTACAATTTGTCACCATTAGTGTGAGATAAATTCTCAGAATTACCTCAACGTTGGGAAAGCACTCTTTAACATTGTTTTTACACAACAATTCATACATCCATCTTTTATAGCTAATCTCAAATATTTTGTTCAAATTCTTCATACTGAACTATAAATACTTTGACATGTATGAATTCGTTGCCAAGAGAATCATCTACCTCGTCGCAGTAGGTTTTCAACAAGTATTGGCTGGCAGACAAAATTTCTTGATCAGAAATAGCAGTTAAATTTTTCAAAAATCCAAATCGTGCATTTAGAAGTGAGTACCTACGCATCCATTCTCTTCTGAAGAGCGGTCATGAGCTGGTCGACAACTGGGATGTAGCTTTGAGTCCTAAATCTTCCGAAATCCGAAATCTAAAGTGGACAACCGGACGTTTCGGCAATCAACTAGCTCGAATGCTTTTACTTCTTATTCATTAAAACTGTCTCTTTCATTTTCAATGGTTGCTTTTAAAAAGTAAGCAGTGCTGTAGCAGTATTCAAGTCCAACCTAGGATTTTGTAGGCTTTCGCTGACTTTGCACCCTAGTATTTCGCGTACGGTTTCATGGTAACGTAAGAATCCGAAAAAAAGTGTCACTTCGCATATTGTTGTCAATGCACAAACCTTGTCATTTTTTGACGTTTGTAGAAAGTTACTATTTAACGTGATGTGCGATATCTGTTGAAAAATATTTTTTTGCAACCCAGTATAAATAGTGTAATCTCGTCGTTAGACAGCCGTATAGTAATAATAATATTTCATTGTACATTATTTTTGACATTATCTTGTTGGAGCTTAACCAAAATACATTTCTCCCGCACGAACTTTCGAAAAAATTATTTATTTCCTCTGCTTTCATATGTTTACCCATTTTATGAGTTATTCAGAGTTCCGTATTTTACTCTCGATTTTTTTCTATTTAAGGCATATACAATGGAGCTTATTTATATCGCTCGGCGCAGATTCATATCATCACGTATTCATTTTCGTCAAGACCCCGAGCTCGTTTTGTGTCACTCAATGAGATGCTGCTAATGTTACATCCTCAAATAGCTCTTCTCTGTATGAAGCCAATGTAAATTGATGAAGCTCTCGGATAGGAGTGGTTAGTGAAGCGGTGTGATTTCATAGTCAGTGATTTGTAACAGTTCAAAATATTACAACTAATAAATCAACCCTTACTACGAGGAGTATTTCCATAATAATCAAATAAAATTAATTAATAATAAATTCTACAACGGAAATATAACATACAGTAGAAACGGTGGAGCTTTACCATCACGTGACCCAATCTACGATTTATGCAACACATATTTTCTACATACTATCAATATAAATCAAACATAATAACGTACGATCGATTGTCTTCTTCACAAGAACAGCTACAAGACATACGTAATAGTTTCTTTAAATTTGCCGTAGTAATCGTAAAAAGAGACAACGATATAATTGACGTAACGTGTATTACTGATCGTACTAAAAGTTGAGTTTGATACTACCGTATTTGAGGTTATGAGAGTTTAGTTTATTGTCTTGTTTTTAGCGAATGTTTGGATTGAAAGTGTATTTATTGTTAAAATCAATTCTTGTAAGAACTAATTTGACTTTTTATTCCATTTATCAACTTGTCAACTTTTGAACTTTTAAAATGCCGAGATACGGGAATATTACAATGCTTATTTTACTACTTATTAATTTTGGACTTTGTAACTTATTCACCCAGTATATCGATAGTTTTAATAAATATGTCGATGTTAACCATATAAATACAATAAATACAATTTAAAAAGTTTAATTTCTTTTTTAATTACCAATTCGTAAAAGGCCGTCCAAGGAATATTAGTCATAACGATTATTTCTATTGAGTTGTCAGAAGTTTTGATTTGATCCATGAATATTGTTGGTGACGTAACAGTCACGTCACCGTTTAAATAATAAAATTTGTGGCTGATGCATTTATCTACAAATTTTGTCTAAAAAGTTTTTCTGTGAATTAAAAAGTTTACGAGATAAAATTAATTTCAGTGGTATTCAATTCGTGGTTACGCGGTTAGTTTATTAACCGCTAGACTTAAAAGTTGATAATTTTGGCTTATAATATTCTGAAAAAATAAATAAACTCATGTAAAATGTAAAGAAAGATCTCAACTTTTAGATAGAAATACTTTCAAATTTGAAAAAGTAGATTTTCTGAGTGTAATATCAGTTTATTATAATTCATATTTAATTAATACTTATCCCAGCGAAAATTCCTTTTGGATTTAGCATTGCAAATGAGCATAAAACATTATTATTATAAAAGCAAAGTCATCAATATTTAGAATTTTAAACGAATGCTTCGTAAAAATCTGTTTTTTTTGTATGCTTAATTTTACTTGTTTTTTTTAGACTTCATTCAATTATATATTTTTTCGAAATTAATATAATTCAATGAAACTTTACTACTAAACACTTTGAAGCATCTACTTTCTTAACTACTATACAGTTTTTCTATAAATATCAATTTTTTTAAATAATAGACAATTATTTAAAATAAATACTTAAATCAGAGGTCTGTCAGCAAACCTTCTATAACTTTTCATACCGTTTACGATATTATCTAAAAATTTGTGAACTTTATAATAAACCTATTAAGAAGTGATCGCGATACAAAAGAACACACCTATGGCTCTGGTAAGAAAGAGAAGGGAGCACAAATAAAGGTGAAAAAGCAGGTGAGAGAACGTGGAAAATCGATGATAATACATTAAAAAATGTAAAAAAAATTATTTTTTTTCAATGTATTTGTAGATACCCCATTTTAGAACACAGTTCATATGAAAATTTTTTTTCTAAATGTCATTGTTTATTTACTATAATAAAATTAAAGACATGAAAAATACTAATATGGAAATTTCGTATATATTTTAAAAACTAATGCAGATACAAAAAACATGTTCAGACAAATTTTGTAGATAAATGTATTAGCTACAATTTTTGATTCGAACATTTTTCTGTGTTTTCATTATTCGAACAAAAAAACAAAAACAAAAATTTTCACTCGACGATTTTCCGGAAAATCGCATGCCTAGCATTGTAAAGTTTTTCTCATGTTAATCACAACTATTTTAAATACTCAATTTTGAATTTTCAAGTTTTTTGTGTTTTTTGCGGCATTTTACGGATATTTTGTGTACTTTGACTACGCTATTATGGCACATGTTAAGCTATTATTTTGAATTGAATTTTATTTTATTATTTGAACTTATAAAAAAAAATAACAGCAAATAAAGTAAAGTAACAGTTTTTTCGAACCCCAACGACAACCACTTTTTCATGCGACCCTACGGTAATGGTGACTGCAGTAGCATTGAAAATCGTAATCGATGCATTTATGACATGTGTTTTACGCGTTTTACGCTAATTAGAACTCGTACCCGTCAGCGAATCACCCGTTCGGGAAATTATCTAGAATTGGGAATTGTTCGAAAATGAAAAGGGCTTTGTTTGCATTGCTAGTGAATGTCTTTTGTACGAGAATAGCTTTATTAGAATTAACATGTAAACCCGAACGATTTGCTCGTTATATTATTTTATATCTTTTCTGTTTCATGATGTGCTCTATAATTACATTATTTTATCTAAAATACAAAATGTTGTATATTCTACTTTCAATTGGCGTTATTAACGTAATGAGATATTTTTCAAAAGTTACAGAATATATTTTTCTATGTTCAGTTCTGTCCATTTCCCAGCTTTGAAGATTAAAAAAAACACCGCGGACTCAGCTCCTGTTCCTATGTCAGTTTTAGATCCATCTGTGTACCATACTAACGTTCCTTCATGACTGCATGGTTCCAACACAACCCTTTTTAGCTGGATATGGTATGGTATTGGTAGGTTGTCCATAATTGTGCCAGCATGTTTTATAATAATACTAATAATATTCATACAATATAAGGTTAGTTCAAGAGTTGTCAGATGTTTTCGTTAGACTTAAGAGTTTGCAGACATAATGATGGAAAAATGTTATAATCAAAACGATCCAAATTTTTCAAGTTATGTTATGTTTTGCGATGGGGCCATTTTTTTTATTAATGGAAACGTAATTGTAGATACTGTACTCTGCAAAATATAGAATTCTAGTATCGACTCTATTCACACGTCTGTATTTCAGAATCCTAGGGCACAGTACCCGGGAGACTACTGGATAGAAGAGGGACAGTTACCTAAGTTGAGGCCTGCAGATATCCTAAAATTCCTCCGGGAAATAGGACTAAAGGAGCTACTAGTCTCTGAGACTCTCCTCAGAAACTAAGTAGAAGTAAGGGGGCACAATAGATCTTTTAGGTCTCAGTGAATGTTACCCCAAAATACATACATACATACATACATTCACACGTCTTTTGTCGACGATTTCTTAATAAAAACTTCAATATATTTCAAAGTAATAAGCCAGAAATTATAGAAGACTTGTCGACAGTATGCAGTTGGTATACAGAGTGAGACTTTCGACTGGAATAATAATAGTAATGATACTGTAGAGAGCGATCCTCGTTGGATGCGTGAATCTCACTCTCAATATCGACAAAAACTGAATGTATGGGCTGGAATAATAGGCGACCAAATAATTGGTCACTTTTTCATTGAGGGAAACTTAAATGGACTGACGTTTCTAGATTTATTGGAAATACCTGAGTTGACATTTTAATGTAGAAATTTCATTGTTCGAAACTTTCAGACAATATCAAAATTCCAAACGACAATATTTGGTTGCAACAAGATGGTGCTCTACCTCACTATGCGCATGTGTTGATGCAATACCTAAATAATGGGGATGGATTGGGAGACGAATAGCCCCCGCGATCACACTACCTTAATCTTAGAGCACATACATTGTATTCTTACAAACTTACAATCCTCCAGGAATTACTGGAAGATGATCCTGATAGGAGACTGCACTGTCTTATGAACAAATTATGGATCAACTAGGCAGGTACTGCATTTTAGTAGAGAATTTTATGTTTTCTGATGAATCTACGGTTACATTACATAGCGATGTAAATCAAAACGAATTTGGATCGCGTTTAGGATATTGTCAAATAGTTAATTTAAAACATTATGAGCATTTGCTTAATTGTAATATCGATTACTTATTTTTTATAAATTTTTTACTTTTTGTAATCTTGTAATTGGAAGGGAATAAAAATTTTATATTTGGAAGTTATGTTAATTTTACACACCCTATAAAAATCGCCATCAAAATGACAGCGTTGCCATTTAACAAAATCAACGATGAAGTCATACCCTGTATACATTATTATTGTATCTAAAAAATCGCGATTGGAAACACTAATCGACTGGTACGAGCTTTATTCAAATTATTATTATTAATTTATTCCTTACTAGACTCTCTATGTATAAATTCCATAAATATGAAAAAATTGTTTGCATATTTTAAAATCTACAAGTTCTAGTTTGTGATGGGTTTTATAGTATCAGTCAAAATTGATACATTCTGAGCACAAATTCCACCTGTAAGTAGGTTAACAATATTGGAAACCACTGAACTATAATCAACTTCTGTAGTAGCGATTAGTAAGCTAGAGTATATCCTTCGTCAGTGAAGTTAAAAGATTTTTATAAACCCCAAGCAATAATAATCAGCCGGCGTGTTAAAATGAACAACCCCCCTTGGCTATTAATAAGATTATCAATAAATTCGATATCCGTACATCCTTCGAAATGCTATGATCTGACAGATTATAGAATTTCCCTGATTGCGTTAGGACAAGATGAAATTAAAGGGCCCCTCCATCCCTACTGTTACACGGGTGTGACAGTGTTGCCGGAAAACAGGTTGAATTAACAAATGGATCACTGAATATTTTAGAGAATGGCAAATACATATCGTCGTCGTAGTTGTGAAGGGTCCTAATCCACAAAGTTTTAGAACTATTTAAAAAATCATAAATATAGTAGCACATGTATATTTTCTATTATATTAGTAACTTCATCTTGAAATTTTTGCAGCCTATAATTTTTAGATAAAGAAAAACGAGCAAAAAACATGATATTTAATAAACCGATCAATTTAAATTTTAAATTATCTCAAAACTATGAATTGGTGGATTAGGACCCTTCACAACTACGACGACGATATATTAGAAGAAAGGTAATGGAAAAATATATGCGAAATAAAAAAAATTGTTTAATATCGTAAAAGCCTATAGGCTGAAAAAACCTGAATTGTGCTTTCTTTTCTTTTTGGGATCCGTCTTTATGACAGGAGTGGAGTACCGTGGTTTGTTGGTCATTGTACTCTACTTCCATGTTTAGTTCACCCACCGAGGCTAGTGCCAATAGTTTTTTTTTTAATTAAAATCAATAGTAGGCAGACATGCTGGAAAATTAATTTAGGGTTATAACTAAGAAAAAAATTCTTAGACACGAAATAAAGTGAGAGCAATTTTATGAGATTTGCGTCAAAATTAGATCTCCCAGGACAAAGTAATCAATAAAATGTAAATATTTCCTCAGCCCACCCTTTCCCGATATCACCCATAAAGGTACTGAGTGAAATTGAGTTTTATTTTTTTTTCTCAAATTCAAGTAAAGGTGGAAACCTGAAATTTTTTAATTTCCTTACACTCGCAATTACTAGACACCGGTGATTTTTCAACATCCCAGCAACTTTATGAGGGGGTGAAATTATCAACCCTTACTTTATTCAACGTCAAATATTTTTTTAGAGATCGAGTTTTGTGGAATAAAAATATTATTTAAAATTTCTGTTTTCTTTAAAAACTTTTTTCACCTAAGTACTCGTATATCCAATAGATTCGGATACAAAAATATTACACAATATTATGATTTTATTATTTATTAGATAATAAACTACGTATTGGAGTGGAAGTGAAGATGAAAACTGCGGGAAAAAAATACGATTAATAATGAATATATATATACTGTGCCAAAAGTTGCATTTTTTGCACTAGTGCAAAAAATTACCTTTCGCAGATCTTCTGCAACTTTATTAGTGGAATCAGGGGCACATATATTAACATTAAAACGTCATGGAGGGTGGAAATCGTCAACTGTAGCCGAGGGCTACATCAAGGAGTCGTTTTCCAAAAAAACAAAATTATATGTTTAAATTTTAGGTGAACCAAGTACCAGTACCGGAAACTTCACAGTCCGAAAAAGATCTGTTTTAAGTGAAGAACCGGATGAGATATCCACAAGTAGAAATATGAAACCAAAATTCAGTAGAAATGAAGTTTGTCCATCACTAATAATTGTAAATTGCTCTAACTGCGAAATTAAAAGCAAAATCAACTCAAAAAAGTAAATTTAGTAAAGCTTATTACAGTTTCCTGTAATATTGTCGTATTTAATAAAGTGATTTATCAACAGATGTCGAAAGAATAATTATTTATATTCAACACTTTATAAATTTTTTAAAATTATATTTTTCAAAAACAGTGGCCGTTCAAGTAAGGAGCAACAATTACTTCCCGTGCAATATGCACCGCCGGATATTGAATTACACTCCAAAGTCTAACGGGGTTGGTATATCTACAAGATATTTGAAAACCAACCATTCTGGTTTGCGATTAGAAGGAACAACACAACTTGTAGACCGGTTTCGCCGTATTTGCGCCTCATCAGTACAAGGTATGTGCTTTCCGTCCGAGAGTCTCTAATCCCGGACTGAAGAATACACTTCAATCACAATCAATACATGTCTTCCAGTAACGGAAATGTAAAGATTGTGACAATAGCGACATCTTCACTTCCAATCGCAAACCAAAATCCTAAATTTTTGACAATAAGTCACGCGGACTCGAAACAATGCATGGTTGCAGCTCTCGACTTCGAGCTGCAAACTTCATGCATCGTGCAACAAATATACACTTTTTGTACTAGTTACACAAATAACTATTGTCATCAGAGAGAGCTATTATAATTTTATACGGGCAATCCCCTCCTAAATTTAGAAACACCCTGAACATGCTTTTTCTTTTTAATAAATAATGTATTCAATTCCAATCACCAAGCTTACTTTCATGTAATTTCATCAGAATTGGTTAAATTAAAAGGTAAAAAAACTTTTTAAAAACAAGTTTTTATTTAATTGCCCTAAAAAGAAGAAAATAAACTTTAAATTAAATCAAACCAATAAATTTAGTACATGTATTACACAATTTATTGAATCATATAAAAGCTTGTCGCAAGATTTACCTGTGTACTAACTAGTCATGTTTGACATACTTATTATAAGTAATTCTATGAAAGAAAATGTTTCCAATAAAATTTGCAAATCTCGCGACAAGCTTCTATACCATTTAATAAATTGTGTAATATATGTACTAATTTGATTGGTTTGATTTAATTTAAAGTTTATTATCTTCTAGCCCTAGAAGAAATAACACTCAAGTTAGAAAATGAAGCTCGTAAAGGTCTACACATCAATCAATATAAAACCAAATACTTACTAAGCTCCAAAAGTGGAAACTGCAATTTAAACAAAATCACGATAGGAGACAAAACTTATCAAAAAGTAGACAATTTTAAATACCTGGGTATCAATATTAACAACAAAACTGATAGAAGTATTGAAGTAACGCAAAGAATACAAGAAGGAAACAGAGCTTTTTGGAAATACCAACAAATCTTAAAAGATAAACATCTTAGCAGAAAAACGAAAATAAATCTGTACAAAGCAGCTATTAGACCAGTAGTAACCTATGGGGCAGAAATCATGTACCTAACCAAAAGGAACGAAGAGCAGCTACGAATTTTCGAAAGAAAAATTATTAGGAGAATAATGAGACCATGAAAGATTACAGATGGAGAGTACCGACATACAACGAATTTGGAGCTTAAAAACATACTAACCGGAGAAGATATAATCACATTTATAAAATCATAGCGGCTCAGATGGTACGGGCACATCCAAAGAAGAGACCCAGAAAACATATTAAATAAAATTACAAGCTGGGTCCCTACAATAGACCGTCCAAGAGAAAGACCAAAACTCAGATGGCTAGATCAGGTATACGAAGATGTGAAAAGACTAAATCTCAATGACCAGAGGAAGTCTATTAAGGACAGAGTGCTGTGGAGTGGAACAAATCAATAAATAGCGCGAAGAGACTTAACTGATTTTAACGGAACAAAACATTTTATATCCTGTATGCTAATTAATGCGGAGTGATTCACCGCAAACATAGAATCTAAGAGCTTCAAGTTGACATGAAGCAGGCCCTATTCCAACACGGAATGTTTGGCCTATATATATAATATCTTCTTTTTAGGGCAATGAAGTAAAAGTTTTTTTTACCAATAAACTATTTTTTATCTTGGTTTTAATGTGACATTGGTTTAGTCTTCGTGTTTTCCTCAGCACCCTTTCATTTGATACCCACACTGTGGTAGTGCAGAAAAAATAACTAGTCCGTCATCTTGGATGATCCGCCATATTGGAGTTAGCATGACGACACAGCTAAGCATGCATTGTCATCCAAAATAAGCGTGTATACCAAATTTCTGCTCAATCGGTTAAAGATAACTGATTTAAAATGCAATTGCAGGATTCCACCAGGATAAACATACATAGCAAGTTAAATAAATGCTTGTAAATAAAAAATTAAATAACAGAGGGAGGAAAATATTCTAAAATTTAATTACGTTATTAAAAGTTGTTTGCTAGTGTTTAGATTCATCTTCATCCTATTGTGTATTTTTATTTACGTATGTCGATTTAAAAGATCCAGTGGATTTCAAAATTTTTCGCATCCCCTAAGACCTTTCTAATGACACAACATTTACACTAGACGGCGTTCTAGATTAAAAACTTCAATATATAAATTAATTATTAACGTGAGTCTTTAGGAAAAGTCAATAACACATCCCGTCGCTCACAAATCGGCAACGTTGCAATTTTTAAAGCGGGTGGGTGGCAGAAGGTTAAGATCGACTCGGGTGGAGGGTTAATCCTACAATAACGGCCCTGCAACCCCGTCGTATGTGTGAGTCATAGTGTTCTTCTGGCCCGAGTTCGACCCCCTGCCATTTTATGCTTTCGAATTTTCCACGGATGAGTGGAGTATTTTCGTGTATTTTTTCCCCGTCGGATTGTGTTTGACAATCGAATGCACATGCTATTATTTGTTTTGAAATCTATATATCGTAATATATTATGCGGGTTTAATGGTATCTTGGGCATTAATTGTTTTGATTGCGAATTAGGGTATTTGAATTTAGTCAGTCAGCTTATAGCAGTTTTATCACTTATTATAAAATTAGTGGAAAAGTATGTATTTTACCGAGTCTTCCATTTCAGTTTGGACTATTACGGTCTTGATGAATCTGTCTCCACAACACATTTTTATACAAGGCGAAGTCAGATCTGCAACGCACGGAATATTGAAAAGTCAACAATACATATACAGTGCTATTCAAAAGTCCCCTCCGTATCTTTTGAACGGCTACACTTACATTAATAAAATTTGGAGGGTGAAAATAAAGTGTTGTAAACTTCTCTACGAATTGTAACAGGTGACGTAATAGTAATAGATGACGTCACAATGCCACTTTGGCCAATAATTTTAAATAGGACCTTATGGCAAGTGATATCTCGATTGAAAGGCATTGACATTGGCTACGTAGCCATATTAATTTTGTTTGGGTTTAAACTAATTTTGACGGATAAATTAAATAAATACCAAAATTATTATTTCACATTTAAATATTGTAGATTTTTCAGTCCGCCTCTGGTTAGTTGTCAAAAAAATTGACGTTTTTAATTTAATAGTATTTGTTGCTTTGCAAAGTTTTTCGAAATAGCTTAAATAATATATTTAATTTTATTATTGTTGAACGAGACGTTTAAGAGTATGCATAGGCATAATGGTACGTACTCAAGCCGACAAAGTAGCAGCTATCTTAATAATTGGTGAATCTGGAAAGAATCTCCATGAAGCGGAACGTTTATTTAATGAGAGATACACAGATCGCCCTATCTTGAGAACTTATTTGAAGGAGCTTCTTCACAAGTTTGAAGCAACAGGTAGTGTTCAAGATGCCAAACGATCTGGTCGACCAACATTTAGTGATGATAAAAAAATTGATATAGTTGCTGAAATGGTAGTAAACCCTACTTCCTCTTCAACTAAAGTTGCGTCTATCTGTGAAGTAAGTAAAAGTACAGTACAGAGAGTGTTGGCTAAAAATAAATTTCATCCATACAAGTTAAAAATGGTGCACCACCTTTCGGATGACGACCCCGACAGAAGACTCGAATTCTGTGAATGTATGACAAATAAAATTAGTCAAAACCCACATTACACAAAAACAATTTGTTTTAGTGGCGAAAGTACTTTTTGCCTCAATGGAAATGTGAATACACAAAATGTAAGGTATTGGAGTGACACAAATCCTCACACCTTTCGTGAACAACATACCCAATTTCCAGAAAAAGTCAATGTTTGGGCAGGTATTTTGGGAAACCACATAGTTGGTCCTGTTTTCCTAAATTCAAATTTAAGCGGTGAAGTGTATCTAGAGATGTTACAAAATGCAATTGAGCTGTTAATTCTTGAAATTCTGGAAGATAATCCAGATGAATTCGGCCATCTGGAAATAACATTTCAACAAGATGGTGCTCCTGCACATTATTATGGTACAGTAAGACGTTACCTGGATGAAGAATATCGAGGTAGATGGATCGGCCGGCGAGGTCCCATAGAATGGCCATCTCGGTCACCAGATCTGACACCATTAGATTTTTTTCTATGGGGGTACTTGAAATCCAAGGTTTATACTACGGCACCAGATAGCATTGGCGTTTTGAAAGAAAGAATTATTGAAGAATGCAATGCAATTTCAGATGACACATTCGAACGAGTACGACAAGAGTTTACTTATAGGATGTATTACTGTCAGGAAGTAGACGGACCACATTTCGAACACTTGCTATAAGAATCCATTGTTGATATTTGATTAATTAAATTTAAAAAAATAATTTCAATAATTTTGGTATTTATTTAATTTATCCGTCAAAATTAGTTTAAACCCAAACAAAATTAATATGGCTATGTAGCCAATGTCAATGCCTTTCAAACTTGCCATAAGGTCCTATTTAAAATTATTGGCCAGAGTGGCACTGTGACGTCATCTATTACTATTACGTCACCAGTTACCATTCGTAGAGAAGTTTACAACGCTTTATTTTCATACTCCAAATTTTATTAATGTAAGTGTAGCCGTTCAAAAGATACGAGGGGGGGAGGGGACTTTTGAATAGCACTGTATAAAGCGCAAGGAGCTGACTATTCTATAACGGTATTTATAAAAGAATTCACTCTGGTTTCAATAAATTGGTTAATTCTGCTCTCAGAGATATAACTTAATCGTACCAATATATTTTTAATAATAATCCATAGCCCACTCACTTGACCTAACCAAACTTCTATCTATTTGTTTACCCAGCGCTTTTTAACACAATATTTTTAATATTCATATTTCTTCCAAAAAAGCTTCAACTTGCCGATGATTTAAACCACGGGAACGAATGAAGTTCACAATGTCTCTCACGACATTCATGACAATGTTCATTTCCCGTATTTTACAACACAAAGTCTGATGGTGAATGATGCAATGAACAGGTAATGTCAGCTTCAATCGGCCACCGAGCGACCACCGCTCGGCTAAAACGCCCCTCGTGTGTGCAGTAACAGTCGGCCGCCGAGCGGTCGCCGCTCGGCTAAAAGGCGCCTGTCGTCGCGCATCCCATGGTCCACGTGATGTGCCGAGGCGTGTCGCCTAAGGAAAAAATGTTTGGACGTAACGTGTGTGCTCTTCCATGAATGTCCATGTACAATCTGGTCATTGCAAATTTCATTCGCTTCTATGGGGAATTTTAATTTACGACACTGTACATAAAACACCTTTTGTTTTATATTTAACTGTATATATAGCTGTCAACTTCATTGTAAACTCGTAAAAACATTAAGAGAAAAATACGATATTTTATTTAACCAGTTACTCTTTCCATATTCCATCTACAAGAATAAACATTTCAAATTGTAGTTTCACAGGAAAGGTGTCATAATGTAAGTTATTTATCACCGAGTGAGTGCAATAATTGGACAACTCGTGAAGAGACAACATGTTTTCTACATTAGCATGTATATTTTATAACAGGGTGGTTCTTTATGAGTTTCAATAAAACATTTAACAATAATGAAATGAAAAATTTGATAGGAATTGGTTGAATGCAGTAAAATGGGGCTGAAAAGTCCCGGGCCAAACAAACAAAATACTTTTTTGTTCAAAATTAGTTCTATTCATTAACATAATCTCTATCAAGAACAACGCAATCATTCCAGCGCCGCTCTAACATTTCAATACCATTTTTGTAGAACGATTTAACCTCAACATAGGCCTCGGTGTCAGCGATAACCTTTTCATTCGAGCGAAATTTCTTACAGGCGAGCATTTTTTTACGTCTGCGAAAAGGCAGTAGTTGCTGGAGCCAAATCTGGCGAATACGGAGGACATAGGAGCAATTCGAAGTTCAATTCATGTAGTTTTGCCCTTTTTTTATTGACTTGTGCCACGGTGCGGCTTGAAGGAACAAAATTTTTTCTTTGCCATATGCGGACGTTTCTTTGCAATTTCGGCCTCCAAACGCTCCAATAACCCTATATAATATTCACTGTTGATGGTATTTCCCTTTTCAAGATAGTCGATGGATATTATCCCAAAATACCGAGGCCATAACCTTTCCAGGTGATTGTTGTGCATTCGGGCGCTATGGACGAGGTTCTCTAGTTGCTGTCCAGATGACGATCGTTTTGATTACGTAGTGAAGTGATGGATCCATGTTTCATCCATTAAACATGGTCAAACACTTCTCAGAAGCAATATCACGTTCTTGTTTTTGGTCAAACGCGGCACCCACTTTGAATAGAGCTTTCTCATAGTCAATTGTTCATGCAATATAAAGCCAACAAGTTCTTTTTATATCTTTACTATGTCAGCTAACTTACGCAACTTCACTTTTCGATCATTCAAAACGGTTTTGTGGAGTTTTTCGATGTTTTCTGGTGTTACCGCCTCATTTGGACGTCCATTGCGCTCCGCGTCATCGGTATTTCTACGACCCAACCTAACCTTCGTTTTAATTTTGACAGCTGTCTTTTCAAGGTTAGTACTAACTGAAAAAGAGGCGATTGCAATAGAACTAGCGCCATCTATGTATCAGGCCCGGGAGTTTTCAGCCCATGTGTTATAAGCTAAATATTCTGAAAATTGAAAAAGCGAAAACACCGGGACCCCTCAGTAACAAGCCCTTACGCTGAGCCCTGCGCTTCAACGGTTCCTACCCATCAATGTTCTGTTCGGTATTATAAGCTACCATTTAACCGCGACTGCATCCTACATTCGGCCATCCTGCTCCGTTCCTCGTTCTCGAGGACCTGACGTTTGTGCGTACACCTATCTCACTTACTCGTTCGTGAGCCTGATGCCTTGAATGCCTATGCCTATCTCGCTCTTCTGGCGAGTATGAGTCACCCTCTCCCACTATCACATATTATGGCCTCATGTGGACATTTTGTAGATCTAATCCCACTTCTGATTATATAAGCTAAGTAGTCTGAAAGTTGACAAAACCATTGATTAAAGATTCTTTAATCAATGAAAAAACTAAAACACCGGGACTCGACATAGATTCAATACAGATTGTTATATATTATTTGGAACATTTCAATCTGTAACTGAAGAGATAGATTCCAGAATTTCATTTAAAAATTTAAAATAGCTTAAAACAAAATACAATTAAATAACTTCAATATAATTAATTATATTACCATGCAGTTGATTTAAAGCTACAACAAGAAATTTTGAAAAAAGCATAAAGGAAGAAGGATATCGAACATCCTCATCTACTGCTCGATGAGGATGTAGGATCTTGAAGATCTGAATTCAGCGAGAGCGTGAATCACTCTGAGGGATGAGATAATTAGAGCGTGCTGGATTATTCAAATTAATTAACAAGATTTATGAATTCGGAGAGATGCTTCGCGATTTCGAAATGATTTTAATTTACATTAACCAAAAAGGCAAAAGGAAAATACGTGTGGTTATTTTTATACTCGAAAAACGTGCTTAATTTACAAAATAATGTTGAAAACCAATTTGTTTTTAAGGAAAATATAGGTATAAGAAAAGCAATGAAAATATTGATATTAATATATTTTATTAACGAAATATTGAGAAAGGGAAAGTGTGAATTTGGATCAAGCAACGAGTAATGTTTCATTTGTAGTCAAATTTCATGTCAATTTGGCAAACTCATTATTTAGCCATTTTTCTTTGAACTTAACCACTCAATCCGAGTTAACAATACCATGACGTCACGGTAAACTTTTATGACGTAACGGTTTGTGGAAACTCCGAAATAAACAAACACCTAACCTCAAATAAGATAACTATTCTGTCAAACTATATCAGTGAGCTGGTTTGTGTGGTTGGTTACCTGTTACGTCATGGTTTGGAATACTGACTGGTTAATTTGTAGTTGTTTGGTTAAGTTCAAAGAAAAATGGTTTTTGTTTACCAACCATTTGAAGTTGACAATCGATTTGTGATTATTACAGTTTATACTTCTAAGTTAAACGGGATTAGTATGATCTACAAGATTTATCGAACCATTCTGTCGGGGCATACAGCCCGAGAAGTAGTTGTTTCTTCTAAGTGAACGGTCACGTTTTTGGAAATATTTTCAAAACTTTGTAAAGAAAAGTCCAGCACCGAGGGAAATTCATGCAAACATAGTAACAAATTGCTTGAGAATCTAGTATACCAGTCTTTGTCTTTTGTTTCATACATTTTCTATGTAAATAATACAAGTGGTTGTCTTTTAAGTGTTGCATATAACAGCATAGTTGGCACCTGTCAACAAATATGAAATGTCAAAATTAACTGTCACGTTTAGAGGTTACCAAAGTTTTTTCCGCGACCCATTTTAGTCCATACGTGGAGACTAATTAAAAGTTATCTACTGTTTTTTTTCTATACCTTGTTTTTAAACTAAGAGGAGCATTTTAGGAAACCTCAACCACACCACTAAAAGTTACTAGATTGGGAGTGTGTTTCGAAAGGGTCATGTTCAGACTTTTTGAACTAACTGACAATTACATGAAATATGTATTGTACTGCTTGCTGTTGTCGTGGCCAATGAGGGATCAAGACATGTCTAAATATCGAATGATGATTGGCCACAGGTCATTGTGAAAGTAGTAACCAAATGTCACATTATTGTGAAAAGATGTAAGGTTATAATAAGTAGTTTATGTAAAATGTTTTAAGAATTTGAGTATAAATGAAAATATAGAAATGCAATTGTATGATTAAATTTTTTTTTAACATTTGAGGCTTTGATGTAGCAAAACTAAAAGTGAACAGAAGTTTTGTTATAAAAAAATACCATAATATTATAGTACTGCAATATATGTAAAACTTGATGTGAAACTTATTTTATTAACAAGAAAAACGCATGGATTTTTTTCATGAAAGGGAATAAATAATAAAAATAGCAAATACCTTGGGTAAAATATAATACTTTGTTAAAAATAAACAATAATCAACAAATGTGGTAGCAATGATTGAACTAATGACTATTTTTATATAAATAAACACAAAACTGAGAAATGTCAGTGTCAGTGGTATTAAAAGAGCTGTGTGAAACTGGTGGCAATCTGACCAATCACTAGGCAGCAGAAATGCCAACTTAAAGTCAAATCGCTCCTCTTAGTTTAAAAACAAGGTATAGCTCTATTATGCAAACTATGAAAGACAACCTACGTATTCACCAGATTTGGCGCTCAACTATTACTATTTTCCCAGGAACCTGACAAACCTTCGTGTAAAAAATTTAGCGTTTTTCAAGTAGATTTCTTCTCCAGAAGTTACAAGTGCTTTAATGACATGTTTGAGTTAAATCCCTTTATACTTATATCTACAAAAAAAAATTACCCTCTCATCACTCAAATAAAGATTATATACCTCTAGTTATAAATGGTTTGTGGTATATTTAGAGTACTTTTCACAACGTACATGATATTTACAACAAAACAAGTTGACAGAAGACGTAAAAATGCAGCCGTCTAAAAATCTAATTCAACCGCCTTGAATACATGACATGTAAGGGTTGTTGGAAAATGGGAAGAATAGGAGACGAGAGAGAGGGTTTCGAATCTCGTCATGGTCCTTACACGTGTATAACCATTGTAATTCTACGAGCCACTTAGTCGGCTAGCAAGTTCGTCTGCAATCGTGAATTCGGATGCACTTGCATTCCCCACACTTCATCACACACATTCAAGCTCGTGCAAATATGTAGGTGCACTAAGATGTATGAAGGGAAAAGCTAATTTTAGTTAATAGACTCTGAAAACGAGGCTGATGTAAAAAGTGTGATGGAGGAGTTCACGTGCTATGCTGAGTGTTGTATTTGTTCGGCAGGCAGCAACGTTATCAACATTTTTGTTTTTGTTTACTGTATGCACGTATATCAAAAACATTAATTTTTGTTGGTTTGAATGCTCTTGAAACCATGATATTGTTAATCGCCCTTTTAATACTCGTGGTAGTTACAAAACTTTTACGTTGACTATACGACTCGAGTCCTTTTTTTCAATATTTAAAACCTTAAGGTGCGTCCTCACCAAGTCGACAGTCGATCGACACTGTCGATCAACAAGTCGACAAAACTGCATCCGTCCACACCAGAGTTGACAGAAATGTTGTCGATCAGTCTAATCAACATGTCTGACGAAGATGTCATAGTTGCTTGTGCCTCATGTTCCTGTTTTTGTAGTTTTTAGCTTTGGAATCCCATAGATTTGACTTCAATTTGTATGCCTCAATAAAATCTATGACTTTGTCTTGTTCTGATTCCATTTTCTAAGAAAATACACTGGGTACTCAATTTGTCGAATGTCGAACGTCGAAAACGCGTCCACACACTAAAGTCGATCGACTGCTCTTTCATGTTTACCGACAGTCGATGGAAAACAATGTCGATCGATTTATTTTGTCGATCGACACCGTCGATTGAAACGTACACACCAAGTCGACACTGTCGCACCTTTGTTTCATAGGTTAGTAATGTCAATAAAAAATTACATCGAAATGTCACAGAGAAGGTCGCTGGTTCAAATGTCAGTTTTAGTTTTTTAAAATTCTTTTTTGGATATTTTAACACTAGTAATTATTATAGTTTTGTAAAATCGTATAATAAAAACGGTAGGTAAGTTAAAAACTAGAAGTATTCTTTGCTAGAAGTCAGCTTTTCGACTTTTTTTGTTAATATTATTGTATGTTTGGTTGCCTATACCAAAATCGTTTATTAATAGAATATCGTTTATTGATAGGGGTCATTAATGAATGATTTTGTGTACGTTAATAGAGCTCAATAGCGCACGATAGACGGAAAAGTACATAGCTAGACTTTTCAAACGATATATCACATGCCTATACTTCCAATTTAAAAAATTGGGGGTTGTATCTGTCATTCAGGTAGGGATCGCACTTTTACATTGGATGTCCATTTACTATTTAAATTTACCGTGTTTCGGGATTTTTTTATGAATAATGAAATTATTCCGTTTGGCTTTTACACACTGTATAAAACACAACAATAAAATCGACGAAAAAGTTATTGAACACTGTTTGCCATTGATTAGACAATACAAAACTGACAGCTGTCCAAATTGTTTGACTAATTACACAGATATTTATCACACATTTAAAAGCAAGCAGATCCATATCATGTCAGCTAGTCAGGCGGCACTTAAGGCAATCTCAAGCCAGAGAGTGACCTCTAGACTAGTATGGGATTGCATCGAAGAACTGAAGACGTTAGCCGAACGGAATAACGTCAAGCTGACCTGGGTACCAGGTCACTAGGGTATCACGGCAATGAAAAAGCTGACGAACTTGCAAAAAGAGGACAGATTCTCGGTATACCGAAAACTGTAGTACGAGGATCTGTAAAGACCTGGATCGGAGAACAACATAAAAACTTCTGGGTAAACTTCCCAAGGCAAATGCATGGTAAAACTTTTATAAAAGAACCATGCCTGAAACGTACAGCGGATTTGCTAACACTGTGCAGAAATCAGCTGAGAATCATAACAGGTTTCATGACTGGTCATGCACCAGTAAAGGAACACCTGTACAAATTAAAACTATACAACGGAGACCTTACACATGCAGATTATGCGGTAGGGAAACGGAGACAGTGAAACATATACTGTTTACTTGCGAGTCTCTTGATCGCAAAAGACAGTTATTATTTGGCCAACCGCAAGGAAACGCTGTAAAACTTGTACAAACTGGTGCAGGAAACAAAGGTGCTGGACTGGGTGCTATGAGAAAGCACGAGCAAAAATACAATAAGGCCTTAGTCTGCAGTGTTATCGGAGACTTGTCAGACGGGCTCGGGGAAAAAAAATCACACATTTAATGAAAAATGCATGTGATTTCACAAAATAATTTGGTTTCATGAAGGGGAAAGGAAGTAGTATCGGAAAGTTCATCATACCCAAGCCCAGAGAAAAGGAATGTCATAGTGAACCAAACGGAAGTCACTGTATTTAGGTGTATTTACATTGTCTTCAATATATTCAATCAATATTTTATTATTTCTTATTCTGGTTGTCACTCGAAATAGCTATTTGTGTATCAAGAGCAGAAAGTAGTACTTTGGTAGTCGAGACAGAAAATTGCCGCGCTCTTCAAACGCGTTTGTCAAAACTACCAAAAGACTTTTTGCTCTAAATAAGATTTTTTCTACTATCACACCAAAATTAACTACTAGCTCTCTTTTATCTATAAACAAAATAAGGAGTGCGCCAAAGTTACTTTCTGCTTAAGAGCGCCAATAATGTCAAATTATGACAGCTCGCGGAAAACATCAACTTTGCAGTTGCTTTTCAAGGCACAAAAGACGACTTTCGATTGTGATAGTAGAAAAAAGTTTTTTTTCCTTTATATTAGCTATTTTCAAAGCCCATACAATTGCATAGAAAACTAGTGCATCCGTCTTGAAAGTGCAGTTGGAATCTTATCTTTTTATTTTTCACAAAAACATTAAATTTTTAAAAATGTTAAGGTTCTATTTTGTTGAGCAGTTTCAAAACAAGCGTAGCAAATGATAATCTTTTGATTTTATATGAAAAGCAATTTGAAACCTCTAAACACACAATAAATCAAATAATACCGCATTTATAAAGTAATTGAAATACACGTTAAAATCCTCCAAGGGACATCTCGTAAACACCGATGTGTCAAATTTCCAAAAACACTCTCAGGTTATCCGAAGTGACAGTGACGACCTGGCGATGGAGAAAAGTGCAATTCTCAAGAGGATAAACATTGAAGGGCGTATCGAGTGTTTATCTGTTAGGGTCTTTGACGAAAAAAACTATTACTATTTTGATACACAGTAAAAAATGTTTACTGAAGACATGTTTATAATTTAGTTTATGTAGCAGGGGGATTGGATTAGAAAGGATTAACAGAAACGTTGGTCCTTTGTGACGTAAATTTGTGCGATAAATGGCCAGTTGAATATACAGGAAGATCAAAAAGTATAGGAAATTCTGAATTTTAAGAAAACCTGTTTATAGTTTTTTCCATTAGAATTTGAAGGATGTCTGGAGGTTTGTTCTTCTTAAAAATGATAAATTTTACTTTTTAAGTAGGACTGAGCGTTTTCAAGTTAGAGAGCTCCCAATACACTAACACCGAAAAATCAAATCTACCCTACTTTCACGCTGTAGAACAATTATTGCTGTACGCAAAATAAGCGCATTTATATCTACAGGATGTGCTAAGGGGAAGTTTGATTTTTTGGTCTATGAGGAAGGCTATGATAAATATTCTACCTCAAAGGTGGAGCGGAAACGAATGCATCCAACATTTACTGAACGTTGTCATGAGATCTCTAACTTGAAAACGGGGAGACCTACGAAGAAAGAGTAAGTAACCATTTTTATAGAGAATTATTAGATTTATAATTTTGCTTGAGTACATTTTTGTACAGGAAATGGCAAGCTAGAAAAAAGCAAAAAAACCTATTTCGGTAACCTTTGACCCCGTATAACTTTGTAAGCGATCACGTCAAAATGAAAATTTATTCGAAAATCCAGCTTGGTCCTATTTTTTTTAAGTGAAATCCTAAAGTTACTGGAATGAAATAAGTGTAACACTTTTTAAACAGCGGATGTTTGGCATGTGATAAGTTAGTCAAGAAACTTTACTTTACTGCATTTTACAATGATAATATTCTTCAGCAAACAGTTTTATGTATTTTTAACGAAAATATTTGGTCCATTTTAAATATGGGCTTGACACAAAGTTTTTCGAGGTGTCTGAAAAAGCTAATACCAATTGAGAGGTCATATTGGTTAGATAATTTATTATCTTGCAGTAGAATATGTAACCTGTGACACTGGGGTTGTACAAGAGATATCTGCCAAAATTCACAACAATCGGATGATTAGTTCGCGAGAAGCGATGCGATAAGGGATTGGTCAAACCTTTAGATCTGTCTTTGATAAAATTATTAAAAACCACCATATATGACTGTTACAATAATAGGTTACATAGGATTGAAATAATAAGATAAGGAATAATATTAATACCTTTCAGAGTTTGGCTCCGCAATATAATAACTTAAAGGGGATATTCGATTAGATAGCTGCACTATATGTTTTACGTCAACTATACTTATCATCTAGAGTCATTCCAATAATGTCTTCCAGATTTTTCTTATCTATAGTATTCACTACACTCGTGCACTTTACTCTGATTTACACAGTTGAAGCAAAATCTTGGCTTGATGAAGAGTTTCCGAACTTTGCGCCAGGAAAATCAACCATCATCGTTTGGTACGCTAAGTTTAAACGTGGTGAAATAAGCACCGAAGACGGCGAACTCAGCGGACGCCCAAAATAGGCTGTTAACGACGAAAACATCAAACAAATTCACAAAATATTTTTGAATGACCGCCAAGTGAAGTTGAAAGAGAAAGTAGACATTGTAAAGATATCATCTGAACGTGTACATTATATCATTCACGAATATTTGGGCATGCGAATGCTCTGTGTAAAGTGGGTGCCTGCGTGAGCTCACAATCAATCAAAAACAACAACGTGTTGATGATTTTGAGCAGTGTTTGGAGCTGTTCACGCGCAATAATCCCGAATTTTTGCGGCGATATGTGACAATGAATGAAACATGACTTCATCACTATACTCCAGAGTCCAATCGGCTGAGTAGACTGTGCGCCATGATCCGAATGCAAAGCTTGGAAAAACGCAACAGTCGTCTGGCAAGGTGCGCATGGAATAATATTTATTGACTAACTCAAAAAGGGACAAACAACCAACAGCGACTCTTGTATAGCTTTGTTGGAGCGTTTAAAGGATGAAATCGCGAGAAAACAACCCCAGATGAAGAAAAAAAAAGTGTTGTAACACCAAGACAATGCGCCGTATCACAAGTCGATGAGAAAGATGGTCAAACTCAATTAATTGGGAATGCTCTCTGGAAAGAAATTTAAGGCCGATGAGGAAGTAATCGCCGAAACAGAGGCCTATTTTTAGGCTAAAGAGAAATCGTACTACAAAAATTATATCGAAAAGTTACAAGATCGCTATAATCGGTGTATCGCCCTCGAAGGTCGAAGGCAACTATTTTGAATAATAAAATAAAATTTTTCCAAAAAAATGTGTTTTTCTATGGTAGACCGGGGACTTTTCGATTGGCTGTTAGATCTTTTTGCCAAAAAGACTCCAGTACAAAAAATAATTAGGTTAAAAGATGTAAAAAGTGTCAAATTATTGCGAATTGGAGGAAAATGATATAAAAATAAAATATAATGTATGAGTAACGTTAAAGTTTTGTAACAAGATCTGAAAGAAATTAATCAGTTCCCAACTCTACATTTCAGGTAGGTTTCGAGTTTCATTTCGGTTGAATTAGTTGAAAAGGGTCTTTCATGGGTACCCGAATCTTGTCTTAATGGTATATTAAATTACATACAGACAACCGAACACTGAAACCATGATTTAATGGTACTAATTATGAGCAACTTTCGGTAGAACAATAAATTAAACATATTTATATCCAGCAACTTTTTTTCCTGTTTCTTCTTTTATTTTATTTTAATTAGTAAATTTGGTGTAATATGATTTATACATTTTAGTTTAGGTTAGTTTTTTCAGACAAGTTCCAGACGTTTCAATTAGATACAAAAAGCATTTATTTCAAAATGTGTCATTTAAACTATAAAGTACTTTACCTTTTTATAACTAATGGAAAAACTATAGTGCATAGCTCGGGTGTTTTGTTGATCATACAGATACATGCAATGAGAAACGGAACATAGGAATTTTAGGCATTGTATCAGAACTGCTTTTGAACTAGTCGACCAGTATAAAGCTTCAACAGATTAAAAACACGATTATTACAATAGTTTATTAGAACACCTACAACATATCGTACAATCCGCACCACTCCGTAGTCTCAACTGTGGGCGGTCCTTAATTAGCATCATTCAGTAAACAGCAGTCGATATCCGAGTACTGTTCAAGCCCATAACTATTCAAAATGAAATAAATTCGTAGAGAAATCAGAATGTACACCCTTCAGGAGAAAATTGAAATTTTATCGTGGTATTTTGGAGGTCACTCACAAGATCACCGGATTTGTCCCGGAATGATTCCTTTTTATGGGGTTTTAAAAAATTAAATTTATCGGCACAATTTTGATAGAATTAAGGGCGAAAATTGTCCAGCATTGTGCAAACATTACACCGAATATCAGCTCAGAGATACAAGATTATCTATGTTCAATAGATTCGGCTTTTGTTTGGCTCAACAACCTTTAATTCATTAATTTTTTAGTTTTAGTTGTTTTTCGGAATTTATATTCAATTTGTTTTAATTTAAAGAATCTTATTTTGTCTTATTTAGGAATTCATTTTTATTTTGGGAGCCAAAAGAAATCAAGACACTTGAATACTAAATCGCACATACGCACATAACCACATAACTAACAAATATTGGAAGGAGAAGAGGCGGGGTTTCTTACAGTAGTTCTGAATCCAGCTGTCCAGCTGAATACTTGATATTTATCGAATTAAAATATACTGTAGCAGTGATTTTCAAACTTCCAGAGCCACCTCCGGTTCTAAAACACCATTTACTATTTCATATTTATACATGTAAATTTATTTCATTTTTTCGAAATTCTCTTCAAGAAAAATATATAAATTAACATTCAAGAATTTTATCATCATCATTCCTCACTACATTTTTGTTCTAAAACTAATAGTAATTTCTATAAATATGGAAGCTATATCATAACGGCTTGCGACGTCTGAAATGTAAGTTAATTACCATAACTCTTTCAGTGGATAGTTAATGAACTAAAACTTGTATATTATATATATATCACTAACTTTTATGAGATTTAACTTGATGTAACGGTAAATCGCATTTTATTTAAACGTTTAATCTACATTGTTTCGTTAGCGAGTTTACATCTTCAGGATTGCCGCAAAGAAAGAGAAAAAAGCAGAAGTACCACACCGTTAAACATCCGTACCGATGATATTTATGGGCTATTCCACTTTTTATTGTAACATTATAACTTTTGTTGTAGTTATACTAGTAACATTTATTTTTCAATTTTTTCACCCATTATACAAAATAAATACCTTATTTTTTTAACAGATGACACATCCTTCAAAGCTAATACATTTTGATTGTAAATAATAAAATCTTAACCTTTCAAATCCCCGAATCTGCTTTTTTTGTAAATAATTCCCGCTCAATATCGTCACACTTCTGCTACTCATCACTCTAACGCCTCTTTGCGCAGGTTGTTGAAACAACTCCTGAGGGTCTTGTACCGATTCTTTCCCTCTTAATCCCGTCGTTTTTGTATTTTCATAGCTAGTCAATTAGTTGTGGACGATTCAATGGAACTGCCTCTAGTAAAATTTGTTTTTTTATCAATATTTGTGAGACTGATGCAATCTATCAACAACCCACGTCGTTTTTATTGATACAACTAATCCACAATACATTCGGCAGTCTCTCTATTTATTTTATATCTTCTTTTATCTAATAATTACAAGCTGCACATCTTTTTTTAACAATACCTGTACTTCAGCTTTATAGTCTCCTTTTGTCTTCAGGTCTTGCCTTTTGCAGTTTTCTTTTGATATCACATTTAGATCGCCATCACTTGCTTTAATGTTTCCTCCCTTGATTATTCTTGAGCTTGTTATTTCCTAAATAATTTTTTTACATCTAAAACCTATTTATTTCAATACTTCTAAAATGGTATGGGAATGCGAAGAAAACTTAACAAACTACACAAGAACAACATCTTCACCTTACTGAGGGTCCGGGAAACTCTTGAATAGAAATAAACGAAAAAGCAGATAAAATAACAAAGAGAAGGACTAAAACATCCCATTGGGAAACGGAGGCCTTTGCTGTGTGTTTGCGTGGAAGGATGTGTTGGCATTGAAGAACTTCATTTGCCACAGACTTGTTATATCTCCATCAATTCAAGACTGTACTGTTAGTTATGACTGGTGTCATAACAGAAAACTATCTTCTGAAGGGCCATCTCAAAAGCTCAAATTGGTGGAGGAAGGAGAATGTAAATTTTGTGGAGTTTAAGAAAAAGCCTCCCTCAATTCACATACTTGCGGAGTACATAACTCTACAGAATCCCAGTGCACAGCACCTGGGAGACTACTGGATAGGGGTGTTGGCCACTTGGTCGCCGCGGTCAGTTTTGTCAGCGGGGGTTCCATAATGTCATCGACCACTTCAGGTAGGCCTCTTGGTCGCCGTAGTTATCAATAATTAAAGGTATTTAATTTTGTTAGGTATATGTGTACTGTTTAATTACACATAAGTATTTAACTGAATATCGAGAATTACATCCACAAATTTGAATATATCGGGATGCGCTGAATAAAAAGCAGAATTAAAATGTTTGTGGTTAGGTTAGAGAATCACTTTTCAAATGAAAAAATTAATCTTTTCAGTAAGAATGCAGACAACTAACTGATGAAAAATATTTTTATTTTGGTTGTCGACAGGTCACAAACCCATATTAGTATTAGAATAATTAAATAAGCCCATAATTTTCTTGGAAACCTTAATCCAGCTTTGGTCTGTACCTTTCGAATAGTGAATGGATTAAATTTGGGTAAAACTGACCGCGGCGACCAAAAGGTATATTCCCCTGGATAGATGACGAAAACTTGCCTGAACTGAAGCCTCAAGATATCCTAAAATCCCTTCAAGGAATATAATTAACGAAGCAGCTGGTTTGTGAGACTGCGTTATGATGCACGACATCTTGCTTCTATTATCAAATGATTGCCCTTTGCTGTTAGATAAGAGTTTTTTTGGCGTAAACCTATTTTCTCCAGTATTTTTCTAATTGTTGTTCTAATCGGGACATAATTTGCTGGTACACCTGGTATACTAAACTTTGATAACTAACAAAATAGTATTCTGTATCTTTTAAAAACATCAATATCCGATAAAATGGCTTCAAAATAAAAAGGTTTCTTCTATATAACAAAATTACCAGTATCACAATTGAATTTCTCCCATCTCTATTGAAACCAATACACACGGAACGGAAAAAGGAATAAAAAGGTCCAACGAACTCGACTTGACGATGGCCGTAACTGTTGAGAAATTCTTCGACAGGATTGTATCAGTGTTTCAATTAATAAAATTGGGTTGAGGACTATTGTAGTAAAAGAGCAATACCGTTTGGTTCTTCTCGATGGAAACCAACGTTGATTCAATCAAACCGTTATTATTCAAACAGAGATCTTGTGATTAGATGTTTATGCTGTCTTAGATAAATTATTGTTTCTTTTTCCCAGCAATTATTATTATTAATTGACTTTAAATTAGTTTGCAAGTTGAAAAAGGCCATAGCCGATTAACAATGTTGTGTTGGGCCCTAGCCATATCAACGTAATATCCATCAAGAACAATGCAATCATTCCAGCGCCGCTCTAACATTTCAATACCACTTTTTTATAACGATTTATCTTTTGCCTCAAAATAGGCCTATGTCAACGATAGCCTCTTCATTCGAGTGAAATTTCTTACCTGAGAGCATTTTTTTAAGTCTGTGAAGAGCCAGTAGTAGCTGGGAGCCAAATCTGGCGAATACGGTGAATGTGGGAGCAATTCGAAGTTCATTTCATGTAGTTTTGCCACTGTTTCTTTGCAATTTCAGCTCCTATAACGCTATATAATATTCACTGCTGATGGTATTTCCTTTTTCAAGATAGTCGATGAATATTACACCACGTACATTCAAACATACCGAGGCCATAACCTTTCTAGCTGATTTTTGTGCTTTCAGGAGCTTTGGACGAGGTTCTCCAGTTGCTGTCCAGTCAGATAATGATCGTTTTGATTCCCGAGTGAAGTGATGGATCCATGTTTCTTCCATTGTCCCATATTCTGGTTTGTTACGTTTAAACATGGTCAAACACTGCTCATAAGCATCATCACGTTCTTGTTTTTGGTCAACAGTGAGCAAACGCGGCAGCCCCTTTGAATAGAGCTTTCTTATACTCAATTGTTCATACAGTATAAGGCCAACACGTTCTTTTGATATCTTTACGATGTCAGCTAACTCACGCAACTTCACTTTTCGTTCATTCCAAAGGATTTTGTGGGTTTTTTGATGTTTTCTGGCGTTACCGCCTCATTTGGACGTCCACTGCCTTCCGCGTCATCAGTGTCTCTACGACCACGTTTGAAGTCAGCAAACCATCGATTTATTGTTGTTTCTGATAAGGAGGAGTCCCCATAACACTTTTCAAGCCATTGCTTCCCTTGAGCGGTATTTTTCCCATCAAGAAACAGTGTAAAATTAAAACACGAAATTGTTTTAAAAATATTACTAAAAGTAGCACAATAACTCAAGAACTAATGAATATAATATCATGAAATTTTGACAGCTGACTTTTTAAGGTTAGTACTAACTGAAAAACAGGCGATTGCAATCAAACTAGCGCCATCTATGTATCAAACCCGGTACTTTCCATCCCATGTAATATTTTTGTGAAATCATCAGCCTTTGATCATTAAACAGACTGGATAATAACCCGCTATACTGACAACACACTTTGTTTGTAACCAGCACCTAAATCGATTCTCTCATTCCAAAACAAGGATAGCAATACACACAGCAATAACAGTGCCGTGCTGTGTGAGGATTTAAATTTAATAGACATAGACAATAGATCCAATTGAACGTCCAATAAACGATGAAATACAAAACAGTTAAAATAGAAGTGCCATGGGGACACACGCCCGCATGTTTTGGTAGGATTCTTCTCTCTCTTTCAATAAGTGTTGTTCATATTATCCTTGTCGTATTTGTGTAAATAATATGTCGAGATAAGATTTTTCAGAATCTGTATATGTGTTGGTTTTCTGCAAATTTCAATATAAACTTTCATTCATTTATAGCGAACAAATGTCACTAAGTAAAGTTTCAAGCAATAACTAAGTTTGATAAGTTGTTGTGTATCTTTTGTTTTGGAAAACCACCTACAAACTTCGTTATTAAGGAGAAGTCTTGAAATACCAATGAGAGTTGAGCTAGCGGTGAACGATGCAAATACATAATAAATTACAACGTAATTTGATTTGGCTTACTTCACTTTTGATATTATAAGATACTAAATTCACTCACCAAATCGAATCAGCCATACACAAAAGTAAATTGTGTGTAGATACTTACCTAGAACAAAAAAAAAATTATTCATTCAAAGGTTTCTAGTTGAAAATAGAATTTAAAAGAAAAAAAATCAAATTCATGCGATAGACTATCCGAGTCTAAAAAAAATGAGTAACAGGTAAAATGAACAAGACCAAGACTATCAGAGTCTTGGTCTTGATTTGCTTATCACTATTTGTATTTTTCTCCATGACCACTTAATAATAAGTCAATATTTTACCTCCTAACAAAAGGTATATAAGGTACCCTTATATCTACTAGAGTGAATTATGGTTCATAATTCACTAGAATGAACTATGGTTCCAAAATTCACGCTTTTGCTTTTAAATAACATTTCATGACAACTCAACACTCACAACATTTCGGTACATAGGTGACTAGAGATGGGGGTACAATATGACATAAACTATTAAATCTGCGTATTTTGTTAAGGAAATTTGTTTCAGAAATATATCGTATACATAAAATATCAAAATTTTTAGTATCGATACTTTTCATAACGATATTTTCTATCCACACTTTACACAGTATCGCCCATCTCCATATGTCACATTTTTTGACGTACTCCAGACGTACTCCAGAAATTTATTTATTTTGACGTTAGAATTGTCAATAATAGCAAATTATTACTTTCCGTTCCACACTCGCATTATTTACTTGAATTTAATAAAGAAATCAAGAGTCGTGGACAAAGTAAAGTATTCTACTCGCAATTTATGGCCATTATTCACTCGGGTGATTAATGGCTATCAGAAATTGCTCGTTTAATAATATACTATTGAATCTGCATACTGAGAAACACGTGTCTTTACTCACGAAATTCATGGGTGTTTCCTGTCACATACTCAATTGTTTAGTCCAAACTATGTTGATGAATAAATTGATACGCTGATTAGCCAAAGTAACTAAAGTGTATTCATAAATACGCAGGTGTAATAAATCTTCGTGACTTTTGCAATATCGTTTTTTGAAAAAGTTTTCTAACAATATACATTTTTATCAGCCCCCGTACTAAACACTAAATCTAAGTCAACAAGCTATGAAGGTAGTAAATAGTGAGACCCTTGTGTATACGGTGCACGTGTTTTTAAGCGACCGTTTTTTGGCATGTCTTTGTAAGCGCGACATGAAATCACTGTTTACCTACAGTAGTATAACACTAGACCTAACTAAAATAGAATAACATTATGGAATGTAAATTAGGATTACGTTCAGTAGACCCAATCTACGATTTATGCAACATATATTTTCTACATACTATCTTCTTCTATCAATATAAATCAAACATAATAACGTACGATCGATTGTCTTGTTCACAAGAACAACTACAAGACATACGTAATACTTTGTAACTTATTCACCCAGTATATCGATAGTTTTAATAAATATGTCTATGTTAACCATATAAATAAAATAAATACATTCAAAAAAGTTAAATTTCTTTTTTAATTACCAATTCGTAAAAGGCCGACCTTTGGAATATCAGTCATAACGATTATTTCTATTGAATTGACAGAAGTTTTGATTTAATTCATACGAATATTGTTGCTGACGTAACAGTCACGTGATGGTAAAGCTCCACCGTTTCTACAATAACTACAACCAAGCGGATATTGTCAGTGGTGCGGATGTGGTTGCTTCTGTTATCAGTTGTTGCTATCCGGCACTGATTTACGATTTTGACAAGCGATTTTTGAGTGCTATCAATCACTTTCAAATAGACTATAAGCTCATCTTTTTTTTTCTACAACTGAAAAAACCAGTTTGAAGTTTTATTCTTAAAAGTAAATTTTGTTACTCAAAATCCAGCTGAAATAAGATTGGAATTGCATTGTATAATAAGGAACCAGTATAATAGCCCAGTCAGATTATCTCAAAAAAGGGCAGACCCAGCAAAAATTTTAAATAGCAATTTTCATTCGGAATTCGTTGGGGGGTCACTGCAGGCTAAATTTTGTTTGTGGTACTCGATTCGTTGCGTCATCCGCCATCTTGATACTTATTGAATAACTGGTTTATTTTTAATTTTACACAAAAAATGGTAATTACAAGAGATTCTTATAATTAAATTTTGGTTCCCATCAATTTTTTCTTAGGATCGAAATTTTCCGATTTAGGTACTATACCCTAAAATAGGAGGTGAATTTTTGTTTGAATAACAACTCGTGTATTGTCAATTTTACATGAAAAATTGTTATAAACTAAGTTGTTTAAAATTAAATTGTCTACAATTTTGGTAGGTACTCATCAGTTTTTTCGTTGGATCGATATTTGTCGATTTATACCCGAGAAGAAATAGGGGTAAAATGTTATATCTTTGCATTATCACGTTTATTTTCAATTTTACACGAAAAATTGTTACAACCAAAGTTGTTTGAAATTAAAATTCCCAAATTTTGGTTCCTATCAATATTCTGGTAGGATCGATTTATTCAATAAACAAAAATTGACCCTTAAATTTAAGATGGCGGATAACGCAACGGCTCGAGTACCACGCAAAACAAAATTTACACTACCAATGACCCCCCCCCCCCCACAAAGAATTAAGAAGGAAAATTGCTATTTAAAATTTTTTCCGGGTCAAACCCTAATCGGACTGGGCTATAAAACTTTTTTATTTTTTGTTTGTTGAAATTCTATTGTTATATCGAAGCTACTTTCATCGACTTTTTACATAAATGTTTCATGGCGAACTGACGCGTCCGTGATGGTTAGGATTTTCGGTTTCAGACTGCCTACTTTGATGGAATGTAATTTCGTTGACGAAAAACGGGTCGAGACGGCCAGCCACTGTTTTTGTTTCTACCTAAATCTTTTAAAGGATTCGCACAGGACAGACTTTATAAAACCTCTACCTTCAACCAAAAATTCTAAGATAATATAATTTTTCAGGACTAAGAAAAAATTACTGAAAAGTCAAAAACACACCATTGTGTATTATTGTTTTTTATTAGAAAAGTAGCAACAAATATTCCAGGTTATTGATGGATAATAATATTATTAAGATTACAACGCGTCGGTGATGAAATCTAGAATTGCTCCGTACGGTAATTGCAGCGTCGGATTTTCATTAATAGTACATTACGTAACGTGTGTGGTAAGAAGTATTTTACGTACGATGTCGCGTAGCGGCGAGTGCGTAATTCCGTGAGTGCGTAAAATGCTTTACAACAGTAGTTACGTACTATACTTTACCTACTTGTTTTTATAATCTTATTATTAATAATACTTGAACAACATCAACAATAGATATTTTTAATAATTTTATTGTATAACATTTAATACCATAATATTAGTTATTATAATAATTGTTTATAGTAACAGTACAGTTATTAAACACAGATCATAGATCGCTTCCTTTGCTTGTTGAAGCATAAGAAACAACAGTGACATTATTAGAGGTGCTTGGTAAACTTTCATCTCCATCTCTATTACCAATGAAAGAAGCACATTAAAGAACTAACGTTTAATTAATATATTATTAATAATCAAAAGTCCATTTTTCAATTATAATCAATACATACTTAGCCCTTTGGGCTTTTCATAGTTAAACGTGGAAATATCGAATGTTTTCAAATAGTAAATTTTGAATAAAATGGCGACGTCTATTGACAGTTGCTAGGGAAGCCGTGCGATTTACTTTACAGCTGTGCGTTTTTTTTACCGTGCGTAATAGACGTCATTACATTGAAGCCGACTGTGTGTTATTGACTGATTACAGGGGGGGTCGTAGGTAATAATTATTTATACTATAAGGGATGTAAGTAACATTTACTAGTCAAGAACGATTTTGCACCTGAGCGTTAGCGAGGGCTGGCAATAACGTCCGAGGTAAGGAGATAGCGTAGGGTGTGCTTAAATTGTCAGTCACCAGGATCGCTATTCTTGAAATTCCCTGAAATTTTTACTCCACAGGGAAATGTTGACATTTCTATTCTCGCAAAATTTCACTCCTTTTTAAAAAGCAGTTTTCTTGAAATCAGGGAATACAAATGGGAAAAAGGGAACAGTGTTGTGTAAGATCTCAAAAATGTACTTCCAATCAAAACGTACTTTGACAGTTTAAGTAAACTGTACTGTTTTTGCCATGAATTTTAACCAAATACGAAGAAGATGTTTCCAACTTCAACTTAACCTTTTTTGCTTCGCGGTTGTGGTTTTGTCGTTTGTCCATTGTGCCCACTAAAAAAATTAGTAGTCAAAAGAAAGTAACTAGTGAACAAAAGAATATTATGATAGAGTTTGTACATGGGGTGGTTTACTCCCCAATTTAAAAAATCTGAAGCCAACGATTTATGGGAATAATTAACTGTAATATATGGTGTCACCATTTCAATAACGTCCTGAACAAGAGGTTTTGTTAATCCAAACATTTGTACAAACTTTCTAGGCGAAAGTTTAAATGGATTTGTCCGTGGAAGAACATCTCTTCCAATATTCATCTCTTCCCAAGCCTCCTCAAAATCATCAATCATAGCATCATGCTAATGCAAAAGTTGGTTGAATTAATCCATATTGCACTAATTTACCGAAAAACACCGAAACAAGTCTACAAAAATCAAGAATAAAATATTTTTATCATTGACAGAAAACAAGTCAACGATAAGTTTTGAGGTTAAATCTAAGTATTTTCACATTATTTTGGCTTTTTATCTCAGTCATCACCAATAGAATATAATTCCCCTAGGGAGTAATAATTTCCCTCATTTTTCGATAGAAATTTTTCAAGAATACGGCATTTTAAAATTTGAGGTAACCACGCCCACTTTCGATCATTTCTCCTCTGAATTTCTATTCCCACAAATTCAAGAATAGCGGCCCAGAAGCATATCGTTCACCTTGATTCGCGAATAGAACCCGTTATTATCGTAGGGACTAACAGTGAATTTGTATTAAAAATATAAATTTGACATTAAATATTTTCCATGTTTTCAATGCGACGAAACACCTGCAACATTTATCAAAAATAGTTACAGTTCAGTCAAACCATTGTCTAACTATTAAATGCAATCGCTCGTTCATGCTTTAAACAGTTTAGTTTATTAATCGCCTTCATTAACAAACTAGTTTATTAAATAACTATTAACGATTATTAGTTGAAATTATAACATTAAATGAATTTATCGTCAACTAAGTAAGCATTTTAAATAATTATAATATTGACTGGGCTATGACGGTATACTCTTAGTCTTAGAGTCAAACAAATAGCCGGCAACATTAAGTTCGCACTATACATTTTACGTCAACTATACCTTTCAACAATCAAAAACGTAAAATACATAAGCTGGAACCGGACCTGCAGACGCACGGCACGATTTCAATCGAATTGTTTTCGAAGATATAGAGCGTTTTTATTCCAACAATTACGATCAGACATAAAATTATGAACAGGTCCTGAATTGAATTAATGAAGAAACACTTTTTGTCAAACGAATTTAGGCTTTGTCTAAAACCACAATGAAATGTTTGGATTTTTTTTTTGTTCAGGTAAAATTTTTATTCAACAGTGATCCCTCTTTTTACGCCAACAAAACGAATGCTTATTAAGTGGAAAAGCTATTATCGTTTTTTCAAGTTTTTTTGTTGAAAATAAGTATGTACAAAAGGCAGTTAATTAATATAAAAACAGGTGTTGGTAATTAGATGGAAAATTGACCAATTAAATCTAACGTTTTGCTGGTTATTTTATGAACATGTTCATGACAAAACTTCTAATTTCGTTACTTACCTCTACGAGATTAGGAATCTTTTATATTAATAAAGAGTCAAAAATACCACGATCCACTACTTACAAAGAAATAGGGTATGAAACTGTCGTTGACGATGATTTAAATGGTTTCATATCAGATGTTCAATTTCATTTTTTCGGAAAAAATAATTTAGTAGAGTTTCTTCATAAGAAATAATTGTGTCAGAATGGTTTTAAGAGATGCTGTATCAAAATGTTAAACCGAAAGTCTTGTTTGAACTGGACGATGCATCTTACCACACTAGAAAAGTGAAAGGGACACTAAAGACAGGGTTTGAGACAAAAAAAAACAGCCAAAATCGATTGCATTGAAAGGGAAGATTCAGTCAATGCATAAACAATGAATAGTCGTTTCAAATCGCACTTATAAAGACATGCCGAAAAACGGCCGTTGAAAAACAAGTGCCTCAGCCTCTTGGGCTTATTGTGGATTCTCCTAATGTTCTGACTACAGCCTATTCAGCCAATCCGTTCCCTGTATTAGCTCATACAGGTTCTTTACTGGTTGGTTGTAGAAGTCTTCTGGAGTCATTTGGGGTCTTCCATATAGTTTTTGCCTCCTGTGGTCCAGCGTCTCACAGTTGCATAATATGTGCAGAGCTGTTTCGGTGTCCTTTTTACATCTTCTACATGTAAGGTCTCCGTTATACAGCCCTATTTTGTTCAGGTGCTCCTTTGTGGGAAAGCGTCCCGTAAGAAGCCCCGTTATGGTGCGTAGTTTGTTCCTGCTCATTGAGAGCAGTTCTTTCGCTACTTTTTCTGAAGGTTCTTTTATAAATTTCTTCCCATGTGTTTGCCTGGGCGTATTCTTCCAGTGTTTTTTATGTTGTTCTTTCACCCACCCTTTCAACCATGACCTAGGGGAGCATCTGGAAATGCCCACAGGTGGTTCGGGTCCGTTTATCAGAGTTGACGATCCTGCTCTTGCAAGTTCGTCAGCTTTTTCATTGCCAGCGATTCTTTAGTGACCTGGGACCCACTCCAGTGTTACACTGTTCCGAGTCGCTAGTCTTCTAAGTTCTTCGTCGCATTCCCATACCAGCCGAGATGTTACCTTAGAGCTCTGAAGTGCTTTAAGGGCAGCTTGACTGTCACTGTAGATCCTGATCTGCCTGTTGTTGTAGGCTCTCATGTTATTTGCCCTTGCACATGCAAGTATTGCATAAACCTCTGCTTGGCATATTAACCAAGCGAGACGATTCCTTCATATTTCTTCGACTTGCTGTATATACCCGCTCCGGTGCCGAGCTCATTCCTTGATCCGTGTGTATACCAGATCAGTTCATTCACTCTGCTGAGTGGTTCTCTTCCTCAAGCTCCTTTCGATCTTTGATGACAATCTCGAAAGATATATCTGGCGGTCATGTGGTCTGTTGGCATTTTAAAAATGTCGTCATCCACATGCCTTATTTCTGTGTGTCCTCTCCCATGTGCCACGTCATGGTCTGATGCTTTTTCCAGTCGGGTTAGAGCTGCCCTTGCTTCGCACATTATGACACAATGTAGCGGAGGAAGGTCTAGCATTGTTTCCAGCGCCGCTGTAGGAGTAGTCCTCATTGCCCCTATAATGCATATGCAAGCAAGTCTTTGGACGCTGCTTAATTTTAGCATCGCAGAGGTTTGTCTAATCTTTGGCCACCAGACCTTAGATGCGTATGTTATCCTGGGGATGACAACCATTTTGTACAGCCAGTGTACCATGCTTGGTATGCTTGGTCATGCTTGGTACGGAGGTTAATAATGATCACAAGGGCAGCTGATAGTTAATGGCTGCTAAAGCGTTTCCTGCATGTGTGAAACACAACTGTTTTTCGCATACCCAATAAACCAAAGAAAGAAAATATAAGAAAAAACTCACTGACGTTTGATTAAAAAATTCATGTGAAACGTCAAAGTAATCAAGTGACAGATGGTGAACAACTACAAAAATCGTGGTGTTATGCATATGCAGACAATTGGCCTAGCAGATGACAGCCTATGTAGGTTTTGCCAGGAAGAAAACGAAACCGCGGAGCACATACTTTGGGAGTGCGAAGGCCTAGTGAGGGTGCGGTTTCACCTATTCGGAGAAGAAAAACCGAGGGCAGAGAGCTACGCAAGGGAGGCGGTATCCAGGCTAATAAGTCTAACAAAAATAATAAAGCTAGATATCGAGCTCTAAAAATGGGGAGGACCACATAGATCTGCAAAGAGTCACTCAATTTCTAATCTAATCTAAGGATTGAAGAAATCATTATAATGGATGTCAATTTTGTTCAACATTAATTCAACTCTACTTAACCCCATTTACTTTATAACAATCACATCTTGCGTCGCTATTCGTTCCAGTGGCCTATTCATTCAGCCCGTATATTTGACACAGGTTTAAATTTCTTGGTTTTTGTCGTATCGACGGGTTTCGTTTTTGTTTTGAGCTTGTCTGTACTTCAGCCGATGGATGATCTTTAGCAGTCTTTCTGTTTTTATTTTTAGTACCACAGCGGCGTATGCAATGCCGAACCAACACATGAGAATATTAAGATTACCATCTCAATTATAAGAAATTGCTAATGTTTAATGCTAAATTGGAAATATTCTAATTAATGTCCTGCCATGTCTGGAAGAAATTTAAAATGTTATCTTACTGAATAGAATAGATTTTCACTCCTTATTTGCACCACAACTATTTAATATATTTGTCAAAGCCCTTGTGCGTCTTTCTGGGTGAACTTATTTGAAAATTTCCCGTTTTTCATGAATTCTAATAATATTTGTTTTTGTTCTATGGACGCATTAGTAGTTCTTTTATTTTTAATTAGGGGATTCATCTGAGATGTATTCATCGTATCAAAATAATAGAAACTTAACCTAAGTTACGATCTAACCATAATCTGATGACAGTGATGACACGGAACTACTAGATAATCTAGAAATTGCGATGTTGTCAAATTCATGCGCATTCGTACAATTGCGAAGGATGTCAAGAATAGCGACCCTGTACACTCTGCCAAAACAGACAATGTCTCCCAGGCATTCTCCAGTACCACTTTGTTTTTGTGTTCTTTATTTTTGAGATCCCATATTCATGGAAATTTTTCAATTTCCTCAATGAAAAGCGTCTCTTCCAAACTCATACTGACAGGTTAATTTTAACAAGAATAATGATAGTGTACATATTACTTATTTATATTTTTATTTATATCTTGATTCTTGATTCTGGACAAACTTTGAGGTTAACAAGTATGACAGTGACATTTGGGAATAAAAATACGGCGCAATGAAATCCACGCAGGCGCACTTTCTATTTCGACACATCATTATCCATAAAAGTTAAAAGTTGGGAACTTCAAGGTTATGCGTTATGGAATGTGCATTACAACTAAGGCCTTATGCACATGAAGCTTATCGTCATAGGCTCGTATTAGATGCGACATACGGAACGTATATGCTGCCCCCTTACATTTCAATTGACAACTGTATACGAGGCGTCAGCGTCGCGGATTCGTCAAAGCAGACAAGCTGCAGTACGCCGGCCGTACAGTAGTGTCAGTCGCTTTAGCTACGTTTAGCAGAGAAAACACGTGTTTTATATAAAATGACGGATGAAACTGTGAAATTTGTGCTATTAATTGAAAAGTTTGAATGTTTGTATAATAATACCCTTCAGGAGTATGCCAGGAAAGACATAACGGAAAAAGCTTGGGCATCAATAGTCATCTTCTGATAATTCTTTGGCGGCAATAAATAACCTCGTATTACTATTATTGTAAATATAGGGATGTGCCCAAAACTTCCTACGATTCTTCTTTTTCTTGCGGCTGCGGTTACGAAGATAATTTAACAAAAGAAGGTCCTCTTCATCACTTGACATCTTCACAGAGTAAAATTCACACAAAAACAATTTGCGTTTTTTTGTTCGTCGTTGCAGGTTGCATCTTATACGCGTCCAAAACAATATGCTCCGTGTGCAGTTTTTAAGGCGTAGACAAATCGTCGCTGCATGACGAATCTTTTACGCGTCTCTGGCGTGTTTATGACTATGAGCTTCGTGTGCAGAAGGCCTAACTGTTGGATAAACCGTCTCATTTGCAACTACAGTGTTCAACTTTTATGAGTGATGCATTAAAGTTATGCTAACACAAAAAATTATGCTTATGCATCCGCTAAATCCGCCTTAAAACTGTACGCTTAGTTAATTACTAAAAATAAATATGAATTTTCACCTTCCTCATTTGAAATATTCCTTTTAATTATACTCATTAAATTATCCCCTCAATATTTTTATATCGGAAATGTTTTATTACGTTGAATTTGCTCTATCTGCAAAGTTAATTATCTAAAAAGGGTTTAACTTGTATGATCCTCTTAAGTCTTCCGCAGTAGACTTCTAATAATGGACATTAACGAAGTTTAATTAGTTTGGAGATTCTCAGACCCCCAATATATTTCGAGACTTGAATAATTGAATCAACTTTATTTATTACAGTATGTTACCCATTTTTTAAAATAAGGCCCTTGTTACGATAATAAAAGTTTGAATTGAACAAAAAATAAAAATTATTGGAAAAATTGGAACAAACCTTCAAATTGTTTTGAATTTACAAAAACTGTTGCAAACAAGAGAGTTAAAATCGTGTATCGTATTTTATTCTATTGGTTCAAGGAAAACAGGTTTTTTTAAGACAATAAAGATTTTGAACAAAATATTCATTTCACAAAGCTCAATATCGAAAAAAAGATTTGATATTAAATAAAGTAAGGGTTGATAATTTCACCATCTTATACTCTAACTGGAACGTAGAAAAAATACCACCGGTTATTGATTGCGATTGTACCAAAATTACCATCTTTACTTACATTTAAGAAAAAAATAAAAAATTAATTTTACTTAAAAATAGAACGCTAGCTAATCAGTTTCAAAACGGTGTGGAAATGCCTAGGCATACTTAATGAACTAGGCGAGAACAATATAGTCACCTTACTGTAGATTCCAGGACACACTGGAATAGACAAAAATGAAATAGTAGATGAACTAGCAAAGAGGGGGTCTGAACACCCTTTTGGGGGCCGGAACCCTTTTGCGGTATCATCTCCAATGTAATATTGGAAGAAATAGGCAAAGCTGAAAAAAAGAGAAGATCTGACCATTGGATAGATCTAGTAGGGATTAGACATTCAAAGATTCTGCTGGGTGACCACAAACTGCTGAGATTAAATCAATGCCTAAAGGTACGGATTATTAGAACAGTGCGCGGAGCACGACGTAAACTTACGGCAGAATCTGTCCACCTCGACTCACATCTGCTTTTGTTAGAGTGGAGTGTTAGGATAGATATTCCGCCTGACGACTGGCGACAATATTATCTTTGTAACTTTTACTTTTTACCTTATATAAGGCAGGATGTTCCCTGACCAAATCTATTAAGGTTTCTTCTTCCGCAGAGGAAAATTTTGCCACAATTAACTAAAAAATAATAGAGCAATTCAACAAGTCAAGCCCACTGTCAATTCTGCTCTGCTGAACGTTTGCGTCCAAATCAAACTACATTTGGTATCGGCGTAAGCAGACGACGCACAAGCATGAGTCAAGAGTGCGCTCAGCTTCGGCGTAGTCCCAACAATCCAACATAACTTAATTCCATTACATTGATTTGAGCGCCTTTAGGCAGACTGTGAGTTTTGCGCCGCGCACTGTTCTAACAATCCGTACCTTAAGACAGAGTAAAACTGCACTAATGGCTTCAATTGGGATCCTAACGGGACATTGTCGCCTGAATGGGCACCTGAAAAAACTCATAATAGCGGAGGGAGAAGAATGTAGATTCTGTAGAAAAGAGACATTTACTCAAGTTAAAGCTTGCAGATATCCTAAAATTCCTCCGGGTAACAAGACTAAAGGAGCTACTAGTCTCTGAGACTTTCCTCAGGAACTAAGAAGAAGTAAGGGGGAATGATAGATCTTTTAAGTCTCAGTGTATTTCACCCCATATACACACATAGATACTTAGCACGCAAACAGCCTCGAATATTGTTAATCGCTTAGCGCATACCTAAAATAATTTTATATAGCTAGAAGTAAAGTGAGCAATTTATTTAGATTCTCTCTTCTATTACCTAATACAAGAAACGACAAGCAAAACCTTTGAACCGAATATAATTTGAAATAACATCTAGAGACGAACTATTCGTAAAATTTCAGTAAGAGAAATTCCATCAGCGTAGATTCCGCGCCACTGATTTTCAGTTACAAGTTTGTGAGCGAAGTTTACAATTGGAAGTTTTTCAGTCGCATTCTAATTTCTGATTCTACCCAGAATGTGTAAAAGAAAAGATACAATGCTAACGGACCAAGCATATATACAGTGATGCGCCGCTCGAACTCATCGTAATCGATGTTCCTAAGAAAACAAAAGACTGTTGATCCACCGTAATTTTTTTCCGATATCGCAATTGCGCTTTTGTACGATTAATTAGGTTTTGAAAACAAGAGAGCAAACCTGCATCATTTTTTTTTTAAGAAGAAATAAGACTAACGTCGGTCTGATAGACAAAGAGGGGATGAAAATATAAATCTGTGTCTCACTCCCTTCGTTAACGAAGTATAGGCCACTAAAGTTAGAAATTTCATTAATAATAAATTATTAAATGATTTATTGGGAATGAATCAAAATTTAATTTGTGTGTTCCAAGATGAACCAAAACCGACAAAGAATGCAAAAATGCATTTCTCTTCGTGGAGAATACAATAGTTTTTGAAAGTTATCTACTTTTTTTTATAGCTCTATCCTATATGCAAAATATAAAACACAATCATCGTATTTATAGTATGATCAGAAAAAAGGACTGACCCTATTTCCCCGACTATTCATTCATTTTATTCATCGATTGGGCTGTGCTCAACAGCCTAGGCACTTGAACTGAATCTTTGTACATTTTTCCCATGTTATCTACTTCCATTCCAGAAGCTCTGGGTCTTCTATGTAGGCCACTAGTTTGACTGGAGGGATTTTCAGTAGTTGCAATGGTTGTATTATTTCCTCTCCAAAGTGCTTCCGTCTGAGTCCATGTAAGTTCTCGCAGAAGCAGAGTCTGTGTTTCATCAAAGAGTTCACATAGGTTCACTAACTTTGCCCATTTTGTGCAGATGTTTCCTCAGGGTGCAGTGTCCAGTCACCAGGTCGGTAACTGTCTTCAAATGTCTCTTCCTCAGTTTCAATAGCCAGGTGGAGAGTTCCTTGTCTACCTTGTTCAGTAAACTCTTTGTATGGAGGAGCCCTTGTATCGACCTCAATTTGGGTTGGTGTTCCCTATCTAGCCATTTCCCGATTCCCCTCTAATGCAATCTTTTGTGATTCCACAAAACGGTTCCGGACCTATGAAGTCTCCTTCTTTGGCTAACTGGTCAGCCATTTCATTACCTGCAATCCCCTCATGTGCCGGCACCCATATTAGAGACACTTGGTTGTCTCTTGTTGAGGGATTCTTTTCAGTTTTTTTACCAGTCTAGACCTAGTTGTTGAATTACTGATAGCTTTAAGCAGAGCCTGGCTGTCAGTGATTCCCCGACTATATTTCTGGACGAAAAAATTACTGAATGTTCAAACTTTTATAACACACTAAAACAGAAACAACACCTTTTGAAATTTCCATAAGAAATACATAATTGCTGGGTAAGCGATTTTGACTTGACATTGATGACAGTAACGTCACCTATCCCGCACTGAGAAAACTGCCGAAACAACTTACACTGTGAAATAAAAAAAGAGTTAAACGGTTAAAATAACTAATCTTGAAAAGTATGTAAACAGTTCTAGTGCAAATAAACAGGAAAAGTTCACAAATTAAACGATAGTAGAGTGACAACTGATAACCAAGTGCGAATATTTTAGAGATTAGAACCAAAATAGTAAATTCCATGCATGTGGCTTTTCACATAGTAACCATAAACAATAAAATGGCAGTATCAGCTCCTAATAATGAAGACTGGTTTTAACAAAAACGCTTCTGTGGTTTAGTGAATTATTCTGTGCTTTAGTCTCTTGAGAAAAAAGTCTCAAAAATGTGCTTTATTACCCCAAACCCCTTCCTTGATGAGGTGTTTATGAATGCTCAAACTCGCCCTTCATTCATCTCTGAGTACGCCACTGAGACTACTGGAAATCCTAAAGCCCCTTCGAGGAACACGCCTCTGAGAGTTACCTCAAGAACTGAGTAGAAGAAGCCAAACCAATAGATCTTTTAGTTCACTTCAAAAATAAGACACTCGTCAAGGACCGATGACTATACAATATAGTAATAAAATATAGGGTGTTCCATGTATAACGCAACCTTTAAACTCGATTCTTACCGACTTTAAATGTTCAGATTAATTCGAAATTTTGCACACTCGTCAAGGGTCGATGACTATATATTATAGTAATAAAATATAGGGTGTTCCATTTATAACGCAAACTTTAAACTCGATTCTTACCCACTTTAAACGCTCAGATTAATTCGCAATTTTGCACACTCGTCAAGGATCGATGACTATACATATACAATATAGTATAATTAGATACGTAACGATGAAATAAAACAATTTAATTTGTTCAAATATTCATTATATTAGAAATACGTTCAATATATATTCGTGACGCGTTTCGCTAACACAGTAGCTTTCTCAAACTTAAATATAATGAAGATTTGAACAAATTAAATTGTTTTATTTCATCGTTTAGTATGGATCTTCATCAAGTAAAAGCCTCATCTATTCAATAGATACGTAACCTTTAAACTCGATTCTTACCCACTTTAAACGATCAGATTAATTAGAAATTTTGCTCTCTCAAGGGCTCAAGGGTTATACCTATACTAAGCGAAGCTATGAATATGAATCATAAAAGTAAAATCAATTAGCTTCACTTATATGTATGTATTTATGTATGTTTTTATAAATAATGGTACGGAACCCTTCGTGCGCACTTGGCCGGTTTTTAATTAAAGTTGTCTATAAAAATGAAAATGCCGTAAAATATAGGAAACGAACGGATTAATATATTTTTTCTTGTTGCTTCAGTTCAACAAACTCGAAACGCGTGGGATTTTTTACAAACAATACAAGTCGAGGATTTCGAAGTATGCACTTATAATTTTACCTAATTAAAAAGTTTATTTGATGTTAGCTCCCCTTTTATGGCCAAAATAACTCGAATGGAAATTAGAATCAAAACTTTTATTGCGGCATTTTTGTCAGGGTTGTAGTAACAATTTTCTCTGAAATAAATTAATAGAATTTTCAAGATAAACTGTTCGTCATAAACGTTTAAAAAGTATGCGTATACTCTTTCTAAAGCCAATGTGAAGACAGGGGAAAAAAGTAAGGTTGTCAGATTTATTTTCGAAAATTGCTAAGTTCATAATGTTCTTAGAGAGCTAGTTTGAAAACATTTCTAAAAAATACATACATAGAGTTTGTTATAGTTAATTCCTTTGCCGTTACGTCATACAATGTCCAGCTTTATCTTTCATTCATGAAATGGATCAGACGGAATTATGACGTCATTAACGTATCTCTTAGCTAATGTCGACGTAAATCTGTTTGTTACTTTTGACAGTTCAGTTGTCATATTTTGATTTGTTCAGTATTTTCGCCTTTTTCAATTAATTTTTCATTGGAATGTCGCTTTTACGGTTAAATGCAGTCTACAACGTAAGTATCTACCTATATTAGTTCCTTTTTCCTGTTTTTATTGGGTGCTTTTTTCAGAAAGAAATTTATTTTCTCCCATACATGTGTTTTTTTGTATTTCTCAGGAATACTTACGAAATTGTTTCTCACAATGACACAGACAATAATTACTATACAAAAATATGAGCATATAGATATTCTATCTAATTTTACATAACCTTTGGGTTCACCCCAAAAATATAATCGTATAATACATTTTTAATATGTATATTATAGGTCCGTAATTTTTTAAATTCAGTAAAAAATCATGCTCAGGGGCGTTAAACATCCTCAAGCTAGAAATTTGAAACAAATCAGTTAAGAAAAAAACGGGGATTTCAAGTTAAAATAACACTAAATTACGTAAAAAAGTACGCAACGCAAAAAGCAAAATACAATTTTTGGCATTACTAATTTATTCATACAAACACACCTTAACATATGTCATTGATTATAATTTTGAGGTTAAGTGTAAAATAACATTCAACTAATATAAGACAAACGTAAAACAGCAGAATACGTCACCGATTATGACGTAACGGCAAGGGATGGTTAAACAAACTCTACAAATTATTTGAAATGTTCTGGAAGAAAATTTATTGTATCTATATCACGATAATGCAACCAAATGAGTACGTAAGCAATTTTACCAACTGATTTTAAGAAAAATTGAAGAGAATCCCAATTTTGCTATCACTGTTTTGTTTACCTACTTATGACGCCAACTTCTCAAGACATGGCATTATTAATTTTTATAATAACGATACATGGGCTGATGTAAATCTCCACACCCATGTCTCCCATGTTCTTCTGAACACAATTCTCTGGTTTTTAGTGTGTTTCAAATCATTTGTTCACACAATCCCGATCTTAAATTTACGAGATCTTTAAAATCGCATCATACAACGTTATTTAGACGTCGTAGGTACAATTTTCAACAACTTTTATGTTAATGACGTTTTCGTCTTCAAAAGTTCGAGTGTAAAAGTACGACAAAGGCTATTGAACAAGGCTTTATCAAGGCAAATAGGTAGTTCAAATTTGCCGAGAATCGACTTATTGATGCTTTGGGTACCATATACACTCCAACCGGTATCTCGTGAAATGAGGTGACGATGCGCCGTAACAAATTTGAAAGTGGGTATCCAGCAAAGCCAATCGTGCGGTAGACGTTATGCAGTGGGCAGCTCGATATTGGCCGAATACGTTCTCTCTCTGCGTACTCGAAGCTCCGCCTTGTCACGAGATACCAGTTTACCTGTAGTTAGGTACCTAAGTATGTATGTATGATGGGGTGACATTCACCGAGACCTAAAAGATCTATTGCGCCCCCTTATTTCCACTTAGTTCCTAAGAAAAGTTTCAGAGACTAGTAGCTCCTTTAGTTTCCCGGAGGAATTTTAGGATACCTGCAGGCTTCAACTTAGGTAAATGTTCCTCTTCTATCCAATAATCTACTAGATGCTGTGCCCTAGGATTCTGAATTGCAGTGCAATTCGTAAATCTGTGGATGGAGGTTTCTTCTTCCATGCCACAGAATCTACATTCTTCTTCCTCCAATATTTTGAGCTTTTCCAGGTGCCCGTTCAGGGTGCAATGTCTCGTTAGGATCCCTGTTAAAACTCTTAGTGAAGTTTTACTTTGACTTAAGCATTCATTTGATATCAACGGGGTTGTAGTCAGCCATCAGAATCTTTGATTGTCTAAGCCCTACTAGATCTTTCCAATGGTCAGATCTTCTATTTTTTTCGGCTTTGCCTATTTCTTCCAATATTACATTGGAGCTGATACCGCAAAAGGGTTCCGGCCCCAAAAGGGTCTCTCAGTCCCCCTCTTTGCTAGTCCATCTGCTATTTCAATTCCTTTTATTCCCGTGTGTCCTGGAATCAACAGTAACGTTACTATATTCTTCTTGCCTAGTTCACTGAGTATGCCACCATTTTGGAACTGATTACACAAGAGTTCAGTGCTTAATGGGCTAATGGCTGTTTGACTATCCGACATTATGATAATATTTTGCATTCTATTTCTTTTGTTAATATTGAACTGGGCACACTTTCTTATGGCGTGAATTTCCGCTTGAAAGATACTTGTGGTTTTTCCTAAGATTTCCTGGTTTTTGGTTCCAGGCCCATATACTCCTATCCAATGTAGGTACCTAAGTATGATATACAGATTGCGAAAATTACATCGGAACCCTCGCCTCGGATTACACAAGTACGACAAGGATATATGAAAGAGAGAGAAAGAATAATTGTGCGCGGTCATCACTTTGTTTCATCTTAGGGATGTATACTTATTTCCCGAGACTGTACAAATTAATCTGCGCTTCTGGCAACAGCGATTAAAATAGGGGGGCAATGAGCATTCGGCGAGTCTCGGGAAATAAGTATACACCCCTAAGGTGAAACAAAGTACACGCCTTAATGACCGCGCATAATTATTCTTTCTTTCTCTTTCAGCTGTTTTTCTGTCGTACTTGTGTAATCCGAGGGTTCCGATGTAATTTTTGCAATCTGTATATTGGTAGTTGAGACATAATATAGACATAAAATGCAGTTGCTAGTTCTCTCCCTTCGAAATTTAGCCTTCCTGGCGTTCATCCCAGCAAAGTTCATCAGGTAGCGATTTTTAGAGTGATCCATAGTTTTTTAATTCCGTCAAAAGTTCTAATCTTGATATAGCAACATAAACTAATTTTAATTTGATATATGACTTCAATGATTATTAATTTTTGGGGAGAATGTCAACTCCACCACGAACCTCAGGTAGACGAAAAAGGCCGGTCAGCTCCACCACCGATTTCAAGCCGAGGGATTAAATAGATAAGAGGATAATCTTTATAGTACCATAAAATATTTTGCTGAGTTTATAATTTTTGAAGAAAATAATTCAGTTTGACATTTTGTATCATAGAAAAGATATAACCGCTGTTAAATAAAGTTAAAAAAATGCATATTTGAAATTTACTAGATCTATATTTGAAACAAAGCTTACATTCAATTCACTTAAAAATTATAAAACATATACATAAAAACGAAAAATATATGCAAACATAAAATAACAAAAAATTAGAAAAATATTCACGCTTAAATATGGGCAGACACAATACAAATTATTTTGGCGCGTATTTAAAACAAATTGAAAGGTGGTTTGGTAGGGGTAGGTTTGGTTGGGTTATTATTGAAAATATTATAATTTATTCTTCAAAAATTGACTAAAAATACGAAGGTGGTTTGGTAGGGGTAGGTTTGGTTGGGTTATTATTGAAAATTATTATAATTTATTCTTCAAAAATTGACTAAAAATACGAAGGTGGTTTGGTAGGGGTAGGTTTGGTTGGGTTATTATTGAAAATTATTATAATTTACTTTACAAAAATTGCCATTCGATAAATTCACCTATTCGATAAATTGTGGACATTGTGGACTTGACCGGTGACCTTAATCCCCTAAAATAAAATTTCTACCTGAATTTATGGACGTGGTGGAGCTACCATGTAGCCAATTTTTGATTTCAATTTAATTTAATAGTGGTATTCATTCATTTTCAAGATACAAATGTCTAAAATATCTTCAAACAAAATATGTCATTTTATACGTTTATTAACAACAACACTTAATGCATCATTGATCGGTAGCGTAACGTATTTCCATCTGTATTTATCGCATAATACGAGCACGATAAAAATCCTGCAAAAAATGTTTCACCAGCTTATCCGATTTTTTTTCAACCGCATTTCCTAAAAACATATTTTCTTTTTCTTTGATTGAACGATAAGAAAACAAACAGGTATTTTTATTGTAAAAGTTTACGCTTGTAGGTATTCAAAAACGTAAGCAACAATTTCGCCGATAAAACGAAACACAATGGCCAAGATTAGAAATAAAATCCCGAGAGCTCTTCCAAAGTATTTAGAGATAAAAATAAGCCAATAGGTAAAACGGTAAAGTTGTGATGGAACAATAAAATGGGATGATAAAAAGGACCGTCTTCGGGAGATACTTACTTGAAATTGTGAGATTTTATTTTTGGAACAAAAAAATTTTGCAACCATTGAATATAACAAATTATAGTTTCCAGTTGAATATTTAACGAAATTATAAAAACCCCATTGTTTTGATAATATTCAAGATATTTTTTTGTATTGGTTCAATTAACAAAAATTTGCTTTGCTCGGTGACACTCACCTTTTATGATGCAAGGTGGCTGTATGTTTTATGGAGGGTATCAAAGTTTTAAATAAAACAGAATATAATTAAAATTGTTTCTAAAGTTTATTCATAAATTGTCGACAGAGAAATAAACCAATTCGAGCCTGTACTCGTGCTCTTTTTCAACTTTACTTGCATTCGAGCATCCAGTTAAATTATAACTGATAATTATTTCGATATTGACAGAATAACAAGTTACTTTTGATGTTTAATACTTTGTCTAGACCAAATAGTGACCTATCTTATGACTGACTTAATATAGGTATATGTATGAATAGAAAAAAGAAGAAGATATAATATTACAAATATTAAAGCCTAGGTATCATTAGCCTTATGTTTGGTATAGTTTGGCAAGTTTATCTGAAGCTACGGGGCATCGGTAAAGGGCGAGGAAACATGGCGGATATCTGTCATAAACATACCAATGGCGTACGGTACCTATTTTTATAAAAGTATTAAAAATAATTATTATTATTATATAATAATTATATATAGAAACTGATTTTTGCTTTGCTTTAAAGGTAAGGTATTTTTCAAAACACGGTATTTGTTAAAAACAAATAATGTTAAGAATTGTACTTGAATTCAATATGGATACGAAATAGTTCAAAATATGACACTGACAATACCAACGCCACTGGATAATCAATGTCAGTCAATTGACAAAGTGAGAGGGAAGAGCACACGCACGCGCTTGCCAATAGGAAGTCAGCTGGTCGCTAAGCAACGAATGCCTTTGATTCATTTCACCAATTGAGTTAGTTCGGAGGTCGTGAAAATTATGGTTTTCTCACAACGCTGTCATAGCTTGAAAAATCCCATAACAAATTTGGAAAAGTGTTCATCTTTTAATATTCATAAATTGAAAAAATATTGTTAATATAAAAAATCCAATGAAACAAACACATTAAAGAATTAACGTTTAATCATATTGTTAATAATAAAAAGTCCATTTTCTAATTATTATCACTACATACTTAGCACTTTAGCTTTTTTATAGTTAAACGTGGCAATATGGAATGTTTTCGACTGCATTCCTTTCACGGCTTCAGATAAACTTGCCAAACTATAAGTAGACGAGAATAATATAAATACCTTTCAGAGTTTAGCTCCGCAACATAACTTAAAGGGGATATACGATTAGATAGCTGGCAATGTAGTCGAGGCAATGAAGCATTAGGATAGGAAATCTTTTAGGATAGGACGTATCGGAATGCGGTTTTTTGCATTGTCTTGCAAAAATTATTTATATCATTTGTACCTACTTTGTACCTATTACAAACCGGAAGTTGCATTGCTGAAGCCAAAAATGCATGCAAAAAATGCATCTTTTGAGAGGCCTTTAGGCAAATTTAATAACTTCGTAAAAAAGAGTCAGAATTGGCTCAAGTCGGGTACCCGGGGGTTTTCCAGGTCGCTGATCACGATTATAATGTTCAAATTGACCCCCCGAACACCTGGAGCTCAGGAACGCCGACGAACGTCATCTCCGGGGACTATCCCGAACTTTATGCGAGAGAGGAGAGAAACTGGGCACCCGGAGGTTTTTTGGGTCGCTGAATTCGAATATACCATCGGCGAACACCCACGGACACCTGGTGGGCCCCAGCCTGGACGCGGACGTCATCTTCGAGAATTTTTCTGGAAATATCGACAATAACGAACCGAAAATCTTTATGGGGGCTTTTTGTATGCGCTGAATCCGAATTTTATGTTGAAAACGACCACCCGAACACCTGGTGCGCCCTAACCTGGCCCTGAACGTCATCCCCGAGGGTTTTCCAGACCACCCGAAAATCGTTACGGGGGGTTTTTTGGCTCGCTGAAATCAAATATGACACCGGGCAACACCCCACGGACACCTGGTGCACCCTAACCTGGCTCTGAACGTCATCCCCGAGGGTTTTCCAGACACAATTGAAAAAGACCAACCGAAAATCTTTACTGGGGGTTTTTTGGGTCGCAGAATTCAAATATGGCACCGAAGAACATCCCACGGACACGTGGTGCGCCCTCGGGGATGACCTTCGGAGCCAGGGTAGGGCTCACCAGGTGTCTGTGGGGTGTGCGTCGGTGCTATATTTGAATTCAGCGACCCGAAAAACCCCCAGTAACGATTTTTGGTTGGTTTTTTTCATTTGTGTCTGGAAACCCTCGGGGAAGACGTTCAGAGCCAGGGTAGGGCGCACCAGGTGTCTGTGGGGTGTTCGTCGGTGCCATATTCGAATTCAGCGACCCATAAAACCCCCGGGTACCCAGTTTCTCTCCTTTCTCTCCGACTTGAGCCAATTCTGACTCTTATTTACAAAGTTATTAAATTTGCCAAAAGGACTGCATTTTTTGCATGCATTTTTGGCTGCAGCAATGCAATTTCCGGTTTGTAATAGGTACAAAGTAGGTACAAATGATATAAATAATTTTTGCAAGCGAATGCAAAAAACCGCATTCCGATACGTCCTATCCTGAAATATTTCCTATCTTTGGCCTTTTTAGTGCTTCATTTCCTCGACTAATAATGGAAAATAGCCAACCAAGCCTTATGTCTTCATGGTCTGTAGAGCTGAAGTTTTCATAGTACCTAAGAGACCCGAATGTTTGAAGGTATTTGTAAAAATATATAAACTCGACTGTATTCATTCGGATTGTTGTTCCAATTTAAAAAAAAACTAATCACAAAACACACTTTCATAATCGATGAATATCAATGAGTATATTTACATTATTTAAGGAATAAATTCTAAAATATTCGTCTTAAAATTCTTATCAACAATATTGTATTTCTTTTTTGGTTTTGTCATGCAAAAGAAGTTTTTTTTTCTTTGAAATTTATTCACAACCAATCCCAACACTATCAGAAAATTTTCTAGATGTATATATACGCGAATCTCTTAGGACATCCCTGAAAGAAATGTCGGTCCTGGTCCTCGGAGGTTTAAGGCATTGATAATAATTTTCCTTGAATTCTTCTAGGAACCTTCCGATAAAAAGAAAGTAGGAGGATAAAATAATTGCGCTTAGGGAAAGGTAAGTGGAAATTTGTAACGTATTGTTTTGTTAAATATGGGAAAAGATTTTTACTTTTTTTAACATTCGAGGATGCTTTACAATTTTATAACCGGGATATTGAAGCGATTTGTGTTTTTTACTTATAGTCCAAAAAAATTTTGCTGTAAGTGAAAAATCTGAAAACCAATTTTGATGTTTCCTTAATCAAGAACCCTGGGTTAAAAAGGTTCCAATGCCTGATAGTAAGAAATAATGGTGGTTATTCTCGTCCACCTACTAGAAGATGCTTCTAAATTACCAACATCCAGAGAAGTGTAGGAGCTGATGAGAGGGAGTCGAGGTAATAGATCATTGCTGGGGAAGTGAAAATTTCAAACAAAGAGGTGAGTCTATCTTTTGTAAAAACAAATAGGAAGGAGGATCTAGCTATAACAAGCACACAAGTTACATTAACACCTTCCGATCCAACCTAGACATACTAAACTGTACTATTTTTTTAATCGATTTTTTCCAGGTTTACTGTAGAAAGTCCTCGTCGTTGCCAGCGCATTTTTTTTTTCGATTATCTTCGACTTTGGCACTTTTCAGGCCAAACAGTCTATCTGTTATACGCTATGCTAAAAATTTTCCTTCCTCATTATGTAAGGTGCTTCTTTTATTTTCAATTTATTTCTCATAATAATTGATTTTTCAATTTTCTAGACATTCTCAACAGAAGCATTAGTATCCCTTGTAATGCCAAATCTACATAAGAAGATTGCACTCCACAAAGGGATGATATATACAAACAAATAGTTCATAAAAGTTTCATTGTATAATAGTTATTTATGATACAAGTGCGTGAAGTTATACTTGCACTTGCTACTCTCGTGCCTTGTATTTTCGCAACTCGTGCGCAAAAGTACTTCACGCACAAGTGTCATACAAAACTTTATCTACGACCACATGAAGAAAAAATAAAAAAATGTGCTCTGAAGGGGTTAAAAAACATAAAAATAAATTTTCTATAAACAAATATATACACAACGAATAGTAATTATTTAAATTACCTAATATTTACAGTAAAATGAGGACAATTATTCAAATTACTAATTATAACATTGGGTAATTTGTCTTTTTTTAAAAGTAACTTGGTTACAAGACAATAATTGGGATGTTAATTTTGAAGTTGAAGGTGTATCAATATCGATGAAATCGTTCGATTTGGGCTGTGAGATTGAAAAAATTTCTGCCAGATTTTAACATTGAATAATGTGACCATTTCCATTGCATTGACTTTTCGGAAAAATTTGCTATTAGAACATTTTCGGTGTAGTTCTTGACTTTTTTAATGTTACACCAATCTAAAAAATCAACATAAGATTTCGTGTACATTTTTTGAGATTTCGGCAATTTCAGGTGGTGTGCAATCCGAAGAAATGCATTTTTCTTGAGGTTCTTCCATTTAAAATAAGTGTAATTAAAATTTTAAATATAACAGAAACTATTTTTCACTAAGTCTGACACTTCTGTCAAATTTACGGACAGCACAAAAGTTTATACAACAAACGACTAAATTCAGGGCAACTAGATAATTACGTAGCTAAAAAAGAGTGTTAAAATGAAAACCCCATTTAAAAAGCATTGGTCATTTACGCACGCTTTTGGGTGTTCTAATGAAAGTCCCATATAAAAGGCGTTGTTCATTTACGCACGTATGTATAATGTATGATTTCACACATTTTTTTGGTTCGTAAATGCCTAATTTTAAAGGTGTTCGTGTTCGTGTCCTGATAGATTTCTTGTTCACCAGATATTTGTGATTAACAGGTTTTAGCACCGGAACTGAAATTTTCATTATACCTTACTTAATACCCTATCTATGCATGCCTATTTAGGGTACCGAAAATGCCTTTTTCTACGACCGTGCGTTTTAACCCATGTTCCTGCACGCACTTTAGTTTTGAAGGTTTCACTAGTGCGGGAAAGTAAAATTATGCAAATTTTGACCTTATTAGATAGTTTCTTACTATAACTCCACTGGACCGGCAATTTTAAGTAATTTACAGAATGCAACAAAATAATGTTTGAAAAATGGGTTGGTATACTTTTTGTATATACGGTCGTAGAAAAAATAATGTTCCTAACTCATGCGTAAAGTGTCTTTCCCGCCCTTGACCGCCGGGTCAACTTCAGTCGCGTGCTGGAAAGTATAACTTTTCGAACTAGTTAGGAAAATAACTATTTCCTGTGCGCTAAAATGCGCTATTGTTTATTTCTCTCATCAACACTAAACAACAATTGTATTATGACAGCAGATGTCAGTGCTTCGAATTATTATTGTTCTACATTCTCAAAATGATTTCGCCTGAAAAACAAATATCGCTAGAAGACGCAAAAATAAGAGAACAATTACTGCCCACGAAGTCATGTGATAGATATGAGCAGTTTGAACTATTTAGCAAGTGGCGCCAGCAAAAAAAATATTAGTAAGTGATGATATTCTTCTGGTATATTTGTCGGATAAATGCTAAATCCTTAAAAGTGTATATTTATAACAATTCAAATTGTAGTATAAAACACTCTGCAAGTAGATATATCTACTAATATGCAAAAAAACGAAAAAATGTTTGCATCGGCCGGGAATCGAACCCGGGCCGCCCGCGTGGCAGGCGAGCATTCTACCACTGAACCACCGATGCGATATTAGTTGTGGTTTATTTATATAAATACAACCTGAAGGTATAACAAGAAATTAAATAATTTAAATTTGTACTCTTTTAACTATTATTTTAGGCGTAATTTAATTAGTATACTATAATTGGAATAATAATAAGTAATTATTCTTAATTAAAGAACAATATAATGAAAACTCATTTATGTCTCTTTCATGCGATAGGAACATATTATGTACAGTAATTCTTGAAATTAAATCATTAATTTTAACATGTGTGCCAAGATTTAAACTTTAATTAACCAAGGTCTCTAGGTTCGAACTTCTACAGAACTTAAATAAGTTTCCGTGGTGTAGTGGTTATCACATCCGCCTAACACGCGGAAGGTCCCCGGTTCGATCCCGGGCGGAAACAATGTTTTAAAATTTTTTTGACTGCTTTGAAACAATTTTATAAATGTGACTTTTGAAAACTCTTCTATCATTATTAATTCAATCATATTATTTAGGGGACAGAAACCAGTTTGAAAATAAAATTGCATTAAAGTACCTCTTTCAGCAGAAAACAAACATTTTACTCGCAAAAAATGCACTATTTTTAACATTTTAGTTTGGAAAATACAGCCACCCCTTTAAATGTCAATTTCAAAATATTGAATTATTAATTAAACTGTATTTTTATAAGTAGCCATCAAAAACAACTTTATTATTACATTATAGTTTATAAAAAAAAAAGAGTAAAAAAAAAGACTCTCGTCTGTGGCCCGTACAGTAGGTGCCGACCTCGGGCGCCATCGAGTATCTCCGGTGGCGCTCGGCTTTCATGCGAAGCGCGCACGGTTCTAAAGCTTTTAACCTTCTATACGATACCATTAATGTGTGTAGAGATTAGCTCAGCGTAAGCGTGCTGGGATCTTAACACAGAGGTACCAGGTTCGAGTCGTGTCCGAGTCAAGATATTTTTATTTTTATTTTCTTATTGTTTTTTTCAAAAATTGACTAAAAATACGAAGAATTTTTCGATTCGGATTAGGGTAGGGGGTAAGGTAGGGTGGTTTTGGTTGGGTTATTATTGAAAATTATTATAATAATCTGTCAATTACACAATTCAATTTTTCGATTCGGATTAGGGTAGGGGGTAAGGTAGGGTGGTTTAGTTAAAAAAGTGTATGGAAAGCGAGGAGATGTTCTTTTCAGAGAGCGACACGGGGTGTTAGAACCGTGCGCGCTTCGCATGAAAGCCGAGCGCCACCGGAGATACTCGATGGCGCCCGAGGTCGGCACCTACTGTACGGGCCACAGACGAGAGTAAAAAAAAGAGGTCATGTTGAACACTTGTTGAGTTCAGTTAAATTAATATCATGTTTGTTTATAAAATACTGTAATAATAAAGTTGTTTTTGATACTTTTAAATTAAAATGTTTATAGTTCTTCCAAAGTTAATGTGATTACCCATATTTTTAATCCCTTTGAAGGAAAAAGCCGCCCAATGGCGTGCATATAAATTTTCTATAAATTCGAATATTGTGAAATAATGTTAATCTACTATATCAATTTGAATGAAAAAAATTAACCTGCATACAAAATTCATAAAATTTATAATACAATAATAACACGTTGCCATCTCTTCAAAATTTTCTTAAATATAGTAACATATAAAAAGTGGTTTTAATTAATTTTTCTTTTTTCAGTATTTTCAAGCGACTTATTTTAATGTTTACTAATAAATTTACATTATGTATTTTTTTAAAAATATTTCCAAACTAGCTTTCTTATAACATCACGAACTAACAGTTTACTGAAGTAAGAGGAACATTTGTGTAGCGAGCCTAACAATTTTAGAAAATATATCTGACAACATTGCTTTATTTTATGGTCATCACACTGACAATAGTTAGAGTATACAAAGAAATACAAAGATGCAAAACAGAACGGACGTTTTATCCCATTGGCGTTCCATATTTAGTTAAATGTAACCATCAAAATAGTTGGGGGTCAAAAGGGAGCTGACGACGATAAAAAAAATTAATTTAAATTTTCAAATCAATCACTTTGTAACCTTTTTTGTATGCACTTTTATATATAGCATTGATATATATAGGATCTTTTAATCCATAAATAACTATTTTTAATAAATCGTTCCTAACGAAAACAAAGCATAGAAAACAAAACTTTTATTCTTCTTTTTTTTTCAACATCAGGTGATTGCTGTGAAATTAATTGGAAGCAGCTTTCAGTGTATTTCCATCATGCAAATATTCCATTATTCCGTTTTCTGGTCTGGCTCATATCTAGATTGCGAATTTCCATTACTGAATGAGACTAAGCAAATATAATTTCGGGAATAGATTCCAGACCGATTGTATGTGTTCTGGATATTTTTGTTTTCCAGGTAGAGTACATTTTGCTTATATGGAAAAACACAGGTATTGTATTTTTCCGTTTGGAATTGTTTGGATTTTTAGTTATTGAAATATTTACGACGGGAAAATTGATTGCTGTCTTCTTTTATTTTTTTTTTCAATGGAAATAGGATTGGAATTTTATACACAGGGCCGCGCCAACCACGTGTACAAAGGGTGCACAGGACACGGGCGGCGGCCGCCACTTGATAATAATAATAATTATTGTAGCAAAAAAATTAATAAACTTATATTTTAGATGTTATCAGGTTATCCTTCAATACGGTCAGCAAACAATTGTTATTAAATATTGCTTGTGGGATATTAAATAATCGAAAATTTTGTTTAGATTCAAGTACAGTTGTGACTAAAATTAATTTGCACCGTTTCACAATTTGTCGGCGAGATAAAGAAGTTAGCAGAAGCAGAACCGGTTTCAGACACATTTTTCATTATTGCAGGATCCCGACGCGATTTCTGTACTCTGTTTTCCGATGAATAGCAGTTGTTTTACCGATAACTGTAATAATGGATTTTTTCGAAACTTCTGTCAATTATGTATTCTTTCAGCAGCTCCATGCTTTGACCCATTATTTTCTTGTTTCAGTTGACTGTACACAAAGAAAAATTTAGAACAGATGTTCAAAATATAAATCTAAGATCAATGAATAAAATCCCTATCCCTCGTCATAAAAAAAATTATTTAAATATTCCTTTTCCTATCAAATTACCTCAGCTGGTGCTCTTCTGGATATGCCAAGGTTCTCGCTGTCACTGGCAGCATTCAGGAATAAACAGCGTAAGGACTTGTTTCAACACCGGTAAGTTAAATTTCACTTTAGTCAAGGAGCTTGTTTCAGCACACCAATTGGTTTTAATATAATTATGTTATGTTATTGAATTTTTTTTTATAGGTTATGAATTATTAATCTTAGGTAACTTTGGTTTGGTTGTTTTTTAGTTTTCTTTATCAAGATTGGTGAGGAAGAATTGGTCAATAGACCTTTCACCTAACCTTTTGTTTACCTTCTTTTTCTGATCAAGTGTATTACTGAGTTGTGCTTTTGTTATATGGTGAACAATAAAGAATTTATTATTATTATTATTATATTTTGTATCTTTTTTGTGTAGATAGCGACTAAAACATACCAAATATCTTTATGTCTATTGTCTCAAATCCTTTCAGAAATTTCAAACCCTTTGGTAAAAAGTTTTAACAATAAAATATTCACGTCTTATACATACAACAATCAAACGACTTATTATATTCACTGCGACATGGAATCAAGCAGAATAAATAAATAAACTTTGGCATTGTTTATGTTTGCATAGAATAATATATCTGTTTACTCTTCTAGTATATTCACTGTTCGGAGACTATAACAATATCTTCCTCTTCCAATGGTCACCAAAAAGTCATAATTTTACTTATTACCAACAAAATAGTTTTAGTCAATAAAACAAAATTTCAATCACAGTAACATCTAAGAACACAATATCTCGTAAATAACAGAAATGAACTAAACCCACCCTGGTACGTTAACAGCCCATGTGGACTAACAATTCAAGTAAATTTTTCATATACCAATCGGAAGCTACATTGCACCAATGAGAATCAATTGTTTGCTTATGGGTACGTCAATAGCAGTGGATGTATGTATAGCGTGGCTGGTGCGTAGATGTTAAAGCGTCCCTTATTCTTCCATTGCGCTTCGACAGTAGCGGGTGAAGGACCACTCGGTACGCCGAGAATGAAATAAGGAACACAGATTTATGTTAACGAGATTGATAATCAGATACTTATTTATTAGGAAAGGCACAGATACACAGGTTCCCGGTTACAAATAAATATATTCATCAAGCTCTCTGACAAGCTGAACCACTTGGCAACATCTAGTGTTCACTTTTCTCACTGATATGGCGGTTAATTCACTTTACTCCCGGCACAGTTTTACAATAATACAACGAGTAAGAGCACAAGTAAACTCAGCTTCCTTACTACTTACAGGAGTTACCTGTATTTACATTACTGCAAAAAGACCGGAGGCAATAATCAATTAATTTAAGCGCTTTGCGGGGTGCGATAGTTCCCGAACACGGTCTGGGTACTTCGATTTATACTGACTTTGGAGGGGTAGTTAAAATTGGGGTAAAGTATAGAGTGCCGTAAAAGCTAGAAGAGGGAACTGAATCACCTGGAGAAATGAAGTTTTATGAATTTCTCCATGGCTTTTTTATCTTTTCGACTTTTCAATCCTCATAGAGACCTTGCCGCATACTGTTATTTTATTGTGAAACAGTGCATACTAATTTTACTCACCACTATATAAGTACGCCAATGGACAGCGTTTGCCATCAATGGGATTAATAATATCTCTCTTTACATTTACCTTAGAAAGGGTATAGGTAATATATGACACTTATACATCCGATCCGACGTTGTTATTTCATGTACCTACAATCGAGTAACAATAGTGACGAGAACCTTAAAACAAAAACAAAAACTATGAAATAACACAAAAAAAGCTATTTTTACTATACAAATAATTCCATTATCACGTTATAAAAGACGCCGCTTTCATCTACCCTGCTATCAGTCAATATTAATATGTTTATTTATCTCTTACAATATTATATGGTGCTCTATAAAGATACAATGGGTGTGTATTACCGATGTTATTGCGCTGTTATATCTCATTATTGACATTATTTATTCAATATCTGAAATGTTCTAGAAACATACCAAACTATCTGTTCCATTACTGCTACACAATAGGGTACAGGCATAAATTTTGCTATTGGTGGGAATTGACGCTTTATCAAGTCTCCTAACACCTTAAATGCCTATTTTTTCTAAAAAATATAAACTTTACTTTTAAAACGACTTTAAAAATCATAAAATTTAAAAGTCCGCCAAAACGCGTTTTACGTCATAAAGATGGCTGCCCCATGGAGTGACGTCATTTGTTTACGTTCTTATTCGTGTATCACGCTCTGAGTTCTTGTGACCTAATTTGTTTCTGAAAGCTTTTAAAATGGATAATGCCGAAAAAAAACTTTGTATTACAAGTATTGCATTGTTCCAGAGTGTAAATCAACGACTATTAAAACTCCAGACAAAATATTTGTTACTTTACCTGGTGGCGCAAGCAAAAATGCACTTAAGAGAAGGGTATTGTCGTTGCAAGCTATGCGTCACTGAACACTGAACTAGTAAATAAAATATTTTCTTCTAAAAGTTTTAAAATATCCTCGGAAATATCGAATAGTTATGTCCACTTTCCACTTTACGTTGACTTTTAGAAATAAAAAAAGCACACACAAACACGTAATGGTCTCAAACAAACATTAAAATGATATTTTTACGTCGATGAAGCAACTAATAGTTAATTAAAATACAATATAAACACAAAACTACACAGAACCTAATGCAAAACCGGCCATATTGACAAAAGTAATCACATGGTATGACATCACACGTATCATCCGTAGCATTCGGAAGTCCTCGGGTGGTGGTCGGAAACTGCAATAAAATTTGAATTTTATTTTAAAATTTGGAGGTAATTTCCAATGGAAACAGGTTTATTTCCTATTATTAGTTATTTTTGATATCAATATTACTATTATAAATTAATATCTAAGCAAAATATGAAATATGCGTGTACCTAATTTAATACAAAATTTTTGGGCCATTTTCAGTAAATTATTATTTTTACGCCCCATACCACCAGTTTGTAGCACTTAAAACGTCTGTTTATGGTGAGAATGAAAAAATGTAAAAAAGCACAGCAATAACGTGAGTCGTATGTAACAGTTACTCCAAGTAGATCGCAGTAGATCCTACTTTCAGCGCACAAAGTCAAATTCAAAATATTTGTTGCCATGTTAACTTTTGAAAGCTTCCATCCGATCCTTGGTGCAAAAAATTTGTGACGAAGTATCTCTTGCTGTCAAGTGTAGGGGGCAAAAGGGGTGAACATTTTTATAGGTTATAAAACACCACAATTAAAATAAAAATTGACGGGTGCGAAGATTTTTCATTTTTGACTTAAGCTCCGTATATAAAACACACTACCAGCAGCAACTGATCCGTTAAGCTTTACTGAAGAAGCCCATTGATATTAAAAATAAATCCTGACACATCGTTACAATCTACGTGGACTAGGTATTAACGCACAAATGCACATTCAATAAAACACAGAACCACCCTAGTACGTTGCACTCTTACACCACAAAAACTTTATAATTTCATGAATGTAGTTCCTGATAAGGAATATCTGGCAACAAAGGTAGTATATCTCGCAATAATTCAATTGTTTTATCATCTCGGCAATTACATAATTAATTTTAGGTTGCTTTATTATCTTTGCTTGCTTTAATAATGGGCATTATGGATGCTGGTCATCAACAATATATGCAACAAACACAGAAAAAAACAATAAACTTGTATAATTTAGTCTCACATATTCAGTTTACTAGTTGTTCAGACTATACAGTTGATTTTATTGATAAATAAAATAAGTAATTACAACTAAAATTGTTATAGGTAACTATTAAGATTTGTGAATAAAGTTCTTTGTCTGTACTTGTATCTTGGTATTTATTATTATAGTCGTAGATAAAATATAGTATTCAACTTGCGGTAATGGTCATAACTCACTTGATGAATTACAGCACTCGCCGCCGGTTTGTGCTGCAAACTACGTTACCGCTCGTTAAATAATATACTATTACTTAACTTTTTTTACCGTCCATAGTGTAATATAATAGATTCAACTTCTTTCAATAAAGGGTAAGGTTTTTCTTATAAACATAGTCAAAAAGTAACTTAGCGACATGGCAAAGAAACACTTTATTAATTAATTAACTACCAATGCGACAATTTTGTGTAAATATTTTACATATTGAACTCTAATGTATATAATAGAAGCGTTTTTAATGACCTTACTCTTCGATAATAGTATATTACATACCACGCGAGAAGGATCATTCCAGCCACGGCTTTTAGCGACACTCGCGCCTCGTGTCTCTAACAAAGTCTGGGCTGTAATGATCTACTTCCCCACTAGGTATGTAATATACTATTACTGACCGATTGTGAACAGAAGCATTATCGCATCGGTGGTTCAGTGGTAGAATGCTCGCCTGCCACGCGGGCGGCCCGGGTTCGATTCCCGGCCGATGCAATTCTTTTTCGTTTTTTTTTTGTATAATCATAGAACTAACTTTTGATGGATTTCTCTCACATGTTTTGATAAATATAGAGAACCATTTTGGCAATAAGGAGACGGATATCCTTTTCTACACTAAGAAAATATTCTCTAATATCTAATATCTATAACTATTCAGGATTAGGAATTTTTATTTAATTGCATCTTGATTATTGACACTGCCATTTAATGGGTTACAGTTTCAAAGGTGTAATTTATATTCCGACAAGCTGAACCCAAATGTATTTTACATAGTATAAGCATCTTGTTGATGAGCTTATTCTTTGATTGTAACCATAACGCATCGGTGGTTCTTACTCTTTGACTTTAAGTATAACGCATCGGTGGTTCAGTGGTAGAATGCTCGCCTGCCACGCGGGCGGCCCGGGTTCGATTCCCGGCCGATGCAAAATATTTTATTGTAGAATAATGGAAACATTAGTCACTTATCCAAAAAGCTACTTATACCGTTAGATATAGAGACCACGTGTCACGGATTATGTTTTAAAGTATTTCGACCCTTTTTATGATTATATTTATACAGATTCATTAATTCAATCGGTTGGGTTGTGCTCAACAGCCCAGGCACTTGAACTGAATCTTTGTACCACTTCCCATGTTATTTACTTCCATTCTAGAAGCTTTGTGTCTTCTATATAGGCCACTCTTCTGATGTTTTCATCAATACAGGCTATAGCGACAATCGCCTCTGCTTGAAACATATTTCTATTGGAACCATCGGTGAACCAGATGATTTCTCCAGAATTACCTGGATGCATCACCTGGAGCTTGTTGACGGGCTAGACTAAACAGTCCTGTGTTATTTGTATCAGAAATATTTTAAGGAATTTGACAAGGGGAAAAGGATTTCAGTTTATTTCTTCACTTGTTTTCTGCTTTTTGTCTTGAACGACATTTAATTGAAAAGCCTGGAGTACTCTTACATATACCTCGTGTAAATGAGTCATAGACCAGCCATGTAAGTTCTAAATGTGTTAATAGATATAGTTCAAATTTTGGTGGGTTATATGGCCTAAATGTATAGGTACATAGAAGAATCAATTTTCACTGAACTTAATCTTCGAGACAACAATTTATCGCATCGGTGGTTCAGTGGTAGAATGCTCGCCTGCCACGCGGGCGGCCCGGGTTCGATTCCCGGCCGATGCAAAATGTTTTATTGTAGAATAATGGAAACATTAGTCACTTATCCAAAAAGCTACTTATACCGTTAGATACAGAGACCACGTGTCAAGGATTATGTTTTAAAGTATTTCGACCCTTTTTATGATTATATTTATGCAGATTCATTAATTCAATCGGTTGGGTTGTGCTCAACAGCCCAGGCACTTGAACTGAATCTTTGTACCACTTCCCATGTTATCTACTTCCATTCTAGAAGCTTTGTGTCTTCTATATAGGCCACTCTTCTGATGTTTTCATCAATACAGGCAATCGTCTCTGCTTGAAACATATTTCTATTGGAACCATCGGTGAACCATATGATTTCTCCAGAATTACCTGGATGCATCACCTGGAGATTGTTGACAGGCTAGACTAAACAGTCCTGTGTTATTTGTATCAGAAATATTTTAAGGCATTTGAGAAGGGGAAAAGGATTTCAGTTTATTTCTTCACTTGGACCCTGGAACTGTCAAAGGAAGTGAAGTACCTGGGAGTCGTCGTGGACTCCAAACTCTCCTGGAATAGAAATGTGGAGGAAAGAATGAAGAAAGGGATCAACCCTTCTACATGTGTAGGAAGATGTTTGGAAGAAAATGGGGGCTACAGCCGAAGATTATACACTGGATGTATACGGCTATAGTAAGACCCATCCTATCGTATGGAGCCATCGTATGGTGGGATGCTATGGATAGAGATAATAATGTAAAGAAGCTTAACAAAATCCAAAGGCTGGCGGCCATAGGTACCACGGGGGCACAGAGAAGCACACCCCAGGCGGCACTGGAAGTGATGCTGGATCTGCTCCCAATAGATTTGTTCATAAAAGGAGTGGCAGCTAAGGGGGCCCTTAGACTGAGGGAAAACCGGCTGTGGAAGCTACTCGGACATGGACACACCGAGATCTTAGGATCAACAATGCAGCCGTTATTTTCACCGACAGTTGGGCTGCTCTGAATGCGATGACGCCCACAACGGTGGGATCGAGGTCGGTAATGAGCTGTCGCGAAGCCCTGTCCTGGATACGCGACAGAAGGGTGAGTCTATGTTGGGTCCCTGCGCACAGTGGTGTGGAAGGGAACCAAAAAGCAGATAGACTTGCAAAGAAGGGAGCGAAGAAGGACAGGGCAGAAGCGTTAGCCAGACCAAGACCACCGATTCAACTACTGAAGGACACCATAGAAGATATAACAAGGGCGGAACACGGTAAGAGATGGAGCGAGAGAAGCGATTGCTCCATTTCGCGACAGCTCTCGCCAAAAATAAACAAGGAAAGAACGAGAGAGATCCTAGAATATAGAAAGGACTCAATTCAGAAGATCATGGGAGTGGTCACTACACAGTAGGGGCAAGACTCCGGAAAATCAAGGTAAAACTGGATGATCTGTGCAATGAATGCGAGGAAGAGGAAGAGACGGTGGAACATCTCATGTGTCTATGCCCTGCCCTGGAAGGTAAGCGCCAGAGGTATTTGGGGAGCACACGACTTGAGAGTCTAGGAGAGGCAGCAGAGATGGACATCGGAAATTTGAAGAATTTTATAGGAGGATGGAAATGCCTAAGACAAGGAATTAAAGGAGAGATATAAACGACAATGCATAGGTAAAAACAGGATGGCTCAGCACCATGAGTCAAAGGGTATGACTATGGGCCTAGGGCATCTGAGTGGACCGGGGCCGGAAAGGACCTGGTCGCCCATATAACCTAACCTAACCTTCACTTGTTTTCTGCTTTTTGTCTTGAACGACATTTAATTGAAAAGCCTGGAGTAATCTTACATATACCTCGTGTAAATGAGTCATAGACCAGCCATGTAAGTTCTAAATGTGTTAATAGATATAGTTCAAATTTTGGTGGGTTATATGGCTTAAATGTATACATAGAAGAATCAATTTTCACTGAACTTAATCTTCGAGACAACAATTTATCGCATCGGTGGTTCAGTGGTAGAATGCTCGCCTGCCACGCGGGCGGCCCGGGTTCGATTCCCGGCCGATGCAAATTGTTTTATTAGTACAATAGATTATTGAAATAAAAGTAATTAATATATATTATAAAAAATCTTAAATAAATGCTGGAAATATGTATCAATTTTATGATTGTCTAATGAACACTCAAAATTTATTTTTAGATGATTATGAATTATTTTTAATTATTATAAAACAAAATCCCTTTCCACAATAGAAGCTAACAAAGTAACAATTGAATAACAATAATTTTTTTAAAGTTTAAAATATCAATTAAAAATTCAAATAAATTATAGTTTTTTCTGAACACTTGCAGGAATAAGGTCCCTTTGGGAAAATTGATTTAAATCATGTTTTGAACAAGTTAGACGTTGGCTTCAACTAAATTTTCCAAGACATCCGCGACTATCCAGTGCCAGATAAGCCTAGTAGCAAGAGTAGCAAATGCTACGGGCCCCGCGTTCCAACGCTTGTCTGACCGTAACAAAACACAGTTTCCTGTAATATTGTCCTATTTAATAAAGCGATTTAACAACAGATGTCGAAGAATAAGAACGTGTTGGCTTTATATTGCATGAGCAATTGACTATGAGAAAGCTCTGTTCAAAGTGGGTGCCGCGTTTCCTTACTGTTGACCAAAAACAAGAACGTGTTGATGCTTTTGAGCAGTGTTTGACCATGTTTAAACGTAACAAACCGAAATATTTGCGTCCATATGTGACAATGGATGAAACATGAATCCATCACTTCACTCCGGAATCAAAACCATCGTTATCTGAGTGGACAGCAACTGGAAAACCTCGTCCAAAGCTGGAATAGTTATGGCCACTGTATTTTGGGATGTACGTGGTGTAATATTCATCGAGTATCTTGAAAAGGGAGATACTATCAACAGTGAATATTATATAGCGTTATTGGAGCGTTTGAAGACCGAAATTGCAAAGAAACGTCCGCATATAGCAAAGAAAAAAACTTTGTTCCATCAAGACAACGCACTATGTCACAAGTCAATCAAAACAATGGCAAGACTACAGGAATTGAACTTCGAATTGCTCCCACATCCACCGTATTCGCCAGATTTGGCACCCAGCGACTACTGGCTGCTCGCAGACCTAAAAAAACGAACGCCGGTAAGAAATTTCGCTCGAATGAAGAGGTTATCGTTGATACTGAGGCCTATTTTGAGGCAGAGTAAATTGTTCTACAAAAGTGGTATTGAAATGTTAGAGCAGCGCTGGAATGATTGCGTTGTTCCTAATGGAAATGACGTTGATGAATAACACAAGTTTTGAACAAGAAAAAAACGTGTTTTCTTTGTTATGCCCGGGACTTTTCAGCCCATGTGTTATATATTGAAATTATCTCTAAATTTGCCAATATTAAATCCAGAAAAGTTTATTTGTAACAGTTTTGTTTTTTTTAATACCCAAAACTTAAGAACCTAAAGCCAACCAAATAACTCTTGACAGAATTTCCTACAGGCCCCTCCCTGGCTTAATCCGGTACTGATACTATCATAGTACGTCTTCTACCGATAGCTCTCAATTTACTATTGTAATTATTCAAGAATACAGACAAATGTTTTACGATTGATACGTTGCAGCTTTTTATAATGATAGCAATAAAATCGAAAGGATCCATGTCATTATCTCCTTCGAAAGCAATAAATGAAAATAGCAATATTAACGCCGTAAAAGATATAAAACGCTAAAAAAGAATTTAAAGCTTTAAACAACCCATAAACAATATAGTAGGTAATATAACTGTTTAAACTGAATCTGTAACGTATACCAAAACTTAAATTCTTCACTGTTTTGTTGTTTACGTTCATAAAATTCAGTTTACGTTATAAAAACCGCATGAAAGCGGAGATTTGTTTTTCTAGAAAGGATGGAGCGGATGTATGAAGCAGATCCATCAAATCCGGCGGGTCGGTAATCAAATCGAAAACGTTTACAAATACAAGTGAGGTTAACACATCGACAGTAGGTGATAGCTAAGTGTTGAAGAAGATTTTAAATAAACTTCAAACGATTTCTGTGTAAAGTAAAAGTATGTTTATCTTGTTTATTTTTCGGGAAAATTCAGTGGAATTTACGGGATATAATATAAAAAGTTGATTATTTAATCATATAAAGTGTTTGAATCTATAATCTGTATAGGTATAGTTGGCGTAAAAGATATAGTGCCAGATTTAATAGTCGTTGATTTACACTCTGGAACAATGCAATACTTGTAATACAAAGTTTTTTTTTCGGCTTTATCCATTTTTAAAGCTTTCAGAAACAAATTAGGTCACAAGAACTCAGAGCGTGATACACGAATAAGAACGTAAACAAATGACGTCACTCCATTGGGCAGCCATCTTTATGAAGTAAAGCGCGTTTTGGCGGACTTTCAAATTTTATGATTTTTAAAGTCGTTTTAAAAGTAAAGTTGATATTTTTTGGAAAAAATAGGCATGCAAGGTGTTAGGAGACCTGATAAAGCGTCAATTCCCACCAATAGCAAAATTTATGCTTGTACCCTATTGCTAAATGTTTGCAACTTCCACTACAGATACGTCACAAACTCAAAGATGAAGTAGCCACTTTCTGATTTAGATGTTTTATGAATCAATAGCCAGTTACAAAGAGGCCATTCGAATTTGCAGTTCGAAGAACTGTCAAAGTCTACAATATAAATGAGTGTTTTGGTTTTGCTTACAGTTTATTCGAGCTTGACGTTTCAATATTATAAAAAAATTGTGTTACTATTTTTTAGTTAAGTTTAATTTACGAAAAATAGCTAACACTAACAAAAATAAAAACTAACTGTAGATACGTTAACGAAAACTAATAGTGGTAAAAGTAAAAATTATAAAATAAGAATCTAATAGCCGTAAAAATAAATCGGAAGTAAATTTGAACAACTAATAAGTCATTCACCAAAAAAGCAGTATGACATAAGCATAACCTATAAGTATACTCTAACTATTGTCAGTGTGATGACCATAAAATAAAGCAATGTTGTCAGATATATTTTCTAAAATTGTTAGGCTCGCTACACAAATGTTCCTCTTACTTCAGTAAACTGTTAGTTCGTGATGTTATAAGAAAGCTAGTTTGGAAATATTTTTAAAAAAATACATAATGTAAATTTATTAGTAAACATTAAAATAAGTCGCTTGAAAATACTGAAAAAAAAACAAATTAATTAAAACCACTTTTTATATGTTCCTATATTTAAGAAAATTTTGAAGAGATGGCAACGTGTTGCACGTGCAGTCAAGACTTCGAAACAACCAATCATCTACTGCAGTATTCATCGTAATATAACGAAATAACCGAAGTATATTCCGTTTGACGATTTTCGCAGAAAAAATTCTACGGTCTTGAGGGTGTTCGGGGGGTTGTGTTGTGGTTTGGCTTATAATCCATTAGTATCACTCGGTGTCGGGTGTGAATTTTGTTTTAAAGAAATTTTTAATATAATATCTATTTCTTGGTTGAGTGAGTTTAGTGAATTGTTATAGGTATTTATAGGAAAGTGTAGGTGATCTAGTGTAGAAAGGTATCATTAATATAATACCTTTTTGATGGTGAAGTGGTTAGGTCGCGTCAGTGAATTGATATTAATATAATATTTATTTGTTCGTAGACGTTGGGGTAAGTTTTATAATATAATTAATTAGAATGGCATTTTGGAGACCATTTGAAACAACAGTCCAAGATGATGAGCGGGATTATTGAATTGTGGATTTAAATATAAGAAGTTGGTAATAATGGAATCTCGGCGTATCGCTGAACTTAGACAGGAGTATTTGCGCAAAATAAAAGGGTACCGTGATTCAAATAGAACTATAATTTATTTAGACGAAACTTGGTTTGATACGCATGATGTTGTCAAGTGTTTATTCATTTATTTGTTATTCAAACAATCCATACGGTTTTATTACATGAATAAATATATAAAATAAAATACATTTTAACTTAATATGTAAGAAAATAGTAGTAATGGTAATTATAATATAATTAAAACTGTATGAGGATATACACCCACCTTTAAAATATGGTTGGGTTGACGATACAAAAAACTGTTCTCTAGATCCTACGTGTTCTAGAGGAAAACGCGTTATTACAAATTTTATGAATTTTGTATGCAGGTTAATTTTTTTCATTCAAATTGATATAGTAGATTAACATTATTTCACAATATTCGAATTTATAAAAAATTTATATGCACGCCATTGGGCGGCTTTTTCCTTCAAAGGGATTAAAAATGTGGGTCATCACATTAACTTTGGAAGAACTATACTATTTTTACAATGCTTCATTTTATTTTTTAAATACGTTTGACGATAATTAACATTATTTAATTTGAAGTAAAATGATATTAAAAATGTTTAAATTTATGATTTTAAAAAAGTGTACAGTCATTTCACAATATTTTTATACATTTAAAACTTCCAATTATATACAATACCAATTTGCCTAATGAACGAAATTCCCTTTTTAACGGTTCGCTGACGAACTCGGCTACAATTTATTTTGTCGATCCTATTCCAAATTACCAGAACAAACATTCCAACATATGGTATGAAGGGTCTAACCTACCCTAGTCTCTTCGGCAACATTTTCAAAGTAAACTCATCGTTTCAAGAACAGAAACTATCGACAAAAATACACGCAGGAAACCATACCAGTAATAATCGAATGCGTTCGAAACTAGGAGTTGTTTTGTCGGTATAAATTAAGTCCTGGTCTATTTTTACACCGTCGACATGTGTGTATGACGCCCCTTTAATGTTTTTTTTTTTAATTTAAGACAAATAATTGTCGGCAAACTGGAAAGGTATGACATGTGAGGTAAGTAATGAAAATCGAATTAGGAATATACGAAAGGATAATGCGAAAAATTTTACCAGCACACTGGGGTTGGCATTGGAGTCAAATTCTAGCTTACAGTTGACGATGACGCTACATATAAATACACTGAGAAAACTGGGAATGAGTGAATTAGCATTGTATAAGTATACTTACAATGGCGACCAATTCTCGATAGTACATACAAACCATCGAAAACATTCGATATGATATTTACACTATCGATTTTTTTCGATAGTGAGAAAACCTGACTTGACAGGCCGTAACTCTACCAGTCTGGGTGGATTTGGGCTGTCCAAGAGTGTCCAATCATTAAAAACAAATTGAAAAAGATACCATTTATACTTTTGATCTCTTGTCATTGAAAAACGGTGTCGGCCACTTTGCGCCCGACCGTTTTGCGCTCCTACCTGAAATCGGCCACTTTGCGCTCTGCTACTTTCATAATCTACTTTATTTTCTTCGATCTGCCCATTTGCAATATAATTTTAAATTCCTCCTACCTACAATAATAGTCCGGTAAAGGGTAAGTTAAAAATATTAGTTTTACAAGAAAAGAGAAAGAATTTTTCGATTCGGATTAGGGTAGGGGGTAAGGTAGGGTGGTTTTGGTTGGGTTATTATTGAAAATTATTATAATAATCTGTCAATTACACAATTCAATTTTTCGATTCGGATTAGGGTAGGGGGTAAGGTAGGGTGGTTTTGGTTGGGTTATTATTGAAAATTATTATAATAATCTGTCAATTACACAATTCAATTTTTCGATTCGGATTAGGGTAGGGGGTAAGGTAGGGTGGTTTAGTTAAAAAAGTGTATGGAAAGCGAGGAGATGTTCTTTTCATAGAGAACGACACGGGGTGTCTTGGAACTAAGCTTGGCAACGTCGGTGAAGAGAGCTACATTTAGACGCTCCTATTTTTCTGCAGTAGGTACCATGGGTTTTAAGCAAATTTTCTAAGCTAACCTTTACCGGGCTATTATGTTATAATAAATTTAAAATTATATTGCAAATCGGTAAATCCTAGAAAAAAGGATAATACATTTCTATTATGAAAATCGCAGAGCGCAAACAGGTCGATTTCAGGTAAGAGCGCAAAACGGCCGAGCGCAAAACGGCCGTATTCTTGAAAAACAACCGCTCTACATAATAGAAGAAGAAAAAGAAGAAGATGTAACCTTACAACATATTTATTTATGTTAGTTTTCTGCTGTGAATTGTGAATTTTGATTTACTAGACATTGTGTTCTTAGATGCTGCTGTGATGAGATTTTCTTTTATTGACTAAAACTTTTTTGTTGGTAATCATTAAAATTATGGCTTTTGGCGACAATTCGAAGAGGAAGATATTGTTATAGGCTCCGAACAAAGAATATACTAGAAGAGTAAACAGACGTATGCCAACATAAACAATGTCAAAGTTTATTTATTTATTCTGCTTGATTCCATGTCGCAGTGAATATTATAATAAGTTGTTTATTTGCTGTATGTATAAAACATGAATATGTTATTGTTAAAATTTTTTACCATAGATTTTGAAATTTCTGTAAGTGGAGAGTGGGGATTTGAGACAATAAACAGAAAGAAATTTGGTATTGCTCTAGTCGCTATCTAAGCAAAAAATGATACAAAATATGTACGGGTAACTGAAACAAGAAAATAATGGGTCAAAGAATAGAGCTGCTGAAAGAATACATAATTGTAAAGTTTCAAAAAAATCCATTATTACAGTTATCGGTAAAACTGCTATGCATCGGCAAAAGAGAGTACAGAAATCGCTAGCTGAAACCAGTTCTGCTTCTGCTTACAGATTGTTTTATCTCGCCGACAAATAATTGCGAAACGGTGCAAACAAATTTTACTCTCAACTATACGTTTTCATCAGCCCCCGCACCAAATTCTCAATCTACAACAAGCTTTGAAGATAGTAAATACGACCCCTGTATATACGGTGCAGGTGTTTCTTAGCGACTGTTTTTCGGCATATAAGTGAAACATTAAAGTGCCGATGACGAGTGAGCCTACTGTTAATGTAATGACCCATATTTTAAATCCCATTGATGTGAAATGCCGCCATATGGCGTGCATATACATTTTTTTTTACAAATTTGAAAATCGTGAAATAATGTTTTTCATTGAATTTAATATAGTAGATTAAAATTAACATGCATACGAAACTCTTAAAATTTTTAATATAATATAACTAAACTCACTCAACCAACAAAATAGATATTATATTAATAATATTTCTCTACAACACAATTAGCACACGCTCCTGGATGAAATAAATGCTAAATAACCCCAACTTCTTTAGGTCGTTAAAATTTTTTATGACACAGTGGACCGCGTTAATAACTGACCAGTTACTTCGTAATATTATATGCCAATTACTGGAGTTGGACTAATCGATTTCAAATCCACCTGCTGCTACGTTGCCAGCTATTCAAAATTTTCTTAAAAATAATAGCATACATAAAGTGGTTTTAATTAATTTTTCTTTTTCCAGCAATTTCAAGCGGCTTATTTTAATGCTTACTAATAAATTTATATTACGTAATTTTTTAAAAATATTTCCAAACTAGCTTTCTAAAAACATCACGAACTAACGGTTTACTGAAGTAAGGGGAACATTTGTTTAGTTATCCTGACAATTTTAGAAAATAAATCTGACTACATTGCTTTATTTTGTTGTCGTTACATTCACATTAGAAACACTATGCATTCCTGTTTTTGTCATTACCAAATTTGTATAGTATACTGTGTCACAAGAGCAGAAAATGAGCTTCAGTGCCCGCGGCGATTCACCAGCGAGCGAGCCGAAACGACAGCTGATTATTCCAAAAATCGTAATAACTGAAGCACAACGAAAATTGCTAATAAAAATACAAAAAGGTTATATGCTGATAGCCAGTTAGTCCGATTCTGTGATACATAGACGCACTGCCGTCGGCTAAGATGAAACTCAAAGAAGAAATCGTTAATTAGGTAGTTGTCGTATATCTTGATTGGCAAAAATAGCTAATCGAATGATTGGATGAAGCGAGTAATTGATTCTCTTAAAAATCCTCTAAATGATTATTCAAAACCGGTTTAAACGTAGATGAGTTTATAAAACGTCAAACCGCAGAGGTCACAGCCGTCAGATAAGTAATAAATATGAATATTGATTTTCAAGATACTTGAATATTCAGAAGTTAGTATACAGGGTGTCCATAAACTCTCTTGCCAAACGTAAAAAAAAGATACTATAAGTAGTTTATTTCAGAAAGGTATAGGGTAATAAAACCTCATTAGGTATGCAAAGGGAGCACAGAGTGACCCAACGAATATTTAAGCCACTTTCATAGTTTGGCATTGATTTCATTGTAAAATTCTTTCTTTTTATCAAGTACAGGTAGTACCACCTGGGTTGGGGTCAATATATGGGTTTAGCCTATTGTTATCCATTCACAAACACTGAAAATAGTATGTCAAAGGCGTGCCGGTAGGATACTCGTAAAAAGGAAAGAATTTTATTTTAACAGAATAAAAATTAGGCATTAGGTACATAGTATTAGGTACACTTATTTTTTATTGAACATTATACAAAAAATACATTATACAGAAATTAAATTATAAAAAATCATAATATTCTTAGTCATCTGAGGAACTGTCATCTCCTCTTGACGTTATAATTAACGCGTCGACGGTCCGATCGATCAAGTAGTCAAGATCCCACATTTTCTCCTCTTCTTTAATGACATGCTGGACTACTTTTCGCCAGTTCTCTGGTGTCACCTCCTTAATGGCTTGATGAAACAGTAGCTTAGCGTCTTCCATTTTGAATGTCATGTTGTGTCTTGCCACTAATCCTTTCACATGCGCCCATATAAGTTCTATAGGATTTAGTTCGCAATGATATGGCGGTCACAGTTACACTATGTTTTTCTGCTATATCTTCCACGGCGTGTTTCATAAAACGATGCTTGTGTAAATTTGCTATACCTAATAGTTCTTTTTTTATCAAATTACCTTCAAATCCAATACTTTTGGTGGTTAACCAGTCAATAATTTCTTGTTTTCTCCAAGATGAAGTTGGAGTCTTCTCTATGCGTCGAGAATGATAACTTGCGTTATCCATAACTACTATTGAATCAGCCGGAAGATATTTTATCATTTCACCAAAATAGTTTTCAAAAACATCCGAATCCATGTCCTCGTGGTAATCTCCCGTATGGCACGACTGAAAGGTTAGCAAACCTTCTTTTTAAAATCCCTCTTCGCTTCCAATATGGACGATTATTAGTCTTTTCCCTTTGCCTGAAGACACCTTAATACCCGTTGACAGGCCTTTCATGAAAGCTTGGCGAGCACTGGTTATATTTTTGTCTTGCCACATTTTTGGTACTCTATAACCTTCATTAATCCACGTCTCATCAAGATAAAAGATTTTCTTCTGCTCTGTTCTGTACTGCTTTATACTTCTTAAGTTATTTCGTCGCCAGCAAACCATTTCATCGCTTTCCAGTAAAAGTGCTTTACGGTTATGCTTTTCGCAGGCAAAATCCATATTTCTCAAAGTGGTCCATAAAAGTTTTTTAGTTATCAACGGAATACTGTCATCCTGGCCAAGCTCCATTAAAATCTTATCTAGGGTGGGTATTTCTTTTTTAAAATAAAAAGAGTGAACTTTTCTTCGAATTACACTTTTGGTGTTTTCATCAAGGACTTTTACTGGTCTGCCTGGACTTTTCTTGGGAGGCTCCACTTGGCCTGCTATCTTTCTCCCCCCCAATAATTTAAAAACGGTGGACTTTCCAACTCCAGTCATTCGGGAACATCGGTCGACAGTTTCTTGTACAGTAAATTTCGGGTAATCGTATTTTATGCAACCGTGTACATTTAAAATAATAAGTTTTTCATTCACTAATAGTGGAGAATTATTGGAACATCTTTTCGTTGGTGTAAATGTCGCCATTTTATTACTAATCTTATAATACTGTGAACAATATTTACGGCTTAACAGCAAATACTGATGCGTTAAACTGAACAAATATAGTTATAAAGGTCTAAAAATCTTGGGTAAGGCACCTTGCGGCGCATGGTTAGGCCGAATCTGAAATAGGGTTGGAATTAGGCAGAGGCACTAATAGGAGGTTAAACGGTACCTGTTAAACGCAAAACGTAACTGTATAATCTACTACCTAAGTAATCCCTACACAGTTTTTCGATATTGACACTTCAGGCCAGAAAACATACTTTTCCTAATTCTCTTACGCAATTACTTGAAATTTTAATATTACAAACAAAACTATTTCAAGGCCTACGCCTATGGCTGACTCCGAAATTGAGCAGAACTGGACGGAATTCCCCATTTTGTTACCCTATACCTTTCCGAAATAGCGTATAGACAAAGTCTTTTCGAGGTAGCTTGTAGCCTTTGGTTTTTCCTCGCCAAGTTCTATAAAACGCAGTCTTGCGACGGCTTCACAGTGGCACAACATATGTTATGCCGATTTCTCTTCCTCTTGACAGAACCTCCAAAGGTCTGTTTCTGCCAATTTTATAACACTCATATTACTGTTGAGTCTGCAGTGTTTTGTCACTAAACCTACTATGATTCTAACAGCGTTTTTTACCAGCAGGTCTTCTATTACTTTGGCCGATGGTCGTTTGATGAACTTTTTGGCCTGTCTCTGTTCAGGGGTTGTTCTCCACCATTCCAGAAACTTAGTTTGCTTCCATTTTTGAATGGCTGCCTTTTTGTATGTGTTAGCTACACCACAGAAGGGTTCGGGGCCAATGTTCGTCAGCTTCTTCATTGCCAGTGTGTCCTTTGTGCCCTAGTTCCCAGGCCAGAAATAGTCTGTTATGACTTGCTAGCTCAGATAGGGCACGCACGCAGTCCCATACCAGTCGAGAATTGACCTGGCAGGAGTCTAGTGCCTTTAGTGCAGCCTGGCTGTCCGAGTAAACAACAATTGTTTTGTTATTCATTCCCTGCCTTGCTATTTCCCTTGCACAAGGTTCAATGGCAGTTACTTCCGCCTGGAACACTGTGGCATAGATTCCTAAGCTTAGGTATGTGGATTTTGGTTCTAGGCTTTGATCTGTCCATCTAACCCAATTTACCTTTCTCAAAAAATTCTTCTTAAGGGAGCTAGCACCATTTGAAGTTGAAAAGGGCACATTTTTACTGGAAAATACCTTATAGTTTTTGAATTTGATGTAAAATTTGTCAAAAAACTGATACACAAAAAACCCGTTACCCCTCCCGCGTTGAACGCTTGTGGAAGCAATAAAAACACGAATTTGCAGTAAACAACAATTTATCACAGCAGGGTTAAACTATGTACCAAGTTTGAAGTTCGTAGGTGGCGTTTTTTAGATATTTTTAAAAAACTGACTCAACAGCTCCATCTCAAACGGCCCTAAAGTTTATTCAAAAATGCGGCAGTAAATCTTAGAGACCCTTGCAAAACCAATACAGGATGAATCATCCAAGTAATACTATAACTATTATCCTAAGTAATGCGGGAAGTGATACATGTGGTAGGAACAATATTTTTTGTACGAGTGGGTGGAAAATGAATTAAAAAATCATTTCATAAGACATAAAATAACTAGACACTCACTACCAAGTATATCAGTTAAGTTTTGGTTATTGATGTAATCAATGCAATATTCAACAAAATTTCAATAAAATATAAAAAATAATAATAGAATACAATATTATATAATGCCTTTTTGAATTAAAATACGTGCGGTAAAGTATACTTTGTACTTACCCGCACGCTCGTAGAAAAAAATATTATCGTTAACAATAATGTTTTCTATTTCTGTGTCGGGCAGGTACCTGCACCCCATATCAGGACGAGTTTGGGGTCTTTTCTATTGTCAATTGATTAAAAATTAAGCTGTTACGTTAATCAGTGACGTGGGCCGAGAATGAAGTGAATGTTTTGAGCGTTTTAAATAAATCTGAATTTTACAAATTTTAAATAGACAAATCTTATGGCTGTTTTTGAATTTTGATTAATGTAGTACTTTTTTATAGAAACAATCATCTGTTATTTTCAAAATTCATAATAAAAAATTCATCTTAACAGGACTAACTGTAAACAGTAAATTTTATTGTGATTTATGTAAGTTGTAACAATGTATTTATTGTTAATTCTAACCTCAATGAATACGGTAGTGCTCCTAGATTTTGCGTTAAAGTGTTGTACAAAATAAAACTAAATTCATACAATTATTCCGGTTTCATTTGTACTTACATTGAATGTTGATGGTGGCCGGAGAACTGGTGATAGCGCTCGCTTGTCCTGTCGTGTCCTCTGCTATGCAAGTGAATTGACCGGAATCCCTTTCTCGATCCACGCGAGTTATGTGCAAATTGCTACCTTGTTGATGTCGGCGAGTGGTATTTGCTATTTTAGAACCTGAAAAATAAAAAACGTGTTTTCCTACAGATACGCGGAATCAAACTGTTTTTAAAATAAAATATACTCGACATGCGTTCAATGGGTTAACATCGGGGAAAATGGATCGTCATAACCATCCCTATACCGAAGTATACAAATAAACGTATCTTTTTGTAGTTGAAATACTAACTAAAAACTATAATGAAACGTCAGATAGGGACCAGAATTTTATAAAAAAAGTTAATTATACTTGATAACGGTAGGTTGAAACAAAAAACAAAAAAGATTGTGGTTCAATTTCCCAAAAAATTTAAAAAAAAAGGAAAAATGAATAAACAAGGAACATACAGAGATCAAGAATATCAGATTTTAAAAAACATTGATTGCAGCAGATCCTAGGTTCCAGACGCAGGGTGTACTTATTTAACTGGGCTATAGTTTGTCTCAAAGTACATCGTCTTAGCTCTAATATCTAGCAATACTAAAATCGATTGTCAGAAACGTTGCAGGTCCTCGGACTATCAGAAGACGGTGCATTTTCACGTATATTCAATTTTCTTCAATTGTTTCCTGTCTCTTGCTTTCGCCTTCCAGTCCGGTACTTCTCCCTCTTTTATACCACCTTCTTCGTTGGTCTTTCTCGTTTTCGCGTTCCTTCTATGCCTATATCTATAATTTTTTTTATCATTCTGGTATCTGGCATTTATTGACCTAACCATCCAAGTCTTTTTATTCTAATTACACTGCTCATTTCTTGTTCTCCAAATAAATCTCTTATTTCTTGGTTTGTTCTTCTTTTTTCCCTCCTTTGACTATTTTCCCTTCCCATATGTTTACTGTATTTTCCTCCTCTTTATTCAATAGCTTTGGTCTTGTTCAAATTTCATTGATCTTTTTCCGTTCAATTCGTTTCGTTTCTCTTCTTTGCAGGGTTGTCATTTTCAAAAACCTTGACTTCACTGCATTAGCTCTCAAGCTTTGCATGTTCTTTTCAGTTCTTTTTCTGATGTTGATAACATTACTACAGCAATTGTGTCGTTTTTGTTTCCAGTGTCCCGAGCTGTTTATTCCAACTGTTTGAGAACGTTAATCTTCGATTTTGTGTTTTCGAGAATCATTTTAGAGAGATTTATCAATTTTTTTGGTATATTGAGGTTGTTCATAATCCTGTATAAGATGGTTTCTATTAATAGTGTTTTATATGCCTTTTGGAAGTCAATAAAAACTGCATATATTGGTATGTCGTTTTCGTATCCCACTCTTTGTGCTTGCTTTAGAGTGAATATATGGTCAGTCACTGATCTTTCAACTCTGAAACAACCATGGTAGTCTCCACGTTCCTTAAGCCTAAACTCTATACATTTTGCCATAATTTCATAAGATGTATCCAGTAATATGAAATCCCTCTATAGTTCCCACATTCGTTTTTTGTAAATTAGTAGTAGGTACTATAGAGACTATACACTATTCCAGAACAGCTAATTTTGACAAGTCGGCCATATTGGGGGTCCCACGATCATCCCAACAGACGCACTACAAAGTGCACTCTTCAAAAAGAACAAAAATAAAATAAAACTACAACGCTGGCTGGATGTCCTATAGGATAGGAGACCGTTGTAATTTGCTAGAAGAAGAACCAAACTAACTAGAATATGACATAGGCCCACGTCAATATAGCCGACCTGTCAGTGAAGTCATTCTGGAATGGTCTATTGCAATTCCCATGATTCTGGTATTGACTCTTGTTCCCATGTTGGCTATTAATTGGTAGATTTCCGCCAGTTCTAACTCTACTTAGTTTTCTCCACGTGACTTGCCGTTTTTTTGTTGTTTTATTATCTCTGATATCTTTTTTTGATGTTTGTGGCCATATTTCTTCGTTGTTTTGTACAGTACTAATTTCGCTTAATAGCTCATTGTCACTTTTTGTGTTTAATATTTCCTCCCATCTTTTCATAGTTTCATCTTCATCTGTTATTAAATGTCCTTGTTCATTTGTAATATAGATTTTTCACTGTTCTGCTTTCCCTTAATTTCTTCTTGATAAAAGTGCTTCCTTTCCTTGTTTAGAAAATTTTATTCAGTGCGTTGTATCCTGTTCTCCATAAACTCTCCTCTTTGTTATTCTTCTTTGATCTTCATACTCTCTTTTGTCCTTAGCTATTATACCTGTATGTAACAATTTCTGTGTACCTTGTTTCCTTTTTTCGATTTCTTTTTTACTCTCTGCATCAAACCAGCTATCTTCCTGTCCAATTTAACTGCTTTGTGGGACTGTTTGCAGCTGTTTTCTTTATAGTTTCTTGTATTTGCTCCCGTTTATGTTCTGTTTCTGATCTTCTGCAAATGTTCTTTTTATTTTTTCCACGTATTTTGTAGTTTTTTTATTTGCAACTTATTTTTTGGTCTGCTCTTTTGTTTCTTCTGTTTTTGTATGTTTTTTTTTTGTTTTATTTCTGCTACTACTTACTAAGAAATTATTGAAATTCTGAACTTTCTCTATCTCAATTATATCTAATAGCTAGATACGCCATTGAGTCTAAGAGCATAAATTTAATGTTCTAAAGTTTAATCAAATTAATAGAATAAATTTTAACTTTCCATGTGAACATTTACAAAAAAAAAGTCACACCAAACAGTAACTGCTTGTTAATTAAAGATAAAAACTACTAAATCAATTAACGGCGTTTAAAATATTTTTCACTATGTTAGTGACTAATAACCGAGAATTAAATCAAACCCAAACAAGAATAGGTAATACAAAAAGGAAATAATTGGCTTAATTGTTAAATGAATTGCTTTGACGTACCGTTTAATTCCCAGTAATATCTGATTCCGCTGTCGGGTGTTACTTCACATGGAAGAGTTACGGAGTTGCCTATAATTACATCGACGTCTTCGGGGCTTTTCACGAAGTAAGATTCCTCGTTACACTTTACCAAGCCACCTGAAAAATAATATGGAATCATTAATTTTCAAATTATGTAGTTTTCATATGATTTTAAAGGTAAGGATAAAACTGCAAATCAAACTCATTTGATGATAGCCTAGTCAAAGTACACATAAAACCTCACAAAAAATACAAAACACTTGAAAATTCAAAATTGGGTATTTAAAAGGGTTGTGCTTAGCATGAGGAAAACTTTACGATGCTAGGCATGCGATTTTCCGGAAAATCGTCGAGTGAAAATGTTTGTTTTTTTGTTTTTTCGCTCTAATTGTTTAAATATACAGAAAAACTTCCAAATCAAAATTTGCAGCTGAAGCATTTATCTACAAATTTTGTCTGAAAAGTTTTTCTGTAAATTGAAAACTTTACGGGATAAAATTAATTTCAGTGGTATTCAATTCGTGGTTACGCGCGAACGGCCCGTGAGCCAAATTTATTAACCGCTCGACTTAAAAGTTAATAATTTTGGGCTTATAACATTCTGAAAAAATGAATTAACTCATGTAAAATGTAAAGAAAGATCTCAACTTTTAGATGAAATACTTTCAAATTTGAAAAAGTAGATTTTCTGACTGTAATATCAGTTTATTATAATTCCTATTTAATTAATACTTATCCCAGCGAAAATTCCTTTTGGATTTAGCATTGCAAATGAGCATAAAACATTATTATTATAAAAGCAAAGCAAAGCCATCAATATTTAGAATTTTAAACGAATGCTTCTTAAAAATCTGTTTTTTTTATGCTTAATTTTACTTGTTTTTTTTAGACATCATTCAATTATATCTTTGAAGCATCTACTTTCGAAACTACTATACAGTTTTTCTATAAATATCAATTTACATAATAGACAATTATTTACAATAAATACTTAAATCAGAGGTCTTTCAACAAATCTTCTATAACTTTTTATACCGATTATGATATTATCTAAAAATTTGTGAACTTTATAATGAACCTATTTAGAAGTGATCGCGATACAAAAGAACACACCTATGGCTCAGGTAAGAAAGAGAAGGGAGCACAAATAAAGGTGAAAAGCAGGTGAGAGCGGCTTAAAAAAATAATAATAATAACAACAATAACAATAATAATAATAAAATGTGTTAACAACAAAAATATTTAACAAATTACATTAAAAATAGAGGCTGTTATTACAACAATAATGAAAATAAAGTGGAGAATCGTATGTATCTTTGTGAAAAATGCAGGTACAAAAAAAAGTTTCAAATAAAGTTTGAAGATTAAACCATAATCTTTGAAGTACGCTTTGTTATATAATTTAATTTTTTAATTTATTAATGTTAATTAGAGGAATTTGGTAAAAAAAACGACTTTTTAGTAGAGGTTTACGTGGAAAATCGATGATAATACATTAAAAAATTTAACAGAAAATTTGTTTTCAATTTATTTTGTAGATACCCCATTTTAAACACATTTCATATGAAATTTTTTTTCTAAATGTCATTGTTTTTGAAAAATCTTCCTCCCAAAGTAATCTCTTTATTGGTTAAAACTGTAAACATTATACCGGTGCCTAAATCATCACACGGTAGGAGCTCCATTGAAAATTACCGTCCGATCTCGCTACTGATCTAAAACAATCGACAAAGTAATAATAAGTAGACTGGAGGTAACAGTGACTAATTTGGACATTCTAACGGAGGAACAGTTTGGGTTTAATGCTCGGTTTAGTGCCAACCACGGAACTCATTAGAAGAATTCTTGTATCATTAGACATCCGAAAAGCATTCGACTCGGTCTGGATTCCTGGTTTAATGTTCAAATTAACAGAACTAGGCATTCCGTGATACCTAATATTACGGCAACCAGCGAGTTGCACCCCAAAAAGTAAAATTTTACCTGAATGAAAAAACGCAACCGTCGAATTGTATCCGTAATCTAATAAGGTCTGTTCATTAAGAATCGCCTATCATGGTACAAGGCTGGTCAAATTTTACAGCGATGTTGCCGGTATATTATTTGAATCGTAAATATTTTTATAAAAATTGGAACATACAGATTGCGTAAATTACTTTGGAACCCGGGCCTCGGATTACACAAGTACGACAAGGATATATGAAAGAGAGAGAAAGAATAATTGTGCGCGGTCATCACTTTGTTTCATCTTAGGGGTGTATACTTATTTCCCGAGACTGACCGAATGGTCCTTTACAGATAGAATTCACTAGTTGGTGGTATAACGGTGGTAGGTATTCAGTATGCTCCCAACATGGAAGGAGTGAGGGTGTTGAAGAAATAAAAAAATACAATCGTTATTACGTAACCTGTACATCTTAAAATTCATTTTTGTCAACATGATCATTTCAGACTAAGTTGACAATTTCTAACTACAATAGGATATTATTTTAGCCATTGTAACTTGAAAATAAAACAGCATTTCTTGAGAGAACCATAATTAATAAACTAAAAATCCCTTCCATTAATAAATTAAATTGAAAAAATAAAATAAGTAGGTAGGTACCTACACCTATTCTAAACATAAAATATAAACTTCCTGAAAAAATAAAAATCCATTCTAAAGGTAAACATAATTTTAATGAATTAAGTGCTCAAATAAACCACCTGCCTGTGCCAGACAATAACCAAATCTGTGATAAAGATTTGATCTCATATCTCTAAGATTATTTGGCGTAATGCTGGCACAAACGTGCTGTATTTTCACCCTCAATTCATTTAAATTATTAGCTCTTTCAAATGCATGTTGGTAAATGCTACTTTTTAAAATATCATTTATACAAATAAATCTGCGCTTCTGGCAAAAGCGGTTAAAATAGGGGGACAATGAGCATTCGGCCAGTCTCGGGAAATAGGTATACACCCCTAAGGTGAAACAAAGTACACGCCTTAATGACCACGCATAATTATTCTTTCTCTCTCTTTCAGCTGTTTTTCTGTCGTACTTGTGTAATCTGGACGGTTCGGATGTACTTTACGCAATCTGTATATATTTGTATAAGATTTGAAAAATGTCATCATATTTTCTTACGCTATATTTTAACAAAAAAATTCATAAGATATTCTCTCAACTACCCTACCCTAACCCAATCGAAAAATGGAATTGTTTAAATTAAATTAATATATTATTCACTATATTGTTATAAAACTATTAGTCGCAGTTTCGGAAATAAAATTTAGTATCAATTACGATATCAGAATAAACATGACAACAATGCCCGCGTTTAATTAATTATCTACCAGTTTTAGACACAATATTAAATTTGTTAACGGGATGCAACTCACCTGTGCCGAATATTACATTTAAACTCCTATCTTCAAGACAGGAAATTCTTTATAAGGGTCAGAAATGGGAATTATTGCATTCCAGTCCTCTATGAAATAAACTATAAAGCCTCTAGTGTGTGATCTTGTTTTTTGCCGACTTTTCAGGGAGAATAATAATTGTGCGCTCAGCGATGGACGTTCAGTTCCAGCAACCAAAAACAGCTGGGGGCTGGGAGCTCAGTGCCCCCCTATTTTAACAGCTGTTGCCAGAAACTCAGATTAATTTGTACAAATGATATTTTTGTCTCGTTATCATTAACTTTTTTTCGAGCTCATGCACTATTAGGTAAAACTAAACAGTTTCATCCGGCAACAGTGTCCTTTACAGAGAGAATTCACATTTAAACCCATCGCTGAGTTCACATTTATTATTCTCTCTCTTTCAAGTAGTTTTGCTTATATTTTCCTTGTCGTACTTGTGTAAATCGTATGGCGCGAATAGACTTTTCGCAATCTGTATATCATAATTCTGCGACAGCATACGGATAATGCCGTTTGGCAAGGAGCTGTGATAGAGAGTATATTAAAAATGCCAATACAACCAACGGAGCCAAATCATCGGAGTTAATGCGTATTGTAAATTGAATGTATGACTAAACAAAGATTATGTTTATTAAGCTCGTTTGGCATCAGCCTTCAAGTCCTCTTTGTTCACAAAATCAAGCGTAGGTAATATTGTGACTTGTGAGTTTTTTGAGTAGCCTAATTTATTTCGATTGAAAGTCGAGTCGACAGACGACAACACATTTGCGCCGTCTGTTGTCCGAAAACTTGAGCCATTTCTCTTTGGCTTGTGTATTAATTGTCGATCATCATTTACCCTTGTTTTTTACTTTCTTGAGTCGCCCAGATACTTTGGTTGTCGGTATCCATGTTTTCATTGTGAGTTGAGAACTGTTTTGTGTGAAACGCAGCTCACAATATTACACTCGTGTAATAAAAATTAGGATAAAAATGAACATAACAAAAATATCCATAGTAATCAAATTGTTACTAAGTGAAAGTAAACTAATTGTATATAGTTTGTCTCAAAGTATATCGTCTTGGCTTTTGCCGGCAATCATAAAATTAATGAGCCAATTGCAATAAATCATATGGCCAATAGCTGATGTAGAAGAGATCGCCAGTGGCGGACTATTTAAAATTATTTTAAAAAGGATCAAATTTATTTTTATCATACATCCCTTGTTTTTTATTTAATATGTGAAGACCATTTCTCTAAACTTTTTTCTTTTTCCTCCTAAATGAGTCAAAACTAGTTCGTGGATCTTGAATAATGGTGGATCTCTTTGAGAACGCTTATCTTAAGGGAGCAGGTAGTCCTGATGTGGAATTTGCTATCGCCGCATTACATAACCAATGTAGGTTTTTAGGAATTTGGACAAAATTACATCTTAAAATAATAAAGGTTGTTTCAGTCAATATATCCACAATAATTAATGACTATATAGACTCGAGCAGCATATCAAAAGATATTTTTAACGTGCCTATTCGTTTTACCGGTCAAACATGGATTATTTTCCTTTGAGCTATCTAAAAACTACATTTATATGCAGTACTTTTAATTTAAACAGCTCCGTCCATCTATAATTTTATAAATTAAACAGTACCATAGGTGTTGCTTTAAGTATAGGTTAGGATCATTTATCATTAACGTGAACGTATAATCAGGTTAACTTCAGTCTGGTTGCTCGTGGCCTCCGGCCGATGGCAGGTAGATTTGTATACCAAAGAGGTCTGTTATTAATCTTTATGGTAGGTCATAAAAAAAAACGACAAACGAGAAAGAAAAGTTGAGGAATCATCTGTAAAATGAAATATTGATTTTATGAATGCTATTAGTTAATTAACGTCGTAACCGTACGTTGAGGCACAACTAATTCCAAAATGGAAGGGTCACTCGAAAATATGCTCTTCACAACAAAACATCCAGGACGTTTATTCTAACTGGGTATAAAATCAAACAATCAGCGTAGGTGTTGGTTCACTAGATAGTATAAAGGATAGCGAATACTAAGAACATTCTCCACCCCTGATGCCTCAGATAAATCACGTAACATTCGTTAGATAAGTAACGCCATAAGGACAATGTCTTCTCCCAAGTGCCACCTCCACAAGGAGTTGTAGGACCTGGTCGTTGGTGGGGGAGCTATTTCTCCTCAAGCCATACGGGACTGGGAGAGATACGGCTCAGCGGATTCCAGCGCTATGCGAAATTTCTAATATTAGGATTTTCAGCGTGGAGAGAAGACTTGTCCCGACCAGTTCGCTGATAGATGGTCGATTGCCGGATTCAACGAAGTATTCATCCATTCATTCGATTGGGTTGTGCTTATCAGCCCAGGCATTTGAACTGAATCTTTGTACCATTTCCCATGTTGTCCACTTCCATTCCAGGAGCTTTGTATCTTCTATGTAGGGCACTAGTTTGACTGGAGGGATTTTCAGTAGTTATAATGGTTGTATTATTTCCTCTCCAAAGTGCTTCCGTCTGAGTCCATGTAAGTTCTCGCAGAAGCAGGGTATGTGAGTAGGTGTTTCATCATAGAGTTCAGGTCGGTAACTGTCTTCAAATGTCTCTTACTCAGTTTCAATAGTCTGGTTGAGAGTTCCTTGTCTACCTTTGTAAACTCTTGTGTCGACTTCCATTTGAGTTGGTGTTCCCTATCTAGCCAGTTCCCGATTTCCCCTCTTATGCAATTCAGCAAAGTAATCGAAGCGGTAGTTTGCTCGTGGTTAGGTTAGGCCTATCTAGTGAGAGGTGGAGGGAGTCCACAATAAATAATCCCTCAAATCAAGGTGAAACTTGATCGTTAATATGGGTACTCTAGATACCTGTGGATATCCACTTCAAATTCTCTACCTTCTATACGTGAGACAAACCATGGTAGAAAAAAAGAAAACACCGTGGAAAAGCACCGCTACAGAGCACAAGTCGATCCGAAGTGCCCAAAAATACTAAAGCACCTTAATCACACCGAGTAATCCTCGTGTTGAGGTAGTGAAAGAAACACAGGAGAGGAGGACGGCAGGGGTTCCCATACTCTTAGCTTCTTCAACCCCCAATCTTCCGAACTGGGTGAGCCCGGAGGAAGGGACGACCAACTGAGGCGTGGACAGGGGTTAAATGCTATCTTCGCTTCCTTGTTAAGGTTCTTGCACCGGAAGAAACAAAAAAGAAAGCTGCGGAGAGTAAAAAGCAAGGAGGGGAGAAGAACATCCCTCCTAGAGGAGAAAAACGGAAGCGGGAAGTGGCAACAGTCTTGTCACCGCAACCGCAAGAACAAGGGAAGAGGAAAATGGAGGGAAAAGTTACCACCACCTCTTCAACAGGTGAAAACAAAAAAATTGCGGTTTTCACTAAAGCGTATACCGAGACTACACATGTTTAGAATTAATTTAGAGTTTAGAGCCTCTGTAGAAACTATTATCTCTTCGCTAAGGCAAAGTAGCGTTGAGTAAACATTAGTGACCTGGATTGACTATATGCTGAAGGAAAGGATAAAACAGGCTGTTTCACGACAAGCTCATACTATCTATATATTGGAGACTACTCACGCGATATCTATAAAAATTGGCATATATCAAATTATTTTCCATAAAATCGCCATAATTAGTTCTCCATCTATGCCAATTTTTATAGAAATCGTATGAGTTTTCCCCAATATACCTACAGATAGTGTAAGCTCGTCGTGAAACAGACTGTATACCTATGGTAGTGATGGGGAATTGGAATACTAAGAATCGGAAATTATTCGATTCTTAACAGTATTTGGTGTATTCGATTCTTTTATCCAAGTATTCGAATACCGGCTGTTCTCGGATTGCGGCATGGCTGATCGCATAAACTCGAATATTTCAAATTAAAATACACGACCAATTTTGTTTGTTTTAATTTCTTCAAAATATTTATATTATAGTCAAGTGTTCTATAATCTCTTGTCTAACGAAGAAACCAAAATCTTAAACTGCTACCTTAGAGAAAATGGAGATTAACAAATAACCACCTAAGAACAGTAAGAATAGTGAAAACAAAACTAGTTCGCTCAGGCACCGGTATTCGTTGATACGTTGGTGTATCGGTATTCGTGTTCGTTCGTATTCGTCCTCATCCATATACATTATACAATCTTTGTTCTCGAGAACTCAATACTCGGATAAGTATTCGATTCCTAAAATGATTCGAATACCATGTACCCGGTTCTCAAAAGTATTCGATTCTGCCCATCACTAGTATATGGCACAATAACAGAGGGGGCTCTGATTGCTAGAGGACACAGGGCCCTGAGATGTCTAATGTCTGATGTCAGACATCATGGCACAGGGAATATTCAATATCACAGTTAGAGATAGAATGCAATGGGTCTAGACGTGGTAACAATATGGATACGATCGGAAGGATTAAATATTAGTATGAATAAAACGACAGTAATGATGTTTATCTGTGAAAAAAAGGGAGGGACTAAGACTACGAGGAGAAACTACATATTGTAGATTCTTGGTACATCTAAAACTAGTAGTAGTAGTCACTTGAACGCAAAAATCAATTACTATTTGGCCCACCGCAAGGCTACGCTGGACTGGGTACAATAAGCCATTCGGAGCAGTGTGATCGGATACTATGTCAGACGGCTTAGAAAAAAAGGTCCTGAAGAAGAAAAGATGAAACAGTTACCTTGAAAACAGCAAAAAAATGAAGTTTCCTTATTCTGTTTGAGAACGGTGGGGGGAAAGGCGCGAATCCAACGTTTGAATCGTGAATACCTTGCTACTACGCATATAATAGCAAACTTGAGACGACGAGTTTACATTTAAAATTGCAGAGTTCCGAAGAATTGTGTGAGCGACGTGAAGGCACAGACTGAATAATTACATTGTAAACAATAATAACTTAATTACAATAAACGGAAAAACAAATAAATATTAAATTGTATTTATTTTTCGCTTTTTAGGTAATTGTGTTTGTTGAAGTCGGCTTTCTTTTTCAAAGTTATTTATTACACTGTATAACACCTTGGTAGTTCTATAAGTAAACGTTTTTCAATTAAATAATAATAACCACTATGAAATGAAGGTAATTAACTTTAAAAAAAAAAGTCTGTGCAAGTATTAGTTCGCCAAACTGAAAATTTTAAAAACCTCACAAACAATAAAAAAGACGTCTGTTGCTTCAAAGTTCAAACTCGACAGCAAAAACAATAAAAACCAGCAGTCATTTGGGCAAGTTTAATTGGATAAAACAAAGCAAACTCTGTCGGCTGTTTTTAATTAATTTCTTCTTAGTTTTTTATCTTTATTTTAAAAGGCGAACTCTCTTCTTCGGGTATAATAACTTGAAAGATGGCTTTTAATTATGTATAGGTGTATCTAGTCTTACGGCGTGACTAATTTCGTCTTATTCCCTGTCCTGTGTCTTCATCGTCGCGGTTATGAATAATGTCGAGAAGTGTCTGTGTCTGGCCAGTTTTTTAGCGAAACAAATTAACATTGTATTACTGATAGTGCAAACATAATTTTGCGACTGACTATAGTTTATTTCAAGTACATTAGGGTGGGTCAAAAAAAATCAACTAGGAATTTTTTTTTACAACTAATATGGAAAAATGTAATTTCGTAATTTGTTGCTATTTTGTTGCTAATTTGTTACTAAATAATTGATTTTGTTGCTCCAGGCGTTGCCGAGAAACGCGTGGTCCCCTACCGTGATATTAACTTAGGGTGGCCAAGTGCAATATCTCGGTAACAGAGGAAGCTAGCAATACGAGCCTGGTGGCATATTTTGTTGCTAATTTGTTGCTTCAAGGTGGCTTTACCGGAAAATTCCTAAAACCACCCTTACATGTCAAACTCACCCTCGCGCAGTACTAAGTTATGGTGGCCAACTGCGATATCTCGGGAGTCAGAAGTGGGTGAGTTTGACATGTAGGGGGGGTTTTTGAAATTTTTTGGTAAAGCCACCTTATAGCAACAAATTAGCAACAAAATATGCCACCAGGCTCGTATCGCTAGCTTCCTAACCTAACCTAACCTAAGTTAATATTACGGTAGGGGACCACGCGTTTCTCGGCAACGGCTGGAGCAACAAAATCAATTATTTAGTAACAAATTAGCAACAAATTACGAGCCGGGTCCGGAACGTGCCCTCCAAAAAGGCCACCGTAACGTAATATACGTTGGCGATTAAATTAAGCGTTCAAAGGATATATTCATCATTAAACTTTCATGTATATGATTGATTCCCAAAAAATAAGGGAAAAAAAAATTCATATTTTATACATAACACAATCAAACAACTTATTTTATTCACTGCAACATGGAATCAAGCAGAATAAATAAATAAACTTTTACATTGTTTATTCTTCTGGTATATTAATTGTTCGGAGCCTATAAAAAATCTTCCTCTTCGAATGGTCGCCAAAAAGCCATAATTTTACTTATTACCAACAAAATAGTTTTAGTCAATAAAAAAAATATCAAACAAAGCAACTCCATGTGGACTAATTCAAGTACATTTTTCATATACCAATCGGAAACTACATTGCACCAATGAGAATCTCTTGTTCGCTTGTGGGTAGGTCAAGACTAGAAATGATTTATGTCTTTTTTATCCTCAAAGAGACCTTACCGCATACTGTTATGTTATTGTGAAACAGTGCAAACTAATTTTACTCAAAATATTCAAACTTTGAACTAATAATTAAAATTAAGGGGGGCGACGAAAACCCACGCTACGCCACTGAGTGGACCAGCTGAAGCTGGACGGGGCTTGTAATTTCGTAAAATTGTGTGCGCTTTAAATTGTCATGACACATGGATAATTTCTGACGATGCAAATGTTATTTGCGAAACCGGTTGAGTAATATATACAGTTGGTTCGGTGAATCTTTTCCCATGTATGAAATTATTCACATACTACTTTTTATAGTACGTCTTGTTTCTACTCACAGAATCTAAACCCTCGAAATGAAACCGTTTGTTCCATTACAACATAATATAATAAACAGAGATAGCCATATGATGAATGTCGGCGATAGGTGTAACCCACACAACAGAAGTTCTGTGGTTTAAACTTGAATTTGTACATTGACAGACGAAAGACTTTGTTTACATTTTTATTCTACATTTTTGTCCATTTTTTTGCCCCTTGTATATAAATTTATTTCAAAAACAGTTGTTATAACGACTAACTTATACCTGAGTGTTCGAATTATTGTGGTAAGTAAATATTATTACACCAGCTTCAATACAATAATAACTACCGTTCACCGTCACTTTAGCTACATTCTAATTAAACCATCAATCTACGACCTACGTGTTACTGAATGTATTGATGTATTGCGTTTGTATATGAATGATGACGCATGGGAAAAGATCCATCGAACCAACTGTATGTTATATTTCTTTTGTGAAATTTGTTGTTTATTGATTTTTTCATTTAATAAGCAGAATTAAAATTAAATCCTCACAAATTTCGTAAATGCTCGCCTGGTATCCAGAAAGAGGGTACGACTGACGACTGCTGAAGAACAAAGGCGGTTAGCTACGGTACAAGGTATATCAAATGAATTATTTCTTGGTATGAACTTATAGTTGGTATTAGCGGTTCTCTTAAAATCCTCATCGTAGGGTCGTATACAACAATTTGCTACGGAATATAACATAATTGCTACTTTCAGTTGGGTATTTTATAGTCGATGGTTATCTTTTTTTATGTTTTTGTCTACATCGGTAAGCCACCAGCGGTGTCGTCTGATGCAACAAAAAATAAATATTTTCAATTTATAAAAGGTATTTCATTAAGAATAGCCCATATAGGTAGTCACACTGAAAAAACATTAGCATAAAATATGAGGATTTAACCTAAGACCTCGCTTACTAGCAAAGAGGGGGACTGAAATACCCTTTTGGGGGCCGGAACCTTTTTGCGGAATCAGCTCCAATGTAATATTGGAAGAAATAGGTAAAGCCGAAAAAAAGAGAAGATCTGACCATTGGAAAGGTCTAGTAGGGCTTAGACAATCAAATACTCTTCTGGGTGACTACAACTTGTCGAGATGCATAAGTCAAAGTAAAACTCTACTAAGAGTTTTGAAAGGGATCCTAACGGGACATTGCCACCTGAACGGGCACCTCAAAAAGATCAAAATAGTGGAGGAAAAAGAATGTAGATTCTGTGGCATGGAAGAAGAAACCTCCATCCACATACTTGCGAATTCAGAAACCTAGGGTAGAGCAGCTAGGAGATTATTGGATAGAAGAGGGACATTTACCTAAGTTGAATCCTGCAGATATCCTAAAATTCCTCAGGGAAATAAAGGAGCTACTAGACTCTGAGACGTTACTAAGGGAGCACAATAGATCTTTTAGGTCTCAGTGAATGCCGCCCCATCACACACACACATCACACATCATACATACAAGACCTCGCTTAAGACAGTAGAATATTCTTACTTACCCAGATACAAAAAATTATGTAACTCTTTGGAAGGAGTCAAAACTACGTCGAAATAAAAAAATAAAAAACATTATTGTGGTTTGATTCCCAAAAAAAATAAGAGAAAAAAGAATAAGTAATGCCACAAGGAACTTACAGAAGTCATTTTAAAATATTTCTTTATAAAAGACTCTGTTTCTCGGTAAGGAGGTGTTTTAGTTTGAATCTTCATGTTATGTTCTAAGGTTTCTTCCGGTACAATATAGACATTTCTTAATGAAACACTCGGAATATTGTGTGGAACATATTAAGGTGGAAAATTCGTATATGTGTATGAGTAATAATGTCAAACCCTTGATAATAAATTTATATATGAAAATAGTGATAGTGACACAGTACGAAAATAATCAAGTTTCAAAAAATTAAGTAGGTATGTCGTAGGACGTTTCTGTTCATATTTATTATATTTCAATATATTAATGTTAAACTTACGTTGTACAAATTTAACGAATCAAATTGAATTCTATTTGCTGGGAAATAAAAATACTGTTTTTAAATATTTTTCATTTTATTTAATTTGATCCCTTTTGAATCCGCCTCTGTAACAATTTATTGCTTTTTTAAAGATTATCGGGCCTACACAATGAGAGTAAAGTGGATAGGTTATTTATGGAAGTAGAAGTCAACGATATATTTTTAAACTAAACATATACTCCATTCCAAGATATTTCGTTTTTACTTGATGATTCAAGACCAAAACCCACAGCAGATAGTCGTTAATCCCATAATAATAGCACAGTATCGTACTCGTTCTTCGAAAAGCGAAACTAATAATTCTTTTTGGTTGATAAAATATTTTTTATTTTATTTAATTATTATATTCAGTATTTATTTGTGATTTATTTCCAAATTTTTATTTTTCAAGTTAAAAGAATTTTTCACGATAAATGGTTACCACCTTATCTATAAATATTTTAATCTGATTGTGTAAATATAAAAAGAGCTTTCATTTCTTGTTTTGGGATTATGGTAATATCAGTTTTTTCTAAAAGTTTATAGATAAAAATTGGTTTTACTAGCTTAATATCAACCTAGCAGAACCATGGTTTTTTTTTAAAAACGGCAAGCGACAAATTATAGCATAATCAAAAATTCAAATTCCCCAAACGGTTCTGCCAGGTTACTGGAGGTCGATATTATGTCCTATACGAAGAACAAATAATACCAACCCTAGATTGTATAAAAAAGCGGATAATTAAGACAAAACAGGAATTGTTTGTAGCCGAACAAGTTTGTGGAGAGCTATTTCTCACATGGAATTTAAAGGTCAGATGCCGAGTCAACGAAATATTGTGAAATCTTCTTTACCACCTACTATAACGTTGAAAAATTATACGAATGTCGTTATCAACCCTATTGGTTGAAAATACATTAAAAAAAAACATTTCTCTGTGTGGATACAGGCTTAACTTTTTTTTTATTATTCTGAATGCATTTTCAAGAGAAGTTAAAGAAAATGGATCAGTTTATATAAAAAAAAACTTCTTTTGTGTTAGAATTATACTGGAAAATATTGTAGAAGAACGAATCAGATTTAAAATCTACGGCACTTCGCATTACATTCCGAACATTCAAGTTTATATATACCAGATTTTTTGTAATAAGGATATTTTTGTTTTCACATTTAACAATTTTTTAATCACATTGCTTTCTGTTTTAAAAGAAAATGTTGTATTTGTTGCTAAATATAATATCTTTGAAACATTATTAAGAATATTACCAGCATTGTGATGGTTTCAGTAATTTTAAACAGATATCCTGGATATCCCAATAGGACTAATAATACCTAAGCTTTCATATTTGTAAAATGATATCTTCTTTCTTTCTATTCATATAGGTATACCTACCTATTAAGTCAATCACAAGATAGGTCACTGTCACTAACCTAATCAAAACATTAAACATCAGGTATCATATTAAATGTAACTTCTGTAATTCTGACGATGATATGACAATATCGAAATAGTTATCAATAAGCATCTAGCGTAATGTTTTCATTATAGTAGAATCAGTTAGAAACAGTTTCATTCATAAGAGTAATTAATACCTTTTCAAATGTCTACTTTCTATCAAAACTTAAAAAAAACAAAGTTAGGTACCTAATGATGGATGATGGAAAATACTTACATAAAATGGTCGTCTTTAGATAAAGACTAGGTAAAACGAAATTTTTAAACTAATTATATTAACTTAAGACATTGATCAAATCTTTACTTAAACAATTGAAAAAATGAGGAACGTCTCAATAAATAAAAAAAATGAATTATCCCCACTTTTCAACTGTCTATTCGAATTTGACGTTAAACATAAACAAAAATGGTTGCCACCCTAAAAAACGTTTAACAATATAGGTACCTATCAACCTTTTTGTTTGTGGAATACCTATATACCTATCTAAACCTATAGATATTTTAATCGGAAAGTTTTATGTTCCTATATCTACCTAATATAAATAAAGAAGATTTTTAAAATAATTCACTTCCACACAAGTTACATAAATAAGTTCTAAACTTATGTTTACATAAATATAGATAGGTAGGTAGGTATTATAGGTAATAGAAAAAAGTAAAATTTACTTGTTAAAACATTTAAACAGAAACAAATAACGATAGTGTTTATAAAATGCATGTGTTAAATTTAATTCACATTTCTAACAAAAAGTTGTAAACATCTAAAAAGCTGAAAAAACTCGCGTGCTAATAGCTTGTCTGCATGAATCATCCACATAAATGTTGAGGTAGGAAAGCAGGTAGATTCATAAACTTTTCACTTATAGTAAGAGAATATTATAGATAATTTTCTTTCTCGTGTTTTTTAACATAACCTAGTGCACATTCTGGTAAGCTTATATAAAGATAAGCCACAATAACACAACTATCTTACTGTCAATGTTATTTTTTAATTCCTTGTTGTGTACTTACCCAGCAGACATATCAACAATGCATAAATCACGTTTAACATGTTTTCGGAATATTAAAAACCACCACAAAGCACAAAAAAGCCGAAATTAATGTAAGTTTATGTCACATTATCTCGTTAAAAACAAAGAAATAAAATTTTCTAGACCTGTCCAAGCACGTAAAGGAAAGCTTCACGAACGTCTATACCTCTATACCCTAAAGTTCGCGATAAACTGGCTTTGAATCTTTCAAAAACACTACCGGCAGCCGGCAAAGTTCAGCGGCCGATTGTTTGAAACTTGAACGGGAAAGGTCGGAGCTGACGAATATACTCGAAAGTGTATTTTCAGTTATACAGGCAACTAACATTACAAGTTGGGTTATAGGATCGTAGGAAAGAATATAAATTTTAAAATAATTAGTAAGTAAAATATGAATACCGTATTATTATAAAATGTCAAGACCAGAGTTGGATTTTTTAATGAGTAGGTATTTGAACGACTGCATGAGTTGCTGTCGTAGGTGTCTACATATAAAATAATTGCAGACCAAGTTACAAGGATTCAGACGAAAGAACTTTGGAGAGGTAATAATACAACCATTACAACTACTGAAAATCCCTCCAGTCAAACTAGTGGTCCATATATAAAAAAAGAAGCTTCTGGAATGGAAGTAGATAATATGGGAAATGGTACAAAGATTCAGTTCAGGTGCCTGGCCTGAGCTGTTGAGCACAACCCAAACGAATGAATTTTCTGTCCGATAGATTGTATTATAGCGTTGACTGGTAGGTATTTCAAATTATGAGACTTCTCTCTACTTAAATCGAATGATGGAATTATTATCAGATGCACCTAAAAACTGATGTTGGGTATATATATACTTGAGGATTATATAACCAGAACAATGTATCCAAATAGTCTTAAAAGTTAAGCTGTGGTGTTGATTTCCAGTTCTTTCCCTTTTGCCATATTTTGATGCTTGCGAGCATATAGACTGGTATGTTTTTATCTCTTAATAAAATACCTATTGACAATTTAGGTATTTTCATGATAGTGTTGTCATCAGGAGGATAACTGGGAACTTTAACCATGGATATTTAAAACAGCACATAGGTAGAGGTGTGTTATTTACTTGGTTAGTACAGATAACTTTGATTATTGTTTGTCAGTTGAATGAAACATAAAGAAGGGCGAACGACGAATATAAACAACAAATTGTGAAGCAAAGAAGAAGACACAAGGAATATTCTAATATGACGTACGTGTGTACGAAGATATGGTTTGCAGAAGATAGGACTAACCTATACAGAATGCTCTGGTGGAGAGGAAGCTGGAAGTATGGGAGACCTACTCTTACATTTTTTAAAATCCAATTCAAATTAGTTGTTTTTTAATTAAATGTTGTCTATTTAGTCGATTAAAGAAATTTGAAAACTCAGATGAAAGTGATACTTACAGATCGATTATTCATAGTGACAGGAAACTGGATGATTTAGGGGAGATGTAATTTTATGGTTTAATGCTAGGGCTGCCACTTCCTATGAACAACAAAAATGTTTACACATTCATACATCTCCCGACTTCGTAATATTTTGAGGTGGCACCCCTTTTTAATGCGAATGTTATGGAAGAAACTTTTGTTTGTGGTAGTTGTTGTCAGGTGTTTTGTTGTTTGTTTTTACTAGAGCTACAGAACTAAACATCATTTCTGTAGAATCAATGATATAGATAAATAATAAGGTCCTAAGAATGAAATGAACTGTTCTATTTGACATAAGAACAACCATATATCTTGAACTTGGCAACCATAAAAGCAGCTAAAGTCCGCTCTTAAATTTAACGAACCAAGTTTGGTTACTACCACAAAGCAACCACCACTAGTGGTTGCTTTGTGGTTACTACTATCATGGAGACTATCTAGTCTTCATGACTACTATCCTGAAAAATTTTAAAAAATTCGGACAAAGGTTCATATACGCACACTACCATTTTCAAAAAAAATTCGTTAGCAATTAGGCATAGAATTAAAGTAGTATAACTTTTAGAGGAAAGGGGATTTAGACGTTTGAAGTTCTGTGGAAATTTACATTTCTGTTTTCACTAACCACCAAAACCATCTTGATAGCCTTCACTAAGAAAAGAAAACTCAACCTCAAAACCATTAAACTTGATGGGAACGACGTTGAATGGAGACAAGAAGTCAAGTATCTAGGTTTGACTCTAGGCAGCAAACTCCTGTGGAACAAACACGAGAAGGAATTACATACAAAGCAAAAATGGCTCTAATGGTGTGCAGGAATCTGGCAGGGAGAAACTGGGGTTGTAACCCAAAAATCCTGAGCTGGATGTACACTGCCATAGTGAGACCAATCATCACTTATGGAGCCATTGCGTGGAGTAGTAGAACTAGCCTCTTGACGACGAGAGAAAACCTCTCCAAAATTCAAAGACTAGCCTGTATATGCATAACAGGAGCAATGAGTACATGGCCAACGGCAGCAATGGAAGTGATTCTCAACCTCACACCATTACATTTGGTGGTGGAGAGTGTTGCAGAAAGAACAAGATACAGACGAAGTAGCGAGGGAATCATTAAAAAAAAACCACCTCTTCACTTCTTAGAAATCAGACAACCTGGGACATGCCACAAGATGGTATGATGAAAAAGTATATTTCAACTTTTCAAAGAAATTCGTTACGGAATTAAGCAACAAGAAGGAATGGGATCCAAATACCATTACCAGACTTGGAAATAATGCCATTCAATGGTACACAGACGGCTCAAAAGCAATAGAAGGAACTGCCAGGGATAGGAGTATACGGGCCAGGAACCAAACACTCTGAAAGCTTGGGAAAAACCCCAAGTATCTTTCAAGCGGAAATTCACACCATAAGATAGTGTGCCCAGTTCAATATTGACAAAGGATATAGAAGGCAAAGGATTATCATAATGTCTGATAGTCAAGCAGCCATTAAAGCACTGAGTTCTTGTGTAATCAGTTCCAAAATGGTGTGGAACTTAATGAACTAGGCGAGAACAATATAGTCACCTTACTGTGGATTCCAGGACACACTGGAATAGAAGGAAACGAAATAGCAGATGAACTAGTGAAGAGGGGGACTGAAATACCGTTTTGGGGGCCGGAATCCTTTTGCGGAATCAGCTCCAATGTAATATTGGAAGAAATAGGTAAAGCCGAAGAAAAGAGAAGATCTGACAATTGGAAAGATCTAGTAGGGCTTAAGCAATCAAAGATTCTTCTGGGTGACTACAGCCTGTTGAGATCAAATGAATGCATAAGTCAAAGCAAAACTGCACTAAGAATTTAACAGGAATCCTAACGGGACATTGTCGCCTGAATGGGCACCTTAAAAAGCTCAAAATAGTGAAGGAAGAAGATTGTAGATTTTATGGAATGGAAGAGGAAACCCCCATCCACATACTTGCGAACTGCACAGTAATTCGGAATCCTAGGGCACGGTACCTGGGAGACTACTGGATAGAAGAGGGACAGTTACCTAAGTTGAGGCCTGCAGATATCGGGAAATAGGACTAAAGGAGCTACTAGTCTCTGAGACTCTCCTCAGAAACTAAGTAGAAGTAAGGGGACACAATAGATCTTTTAGGTCTCAGTGAATGTTACCCCAAAAAAAAATAAATACAATACATACATACATACAACCAGAATTTGGTGATTTTCAAAATTTCAATGGAATAATTTTCAAATTTATTTTTAATTCATCACTTTTTTTCTTATTGCCTTTGTTATGTTACACAAAATTTGGAACAGCTCTTGTATTCGATCGATTGAAACAATGTTTGCTCAGCAAACACCGCTTATATGAATTATGTTATCCAGACGACGATATTATGTTGTCTCGTAATTTCCAATCATTTTCCGAATGTCCGTGAATTTGCGCCTGACCCTGACGATCACTATTTTTTCGCCCAGTAGTTGTTCAGTGTCCATGTTAATAAGATCGCCAACGCAAGACTTTTATGCATATTTGTTATTTACCATCTCGCAACTTGATAAATGTAAGTTATCAGCACAATTATATTTTTAAATATATTCGTTTTTCCTTTCATTTTAAACAAGTCACGTTAAATATTATTGAAATTCCAAAAAAATAAGTGGGCTCTGGCTGTCAAATATTTTGATTCTTTAGAGTTTTGTAGATTTGATCTTTTGTTGTTTTGGAAAGATCATGGATAATCTTGTTAATTACCCTTTTGGGGGCCGGAACCCTTTTGCGGAATCAGCTACAATGAGTGCATAAGTCAAAGTAAAACTGCACTAAAAGTTTTAACAGGGATCCTAAAGGGACATTGCCGCCTGAACGGGCACCTGGAAAAATCTCAAAATAGTGGAGGAAGAAGAATGTAGATTTTGTCGCATGGAAGAAGAAAACTCCATCCACATATCCACATTCTTGCGAATTGCACAGCAATTCAGAATCCTAGGGCACAGCACTGGATAGAGGAGGGACATTTACGTACCTAAGTTGAAGCCTGCAGGTATCCTAAAATTCCTCCAGGAAATAGGACTAAAGGAGCTACTAGTCTCTGAGACTCTCCACAGATACTAAGTAGACGTAAGGGGACACAATAGCTCTTTGAGGTCTCAGTGAATGTCACACTTTCTTATGGCGTAAATTTCCGCTTGAAACATACTTGGGGTTGCTCACAAGCTTTCAGAGTGTTTGGTTCTTGGCCCGTACACTCCTATTCCAGTTCCTTCTATTGCTTTTGAGCTGTCTGTATACCATTTAAGGGTATTCTTTCCAAGTCTGGTAATGGTGTTGGGAACACAGTTCTTCTTGTTATATTTTTACTTGGAAAAGGAGAAAAGAAAAATGGTTTCAACTAGTAAATATTCTCTTCGTTACTACCTACCTTGGCGGCTGTTAGTTATGTTATCTTCATTCACTCTATATTATATTCCTGTAGCTCTTCTGTATCTGATGTATGGATGAAATTTATACTTTTGCCACTCGTAGCAGATCTAAACTGAACTGAGACTACAAAAACTCTTAACCCTGACCAACCACAATATAGTATCGTTTAAATGGGGAAAGGATTTCCCTAAGAGAGCATGATACGGATAGCTTGAGCACAAAAAGCATAAAAACTGAGGGTCCGAGGACTTGAATCATTGACCGGTTGTAATGAAGTAATCAACCAATACTTTTACCACCTCCAGCAAACTTCTTTGGCTGAACTTTTAGATATGGATGTATGGGTTGTTGAGAATTTTTGTTACTACAGGAGAGATCTATAGCAGTAGCGTATCTGTCATCTCCAATGCCTTGTAACAGACTTCGATGCAGGCATAAATACAAAGTTTAGGAAGGATGTATATAATATAAAACAGAAGAAGCATAAAGTTTTGTTGTAATGGAGCTATCCAGTATAATATTTCTATCACATAAATATACTAGTGTACTGGATCTCTTTTTCATAGTTTATATAGTTTGCTAATCTTCAGTGTCCTCGAATATGTACCTAGATGATTTTAAAATCGTAAACTTTGTATTACCAATTACTTTATTGCGATTTCTACCTAGTTTACATATGCGTCAACAATAAATATTCTTAATCATTTGGGTAAGATATTTTTTCATCTACGATTCCTAAATTCGAATAAGCTACTTCACTTTTTCAATAGATTCTTCTTTCTGAACAAATTGGACATTCACAGTCACAAAGTGCTATATCTGTATTGTTAGTTGTCTAACTGTTGTACAAGTTCTGTACTTCCTGTCCATGTCACTAGTCAAACATCAACACAACTCAAAAAGTCAAATATTTTGGTTCCAAATATAAATAATAACCATACAATAAATAGTTGTAGTGTTATCAGTGAGAAATTCATTAATGACGATTTACAAATGTAGTTTATGTTAACGTCAGGAAGTATTTGTAAATAAATAAAGGAGGATAAGGTAAACTTTTCATTTGATACTTAACTGGTTAACAAATACTTAATATAGGCAATTAAATAATTATTCTGTTATATATAATAGGTAACGGATATCTTTAATTTATGATTGAAAAATATACAAGTCGACACCTATGGTGACAAATATTTCCTTAACGTCAAGGCTGCAATAAAAATAAACAAAATTTTTAATATTCTCTACTTTCAGACTGGTTTATTATCTGTTGCTTCATAGTATGCAAGTTACATGGCATTTTAATCGGATTCTATTTTTAAAGCGCTGTTTATTCTCTGTCGACGTTATTAAGTGGGTGTAGGTAGATCAAATTTAATTTTTTTACATGAAATGCATTGTGGTATCAGTATTCAGTAGTGGTGGTGCTTTAATTTGGAAGTGAATACCTAGATTTAAACTTTAGTGAACCAATGTTATTGTTAAATTCATACAGGTAGATTGATTCATCTAAATTTAAAAGGTATATTTTTGGATATTTATTTAAGTACCTAGGTATTAGATGTAAACCAAGAGACTGTTATGTTATAATTGATTAAATATTATTTTATTTGTTAATGGCTTAGACATGTTATTATTCATCCACGGTGCATTCAACTGCTAAAACTACTTATTTTGGTTGAGTGATTAATATATCTTATATTCAAATTGTTTTTTTTTTAAATTCCATCCATTTATTATTAAAAACCAAAAAAATTGTATTGGAGAACTCTCAAATGAAAATACCTATAGACAATGGAATGAACTGAAATAATAAATCTTGGGGATTTCTCGAGGGATTTCTTCTTCAGTTCTTGAATTGTAGCATTATAGGTTCGTGGTTCACTGGTGCTTTGGTACTTGAATAAATAATATTAACTACTTAATTCAATAATATAACAAATATACAACAAATGGATTAATACAGTAAATAATACCAAATATTAAAACAAAAAAATACAGAGATCATACATAAAAATCCTACATCAACAACGAGAATTTTGTAATAAATATGTATCGGATCAAAAGGTTATCATTTTTTTTTTTTTATTTAATATTTTCTATCAATGTCACTTTAATTATAATATAGAGTACAGTTTGTTCTGTATCTACTATAAAATATAATCAAAAGTTGCATATTGTTTTATTATAGTATATAAAAATCTATCTATCTGGAAAGTCATCTACTTTGTGTAAATATGTTAGTAAAGTTCATATTCTATTGTTCTAGATTTTAAATTTATTCATAAATTCAGATCTATCATTAATTCAATCATTTTAAAACTAACCTTTGAATGATAAGTAGGATTTAAGTCCATTTCTAAGTAATAGAATGACACTAATGATCCTTTTTATTATAAACAGTCAGATATAGATTTTAAAATACCTTGGCAAGTAAAACAATGTTGCAGAAAGCACCAAATGAAATTAAATGAACTCAAACATGATCAAAATAACTATTAAGAACCACATGTTGTGCAAAGAACACTTTGTTTATCCTCAGGGTGACTGTCTAAATAATTTGTGACATCACATGGACTTGCTCTGTAAGAGATGCACATTAATGTACCTTCTCTAGTAATTCATTAATATAGTGTGGTTGAAAAGTGTATTATGTTTCATTATTAAATAAAGAAATTTTTTAATAGGATAAATCAACAGAACTAAACTCAAGCTTATTGAGAATTGAAATACACGTTTGTAAAAATTGGTCAAGTAAACAGTATCCCTAGGGAAATATTTAAGTATTTAGAATAGGTAGAAATATTGCAAAAGGTCAAGAATATAGAATACCATTGCCTATTTAAAATAAATTGGTTCAACAAATTAAGGCATTTGCCATGGTACAATATAATAAGGTAACCCTGAAATGGGTGCCAGGTCACAGGGGTATTGAAGGGAACGAAAAAGCAGATGCCCTAGCACGAGAAGGATCGGCAACCGGCTACACCGGTCCTGAACCGGCAACCGGTATAACAAAGGCTTCGGTAAGAACCACGTTAAACCAGTGGGTGCACAAACAACACCTCAAATACTGGCAAACAATTCCGAAGCTCAAACACAGTAAAATGATGGTCAAACAACCCATACCAAAACTTACTGAAGAAATCCTGAAGTTAAATAGGAGAGATATCAGGCTGGTAACCGGCCTTATAACCGGACACTGCGGCCTGAGAAAGCACCTTCACACAATGGGGATCTTCCAAGAAGAACCTACATGTAGATTATGTGGCGAGGAGGACGAAACAGCCACCCACATAATTTTCGAATGTGAGGCTCTACGTTGGTGGAGGTATAGACAGATAGGGCCGGATGACCCTATATACAACCTCACCAAAAGAGATACTGTGAAGAGACTTCTAGATCTCATTAAGGTCACAAATCTTCTCACAGACTAGCAGACAAACAGGGCAATACAATAAGCCAATGGCTGCAGTGTTGGGGCCCACTAACCCGGCCTGTTTTCGTCTGTCTACAAACCAACCAACCAACCAACCATGGTACAATATTGTTGAAAAATTTTGGTTCATATCCATGGTAACAGTAGAGGGGCTTGTTGCATAATAGTAAGTCCACAGTGCACACTGATTTAGTGTCAGATTCATAAAATCCCCAACTGGAATAGATAGTTTAGTTCAATAGGGCCACAATGGGGGCCGGAGGTCAATGGTGGGCCAAATATATAAATCTAAACTATACACTGTTTCCTATATCATATTTTACTACAGAAGGATCGAAGTCTTGCAAGCCACAAATATGCTGGATTGGATGCTATGAAAAATCATGAACAAAAATACAATAAACAATTCAGTATTTTGAGAGACATTGCCAAGGAAAATAAAAAACCCTGGTAGTGCTTTTCCCTTTTTACTTTCTTGCTATATAACTCATTGTTTACCTTTTACTTGGACCTAAGGTGTAGATCACCTTCTTGTCTGTACTATGAAAAACCAAATTATGTCTTTTAAATCTTATGAACAAATTGTTAATTATATTCAGTTTACTGTAAATATGCTTTTAACTGCTACTTAAGTGATAGGTTCACTGAACTTTCATAAGCTGGATTTATATCATAAAATATTTTTAATAAACTGTCTTGAGATAATAAAATCTAGAATATATGTTGTTGGAGTTTTGTATAAATTAAAGCAGGAACCATTGAAAAAAACAAGAGTTGACATTTATATTTAAAAAAAATTGTATGATGAATATAGGACTTGTTTTTTAATATTATAAACATCAATAATTTCAAGAATTACTAGTCAGTAAGTTTAGCATACCTACCTATAAGTATATTTAACTTTTACAATTGTCAAAAAAATATCATGACATTTATAATTTTGTTAATTGGTTTATAGTTTATGTTTAGTACAAACTTCCATCTACAACAGAACATAATAATTTACAAGCTTTCACCTAGTAACCATCAACTTGAATATTTTAGGTGGAAACTGAAAATTAAGATATCCTAAACGTTTGCGACTTTCAATGCAAATCATCATCTAAATAAATTTTGTGTGTATTTGAATAAGTATCTGGATAGTTTAGATTCACAATCGGGTTCGCACTGAACTACTTTCAATCGATTGGACCTCACACAAGATCTAATCTAAGGACTGGATCGGTTTTGATGAAATTTTGCGTAGGTCGTATTTTTAGTACGACCATTCCAAAAAATGATCCAAACTCTCATAACAAATAGCTCGATCATAATTACATAATGACCACACTGATACAACTGGGACAATACAAGATTAACCCATATTTCACATGAGTTTTGATAGCATGACACCAGAGGATATATTCACTGAGCAAGTGAACATCATCATCCCATCTAGGAAACAGGTGATGCACCCAGGTAATTCTGGAGAAATCATCTGGTCCACCGATGGTTCCAAAACAAACCATGGCACTGAGGCTGGAATAAAAGGATCTAGAAAGAGAATGATCTTTAGCCTTGGTCGATATACGACTGTGTTTCAAGCAGAGACGATTGCCGCTATAGGATTGATGAAAACATAAGAAGAGGATATACCGGACAAAAATAAAAATATTCACTGACAGCCAGGCTCTGCTTAAAGCAATCAGTAATCCAACATCTGGGTCCAGACTGGTAAAAAACTGCAAAGACTCCCTCAACAGGCTGACAAGAGACAACAAAATGTCTCTAATATGGGTGCCGGCACATGAGGGGATTGCAGGTAATGAAATGGCTGACCAGTTAGCTAAAGAAGGTTCTAAAGGAGACTTCATAGGTCCGGAACCGTTTTGTGGAATCACAAAAGATTGCATAAGAGGGGAAATCGGGAACTGGCTAGATAGGGAACACCAACTCAAATGGAGGTCAACACAACATACAAAGAATTTACTGAAGAAGGTAGACAAGGAACTCTCAACCAGGCTATTGAAACTGAGTAAGAGACATTTGAAGACAGTTTCCGACCTGGTGACTGGACACTGCACCCTGAGGAAAGTTAAGGGCAAAGTTAATTAACCTAAGTGCAGATATGATTAAACACCTAGTCACATACTCTGCGAGAACTTACATGGGCTCAGACGGAAGCACTTTGGAGAGGAAATGATACAAACAGTACAACTACTGAAAATCCCTCCAGTCCAACTAGTGTCCTACTTAGAAGTCACAAAGATTCTGGAATGGAAGTAGATAACATGGGAAAGGGTACAAAGATTCAGTTCAAGTACCTGGGCTGTTGAGCACAACCCAATCAAATGAATGACCAAATTTAACTTGTCTGAGATTTGAACAATGCATTCTTCTACTAAATATATAAATCAAAGATATGAAATTGTTTAATAAAAGGTTCTGCAGTTACTTGGCATCTCTGTGAATGTTTATAAACAAATCTCTATTATGAGTCAACTTAGCACATCTTTTTGCAGCTGTTCTTGTTGTGGAATAATAATTATATGTTATGCTTTCAATAAATCAAGCATAAAGATTCAAAATACAATTTGATAGTTGAAAAATTTAGCATTTTATTATCGGTAAATGTTTAAAAATCGCATATTTAGATCATCACATAAAACGGGTCAAATGATACATACTGACATTGTGTTTGTGAAGTAGTAAATATAATTACGATAAGATAAGACCCATTTATTTATAATGCATCTAGTAATTATTATTCATTTATTAGTGTTGTATACCAGAAATTATAAAAATGGGTCAATAAAATCATATTGAATTTCATGTAAGTAATAAAGTAAATATATATCTAGAATTTATTAGATTTGTATTACAAAACTATAATATGTGAAAAAATCCCCCAACTTCTAAAAACTTGGTTGATAAAAATAATTTCCGGTTAGGAGTAGAGTGCTCCCGGTGTCGGTGATTAGCCTCAGTCGTAGAAATAGACAGACATTAAATAACCGAATTAAAAAAGTGATAAAGTTCTGACATACATTTGACAATACGTAACGAAAAACTATTAATATATTTCATGTTTACCCATCCTTGTCTATATAGAGTATATAAGAACCATTTTTCTTTGAACTTAACCAAGCAAACAGGGTTAACAATGCCATGACGTCACGGTTAACTTTTATGACGTAACGGTTTGTGGAAATCCTGAAATAAACAAACACCTAACCTCAAATTTAATATGATAACTACTCTGTCAAACTATCTCAGTGAGCTGGTTTGTGTGGTTGGTTAACTGTTACGTCATGGTTTGGAATATTTTGGTGTGTTGTATCTCACACCTAAACTCGGTTTAATTATAACTGATGTTTAGACTGTGACGTATTGATTTATTTATTATCATTAATTACATCAGTTATAATTAAACCGAGTTTAGGTGTGAGATACAACGCGCCCTGAATGGTTAACTTATAGTTAACCCGGTTTGTGTGGTCAAGTTCAAAGAAAAATGGCTAAGGATTGTTCGTAATATCACGGAATATGTTCCGTGGTAGTATGTTAGCAGTAGCGGATTTAGGCTTAGGCCCGTGGGGCCTAGTGCGGCAAATTTTGTGGAGCGCCAAAATTTTTAAGACGACTAATATTAAAAATCGATTGGGTATTCTGTAAACAGTAATAATTTAACTCCAAGAGCTTATCCATATCTCAAATGTGGTTTTACAAATCCAAACAAGAGGGTTCAATAAAACTCAAAGTCCAAACCACAATAATTTAATTTGTCTACCAAAAAGACAATCAATTTGCTACTAGTTTCGGTAAATTAATTACCATCATCAGGCTATAATAGAAATGGTAGACAGCACTGATATGAGCTTTAGAATAGAGTTGAGCGAAACGGTCGTGGTCGTTGCCAAAAACAATACCATTTTACAGCCCGATGCGGAACCAAGTTCTGTACCCTTGCTTAACTTGTTAGGCTTCACATACGAATAATCTACAAAGTAACTACTATAAAAGTATCTTATTTAGTAGGTAACTCGAGATAAATACTCGAGATAAGTATTTAGGTTTTTTTACTAGATATCCATAGTAACTTCAGATACTTTTTCAAAAAGTAACTTTTTTCCAAAGTATCTTTGACAGCTCTGGGTGTAGTGAGTGTAAACTGTGTTTAGTGTTGAGATTTAAACTAAATTGGTTATCTATGATTTAAGCATCTACCGAAAAAGCCTATTTTAACCGTATACTTGAAGGACATATTTTAAGGTACAATAAATAATTGAAGTCATTGGATGATTTTAATGTTGCCTTTAGGTAATTTGTGTCGTAACTCTTCTAGTGGGTTCATGGTTGGAGGAATTATATTATCTCCAAGAAAATATTAGGTACATTGCGATTTAAATACATAAATCACTCAATCACCAATTGAAACACTGCTAATATTTGTATTTCAGATGATTCTTAGAGCTCTGTTAACAATCTTCCTTTGTACTTTACCGACATGGAGTCGATTACCTGAAGAATTACGAGAAGTTAGAGAAGATGACAGCAAATGTTACCAACAGTGCTTTTATCAACCGGCAGATGCATGTCCCAGTCCTGACGATCCTTGTAGGTGTCGACAACTGAGTACATGCAAAAAAGCCGTAATTTGTTGTGATGTAAACGACGAGACATTGAAAGATCAGTTGAGATGTAGAAGTAAGTGGAAATAGGGAGAATATTGCGTTTATGTAACAATTTAATAATTAAAACTTTACTTTCAATCTACATTAATTTTTTTGTCAAACACTGGAAATTGATGGAATGTAATATCCAGTTGCACAACAATAGATACTCTAAAGAGTTCATCCATATCTCGAATGTGATTAGAATCCAAAAAGTTTCAATGAAACTCTTGAGTTAGACTACAAAATATTATTAACCTCTACGAGAAAGTACCGCAACTGGTTTTGGTAAACAGTTACATTATCAGACTATAAAATATGAAGAAACATATAGTTTATTTCGGAAAGGTATAGGGTAATAAAACCTCATTAAGTATGCAAAGGGAGCACAGAGTGACCCAACGAATATTTAAGCCACTTTCATAGTTTGGCATTGATTTCATTGTAAAATTCTTTCTTTTTATCAAGTGCAGGTAGTACCTCCCGGGTTGGGGTCAATATATGGGTTTAGCCTATTGTTATCCATTCACAAACACTGAAAATAGTGTGCCAAAGGCGTGCCGGTAGGATACTCGTAAAAAGGAAAGAATTTTATTTTAACAGAATAAAAATTAGGCATTATGTACATAGTATTAGGTACTCTTATTTTTTATTGAACATTATACAAAAAGTACATTATACAGAAATTAAATTATAAAAAACCATAATATTCTTCTTCTGAGGAACTGTCATATCCTCTTGACGTTATAATTAACGGGTCGACGGTCCGATCGATCAAGTAGTCAAGATCCCACATTTTCTCCTCTTCTTTAATGACATGCTGGACTGCTTTTCGCCAGTTCTCTGGTGTCACCTCCTTAATAGCTTGATGAAACAGTAGCTTAACGTCTTTCATTTTGAATGTCATGTTGTGTCTTGCCACAAATCCCTTCACTTGCGCCCATATAAGTTCTATAGGATTTAGTTCGCAAAGACATGGCGGTGTGCGCAGCACAGTTACACTATGTTTTTTCTGCTATATCTTCTTTTTTCTTTTTTTATCAAATTCTCTTCAAATTCAATACTTTTGGTTGTTAACCAGTCAATAATTTCTTGTTTTCTCCAAGATGAAGTTGGAGTCTTCTCTATGCGTCGAGAATGATAACTTGCATTATCCATAACTACTACTGAATCAGCCGGAAGATATTTTATCATTTCACCAAAATAGTCTTCAAAAACATCCGAATCCATGTCCTCGTGGTAATCTCCCGTATGGCACGACTGAAAGGTTAGCAAACCTTCTTTTTAAAATCCCTCTTCGCTTCCAATATGGACGATTATTAGTCTTTTCCCTTTACCTGAAGGCACCTTAATACCCGTTGACAGGCCTTCCATGAAAGCTTGGCGAGCACTGGTTATATTTTTGTCTTGCCACATTTTTGGTACTGTATAACCTTCATTAATCCACGTCTCATCAAGATAAAAGATTTTCTTCTGCTCTGTTATGTACTGCTTTATACTTCAAGTACTTTCGTCGCAAGCAAACAATTTCATCGCTTTCCAGTAAAAGTGCTTTACGGTTATGCTTTTCCCAGGCAAAATCCATATTTCTCAAAGTGGTCCATAAAAGTTTTTTAGTTATCAACGGAATACTGTTATCCAGGCCAAGCTCCATTAAAATCTTATCTAGGGTGGGTATTTCTTTTTTAAAATAAAAAGAGTGAACTTTTCTTCGAATTACACTTTTGGTGTTTTAATCAAGGACTTTTACTGGTCTGCCTGGACTAGAGTTTTATTAAACCTTTTCACAATACATACTGCTTTTATCCCCATGTTTACCAGTGAGACAATACATAAAAGATTAATTAAATGAAATTAATACACAAAAAGAGCAAACTTAGTAAAACTAGGACGAAAACAGATTAAAGGACCCTCGTAAAATCAGACAGAATTAGGATAAAGTCTTCATTTTCTGACGCCAAGTTCTATCACTTGGTTTGATTGAGGAATTCAATAATAATTTTTTCAATCAAAATGGGTATTTAATAAAATATATTTTTTTCTAACTGAAACTAAACTTTCATTTATTTATTAAAAACTTCCCTTACAGTATTTAAAAGAAAATCCCTCAAAACCTGTTTTTAAAATAAAAAATAATTACCGAACGAACGTTATTATAATAATGATGAATACCAACTTTCAATAATCTCTAGCGAGCTATTTTACTTTCTGAATAAAAAAAATCAATAACAGTCCAGGTCACAAATGTTTCCCGATGATTTATTAATTTGTTTTTACTTCCGAGTAAATACATTCAAGGTTACGCAAAAATCAAAACCATTGGCATGCGGTTCTGGAAGGATCAATAAACAATTGAATGTACACTGTAATAAATATGATTAAGTTAGACAACAAGAAAGATTTGTTTTATCAAAAAATAAATGTCATTTAATATACCAGGCGACGTTAAAGGGAAACTGTATTTTACAAAAGTTGTCAATAATAGCTTGTTGACACAATTCTACTAAAATGTCGATTTTAAAACATATTAGATTATACTTACCAACAAATAAATTCATAGGCTTTGTCAAGAAGCCGAATTTAGTGAAATATGAATTGATGTCAGTTGTCAATCCATATTGGCCCCTTGCAACTCAAACCCAGCCACTTTTATTCCACCCCAGGAAATAATTGAATCTGAGTTTCATATTCTATAGTTGAGTTCTGTTTTTAAAAGCATATCACTAACATTAAATTCCTGCATAGTTTTTTTTTTTTTTTTTTAAAGAGCCGTTCCTTCGCCGGCACCACCTTAGCCTCTTGGGCTTATTGTGGATTCTCCTAATGTTCTGACTACAGCCTATTCAGCCAATCCGTTCCCTGTATTAGCTCATACAGGTTCTTTACTGGTTCGTTGTAGAAGTCTTCTGGAGTCATTTGGGGTCTTCCATATAGTTTTTGCCTCCTGTGGTCCAGCGTATAGTTTTACTAATTAAATATTACTCTTGAAATTTATTTCTGATTCATATTAACTGTCACTGTCCATGACCTAAAAATATAAACTAATTTGACATTAGTATGTTGTTTTCCTGTGCACTCGGTTACGGTAGTTTTTGAGTTTATCCATTACAACCATGTACATACATATGTTTACTAGGATGCTACTTAGCTCCTGAGGAGAGCCTTGCAGACTAGTAGTTCCTTTTGAACTATTTTCTGAAGGAATTTTAGGATATCACAGAGGATTCAGTTCAAAATGTTGTTTCAGCCCCTCTTTTTGCTAGGATACCCGCTATTTCAGTTTCTTCAAAATTAAAAAATTTATACTTTTTCATCATACCATCCAGTGGCATTTCCTAGGATTTCTGATTTCTAAAACGCTAGTAGGTGGTTTTTTAATGATTCCCTCTCCACTTAGTCTATCTCTTGTTCTTTCTGCAACACTTTTCACCAACATATGTAGTGGCGTGAAGTTAAAAATCACTTCCATGACCGCCGTTGGTCCTGTAATGCATATATATAGGCTAGTTTTTCAATTCTGGAGAGGTTGTCTTACGTCGTCCTACTACTCTATTGTACTCCCTTACTTCTACTTAGTTCCTTTTTCCCTGAGGAATTTTAGGTAAGATTACTATATTATTCTCGCCTAGTTCATTGAGTTTGCCTAGGCATTCCCACACCATTTTGGAACTGATTACACAACAGCTTTAATGGCTGCTTGACTATCCGATATTATGATAATTTTTTGTCTTCTATATCCTTTGTCAATAGTGAACTGGGCACACTTATGGCGTGACTTTATGCTTGAAAGATACTTGGGGTTTTTCCCAACCTTTCAGAGTGTTTGGTTCCTGGCCCGTACACTCCTATCCCAGTTCCTTCTATTGCTTTTGTGTTCCATTGAATGGCATTCTTTCCAAGTCTGGTAATTGTATTTGGATCCCATTCCTTCTTGTAATTCCGTACCGAATTTCTTTGAAAAGTTACCTTTTCATCATCGTGATTGAAACTCTACGTTATTCCTGTTTATACTATTGGTATTCATTTGTAATTTTAATCACTATATTTTTTAGATCTGAATCCGATTGAAATAGAAGCTCTTCATATTCGAAACGCTTCTTTGGAAGTTTTGAATCTCACATTAGCCGAATGGAAGCATTTACGATCGATGGCTATAACTGATGGAAAAATAAAAAGTGTCAGTGGAGCTTTTTCCAAAATGACAGCAGTATCTTGTCTGAATTTATCTTCGAATGGTATTACAGAATTTCAGAAAAGATCGCTTTGTAATCTATTTAGCTTGAGATTTTTGGATCTGTCACACAATAATTTAACCGAAGTGCCTAATTTTAAATTGGAAGGGCCTATAACTTTAGATATTGTAGGTAAGAATAACAATAGTAATTTTTAAATATTAGTTCTTTTCTTAACCTTAAACTGTTTAATTGTATTAATCGTTTGTTTTCATAGGAAATCCTACCATTTTGTGCCCGAGTGTTAAAGACACGTTTAAAAGAGCAAATATATCATTTAAAAATGAAAATAACACGTATTGTTCATCATCAACGAACTACAGCTGGTTCACCTCGAACTACCACGTACTTCTTTCAGAATTAAGAAGAGTTTATGAGGTAATTTTACAAAAAAATGTAGTTTGAAAAAAAAATATATTAGATTTACTTTTTTTTTAGTTAGAAGACAATTGTATCCCAAATTGCACCTGCAGCATCCTCAGTTTGAATCTCGTTAAAGGATTACCCAGAGTTTTTACAGTCGAAGTGAATTGCTCACATATCAATTTGCTCGCATTACCGAAACGTTTGCCACCTTACACAGTAAAATTAGACGTTTCCAATAATAACGTAAGAATTTTAAACATAAACCAGATAATTTAGATTATAGGTTTGTTTTCTCAAAAAATCTCTGACAAATAGTAGACAGTTTTCAAACTAATGTTAACACGCATGTCTGTTTCTGATCGATCCGGAACAGTTTGTATGAACAGTTGACAATTGAACATATATGGGCTAGCCTAGCAGGTAGGTGATCTGTAGCTAGAAATGGAATATCCTTGGAATATAACCTCAATTAACTACAAATTTTGTTTACGAGTTCTGAATCATCAGATGTCTCAAAATTGTTAAATATAAACTTCTCTTAAATAACGAAAGCCGAGAAAATAAACTCCAACAAACAATCAACACAAATATGGCAAATGAAAAAAGTTATTTGATGTTAAAAAAACACTGTGCATGATCCGGCCATATTACTTGTATAAGATCCGCAAACTGTTTTGACAGTTTGCAGACTATCCACAAAACGTGTGTGAACACAGTACCGCGGATTTCCAATCAATCAGTAATCTTTGTAGGAACGCTTTTGAGGCTTTGCGCCGAATACGGATTGTCAAGGACTGTCTGTGATGCTTGTGAGAACAAACCTAAAATCAAACACTTGAGCAAAATAATTTATTATAGACCAGTCGCTAAAGTTTGCAGCAGACTTCATGAGTTAAGACAGAAAAACTGTCAAACTCTGGTGAGTCGCCGTTAACTAAGTTGATATGATATATTCTGTTAATTAGAGGAAGAAAAAGCATAATACATTATGTGCCAGTACTGGGGAAAGTAGTATAGATAAAGAGGATCACAGTAGATCTGAAAAGGTCGCACTGGAATAGCCAAGAGGCCACATCATAATATCTAATCTAATGGCTATAAGTGAACGTTTTTATGTCAATTATGCCTGAGTATATGTGCGTTGCAGTGCCGGATTAAGCAAGCGCGGGGCTCGTAGCAAATTCAAACTATTCGTGTCAATTTCTCTGAGCAAATCATATTCTATATTCATCAAAGCGAGATAATTCAGACGTTCTTGACTCGTAGTGTTCCTCAACTCATTTTCTATGTTATCACGTTTTTGTGACATCAAATAAATTCAATTGTGTAAGTCAGTACTTTGTACTGCATCATGTATTTTAAATATTTTCATCTCTTCTCGTTCAATGCCCGTACCTATAGTCAATACTTGAGGTTGATTAACGATATTGAGCAAGTATTATAAGCAAGTTACTAGCAAGAAGAATTATAACTGCGGCTGCGTTACTTAAGTCTGGTTAAAACCAATCTTGACCACGCCTTTATGCTTTTATTTTAGGCATTTTTTCTTGAATAACTGTTTTGAAACAGTTTCAAACTGTTTTAAAACGGTCCATTTTCTTGGTCGGTTAATGACGTCAGGAATAAAACTGTTTGTCAACATTTGAAACGTTCTCCAAGACCGTTTTAAGCTGTCAGCAGTGTCACTACTGTCATTTTTGAAATTGTTTGTTGTTTTTATACAAAACAAATAGAATTACCGTTTTTAATTTATTCACTTTTATAGCACCGGTTTGTTTAATTTTTTGTGTTTTGCAATGGAATAAATGGTGAAAATCACTTTGGGTGAATATGAAATAACACTGGATAAATCCACCGCTGTTCATTTAGAGAATTCTAAGATTGAACTAGACAATTTTTTCATTATAAAATTAAATATTATTGCCGATTTTGCTCAAAAATGTTATGCTCAACTTCAACAAGTTCTAGAAAATAATAACATTGTAATATCGAAGCTATACTCAGAGACAAACGTCAACAAAGCGAAACTGGCCTGGCAGATGACATATGAAGAGCTCAACGGAAAAACCGGCCAACCCACTTGATTGTAGTTCTTCAGGAAAACAATTTTAATTCTATTAACCACACAACTTTTTAATTTTTTTTGTATATTCGTTCCAATTAATGTTAAAAGTGTGCTTACTGTGTTCTGAAATAATCATGTTATCACAAAAAATAAGAAAAAAACTGCAGTTATGCAAAAAAACTTTAATTATATTATTACTACAAGTTATTGTACGGAAAAACGAGCTAACCGCAGTCACGAATATTACAAATTACTAAAGGGTTGCTTAGTAAGTTGTTTCGTTGGTCTTTCTGTTTCGTCCGAAGTATCGGTATCCATGTTACTGGTGACTATAAAACAATAATGTTATACAGACACACGATAAAATATTTCCAAAATAAACAAACACCCTTACGCATCGACAGCAACACTAGTATTAGATGGACAATTTATTAGAAAATACGTGTTCGATAACTGCAACTGTGAATTAGCCGATTCTTCCATACAAACGGTGGGGGTTAGCTGATTTATCCATTGACTACAAAATTTAAACATGTTGCCGCTCGGCTGGTTAGTAGTTTTCGACTATTTAATGATGATATATGCATAATCCCAACCAAGAACTTTACGTTGGCGCGAAAAACTCAATATCGAGGGTTAGCCGGTTTTTCCGTTGAGCTCTTCATATAGATACTGATCACGTGACGTTTTAAAATGTCTCATTTTTGCGATCGCCACTTACCATTACGTCACGACGAAACTGTGTCAAAACGGTCTTTGAAACTGTTTCGTCAAGAAAAAATACCTTTTATATCGACAGTATTCATTAACTACTCTTAACCTAGAAATGTACGCACCACTAAAAATTGGTCACGAATAGAATATAGAATAACTCATCTTATTATAAGAATAATAATTTACGTCTGCTCATCAGTGTTTGGGAACATGTAACGTCACATCGGTTATGTGACAAGTATTACCGTTTAGGCGCGAAATTTAATTTTCAACACTTGTCATATTACTTTACGGCTATATTCGGTACTAATGCACGATTTAAAACATTTTTATCAACAATGTAATGATTTTTCCAGATAACATCTCTAAAGGAATTGAGTGATCCCTCTTACAGATTTTTAACGGATTTCAATGCTGATAATAATCAAATAATGTCTCTAGAACCTTTGGAAGGAACGCCATTCCGACGTATTTTAGAAGTGTTGAGTCTAAGGAATAACAAAATAAAATACGTAAGTTTATTGTTTTGTTCCAATCTATAAATGTAATTTATTTATTATAGAGGTTACAGTATAGTAGTTCAATTAAAAAACATTTTAAATCAAAACAAACACATGGAGAAAATATTTAAATGAGATAAGTTTCGATAGCTCTTATTATTGTTAAAATATTAACAACTATACTTTTTTCGTCATCAAGAGAAAGTATTATAACCTTATTATGTATGCAACAGAGATGGTCTAAAAGAAATCAGTATATTTTAGTTTTTACAATGAGGCGATAATAAATATATTTTAGTTTATAATTGACGCTCAGTATATAACATTAGTCGACCCTATTTATAATTGCCGGGAAAGTGGCCATTAAATAGTTATATACTTAACAAAATTACAATTTTAAACATTTGTATGGATTGATAATCATAAAATATAGGACCTTCAACGTGATTAACTCTAAAATAATAGAAATAAATATATAGCAAACGAAATGTTATTATAACTTGTTAGCACTTTCTGTACCTTAGTTCACAGTATGACTTCCCATTCAATAAGTACTTGATAACACGTGCACATTTTTTCTCCTGGCTATTTTCATGCATGATAATATTATATCTAATGCACTTATAAAGATTATGGTAATTATTGTTTGAAGAAGTTACCATTAACGTTATTTTATTTGCTTTTCCAATTTACACGTTTCTATAAATATTAGATCAAGAGTTTTAATCAACAGACATACATACAGGTATTGAATTAAATTTTAACTATCTATCTAAATGATGATTTTGTTTCTCTTATCATTATGCCTTCTCAGGCGTCGGTTTGGAGTTCTTCCTGTACCCATTTTTTCCATTATTTTCTGTCCCTGGCCAACGCCTTCATCTCTCCAATGTTTTTCCTTTGTTCTTTCCAATTTTATTCTATCTGGTCAATCAATTTCCTTCTGGGTCTTCCTCTTTGTCTTTTTCTTGATATCCCCATTTCCATAACTTTTCTCGCAATTTCATCTTGCTTCATTGTTACTAGGTGGCCAAACCAGTTTAATTGTTTCTTTTTAATCTTTGATATTATTGGATCTTGATTAGTCATGCTTCTGATTTCTTGGTTCTGTACTTTGTCCCATTTCGTTTTACCTGCTATGTTCCTTAAATGTTTCATTTTCATTGCATTTATTTTTGTTTCCTGTTTTTTCTGGAGTACCCAGGCATAAGTTATAGTTGGTACTGTCATTTTGTTGTAGATTTCCAGCTTTGTGTCCATATCAATGTGTTTATTGCTTAATAATGTTCGATTTAAGGAATAATATAATCTTGTTGAATTATTTGCTCTGTTATTAAGTTCTGCATCTATTTAATCGATCATTTGTCGCTAAGCTAAACTATCCAGGCCAAAATTCAGCAAATTCAACAGTTTCAAATATTTCTAGTTTGGTCGACAAGTTGAAAAACGTGAAAAATAGAGATAAAGCTCATAAAAATATGAGCGATAGGTATGACCTCTAGAAAATGTTTTTGGAGGATTTAACCACACGTAAAAAATTGCGATTATTATAAACAAAATAAAAGGTGAAAAAGATAAGGTATTTGGTTTTTTGTTAAAACTTAAAAACTGTTAATATTTAAGACATTTGAACAGAAGATCCTTAAAGATGAGGAAATTTCCAAAAAAAAGTATTTACTCTATCGGTAGTCTATATCCATATATTATACTTCCTAGGTTGTTACTCTTTCTAATGTTTTGTGATTACATTACAATTCCTTGTAATTACTTCCCTCTCGCTGTTTTTCATTCACTATCATTACTTTGGTTTTTATTTCATAAGAGTAAATCCGGGATTCATCACCACTAACAACACTGTATATATTTTTTGAGTTTAAACCAGTTTAGAGTTTTTTTGACACCAATAGACTCTTATTGCTTTTTGTTCATCCGTCTACAGATGCGGCATCCAACGACAAACAATTTTTTTTACAGATAATTCTTCATGTAAACTTTTTTGAATTGTGGTCTTTGAAATGCCCAATTTTACGATATTTTTAGATCAGCTTTTGTACAGTATCGACGTTTTCCGGAATGACTGCCGTTGTTGAAGCGTCGCTAAGATTAATCCGTTCATACCAACGAGAAATTGTCTAAGTTAAACCACCGGTTCGTCTCCCTTGACAAATTTTTCCTTTGATTAGGCATATGCAGATTCATTTTAAGCCGTATGCAAAGTTACAGCTTGCTATTTTTTGTTTCTTCATATTCATCAACTTATTTTATTATAGATCGATCCATACCTGGTGGAAGTTTATTATCGCTCTTCAAAAAACATGCGAGCATTCAATTTGGGATTGAACAAATTAACCTGCGATTGTGCAACAATAACAGATTTCAAAGTAAGATAAACTCACTTTATGCTACTTTGAAAATTTCATTTAAATTAATTTTAGATGTGGTTAGAGACACAGATCAATTTAATAGTAGATTACAAAGAAATAAAATGCGAGGATACCGATATTAGCATCATAGATCTAGATCCATCGAAATACTGCCACAGTCCCGAAGATTGGACCGTTTACATTTATTGGATAATTGCCGCCGAAGTGTTCTTATTAATTAGTCTCGTTGCCAAAGTGACCTATGATTACTGGGTTTTTAAAACGGCAGGTTATTTACCGTGGCCGGCTAGTAAAATGCCCAGATTGCCTTGCGATTGGCTGTGCGAATAAAATTTTATGTGGATATCTTTTAGATATGGTTGTGAGATGTGATATTTATATTATAATGAGAAAAAAAAACAGTGAAGTACAAAACATGTATCTGTTTCAATGTTATCAATTATTGACCGACAGGTATGGCAACTTTTTTTAAAAATTAACGATTCATCAATTCATTCACCTGTATGTCTTCGATTAGATTAGATTAGAAATGGAGTGGCTCTTTGGCCCATCCCACTGCGACCTTTGCAGATCTATTGAGGTGCTCCCTATCCTTAGAGCTCGATATCTAGCTTTATTCTTTTTGTTAGACCTATTAGCCTGGATACCGCCTCCCTTGCGTAACCGCACCCTTACTAGGCTTTCGCACTCACAAAGTATGTGCTCCGATGTCTTCGATTAACAATATAAAGCGATTTTTAGCGGCTTATCGATCACCCGGAGGTTATTTGAAACAGTAGGCGGTTGTTCATTTAATGGTTGTAATAAATATTTATGATATGTGTCGTAAAGATTCATATTATAAAATGAGATGGGAAATTTGTCAAACGAGGCCGTTAGGCCGAGTTTTATAACCCATTGAATATCGTAATATGAGTTTACGATACGAATATACGAATATTCCTGAATTTAATGATATTAGAATCATGTAACAAGCAAGCGTTGCGCTCATTGTTGATTTATTTTGCGAACTGTCAATTTTGACACGTTCACTTCAGTTTGGTATAATTGGATCGACATGAGTTCCGACTATGAAAGTGTGCATTCTGATATAGAACTTGCTGCAAATAACGCAATACCTACCTAGTACCCTCCAAATCCCGCAATAGATACGAAAAACTTCATACTATCAACTTTGACACGTTCTTTTCAATTAATTTTTTATCTCATTACGAAACTCATATCAGTATCGTAATGTTTGATATTACATATTGGTAGTAGGTAAATACCTTTACCCACCTCAAGAACATCTGTGATCCTTTATAATTCATTCACCATTCGGAATTTCTACAGATCCATTATTATACCCACGACAAATATACTCAAACCAATATAACCTCACATCTGTTCCACAACAAGAGTAGAGGGTTAGAACCACTCTTGACCAAGGTAACTGAAACAATTACCACGGTCTCTGATTTGACATTTTAGTAGTTAATGTTTTGGTTGAAAAATTTGGGTTTTAATCAGCTACGAGAGAGAAACATACACAATCACAGAAACAGAGTTGTTGAGTTGATTAGAATAGACACTAGTACTTTTGTGTCAAATATAAGAAGTAAAACATCCAAACTATAAAGCTCTCTATACTTTTCGAATACAACATGGTAAAGACGATCAAAATATTTAAGAAATACCAAAAATTGGACCTAGAACAGCTTTATGTACCTTCACCTGTCATTTGTTGGGTCGGCTGCATTTGCCTTGTATTAAATTTCTCCATTCTTATGTCTTTTAAATTATTTTGAGAAGCTGTAGCCAATAGATGTATCTTGTACCAAGTTGCCTAAGAAGAGTGACTTTCCGATTATCTGGAATTGTATTAAGTACAATTTGCCTTTCTTTTCTAGCAGTTTTGGGGTGAATGGTGTACCCATTTCAGTCCGATAATTCAGTTAATATATTTCTTATATTTGGTCCATAATTAAATTAAGTAAGGAGGGAACTGATTTAGATATCTGACTCATCGTTAGCATATTGCTCTGGGAAAAAACCATAGAGATACTACAGATAGAGGCAACAAGCCATAGGTCGCTGTGTAAGTGGATAGGTCCGTCTGAACTCCGGTGAGATAGAAAAAGACAGACGATCAGAAGTTTTTCCGTCTTTGTCGGTGTATATATAGCATGCACGCTATTAGAGAAAGATATCCTAAACCTCCGAATTCCTATCTCTCTCTTACGCGCTGACGGGTTCCGAGCTGGCTTGTTGCCTCTATCTGTAGTATCTCTATGTGAAAAACTCATAGCAGAAGCGGACCAGCTGGCCCTGGGTGTCGAGTCAAGTATAATTAAACAAATATTCTCTTTCCCAGCATCTTTCAAGTACTAATGTTGTGTGCATAACATCATTGATATTATTTCATTCGGAAAACTAAGAATCTTGTATTGGATATTTTCTGCGATCGTGTGGAAAGATCTATTTTTATTGGCTACTGGTTCTATTTCTGAGAAGATTTTGTGTTCAGTTTGTAAAGAAAATACTCGGTAAGTTTTCGTATATTATTTGTTCGTTTTTTTATTAAATGTTGCCAAACCTAGGTGATTTGAAACATGAAAAAATGTATCTACTTTTTTATAGAGATTCTTTGAAATAATCAGGTATTGTATAATTCAAATTTTCTATACATTGATAATCAGAAAAAATATATTAGAAGAGCTTTAGTTAAATGATTTGTATTACTTTTATGGAACGGATTTTTGGAATGTGATAACATTATGTAACAAGCAAACTGATAATCTTATTGAAAAATTCCATTTTCTTTTCAAATAGTCTCTATTCAACAAAAGGAATATGCCAATTTATATAGCTAAAGACAAGATAAAAGCGAACTTTTTATAGGCTACCTGCTGGGGATGGTCCGTAGAGATTTACTGAGTTGTACTGACATGTTCGAACAACGTTGAATTTTAAATTCCCTCGGCCTTTTAACGCTGACAAAATAAATATTCTTCAGATAAAAAAGATTTTATTAGACGTATTTACAGGATTTTAGAATTCTGTACGTTCCAATAAAATAATGGAACCCTTTTTAGGGATTCAAATTAAGAAGCGCTGGGTTGGGAACAACTAAACTACTTTGCTGTACATTGTTTTACAATCTTACTTTCTTTGACCTATGAGTTTATTGCTGAACATCAGTTTAGACGTTGCCTTTGGCTTTTTCATTATACTCGTTGTTCTATAAGTATTGTTATTTTCAATTAAACCCATAAGGATTGTTAGTGTGATTCATTATTGGAATTTATTTTAAAGTTATTCATTAATATGGACGTTTATGGAAGCGTCAGCGACCCGCCTTATTTTCAATGAAACCCCTAAGGATTGTTAGTGCGATTCATAATCAAAATTTGTTTTGAAGTTTATTCATTCGATTGGGTAGTGCTCATCAGCCCAGCCACTTGAACTGAATCTTTGTACCATTTCCCATGTTATATACTTCCATTCCAGAAGCTTTGTGTCTTCTATGTAGGCCACTAATTTGACTGAAGGGATTTTCAGTAGTTGTAATGGTTGTATCATTTCCTCTCCAAAGTGCTTCCGTCTGAGACCATGTAAGTTCTCGCAGAAGCAGAGCATGTGTTTCACCATAGAGTTCACATTTCCTGCACATAGGTTCACTAACTTTGCCCATTTTGAGCAGATGCTTCCTCAAGGTCCAGTGTCCAGTCACCAGGTCGGTAACTGTCTTCAAATGTCTCTTACTCAGTTTCAATAGCCTGGTTGAGAGATCCTTGTCTACCTTGTATGGAGGTGCCCTTGTGTCGACCTCCATTTGAGTTGGTGTCATTGAGATACTACACATGTAAGAGAGAGATAAAAAGTCAGGGATTCAAGCTTCAGGGATTCAAGCTGTCTTTCTTTAATGGCGTGTATACTGTAGACACAAACAAAGACAGAAAAACCTCTGATCGTCTGCCACTTTCTCTTTCACCGGACTTCATACGGACATTCCCACTTTCACAGCGGCCTATGACTTGTTGCCTCTATCTGTAATATCTCTAAGGTTGGTGTTCCCTATCTAGCCAGTTCCCGATTTCCCAATCTTTTGTGATTCCACAAAACGGTTCTGGACCTATGAAGTCTCCTTTAGAACCTTCTTTAGGTAACTAGTCAGCCATTTCATTACCTGCAATCCCTTCATGTACCCATATTAGAGACACTTTGTTGTCACTTGCCAGTCTGTTGAGGGATTCTTTATAGTTTAGTGTTTTTAAGTTATTCGTTATTCTTTAGAATACAAAACAATAATATGGAGGTAATCTTAAAACTGTGTTTCCATTTATAGTTTTTCTTGTACACAGTACCTGTAATTAATAGAACCTTGTAATGTTCTTTGACTATGAACAACTTCTACAGACATTTAGTACGAATTTGTTAAGTGCATGGAGTTCAAATTTCGTCGTTAACGTTTTAGGGACTTATAAACAGTCAAATTCATTCCCCTTTTTTTGAAATTGGATATACAAATCCATTTGTCTCTAGATTGAAACACATTTAAGGTGAATTTCCACAGATCCGTCATCCGACGATACGATCATCCGAAAGTTCTGTGATTGGTGGAAAAATTCAAAATTGACAAGACGCGAAATATTTGTCCGAAAGTTTTAACTTACGTCCGTTATCGGATAAAGTTGAAAAATGTTCAACTTTTATCCGTCATCGGATCTGATTTAACTTAACTTTTTCATGATCTGCCATTTTTGTGGTATACGATTTAATTATGAATAATAATAATTATAATAAAAGACGATTAAAAGCAACGAACAGTTCGCTGTTAATTTCAATTGTGTTGAGAAATAGGAGGAAGAAAAGAAATCCACCAAGATTTTGGATTAGAGATATTTACAAAAAAAGAATATCTTAAATAAACTAATTTATTGTTTATGACCAAACTCAAACAACAAACCAGTAAGGTTAAATTTAAAATTACAAAAAACTCTCGACAATGACTTATATGCTGTCACTTCTCATTCACGTTACCAAACTTAAAAGTGATATGTTACTAAAACGTACGATTGTTTCCAATCAATGAAAATTGGCACATGCATTCATCCGATACGACGTGATTCGACTTATAATCGGACATCGTATGACGGATCTGTGGAAATTCACCTTAATTCTATATTTTTGTATCATTTGTCCAATACTATTGTATATTATTTTGCGCCAACTCCTTCACTATGTTCTTTGCTAAATGTATTTAAAATGTCTCCCGCTTACAGAATCTCACTTCAACGGTTTTGTACACATCACACATCAAGTATCACTAACAACAATTCCAAGATTATTATATATCCTTAACATGATGTTTACCATTATTGTGGGTAACAATTTAATTTTATAATATCCTGAAAAGTAGTCTCATGAAAGTTCTGCTTTTATATTGTTAATAAACAAAGTAATTTATAACATATAAAACAACGCTTCTTTTCATATACAACGACAAAAATAGTTAGTTTTATACAAAGTATTTTATATTATGCTATTTGTATTCGATAAGGATTTCCATCAATTGTCTTTCAAATTAGATGTATAATAAAAAAGATTATTTCAAGTTTTAAACATACTATACTTATACAGGACACATTTGGAGGTGTCAAAAGGAATACGCACAAAATGTATATTATACTTAAACATTTATAATTATTTTATATTTCTCATTGTTTTTAACATTCGAAGGAAAGTTTTTTTGCTGCTTTATCCACTCAAAACCGTTGTTCGTAATTGCGGTATTATTTCTTTCAAAGAAAAAAACATTTGACGACTTTATTGGTGGAAAAATTATAAAAAAAAATTAATACAGCATATTGTTGTTAGTTAGTTGGTGGTGAATGATTAAAATTTATTTATTCTCAAGCTGCTTAAAATTAAATTAAGTAAACTCGATTGTATTGTTATTTTGCTCACTTGTTGATTTTAACAATTGCCTATATAACGCCACCTCGACTGAAAATATTATATCATGTTAAGTTAAGTATTTAATTTTTTTTATTTGGAAAGAGTCGTAAAGTACACTCTGTATCAAGCAATTAACATGCAGCACAGAGTAGACCAATGTGCCAAACAAGACATGCGTCGTGCTTGACATAGATTTCAAGTACGTGCGGGCTTTGCATAAATAAGAATGTCTTCTATGCAGGAAACAAACACAAAACTGTGCTTTGCATCATGCGCTCCCCGGATATCCCATAAATTTCGTGCACAGAGTCGTTTGTACTGCCCTGCGTAGGTTACGTCGCATGTGTCAATGTGCACCTTGCCTTTATCAACGACTTAAGAAAACAGAATAGATAATTGTTGTAAATAACCCCCCCAGACCTGATCTCAATTTTGTCCAGTGATAACAATGAACATTTTATTTAATAATGTTAATAATCAATTCTGACGTATCAATTTAAGGATTGAAAGTAAGAGACTGCTTTTAGGTTGGTAAATGTGGAATTTTTTCAAAAATTTTCCCCATCAGAAGCTGATCTATTTAACCACACTTATTATTCTCAGATTTTACTGAACCTGTTTTAATAGTTTTAAAACAACCATTAATAGTTTTGTTATTGTTTTTGTAGTAAATAAAAATTACAACTGTCAATGTCAAAAATTACTGTCATTCACGGAACAGACTTTTCATCTGAAGGTATTGTGTCTTTATTTTCAATCCACTACAGTCACAGCTTCTTCATTATATCTCAACTGCTCTTTATGTTATTGTTAAAGTAGTTTTTGGTTAAATAATAAGATGTCTGGTGCAAAGCTTTATTAAAAATATTTTATTGTAGTGTTTATTTATACATGCGTATTTGCTCAGTACTTTGTTAATAATATAACAGTCTGCAGGTTGTGCTAAACGAAAATGTATCTATATTATGTACAAGTTTTTACAGGGTTAATAAAAATACAATTTATTTATCACAAGTGTTTTATTTACTTTTTAACCAAATTAAAGAATTGTTTTATTTATAATGACACACCAGTTGCCTTGATCATAATAACTTTTAACGACTTCAACATTTTTAATGTACTTACACAAGTTTTCTAATTCACTTTCAACAAAAACATGATAAAACCTTAGGAAAGTTTGCGCACTTTCTTTATTACTCTTTAGTTTCCATGGTACTAATAAATCATCATGTTTAAACTGAGTCCTATTCACATGAATCGGCAACGAAACTTTATCAGATACTTGCAATTCTTCATTATTATTTTCTGTCATAACATTAGAGTTTTCTTTGCGATTTTTTCTGTCTTGCTTTATATAAGTTGATTTTTCTTTGTCTTTGCATTGATCTTTTGCCCAAACGTAAATTAAAGCTTTACCTCCGGGTTTTAAAATTCGTACTATTTCTTCTACAGCATTAATACGCCTTTCCTGAAAAACATTAAACAATACATCTGATGCATAAATACTCACAATAATATTATTATAATGCGAATTTTTAATAAATTCCCACTTTTCCTTACATTTAAAGTGAAACATAACAAAAGAAGTGATTTATATTTAAGGTAGTTGCCATATCAATGAAAAGTTTTGGTTCATATCAATGATAGAGGGGCTTGTAGCATTATGCACCATAATAGACATCATACTCATGTACCAGGTGGCCAACTAATAACGGCCGTCGGCCATATCTCAGGAGTGGATTATAGCACAGGTTCGGGAAACAATTGTGGCCTCGAGAAACGCCTGGAAATTATTTTCAGAATTGTAGGTCCACCGCTAGAGGACGTATTTGACAGCTAAAATTTTAAAATGCAAATTTTTTAAAAATTCACTCATTTAAGGAGCATATTAAATATTATAATCAGATTCCTACACAAATTCTGCATATTTTTAATAGGACAATGTTAAGTCTATCTCTTCAAATAAGGGGTGGGGGAGAGTGGGAACTTTGTTACGAAAAAACGCATGTAATTCCGGTTCTGCTGGATCGATTTTAATAAACTTGATGTTGTTTGAAAGAGCTTTTGTTGAACAATCAAAAATTTGTAAATATGAAGCAATCTGCAAAACACTGCAAACCGCAAGGCGATATCTCTTTTCTATCCTGAGATATCGTAAGAAACTGGTAAATGGCGGAAATTGTTCTTCCAACGTCTAGATGGCTGGTTCACGTTAACAGAAATTATTAAATTTAGCCTGAATGAAAAGATCTTACATTGGTCTGCAGTAATTTAAACTATTATCATACTAATGTTATGGTTGCCACTAGATTACCTAAATGTAATGCTGTCGCTACTAACAATGGGAACGAATTTTAAAATAATGTGATAAATCAAACAATTGGAACCTTTAATAAATAACTACGTAATTAGTGCCGCCCTAGATGTTCGAAATGTCGTCCATCATTTTCAATGCATGAAATCAATCGTTGACGGGTGGAGAAAACAGAAGCTTCAATTTCTTCCCTTGAAATACTTCGTATTGTCTGTCGTATTCTTTCAACCGTGTCAGCTCTTGTTGCGGGTCTATCGGCATAAACGAGATCTTTTTTCGTCCCCACAAATAAAAATCTAAACAAGTTAGGTCTGGAGACCTCGGTGGGCAAATAAATGAACTTCCACTTCCTATCCACCTTCCAGGTATGATTAATCTAAGAAATTCCGAACATCTCTAGAATAATGTGCCGGGCCAATGTAAGATCTTTTCATTCAGGCTAAATTTAATAATCTCTGTTAACGCGAACCAGCCTTCTAGACGTTGGAAGAACAATTTCCGCCATTTACCAGTTTCTTACGATATCTCAGGATAGAAAAGTGTTTTATTACTAATTTAGTCTACTTTTTAAAGATCTACTTCAATTTGTATGTTTCTATTTAAAATTGTTGCGAGAAAACACAATATTTAAAAAAAATAAAACAGCCCCCTCTAGCATTTAAGTTATTAATCAGATTGCTTCATATTTACAAATTTTCGATTGTTCAACAAAAGCTCTTTCAAACAACATCAAGTTTATTAAAATCGGTCAAACAGAACCGGAATTACCGGCGTTTATTCGTAACAAGATTACCACTCTTCCCCGCCCCTTATTTGAAGAGATTGTCGTATTAAAAATATGCAGAATTTGTCGAGGAATCTGATTATAATATTTAATATGCTCCTTAATTGACTGGATTTTAAAAAAATTTGCATTTTAAAATTTCAACTGTCAAATACGCCCTCTAGCGGTGGACTTACAATTCTGAAAATAATTTCCAGGCGTTTCTCGAGGCCACTTTTGTTATAAATTTTTTTTCCCGAGCCTGTGCTATAATCAATTCCTGACATAATGGCCGGCGGCCGTTCTTAGTTGGCCACCCGGTACATCTACACAAATACTATTAACAGTTTTCAAAAGTTGCAATGCAGTAACATTGCTTGTTGTTACTTTATGTATGTTTGAATTCATCCTATTACTGAGCAAGTGGCCTTGTAGTATAAATTGAATATTGTTTATCCGATTTAAAAATACACAACATTCATAATTTATAAATGGTTATACCTACCTCATTTGCCAAATGATGAATTACTGCAATACTAATAACACCATCTACAGAATTATCTCTAAGAGGTAAATTTAAACAACTGGTAATAAAAGATTCAAAACCTCTTTTTTTGCAGATATCGATTAAATTAAAACTTGTGTCACAACCTATCTGTAAGCAAAAATAAATCGAAATATACATTGTTTCCGAAAATATCACATGTTAGATCAATTATGTTTCAAAAAACATTAGTTTCTGCTAGATTGACCATTGTAGGGGGGCTCTTAGCGACTTATGCTTCTGACATAAGTCATCAGTGACAAGTAGAATGCAAATTTTGAGCCAAGGGTACTAATATTTTTTATTTTTGAATCGCCTTTGCAGAGGCTTAAAGCAAAATCCTTGCATCTGGTGATATAAGCATCAAATTATGGAAGATTATTCATTAACTAAATTTTTTGATACATTTTAGGAAATTGTAAAATGCATGGTTTGATAAATTAATGTACAAAGTACATAATGGGATGAATAAAAATGTTTGTGGTAAAAATGGAATTGGTGTTCAGTTAGACTACAAACTAACATGGTTTTTTTGTTGTCACATACTTACATCAAAAATTTTATTATTCTTTCCTAAATATTTACCATTTCCACAACCAACATCTATTAAAACGGACCCATTGTCAAATGATTCTAAAAATTGTACCACATTGGGCCAAGGTTTGTGCCTGGTATCATCAAAATGTTCAGCTATATTTTCATAAACTTTATGCACATGTTCTTTTTCTAATTGAGATGCATCATTGTTTTGTATGTTACTGGATTTTTCTACAAATGAATCACATTTTGATTTGTATTTGCATGTGCAAGAACTATGTAAGACTTTTCTAAAGGTAAAAGAAGTTCTCATGCCTCTTTCCGAAGTAGTAAAACCATTTTCAGTAGGGACTATGTCAAATTTTCTTGGTGTTATACCATGTGTCCAATCATACCTACATTCACCAGACATTATTGCTAAAGATCTCCGAGGTAATAGGATACAAATATGTTGATCATCTTTCTTAAATTCCATTACTACAGACGATCCTAGGGAAAGAGACACAATAGGGTCTTCAAATGCACTATGTGTATCAACATGATGTGGAATCCCTTGTCCTGGAAGATAATGATTGACAGTTAGTTGATCTGGCATAAAATTTTTATATTCTGTATTTTTCAAGCGTTCCCACAAATGGCATTCTTCTGGAATATGATGTGGCAATGGTTTGTTTTTATCAACATTGTTTATATCATATCGAAATTCATATCCAAAGTGTTTAACTTGTCTATGTCTCATTTGGCTACCAGTATTTGAATCAAAGTTACATAATTTTAATAAAACTTGTTCCTCTTCTGAAGTCACAAAATTATTTAAAACTACTAAACCTGGTACAGTTCCATGCCACATGTTTTTTAAATGTAATTCTGGTAATTTCTCTGAATACAATAAGTAAATTGGTTTTGAATATTGAGCAATATTAAGAGTGCCATTGTAATTATTATAAGCTTTCACTGCAGACACTTCATCTTTGTACTGAACAAAACAGCAAGATTTTCCAGGAATCAGTAGAATATTTTCCAATGCTCCATATTTTGAGAAATATTCAAACACTGTTTCTTCTGTTAGTCCATTTATTAGGCCTGCATTTGCAATAACTAATATCTGAAATTGAAAAGATTCAGTGCAGAAATTATCTATAGGTTTTCAAGGTTTCTGGGATAATCTTGAGCTTTACTATTCTACCTCTATAGGGCATGTCCACCAATTGACAAGTTTACAATAATGACAGTTGTCCTGAGGATAATCAATTTGCATAGATTTTAAATTTGTAATTTAGTTGTTTAGTATTGATTTAATGATCCTTTTCATTATAACAGTCAGATATAGCTTTTCAAATACCTAAGCAAATAAAACAATGTTCACGAAAGCACCAATTCAAAATTAAATTAACTCAAATACAATCACAATAACCGTGTTGTGCAAAGAAGGCTTATTTAGCATCAGATTTATCAGGCCATGATGTCATGTGGACTTGCCCTATTGCCAATTTATTTTCTAAACTTCACTACTGAACTACACTACCACTACATTAACACTTTCATTTTTCATGATCTGACACATGTTTCAATAACCATTCTATCTTTCTTCAGACACTGAAGATGTCAGATTGGCTTCGGTTTCTAAGGAACGAAACGTTGAATTAAGAATATATAAAATATTGTGGTTCTATTTCCTTGAAAATTAACAAAAATAATAATGAATACAACACAAGGAAAATACAGAAGATAAAAATATACTAACCTTACTAACTTGATTTATGGAGCACTGTACACTAACTTCCTGAAACACAATGCGTAAAAGTTTTCTCAACTTCTTTTCAATTTTTTTTAATTTCCCAGCACTTAAACTATCGTTTTCCATTTGATTTTTCGCTAAATTTACAAGAAAACTAACTTCTATTTGTAACCATTCAAACTCTAACCTATGTTTTTAGTTTTTATTCTTCTTTTTTACGACACCTACCGTTAAACTTTTATAACCCATGAATGGGGAAAATCTTAGACAAGGAAGCTTTCCTAATCTAAGGGGAAAATAAACCAAATTTCCATTAGAGTAGGTACGTGTATTATGAGCAAAATATTAAATATCATTTTTTTTTTATTTCTAGAAGAGTTTCGTGAAGTTTCTTGTATCAGAATACTTATTTAGACTTTAATAATGACCAACAAGGGCAAACGGAATATTGCTCTGTGCCGCAATAGCTAGTAGGTAATTAGGTAGCTTCCTAAACATACCTATTCAAAATTATGCAAAGTGTGACAAAATATTTTAAAAATCGGGAAACCTATTTCCAAATACATGTCACTGTGTAGCAGACAGTGCTTAGAAACAGATTATAAAGGTAATTTCACTCATTTTAATAAAATATTTTGATGTTGTGTTATTTAATGCTTTAAATACCTGTTCGCCTAGGAAGCACCATCGGTCGATTTATGTCACCAATGTACTTAAAAATGTCCGCCAAACTAATTTTAACTAGCACCATCTTTCACAAAACACTTTTATCGCTCAAAATTCTAAATTGAATCAAAATGTAACGAGGCAAACAAAAATGGATTATAATTGTTGTTTTCCCCATTCCACTGACAGCTTTGACATATACCTACTGTAGCGTCCACTAACGGAAAAATTTCCGCGATTACAATATGAGAGCGTCTTTCACAAAGTATATTATACACACATGTTGACACCCTTGTTGACAGGGTGGAACAGGGAAAGGTTTGCAATTATCGGAATAAATTTTAAAACCCCATAGACGAAACTTATGTAATAACTGATGTATAAGTTTAGAAAACATCGTCTTCCGTCAAAATTCCACGACGAACCTATTCTTATCGTCCACCAACATCCCCCTTCCCAAAGTAAATCCGCAAATTTTATTATTTTTAAAGATATTCGCAAGGATGATATAGCAAATACTAAAATATTAATAGATGTCAAAGATAAAAAAGTTTGTGGTTTAATTTCCAAAAAAATTTAAAAAAAGAGAAAAATGAATACACCTCAAGGAACATACAGAAGATATCAAAGATAATAGTTAAATTCTTCTTCTTTGGTCGTCGGGAGGATGTACAATGGGTCACATGTGGCCTATATAAGTGCTGAGAGCCTTCACCCCCCCCTACTCTACAGTACAGACAGAGATAGTTAAATGCTACTATAATAAACTATGAAATAATAGTATATTATTAAACGAGCAATTTATGATAGCCATTATTCACGCAGGGTGACGTTTGCGTCCCGAGCCGAAGGCGAGGGGCGCAAGTCACCCGAGTGGATAATGGCCATAAATTGCGAGTAGTATACTATACTTTGTCCACGACCCTTGATTTATTTATTAAATAAAAGTTAAGTAAATAGTGCGAGTGTAGAACGGAAAGTTTTTATTGAACATCATTACATATTATTGGGTATTGAAACTAAATATGCAGCTCCTAGGTCTTTGACGTACTCGGTTTTCATTAAATACATTTCATTCGCCCGAGAAGCACCCATAATTCCCATGATTAATAATACTACCTAAAAAAAGTATAAGTTTTAAATAAATTCTAACCTTGGAGCATATATTTGTTCACCTTTGTTAATAGATATTTTGTATCACAAGCTTCATTTAAAAATTTGTTCACCTCTTCTGGTGTAAAGGTTGCAGCTTTTTTTGCTTGAAATCCTCCAGATTTTCTCTTTAACAGGGTCCCTAGTTTTCAGTATTTACAGAATTATTGATAATTAATGTACTTCTTAACATAGAATAGGTTGTCCATAAGGTCGAAGCTTTATATTTGGCAGAAAGTTCACTAAAATATACCAATAACACTGATTCGGAAAACGAATTTATGCCTTTACTAATCCTCCAGTTCATAAAGCTATGATATGTAGACATATATCTTTTGATTTTTCTGGCAGCAGTCCTATGGTGGTTAATTTCGCCGCTTCTTTTATTTCAGTTGGTGTACAAGAAAGTTCATTTTCACTATCCGATTTCATCGTTGCAGTATTAAAACTATCGGCAAGTTCGTAACAATTTGGTATTTATTTGATACCTATTGTTGACAACCACAGCACACTGTGATTCTAACCTCAAAATTAATAAATATCTGGAGTAGGTACACGAAATAATTTGACATATATAGAGATGGGCGATACTGTATAAAGTATCAATACACCGTACCGTTATAAATATATTGTTGTAAAACCCAGACGTTAAAAAATATGTTCACCTCGAACAATTTAAAAATATTCATAAATGCTTGTTGCCTAAAGTGCTAGCAGATCAAGGACATAATTTTATTGAAGCATTTAAAACTGATTTAGACTAACCAAAGTCAAAACGTATTATTTCGGAATGGCTACACGACGTGAATACCGCATATTTAAAAATATAGAAATTTAAAGGAAGTAACTATATATAATGAATGAACCACAAAAATTAGCAGAATTGAATATTTCAAGTTAAAAAACTTAACAAGTCGGTTGGCACGTTACCGATTGTTATTTTTGAAAACTTCCATGATGGTGAATAGTAGAGTAGATTCACAATTAATACACAAAGCTAAAGTATTAGTATTTATTGTCTTTTTATTTACAATATAATAATTAGCACACCATCAATATTTATAATAGTTATTGATACATGTAATATTTTTACTACATGTGATGTGTTTTCACCTGTAAGTGGTTTGTAAAATCAGTAAAAGTTCTACTCTAATATATAATAGAAGTAATAAGTTTATCTAACAATTTGCTGCCTACCTACGATTCACATACCATTACAAAGTACTTTTCTTGAAATTTAAGTGCAAGATAAATGGAACAAACTGTAATACAACACCAAATATGACGTTAGATATAATTTTTATACATTTGTCAACTTGAACACGACAAAAGTCTACACTATTAAGCCGGCTACAGCTTTGGCCAGTGTTTTCGAGATGAACGAGTTTCTTTAATATGGTGAAATTTCCGCTTCCTATGCGAACCCTGGAAAGCACAAACGTTGGTTTTGCTTTGCCATTATGTTTTGCTGAAAATGACGGACATGCCATTTCCAACTACAGCCGACTTTACAGTAACATGTGGTTGGTTGACTACTAGGAATGATCACCGATTTTTTTTCAATTTGAGGCTCAAATATTATCTGAAATTTCTTGCTTATTAATATGAATAAATTTTCTTATTTTTAAAATTAACCCAAACGTCATATATAGTTTTTGTTTACAGAATTTCATATGTAAAATTTAAAGGCTAAGTAAGTTTTAACAATAACAGTCACTACATTTTTAGAATCCATCCCGCATTTCTATAATACCACGTTACAGGTCAGCTGGCCCCTGTTCTTTCAGTCTTATTATTACGTCACCTTGTAACAGATTGTTGCATATTTGAGCGATGTTGAATTTTTCATGCATAATATCTCATTAGTAGCGAATTAAAATAGTATTTCACAAAAAACCGATTGGAAATGTGAAGTCGTTAGAAAATTAACCTTATTGAACTGCAATAACTGTAATTACACATATAGATACACGAATTTATTCCCATCGTGCAAAAATTAGTTTGGTTATGATCTTATAACATTTGACAATTTTTGGTTGATTATGATTGTTTGGAAGACACATCGAAGAAATTTGGTAAAAATGTTACCTAATCTTACATTCAGTATTTATGTGAAATTGTAATAACAATTAGATCATTTGGCACGTATTAAGGCTTTATAGGTGATTCCGGAATCACGGTTAATTCAAATTGATTGTATTATTAAAAAAACAATGCATAGTGTAACTTTAACTCGAAGAAAAATTTTTGTTAGTATTTTTATACATCGTTAAATACAATTCTTTTTTGGCACTTAGATAAATCACTTTCCGTTTATGTTTCAATTTTAATGCCTTCTAATCATGTTTCCAAGATGTTAAAATCCAATTAACTAACATACAATTTTTACGTTAATATATATTCAATAGTTTGAGATTGTTTTTGCTTTAAACACGATAAATACGTATTTTTCTACAAAACCCCTTATATACAATATTTCTTAAGGATGTCGCTCTCTATACCGGACCGTAATCGCACTAACACATGCAAAATACACAGTTGATATCGTAAAACAAGCTGTCAAAGTAACTGCTGTTAAATCCTGTCATTTTTAACTGTCAAAACGGTATGTGTATAAGATAGTTTATGTCTTAAATGAGTTTTTATCCTACATTAGGGTCAATTCTATAAGAAGTGGTTAAAAATTAACGGCAAGCCGTTATATTTGAAGAAGTTTACACTGTTAGAAATGTTTTAATCTATACATAGTCAAGATTAGGATTTGAATTTTAACAGATTTGGTGTCCAATTAATAGTTCTCCGTTCATATTATAAAGATTATTATGCGCACAGAAAAGTGAAATGGAGTTAGAAGATTGTCTAATTTTTAACCATACGTTAAAATTTAACATTTGCTTACAGAATTGCACCTAATAGGAGCAATTTTGTAGAGCATGTGTTAAATTTTAACGCTTGGTTGAAAATTAGACAATCTGCTACCTCTTTTTTACTATAATAAGCTTTAAAGTATTAACGGAAAACTAAGAGTTTTGGACACCATACTTGTTAAAATTTAAATCAGTATCTTGCATGTGAATACATTATTACATTTCTTCGTCAAATACAACGGAGGGCCGTTAATTTTTAACAACTTTTTATAGAATTGAACCTAACAAGCACAAAACATTTAGAAATACACATTCAAGTATAAATAAAACAAGAAAACCTTCATAAATACGATTATAGTGTTACTTATTGGAAACAATAGTAAGTTTTCTGCAACATTTTTGGATCTCTAATTAACTGTGGTTAAAAACCCTAATTGTGGAAGGTTGTATATTTGAAATAATCGCTACCGATATGGAAAAAACATGCCCTAGTGGAATTTTGATTGCAGCGTGGTGAATGTGATTGTAATGGACACTGCATTTTATCATTCTAAAGAACTGAGTTTTCACCAATAATATTGGGAGAAAATTCAAATTCAGTAGAGGCTGCATGAAAAGGATACTTATTTTGAAGATAACTTGAAAAATCAACCACTGACAACTTGCTGATGCAGTTAAAAACATTTATGGCCAATCCAAATTTGAGTACATTGCTGAAAAATACAGGGATCAAAATGACGAAGAATACCTCATCTTAAAACTTCTACCTTATCACTGTGAACTGAAACCAATAGCGGAGTAAATTGCAATAGTACGTGTCCACTAAGAATCCAAGTTTCAAGCCATTGATCTCTAAAGATTACAAAAAAGTAAAAATAAAAATCGAAAACCATTTTACAACATGAAAGATGACATTGAATCTATATTAATATCTTTAAACGATAACTCGGAAGATGAACGAAATTATGAAAACGAAAAGTTTAAATTATTTCTGTCACGAATATTATAAAAACTACCATAATATAACCAGATATTTTGGGTGTTCTTCCTGAAGACGGCCCTGCTTCTTTTACAAAGGTGTTATCCTATGCCCGTAGTCGACGAAAGTGATAATATAGTAGGTAAGGTTAATAACCATAGTGGATGGACAAATCATAAATTGATCCTGTGGTCCAAAATATGTTGATAGACTCAAGTTCAGAAAAAAATCTTTTCGACTTAAAGTAAAACAAGAGCCTGTTTGTATGAGTAGCATTTCCGAAAAAAAAACATTGCCATAACATTTTATGGCAGGTGTGATTTCGGATTCTCACTAAAAGTTAAATATTGGAATGATCTACATTGTTAGAATATTGGTACCTACAGGAAGGTTAATGTGCTAGATGACGATTTTGGACCAGTCCGTTGTAGTGAGCTACAGCCTCAAGTCAACAATACAATAACATTTTCAAGTATTTATCTCAAAATTAATATATGCATTAGTTTACAGGCGAACTACTTAAGCTGCTACTTAAAAACAAGTGACATAAATCTATTATACTGTATTTCCTATTGCATAGGAGCACAAGAAAGTGTTGACACCCATGAAACGGCAATAAATTATTGGCGTTACATTTTTGGGTAAAGACCTGAATGGTTTCATTTGTCGGGTTTATTTAATAGTGCAAAATTTGGGCAAGTATCATATCATTTCATTAGTAAGTAATTATTACAGTATTAAGTGCCGATTTCACGGAGACCATTCAATTGGGCCAAAATTTCTGCTATAATCCGTTACTGAAAATGGGTATTAACTGACTGCATGACACTGGCCACCGTCTTATCATATTATTGAATCCCCATCCATTGTTGTGAAATTTACGACCCTATTGTATTTGAGACGATACCGGACGTGTCGATTTAATTTTGATAAAACCAACCTGTTTTATCATTTTATTCCACATAGAAAAAAAGAAAGACTCACCCTATATTTCTAGTACTTTTGAATAAATAATGAGGCACTTTGCTTCTAGGGAAAAGGAAATACAGTATAGCAAATTTTGAAGCACAGTTACTAAAATGCATATTTTTAAACTTATTAAGACACAAATTTCTGTATTATCGATCTCGTCAATCACTTAAAAATCTCTTAAAATTCATAAATACTGCTAATAATAATACGATTATTACAACTGATACATTGTTACAGGCAATTCCATTTGCTGGCAGTCAAGTTTCTTTGGGTGCGTTTAGGGCTACAAACCCTTCCGCTTGAATTTGCTGTGTTATTTGGTTAACAAGTGGAAAACAAGATGATTTATTCTTTGGTTTTTGGAACGGTATTTTATTTGTTTTCCAAACTTTCCAAAAAGCGTTAATTTACACTCCTACAACCATACATATGAAATTAGGAGTTGCCACTTAAAAAAAGCGAACTATAAAAAATAGTTTCCTGGATGCACTCATTGCGATACCTAATGATAATATTTCCAGCATCTTAAAACTGAATATTTTGTATTCAAACAATTTTATTTGGTTCTTATGATAATAGCTGATGATTGTGTTTCTTTATAACAATAATACAATATAATATGATCAAAATTTTTTGATAAGTTGGCGTCATTTTTTGAACTATCTTCACATAGTACACTAACTACATATAAACTAAATATAAGGATCCTTTAACGCCTCCCGACGAGTCATCAAGAAAAAACATTTATCCTTTCTAGTGTCCTCTATTAACTAAGAGAAATATAAATCAAAAAGTTTGCCGGATCCATATTGCGATGCACATGATAAGTATCTGTGTAGGTTTGAATATTGTTACTTGTACCGAAAGTTTATACCTTTCCCCATCAATAAACAACTCCCATACCCCCTGTATACTCCACTTCCTTTGACCATTCGCATATTCCCGAAATATTTTACACAAGCCGTACCCCTTCCACTACTCACGCACCCGCCTATGCTTTCTAAGCTGTCAATGCTCTCGGCAATAAAAATGCCGCGGAGTCAGAACGGCACTAGAAAGACTTGATATATTCTCTAGAAACATTCGTGTTGTATTATACACTTAAGGAAAAAGACCGAGTGGACATTATTATTGGATATACAAGAGAGTTATGAATAGTGACAAACTGATTGTGTTCGTACATTTCCTGTTCTTTGGGAAATAATAACATCTAACAAATATAAAATTGCTGAAGACAATGTTTGTATAACATACAAGACACTAGTCAACAGCTAGATGTTTTTCTTTTTCTTCAAGCTACAGAATTACAGGAATATTACGACGTGTAAAAATATGCATGCAGTTTGAGCGCCGCTACACCGCACCCTTAAGAAGTTGTTTGGAAAACTAGTGCCGTATTCGTTAACAATGCATCAAAAACGGATCAACAACCACGATTCTAAATTGAAGCAAGAACGATTACAATGGACCGAAGCAATAAAGTTGGTGGCGTCCTATCCCAATTGTGTGTTACACCACCTGGACAAAAACTTCAAATAGGAAAAGTAAAGCACCTGGAACTGGAAGCTGGATTACTAGTTCCTATTTTCAATGAATGTGAAGGTTCGATGATTAAATCTATTCTTCCTGATAATGTTACCAATTTAGTTGTTTTTCTTATAGTTCAGGTTAGAATTGTTCATGAAAATATTTTTAAAATATCGTTAACTACTAAAAATCAAATCTTCATCTTAACGAACAAAATGTTACAAACATTTTTTAATGTTTTCTATATTCGGCATTGGAAAAAATTGTAACATTCGTATATATACAAATTAAATTGTAACATAAATAAGGAAATAAATGAATAAAAAGCCCAGAATAATTGAATTTAATAAATTATTTTTAATTCCGAATAATCTTTTTTTCGAAAAAATAGTTTTAAATCAAATCTCATTCTAGTAAATATGAATCAGTAGATTAAAAAAATGACACAAACTTACCTTAAATTCGTATGATAAATATGTGCGATATGTTGTACATACAGTGTCTCACTTTACACTATAAATAAGTTATAAAATATATCAATATTTAAAAAATTTGGTAAAATGGAAACAGACTATATTTCTACATACTTAAAATCTAATTATTATCGAACATTCTTTGTGGAATCGGGGAATTTCCTGCAGATGCTGGTAAGGATCTGACAGGTTTGTATTCAACGTGACGATAGACAACCTCGTCCTCTACGTTTGCCGTCTTCATCATCTGTTAAAAAAATTATATGAATTAACTGTTTTTGGTAATCAATATTTGTTGTAACAACTAATGCGTTACGTGTTATGCCGTTACTATACAGAATGTTCCAATAAAGATTTCGACCGGAGATGTCTTGGAAGGATCGATCAACTTCTGTTGTTTATTGAATTTTTATTAATGAATGCGTTCCCAAAATATTGTTGGAAGTAACCACTATTGGAACAATCTAGGCCAGTCCACTATTTAAAAAGCGTCATATTAAGTAACCCAGCAACATTTTTGTATGTTTTTTAATTAGAATCGGAAGAGATTCAAGGTTTCTAATGCAGTTAGTGGTAAAGTTTTCCCAAAATCAATCGGTTGTCAAACTTAACGAAAATATGATGTTCTCTCAATTATTATAGTTAGTAGTGGACAAAATCATAAAGGAAATCATATTATGAGGTTCCTTTGTCGATTTGAAAATTCAGCTTTTGGATGATTTAAATAGTTCGCCATTTATGCTGTGACGTACATTACCTAAAAGAGAAGTTAGCTACTAAGGTTTGACATAGGAAAACAATTCTGTCGTCTTCTTTTTTAAAACCGTGATGAATAGGTTATGCTTATGTCATATTGCTTTTATAGTGAATGATTTAGAAGTTGTTTAGATTATTTTATAAATTTTACTTTCTGAAATCCAACATACTATGAATGTTTTCATATAATGTTCAAGTTTATTATAAATGTCAGTTTTGAATATTTTTGAAACTCCATTTAATTATTTAATTTTATATTCATTAAGCATATTATAACATGTTCTTCATTTAATAGTATATAACATACCTAGCGGGGAAGTAGATCATTTCAGCCCAGGCTTTGTCGCTAAAAGCCGTGGATGGAATGATCCTTCCCGCGTGGTATGTATACTATTTTATTCACAATCGCATAGTTACAAGCTTTTAAAAACATTAATTTCAAGAAAATTATTTATCACAATTTAATATTTTTTTCGACAAAGAACTTCATGAATCTGTTCCTAGGCAATATTAGTAATTTATTGGTTTTGACAATTATGTCATCAAATATTCTTTCTGCTACGAAATTTTAATTTTTTTGCTCAAACAAGTACATAATGTCTTATTTTGAATTAACCTGTACTCTTTCGGAAGACGAAGAAACTGCGGTTGAGGGAATAATTCCGAAGAAAAGCAAAGAAAGGTATTAACTTTTTTTTAAAACCAGCTTGACATAATATTGTCATACTTCAGAGTAAGTGATAAGTCACTTCTCTACCGTTTTAAAGGTAAGAAATGTCTATATTACTGACCGATTGTGAATAAATTATTTTTACCAAATAAGTTCATTAGAATGTCATCTCTTCGGATATTTCTCAACGAGAGTGACTGTATTCTGCAATTGTTCGTCTTTTGATTCACTTGTGTCCGTCAATGACACAAAATCGCTGCTTGAGGGTACAGTTTCAGATATCTATAGTTGACGTAAAAGGTATTGTGCGTTAAAGTTGCCGGCTCTAAGACTAAGAGTATACCGTCATAGCCCAGTCAATATTATAATTATTTGACGATAAATTCATTTAATGTTATAATTTCAACTAATAATCGTTAATAGTGATTTAATAAACTAGTTTGTTAATGAAGGCGATAAATAAACGAAACTGTTTAAAGCATGAACAAGCGATAGCGAGTGAGTGCTTTTAATAGTTTGACTGAACTATAACTATTTTTGAAGGATAGATGCAGGTGTTCTCTTTAGTCGGTAGTCTGACATCAAGAAAGTGTGTATGTTTTTGTGTGGAAATTGTAAGTATACATATATTTATTAGCAATTATCTATTTGGACGAAACTCGGTATGATCCACAGGATACGGTTAAGAAAGGATGAACTGATGGGTCAAAATACAAATACAAAATAGAATTATGTTTGGTAAGTAGACGAAAATAATATAAATACCTTTCAGAGTTTAGCTCCGCAACATAATTTAAATGGGATATACGATTAGATAGCTGGTACTATATATTTTACGTTAACTATACCTTTAATAATTTATTTTTCATTGGTAAGGTGGTTGCAATTTCCAGTATTCTGAGATGTTAACCGACAACTAACAACAACACTTTTTACCTACAGAAGATATTGAAACAATATTTATACGATATTAACATGATTGAATAATTGTAGAGAAACCCTAACTTTTATAATATTGAAACGTCAAGCTCGTATAAACTGGAAACAAAAACAAAATATATTATTGACTTTGACATTTCTTCAAAATTCAAATTTGAATGGGCTTTTTGTAACTGGATATTAGTTCATGAAACATTTAATCAGAAAGTTGCTAACTTCATCTTAGGTATGTGACGTATTTGTAGTGAAAGTTGCAAACATTTTGGAATCCTTAATTTTCTCGTAAAATATTAGTTAAAAAAATGTTTTAATAAATGTTTGCAAAGTAGTACTAATATACTTTAATAAAATATCGTAAGCAGGATATTTCCATATCAAAAGCTTAAGCACGTCTTGTCTTCGTGGTCCTAGCGGAGCGACGAACACGAGTTTTGGAGAAACTTAACTAATAAAGTGTTATTTTTTCGGAGATCCTGATCTTCCATAGAGTGGAAATCTGCTTGTGCCACAACACCGACACACATCTATATTTTAATTTAAAGAACATACAAAAACTTTGCTGCATGTACATCACTTGTCACAAACTTTATTAAAACTCCAAACAAATGCATGTTTTATATCACCCAAAATTCTAATATTCTAAAACAAATGTAAGCACACAGAACGTTTCTATTCTACGCACTAACTGCTAAATCTACATTAAAAATTTCAAGTTGAACAATATCAGGCATGGTAATTTAACAAACAATGCCCTTTTTCAAATAATATAATTTAATTATATTTGGGTCATCTAATTAATATTTCAACAGTAATTTTTTGGTCAGTAACTAACTATTACTTAAGATCGGATTAATCTTTAAAGTGATTAACGATGTAATTAAGGGAAATTTCACAATTGAATCGATGTATAGATAGATAGATTTTATGAGGTGGCTTTTGGCCTATTCCACTGCGACCTTTTCAGATCTATTGTGGTCCTCTAAACTCTAGATTACATTCTCCAGCCTGACTCTTTTTAAAAAGTCTATTAGCGTGGAGACTGAACCTTTCATAAAGCTCTCTGCCAATGGCTTTTCTTCGCCTAATGCAAAAAACCGCACATTTGCCAGGCTATCGCACTGACATAGAATGTGTTCTTCCGTTTCTTCTTCTAGGTGACAAAACCTGCACATATCTTCGTTTGTCAATCACATCAGCTTTAAATGCCTATTGAGCTTACAATGCCCCGTTAACAGACCCACTACAGCTTTGACAGTTTTCCTTTCTTTGGCCGTCAGATCTGCTGTAAATTTTGGCGAGTGTTCTAATATGAACTGTTTCGCTTGCCTCTCTCCTCCTGGTGAGTTCCTCCACCATTTCAGAGATTTGTGGGCGACCCACTTCTTTGTTTCATTTCTTGCTATGGTTTTTGCAACGCCGCAGAAGGGTTCCGGCGCAACGAATGGCATTGATGAGCCTTGTTTGGCCATTTCATCCGCTTTTTCGTTGCCCTTATGCCCCTCGTGCCCCGGTACCCAGGCTACCGTAACATTGCTACGCTCACCCAGTGTGTTTAGGGCCCGCACACAATCCCATACTAGCTTAGAATTGACCTCTACGGAGTTGAGTGCCTTTAGCGCTGCTTGGCTGTCTGTGAAGATGGCAATTGAACGATATGTTCTCTTCTGCCTTTTAATTTCTTCCACACAGTGGTGAACCGCCGTCAGTTCCGCCTGGAAAATTGTGACATTCCTTGATAGGCTTACTGGGAAGGCTATCCCTTGCTTTAGCCCTACTATACCGGCTCCTACGCCGTCTAATGTCTTTGACCCGTCTGTATACCAAAATCGATGTATCAAATGAGGTTAGAATAAATCAATAAAACTTAAAGTGCGACCACAAAAAGTATAATTCACGCCAACAAGAGAGAGTGTGCAACTAGTTTCTGTAAATAATTACCATCATCAGGTTATAAAAGAAAAGACAGTCATAAATACTTGATCGGAAGATGCCCAAATATTAATATACAAGTTGGTAAAGGCAAAATATGAACGCTTTTTATTATTTTCCTGTTAGTGGGTTTTAGTAGTATTTGCGATATTAGTTGGTTTATTTGTTACTTTTTAGGTGTATTTAGTTATTTTTTGCTGTTTTCTAAACGTGATCGTAGTGATTTAGTTCAAATCCCAATATTGTCATCTAGCCGCGATTATGAAATCAATAAAAAAACTGGTTTCAAGGTTTATTGAAAATTCGGCACCACTTTTTCTGGGACATACCGCCCCAGGATTTGCATAATTTATACTGATGAAATATTAAAAATAGCCATAGAACTGTAAATTTTAACTGCATTGTAAGTTCTTTTAACGAACCTCTTATTATACCTAGATGCAAATATGTAAAATTACTAGTATTTTAGAGTGCAAAAATCTTTGTACTTATCAACAATCTGCTTATAATTTTAATGAACTTAAAAGTATTTCATAAAAATTTGACAAAAGTAAAAAATGTTCAAATAATCCAAAGTGTTTATAATCAGTATTACACGATTTTGTTCATTATAATTATTCAGCTTCAATTCTTGCTGGTATAAACACGAAATTTCTAATATTATCCCACATCTAGATTGAAACATTATTTTAATTAAAGCTACTTTATTAGAAGAATGAGACTGTAGTAAGTGCAATTGACATCAGGGCTAGTATTAGAGTGCCATCGAGATTTAGCTAACGCCTCGGTAGATAACAGTATTATCCTGAGGTGGGTTAAGGGGCATGACTGGAGCAAAGGTAACTGCATTGCTGACTCTTTAGCCAGGGAAGCGGCTGGACTAAGAATTCTTGGACTCGGCGACACCTACGGCCTGATGAATTCAACAATTGCGGAAGTAGCTAAACGTTATACCCATGCTCAATCTCCAAAGAGATGGGATGAAATCAAGGGATGCAGTTTTGCCAGGATCACCCTGGGCGACCCTGGGAAGCTGGAGTCGAAAAATATTTGTCGATGACCAGGAAAAACCTACGTTTAACGGTAGGATTTCTGACTGACCACTGTCAATTGAGGAAACACCTCCATACAATGGGGATAGTGGACACACCTCTATGCAGGATGTGTGAACAGGAAGATGAATCTGTCAGGCATGTCTTATGCGAGTGCCCGGAGTTACCGTCAATAAGAGAGTGTGTGTTCGGTGAGTCTTGGCCTACACCTGCCGATATAAAGGAGATGTCTCTTAGTGACCTGTCCACCTTCCTGGAAAAGACAGTATGGACGATGACCTAGGAAGACAACTCCTCGGGAGGATGTACAATGGGTCACATGTGGCCTAAGTGCTCTGGACCTAACTCACCCTCCCTACTCTACAGATACAGAGAGAGAAGTGCAATTGACAGATGAAGCATGTTTTTAACATTGGTAAGTATATACATATGTCGACTAATTAAAATATTTGAGATTTCATTACGTTGGACAATATATTCCTTGTAAACGATAAGTCAAAGTAAAACTGCATTAAGAGTTTTGATAAGGAAATATTCTACAAGGATCTCTCATGGTTCTCAAATACCAGCATAGTGCCCTGCAAGAAAAATTACCAACCTCCTCAAGGAGAAAAGCTGAAATAACGAAATGGCTACAAAATAAAGGTATCATTTAATCACAGGATTTCCAAAGCCTTCCTCTATGAGAATGATAAACAACATAAGTCAAAATATAAAACATAAGTGATAGATGCACTTGCTAAAAAAGCGGGAGTCAGTGTTTTACGGCTCCCCCTTACCACTGCGAGTTAAATCCAATAGAGTTGGTTTGGACAGAAATTAAACAGTTCGTTGCGAGAAACAGTGTTACATACAAATTAGAAGACGTAAAGGAATTACTAAGTGCAGTAAATATTTTGAGTACAACTCAGTAATATCCGATATACACCAGTTAGATAGGGGATTATTGCATTCCAATACTCTATGTACTTGTTGAAAAAAACTATAAAAGGGTAATTGCTCTACAATACTGGCAACTGAATATCTTCCCTATATATTATGAAACTGTAGAATTAAGACGTATTATAATAATAAGCATGTGTGCATAATCTTTCTGTTTGGTTTTCAAAAGGAGGATATTTATCTGTCTCCAACTATAAAGTTTATCGATAGAAGCTCGTTTGTGATAAATAATTAAAATGGATGTGAATATACCAGTACGTGATGCAGTACTAAAGATTTTTATGTGCTTATAAATCGAACAAACCTATTAGGCCTTTTAAAAACGATTCAAATTTAGAATTAACAATGTATTATCAAAATCTCTGGGATCTACAATATCCATGTCAGCATGAAATAAAAATCGGGAATTTTAAACCTTCACCAGTTGTTTAGTAGTCATGACATTGTTATTACAAGTAAATTATGTTAAAAACGTTGCTTCCAATTAGGAATTCATTTTTTACAGAAGTTAAGTAATATTTTAAAGCAATTCTTAATGTTTACGTTGTATCGCATTGGTCAATATATTTAATCACTTGATAGTGCGCAATGGAAAGCGGATGAATTCATCCGTTTTTAGAGGTATATCAATGAGTGAAGGTCACAGAGTACAATCAGTGAAAGTATAGTTGAGTTAAACATTTCCGCAACGCGTACCGCTCATCTACCTTCCTCCGTCACATTTCCACGTCTCTTCCTACGTTTGAAAATATGTACCTTTCTATAGCATTACAAATTGTTGAGTCTATTTATTCAAAAAGAGATATGAATTTCCAAGCAATTTCATTTGATGACTAAAAAGTAATACATTGACCATAATAATACATCATATTATTATAGAAAAAATTATTATAGGTAAGAATTCTTGGAAGCAAGGTTTAACAGCCATGTGATAAAGAGTATTTGTTTAAAATTGTTAGCTAACAAGTAACAACAAACGGTGCCTTCTTTTTGTCCGAGATCTCAGATCACTTCAGTTAATGTGATCTAAGATAAAGTGATGTGAGTGAGCACCAAAAAGAACGACTCAATTGAAACGCGTGATTTGCCGACGTATCAAATTTAAAGACACATTCTTATCAGCATCTAATACAGTAATTCTTTCCATAATCCCATATATAACATTCACTCAAAACCAAAGAAAAATAGATTGTTGTTTAAAACTGAAACAAATCAAATATTTTTTCATCACCTCCACTTTATTTCCGACTCAATTCTAGCTGATATCCCCGCATAGCATATGCAGCATCACTTCGAAGTGAGTAAATAAAAAATAATGCACACATTACCGATGTGAGTTGCGATTAACTAAGATCTCAGTAAAAAAGGACGCATCTAATGCCATCATTATTATATCCTCGAGTCATAGGGGATTAACAAAAAAAAAACGATCGTCGGAAAGATTCTGGCTTTTATCATTTAGGGTAAGTTTTTATTTCTAGTCAGCTTTGTCAGATCTATAGCTTATTGTTATATGAGCTATTCATACAAGTGAATCGACTTGTTTTTATGCAACTTTTTCTTTTAAATAGTTTAGATTAAACGAGGTGGCAGATTTATTTTGTTCCTCTCAGTATACATTACATTCTTCCTTTTTATGTAGAGAATTAGCCAGTAGTTCCTTGCCGGTGGCTTTTCTACGTCTATTACAAGAAACCGCACATTCGCTGTGTCTTTTTTTAATTAACTGAAATAGTGGATATGGTTCATGTCTAAATAGATGCCCAAAATAATTCATCTATCTAAGGAAGTAACTTCAATAGCAATAAGTTGACTTAAAAACCCCCTCGTCTTCAATAACATCTCCCACCTAATGCTGCTAATGGTGCTGTAGTACAATCCAATCTTCAGTTTTCCTTTCCATATCTTCAATATTTGAATTTCTCTATAATCTTTAATTAGTAAGCGTTTTACGTCACCAGGAGAACTCTCGTGTTTCCTTCCTGCTTCGTTTATAATTTCTGGACATTAATTTAGATAAATTGTACTAGAATAAAACTAGCACTAGGTTTTTTTTAAAGTGGAAAATCATAAGTATGCACAATATTTCCAAATACATATTATATCGTTTGTACCAATACTCTTTAATACATGTGAAACAAATGTTAGAAAGTTAGTCACTTACACCCGTGGAGCTTGTCATTTCACCTGTTTTGTCTGGGTTTAAAGGACACACTAGATCTCCGTAGTCGGCTTCACCTTTCGATTTTTTCCTCTTCAAAGAAAACTGTGATTTTTTCGTCACCTAAGAAACAATATTGAAAATATTCGTTATAATGATTTCTGGTGAACTATGAAGTTTTAAACATTCAGGATATGCACAGTATTGTACAATATTATAAATTGAATTATTTTACACTTTAATAAAATTTGTTTTTTTGTCCTTTGAGTCGTCTTAAAAGACTAAGAAATAACATTATTGTGCTAAATTATTCAGCTTCAAATACTGTATTAGGTATATAAGTGATAATATTATAGGGAATGTAGGTAGGAAAATGAAAAAAAATCCTTTGCAAGTGAGGTAATACCTATTATTATTAATTCAAGTTCTTTTATTAAATGAAATATACCTAACCTAACCAAAATAACTTCTTACTACAACAATCCACCTGGAGGCATCTTGAACCACACACCAATATTATAGAGCAGGCACACAAATAAAATATTCAAAATATTGAGTGATTAAAGCATATTTTGGCTTACAGTACTAATAATAAAAATAGTTAATGCTCTTTGCAAAAAGGTAAAAAAGAGTCAATTAAATAAAAATGAATAAATTGTAGAATTGCAACTACAAACATGAAATGTAATAATGTGAAAAAGTTTTGTAGTGGTAGGTGGGGTTTGTTCGTTTATTTAGTTGCTGTGAAGTGCTAGAGGTTGATCATAAACGTGGTTCTAGCTCTTTCCGTATGTCTTAAAACATCTCTTATTATTATTTCTCTAAGTTGGCAACATAGTCTAGTAAAATCTACAAAATTCGGGTATGATGTAAATTGAGAACTATGTTGTATTATCTCCAAGTATATATTTTTTATGGAGAAACTATCGGCCAGCTAATAGGACTAAGTAAACGGTAAAAAATGTAAAAAATAGGGGTAAATACCGTGAGTTGATAAATGTAACTTATTTTAAATAAAAATTACAGTAACATAACCTTAAGGGCGCGTTGTATCGAACACCTAAACTCGGTTTAATTATAACTGATGTTTAGCCTGATGTAATTCATGATAATAAATAAATCAATATGTCAATATGTTCGATACAACCCGCCCTAAATCAACTTTTTTATTTCATATAGTTTTGATTTTACCTTTAATTTTAATGAAGGCGTCAAAGGTATGTATCCCATTGTTGACTCAATTTCCCTTTTTTCTTGAATTATATCTTTACCCAACAATTCAATGAAATGCGTATTGAGGTGTCGCCTAAGTAACGTCTTTCCGGGAGGTATCGACAAAAGTGATGCCATCAATTCTGCGTTGAATTTTGGTTCAAGTACCATCAATCCACCGTGAACACCGGCTCCTCTTAAATTTGGTGCGTATTCTGCTAAGTCGACTGCTCTTAACCATTCCATTACCCTATGAAATAAATTAATAATCGATACAGGAAAAGAAGAGAGCTGAAGAAATTTTTTTTATTTTGAAATATGCGGAGCTTATTCCAAAGATAACCAAACAACTAAACAGTATTTTGATTTTCATTTAAAATATTAATAAACTCACCGATGTGTGGTCCACAAAGAAATTTGTCTAAACGTCGGCGGTTCCGGATCGTCAGGAAGAGATCTTCTTTGTAAACATCCCGGTTCATAATTATTCTCACGTAATACTTGAATACCTCTTTTAATACTGGCAACGTGTAGCATTGACGTTACATGTAATAATGCTAAATCGTCCATAGTCAATCTATGAAGAACTCGGCCGTCTACTCTATTTATTAGGAAATTTTCTTTGTGCTGTGGTAAACCAGTGTCGTCTAACCATCTTAGTACCCAAGCCGTATCCAATTTACCTACAATAATAAATACAAAGTTAAGAAAATTATCCAAAATGAGTCATACAAAAAGTTATTTTTTTTCCTTTGATTAGGCATAAGTTTTTGCAATTGATTTTGGACTTTACAGTATATTTTCAAACGGCATCAAGTTTTGACATAAATGACAAAAGCTTATATTTAAGATGTCCACAGAACACAGAAAAAATGCTCAACTTAGTGCCATTTGCACCACCTTCAGTTAAAACTTAAGTGACACTTAAATCGCTAATGGGAAACTTAACTCTTTGCACCAAACGATAAGTGTTACTTATCTGCTAGTAAGTTTCCCTTAATTGAAGCGCTAGTTAGACCGGCACTCGAAGGTATTTAAGTGACACTTAACCTAACATTTTTGGATAACGCAAGCGAAGAGCTGAGTTAAAGAAAAAGGTAATAAAGCAAAGTCTGTGTAGATGTGCCAGTATGGAATTATTACGATTAATACATGATTTTGACGCGGTTGATGACGATATTGAAGTCCTAGAAATAATTGCATAATTATTTCGTCTCGTCCTGATCATTTTCATGATTTTGACGATCTGTCTTACGAAACCTACTGTTTTACATTTATTAATATTGATTAAAGACCAATTAGAATATCCATATGATCGGTAAGTTGGGAGAATCTAACCACTACACATTGACGTTTATAATTTTTTGTCTCCCTTCTTGGAAGCAGGTTTCGTTGTTTCTAGTGCCATTTATAACCGTGTTGCAATTCAGAGAATCTACTTATAATTTATAATGATAAAAAAATACGGGAAACCATAAACTAACCTAACTTTAAATTTAGATTGACAAATACTACTTGCGACACTAAAAAAAAAAACATGGCCAGTGCCAATACAAGAATGGAAAAATAGCTATAAAATTCCAACGATGCCACATCTTCTTTATTTTAAGTGTTACTCAGTTAAACCAGATCAAAATCTGAATGGTGCAAAAGAACATAAATATAAGTGACCCTTATAGATAAGTGATACTTTACTAAGTAAGAATTTTAGGGATAGATGGTGCAAATGGGCCTAATACAAATAAAGTTGGTCACAAGGTCACTTCTTCTTCAATTCTTCATCAAGGAATAGACAATGCTTAAGTTTAAACAAATTGGTCTATTTCAGCGGCATACATCCTCATTCAGTCTCTGTTCTTGAATTTCGTTCATCTTTAATAAGGCTACATGATATCTACACCCGTTTTTCTTCTCATTTCCTCGTTTAGAAGCAGGAGGAGCAAATGTTTTTATTAGTATGAATGTTTCAGACCTATGTGAAAGCAGACTGAATTTAGATTTTTTGTTTCATGCTTATAAGAATACAATAATTGATTGCTATTTATGTGTATTTTGTAAAAATATATTAGCTAAAAGGCATTATAGAATATTAGGTGTCACTAAAAAATTGGCATGCAAAATTTATGCAGCAGACACACTGAATATTTTCCTAACAAAACTACTCCTCGAGCTTTATACCTTATTGCCAGACATTAAATAACACTCAAAAAGATGACAGAAACTTTTAGACTGGTTTAGGCATACAGTTAACAGAAGCAAACATGACCCCGGAAAATATGCGAACTAAAGGTTCGCGCGCACTAGACCAAGCCCGGCCGGCAACGGACCACGCCGCTACAGAACGCAAATTTTAGTTCCTGCGCCCACTAGTCGGTAAAATCTGTCCAGCCAGTCGCAACAAAAATTTTGTTGTAGATGGATGTAAATGTAATAGTTGTTAGTTTGCTCTGCGAAGAAGAGGAACGTAATCACGAAAATGCTAAGAAAAAGCGAAAATGGGTTCACGAAATTTGAAGGAACAGGAAGGCATAAAGCGAATACGCAACATTATTTCAGGATTTAACAAAGTCCCATCGCTTCCCCAATTTCTTTCTAGCAATTACTTTTGACTTCTTGATTTGAGTAATTTTTATGACTCAAATCATATAGTTCTTTATACTCGCTGACAAGCAAAATGAACCTTTCTTTATCCATTTCAATATTTTTCGTCGAACACAAAGCGCTCACTACTTCACTCCACGACGAAACGCAACGGCAAAAGTATTCTCCCCCCGATAATTCCGCCGACGGCTGGCCGGTGCGTTGCGTTCCGTTGCCGATAAGTGCGCTCGGTTTCGTTAACATCCCAGATAAAAATAAATTCGCGTTCCGTTGCGAAGTGGTCCGTTGCCGGCTGGGATGGTCTAGTGCACGCGAACCTTAAAAGAAAGGTGATCGCAACGAGCCAATCCGGAGCTAATGTTAACGATTGTACATTAGTAATTGTTAACATAATCGAAATAATATGACCGAGTGATTTTATCAATATCGGTATTTTTATTTTTGGTCCAATATAAATTTTTTTATTAATATTTAAGTTAAATTTTTAGCAAGTTTGACTTTGTTCACATATCTCTTGACACTCTTGACAGTTAACACTTATGGTATCGATATTTGGTTATAGATTCAAAATCTCGATTGTTACTACAAAAATACAACTACATTACATGAACACGCCCACCCAGGGCTCATGTTTGTTTCTGCCGACTGTAGTTTATTGTTTCTAATGGTTTGTGAGTATTTTGTAGAAGTTTCCGCCATATTTTGCGTTAATTTAATACCTAATTCATAGAAGAGTAGAAGTTTCTTCTTCTTCTTAAAGCATTCAAATTTCAAAATAAAAAAATATATTAATTGCTTTGCTAATTATTTTACATATTGGTTTGCTGAAATCAAAATCCTCATTACTTACTTCAGCTACACATTTTAATTCACACTAAAAACAACAGTTAAAAATAATTCATTTATATACACACACACGTTATAAATACATATCTGTTAAAAACCCATCAAGATTTCTTTTAAACGAATCAAACGATGTTAACTGTTTCGTCCCTTCTGGAAGCTGGTTGTATTCTCGAATCCCTTAAAAAGAAAAAGTTTCTAAGCTAAGGGTCGATCAATGCAAGCAAAAGCGCCATTGTTAAATTTCCATTAGGAAATAACCTCACTGAAATCTGAAATACTTCAAGCAATAACAACGTTTGTTCCTGTTTACGCTTCTTCCTTAAATTGGTATAACTTTTATTTATATAACTGTTGGATATGTCTTGCCTTTGTATAAATATATTTCATACATACTTTGCTAACTTGTTTTTGAAAACTAAGCCAAAACATAAATAGGGCAAGTCCAGGTGATGTCATGTAACAGTCCCCCTGATGAATCTCATGATAAACAAGCCTTCTTTGCACAAAACCTGGTTCTTGACAGTTATTTTGAGTGTTTCGAGTTCATTTAATTTTGATTTGATGCTCTCTTCGACATAGTTGTAATTACTTGAATATTTTAAAAGCTATATCTGACCGTTACTAATAAAAATTATCATTAAATCAATACAAAACAACCAAATTCCCCAAATATAATTGTTTATCCCCAGGGTGACTTGTCAGTTAGTGGACATGCCCTATAAATAAAAATAAAAAGGATCTCGGTTGTTCAGTAGAGCAATAAGAGGACTGCTACCAGGGTTATAAACATTAGGGTCACCTTTAAGCTCAATTTTATAAATATAATAATAATACATTTATTATCCACATTAAGTATATGACAGGAGCACACTATAGTGTAAGATAAAGATTACCAAAGAAAGAACATTTTTCGAATGTGTCCACTAATGTGGATAAATGTCTAAATTGGTTCAGGTTCAGACGAGTAGTCCTTTCCTGCTCTTCCACCAATGCCAGTAATCAAATATGAAACTAACACTAATTGAACAGTAGAAATCAACAAGAAAACTACAAATTTAAAACGAGGGCTAATTAAAATAATATAAATATAAAAATTTTAAGATATAACAAGAGGAAAAAGGGAATCAAGGAAGGGGCTTGTATTTATTTCTGCAAATCAAACATATAGTTTCTATATTTTTGTTTAAATGTCATAGCCAAACTACGAAGATATGATGGATTTAGAGCATGTATTTTATTGATAAGGACTGCTATGCCATATGAAAACGAACGTTTGAAAATAGACTTGGAAAAACGAAGAATTGTTTTCTTCCTCACATTTAAATTATGGACATCAGTTCTGAAAGTAAGTTTGGTATGTAAATAGATAGATATATAGATAGTTTATTTCCTTTTAAAATCTTTACAATTTTATGGAAAGGGTGAGAACAATGTATAAACCTAATTACAATGATGAAATAAATATTAGTTATTCGTTTATAATAAAGGCTCTGAGTTTTAAAACATTCCAAATATAGCTAGCAATTGCTTTAGCTGAATGTATTGTAATATTGTTTAGTAAATCAACTGCAACATTGATGTCGGCTAGGTAATTTAAGGTGGATCCTTTCATACAACAATATATTGGACAATCAAAAAGTATGTGCTCAATCGTTTCTAACTCTTTTTGGTTACAAATAGTGCAGATTTCATTAGGGTTTATCTGATAGGTACACCCTTTGTATGTAAACTTTATATATTTTATGATAAAAAACTGCTAAATGTAAGTTTCTACGATTAAACATGTTTAACCATTTCAATTCTTTAAATTTGTGCGAAATTTTTTTAAATTTTCTTATACCATAAAACAGCCTTACACAAGAATTTTGTATCTTTTGTATTCGTTGAGAATCTTTAGCATCAAGACATGGGCCAAATACTTTGTCACAATGATTGAAGTAAGAGAGAACTAAAGCATCACATACATTTTTTTAGTTTCGGTAGATAGTATATGTCTCTGAGGATATATATATTAATTTTAATGAGGCGTAGGTACACGCTTTGTAATTTTGCTATAACGTGTTCCCTAAACCGATATCTCGTATCAACTGTTAGGCATAAATTTTTGCAGTATGTTTTAACTGGAATATCAATTCCATTAATTTTAAGCGAAATATTGTTCACTATAGTTTGACGGTAGGTACTGCTCACCACAAAAATATAGAACTGCTGATATGGTAGTCCAAGTTAATTCACCAAATTAATCTGTAATCTCATAATTTCAATTGTACAGAAACAAATTAATTATCGGTTTTAATGCTCACTCCAAAAAAGCACTTGAACAAAAATGTAGCATATTGGTCAGTCTGACCATGACCATGACTTGTTATCAGATGACTACGACTCCAGCTAGCGTCAAATTTTGCTTGTAATTATAATATTAAACGTCTGATGCGTTGTGTTCTTTGTACGTATTTTTAAAGGCCTTTTTGTGGTTTTCGTCTATGTAACATATTGGTCAGTCCGACCATGACACTAATATGACTTGTTATCAGATGACTACGATTCCAGCTAGCGTGAAATTTTGCTTGTAACTCTAATATTAATCGTCTGAGGCGCTGTGGTGTTTGTTGATGTATTGTCACGTCAGTTCTTTGTACGTATTTTTAAAGGCGTTTTTTGAGGTTTTCGTCTGGGTTTTTATGTTTATTCACATGGAAAACAATGCATTCAACATTATATCCAGATATTTTAAATGTGATTTTATATAAATACCTGCTTGGGCTAAGTAAAGATCGCTCGATCCATTAGCTTGGGTATCGATGAGTGCCAATTGTAACTTTTTTCTATGCAATGGATTTTTAATATTCAATTCTTTTTCTATTTCATTAATGGAAGCTTCTTGTAACTGCTGTCCATTCTGAACCCAACGTTTCGCTTCTGTTATGTAACTGTCAAGTCCCATATCTTGTAACCAATCACAAATATTTTCTGTGTCCCATTCCGAGAAAGGTTTATCAGGTCTGAAATTTGAATGGTATGTTATTATTCGAAATAAAATTTTCAACTAATAAGAAGTCGATAGGATAGGGTTCCATGTCGGAAATAAGGAACGGGAATTAACAAAAAACAGAAAAATCTAAAAGACTGATGCCCGGTTGCAAGAACGCTTATTAAAAATGATGAATGATTAACGGCTAATCAATGAAATAATAACTCGTTAATTCTTCAAATCTACCATCATTTACACAATCAAAATGCAACGGATAGGTACCTGCAATGATGAACAATTAATCGACCATTATTTTTTTCGTGAAATCGGGTTCCCATTGATGGTTCATAATTTTTTAATCAACCATCACATGATGAGAGATTTGATTAGCGTTCTTGCAACCGGGCATTAGAGTATTATGTTTCAAATGATATGATATAAATTTTTACTTACTTTTGTAAGATTTGGGGTTCGCTCCATCCTAACCTAGCTGATGCAGTAGCTCTGACTCCTCCTCTTTGGAACTCGCTTAAACCCGGAATGTCCTCCAAATTTCCAGAACCCGATCTTTTTATTTTCCCAAAAATTTTTTTAATTCCTTTCGATTTATTAAATGAAATATTGGGAGAACCCGGTGATTCGATAGATCCATCTTCTATCAAGACTTTTTCCGTTTCCGCTAAAATTATGAAAAATTTACAAAATAAATGAGAAACTGAATATTGCAAGTTTTCTATACAAATTAATATTAATATTAAATTTCGTATGAAAAAGTTTGAATCAGTTACTTTGAATCAACATAGCTGGGGACTATTCTGATTATGATGGCATGTGTTAACTATTTTCCCTTTTTTTTCGTTGTTACTGTTTCTAAGTTTCCCCCTCCACATTTAAGTTCTATGGTTGTTTTCCTACATACTTCTAGGTGGTAAATACTATTCAGTTATAAAACAACTTTGCAATTTACCTCTAGTTTTAACTTCTTATGACAAAATGTATGTTAATTGTGTAATACAACAACAGATTCAAACTTTTTATAAAGATAACACTATTATTGTCTAAAACATTAATAAGAGACGATACATTCCTTGTTAAGTCCAGAATTAAACAAATACTATCGCTTTTTATAGTATGTTAACACTCGACCTAATTTAAATTGAATAATGGAGGAATTTATTTATGAATTTCAATTAAAATTATTTTTTGGGTACCTTGATCATGGTCGAAATAACCAACAGTACATTCACCAGGCAGTTGCACTGGCATAGGATGCGCTCTGCAGATTCCTCTTTTAGGTGACAGAATCTGCACATGTCTTTGTCTGTCAACCCCATTAGCATTGCGTGCCTGTTAAGCTTACAGTCCCTGTTAACATACCTACTACGGCTTTGACAGTTTTCCTATCTTTGCTTATTAGATCTGCCGTAAAAGTTGGCGAATGTCCTGGTGAGATTACCCACCATTCTAGAGATTTTTGTGTTAGCCACTTCTTGTGACCATATTTATTGCGACGTTGCGACGCCGCAGAAGGGTTCCGGTCCAAATAATGGCATTGATAAACCTTGTATGGCTGTTTCATTTCCCAATTTGTTGCCCTTATGATCCTGGCGTCTTGGTACTCAGGCTACCATGACCTTGTAATGGTCTCCAAGTGCGTTTAAGGCACCTATGCAATCCCGTACTAGCTCAGAATTGACCTCTACGGAATCAAGTGCCTTCAGTGCAGCTTGGATGTCGGTGAAGATGGCAATTGAACGGTATGTCCTTTCCTGCCTTTTAATTTCTTCAACGCAGTGGTGAATTGCCGCCACTTCCACTTGAAAAGTTGTGACGTTCTTAGATAGGCTTATTGGAATATCCTTTGTTTTGGCCCTACAATTGCGGCCCCTACACCTACTTCTGTCTTGGAGCCGTCCGTATACGTGGTTGCCTCAGCCTGTTTGGGTACTCCTTTCTTCCCTACCTGGTATAGTTATTATTAATGCCGTTGTCTTAGCGTCAATTACATCCGCTTTTAGCTCCTCGATAAGCTTTCGATAGTCAGCACCGTGAGTTTGGCTCATGTGTTGTTGACTTTGCAGTGGTCTATGCATTACAGATCTGGCTTCGCCTTGTATAAAAATGTGTAGTGGAGGCAGATTCAGCAGGACTTCCATCGCATTGATAACGCTTGGCATATTTCAAACATATCACAAATACTCTCGTAAACCGAGGTCGAAGTACTCAAAAAATCATTTGAGCCATAATTTTAACTATAAAAGCCTTCAATTTTTCAAAATCAGATAAAAGATGTTTTAAATGAACAAGATTTATAAACAGCAATGTCATCTCCGTTTATTCAGTTGACTTAACAAAGACAGTAGTTGTAGCCAATTTTTTTATTTGATAAATAGTTTTTGTGATTATACAAGCACAGCAGTGGCAAAAAAGCACATGTGAATAATAAATAAGCCAATAGTCATGTATTTACTGAAATATTAAAAATAGTCTGGAAATTACTTATTCCAAATTAGTATAATTCGCTTAAAGCATTTTATATCAATTAAAGATAATCTCTTTAAAAAAGTACACAGAATAATTATTGAGTGATTACTATAAAATATTTAAATTGTGCCTATATTTTTCATATAACCTATATAATGTATATATAAATGTGTAATCTTATGTAAGTATAGTTATAGTTTGGCAAGTTTATCTGAAGCTACGCGGAATCGGTAAGGGGCGGGGAAACATGGCGGATATCTGTCAAAAGCGTTCCAATGGCGTACGGTACCTATTTTTATAAAAGTATTAAATATAATTATTATTATTATATAATAATTATATATAGAAACTGATTTTTGCTTTGATTTAAAGGTAAGGTATTTTTCAAAACACTGTATTTGTTAAAAACAAATAATGTTAAGAATCGTACTTGAGTTCAATATGGATACGAAATAGTTCAAAATCTGACACTGACAATACCAACGCCACTGGATAGTCAATGTCAGTCAATTGACAAAGTGAGAGGGAAGAACACACGCTCGCGCTTGCCAATAGGAAGTCAGCTGGTCGCTAAGCAACGAAGGCCTTTCGATAAATTTCACCAATTGAGTTAGTTCGGAGGGCGTGAAAATTATGGTTTTCGCACAACACTGCCAGAAGCCCATAACAAATTTGAAAAAGTATTCATCTTTTAATATTCATAAATTGAAAAAATAATGTTAATAGACAAAATCCAAGAAAACAAGCACATTAAATAATTAACGTTTAATCATATTGTTAATAATAAAAAGTCCATTTTCTAATTAGCACTTTATCTTTTTCATAGTTAAACGTGGCAATATCGAATGTTTTCGACTGCATTCCTTTCACGGCTTCAGATAAACTTGCCAAACTATACTTAAAATCTGACTTTTCTATTGTCAAGTTTGAATTTTTTATCGTTTTAAAAAATTTTTGAGAAATTCACACAAAATGTGGGTAAATTAAAATAAAAAATCTGTGTATCTATTCTTGTCCAAATTAAACGGTTTCTCACGGATAAATTCATATTAAAATCTTAATGAATCAGTTGTACCAAAAACTTTTAAATATAATATATGTTAGATTAGCTAATTGTCAGAATGTTGGTCATTTAAGCCCTCAATGTCAATGAACATTTATATCGCTTGCAAAACAGTATATTTTTCATTAAATAGTTCAAGGTTCATGTTAGGTTCGAAATCTTCTACGCTTTAAATCCAACAAAATATTACCTATAATTCCAATATAAGATATTCATCTACTAAATGATTTTCTAAAATAATACATGTAATTTCCACACTTAATGAAACATACATTTTAAATGCTTTTCCAACAAACAGTCAAGCCAGAAAATGAAATGAAATTATCTTTTGTGTCGGCTGATTGTTTGGAAATGGATAAAGCAAAAAACCGTTCCTTTTGTTGTGCATTGCCGTGCTATCAAATATATATTGATAGCAAACACTGCAGTCACATGTACGTGAATTCGTATGGGTGACTGTTTTAATATAGGGTGTCTGAAATAAGGGATTTTTACTCTAAGTATAAAAGTTTTTTAGTTGACTATTAGGCCAATCGATAGGGGCCACAACTACAAGTAATTAGCAATACGGCTGATTTTTTTTTATAAGTACCTTAAAGTATGTAGATTAATATAAAAAAAAGTTTACCAATCTATCGATTTCCCAAATTTAAAAAAAAAATCAAAAACCTTTTTTTTCGAAATTCTTTAATATTTCGCGCTGGGAGGAAGGTAGAGAAAAATAAAAACACCACCGTGTAGGGGAAGTGTTTTGCAACAAAAAAGGTCTCTTGCATTTTTTTCGACCGAGCAATGGTTTGTCCGGAAAAAATTCGGTAAACTAAGTATGTATTCCGCATCCGCGCGACTCTGCCATACGGCAGAAAACCTATTTTCTGAAGCGCGGCGGAGTACATTATAAACTATTGTACAGTTATAATGTAATATATAAATAATTGTAATAGGGCGTTTTGAAGAGGGAAGTGTCAGCTTTAAGATGGCCTTTTTTTTTGTCATAGCACATAATCATTTAGCAAATTACTCATATAAATATATGTATATATATTCTAATCAAAAACCAAGTATCTCAATAAAAAATATATTATATAATAAGGAGGAATTGAAACAATTCGAACGATCGAAACTGTTATTTAGGAGGTCTCTTCCATAAATAAAATTTAGGGATAATTAATTTTTCCCAATTACGAAATACGACACTTTTCATTATCTTGTAAATTTTAGGAATATTGAATTTACAAGAAAATATATATATTAAGTGCTGTAACTTTAATAAAACTAAAGTAATTTTAATGGGGTTTGCCTAGAAATGTTGCGGAAACTTCTAAGATCAAGAATATATAATCACAAAATTAATTAATTTACATACATTTTTGGATTCAATGATTTTTTGTTATAAGCGAAAATAGCAATTTTTATAGATTCGGGTAGGAACCTTCTTTATTTTTTCAAAATAAAATTTGATACTCCTGTAATATAAAGATGAATATTCAACGAACAGAATGTATATAGTGAAAAGGTATAAAAGTATCCAGGTATAAAGTATTTTATAAATGAAAACAGGTATAATAATGCACAAGATGCAGATGATTAATTTATAATTTTTTGCATACCTTTCTCCAATAAAAATATGTAAAAATTAATTTATTACCTTTTAGTTATTATTTACAACCTTGACCCTTACCAAAAAAAAAATAAAAATAAATTCTGATTAAATATTTTTTTTTGCGATTCAGAAAGTAGGTCTTCCGCAGTGCAGCAGAGTCGCGCGGATGCGGAACACATACTTAGTTTACAGACCTTTTTTATTGAGAAACACTTCCCCTACACGGTGGTGTTTTTTGATTTTTTTTTTAATTCGGGAAATCGATAGACTGGTAAACTTTTTTTTATATTAATCTACATACTTTAAGGTACTTATAAAAAAAATCAGCCGTATTGCTAATTACTTGTACTTTTGGTCTAAAATTTCCCCTACCGACTGGCGTATATTTAAAGTTTTGGTCAATAATTTTATTCTTTCAAAGCACATAAAAGTAGAGGACGGGAATTATTTAGTGTATAAGTTCATCGAGCTACCGTAAATTTAGTTCAATTTTCGTCTCTGAAGAAGATAAAAAGTTTTAATTAAAATGTATTACTCTTATTTGTGACACCTTGTATGTTGTTTGCTACCACTATACCAAAAAGGCTGTGATCAAGCATTGAAATTGTTGGAGCAACAAACCATTGTGTACCGTAACGTGTGCAATCCTCAATGTTTCTTCAAGTAAAAGCTTCAAACATTTTAAAAAGCTGTCAAGAAAAACGAGAGTATTTGGATCAAACACGACATAATTTTTTTCTCACTTACGTTTGGCATAGACGTATCTTCTCCATGTAAAGTTATATGCAAGTGAAAAAATGTTACTCTTTGATATAAGTTTTGACGCAATTATAAGTTCCTGTCAAAAATATGCTAGAAACTTGCGGGCAGATATGGAAATAGGAATAAGAAAGAAGATTCAATAAGAGAAATGATAAAATAATAGACAGAACATAGGCAATGGAAAAAAATAATGGATTGAAGCAAAAACATTATAATAAACAGAAGGAAGTGAAAGAAATTTATCAGATTTCATAATACACGAATAAAGTCATTACGTCTCTTTCAACTTGTAAATGGTAAGACCGAAACGAAATCAATTTTGCAAACCTAAAGTAAAGCATAAAAATATATTTTTTAAATATGGTATTGCAGGACTTCAATTGATACTTATATAATATTTTATTCCAATATCTGTCAAATGTTTAACGAACAATTAGATTAAATTTAATATTAGCACAACTTGTATTTGTTTATAAATTAAGTTTTTGTGACAAATGACTCAAAATTCACATCAACATATTCTAATTTCCCTTCATCGAATTATTGAATCATGAATTCTTACAAAACATGGTAATTTTGATAAGATGGAGGCTAGTGAAAATATACATGAAGCAGCTGACATAATTTCCATTTATACACAAGAGAGAGTGTGACCGGACGACCTACAAGTACATATATTATTATATTATTGCAAAAGTACTTTAAACTATTTTTGTCTACAAGAACAAAGTAAAGAATTTTGAAAAACCACCAGTTTCATATGTACAAATTAAAAATGGTTAATCAGCTCAAAAAACTGATTGCAAATTAGAATGGGTCTTTCAGTAGATGCTTAATACTCAAAATAAATATGTTTATTTAAAGGCTCACTTTGTGCTACTTTGTATCGAATTTGAATGTCACAAAGTTTAACAAAAAAAAAAACTAAACATTACGGTGATTTGAATACTCTTTTGCCCTAGGTGCCAGTAACGTCAAGAATCCTGGAATTATGTTGACATCATAATAACAGCAATCCATTCCAGAACACTTGACTATGACAGATCGGCCATATTATGCTGGGTTCCCCGATCAGTTGGAGTCGAAGTTTTTGTGGTTTGACTCGTGTTGTAAGTCAGTTGGTAGCCAGACAGAGTTTGTAGAACAATTTTTTATTGAAATAATAAAAGCTTTACAAATAACACATGGCGCAGTCCGTCAACCTTCGCTAAATTGAATTAAATAATAATAAAAATGTCTGACGGCGAAAAAAGCAATCAACAGAGGAGTTATGCGACTTCAGCGAAAGTCAAGAGCAACAGATTCAGGTGCGCGGTTAAATAGTCACCCTGCTTGGTTAAAACTGCCGTAAATCGCATTGCACACTTATCAACCACTATAGGATGGCATAATTTTGAAACCTAATTGTAAATTAAAGTCTACCATTCGTTGTTTACTAGTAAACAATGAAAAAAAAAATGGAATATGAGCCAGAGCAATATAGCCGACCTGTCAGAGACGTCATTCTGGAATGGTCTATGGAAAAAGACGAAAAAAAAGTAAAAATCCATTTCGAGGTTACCAGCCAAAAACCTGGAAAGCAACTTTGCAAAATGCTAATAAAATATCGGTCTGTAGTTTCACGGCGTTTTAACAGAAAATAAAAATTACGAGTTCTCTAGATCTAACGATTTCTTTTACTTAAAATGTGTATGGTATAAAAACCCATTAAGAAAGAGGTGCTGAAACAGAGAATTACTATGAATAATAAACATTAATGTTTGTAGAAATGCTTCAACGAATGAGGCATGATTTTCAGTTTGGGCTTTTTTTTAAAATATTTTGTGCAAAGATGAAATTTTCAATTTGTAAGTTTGTTCAGTTGAAAATGGACGATTCCAGTAGTCCATTCAGTATTGCCACTATAAAGTTTTCGGGTCTAAAACGACTGACATTTTCTTGGCCTTTTTGGGAACGATTAAAAGTCGAAACATAAATAATTTTTGATTTCAGAGATTTCTAGATATTCCCGAATATCTGAGCCAGGCTATTAATGTTGTTATTGAAAAAACTAAAATAGCCTAGGGGAATTGGATGTTTACGTGTTTGCTGCATGGACGAAACTGTCAATTCAATGTCATATGTCTTGTTTTTGACATTGTGTAGTGGAATACTGAATGAACTACTGGAATCATCCATTTGAAAGGAATGTTTCATTAACCAATGACAGATGTCAGATTAAAAAAAATTTTTTGAAAATATGTCATTCGAACATTATTTCTATTTACAAAAATAAATGACAGTATGTATCTGTTCCGATAGCTGAGTAAAGAATTTGACTTTATGAGAGTAGCAAAAAAATTTTTCAAAATTTGGAAAAAGCACGATTAGTTTAATATTAAAGTTTAAGAATAAGCTTTTCTATGATTAATTCTAATTTTTCGGTAGTACTTACTTACGCTTAACGCTTTTGATAGATTATGTCACTAAACAAAGCAGCTTATGCAAAATTTGACAGTAGTCTAATAATAGATGGCAGTTGACAGGAACAGTGTTGTATTTAAAGTTATTACGCGGGAAATATAAAAAGTCATTTACGTATCAAACTGTCATCGGCTTTAGGTGTGCTTACCCAAACCATTCGCGCTCAGAGCATTCATCAAGGTGCGTTTGGACTTAAGCACGCACGCACTGATCCACCGCAAATTAGCTATAATAGCTCGCAAATAGCTGCGGTATCATGCTGTTGCTCAAAAGGAATTAATTGGTTTGCGAACGCCCAGTTTGAACGGAGATGCTAGTAGCTACACATGCACGTGGTTTATATTCAATTCTATGTAACATTAAAATGTACTCGCTACTATTTCATCGTCATCGTCCATTATTAACGAATGAAGAAGCAACTGGATCATCAGATGCGTCAAAAAAATATTCTATTTAAAGGCATCGCGCAAAAAGAACGAATGCGTATGCTCAGTGAGTGCGTGCTCAGGTCTAAGCGAGTCTTATAACTTTTATTCGCCGCATATGCGTACCTGATCAAGTCGCCATAACTAAAGATATTCGCTTAAAATAGTATCACACAAAACTGTCCAAATTGATCGCAACAAAACAGACACTACTCTGACCCACGGTATGCGCGCTAAAGTCATTCGCAGGACGTGTTAGTCTAACTCACAGGAAATAAATATATGCGACAACAAATGAAGGAATGATATTTGGAGACTTAAAAAGTCCAAAAGATTGTTATTTAAAGAGAAAGTCAGAAGAGATGACAGGTATGAAAGTAATGAACCAAGCACCAGAATACAAAAATAAAAAAGGCTATTCAAGTGATACAGTATTCGCCAACTTGATGTCCCAGAAATTACCAACTAAGACAGACAGAGTAATAGTGCCCTGCCTAGTCGGCTGCTGTTGGTGGTAAAATTTTGACAAACGCAAATTTCATCGAACCTTATCAGGTGTTAAGATTTTCAGTAGCGTAGCGTCACACAGTTATTGTTTCTGCTTTGTACAATAAAGTGTTTGTAAAAATGTCAGCCGTTAATGAAGAAAATCGTAAATGTACTGAAGGACAAACTCGTCAAGTGATATATAGTGTGTTTAATTATTTTCAGACATTAAAAAGTGATGAAGATACCTTAATAAACGTGAAAATTAAAACATCCCAAGCAACAGGTAAACCAGCTAGCTAGCAAGCCATCACAAGCAAGTTAGCACAGCTTATTTTATTTATAAGCGAATTTAATGATCTTGCAATTAAAATGTTACGTGCCAAATTAAACCTTAATTTTTTGGAATAGGTAGTTGGTGTTTTAGTTAAACATTAGCTTTCAACCTTACCTAGGCAATTTTTTTCAAACACGTCATAAATGGTAAAAACCAAACATTAAATATATTAAATATTTTGCACACTTAGAAAAATTGAAGACTAATAATGATTTCAATCAATTTGGCTTAAAAAGCTAGAAAGCATTTAGGACATCAAGTTAGTTGACGAATACTGTAAAAACTAGTGATGATGATATTTCTATAGGGAAATAATTTACCTTCTAGAAAGATTAAACAAAGATAAAAAACAAAGTTATTAGTACGAACATAAATAAAAACTTTTATTTGGGACAAAATCTATCAAAAGCATTTTGTTCAACACTAACAACGAATTAATGAAGATGGTTAGTGTATTACGGTTGCGTACATCTCATGCTTAAAAAAATAGACCAGTGCTATCACCTAGATTCGGAACAGAGAATCCCCTGTGCCTGCCCCCTACCAGAGAATAAAATCCCCTACCGAAGACGACTCCTTTTTTGTTTCCGTTCGCAGCAGGATTCGCGTTGTTGTCGACGTTGCTGCCGTTGCCATTTAAAAGGAATTGTTGACGTGGTAGGCTGCCGTAGTGAACGTCGATTTGACGCTTGAAGTTCGCCGGAGGAGTCTGGAAAATATAATGGTTCTTTTTTATTTTGGAAGAAAATCTGCGTTTCGATAATAGCAGGATGTAATTAAGAAAGTAGAATTTCTATAGGGAAAATAGCTTTTAATTGAACGAGAGCTGAACGAAATGCTTTTGGATAAAAATGTATTGTTGTCTATTTCTCAAAATAACTACTATAGACTTTATCAATTATTCTTAGATATAATTTACTAAAATTCGAAAAAAATTTAAATTTAAATATGAACCAAACCTTTGGTCTTTGCTGAATATCAGGTAAAGGTGTAGATATGTCTATCCTTCCAGCGCTATTAGCTGCTATTGTTACAGGACTAGGTGATGGTGAAATCCTATTTAGTCTCTAAAAGCAAATATAGCAACATTAATACCATAAAGTAGTCTTTAGAATTGTATTATTTATTAACTAACAGTACTCAGAGAATATTTTAAAATCACTAATACTGATTAGGTATGTTTATCAACAAAACATGCTTAAGTGATTATGAGCAAAATACTTCTACAGTAGAAACGGTGGAGCTTTACCATCACGTGACCCAATCTACGATTTATGCAACATATATTTTCGTAAAAGGCCGACCTTTGGAATATTAGTCATAACGATTATTTCTATTGAGTTAAGTTTTGATTTGATTCATATGAATATTGTTGCTGACGTAACAGTCACGTGATGGTAAAGCTCCACCGTTTCTACTGTATATGTTTTGATAAAGATGATATAGTATAATAGTATAATAATCATAATATACTAATAATAAGACCAACTAATGCTGACCAGAGTTAAATATAACTTATATGTTTAATTTTACTAAAATATAATATAAAATTAATGATGTAAAACAAGTTTTAAATAATACTATTCCCTTACATGGCGATTCTGCCAGGATACATCATTTAATATTCATACGCTAAAACAGTATCATAATAAACTTAATATAATAGAAAGTGGGAAGCACAAAATTTTTCAACGTTTTCCAAAAGTTTAGACGTAATACGCAAAGATAGGAAGACTGTCAAAGCTATAGTAGATCTGCTAGCAAGACACTAAAAGCTTAATAGGCACCCTAAATTAAAGAAGTTGTTGGACAAAGCCTTGTGCAGGGTTTTCCACCGAGAGAAAGAACAGCAGAGCCACAACAGAAGCCACTACATGAAAATTTCAGTCTCGAAGCTAATTGGTTACATAAAAAGAGTCGGACTGGAGAATATAATTTATAGGACCATAATAGCCAAAATTCACCTCATTAAATCTATATATTTGTCTAATGGAAGTTGCTATTGTTTTCCTTTGACAACTTTGACACATACTGCAGCGATAATTAGTGTATAAAATTATTTATAATAGAACTTAACAAACAAGAGTACAATTTAAAAATAACCTTATCGATTACCCAATAAACAAAAATCTAACTATTTGTGAAGATCTCTTTCATACATATTTTGATGTATCGTTTTGGTAAGGGTGGTATTTTTTTTCTAATCCGGATACTCTAGATTGACTTAAACCACTATTCCGGCGACGATTCAAGTACTAGTGTTATGATTTTTGTCAACAGATTACAGTACCATAAATTGTCTGTCTTCTTAATCAATAACTGGTTTAAAAGTGACCCTTTCTTATTTAACTACTTGTAGCTCTAAAAGTTTCAAGTTCCTTTTATCAACATTCGTTATACTATTTACTTATTTCCGACAATTAACAATTTTCAAAGCAAGTATTAAAACCATATCTACCCTTACCTTCCACCGCGAGATAGAGGTTTGTAAAAGAATTAAAGTGGTAATTTTTGCGAGGCCGAGACTCATTAAAATAAGTACATAAGATCGGCATATGTATGATGAACCATCATTTAGAAAACGCATTATTTTATTTAAAATGTTATAAGCTTGATCTATGTAGTTTATTTCGTTATTCGCTAGTGTTGGGTAGTAAAATTTAGCGTATATACCCTATATAACTAAATCCGGGACCTTTTCGGGGACACTGTCTATGCGTGACAGATCTATGAAAAACGAGACAGTCCCATCTAATCCGGGACGAATGGTCACTTTATATATCTACAGCGCAACAAGCTACTTTAAAGTCAAAACATATCAAGAAATTGTATTCACTTCCTCAATTCTTTTTCAAATTCCCAAATGATACTCCACCAACATTTTTATCTGATTGTTCTTTCTCAAATCATTATAATGAAACAATTTTTTATCAATAGTAATTCGTCACTGATAAAATAAAGTTGAGGAATGTATTTTCCTAATTCTATAGGTTTAGATAACGTAAATATTGATCCGAAATTCCCCGTTACATTATATGAATATAGGTAGATAAACTGATAACGATATTCACATACATGAATGGGTTTCATGCACTAGAAAGGGTTATCCATGCAGCATATCTCTGAAGAGTAATCGATATTACATGTAACAGAAATAATTAGCTGTTCTTCCAGAAAGTGGATCCATCGTTTTACTCTTATTAACTTTATAGCGACTGTTCGTAGCATGGTAATGTTTTATTATTATAGGTTGTATTTACGACTTCATTCCAAGATTAATATTCTATATTTATATTCAATCCAGAGTATTTCGGTAAACAGAAGTTTTTAGACGGAGAAAAAGTTTTGTTTGTTACATCCCAGAAAATTACGAGGATATATTGAAAAATTCTTAGCCTACTATAGAACCAAACACAATTTCAATGTCAAAATATTTTATTACCCAACATATTCTCCTCTTAACTGGATACATTTATTACAGCGAACCTGCAACGTCTCTAGACCTTTCAAAAAAAACGTTTCTTCTTGCTCTGCAAACCGGACCTCCACAGCTTTTATTACCTCCTCGTTGGAAGAAAATTTACGACCTTTTAAACTTTTTCTCAGTTGAGGAAAGAGATGATAGTCGGACGGAGCCAAATCTGGTGAATAAGGGGGGTGTTCTAGTAATTCAAACTCTAAATCACGAATTTTTTGCATGGCAACATGAGAATTGTGTGCAGGGGCGTTGTCCTGCAAAAACAAAACACCTTTGGATAGCTTTCCGCGTCTTTTCTCTTTAATTTTTTCCCGTAGAGTGGTCAGTAATGTCGAATAGTAATCTCCAGTTATTGTTCTACCCTTATCCAAAAAATCAATCATGATTACTCTATGGCAATCCCAAAAAACTGAAGCAAGAACTTTTCCAGCAGATTTTTGGACACGAAACTTCTTAGGTCTTGGAGAACCAGAGTGTCGCCATTCCATCGATTATTGCTTTGTTTCTGGATCATAGAAATGTACTTAAGTCTCATCCATAGTAACAATTCGGTTTAAGAAGTCTACATCTGTTTCAAATCGAGCACAGATCGAACGCGATGCTTCTATCCTTGCACGCTTTTGGTCAACATTCAAACATTTGGGGATCCATTTTGCAGCAATTTTTCTTATGTTCAAATTGACGTGAACTATATGATGTACACGTTCGTATGAAATATTCAGTGCTTCAGATATCCGTTTTAGCCCAATTCGACGGTCTGATAAAATCATATCATGAACTGCATCGATATTTTCGGGGCCTTCCCGATCGGTCATCAACTTCAATGGAAAATTTACCTCTTTTGAAGCTTGCAGTCCAATTTTTCACGGTCGCATACGAAGGACATTCGTCACCAAGGGTACTAAGCATATCTTGGTAAATCTGCTTACCTCTTAACCCTTTTAAATACAGGTACTTGATGATGGCTCGATACTCCAATGGTCTAGGCTAACTAGATATCAATACATCCTCGTATTTTTCTGGAAAGATAGATCGATATATAGAACTGAGCATATTCCCAATTGCACAAAAGAGCTTCTCTCTAAGGAGCTTCTCAGACACAGAAGAAACTACTGGAAACAGAGAGTTGTTGGTAAATAAATGGTTCAAAAATACCCTTCCTAGGAACCTTTACTGTACTGTACTTGAGAAGAAAATTTACGCCATTGATTTATATCTCTAGAGGTTGGTTTACTTTTTTGACGTCAAACTTCACATTGAAACTTCTAATAAGTTATTGTTCGTTGCTATGGTAACGCAATATTTTGTTTATGCATGGAACTGGTCTAGGCTAGCTAGATATCAATACATCTTCGTATAAATGAGACTTGTCAATGTCTATTATTTAGGTTGTTGGCAGTGAGTCATTAATAAATTGCAAGACAGAGACACTAGAAGCTTTGTGCACACATTAAAATAAAAATAAAAAGCTCTATAAGTTTTGTCTATTCGCAACTATACTTGAAATTTATAGTTTTTCATTGGATTAACTGTACTTACTTGATTGCAAACATGTTGTACTGGTGTAGAAGTTAATGTGGGCTGAGATGATAGCCTAGGCATGACTGGAGGTTTCTTCACATCCGTATTATTGTTGTAATGGGTATTTCTCAATTCCGCATTCTCCCTTTCTAAAGCGGCTTGTTGTAATTTCAATTCGCTCACTACAGACATCATTTCAAGTTTTTGTGTTTCTAGTGATGATCTGGACAAAATTTCCTACAACATAATGGGGGGTTTTAAGATAGTCAGGCATTATACATATTTCGTTTTGACTTATGCTGACTTGATTGATTTAAGACCAAAACCCACAGAAGGTAGTCGTTACACAATAGCAGAGTATCGTATTAGTTCCTTCGAAAAGCGAAAAGATAATGCCTAATGGTATGATTATTTTAGAATTGAAATATTTGGCTATTTGAGACTAATTTTTTCATTCATTTAATTATTTAAACAACTAAAACCGTCAGGTTATATGGATATGGGAGGTAGGATTGAGGGATACAATCAGAAAAACATTATTATGTAATGACTAAATATCTAAAATGTTAAGAAGGAAAGGGATAAACTGGGAAGATGCAAAGAATCAATTGAAAAATAAGAAATTCGTTTTTGCTACAGAAAAGTAACGCCTTCTATCTTAAGGTATTGTGGATGGTACTGTTGGCATCAGAATTTTTTGGAACATCAAAAAAAATAACATACTTTAATCAGCAAGGTCTGTAGAAATAAAACCCGTATTTGCAAAAGGTAGAACTGAATTTAATTCCCCTCATTACAAGTTGAGGAAAACTAGTATTTTTTTATTGGTGAACCATTTTACCTATTTAAAGCACGCCTCAGCGTGTTTAAATCGAACTTTCAAAAACGCGCGTTTTTTAAAGTTACCATGGCAACATCAACAACTCGAGAAACGAAGTCTAAATGACAATTTTTTTATTATTGATCTGACAGGAGTACTTTGTAACGTCAAAACCTTTATTCGAACAATATTTAACAAGTTCAATTTTCTTTATACGCATCAGAAGATTTTTGCGGTACTAGCCACGATTCTGCTTTACTACTTAAAAAATCGATATTAGAATTCATTTTTATGCACTTCGGTGACAACAATAAATCTTAAAGACAAAATGCAAATTAGTTTGTTTTTCTCATTTCCATGACAACGCAAGCATCACGAATTCAACCATTTTACATTATTAGTTCTTATTTCCATTTCTTGTTGTTGTAGTAGTAATAGATACCAGTATATATTTATAATTTCAAAGAGCACCAATAAAAAAAAATAGCGTAAAGTATTCGTGGATAACTGGTCTCTAAAACACTTGCTCTATTTCGAGCACTCCGGCTTCGCCGTCGTGCTCGAAAAATCGCGCGTGTTTTAAAGACCTTAATATCCACTTATACTTTAATATACTATTTGAGTTAATTAAAAAATAAATAAATGAACACTTACCCTTTGTAATTTGTCTTCAGTCTCTGATAGTTGTTGTTTTTTCTCATATAATACTTTTTCCAAATCCGAAATTTTATCTGATTGAGCTTCAATTTGGTCTGATAATACCTGCACTTGTAATTGAAGATTATCTTTTTCATACTGAATTTTCCTAAATTTTTCGTCTACTTCAGCTGGCTAAAAATAGATTGAAATTATTATAACAAGATATATTCGGTTTATAATAAAATTTATTTTAAATTTTCAACAATGGGTTCGATAGGGCGGACGTACATACACAAGTCACCATTTGCAGTCGATGTAACCAAAAAATTGTGGTCGCGTATATGCGAACTGCGGTTCATCATTAGAGATAGTATACTCCCCATACTTTTGCAGTCCGCTCGCTGCCAATCTCCGCAGAGTAGAAATATATATATAGCCTAATCAAAGTACACATAAAACCTCACAAAAAACTTGAAGATTCAAAATTGGGTATTTAAAAGGGTGGTGTTTAACATGAGAAAAAGTTTACGAGGTCAGGCATGAAATTTTCCGGAAAATCGTCGAGTGAAAATTTTTGTTTTTGTTTTTTCGCTCTAATTGTTTGAATAATAAATATATAGAAAAACTTCCAAATCAAAATTTGTAGCTGATGCATTTATCTACAAATTTTGTCTAAAAAGTTTTTCTGTAAATTAAAAAGTTTACGAGATAAAATTAATTTCAGTGGTATTCAATTCGTGGTTACAAATTTATTAACCGCTTAACTTAAAAGTTAATAATTTTGGGCTTATAACATTCTGAAAAAATAAATAAACTCATGTAAAATGTAACTTTTAGATAGAAATACTTTCAAATTTGAAAAAGTAGATTTTCTGACTGAATATCAGTTTATTATAATTCCTATTTAATTAATACTTATCCCAGCGAAAATTCCTTTTGGATTTAGCATTGCAAATGAGCATAAAACATTATTATTATAAAAGTAAAGCCATCAATATTTAGAATTTTGAACGAATGCTTCTTAAAAATTTGTTTTTTTTTGCATGCTTAATTTTACTTGTTTTTTTTAGACTTCATTCAATTATATCTTTTTTCGAAATTAATATAATTCAATGAAACTTTACTACTAAACACTTTGAAGCATCTACTTTCGAAACTTCTATACAGTTTTCCTATAAATATCAAATTTTTTAAATAATAGACAATTATTTAAAATAAATACTTAAATCAGAGATCTGTCAGCAAACCTTCTATAACTTTTTATACCGTTTATGATATTATCTAAAAATTTGTGAACTTTATAATGAACCTATTAAGAAGCGATCGCGATACAAAAGAACACACCTATGGCTCAGGTAAGAAAGAGAAGGGAGCACAAATAAAGGTGAAAAAGCAGGTGAGAGAGCGTGGAAAATCGATGATAATACATTAAAAAAAATTTTTTTCAATGTGTTTGTAGATACCCCATTTTAGAACACGTTTCATATGAAAAATTTTTTCTAAATATCATTGTTTATTTACTATCATATAATTAAAAACATGATAATTGATGATGTTCAAAAATACTACTATGGAAATTTCGTATATATTTAAAAAACTAATGCAGATACAAAAAAATGTTCAGACAAATGTATTAGCTACAATTTTTGATTTGAACATTTTTCTGTGTTTTCATTATTTAAACAATTAGAGCGAAAAAATAAAAACAAAAATTTTCACTCGACGATTTTCCGGAAAATCGCATGCATTGTAAAGTTTTTCTCATGTTAATCACAACCCTTTTAAATACTCAATTTTGAATTTTCAAGTATTTTGCGGCATTTTACGGATATTTTGTGTACTTTGACTTCGCTAATAAGCTCGCCCGTAGGAACAGGATAAACTGCAATTTTAGTGGTTCCCTCGTCTGCAAAATGTGGCTTTTGTACGCTCTATGTTGAAACTGCGCCACTACAAAGCAAGGCGCACATTGACAGACATGCCACACAACTCACACAGGGCTGCACTAAGTCACTAACCACGTGTTTGATCTTTTAGTAAGCAAAGCACGACTGCGTATTAACACGCAGCAAGGCCACGAATATGTCAAGAAAAGCATGCGTCGCGCAGTATTCAAGATGTTTTTGACATTATGCGGTCACCGGCTATTGGCATAGCCCACGAATTTCATGCTCTATGTCGATTGGGATGTCCTGTGCGAGTTACGCCACGTATGTTTCAATGTGCGCCTTGCTTTATTCTTACAAATTATACCAGAAGAAATATGAAGAAGTATAAAATAAAACAATCTATATATTTTGTAATGTTTTATTTATTTAAATTTATTATAGATTATGTACAATAGAAGGTATTTTATTTAGATTGAAATGATTGGAAATCGCTGCTATTAAAAACGTTTTAGTATTTTTTTATTTCAACGCTCATAGCATTTATTCGAGATGTGATAGGTAGGTAAATGTTTACGTGATTAAATTGTCATCTTATTCAAAAGCTACACCGATCAAGAGGTGTAGGAGGTAATGCGGGAGACTCAGGTTCAATTGCCGGAGCCAACTCATCTGTTGTGAGATTTATCACAGCAACAAATTAATACTGGGTCAATAGGTACTTTACATCTCAGATACTTATCTTCCTTCCATCCATCCTTTGAGCATCTCATACAATTCCTTCAAATGCGACTGGTTAGGAAAGCCTATAACCAATAATTTTTATGTCTCTTCGTTTTATATTAACCTTAACATATGCTTACCTGTGACAAGATGAATGGATCCAAAGTATAACGTACGTAGTAATATAAACTGTGGCCCGAAATAAAGAAGAATATTTTTCAATTTAAAATACATTTTTATCATAATAATAACCCAACATATTAATAAAACGCCAAGATTAGTTAAGGAATAAATCTGTAGAACTGGATAACGGTGCATCTGAACTCGTTGCAAATGAGATAAATTTGAACTAATAAGCTTTATGAAATTGGTAGGTAAACTATCCAGAATACTTCAGTCCAAAGAAAATGTTTAGAATTTCTTGGATTAGGTCCTGTAAATATATTCCTTATCTAATCTTGGGAATGAGATCCAAATACCATTACCAGACTTGGAAAGAATGCCGTTCAATGGTACACAGACGGCTCAAAAGCAATAGAAGGAACTGGGATAGGAATGTACGGGACAGGAACCAAATACTCTGAAAGCTTGGGAAAAAAACCAAGTATCTTTCAAGCGGAAATTCACGACATAAGAAAGTGTGCCCAGTTCAATATTGACAAATAATATAGAAGGCAAAAGATTTTCATAATGTCGGATAGTCAAGCAGCCATAAAGTACTGAGTTCTTGTGTAATCAGTTCCAAAATGGTGTGGGAATGCCTAGGCATACTCAATGAACTAGGCGAGAACAATATAGTAACCTTACTGTGAATTCCAGGACACACTGGAATAGAAGGAAATGAAATAGCAGATGGACTAGCAAAGAGGGGGACTGAAAGACCCTTTTGGGAGCCGGAACCCTTTTGCGGTAGCAAACCCAATGTAATATTGGAAGAAATAGGTAAAGCCGAAGGAAAGAGAAAATCTGACCATTGGAAAGATCTAGTAGGGCTTAGAAAATCAAAGATTCTGATGGGTGACTACAACCCGTTGAGATCAAAAGAATGCATAAGTCAAAGTAAAACTGCACTAGGAGTTGTAACAGGGATCCTAACGGAACGTTGCGCCTGAACGGGTACCTGAAAAAGCTCAAAATAGTGGTATGGAAGAAGAAACCCATCCACATACTTGCGAATTGCACTGCAATCCAGAATCCTAGGGCACAGCACCTAGTAGATTATTGGATAGAAGAGGGACATTTACCTAAGTTGAAGCCTGCAGATATCCTAAAATTCCTCAGGGAAGTAGGACTAAAGGAACTACTAGTCTCTGAGACGTTCCTCGGGAACTAAGTAGATGTAAGGGGGCACCCCATCATACATTCATACATACAATCTTGAGCATCTAACTGAGAATACGTTGGGTGTCTTAAAACCAAAAAGTTAATTTTGAATTAAAAAATGTTTTACTTCATTTTGGGCCACAGAGTAGCAAAATTAGAAGGTTATAAGTAACATTCATTATATAAATTGAAACTATAGAACACCACCAAATCAAAATACTCTTAGACTAAGATAAATGCAGATTTTTTTAAAGTCATTTTCTACCGAATAACAAATAGTAATGACAAGGCACGATCCTATCTTATCACTATTAATTTGTTAAGCGGTCCATAATGTTGCTAGACGTTTTCAGACTTGTCAAAGTTTGTTCCAGATCAGATGGAATTAGGCTTTTGAATAGTTTTTGAATATGTTAGATCTTTTAGGTTATGGTATGTTAGGTATTTTAGGTTATGGTATATTAGGTCTTTCAACTTAAATTGTATTCAATTGAATAATGAGCCTTGTTAAGTTTTTTTAAGCACACGTAATACCTTAGTATAAGTAGGAGCCGTCCAATGATGGCTTCTGTCTCCATAGTAACAACACGGCGGAACAATAGGAGCCATATGGTAGGAACAACACTGCAAATCATGTCTGTATCTTCCAAAATCTCCATAAATATCAGGATGACTTCCCCTTTCGATAAACCTTTGATGGTGTTGATTTCTTTCTAACGTAGGATTACTCCCGTATCTTAAAGGATCTAATCTTTCGTGTCTCCTTTGGAAGCTGTCGTAACAAAACTCATGTGGATTACAACACCAACTTTGACAGCTACCACCGGTGAAATCATCTAATCTGGGAGGACTTTTTAAAATGTGCGATCGGGACTTTTGATCTCTATCTATTCTATTTTGATGTACTTTTCTTCTATCCAAGCTTTCCGTTGTCTTTTCTTTGCGAGGCGTTTTTTCGCGAACTGTTCGATTAAGTGGGGGTTTTGTACTGGGAATCTGTTCGGCGTCCTCCATTTTTGGGGATGGGTTATCCGTCGATTGTTTTCGGATCCATTGGAAGTCACTGTTGCAGCGTGTCGAACTATCTGTTTGATAAAATATAATTTTAAATTTAATAGAAATGAAGCGAAGGCATTTTTCAGCTTGACGATGTACAAAAGCCTGATTTAAAAAAACAATCATATTCTAACTTTTGTCCTAGCTAGAGAGTGGATAAGCAAAGCCATATTTGTCTCAAAAGATTGAAGAACTATTTCGGACCCGAAGTATGTTGCAAAATACACTACCATCGCTTTAAAAATATAAAACAGTGGGTACATATGACAGTACTGCGAAGGAATAATGAGCTAGTACTGTATGTCTGGATGCCCTATATTATAATAAGGGTGCATCAGATAAAGTGCAGGTTATTCACCCCAACCAATTGACGATAAAGTGCAGGTTATTCAACCCCAACCATCTGACTTCTTGGATTGGCTAGGTTCATTTCATTGGCCTAGAGCAGTGAATATTGCTTTGGTTGAAAATAATTCCTTTTTTTTGGTCTTATAGAGTTTTTAGGCTCAGGTCTTTTACAAGTGAAAACCTATGACCATTTAATTCATTCATATTTACAGATAAAAAAACATAAAAAATAGTCTAAACTGCGAACTGACTGAAAATTTAAAAGAAATCTAAAAAATAGCACAATGTATTTGACAATCTGATAAGCTAGCCTAATCAAAGTACACATAAAACCTCACAAAAAATACAAAAAACTTGAAAATTAAGCATGCAATTTTCCGGAAAATCGTCGAGTGAAAATTTTTTGTTTTTGTTTTTTCGGTCTAATTGTTTAAATAATAAATATACAGAAAAACTTCCAAATCAAAATTTGTAGCTGATGCATTTATCTACAAATTTTGTCTAAAAAGTTTTTCAGTAAATTAAAGAGTTTACGAGCTAAAATTAATTTCAGTGGTATTCAATTCGTGGTTACGTGCGAACCAAATTTATTAACCGCTCGACTTAAAAGTTAATAATTTTGGGCTTATAACATTCTGAAAAAATAAATAAACTCATGTGAAATGTAAAGAAAGATCTCAACTTTTAGATAGAAATACTTTCAAATTTGAAAAAGTAGATTTTCTGACTGTAATATCAGTTTATTACAATTCCTATTTAATTAATACTTATCCCAGCGAAAATTCCTTTTGGATTTAGCATTGCAAATGAGCATAAAACATTATTATTATAAAAGCAAAGCCATCAATATTTAAAATTTTAAACGAATGCTTCTTAAAAATCTGTTTTTTTTAGCATGCTTAATTTTACTTGTTTTTTTAGACTTTATTCAATTATATCTTTTTTCGAAATTAATATAAATCAATGAAACTTTACTACTAAACAGTTTGAAGCATCTACTTTCAAAACTACTATACAGTTTTTCTATAAATATCAAATTTTTTAAATAATAGACAATTATTTAAAATAAATACTTAAATCAGAGGTCTGTCAGCAAACCTTCTTAACTTTTTATACCGTTTATGATATTATCTAAAAATTTGTGAACTTTATAATGAACCTATTAAGAAGTGATCGCGATACAAAAGAACACACCTATGGCTCAGGTATGAAAGAGAAGGGAGCACAAATAAAAAAAAAGCAGGTGAGAGAGCATGGAAAATCGATGATAATACATTAAATTCTAAATGTCATTGTTTATTTACTATCATAAAATTAAAATTAAAATGGAAATTTCGTATATATTTAAAAAACTAATGCAGATACAAAAAAATGTTTAGACAAATTATGTAGATAAATGTATTAGCTACAATTTTTGATTTGAACATTTTTCTGTGTTTTCATTATTTAAACAATTAGAGCGAAAAAACAAAAACAAAAATTTTCACTCGACGATTTTCCGGAAAATCGCATGCCTAGCATTGTAAAGTTTTTCTCATGTTAATCACAACACTTTTAAATACTCAATTTTGAATTTTCAAGTTGTTTTTTGTGTTTTTTGCGGCATTTTACGGATATTTTGTGTACTTTGACTACGCTAAGCGGGCTCCTAATGTAAAATTTAATTTTTATACTGGGTAATCATAATCATGGAAATAATCAAGAGTTTTAAATACATAAATCTATTTTTAATCAAAACCAACGTACAGATTTCGTGTGATTGAGTTTTTGCGTAATAATTGTTATACCCAAAAAATTTGAAAGTTTTATGAAATCTTTTTTTAAAATAGACCAACGTGACTTGACCGTGGGTTGACCGAGCAATACAGTGTGAAATTTTGAAAAAAAAAAAAAGTAAAAACTCAGCTTCAAAAAGGTTTGCGCGATTAATAATTGCCATTTCTTCAATTAAGATGATTATTATTGTAAATTGAATATAGGTCCGTCAAAATTTTACGAGTATGAATTCATTAGATATCTAATAGTATGCGTCGAAAAATTCTGAATATTTATAACGTTTTAAAAATAGGAATGTAAATTGTAACGTCGTATGTAACTCAGTTCTCAAGATGCAAAACAATAATATTTATGATATTGTCGACGAAAGTCGCTAATTTCTTTAAATTGTTGATTAAAATAAAACTGTTTAGTCCTCAAACTAATGCTGAGTATTCATTTTAAGGTTTTACATGTATATTTTAACGTTTGCCTAAAGTTTATGACCCTAAGATGTAATAAAAAGTGTTTTCCTTTTTTGTATATTAACACATCTTGCTTTTTTGTAGGCACACAACCATTAAATTATTGGTTTTCTTCAATTTCGTCCTGATTTCTTCTTCTCGTTTTAGATTAAATATGGACAGGTACAAAATAAAACATATAAAAGTAACAGAACCACTTTTTTCAAGCTCCATTCTAAAACTGATTAAATCAGATTAGATTAGAAATGGAGTGGCTCTTTGTCCTATCCCACTGCGACCTTTGCAGATCTATGTGGTCCTTCCTATTCTTGGAGCTCGATATCTAGCTTTATTCTTTTTGTTAGACCTATTAGCCTCTCTCTCTGCCCTCGGTTTTCTTCTCCGAATAGGTGAAACCTCACCCTTACTAGTCCTTCGTACTCACAGAGTATTTGCTTCGCGGTTTCGTCTTCTTCCTGGCAAAACCTACATAGCCTGTCATCTGCTAGGCCAATTGTGTGCATATGCTTCCTCCGCCTACAATGTCCAGTCAGCATTCCCACCATCAACCTCGACGTTTCTCGATTTTGACATAGTAGGTTTTATGCCACCAGGGCAACTCCTGGTTGTTTATCCATTAGTGGATGCTCTCCTTAGTGGGGTTTTTTGAAATTCCACAGTAAGGTTCTGGCTCTCATGACCTCAGTCGCTCCCTGCTTGGCTAATTCATAAGCCTTTTCATTGCCTTTTATTCCTTGGTGACCTGGCACTCAGGCTAGGGTCACTTTATTATGACTACCTGGTCTGTTGAGGGCCTTGCAACACTCCCATGCCAGATTTGACGTTGTCTAATATGAGCTTATCGCTTTTAGTGCTACTTGGTTATCGGAGTAGATCTAAAACTGATAAGCAATATACATTGTTAAATTAAATAGATAGTGATTAAACAGGGTAATACAAATAGCAATCTGCATACATCACACTTAGTTAACTGAAACAGGTGTGAAAATTTGTTGATAGGAAGCGAATCTGGCTGCGTCATATCATCCGTTTTTAGCCCAATTTTCATCTTTCCATTGAAATTACAAATTATGTCGGTACAGTTTAGAGAAGTGGAACTTTTTTTGAAAAGTTTCCTACTATTCAAAGATCTTTTTTCAAATTTCGGATAAGATATTGTATAATAGATCTATAAAATTTGTGATATAAAGAAATGTCAGTGTGAAAAAATTATTTTAAACAGGGAGAAAAGATGGAAATTGAATGTGGGTAGTGATGGTGATTTGTATTACAAGGATAGAGAGAGACTTTTGAGAGGACAGAATAATTAGAAATAAAATCAAAAATAAAATAACCGATTGAATATTTAAAAAAATATATTGTACTGGAAAAGAGAAAGAAGTAATCATGCAAATCATATAAAAATTGGAGAGCAAAATTATATTACAAAGGACTTATTTGGCGAATTTGAAGAAATGATAGCATTCAGAACAGGAAAGTAAAATTTCAATCATTTAAATAACCAATAAATTTGAACAAATACTAGGAAAAACATTTGGAAGTAATAATAATAGAAAATAGTTTTTTTGAAGACTGAAGTAGCATTGAAATTTGTCATATAATTTAGACCGGAGTAAAATAAAATATTTAATATTTAATAGAAATGAGAAATTTTTATTTAATATTTGGAACATAAATCAATCATTAAAAAATAAAAATAATAAGAATAATAATCAATTTAGAAAGTTAAAGTTTTCAATGTTTAATTAAATTTTAAAACAAATATTCGAAAGTGAATTGATTTAAAAAAAATAATTGGAATATTGAACCCAAAACCCTGAGATAAGAATTTTTGTAATAAATTAACAATTAATTAAATAAATAATAAAATTAATATATATATATATATAATTACATAAAACTTAATAAACCAAAAGTTAAGTATCATAAACTAATAGAGCAATGATCTAAAATCAATATATTTCTTCTAGTTATGCAATTTTTGTAGAACCCAAATTTACAGTAAAGCAATTTTTTCTATGTCAAAAAATATGAAAATATAAAAAAAAACTTCGACGTTCACTGACGTCAAAATTACAAGTGGCATATTGAAATATAAATATAAAATTCATTTTTTTGAATTTCCGCTACAATTCTCGAGATTGCCTGGTTTCAAGGGATGTAAAACACAAAATGAAAGACCTTACTCAAAATTGGACTGAAGTCAATAAATAGCAGTTGACGGAAACACTGTTGTATTTATTTAAAGTTACTGTGGGGTTAGAAGAAGCATTCTAGCAAAAGTTATTGTGAATTGCAGATATTAGTATTTGCTGTCACCTTTTAAATTCGATTGATGTTCTGAGGAGGTTGTAGACAAATCTGAAGTAGAACTTTGACTGGAATACACGTCCGACCATGCTTGATTTTGTTGATCCTTTATTGTCGAATCGTCTTCTAGACTTGAATCGTCTTCTTGACCTAATAAATTAAGTTTTGAGTATTTTAAAGGCACACTATTGTTTTATACTCTTATTTATTCAATATTCTCAATATTACAATATAGTTTTCACAAAATTTTTTTTTATAATTTATTCAATAATTACAAATTATTACCTAACACTTGTTTGTACAAATACATCTGAAATAAATTTTTCCTATCTTTTAATATGGTTCCATGTACAGAAAATCAATAATAAAATATACTGTATAGATATGAAAATTTTGAATTAAATGTTTTAATTTGATAACTTTAAAATGGATGAATATATTGATTTGACATTTGGCAGGTTGTTTTTAAATGTAAAAGGGCATATTTTGAAGGAAAAACATGTTTCAATTCTTGATCCAGTGGTGTACATTTGGAAGAATATGTCACCATTCCCCTCCCATTTTTACGCTATTGACATTTGAAGCTATTTTCATTTTATTTTGTATTCGTCAATGGTATTCACGTGAAAAGCCCATAACTTTTACATATCAAAAAATTTGTAGTTTTCAAGATATTTAATGTTTTTTGAAGTCTTCAAGATCACTTTTTAATAATGAAATAAAAAAAATATTTTTCTTCAATTTATTTTAATAACTACCAAACTACTAATGGTTAGAATATGTAACAGGATCTTTTATACATAATCTGCAACGTTTTCTCATTGAAAATCGCATACCTTGGAATGACTGACGATTGCCGGAAATAATTTCTGTGGCTGCATGGATTCGTGCTCCTCCGTTTCTACTATTGTATCGTAGACAAGGAACTTCATGTAACCCTGCTTAGTGAAAAATTATGTTTGAATGGGATGTTATTTAACTTTGTAACTATCTCATTTTTATTGTCATTAATTCTTTTGTTAATAAAATTAGAAGATTGGAAAAGTATTTTCAACAATCTTCTCTCAATGTTTTAAATACATTGTTGTTTCACAAATTAGTTCCTGTTACAAAATCTAACCATTAGTAGATTGGTAGTTATTAAAAAGAATGAAAGAAAAATATATTTTTTTTCATTATTAAAAAGTGATCTTGCAGACATCATAAAAACATTAAATATCTTAAAACTACAAATTTTTTGATAAAGGTTATGCGTTTTTCACGTGAAAACCATTGAGGAGAGGAATACAAAATAAAATGAAAATAGGGTTGGCGATCTGAAATCGAAGAATCGATTCCTCGGACGAAATAAATCGATTTTTTAAACCGATATGTTGTACAGAATCGATTCAATGAATCGATATTTCACCCTTGAAAATCGACATTCGGTTTTTTCTCTATTTATCACCATCTTCACTCAATAGCCGTGAATGCCGTGATGTATATGAGTATCGTGGGATCATCTGTTCCTTGTGAGCGCCTTTTATCAATTGCCAGCAACATCGCAAGTGATGAGCGGAACCCCTTTGATCATGGCTTGGATTCCAGTAGACTTGACACTCTTGACAGACTGCTGTTTTTAAAAATCTTAGATATTAAGCAAGCTATATTATCTATTTTCTTAAATTTTCAATGTAACAAATGCATTTAGAAAATAAATGTCTTTTTTTATACCTCATCTGATATTTTGATATGGTAATGAAAATAATTGTTATTATCGAATTCCCTGAACTAAAAAATCCTTGATTTTACTGATAAGAGATCCCAGAGATTGTTTATTATGGTAGCTTTCTTGTTTTTCATAAAATGGATTTATATTTACATTGTGAATACAAACTTGAAAAAAAATCGATTTTTTTATGAATCGATTCATCAGGTTACGATTTGAATCGATTTAAAAATCGATCTTTTTTGGAAAGAATCGCCATCCCTAAACGAAAATAGCTTCAAATGCCAATGGCGTGAAAAATGGGAGGGGAAAGGTGACATATTCTTCCAAATGTACACCATTGGATAAATAATTTAATTATGTTTCTCCATAAAAATATGCCCTTTTACATTTAAAAACAACCTGCCAAATGTTAAATTAATATATTCATCCATTTTAAAGTAAATTAAAACATTTAATTTTTCATAACACCCTGTATTTCGAAAACTAAATTGGCTGGACCCATCAATCCTCATATCATTTTGTCAAATTTTACGAGAGGTATCTAGATGCAAACTTTGTAAGTGTCATTTGAAAACACCCTGTATAAATGTGTCAAATAAAATAAAATAAATCTTTGTATACAATTATTAGATCTATCCAATATGACAGATGATGAAGTGTTTTATCAATTATTTGAAAAAGAAGATAAAATCAGATTAAAAAATTAACGCATGTCAAATTTTTCAATAGACCAATAAAAATTTTAATTTAAAAAGGGAGGTGATCTAAAAAAAAATTGAGGGTCGTTGCGATATAAAGTGTATTAATTTTTGTTGATTTCCGCTTCTATTAACGGAAGAACAGGAAGCAATTTGAGTCAGTTGGTGTTAAATAAGTCTTAAGCCGGTTTAACACAGGAAACTCAAAATATACAGCTTTGCTGAAAAGTCTCGTACCAAGGGATTATCTTTGAAACGGATAAAGGGAAAGTTATAAAATTCTAGGACGATGAATGAGACTCTATTCTGCATATTTTAGAGCAAATGTCAAATGTTTTTGACGTCAGCGTTTAGCGTGCGGCCGCCATCTTGAATTTTTTCAAATGACAACCTAGGTCGTGTGACCCATCACAAAAAGCTTATTTTTTTCTCTTTCCAAAAATAATCCCAATGTATCACTTTACTACAAAATGTCCTATAAAATGTCGTTTTCATTTTTCTAAATTAAAGTGTACCGTACCTACTAATTATTTGGACTTGTAGGTTTTTAAAATAAAACAAAAAACAATAGTGGGCATTAACAACGTCAACCACATCATTAGTTCAGTATTTATGTAAAAATTGTCAAAACTGATACTAATTTCAAATTAGCACGAAATTTGAAAGTAAATTAAAAATAATGGCACATTTATTAGAAAAACAACGCATCCAAATCTTAGTTGGATATGGTGATCGGAAACGTACCCATGACAAAGTAACTCATCTTTTTAACGATTTAAATCCTAAACGCCCTTCTTAAGTTGATCTACAGTGACGAGATTAGTAAATAAATTTAATGAAACAGGTAGTGTAAAAGATATTCCTAGGTCTGGTAGACCGAAAAGTGCAACTAATGAAGGTAAAACTTTAGATGTTCAAGAAAACCCTAAAACATCTACAAGTATATTGGCAAGAAATCACGGTATTTCTAGACAGTCTATACAAACTATTCTGCATAAAAATAACTTTCATCCTTATAAAGTTCAAAATCTTCAACAATTGGGCGAGGATGATTTTGATAGGCGATTACAATTTTGTGAAATAGTTACAGAGAAAATAAGAATGCAAAACAATTTCTTAGATTTTTTGGTATTCAGTGATGAAGCCACATTTTGCTTGAACGGTTCTGTTGAAAGACATAATTGTCGATACTGGTCAGATTGTAATCCGCACTGGATGGAGGAGGTTCATACACTGCGTCCACAAAAAGTAAATGTGTGGGCGGGTTTGGTGAAAAACCATTTGATCGTTCCTTTTTTTATTGAAGGTACGATGACCGGTGCTAAATATCTTTGACTTACTCCAAAATGCAATTATACCTGAAATAAATCGATTATTTCCTAATATGAACGTATACTTTCAACAAGATGGCGCACCTCCAACATTATCAAAGAGACGTTAGGCAATATTTAAATACAATTTTTTCTCAGAGATGGATTGGTCGAAGAGGTGCAATTGAATGGCCGGCAAGATCACCCGACTTGACACCACTCGATTTTTTTCTCTGGGGCTACCTGAAAGACCGCCTTTATGTAAACGGACCAACTAACTTAACGATTTAAAGGATCGCATACGTCTCGAAATGCAGGGAATTACTCCACAAATGATCAACGATTCTATTCGTAGCTTCGAAGAGAGATTGTATCATTGTCAACAAACAAATGGCCAGCATTTTGAGCACTTATTGTAATGAAGTATTTGCAACTTAAATAATTGTTTAGTTTATAAATTTCTGTAACACGCAGTTTTGATTAAAATTATAATTTTAATATGTTTGTTAAATTTCTATCATAATATCCGAATCAAGTTATACATTGGGATTATTTTTGGAAAGAGAAAAAAATAAGCTTTTTTGTGATGGGTCACACGACCTAGGTTGTCATTTGAAAAAATTCAAGATGGCGGCCGTACGCTAAACGCTGACGTCAAAAACATTTGACATTTGCTCTAAAATATGCAGAATAGAGTTTCATTTATCGTCCTAGAATTTCATAACGTTCCCTTTATCCGTTTCAAAGATAATCCCTTGGTGCGAGACTTTTCAGCAACGCTGTATATACAGTATTGTCAGTGGTGATGAATCCAGGATTCACTCTTGTAAACCCGAAAAAATAAAACCGACGAAAGATATCCGTTCTCTAAGTGTTTATTAAAATGTGGTGGTGATATTTGCCTGAAAAGCGATTCAAATTCCTCTGCAAGATCAAACAACTGCTACTGCTGATTCGTTGCAGCTTCCCGCACAGCTAGAAAAACAATTGATCCTTGCATGGTCCAGAACTAATTTCAAACTCCTGATAACAAAGAATATTTTGAGAAAAATCATTAAATGGGAAAACCTTCAATTCGGATAAAACCAGCAATGATAGAAATATGATCAGGCCTAGGTAACTTAATAAAACAGAAGAATTCTTCGACGATAACAAATCAATTTATGCTACCTCGTCAGTCATTAGTTTCCCATTACATTAGAAACATTCTGTATTTTTTCCACATTGAATAAAAAGTTTATTGAATCTTTCTTACACAACCCACAATTAATATAACATTATTTTACCATCATCTTTTTCATCTCCTTCAGCATCTGCACTAATAGTCCGTATAGAATAATATGCGCAACAACGTTTAGCGAAAAAAAAACTTTCTATCTAATAATAACAAACTAAGAAACACATCGAGTACACACAGTTGGTAATTCTCAACTGAATTCGTTTGATAAAAACGAAAAACATACCTCTTAGCGCACCAGAAGAGGTGTATCATTGAGAGCTAATGGCTTTTCTATTTTAGTAGTTGTATATATTATTTGGCCCTTACCCAAATATACAACATAGGTGAACTATTAAGAGTATTTCAATAAAAATAATTAACTTGTGTAAACCGGTGTAAACAAAAAAATTGTATATGTTACGCCCAAACATCGGAACCGCTCATTGAGCGAAAAAAACGGCCGCAACGCGTTGTGGACATTGTGGTCCAAATAACGAAACAGTATGAAGAGATGACACTCGAAAAAGACCAGGAAGGGGAAGAAAATGTATTCAATCCAGTATCCACTGTGGCAGCATGTTCTATTTGCGAATATTTTGGAGTTACCCAACCATGTAAAACATGCAGCTTAAAAGTACTTACACATGAAGTGTGGCACTGAAATTGAAGGAAATGATATTCATATCATTTCCTTACAGTACAGTACAGTACAGGAAGTGAATAGGAAATCTTGACTTTTTCTTTAAGAAATTTTGTCTGGAATGTCAACATTTCCTAGCGATTTGCGATTTGACATTTTCAAAAAATGTTGCTGAAGATATTGTTGGCTATAAAAATTTACATAGTATATTATATGTTATGGTAGAAGTTGGGAAGAGGCTAGGCTTTCGGTCGTGAATGGCATGAGAAAGGTGAAGAACTGGCTAGAATATTTTAAATCAACATTAAATGTTTCAAACAGACCAACATACAACCAAATTAACATACGGGGTTGGGATAAAGTATGGAACCAAGAAAATATCTTTTAAACGAAAAGAACGATATTTATGAAAATTTGCAGGTAAGTGCAATGGAACAAAATGCATCTGATGTACATTTTTTTGTTAATAATATACTTACGGTTTAACCGGAAATGCCATCAACTTCTTTAATTTAAATGGGACACCCTTTATATTTTTACAGGTTTTGAAAGAGCTTGTTATTTTGAATTCATACATACTGTTTAGTGTAAAAAAATTTGTAAAAACGAGGAATATAGCACTTTAATCAACCTCCTTTGAGTTTTTCGCATTAGAGCAAAAAACTATTTAGATAAACTAATTGATGTTGTTTGTGTGCATAGTAATATATAAACGAGTACTGTTTAGTACGTCTTTTGTTCTACAAGTGTCAAATTCTAATTGACGCAAATAAATTTTACAATTTAGAATGGTTCAATTAAGTGAAAAAGATGATCGGTTATGGTGATCGTGTTAGAACTCATGAAGAAGTGTGTCATATTTTTAATAATTTGCATCCGGACAGAAATCCTATATCACGCTCAATAGTAACTAAAACATTACAACGTTTTAATACAACTGGGATGGTAAAAAATTTGTTAAAACCTGGAAGACCGAGGACTGCAACGAACGAAACTGTTAAACAAAATATTGCAATCGATTTAGAAGAATCACCTCAAACTTCCACCACAAATTTGGTACTAAAACATGGTATCAGGAAAGATATTAAAAAGTGAAAAGTATCATCCGTATAAGGTACAGTTGGTTCTAGAATTGTCAGACGATGATTTTGACCGACGGTTGGAATTTTGCGAACGGCTAATGGCAACTTTTTGTTTAAATGGAACAGTTAATCGCCATAACTGAAGGTATTGGATTCATGAAGCACATACCCAGCATCCACAGAAGTTAAATGTTTAGATGGGAATTGTCGAAAATAGGCTTATAGGCCCATTTTTTATCGACGGAAACTTGAATGGTGACAAGTATTTGGATCTACTAAATAACGAAATGATTCCTGCACTTCACATAATGGGCAATTACCACAAAATGTTTGGTTTCAACAAGATGGAGCACCTCCCCACTATGATAGACGGGTTAGGGATTTTCTGGATGCGAATTTTCCAAATCGATGGATTGGACGTAGAGGATTCATAGAGTGTCCTGCTCGTTTTCCGGATCTTAGCCCGTTAGATTTTTTCTTTGGGGTTATCTAAAATCACGTGTTTACGTTAGACGACCAACAAACTTACAGGGATTGAGACAAATAATTATTGATGAATGTGAACTAATACGTGGAGAAGTCTTGGAAAGAGTGACTCAAGAATTTGTTAATAGGATGGCATATTGTCAGCAAGTAAACGGCGAGCATTTTGAACATTTGAAGTAATTTTGTTTCTCATTATTCTAAAATAATGAAATGTACCTACACCTAATTGTACAACTAACAGTGAGTTATTCCTCGTTTTTACAAACTTTTTTACACTAAACTCAGTATGTATGAATTCAAAATAACAAGCTCTTTCAAAATCTGTAAAAATATATAGGGTGTCCCATTTAAATTAAAGAAGTTGATGGCATTTCCGGTTAAACCGACAGTATATTATTAACAAAAAAATGTACATCAGTTGCATTTTGTTCCATTGCACTTACCTGCCAATTTTTATAAATATCGTTCTTTTCGTTTAAAAGATATTTACTTGGTTCCATACTTTATCAAAACCCCGTATATGTTATGTGTATATCTATAGATGATTCTGCCTTTGCTATAAAGTATTAAGTATCTTGGAATATTAAATGATAAAAATTTAAAGTGGGGGCTCATGTTCAATACTCGACAGGTAACACGAGAAAAATGATTTACACAATATATTTAATAAGGAACATCATTAAACGGATCGGTCAGAAACTTTGCGGTTAAGCTAACTAATCATGACAGTTAATTTTGATATTTGTTGACAGGCGCCAACTTAAAAGGCAACCCTCGTATTAATTAGAAAAACCAAATATTTGGAATGTTTCCGATGAAAACTACAAAAACCGATATGTTAGGGAAAAATCTTGGTGAGATTACTGATCCTGCTATTATTCCCAATTTTGTGGGGTTAGAGGATAAATAAAAGAAAGCAACAAGGTTTTAGTTTTATATAGAATTCATCGAATAATGTGGTGGTTATCGTAATAAGCTTTGGTTGAGAATAGGATACACCAAAAATCGTCTATTTCTAGTTCTTCTTTTTTAAATCAAGCAATATGCTGCTATGGCAACAACGCCCGAGGTACTTACACAATATTTAGGTAGGTAAACGTGAGGGGTGTTGGCCACTTGGTCACCGCTGTCAGTTTTGTTGAATTCAGCGTCCACAAAAACCCAAAACCCAAAAGAGGATATTTACTTTTATATTCCTCGTTGACAGTCAATTGGCAGCTCTCAACTGTCAATTTTGCCAATCTGGCATGATAATTGAATTCAGCGACCTCAAGAACCCAAACTCTCAATGTCAACAGATAATATTTACTCCTCTAGTCTTCGTTGACAGAGAATTGACAGCTATCAACTGTCAATTTTTCCAATCTGAGATTAGAATTGAATTCAGCTCCCTCAAAAGCCCAAACTCTCAATGTCAACAGAGAATATTTACTTTTCTATTTTTCGTTGACAGTGTATTGACAGCTGTCAACGGTCAATTTGTCCAATTTGACATGAGGGTTGATCCAGTGACTTCAAAAACATTACCCTATATATTAGAATAATTAAAATATGCTTTTGGCATCTGTAAATAGTAGGTATTGAAATTGAATAGTCTTGCAACGGGTCAGGGGAGCTTTGGCAGCTTCGTAGCTGCCAAAAAATTCATTTTGGCACTTTGTGCCCATGAATACTTTTGTTCAGGATGACAAAATCTACAACCCAATTGATGGTTTTATATGACGCCATTTTGCGGTGGATCGATTGTAGTGCTATCTAGCGGCACGTGTTGAAAGTAGGTATAAGGTAGAAAACTGGGAAATCAGAAACTGTAATTAGTGTACAGCTATCTACTTTTAACTCACTTAATAATGTCAATGTTGCCATGTTTCAATTATAAACTAACTAGGCACACCTTAAATATGTTTGTGGTATTAGGAAAACTAAAAAAATTGTGTGAGCCTAATTTTTGGTAGGTATTTGCTATATAACGAGCGCGTCACGGATATCAATAATTAAGCAGAATATTATGTTTTCGTTTACATTTTAAGATTATGAAGTTTATACATAATATAGGTATACTAGAAAAAAAGGTTTCTTACAATTGTGCACTTTATTTGTTTTAAGTTAAAAACATATATATTTATGCTATATTCCACATCATTCCGCAAATTTAGTTTACTAAGCCAAACTAAAGCTACAACTACTTTTCGGAAAAACGTGAAAAGACATCATCTTCGAATTATTATCACAATCATCAACACAACATATCCAGACACCACTTTTTGTGCGTGGCCCATTTGGAAAACTGAAACAAAGTTATTTTATTTTACCATGGTATTGTGACACTTACTTATCTTTCTCCATATTAGAAGTGTGGCGATTGGCGAACAATAAATAGATAATGTTTTCAACTTAAAACAAACAAAATACACAACTTTTCCACTTTTATAATATCACAAATATATATTTAAGGTATCTCTCGGATTTCCACAGAACACTGAAATATCTAGTTCGTTTATAATTGAAACATGGCAACATTGACATTTTCAAGTGATTAAAATGTAGATGGCGCCACATTAATTACCCTTAGTAGTTACCTATTTTTCTACCTCAGGCCTTCTTTCGACAAGTGCCGCTAGATAGCACTACAATACGATCCACCACAGTATGGCGTCAGCTAAAACCATCAATTTCCATAATATTATTGCCGGGTCCTTTACTGAAATTTGTGATATAGAGGTATAGTCAAACGTATCTATATTCAGGGTGTCCCGAAAAAATTGGTCATAAATTATACCACATATTCTAGTGTATAGTATATAAGCCTTCTGCCAAGTATGATTATACATCAAATAGTGTTAAAGTACTGGGTACATTTTTAAATAAAACATCCAGTAACTCAGTAAGGAGTCAAATTTTATCAAAGAAATTGAATTTTAATATTTTGAGATTATACAGTTGAAATATTTTCAATTATTAATCAAACACCCTTTATTAAAGCAGGGAAATAGCTCTATATTGTGGGTTTACCCCACATTTTGTGTTACGCCACTGACACTACCCATACATACTTATAAATAAGTATGATATAACTTTATGGTTTTATCTTTAATATCAACGTTTTGAAATGATAGTGTGAAAAGTAATAATTATCACATATTTTTCTACAGTACTTTGTTATTGTAACAACCAAGGTAATAACTTAGACAGTTCTCATATTACCCAAGGACTATTTAAACTGTCCAGTCAACGTACTGCTGACAATGCAAGGCTTGGAAATATTTATATTCTTGAGGCTATTGTTTATATTATAGAAGAGTTTTTGTTGCATATCCTGAATAATTTCCTTATTAATATTATTCATTAATATTTTTTGCACGTTTCAATAGAATGCAACTTTATGAATTGTCAATATGTTTGTTGATACCAATCTATTCAATATTATTACACGGTCCCTTTTAAGAGGGTTATCTATAACAACTTGGTTGGCACCTGTCAACAAATATCAAAATGTCAAAATTAATTGTTATGATTGGTTAACTTAACGCCAAAGTTTCAGACCGCTTCGTTTAAAGCTGTAACTAAAATGTGTTTGTGTATATTATTAGAAGAAAAGAAGACAGGAATTTCAAAGTGTAGTGCAGAAATTCTGCCAAAAGGTGACGAGTGGACGAGTTTTACATGCCAAATTTAGATTATTTATAAGCAGAAGTCAGGAATATAAAAACAAAACGGTTAGTAATAAATAATAACTTGTTTTCCTTCAATTTATTTATAAATATTAACAACAGGAAATGTTCCTGGTTCTGGTCAACCTCTTTTGAACCTATTTTCGTCTGTTTTCATCTCGTGGAACGTAAACGAATATTTTGCTTGGGCAATTTATATTGTTGTTTGTGCAAGTTGGTACAAAACACTCTTTGAACATTTTGGGAACACGTAAGCGAAACAAAAACAAATAATCCAAACAACAGCCATAACAAAGAAAATAATATGTAATAGTATATTATGTTATAAAGACGAAAAATGATGTTTTTAGGACGATGCGGGGGATTACCCCGAGGCCGGTAACCCACATAGCCTGAAAAAACATTTTTCGTGCATATTACATGCGATATTTTTTAATTTTGCACGGAAAAAAAAATGAAACCTGCCACCTAATTTTTTTAAAATCGGAAAAACTATAAAATGGAATTAGAAAGTGGTAGTGAAGATCTTGTATGTACGCCACCTGATGTTCAAGAAGCTGTCAATGTTACATTTGTTGACGCAAAATTTAAAATAAACAGTTAAGAGCGTCCGAAAAATATAATTTCTACTTCCGTCACTAAAACTGCATCTAAAACACGGGTTTGATGAACGCAAAACGTCACTTTAAACACACTAGTTTTATCTCTTACCATAACGATGTAATCTTCCAATGTCAGAAGATTGCCCCACCCTGTATATGCATATTCGTACTTTTCTCTTGATTTATTTGGCAACAATTATTCTAATAAAGCATAAATTCACAGCCTCGACCATCCCTGGGGGAGTCCCGGAAATGGAAAATTTATCATCACCTGACATTTTACTTTCCAAACAAATATATATGCGTCAAGTTTGACAATTCAACCTTTCAAAGCACCATTTATTTGTGAATAAAATTATTCGCGAGTTTTTCAAATTTAATTAATGTCTGTTGAATTTTAAACGATTTGAGGAAAAATAGTATGTTTACCTCGTAGGAAAGGCCACATTCCTTGCGCCTCGACTTAGCAATCTTCACAGTCGCCCAAGGAATGTTAGGCTTTTCCTACTCGGTAAACAACGTACTATTTCGAGGTTAGAAGAGATGTCAGAATTCAAAACCAGGGAATCAAACCTTATAAATCATACGGAAACAACGTTTTGGTTGCGTTCCGAATGAAGGTCCCTTTAAAATTTAGGCCGTAAGGTTGGCTACAGTTGGTCAAAATTGCATATGGCCATATAAACAACAGTTACTGACAGTTACAAAACTGTTGAGATAGTACTTAGTGAGCAGTTTCCTAATTTAATTGATTTTTATAAAAAAAGATAATGGATCCACAGAATGAAATAATTGTAGTACTGGAAGAGTTTGTGTCATCTTCGAGAAGCTCTAGTGAATCAGATTCCGATGATGATAAAAATGGTCGTTGTATTGTTGTTTAGGTAAGGCACACAAAATCAACAGGGAGATAAGCTACGGTGATCAGTCTCGCAACTCGAAGCACTTGTTTACTTGGTCGCTATGCAATTTCGACCAACCTTACGGCCTAAATTTTAAAGGGACCTTCATTCGGAAAGCAACCTTTGTCTTTGTCAAGGTCGAAGGATCTTTTACGTCACGAAAGAGGGAAGAATGAAGCTTGCTTTCCGCATTTTTGATAGATTTTTTAGGAAATAAAACCAGCTAAAAAGAAAAATAAAAAATATGGAGACTTTTTTTATAAAATAGTTCAATTTAAAGCAATAAAAAAATTACTAAAAAGGCCCATTCCTTTGCAAGATCAAAGAACTGCTACTTCTGATTGGTTGATTTGTTTGCCGGAAGTAATTGATGAGTTCCGAAAAACCAACCCCCAACAACGAATTATCCTTCACCAAGACACAGTTCCCGCACAACTCAAAAAGCAATAAAACATCGAATTGTTGGACCATCCTCCATACAGTCTCGACCTAATACCTAACGACTTTTTTACTTTTCCAGAATTGTTTCTCGAGTTTTGTGCGACCAGAGAATACGAACGAATGCTGAAACGAGTTTGCATAATTTGGCTAATATATTGAAAGATTATGCGGTAAATATGAGAAAAGCTGACGGAACTGAATATAAAGAAGCAACTGTAAAGACAATTTGGAATACTACGAGTAAGCTACTCCAGGAAAAATACTTCAATGACTTCAAAATTGTATTCGACCCGTTTACCAGTGTGATATTCAAAAATGCGCGAGATGCAAGAAACGCAAACCGTAAAAGATTACAGCAGCATCCAAACAAACGAAAACGCAGTTCATTAAATTTGAGTTCAAGTGATTTGGCTAGAATCATTCAATTATGGGATGAATGTACACCAGAAGGTTTACAAAAAAATGTTTACTATATTATAGCTGTTGAATTAGCTTGGCGAGGTGGTGAATCAGTTGATTGCCTTATAGATTATTTCACGATTGAGAAAAATAATGGTGGAACGCCAACCAACAGAATTGAATACAATCCAATATTCAGTAAAACAAGCCAAGGAGGATCGAAAAGTTGTACAAATAGTAAGTGGCTTGTTCCAAATATTGCAAGAAAAGTGCATGCCCTGTTCGGTTATTCCATAAATTATTGTACAAAAGGGGGAAAAATATTACTTTCAGCCGCCTATTCTTGAGACCAAATCGTTTCTGGAAATCCGAAAGTGGCACATGGTTTGACAATATACCGGTAGGCAAAAACACAATTAATATGCTGACCAAATTATCTGCGCAAGCTATTGGTTTGGACACCAGTGTAAAAAGATATCCAATCATTTGGCAAATAAGGGAATTCCTGAACAGCAATTAATAAAAATTACCGGATATAGCAGCTCTAATTCAATTAAACCGTACTTGAATATTAACCAAGAACGCCTTGGTAAAATAATCAACACCTTGCGAGGAATTTCTTCAACAGTCGAAATTAACAATCCGTCAACTTCAGCAAACTCTTCTTCCAATTTAACATTTACCAATTGTCCTTTTCACAACTGTGGTTTTAATTAAAAATGAATAATATTTGTTTGATTGAAACTAATAAATTTTGTATTGAAAAGTATTAAACGTCAGATTTTTTGATATCTTCAAAGTAAAAAATTATCTTATCGAATACTCCTCGGGCTTTCATATATACTCAAAATTTTGTCATAGAGAATTCTTCAAGCGTCTTGCTCAAGGATAATACTATCAAGCAACACGCTTTCAGCATTCTCTATGAAAAAATTATATCGGTAATATCAAGACCCTAGGGGTATTACTACTGAAAATAAGTCAATTTACCTTGTCCCGATTGCGCGCCGCTCAGTTCCTCAGTAATAGTCTCCAGCCCCTCACTAATCGGTTGATCCTTTTCTTCGTCACTATCCGACGCCCCACTGTCACTACAACTTCCGCTCCCGCAACTGTTCGACTCACTCCCGCCCCCGCTTTTCTCGTTCACATGATTCCTTAACACTTCCTCTTTCATAAACTCGTTTACCTGGTGGAATTCCTGGGGTTTTTCCGATTTAGAATCCGTTTTGATCGGAATACGGCCGCTTCTTTTCAGCGAATCCGTAGAACAGAATTCCTGTACGTCTTCCGCGATGCTGTTGAAATTCTTGACGGCCGATTCGAAGCTAAATTCGTCATCTAAACAACCGATTTTATTTTTAGGTTGATCGGTTGGGGAACGCGTTGTATTTCGATCCGGGATGAGTGAATTATTTCCTTTACAAATGTTGTTGTAGTTAAGATGTTGGGTTTCGAATACAGTTACGGCAGCTGCTACGACCGGACCGCCTTTACACATTTTTCTCATTTCGTTCTTATTATTTACGACAACTGGAAGTGAAGTTTTGGAAAAAAATCTATAATTCGAGTCTAATTTTAATCGGATTATCGTTCGAGTCGTGCTTAATGATCAGATTTTTTCTGGTAACGAATAAAACAAATAAAAAAATAAATTATATGAAAAAAACTCGACTGCAATACTTGATTTTTCGCTTTTTAATGTTAATGCAGTGTTTTTTTTAATTCAGTTTAATACAGTGTGCGGAATGCACCAATTTCAAAGCATTATCGAGTGAAATATGTCTTCACAGGTCCCTTATTCTCGAATCTCGACCGAAAATGTCGCACGAAAATTTGAGGTCGTATTCTCGAACCACCTTCGACATTTTGTTGCATATGTACATGTGGCAATGATGTGAATTTATAAAAATGCGGTTGCTATTCCTAAATAAAATCAAACAAAAATCAAAAAGAGTTTTAAAAACGGTTTTAACCTATACTTTTTCATGTATTCTTGTGGAACTTCTATGTCTAAGTACTCTAAACCCTTCATCATGATACAAGTCTTGTAAGATTTCTTGTTGACTATCAATAGCCTCTTCTTCGAAGTCCTCCATGATTAATTTTAAAAAAATTACCTTTTCTACATGTAACATAATCACAACAAATCAAAATCTCGCTTAATGACAATGTGCCACTTGCTCAAACATGGTTGAGAATCTAGCACCTTGCTCACTGGAGGGCTCTACAGGGTCTCAGGCAGTCCAAGCTCCTATTGAGGGGATGGACTGATGGACATGCTAGAGCTGCTCTAGAACTACCAAGGAGTAGGTTAAAGAAGATAGCAGGACTCCTAACAGGGCACTGCTGTCTGAGGAAACACCTCTGTAACCTAGGTTTAGAGGAAAGCCCCCTATGCAGGGTTTGTGGCATGGATGACGAAACGTCGGACCATGTTCTCCTCGTACGTCCACATTGGGCTGTTATGGCCTCTGGGGACATAAGCAGGCATCCACTGAAGAGGATTGAGTCCTTTATTGAGGGGCTCGGCCTCATGGATGTATAAGTGGCAGGAATGACACAATGGGCCCGCCAGTGGCCTCAGTGCCGGAACCTTGGCTTGAGTTTGTCTTGGCCAAGGTTCGCCTGACTAAGTAGTAGTAGTAGTAGTAGTAGTAGTAGTAGTAGTGCTCAAACATTGAGTTTATGATGAAAGACCATTAGGAATGTAAGTGTACTGTTTGTATGCAGGTACTATCGAATCCCAAAGAATATGTAACATTGAATAACATTACACTAATTTACACGAGAAAACGTTCCAGAATTATACAGGGAAGTCAAGAAAGGCTCTCATACATACATATTATAACGTGGGCCTCCAAACACTATTTCCTTTTAGAGCTGTCCTTGGGGCACTTGAAGTTAAACAGCCCTGCCTCTAGACATACTACCAATCCCATCTAGGGAACAGGTAATTCTGGAGAAATCATCTGGTTCACCGATGGTTCCAAAACAAACCATGGCACTGAAGCTGGTGTAAAAGGAGCTAGAAAGTGAATGATCTTTAGCATTGGCCGATATACGACTGTGTTTCAAGCAGAGACGATTGCCGCTATAGCCTGTATTGATGAAAACATCAGAAGAGCAGATATACCGGACAAAAAATAAAAATATTCACTGACAGCCAGGCTCTACTTAATGCTATCAGTAATCCAACAATTAGGTCTAGACTGGTAAAAAACTGTAAAGAATCCCTCAACAGGCTGGCAAGACACAACAAAGTATCTCTAATAAGGGTGCCGGTATATGAGGGGATTGCAGGTAATGGAATGGCTGACCCGTTGGATTCTAAAGGAGACTTCACAGGTCCGGAACAGTTTTGTGGGATCATAAAACTGGCTAGATAGGGAACGCCAACTCAAATGGACACAAGGGCACCTCCATACAAAGAGTTTACTGAACAAGATAGACAAGGAACTCTCAACCAGGCTATTGAAACTGAGTAAGAGACATTTGAAGACAGTTACCGACTGGTGACTGGACACTGCACCCTGATGAAACATCTGCACAAAATGGGCAAAGTTAGTGAACCTATGTGCAGGTAATTTGAACTCTATGATGAAAAACATACTCTGCTTTTGCGAGAACTTACGTGGACTCAGACGGAAGCACTTTGGAGAGGAAATAATACAACCATTATAACTACTGAAAATCCCACCAGTCAAACTAGTGACCTACATACAAGACACAAAGCTTCTGGAATGGAAGTAGATAACATGGGAAATGATACAAAGATTATGAGAAATGAGACATACTATCAATTAATTTGCAGATGGTGGATTGTTGAATATTCAACCATTCAGCAAGAATAGCTTCTCCAAGTTCCCGAAGTGTTGTACAAGCAGGTCAACACATCCCGCTGATGTTATATGGGATTCAGGTTTGTGCTTTAAGGTGGTCAGTCGCTAACCTGAATATTCACTTCACGAAGTTAGTGTATCACTTGCACAGCAACGTGTTAACGACCATTATCATACATTAGGAGGATTGATCTCCTGTGAATAGGTACCGACTGCAAAAAATGAAACAAATTGCTCCCCAGAACATTAGTGACATCACCAAATGGGACTCTTCAAGAGATATTACATTCAGCCTCTCCACTGTACCCCATCACTTATTTGAGTAGATAGACTACAACTTGTAGTATCAAATATACGCAGAATTTTTCGAAGTATACGATGACTGTTTCCTATCCCGACGCGCTAGCGATTTCTGTACTCTATTTTTCTGATGAATAGCAGTTTTACCGATAACTGTAATAATGGATTTTATTGAAATTTTTGTCAATTGTGTATTCTTTCAGCAGCTCCATGCTATGACCCATTATTTTCTTGTTTCAGTTGCCTGTACATATTTATTTTTTGCGTCGTTAGCGACTAGAACATACCAAATTTCTTTCTATTGTCTCAAATCTCTACTCTCCACTTTCAGAAATTTCAAAACCTTTAGTAAAAAATTTTAACAATAAAATATTCATGTTTTATACAAACAACAATCAAACAACTTATTATATTCACTGAGACATGGAATCAAGCAGAATGAATAAATAAACTTTGACATTGTCCATGTGGACTAACAATTCAAGTAAATTTTTCAAAGGCGAATTGAAAGCAATGATTTATGGCTTTTTTATCTTTTCGGCTTTTTAATCCTCAAAGAGACCTTGCCGCATTCTGTTATTTTATTGTGAAACAGTGCAAACTAATTTTACTCAAAACTATATATAGGTACATTGACTCATTCTCCGATTAAAATTGGAAACGGTTAGATTGACATTGTCCCGTATATTTTTAATCCATTTTTCTATTTAAAAAGTGTATAACCACAGGACTTATGTTTTCGAAATTTAAAGAATGATTTAGTAAATCGAGTTTGTTGAACCGTTTGTTAATAGTTTTTATGACTCACATTCGTGGCAGTAACAAAAGTTATAGCCACACTATATTCAAACGTTATTCATGTAGTAACACTCGAAACTTGAAAGTGCTTTATTATTTTGAATATGCGGAAGTTAGTAAACTATTCCTGGATGCATAGCGACTTCAACTGCAATTATTATTCCTAATATTGGAAACTGTAATTTTATTAATAGATCTGTACTGGGACTCTGCACACTATAGAATTCTACCGGTCGTTTTCTATAGTACTATTACTACTATTATTCCTTATTTTATACTGTCGACAAGTCTTCTTTTATTCCTGACTTATTACTATGAAATCGTGAGTTTGCTGCAAAAACTCATCAAGTCAAAATAGGACATTTTGAGAAAATGGCGTTTAAAAAAACTCATGTTTTATCATAATCTAATTTGTGAAGAAGGTTATTAGTTTGGTTGAGTTTGTTTCAAAACGATCTTGTAGATTCATTATAAGTTGATCGACGATAAGTTCCTCTGTGTAGCCAATAGTTAAGCAATTGATTTTTATTTTTAAACTTAGACATTTTAAAAATAATACTTTCAAAACTGTATGCCGTTCAATATGTCTATACATTTTTACTTTACTTCTGTACCTACATAAAAATTATGGAATCATCGTTTTTCTAATATGTGTTTGAAAACATTTCGGGGTGGGGGGGTCCGGACCCCCCATGGATACGTGCCTGTGCGGAAAGGAAAGATGGGTCGTTCTGAGATCTAGCCTTGTCAATTTCCTTTGCTTTGACTTAATTTCAGAATAATAATTTGTATACTCGTTCTCTATGATTTAGTGAGTTTTAAGATCCTTATTAATTCTAAAATGGTAGAATGAAACCAGACTTAGTGAAATATGGAAGATCTTCAATATCGCAAATTTTGACTCAATGAGTTTTTGCATCAAGCCCACTATAATAATATATTGAAGTTTTTATGGAGAAATCGTCGACAAAAGACGTGTGAATAGAGTCGATAGTAGAATTCTATAATGTGCAGAGTCCCAGTACAGTTTCGCATTGGGCGAAATGAACTTATCATAAAACTGTACGAAGAATATGCAAGAGCGACTAAGAAAGAGAAATTGCATAAAATATTCATGAAAATAGAACAATGCAGTGGATCAAGATGATATTTAGACTGATGTTTAAGTAATATAACTTAATAGCTATTTGTATAACAAGGGAGGAAAGTGCTACTTTTCCTCCCGAGGATGAAGTTTACTATCCGACACATAGCCGAGGGCAGTAATCATTTAAGGGATTTTCTCCCATGTTATACATACGATTTTTCCGCCTCCCTCAAATAACAAGTTATTTTTAAATAATTTATATATAGTCCAGTAAATAAAGGCACCAAACTGTTCATCTCATTATTTTTTTTTTGCAACTTGCAGGTATTCATGTGTAGATTACTCTCTGAAAATATGTCCTCCGCGGGATTTGCAGAAGGTACTGGAAAATGGCCCATGATCCCGAAAATTCAGTTTTTGGCCGATATCTCCCGAAATATGCTACTTACAGGAGTAGGATTGCGCTAGAAATGAAGTACAGTTCATTACCTACAAAAATGGTCCCTATAATTTTTGTCCCTGGATCAATATTTCTTGCAAAAAAAGGCTTGCAAAAATTTTCCGGAAAACTAAAAAACTTAGCCAAAAATTTTAAAAACCATCGAAAAGAGGACATTTTCAGCTTTCCAATGGTGTGCATTAAAGACCGATATTGCCAATCATTGTTTATCAATTTGCGGTAGAACCGAGAATTTTCAGAAAACTCCGGAAATAAAAAAAAAACGTCCCAAGAAAAACATGTTGTTTATAAAAATACACAAAAATTATTTATTCATTCTTTCGGAATACATTCACCACCTATATAAGTCTCATTATCCAAAAGGTTTCGGTAAAACTACGCTTAATTTAAAAAATATGAACGGATTGATAAGGGCGGTCAAATATTCAGGAAAAATAAAGTTTGGCCAGTTTTTTCAATATTCCTGGAAAATAAAAAAAACGAAAAAGTTACACGATGTTATAGGTACAGGTCCCTCCTTTCATATGCACTTTGAATAATGAAAAAAGATTCATTTTTACTCAAGTTATGGGCCAATTTGCCCGCCTTCCCATGCCTACAATCACGGAGCGTGCTCCCGGAGACGCCGCGCAGCAGCTCGAAATCCAAGGAGTATGTTATCTGTGATCCAAGGTACGCTTGGGCCCGTTTATCTCGAAAAAGGTTAAACTTTTGACAAAAATGATAAGGATAATTTTTGTAGATTATAAACTGCTCTCCATTCTTAGCAAAACCCCACTTCTCTAAGTGTCATATTTCCGGAGATTTCGGCGGAAAACTAAATTTTTGGAATTATTGGCCATTTTTCAGCCCCTTCCGCAAATTTCGCGGAGGACATATTTTCAGAGAGTAATCTACCCGTGAATACCAACAAGTTGCAAAAAAAGTCCGATAATAATGAGATGAACAGGTTGAGGGGTTTCTCGCGGTCTTTATTTACTGGACTAATATGAAACAAACAAACAAAAACTAAAACCAAGAAGTAGGTATAGTATTACTTTATGATTCATACTAATATACGTAATGTGTGTAAGTACTAGGGAGGAAAAGTACGACTTTGCTCCCTACAATGAGGCCAGGAAATGTATACTTTGGATAGAGGGAGGCGGAAAAATATATTCCGTGGTTGGGAATGTTTTAAATCTCGTAGAAATGAAGAAAAAGGAGGAAGACGTGAAACAAAAACAAAATGTACCAATAATAGTACACCTCATTAAATATCTCTAATAGGTATTCTGTCTCTGCCAACTTGAAATACTAAATTTTCGTCTTCAATAAGATCATCATTTTCATCTTTCACTTCTTAATCAATATTTAGATCATTCAAATTGATACATATATTTTCATTCGAATCACGGTCCTGTGTATAGGCGGCCCAAATTAATCTGGAATAGTATAAGTATTGTGTCAGCCCAATACTATTAGATGCACGAGCCAGCATAACGAAGCGAGGGATGCTAAAGCATTTCCTGCATGTGTGACACACAACTGTTTTTCGCCTACCGAATAAACCAAAAAATAGGAAAATATAACAAACAAACTTTGACTATCAGCTGCCCTCGCTTTGCTACGCTCGTTCGAGCACAGTGGCGGATCCAGGGAAGGGTAAGGGGGGTAATTACCCAAGCCTCGACCAAAATATTCAGAATTCGATGGCCGAATCGGAAAGGTAAAAGAAAGAAAACTGAAATTCATTATTATAAAATAGATTTTTATTATTATCCTGATTGTGAGCTGTGAGACTGCCAAACATTTTTATTTACTTTTCTTTTCAATAAACAGAATGTTTTCGGTTTTGATTACTTATTACAGAAATGTAGACTGATTTCCTTTTATTTTTGTGATATGGGGTAGTTTTCACTATCGTTTTAACCGTTTGGGATGTAGGTATACAAATATGTTAGTTATATTTGAATTTGCCATTTGTGATAATGTGACTAGTCCGATAAGTTTTATACATTTTTTGTTCTCAAAATTTGTGTAAATTTTGTGGATGAATAAATGTCTTGTTCCTTATTTGATTTTTGGCATCTGCAGTATGTTATTTGTTTTATTTATTAGTGATATTATGACTGAATATATATTATGATCTCATTTTCATGACATATAGAACTTTATTGTTTGTTTTTATTATTTTATATGTCTATTGGAAATATATTCGTACTTTACTTTTCTTATATGAGAATTTTTATATTCATTACCCCCCCCCTAACTCTGGATCCGCCACTGCTCGTGCATCTAATAGTCTCGGGCTGCTAAAGATCATTTTCTGCCCTTTTGACACAATACACTATTTCCGCCCTATTTTTGGAGTTCATATGATTGGTTTTTCGGTAAGGTGTTGTAATTTAGCCCAAAATATAAAGGCTGGCACGCCACTGCGTGTAGGTATTTTTTAGCGAAAGGTCCCCTTCAGTTTTAGGGCCATGTGTTTTTGGTAATTGTAACTTTTGCTTGTAAAAGCGTAAAATAATAAAGTTAGTCTGTGTGGAGAAACCAACCATCGTGTTTCATTTCTAACATAAGGTAGGCGAAAAAATTACTATAATCTTCGTTACTCTCTTCGACAGAACTACTGGAGTCACTTAGCATTTCTACAATTCCTTCATTGTCCTCCTCAAAACAATCATCATTATGGAGCAAGTCCTACAGTTATAATTCTACTATTGATATTCAAAATTCAAATTTATATACTTACCATAGATATCCTCGAAATTTGGCATATTTTTGAATATTCTTATTGTAAACTAAATAATAAACAATACGCTAACCTAAAATTGTATGATGCACTTTCCTCCACTTATTATTTATGCGGACTCTTTTTAGGATTTTTAGGTCACCCGCTAAGTTTGAAAATTATTTCAACAGAATAATGTAAAAAGAACGTAATGTCTCCTTTACGTAAAACGAAAATATGTTGTTTACACTTTAGAAGGCGATATATTTTTACAGATGTTTACCTAAGTTAGATATATTTTTATTTGGTGATACCAGACAAATAATAATTATTATATACAAACGGTTCAATTAATTTCTACGCAATTTCTAAATCATTCCTTTTGAACACAATCAATTATTATATTAACCCCTTCTAATGGTTCAGCAATAAAAAAAACTATAATCGACACAACCACTCGGCACATAGCTATAAAACACTTATTTTTAAATAGATCAGATATTAAAAGTAAATTTCAAGTATATTCAGGCTTTCCGGATGATTTAAGGTTTAAAAATAGATTCCAGACTTAACACTTGATATTATTTAGCACCACAACCGCACACTTCAAAAAGATAATCCCGATTAAACGAAATTTCTTAGAGGCTTAAAAGATTTTTGTTGCATTTTTGTACAGAGACCATACAGTTACTGAATGCATTTTGTCGTTCGTTGACAATTTAAACGAAGCCAAGTCATTCGTCGTTGTATCTTAAGTGACGGTAGCGTAATACTTAAAATAGAATCAGCCCATCATAATTTTAGTTCGGTACGATGTCTTCGTACAGGGTCATTCGTACACGCGAGTCGACGTCTGTAGACAACGATGGCTATGATTTTTTTTTAATGAAGTTGTGATACCTACTAAAAGTATAGTGCAGTCGATGTGGAGATCTGGAAAAATAGTCTTAAATGCAAATTTTGTACCACTATACACTATTCACAATGTCATTATTTAATTTTGAAACAAATAAATATTTTTAGTTTTTAAATATTGAGAAAAACGAATACAGCTTGTACAGTCCACGGAAAACCTTTGTAACTAACACGGGTATTAAAAGGGCAATTAACAATCTCGAACATTAACGCTCTCGCTATTATCTCGATTGTTAATCGCCCTTATTAATACACATTTTGGTTAAATAACTATAAATACACATTTTGGTTAAATAACTATAAATACACATTAATAGCTCAAAAACGCTTAAGCTTGGGTATAGGGAAGTGAACATAAACCGCCCTTATTTTCGGCCTAATAATTAAGTAAAATAATAAAAATATGGTTGTTTCATTTGAAAAAATAAGATAAGATATTTTTGAACTTGTACTTTTCATAATTTTTTTTACAACCCTGTATACAAAAAAGAAGTTTTCGACATGTCGCCAACTACCTTTACCGTCCTACTAAACAGGATGTTCACAAAGAATTTTCAATTTGAAAGTATGCATCTGTCAATTTTTTATTAAAAAAATTAATATCTCGATAAGTATAAATTGTAGATATAGAAGGAACATTAAAATTCAATGTAGAATCCAAAAAGTTAATAATATACAGGGTGTTACATTTAAAATAACAAAGTTGTGGTTCACTGTCGGTAAAACCGGAAGTGACATGTGTGTCAAAATATTTTCCATTACTTATTCTTCATGTATGTCAATTTTTATAGAAATCATATGAGTAATCTCCAATATATAGATAGTGTACGTTCATCGTGAAATCTTTGTGAGTAAAATTAGTTTGCACTGTTTCACAATAAAATAACAGTATGCAGCAAAGTATCTTTGAGGATTAAAAAGTGGAAAAAAAAATTTAGAGAGTACAGAAATCGCTAGTGCGTCGGGGATCCTGCAATAATGAAAAATTTGTTTCAAACCCGTTCTACTTCTGCTTGCAGATTTCTTTATTTCGCCGACAAATGGTGAAACGGTGAAAATTAATTTTACTCACAACTATACCTAGTTTGCTATTGTGTATAGGTATAGGTATAATTTTATTAAACATGCGACTACAGCTTGCACGCTACTGCCTGTATTACTCTGGTTGGGCGTTTGCTCGAATATGCTTAACCAATAGCCATCGATATCGCTATCTCACTTGTCTCATACATCTAAGTAATTTGCGACTACTGTCGTTCAGTTATTTTATCTATGCGAAACGACTCTCGTCTGCTGCCCGTGTAGGTGGTTTGGACTTCGGGCGCCATCGAGTATATCCGGTGGCGCTCGGCTTTCATGCGAAGCGCGCAGGGTTCTAAAGCTTTTAACCTTCTATACGATATCATTAATGTGTGCAGAGATTAGCCCAGCGTAAGCGTGCTGGGCTCTTATCACAGAGGTACCAGGTTCGAGTCGTGTCCGAGTCAAGATATTCTTATTTTTATTTTCTTATTGTTTTTTTCAAAAATTGACTAAAAATACGAAGAATTTTTCGATTCGGATTAGGGTTAGGGGGTAAGGTAGGGTGGTTTTGGTTGGGTTATTATTGAAAATTATTATAATAATCTGTCAATTACACAATTCAATTTTTCGATTCGGATTAGGGTAGGGGGTAAGGTAGGGTGGTTTAGTTAAAAAAGTGTATGGAAAGCGAGAAGATGTTCTTTTCATAGAGAGCGACACGGGGTGTTTGAACCGTGCGCGCTTCGCATGAAAGCCGAGCGCCACCGGAGATACTCGATGGCGCCCGAAGTCCAAACCACCTACACGGGCAGCAGACGCGAGTTGCGAAACGTTGCTTCATCCTGTTCCACCCTTAAATATTTTATGTCCCAAGCAATTAATGCATGGGCTTGTAGGATAATAGGCCACTGTCCCCAACAATAGAAATCTGACGTCGTTTAAATTATCACATATTGGTTTAAGATCTATATTAATATTTTTTTTTTCTTATTTTTTTGGGAATCAAACCACAATAATGTTTTTTATTTTTTATTTCGACGTTTCGGTAGCGTTCCAGCTACCGTTGTCAAGATTAACTAGTATAGAAATAATGTTTTGTTCCCTATCTGACACAACGAAAAAATTTGACAACTAGACAATCAATAATATTTTGAAGTTTAAGACTACAAAACTTTGTTGTCAAATTTTATTAAGGTCCATTCATAGTAGATCACACCTCTGGTAAAATGAGAAATAAAATATTTTATTTCATGACATTCTAACGATATGTAGTCCACTAGAAATGGAATCCAGTCAAGTGCTCGTTCCAGGAACGGTTTTTATTGGGATAGCGCTTTTTTCGCTTATTTTGGAAATTTTGTTAATAAAAACGCGTTTGTTGTTACTTTTTTGTGTATGATTATTTTTGTTTTCAAAATATGTATAACTCAGTTTGGTGATTTTGTCTATTGAAGTGTGTATCGATTAACAACCATTCCAAAGATAAATCATAAGAAAACCTGGATAAAAACTTATGATGCTATCCTGATAACGCAGGTAATTGATTATTGGAAATTTCTCTTTCTAACATTGGTAAACAAATTTGACTACATTCGGCTGAAATACTAGCTACACATTTATCTGAATTTAGTTGTATTAAAGCACTTTCTTTAATTTTTCGTCTTTTATTATTGTGCTCTTTCAATATTATTTTTGTCGAATCCCATTGAATTTTATGCCCCTCTTCCCAAGCATGTTTGCAAATACCTGACTTAAAGAACTCCGTATCTTTGATATACTTTTTATGTTCATTTATTCGGACTTTCAATGGTCTAGATGTTTAACCTAAATAGAATTTGTCGCATTCACAAGATATCTGATATATGCAGTTTTTTGAAGATTGTTCTTTATTTTTTGGTTTCGTTTTTGTTAGTATAGATCTCAACGTATTGTTAGATTTGAAGCTAGTTCGAATATTGAATTGATTACCAATTTTATTAATTCTTTCTGATAAACCCTTAACATACGGTATTGTCAAGTTTTTAAAAATTATGTTAGCTGAATTATTAATATTATTGTTATTGTTATGGGGTATTAACAATGAGCCCTTCTCTATATTCTTAATTTCTTTATTTACAAATTCTGCCGGGTAATTATTGGCATTTGAAACATTTTTTAACTTCTACTCCGTCCAAGTTATTCCAGTCATCCATCACCACATCGACGTTTCCAGCCATAGAAATAACACGCTTTCGATAAAATCAAAGAAACACTAAAAGCCCCCTAAAAATAAATCCAATTATCCAAATAAAACGTCATTAATTTCAAACCGTCGATCAAACGTCGAATAAGAATCACTCTGTAACCTGAATATCGTGTTCATTAGATCGATGTAATATTTAATTGATGATCAACTATAACATCGTTTCGTTCTTTCAATAATTAATTTCAATAGAACCGAGAAACGCCTCAATAGTCAATACATAGCATTATACGGGAGCTATAAATTAAGTGTAGGTCGAGGAGATAAAGTAAATAAGTTTGATATTCAGATTTTATATTTTCTATCATTAAAACAATGATTATTATAAGTAAGCGGTAGCTAGATTGATTCAAATATGTTTACCTGTAAAAAAATCTATCTCAAGGTCCGATCTGGAGATGAAAAGAGATCAGATGCTGTTCTAAACCAATTATTAAACAACCAGTGTAAAACACTCAGTAGCGTACAAGCTGGATAAGATGTATAGACGTACAAACAAACGTAAAGACCGTATTTGCTGGCAAATTCGTGAAGTAATATTTTGAAGTGTACGGATTATTTTAAAACAGTGAACAAGAGACTGTAACAGACAACAAAACAGAATGACAGGTAAGATATTTTTAATCACGACCAAAAGTAATGGGCTAAGAATATATAGTACATGCTGGAGGTGAAATGGGGTTTAAACTAAACTAGCCGATGAAATAAGCATTGTTTCGTCATTATTAACAAAAAAGGAAACCCCTGCTGAAGTTCTGAAGTTTATTGCTACACTTAAATTCGCACCATTCTTCAGCATAACATTAAGAATCCTACTTACATTGCCAGTCACTGTGGCTTCAGGAGAAAGAAGCTTTTCAAAACAAAAAATAATAAAACATTATCTCAGAACGATTCAGACGCAAAATCGTCTCAAGGGATTGGCAATGATAGCTATAGAACACCAAATTAGTGACAAATTAGACTTGAAATCACTGGTTCGTGAGTTTGTCGAAAGAAAAGTTAGAAAAAGGGCATTTTAATTACTTTGGTTAGTTAGAATTTATTTACAATATGGGATATAAGTTCAGTTAGCATTACTACCTTTTAATTTTTGTTATTTTGCCTTAAGTGTTAAATTGCTTATCTTGTTATCTGATGATTGAGTTTTTAATAAGACTTTTTTTTTCAATGTTTTCTTGACTCTCTGATATGGTCAAAATGTCTGGGGCCGGCCCAGGATTCATTAAGAACCTATTACCGCCAAATAATGCAGCCAGTATGCAACGTGGAGTTTACATCTAAGTGGGTGCAGATGATTTTAAAGAACTGTGAGAAAAGCAATACTAAGATTCAACTGCCGATGGGTCTAAAATTGCAGATGGTGCTGAAAGCTCTATTTAGACACTGGGGCTCAACAAGAGAACTGTCGAAGGCAAGCAATTTATATCATATCAGACATTCGGATGGTACTCAATGCTATATTGAGCCAGAAAGTGGTGACTAGATTAGTATGGAATTACTTCGAGCAACTGAAGATATTATCCGAAGGCAATAACGTCAAAATGACCTGGGTCAAGGTCACCAGAAATGGTATTCTTGAATTTTGGGGATTATCTACTTTCCCACAAAGATGTGGTTCACTTTGAAGCGGTAATTTTCATATTCTTAAAGATGTGATCGTGAAATTACATAATGTTTCAGAGAATTTTAAATTATCTCCCTCTTTACCAAAAGAAAAATATTTTCAAAAGACAATCATTTTCATTTTATTTTTATTTTGCAACTACAGTATGTTCAATTGTTCAAGTAATAATTTAAATTGGACTTACCTTATCAGTAGGACCATTTTGCAGATTTTTAAAAGAAATTATTGGTTTCTGTCGATATAAAAACTGAACTACGAATATTAAAGTATCGCACATATGATAGAAGTGAAACTTTTTAAAAAATTTACACATTCACGGTACCCAAAAATCTTAAATTCAATAAAATTGAACAAATCTGATTCTTCTATTCCATTGACATACATTGGATATACAGTTTCTTCGATAAGAACATGAATTCAACTTATTTTTAACTGAAATTTTTTTCCAAAAATAAAATTATTTATATTTTTAACTTTGTTTTGATATACAGCTCTCTTTACCTCGGTGTACTTATCTTCTCTTTTGTGTACCAAAATTTGCCAAAACGTTACGCATCCCTAAAATTTTACTATCAATTCTTGTCTACTTTCAATTATTGAATCGCTGTATAAGAAGTTTCACATATACAATCGACCCCCAGTAATCCGACAAACATTTTGCAGGGCAGTGTCGAACTATCGAATTTGTCGGATTATAGAGTACGCCTAAGACCCTAGTGACGAAATTTGTAACAATAGAGTACCTTGTAATCTGACAAATTACAGATACAATGATAAGATTATATAAATATGTTATAAACTGCTGTACATTAGCGAAGATTATCATAAAAAAGTTTCCAGATTCTCATATTAAAATATTTTTTCTGACATCTTCCCAATTGACATTCGAGATAATTTTCATTTTAGAACAAATCAAACAATGAATTTAATCTACACTGGTTACATATCGACAGTTATGTAATGATTTCAATATCAGAATAATGGGTATTATACTAAATCATAATGTTTATACCACTAGTACAATATATTTACCATGAACAATTGATAAAAGTATTAGCAATTTATTTAAAAAAACATGAAACTCGACTATTATTCAATATTTCTCTTAGATAGTGAAAAAACCTAAGAAAATTGGTAATTATTTCATTCTTTGAGCCTACAACTTTTTAAGATTAGATTTATTATTAGTATTCACTTATAATACTATTCTAATAACAAAGTAGCATGTGCTAATTTGACCATTTTAATGTACCTACCTATAAATAGAGATAAATTATGATAGTTGTTTTAAGAATGTGTGGTGCAGTTTCATTTTAAAATAATAGAGACCTACAATATTTTTGATTGTAAACTTTGTTTTGGAATCTATAAATATGATTTAGGGTATTGTTGTTTTAACTTAGCATAGCAATGTTGATAAACAAAAATGTTTTTGGTACTTACCTGTTTTAACCACTGCAGCAGAATTTTTTCTATGTGTGGTTCAGGTGGAGGGTTAGTTGTAGCATTTTGCAATAATTCCACAAGAGTGCTAGCTGCATCATTTACTCCTAAGGTATTCTTAACAAAATTATAATCTGGAGAGTGAGTTTTTAATGTTGCACTATTTCCTGAAAAAGTTAAAAACATCATCATCAAGTAAACAGTAAGATAGTGAGTTTATTTGACATACAAAACAGCCTGTTTGATTAATAGAAGTAAGAAAGAATATCTCTAATTACTAATAATATAAATTGGATTATGTAATTAAATTTTTAATTCAAAAAACAAATTAATTAATAGATCCCAAATGAATATCCTTTATAAAATATTATGTGTAATCAGACGTTAACTAGGTTCTAGCTAATTTGGCACGATTTGAATAGTTCTTAATTATTCCACATAATTACCAGAAATAATGCCATCCATTTGTAAAAGTGCTTGTTCTAGGAGTTTACTGGCTTCAGTTTGAGTTGACATTGCTGGAACTGTGTCACTCATCTGTTCAGCTTTGCCCATATCCTTTCAATATAAGTAATTAAAATAGCAAGTAGTACTAGAGTACTTATTTTAACTATAGTCACAAAAATAGTCACTGCCGTACATTATTGAGGTTAACGATAAATATTAAATATGATTAATATCACAAATTCACAAGCACTAATAATTAGTCCCGAATAAAATGATGATATGTTTAAAAGTAAAAAATCGCCCGAAAGACACTTGTTTTATTATTACATCAAAGATAAAGGGCTAAATTTTTACATTGTTTATTTTTCTCTGGCCAATCACCATAGATAGCCAATCACTTTCTCAATCTCAAGGCGACAACATAAAACGCAAAACATAAGAGGTGAAAAGTAAGAGCCATTTTTCTTTGAACTTACCACGCAAACCGGGTTAACAATACTATGATGTCACGGTAAACTTTTATGACGTAACGGTTTGTAGAAACTAAGAAATTATAAATTTTTGGTGCCAGATATGGATGCACCGATACACTTTTGAAAATATTTAATCAATTTTATAACGGTAGCTAGAATTCGATTTGTTACCTTCGGTTAGATACTTCCCCATTACAATTTTTCCAAAGAATACACCGGTGTATTTGGTTTTACCGTTTTGTGCTTTGTGTCGTTTGTCACTGAAGTCACATGTCTTATGTCATATATCAATGTTCTTATTTCAGCTTCCCCTGTAAAATGGCTGGCGTGCTAAATAATGGAATTTGGAAAAATTGGGAAAAATCTGGTAAACAAGAATTGTAAGTAACTAATATTTTAGTTATTAGGTATATTAAACTTAACAAAGTTGATTAGTTATCATTCATTTTCAAAATGTTAATGTATGAATTACTGATTACAGCATCTTATTTGTTAGTTACTCAAAAATTTTGAGCTATTAGTATAGTTTATAAAAACTAATTTAATAGTGTATGTTGTATATAATGATTAAATTAGCTGTTAAATGTGTTCTACAAAATTCCCAGTTACCTCGCGCCAACTTTGTGATTAATAAGCGTTTTGCGCGCATTACTGTTAGTTTGTAAATAAAACGATACGTTAATCTACGTTTAAACAATAAATTAATGTGACATGTGGTATTCATCAGTTATTGGTGATTCTTAACATTTTCTTACATTTGCATAGATACGTCAAAACTCGCCATAAACATTTATAGAATTACTGCCTTAATTTTCCTTATACTGTAACTCAGACTAATACTACTGCATCCTTACAGTTATTCATGATTTTGCATTGAAATTAACTTTATTTGGAAGTATTATTACATGTGTACATGTTATTAGTCTAAAAATTTCCTTTCAAGAACAATATTTAAGTTATGTCTTCTAATATTAATATTAAAACACATTTTTTCAGTAATTTGCAACATACCAAAACATTTCTTTTGCTGACAGTTCATCTACCTGCACCAATTCCTCAACCCTGCTAACATTGCCAAAAATTACTTATACTACAGACAAATACAATGAACCAATCAAATGCACCAAACATAGTGGTCCTTATTATGAATCAGAATGTAGACACACTTATCTCAAAAATGCTGTAGCTGTGATGCTGAAAAAATCAGCAGAATATATAGATATAAAAATAACCAAGATCTCAACAGTACAATCTCATATAACCACCCATTATGTCATCATAAAAAATTTATTACAGAATACAACAGATACAGTTGCACACTCTTCACAGAGTGTACATACTTGTTTGATCCTGATGACCTCAACAATTTCACTAACACAATCCATCAACTCTGTAAGCAATATTCAAATCCTTCTGTATCTGATATTATTCCAAGGTCAACAGCTACATACCAAAAAAAACTAATAAATCACATAATCCAGAGACACTAGATAAACAATGCTCTTTGGAAACATATAGTGAACAACAATACAAGATGTGGGAGTCTGTTGCCAGTTCATTCCAAGCTGAACACAAAAATCTGATTATAAAATAAACCAGGTCTCTCTAGTTGCCATCATCATAATGTTAAATGTTGGGTAATTGATAAATATTTTGCACTTTCCTTTCATTTGTAATACATTTGTTACAGTACTTGGTTAATAAAGTAAGTCCCCAAATTTAAGATCCTAACTTTATAATCTCCCTATTGTTACGTTTCTATTAAAATCAATATACCAATAATTATAACAAAAAATTAAATGTTATTAAAGAAACTGTATTCAATAGACAATATTATAACTAAAAAAATTGTACAATCAAATGTTACAATTAGTATTTTAAAAAAATACTCCATATTTATATTTCTGGACACTTTACATATTTTATTTTTGTTTCAGTATTAAATCTTGCATACCTCTTTTAAAAGATGAATCAAGAAGTCCTTTATTTGACAAAACTGGAAAAACAACAATCATCATCAGTTATATAAATGAATTAATTGACAAGGGAATACAGGGTGTTATAAAAACAGACCAGATTGCTGCAACTCTTAGAGAATTGGTGGTAAGTATTGCAGAGTAAATGTTATAAATTTATTTATATTTTAATTGTTACAAATAGATGATCAAAGGATAAAGTATGCCAATCAAAGAAAAAGTCTGCAAAGGCGATGAACACATGTTTAGCTTTTGTAATTGATTTTGGATAAACTTTATCTTCAATACTATGATACTATCCTTGTTTTTAAACTAAGAGGAGCGATTTGAATTTAAGTTGGCATTTCTGCTGCCTAGTGATTGGTCAGATTGCCACCAGTTTCACACAGCTCTTTTGATACCACTGACATTTGTCAGTTTTGTGTTTATTTATAAAAAAATAGTCATTAGTTCAATCATTACTACCCATTTGTTGTTGATTGTTTATTTTTAACAAAGTATTATATTTTACCCAAGGTATTTGCTATTTTTATTATTTATTCCCTTTCATGAAAAAAAATCCATGCATTTTTCTTGTTAATAAAATAAGTTTCACATCAAGTTTTACATATATTGCAGTACTATAATATTATGGTATTTTTTGATAACAAAACTTCTGTTCACTTTTAGTTTTGCTATACCAAATCCTGAAATGTTAAAAAAAATTTAATCATACAATTGCATTTCTATATTTTCATTCATACTCAAATTCTTAAAACATTTTACATAAACTACTTATTATAACCTTACATCTTTTCACAATATTGTGACATTTGGTTACTACTTTCACAATGACCTGTGGCCAATTATCATTCGATATTTAGACATGCCTTGATCCCTCATTGGCCACGACAACAGCAAGCAGTACAATACATATTTCACGTAATTGTCAATTAGTTCAAAAAATCTGAACACGACCCTTTCAAATAACATATCTAGTAACTTTTAGTGGTGTGGTTGAGGTTTCCTAAAATGCTCCTCTTAGTTTAAAAACAAGGTATAAACACTATTTTTTTTAAACTGATGTATTAACTTGTTATGTACAATAGATTGTCTTTTTATAGAAACATAAAAAATAAAAACCAAATTGAATCATAATCTAGTGTTTATGATACACTAAAAAAATTAATGATTTTTTTAAAATACTTAAATAATCTATGTTTCCCATAATTATAAATAAATTAGTGGAATGTGATTTCTATTTTAGCCAATAATAAATAAACTGATGACTTAATTCCATCATTTATAACTTCAATATTTTTGGTAGTGTCCAAAAAAGATTGGGTCGATTGGCCTACATCATGATCTACGAATCTGAGAAAGCCTATTATCTGTTTTCGAGATAGAACTGTTCCAGGTATTTACGGTGTTGTAAAACATTACCCTGCAATTGCAGATAATGTGCTCTGCAGTCTCATCTGCATGTTCCACTGCCCACTTTGCTCATTTTACAGAGATGGTATCTGCTAAGTAAACAGTACCTGATGAGAATTACTCAGATCAGATTTTGGAAGCTCCAAAAGCAATTTAGTAAATGGAGTAGAATATTGTAATAACCTTTTTGAAGTATTTGTCCTTTTCAGTAGGCTGTACTAAAATAATTTTCCCATTTTCAGATGCTTTTTAGTATATCACAAAATGGTTCAGGTCTGCTAAAAGGAGTACAAGCTTCTTCTTTTACGAGACCATCAGCAATCTCATTCCCAACACCCATAACAAAGTTACTTTGTTGTGTATATTCAGCTGCAAGGTATTGTTGGCAGTTCTAGACTATTTAAACTCATAAGTTGACTTCAGAGTCATTGAAGCAGCCTGACTATCAGACGTAATAAATATTCCTGCTGAATTGATGCTGTTTTTGACATGTTCATAATTAGAGCAATTTTGTTTTGAGTTGACTCTCACTTGTTGTTATAAATGTCTAATGTAAGTCTGAAACTCTATTTTGCAGACATGAAGTCCATAGACATTTTTATGAATTGGGTTGCTCCAATCCTTAGTATCTCAAGATATCCGTTAGATTGGCGGTTATCAAATCCTAATATCCTATAAAGAAAAAACTAAAGCAAAAAATATGTCATTGTTAACCTTATTTCATTTATAGTTTGTGTAATCATGCTAATATTTCTGTTGAAAAACAATTAAAATCCCCTCAAAAAATATAAAATAAAAAAGTTTTGCATCGGCCGGGAATCGAACCCGGGCCGCCCGCGTGGCAGGCGAGCATTCTACCACTGAACCACCGATGCTTTACATCGAAAGTACTACTTGAGTAGAATAAATTGCATTATTAATAATACAGATAGATACCTATGATCTTATTTAATCTGATTTATAATTATATAATTTCTGTTATAGGTACCCATTTTATATTTAAGTTGATAAATATTAAATACACAAGTCTTGTATTTGTTCAGTTTTTAAAAAAATTTTTAGGCAACCAATATTTAAATCCACCAAACTTGTGCAGTTTACTAAAACTTGGAACATTTTGTCCATTTTTTTCTTGAAACAAATCTCTCAATGCATAGTTGCATCCTGTTTGGAACGAAGAACATTGTTTTTAAAATATTATTTTGTTGAAGGTTCTTCATCCAGATATTCCCTCAATCATCCTGGATGTATTAAACTTAGCAGATGCTGTAACTTCGCAAATAGACAATAAAGAATCTAAAGATAGAAGTAATTTTTGTACAATTGTAAAGGATTGTGAAAAGGTAAATTGTTTTAGAACTTATATAACTAAATTATACAAAGTAAATCAATACAAATTCTTAAGAAAGTGAATATCTTCTAAATCCTCAAAGATATTTGAATAAAATTTTATAGCCAGCCTAAAGGTCCATATTTTAAAATGTGTACATCGTTCCAGAAAGGCATTCCAGATCAAACTTACATTTTTTTAAATGGGACGCCCTGTATTTTACTTCAAATTCTAATTCAGCTTGACTTCTCTATTACAATAATATAGTAGTAGTAGGTTATACAGTGTATTTAAAAAGTTCGGACCACTTGGTTCTTAAAAATCGTAACGAGTTCAACGCCCCATATATTTTAAAATGCACAATTCGAAATTATTGTGTTACAGTCTTACTTCTGTGGTTGTCTCCTAGTATCACTTTTCACTAGATATGCTTCCACACCTAAGAAACCATATATAGGGTGAGTCCAAACACGAATACATCAGTTTCACAATTTTTTTAATGGATCACCCTGTATATCTTTAAATGAAAGCTACTTTACTATACTTCAAATTTGGGTATTCCCTATACCCAAACTTAATATTACAATACAATTGCTACTAATTTTAAAATATGGTCCTTTAGACTGGCTTCAAATGGGTAAAAATGTTATTAGACTTTATCGCCCTGAATACATATTAACCAACTTGTGTACCTATTTGTTACATAATAGTTTTAATACGTTTTTTAGTTTTTATCAGACAAGCTACTTAAGGAAAGGTTGGAAATAGATACATTGCAGGAAGTGGGTGTTTTGAAGGACAATTCGTTTTATTCAAAATTCGTCAAAGTTAAAACTAAACTATAGTAAGTATTTTATTACTTAAGGTAACTGTTTGTTAAATTTATAGTACAATTGAAAACATTTTTAAAATATAGTAGAAATGCAGAATCTGTATAGTCACAGGACTCAATTCTTAATATTGTCCAATTCCTAAGTTGTATACACTATCTTTTTCTATTTATAGAAGACACAAAAAAAAACTACAAGATGCAATTGTTTCTTTAAATTGGATATTTGTTGTTGTAAAAAAAGACGATCCTAAAAAAAAGTCAAAATTTTAAATATACACTGACAAAAATTCTATCTGTGGTTGCATGTCACTGCCAGGACCAGAATTTTTTACACTCTTTCCGAATTTATCGGCGTTATTGTCGGAATTAGCCAGATTTTTTTTGAATTAATTTTCTTCTAAATATAAACAATCTGTATATATCTAATTTTGGCATATATTTTTCGAATTTTTATAGGGTGGGCACTGATGCCCACATTTGCTTGAAATTTCTTTATAGAAGTACCCACTGGCTGCTACTTTTTTTCCCAAATTCTATGTGGCTTGTGAAACAATATTGAGTTGGGCGACAATAAAACACTAATGTTTTTCTTTATTATATGATAACGCTGGGCGTCAATGAATAAACATGGTTGATTGTCAATGAAACTTTAAAAAAATTTGATGGAAAATATAATGTAGGTTCTTGCCTAACCGTCTTTAAATTTGGTGGATACCAAAGCCAGATCTCAGGACTTTGTTATCAGCTATATGTTAAGAAAGACAAAATTTAAGGAAAACTAGAGAGAAAGATATTTAGGGCACCACTAGTTTTTTTTTCCTAAAATAAAAATAGAAATAAAGTCAAATTTAAAGAACAGCTAACTTCTGAGTATATTGCAATCTATTCGAAATTAATTATGCTTGATCAAAATTAAGATAAAAACTAGGAGGTGGTTTGATAAATAAAACTTTCACTTGAAAAAAAATTAGTATAGGTAAATATATTGACAAAAATTTGAAAGATTGACTGTGTACAAAAAAATAACTATAACTAGAAAGGTTAGTAATGACTAATATTATACAAAATGGTCATCAAAATTTTGTAACAATTGGAAAAAAATGATCTTTAGAGTGATACAACCTCTTTTTTTTCTATTATTCTGGTGTTGATGCGATGAACGGATAGAACTGGTTTTTCTACCTTCTGACATACAAAAAAATGGTGTATTCTATTTTTAAAGAAGCACACTTAACGGACAGAAATAGCACACTCTTCTGAAAGAGACTGGTGCTCCACTGCGCTGCTGTGATCCTAGGAAATATGTACAGGAACAGTCCTCCTGTAAACTGTGCTAATCGCAGGAACAGTTCTCCAGGAAACTGTAATAATCACAGGTACTCCAAGAAACTATGCTCCAGGAAAGGAACTCTAGGAAAACTATAGGTACTCCAGGAAAACTATGCTCCAAGAAACTGTGCTCTAAAGATATATAGATATAAATAAAAAAACTAGATTACATGGATATCTGTCCAGCTCAATAAATATAATTGAAATACAACAACATAAGGATTCATCCTGGACAAACATCTGATTTTTATAAAAAAAATGTATGTACAATCTGACAAAAGAAGAAAAAATTATATATTTATAAGGAAAATTTTGCTAGAGGAATATGAAGGTAAATTCATGTGGCATCCAAAATGGGTAGCCATTTTGTACCTACTATTTCTTTAAAAATGGTAAATTTTTCAATATCAGAATTTAAAATACAGAAGAAACCATATAATATATTAACATACCAGTAATCCAGATTCTTATAAGATAATATGTCGGCAAATTTTAGTTTTCAATTTCAAAAAAAATATAGTTTAAGGATTACTGCACAGTTCCACACTTGTTGACTTGACGACAGACGATAAGAGAAGACCTGCCGGTACCTTCTCCGTTTTTATTTGAAGAAACTTCAAAATTCCAAATTTCTCGGTAAAATATCTCAAGCATATTGATTTTTGAACCAATAGTTAATTCCACCAAGAATTATATATTAGAAATAATTTATGAATTTTTCGATTGAAAAATTTTCAGTAAATATATAATTATACTCTATTCCACCAAAAATCAAAATTCTAAAGAAATTAATCGATAAATTTATTAGCTGAAAGGTTGAACGCAAAGTTAATGTATCACTTGACCAAACTGGCAAATTTTTAATTTTTCCTCTTGTTTTCTAGTTACAAACAAAGGAAATTTAATCTATTTCGTGAAGAATGTGAAGGATTTTCCAAATTGGTTACAGAACTCAATAGCGAGTTCACCGAAAATACCAATTCAAAAGATTTGATTGGTATAGTTCAATCTCTAATAGGTATGTTGCATTTTAATAAAGTTCTTCAATAACATACTTGAAATTATTATTTGTTTTTAGGTTGTTTTAATTTGGATCCAAATAGGGTACTCGATATAATATTAGAAAGTTTCGAAAACAAACCCAAGGATAGTAAAATATTTGTTTCATTGATTAACTCTTATATGAATGATCCGCGAATCATAAGCGAAGTTTTATCTACCAAGTTTGGATTTTTAAGGAACAACGAACAAGAAATTCCACAATCACTGTATGTTCTTACAGCTCAGTTACTTCAACACAAGATAATTGAACTAGACAATATTTATTATTGGGTAAGATTACTCTACAATTAAATAATATAATTTATTTAAATTTAACCAGCCAGAAAATATACATCTTAACTTCAAAATATATTCTGTTTACTTAACTTGTATTTAGATATATAATAATAATAATAGAAAGAGTTCAGTTATATTTCCTGAAAAAAGTTCTTTTAGTTCCTGTCCAGATGCTATAATCTGTTTAGTGACTGGAAGAGTCAAGTTTGAATTTAATACTTTCAAAATGTCTCAACTGTATACAAAAAATTATTACAATGGTTAATCATCGCTATCCTAAGCTCTGTTTTTGCTATTGGTCAACTCTACAGATGTAAAGTATAACTGGTTAGTTCAGTTGGAAAAGTTCTGTATTGATATAGATTGTGATGGAAAAGTTTGAATCATCCTTCTTTTAAACCACAGAGGAAAGATTTGTTGTCCAAATATTATACATATTCACTTTACTCTCGTTATTGTTTCATGTATTTATATAATTCTTATCTCTTGTTAACCAAGCATGTACCTGCTTTTAAAATTACCCATCCAGGCTATCTGTACTTGTATTCTGGCTCTCAGATGTATGTATGTATGTATGTATTTTGGGGTAACATTCACTGAGACCTAAAAGATCTATTGTGCCCCCTTACTTCTACTTAGTTTCTGAGGAGAGTCTCAGATACTAGTAGCTCCTTTAGTCCTATTTCCCGGAGGAATTTTAGGATATCTGCAGGCCTCAACTTAGGTAACTGTCCCTCTTCTATCCAGTAGTCTCCCAGGTACTGTGCCCTAGGATTCTGAAATACTGTGCAGTTCGCAAGTATGTGAATGGAGGTTTCTTCTTCCATTCCACAAAATCTACAATCTTCTTCCTCCACTATTTTGAGCTTTTTAAGGTGTCCATTCAGGCGACAATGTCCCGTTAGGATTCCTGTTAAAACTCAGTGCAGTTTTGCTTTGACTTATGCATTCGTTTGATCTCAACAGGTTGTAGTCACCCAGAAGAATCTTTGATTGCCTAAGCCCTACTAGATCTTTCCAATTGTCAGATCTTCTCTTTTCTTCGGCTTTACCTATTTCTTCCAATATTATATTGGAGCTGATTCCGCAAAAGGGTTCCGGCCCCCAAAAGGGTATTTCAGTCCCCCTCTTCGCTAGTTCATCTGCTATTTCGTTTCCTTCTATTCCAGTGTGTCCTGGAATCCACAGTAAGGTGACTATATTGTTCTCGCCTAGTTCATTAAGTTTGCCTAGGCATTCCCACACCATTTTGGAACTGATTACACAAGAACTCAGCGCTTTAATGGCTGCTTGACTATCAGACATTATGATAATCCTTTGCCTTCTATATCCTTTGTCAATATTGAACTGGGCACACTTTCTTATTGCGTGAATTTCCGCTTGAAAGATACTTGGGGTTTTTCCCAAGCTTTCAGAGTGTTTGGTTCCTGGCCCGTACACTCCTATCCCAGTTCCTTCTATTGCTTTTGTGGCTCTCAGATACTAGTAGGTCCTTTTTTCTGGGGGAATTTTAGTATATCTACTAGCTTCAGGCATTAAAAGATGTTTATTGAAATAGTAACCAGAAAAAGTTTCATAGTCGTAATTCTAAAATGCCTTCGTAACAACTTAACAAATAAATAAATTTTAGTTACTACCTGAAGACAAAACTATGATTGCTGATTCAGAGAACAGTCTGAAAGATGCTAAAGAATATGTTAGAAAACTTCAGATTATTAGCTTGAACAAAGATAAAGAAGACACTCCAGATGAAACCGAAGTGGACAGCGATAGTTACGAAGGAAATCAGAAATTGGGACTTTGCGAAGCGTTATTATTGATTGGTGATTGGGAGAATGCACAGACTCTGATAAAGCGATTACCTGAAAGATATGCAGTTGGTTATGAACCCATCGCCAGTGCTTTATGTGGATTATTACACTACATAATAGAACCTTTGTATAGCCAGTAAGTATAATTCAACCATAGTATTTATAGTGAATAGAGGAACATTGCTATCAACATTAGGAGAAGAGTTTTGATGGAAAATATATGTTTATATACTCATGTTTTGATTTTAGATCTGGTGTTGTAAGTTCAAAAATACCAAGAAAACCCATACCACCATATGAAGGTATTGAAAAGCCGCCTCAGGCACACACGTTTCTAGAACTCAAAAACATGGCTCTGCCGATGTTTTACATGTTGGGAGCTTCGTTGCGTTACGATACTGTATTATTGTGTAAAGCTGTGAGGCTAGCTAAAGCGGCTTTATCGGCTTACGGTATAGATAATCCCAAGTGCAGCGCACCTACTGGAAACTCTATCTATTACGATATACTTTCTTTGGTTGATATTACTATATTACCATCTTTGTCGTACTTGGAATGCAATTGTTGTATTGCTGAGGACATTTGGACACTTTTAAAATTGTATCCGTATCAGATAAGGTAAATAATTTTAAAATAATAATTTCCATCAATCGTTGCTATGTGCTTTATATTACTGTACAAACAATAGATCGTTATGACTAATTGATGTATTGTAGTCTGTTTTTTTTGGCATTAATAACACAAATCGTCCTTTGTAAATTAATATTTATATTCCAAGCAACTACTTCCTACAAATAAGGTACCGGCAACCGGTGTAACAAAGGCTTCGGTAAGAACCACATTAAACCAGTGAGTGCACAAACAACACCTTAAATACTGTTTAACAATTTCGAAGCTCAAACACAGTAAACTGATGGTTAAACAACCCATACCAAATCTTACTGAAGAAATCCTTAAGTTAAATTGGAGAGATACCAGGCTGGTAACCGGACACTGCGGGCTGAGAAAACACCTTCACACAATGGGGATCTTCCAAGAAGAACCTATATGTAGATTATGTGGTCAGGAGGACGAAACGGCCACCCATATAATTTTCGAATGTGAGACTCTACGTTGGTGAAGGTATAGACAGATAGGGCCGGAAGACCCTGTATCCAACCTCACCAAAAGAGATACTGTGAAGAGACTTCTAGATCTCATCAAGGTTTGCAGTGTTGGGGCCCACTAACCCGGTCTGTTTCGTCTGATTACCGACCAACTGCTTCCTTAGATATAAAATCATTACGTTTACAAAACCTTTCTAAACTGGTTCTGCAGGTAGTTTTACATTGTATACTAAATATTATCATTACTTCAAAATTAAGTTATAGTCAGAATTGATGCCCGGGTCTGTTTAAAACTTGTTACATTGAGAAATTGTTTTGTTTCCAATTTATATTTTGTGATGACAACCACGTCAACTTATAACCCGAGTAAGATTGTAAATTGCAAATTGTTCTATACTCATATAAATAACTTATTGGTTTTCACAACGGAAAGTTGAAAAGCATTATGAACCCCCATAAATTTTATGTAACATATGGATAAGGAGGCGGCATTTTTTGAGGGCGACACGAAGAGTAAATCTGGCCATAAATACACTTGTTTGTTGAAACGTCTAAAATTTTTTTTGTATAAATCTTGTCAACAGATATTTTGGTATTATATTCCCAATAACCCATAGAATATATTTATTTCAGGTACTGTTTATACTCTAGGTGGAAGAACGAAACGTACTCTTTGTACCCTGATTTATTAAGAAAACGGGCAGATTCCGAAAAACAAATTAAAAATATCATGAAGCGAGTCAGCAAAGAAAACGTCAAACCAGTCGGTAGATTAATTGGAAAATTAACCCATTGCTCACCAGGTTTTTTATTTGACTATGTTTTGCTACAAATTCAAGTTTATAATAACTTGATCGCTCCAGTTGTGGATTCCTTGAAGTATTTGACGAATTTGTCTTATGACGTGCTAGGATTTTGTCTTATCGAGTCCTTGGCCAACGCCGAAAAGAAACGCGTCAAACATGACAGTACTTCGATTTCTAGTTGGCTACAGAGTTTGTCCAGTTTTTGCGGAGCTGTATACAAGAAGTACAGCATCGAGTTGACTGGTTTGCTTCAGTTTGTCGCTAATCAACTCAAAGCACAGAAAAGGTGAGTTAATCAGAATTTTTTTTCAATTCTTGTTTGAGGTTCGGCTACAATTTCAAGGTACAAATACGGATTCAATAATTCAGTGCTTGCAAGTTCCATTTCTAGTTGACTACATATCGTTAGGTTATCATAAAATAAAATATTTTATTTCACATTTTATCAGAGGTGCGATCTACTATGAATGGACCTTAATAAAATTTGACAACAAAGTTTTTGTAGTCTTAAACTTCAAAATATTATTGATTGTCTAGTGTCAAATTTTTTCGTTGTGTCAAATAGGGGCCAAAAAATTATTTCTTTATTAGTTAATCTTGACAACGGTAGCTGGAACGCTACCGAAACGTTGAAATAAAAAAACATTATTGTGGTTTGATTCCCAAAAAAATAAGAGAAAAAAGAATAAGTAATGCCACAAGGAACTTACAGAAGATATGAGTTTTCTAAATTCGATAATAGGAATATATTTAAAATAGTTCACTGTAACTTTTGAATGAAGCATTAAGAGTCATGAAACAAAATATGAGCTTAAATATTTTTTTACGAAAACATGTACAATAGTTAATCGATTATCTAATCTTAATCATCTTTCACAGTTTGGATTTGTTAATATTGAAAGAAGTAGTTCAAAAAATGGCAGGAGTTGACGCAGCTGAAGATTTAACCATTGATCAACTGAATGCTCTTGCTGGCGGAGAACTGCTTAAATCTGAGGTAATTATTTTAACTAAATATATGAATGTTTCCAGATTTATTGAACTGAATAAATTTTTTAGGCCGGATACTTCAGTCAAATTCGCAATACTAAAAAATCCTCTCTAAGACTAAAAGAAGCAATGGCTGAAAATGACCTAGCAGTCGCTCTTTGTCTTTTAATGGCACAACAAAACTATGGTGTTGTATATAGAGAAACCCAGAAAAATAGCCATTTGAAACTAGTGGGAAAGTTGTCAGACCAATGTCAAGACACGTTGGTTCAATTTGGTACATTTTTGGGATCAACTATGTCAGTCGATGAATATGTTAGAAAACTTCCTTCCATTCAGAGCATGTTGACAGATTACCACATACCATTAGAAGTGGCGTTCTTTTTAGCAAGGCCTATGTTTAATCATGCTGTAAATGTGAGTATACGATCAGTAATAACTATAACTTCTTCATGTCTCATAACCTCTCTTTCTCCCTTTAGAATCTCATCCTTCACTATGTATAAGTAGTATATTTTTTATTATATAATAATTTAAATTTTTTAGCAAAAATATGATCAACTCCGAAAAATCGAACCAGCCTACAAGAAACTGTCTTCCTCAATAAAAAATCAAAAGTACTATGAAGCTGTAACTGAAGTAATGGAACCAGTGTGTTCATCTTTAACACTCCTACATCCTCCTCGTGTTTGGGAGGACATATCTCCCCAATTTTTAGCGACGTTTTGGTCGCTTACCATGTACGATCTATACATTCCCGAAGAAGTATACCAACAAGTTATCAATAAAGCAAAGATGCAAGCATTAGCGAGTACGGAATCGGGAGCTAAGGGCAAAAAAGAACAAGAAAGATATCAAACTTTAGCCGAAAAACTCCAGGATGAAAAGAAGAAACAAATTGAACACGTAGAAAAGATTTTTTATAGATTGAAGCAAGAAAAAGATAATTGGTTTTTGTCGAAATCCGTCAAAACTGCTAAGAATGAGACCATTACCAGGTTTCTTCAGTTATGCGTATTTCCGAGGTGTACTTTTACGCAGATCGATGCCGTATATTGCGCGAAGTTCGTCCATACCATGCATTTGCTTAAAACTCCTAATTTTTCCACTCTACTTTTTTATGATAGGGTAAGTGTATTATTACATTTCATTATATTTTTTCACATATAGTAGAAAAGCTGAATCTGTACTTTAACAAACACACAAACGTGTCTTCGAAGTCCGAGATCGAATACCAAGGAAATTAAAATGGCACCACCTTGGAGGTAAACTAGTACTTCCCTGGCCAAATTTAGGAACTTATCTTGTTTGGGAATTGTTATAAACCTCACACTACCTCAATCACTATACATTTTGATTGTTTTCTTGGTGTATCTTCAAAGTCCAAGGTCCAATACGAATTTTTTTTATTGTACACTTAATAGCAATCAGAAATGCAGAGTTTATATGAGATATTTTGTTGGCTATTAGACCAATAGGTTGGTCTTAAGAATGTCCTGATGAGACTTCTCCAATGATAAGATCTCTTACACTTTATTTGAGGTCAATAATTCAGTCTTCGGTTGTCTAGTTCTTGGGTTAGAGGCTTTAGTAGTAGATTAGGATGGGTGTCTAACTTTAGGTAGTGGTTACAGCTTCTTTCTTGTACTGTTGGGATACTGAGGTCTTGATGGATCAATTTGTTTTGTGCATCTACCAGTGTTCGAAGGATTTTAGATTGTCCTCGTTGTATGAGAGCGATACTAGATTTGCTGGCACCAATACGAATGACATTAAACTAGGATCACCTTAAAAATATAGTCAATCTAATGCAAAACAAAAATAATTAAAATCGTCCATAATGTACCATGTTACTGCTGTTGTTCAAAAATCTATGAAGATGTTAGGTTTTATAGAGAGAACCACCTGCTAGCATCACTTCTATTAAGTCTCCTTATTGCTCTTTGGTCAGAACACACCTAGATTATTGTTCTCCGGTATGGTCTCCGCATTACGTTACTTATAAATCGAAACTAGAAGCTGCACAACAAAATTTTGTAAGATACATTGCCTTTAAGATGTTTGTTTGCCAACATTATGATGTTTTAGAGATCTTCTTAAACATCCCTACCCTAGAAATTCGCAGGAAGCAAAGAGATTTAATACAGCTTTTCAACATACTAAATGGAATATGTAATAGTCCTGAGCTTCTTTCTAAAATATATTTAGATATTCCTCCTCGTGTAACTAGGCAGGTGCAAACCTTTCATGTTTCATTTCATAGGCACAACTATGCAATGAATAGTTTTCTCCCTAGGACACTTAGATTAGCTAACTTTGTTGACAGACATTTCAATTTTTAATGTGTCAACTTTCAAGTTTAAAAAACATCTGCTAGAGCTTAAACTTTGATATTTTCAAATTTTTGATTGTCGATTGATGTTATGGTGTTATTACTCTTCTTACTTTTTTACTCTGTAAATTTTACTGTATTTTCGTTATTTGTTTTTATTATTTTATACGTAAATTTATTACCTGTCATTTTTTTTTATGTTTTTTCATTGTTTTTTTCACATTTATATTTTATGTGAATTGGGCTTGCTCGTGAATAAATAAATAAAATTATAACCTAACATACATAAAAAATACAATATATACTTGGCATTGAGAACCTTCTTTTCTAGAAGTCTGTTGAAAGTGAATCTTTCAAGTCAAAGTAATATCGTATTAACATTGCAAGTAAAAAAATGTTATATACTTGCTGTTTTATTAATTTTGTAAACTCTTTGCAGTTATTCTGCGACGTGACATACTCAATAACATCCTGCACAGAAAACGAAGCAATGCGTTATGGCCGTTTCTTGTTGGCAATGCTTGAAACCGCGATTAGATGGCACGGATCCAAAGACGTTTTCGAAAAGGAATGCGCAAATTATCCTGGATTCGTTACGAAATACAGAAAGAATAATCAACATTCGGATAATTTGGACAACGTAGACTACGAAAATTACAGACATGTGTGTCACAAATGGCATTACAAATTAGCAAAAGCGATGGTTACCTGTCTGGAATCTAAAGAGTATATTCAAATTAGAAATTCGTTGATAATTCTTATTAAGATCATACCGCATTTCCCAGTTTTGATCAAGTTGAGTCAGTTTATCGAAAAGAGGATAGAGAAAGTCAGAGACGAGGAGAAAAACAATCGACAAGATTTGTTTACTTTGTCTAGTAGTTATTTGGGCTTGTTGAAACAGAAAAATATTAGTGGACAGATGATGAAAGACGATGAATTTCATGTTCCTCTTGAAAAGGAAAAGGTGAGTCATTCAATAACACAAAAAACCTTCAATTTTACATGGAAACATACAGTTACAGGCAATATCACAAAGAAACGCTCAACATTCAAACATTAACATACAAAAACACTCAATAACACACAAAACTACAAAAAAATATCCGAAATCGTGCAATTAGTCAAAAACTCACAATTTCTCAAAAAAAAAACAATCTATTTCACACACATTAACACACCGAAACATTCAATGAAACACAGAAACACTACAACATTCAAAGCCATGTTTCCGTTGGATTATCTAATACCCCTTATATTTTTTCGAAAAATATTTGTAATTTTTAATTTTTAGAACTCGCCAGTGGGTTATGCAAATTTTCTAGCACTCTCCGTGTTTGTAAATTCTATTTTCAAATAATATTGTCCCGTTTTTGTTTTGATTTCTTCCGTCACAGTTATTTACTTTTTACCAACATAAGAGTATCCTTAATATAAATATACACTAATTAAATGAATATCCACTACATCTTCATATAAATCGTTAAATATTTATTTAATTATTCTTATTATATTTATTTACTTATAGAGTGGAAAAGGACATGAATCTAAAACTGATAGTGGCAGTAAACATAATGGTGAAGTTAAAGGTAAGTTTATAACATCAGCTACTAAACTGATAGTAAATATTATTTTATGTCATACTAGTTCATTATTGTGTTTTTATTGCTTAGTTACCAACTATCTAATGTCGTACTTTATCCGCGCGGCCATAAACTGACTGACTGATACAAGAACTGACTTCTAGTATAGAATACTTCTAGTTTTTGACTTGCCTATCGTTTTTATTATACTTTTCCAAGAAACTATAAGAATTATTAGCGTTGAAACATAAAACATTGTGACAACAGTGACATTTCAACCGGGAACCTCGTGACTTTCCAATGTCATGATTTAGTTTTGACAGTACTTACTTATGAAACAATTAAATATTGAGTAAAAAGAATACAGCTTGTACAGTAAACTTCATTGAATTTGCAAATTATTCTTGTAACTAGGAAATATTTTCACATTCTTAGCATTAAATTTATTAAAACTAGATTTTTATCAAACAAATTCAAACGAATGACCCCTTTTTTTAGATGATTCCTTGAAGGAGAAGAAGTCCAGACAGGCAGCAGATGACACGAGAAATAGTTCGAAAGGACAAATTATTTCTGTTGATATAACAGGGTAAGCTATTACATTGTTTCCTATTAATAACACAATGGTCGCGTTCATATCAACAAAGTTGATCAGGTAGCGATTTTCAGAGTAACCCATCGTTTCTTAATTCTGCTGAACGTTCTAATCTTGATATAACACCATAACCTAATTTTATTTGACATATGACTGCAATAATTATTCATTCATCTGCGATTTCAATTTAGTTTAATAGTTCCCAGTGGTGTTCATTCATTTTCAAGATACAAAGATCTAAAATATCTTCAAACAAAAATATGCTACGTCATTTTATATGTTTTCCGTTGACCGTATATTAACATAATATGCTATTAACCTTCTCAAAATCATACATTAATGACCCCTATTAATGCATGATTTACCTACATTAATCAACAATTTTCTTCAGACAACCCAACGTACATCTCATACATTATATTGACAGTTACCTGTGGCGTAGGCAACCAAACATACAATAACATCTTTAAAAAATGATTCCTAGCATATAATACTTCTAGTTTTTGACTTACCTATCGTTTTATTTTATTCTACAAAATTATAATAATTATTAGTGTTAAGACATACTAAAAGGAATTTAAGAAAAACGAAAACAGTGACATTTGAACCAGCGACCATCTCTGTGACATTTTAATGTCATTTATTTTTGATAGTACTTACCTATGAAACAAATAAATATTTTTAGTTTTTAAATATTGAGAAAAACGAATAGAACTTTTACAGTCGACGAAAAAGCTTTGTAACCAACACAAGTATTAAAAGGGCAATTAACAATCTCGCGCGTTAAATTATCTCGATTGTTAATGGCCCTCATTAATACTCTTGTTGGTTAAATAACTTTTATTCACATAATATTTGTCATAAATGACAGTTAATGCATCACTGATCGGTAGCGTAGCGTTTTTCAATTTTGATGGGAAAAATAGCGATTGCTACCACAGCGCTCACATCAATCAGTTGACAAAACACGCGTTCAGCAGGAAATTGAGTATCGCCCCGGTAGCGCTACGTTGAGATGAACGCGACCAATGTTTATAATGACCTAGTAGAAAAAAATCACAATTTAAAAAAGATTGTGGTTTTTATTTCCCAAGAAAATAACAAAATAATATACCACAAGAAACATACAGAAGATAAAAGTTTGTTTGTTACGCTTTCGCGCTTTAACTTCTGATGTTACCGATACTAGATGAAATACGATTGAACGCCAACAAATATTCATTCATTCAAGTGAGGGTTGTCTTCTAAGTGCTGCATATAATAACGTAGTTGACACCAGTCAACAAATATCAAATGTCAAGATTAACTGTCATGTTTAGTTAACTTGACAAAAAAGTTTCAGGCCGCTTCGTTTTAAGCTGTACCTAGACTGAATTTTTATTAAAGTCGATGAATCAGTCGAAAAATGGAATTAAGCAGAGAAAATTTTCGCAATATTGTCTCAACAAGAATACCTTGCCGTGTTGGTAAAATGAACCAAAACCGACGAAAGTTATCCGTTCTCGAAAGTGACATTTGTCTCAAAAGCTGGTCATGCAGCAACAATTCCTCTGCAAGATCAAATAATTGTTACTGATTTGTTTGTCGGAAGTAATTGCCGAATGATCATCCACACAACTTGAAAACCCATAGAGTTTTAAAACAACGAGTTGCTGGACCATCCACCATACAATCCCGACCTAAATCCGAACGACTTTTTTACTTTTCCTAAAATTATTAATGAACTATGTGGTCAAAGGTTCCAGTAACCAGGAGAAGCAGTCAACGCATTGAAAATCTCAATTTTAAATGCACCAACAAGCGAGTGGGATAATTGCTTCTAGAATTGGTTCCAAAGGATGCGAAAATGCATTTCTCTTTGTGGAGAATACTTTGAACAACAATACTGTTTTTTTTCTAGATCTATATGCAAAATATAGAAGTCAACCCTCGTAATACATCAAATAATTCTTTTTTTCTCCAACCATCAAAAAATGTTGACATTTTTGTACTATTTTCAGGTGCAAAAGCCATCAATTCCCTTACCTTACAAAAATTTGCTCGTTGCACTTTTAATCCTAGGATTAAAATGCTACTTTTAATCCTAGGACTAAAAGTAATTGCATTTGAGCTCTCTAATTGAAATTTGAAGAAAAAAACATTGTATATTACCGACTTGCTATCGCTGTTATAATTAATAGGTGTTCAAATTTATTACCAAATCTATTAACGAATTTTTAATAAAACTAAATTTATTTTAATTTTGACTTGGTTGGAGAAAAAATAGTATATATCATACGGACTAAAAGTGCCTATTTTTAAAAAAAATATGCACTTTTAATCCTTATAATATAATATACTGTTTTATTGAGTTGATCGTTACAAGTGGTTGATAGTTTGAATTGATTTTCAGCAGTAGTTCGAATAGTAAGCCTGAAAAACAAATAGAAGAGCAAGGAAAAGAAAAACGTAGAACTGAGAGGAACGAAGAAAAGGAAAGAGAAAAGGAGAAACGAAGGGAAAAGAGAGAAGAAAAAACAAGTGCAAAAGATGAAAAGTACGAAAAACAGTACAATAGAGTAAGTTCAACATTACTTCTCTTTTTATAATAATATTGTTATTTATAACAAAGCAAAAATTAAAATGTAGAGATAAGGTTACACTTTTTACCGAACTAATCTAAGGTTTAACTTACTAAATATTGTAGTTGGTGAATATGCAATGCTTTTTTTTAAACCATGTTCCCCCGCATTATGAGCTTTTGATAATGAACTAATCAAATTTAAAATTTCTTGCTACATTAATTCTTCCTCCAACAAAAATTCTAAACTTGCTCCCGGTCACATCACGCGTTAGATGACTGAATATGTTTCTACTTCTATGATACACTATGTTCAATACAATTCTATCTGTTCTTTTGTGTAATAAATTCCACATACATGTCAGCACAGCTTTACATATCTTTGCTTGCAAGATTGTAACAATATATGGAGCTCTTAAAATGACTGGGAGCGGCACCTGTACTGATACTTTTAAATTCATTACATATTTTTATTATTTTTCCAGTCTCAAGAGAGGTACATTGAAAAACTTAGTCCGAAAGACGAAGGTAGATACTCCAGTGAGAAACAAATGGATAGATACTATGAGGACCGAAGTGGAGGCCATTACTACCGAAGTGACATTAGGGACGACAGGGACTTGTTAGTTAGCGGCAACGGCAATGTAGGAAGAAGTCAGGAGCCCGAACCTGATAGAGGTTAGTACTAACATTTTCACCGGCACGAAAAACGATAATTTTTGATGAAATGCATTAATTTTTTAATTTGGTTTTTAAATCGGTTTTTCCAATAATGAACACGGTTTAGTAGAATACCCTGCAGATTTTTGATCAAGAAATGTCTTCCCAAATTGAACATAATTTAGGTATTGTACGAAAATCTCAATACCGTAAAAGTTATCATCTTGCACTTACTTCTGCGGTCCCAGTAGGCTATGCGTTTTCAGTGATTTTCACTATGACATTTAAGGTTGACATGACATAGTTCGAAAAAGTCTGAACACATAAGTCTGAATCTAGTAACTTTTAGTGGTGTGGTTGAGGTTTCCTAAAATGCTCCTCCTAGTTTAAAAACAAGGTATATGGTTTATTACTTGCTTATGTCAATTAGTGTGAATTTCAAGATGTCTTTAGGCGCAGAAACTGTTGCATCTTGTAACTTAAAAGTCCCAGGCTAGAGCACTCCACCTCAGGGAGTGGAATTCGGCATCAATTAAACTATTTTGGGATGGGGTGAACAATTAATATTAAATTGGACGCCACCTGCTTTTTAATCGAACGAAAGCAATGAAAAACAGAAGCAAAAGGTGGAAAGCTGGAAACAACTCGTAAATATTATTAAGTTACTTAAAAAAAGATTAACAAAATGGAACAACTTATTCCCGAACACGTGTATCCAGTTTAATAAATATTGAATAATCAATACAAAAATTGAAGATATTAAATATTTATTGGATTATCCAAAAATTAACATGAATTGAATACTAAAAAAACCAAACGAAGAGAATCCCAATTGTAATATAACACGCCAAATTCAAATCTTACACACGCTAAAAATAAGACGAAGGAACTTATCTTAGAGGGCTGGGATGTTTTGCAGCTCTTAGCGACGAAGGCGGCGATGGCTTCAACGGGTGGAGTACTAGAACTAGAAAAAAACATTAGGGAAGGAACGAATAAATAGAACAGATGGGGTAAAAAAGGAGCTTTAGCTATATCGCATACAAAACCTAAACTCCAAGTGTTAAAAAAACAACTTGACAGTGATCTGTTTTATTCTATTTGTTTTGTTCCTTAAATATAGAAAAATGCAAATTAGCAAATAAGCAATAAACATAAATAAGCACTAAGCACTACACTAGAAAATAACCGAGGGAAAATACAATAATTAACTTACCAACCAGACGATAAAAATTTGTTCACCAACAATATGGAGGGTAGAACTAAGGAGGAACATCTCAGTGTATTAAAAAGTGTCCGTTGAACGGGAACAAATTAAGGTGGCTAGAGTATGTTAGGTTAGGTTGTATGTGAGTGGAGCCTTCTCGCCACCTCCACAATTCACCCCACAATCCTCTGCTTCTGACGAAGTCCATGGTTGTATTTGGCGATACTTTTTTGAAGTCGTTCGGCTCTAAGGTAGTAAAACCGAATATGTTATATCTTACCCTGCCCAAAGCTGGGCATGAGCATAATATGTGCTCCGCAGTTTCGTCCTCCAAATTACAGAACCGAAAATCCGAGGTCTGAACAAGACTCATCTTTATGGCGCTAGAGTAGCAACCGAAAGAATTTTAAAAGGAGCGCCACAAATTATTAGAGTAGGATACTAAATTAAAAAGGACAGACTACGTAAATAGTTGAGATTTTAAATACTGCATATTTCTTAACTACAGAAGTCAAAAAAATATTAAATTTTTCCATTTTCTAATTATTAATTATCACTACATACTTAGCACTTTAGCTTTTTCATAGTTAAACGTGGCAATATCGAATGTTTTCACGGCTCCAGATAAACTTGCCAAACTATAGAAAGTGAGCGACGATGGTAAGTAACATCCAGTATTGCTGCCTGTGGTCTGTCGCTGAAGTCACCTTTGAAGTAGTACCTTTATTTGTCTACTATTTCACTATAACATTATGTTTATACCACAAATAATAATTATAACCTCGAATTTATTATTTTTTTCCTTTTTGCAGATTCCAAACGAAGAAAAGTCGACTCCTCTTCGAAGGTTAGTATCCAGGTCAGATAACATCTGGGTTCCATCCCACTATTCAAATTCCATGTCGGGAGATTGGGCTGAAAAGTGAAAAAGTATTTGTCAATTTTGACATTTCAAGTGTTTCGAGACATTTTAGTGCGCGTGTTGTGAACATTTTCATAAAAAAAGAGTTCAGCAGTTTAGAAAAAAATCAACTTCAGCGTTTCTACCAGTTTTCTACCCTTTCCGATTATTCAGGAGAATTATGTGGCATTATTTTATGTATGAGTATGAAGATTTTATCATATTTTTAATAGTTTTTTAATTTTTTTGAAGAGGAGATTTTAAGTTGAACCGTTGCTGCTAATAGAAAAATTAATATAAGTACAAGAATAACAAGTTATGAATTATATTTATTTTTATGGATCGTTAAGTTTAGAAATAGAGAGAAGTAAATGGATATTGATAACTGCTCTATTTAATTTGAAAGATTTTAAATTTTCCAATGATGGAGGAAATTATTTTTTTTTAAAAACGAACAATATGCTAATTTTAATGTATATATTACGAACTTGGACTGAGACGATGAAAAAGGAAAAAACATACAAATATCCACCGTTTGGATCAAGACAACAACCCATTGAGATTTCTACCACAATACACAGTCAATTTTAGACCAAACATTAACCTCTTAGTGAAGTTGGGTAGCAGAAATTGAATCTACAAACAACTATTAAAAGTGCCAATGGAATTCCTCATTGAAAATAATTTTAAAAGTTGATGTTGAAGAAAACCTCAAGAATAATAATAATAATAATAACCTATTGATGTTTGGTGATTTTTCTTCCTACTATTGAAGCTTGTGAATACCAAAACTTTATTTGTAAAACGAATTGGAGATTAGTTATTTGCGATTACCTAAGCCCAATCTTCCCTAGTTAGTAGTTGGAACATGGATGAAGCAGGTAAGCGATAGATTTAAGTGTTGGTTCAAGAAAGTTAATATTTTTATATAATTAAATATCGTTTAAATTGGGATGTTGATTATATTCAAATAAAAACATTATGTAACGTAAAATGATTAGTTCTATGATTAAAAACAATAAATTTAATCAATATTGAATAAATTATATCAAATGCAAATCACGAGACATTGAACACTAATCCAATCGTATGATGCCAAACCTCATTAGACGCTGGTTACAATGTTTCGGTTGATGTTTACAGTGATTTTTAAGTAATTTCTTTGAAATTCGTTTTTTGAACTATCAATCATGAAGTGTTCAAAGATAAATAAAATAATTACCTCCCAGGTAAAACCTTGTGTTGTATTGTAATCGATAAAGGCGAGGAAGTAAGAGAAAATAGATAGATAGATAGATTTTATGAGGTGGCTTTTGGCATATTCCACTGCGACCTTTTCAGATCTATTGTGGTCCTCTAAACTCTAGATTACATTCTCCAGCCTGACTCTTTTTAAAAAGTCTATTAGCGTGGAGACTGAACCTTTCATATAGCTCTCTGCCAATGGCTTTTCTTCGCCTAATGCAAAAAACCGCCCAGCTAAAACCTTGTGTTGTGTTATAATCGATAAAGGCGAGGAAGTAAGAGAAAATAGAGAGGAATTATTATTTTAAGCATGTCCAAAACTAGTCAGTGATTTTTTTTGCTCCAAAATAGTTATCAGAAATATTCAAAGCATGGCACAAAACGTTACCCGATTGGCTTGACGTTAGCTGCCCATATCTTTGCACCGTCCTGTAACACCCTGTATGTCAAGTAATTCGTTAGTGATTAAACATTCAAAGATATGTCAGCATTTAGATATGCACCAATATTTAATATAAATATTAAATATTGTGTTAAATAAACAAATAGATAGAAGTTTTGGTTAGGTCTTATAATAGTATATTATTCAACAAGCATATAATGATGGCTATTACTCACGAATGGTGCGTTTATGTCGCGAGCACAGGCGAGTGACATAAACACCTGAGTGAATAATAGCCATTATATGCGAGTAGAATACTATATTTTGTCCACGACTATTAATTACTTACTTTTTATTACATTTGTTTTCGATTTTTCTGGCAGTAAATTTTGTGCTGCTTCTCTTATGTTTGGCGAGGTAACATTCAATTCACTGTCTGATTCACTTTCCATATTAAATTTTCTCAATTAAACAACAGTATAGTTATTGAAATTCTTGCAATTAGCAATAAATTAATTTGAACGTCACTTTTGCTTTTGACATTATATCATACACACTAGATAAAAAAAATGCATATAAAACGATCTACTCGTATATAGTATACAACAGCTTGATAAAACATTATATATATCTTAATAGCCTGATGATTTACGGCTCTGACTTGGTGTTATGAGGAATCTTAGACATAGGATCGAATCCGCGCTGCGGTGAAAATTTTTAAAAAATATAATGGGTCATTTGTATGTGAATAATCTTCAATATAATTATGTGTCTTGTGACCTTTTCATTATCCGCACCCATTATCCACAACTATTATTCACTGGTGCGTAATGTACGTCATTATACTTGAAGAAACACACGTAAAATGTAAAAATTATCAAATAGTCGTGGACAAAATACATTACATGGTGATCCTACCAGGATAGAGATTTCTTATAAAATACCTTACATGGACCTTACAGTCCACTCTTACTTTCATGTGTAACACCATTTTTCTTTTTAATTATCTAAATTAATACCATAAGAGATTTTATCTCCAGCTGACGAAGTGTTCAAATATAAATAGCACAGGTAAAGCCTCTTGTGGTTTTATAGTCAAAAAACTTTACATCTCCTCATCAGTTCACCAATGTTTAGGAACCTATGATGTCACACCAACCTTGTGACTAGAATTAGCGAAAATTGAAACTAAATTTAAAATACATGATTTATAATGCTATACAGTCAACAAAAGCAAACAAGAGCCCTGGTTGGACGTGTCCATGTCGCTGTAGTTGTAATCGTTTAAGAATCGAAACCAACTGTCAACAAAGTCGAATCTGCTTACGCATCTTTTAGAGTAGAGCAATTGAATCCAGCCGTTTGTTTAATTTAAATTAATAGTGTGACCAATTTGGTATATTTAGAATTGTCTTTTTCCAGTGTTTGTTGTGTTGTTTTTAAAAGTTAGTTTTTCTTAACAACAGCCAAAAGTTAAAGTGCATAACAGTGTTAATATTGGAATATATATTGCACCACTACTAGTTATCTAGGTATTATTGAGTTGTTGAGCTTCACATTACAAAATAACAAATTCCTGGTTGAGATGACCTTTCTTAGTTCGCATATTTTCCAGGACTCTTGTTTGCTTTTGTTGACTATAGTCATATTTAAAAAAAATCTATCTATCGGCTATATTAGGTAAAGTCTAACTAAAGTCAGTGTGATGAACCATATTTTTAATCCCCTTGAAGGAAATAGCCGCCCAATGGCGTGCATATACATTTTTTATAAATTCAAATATTGTGAAATAATGTTAATCTACTATATCAATTTGAATGAAAAAAATTAACCTGCATACAAAATTCATAAAATTTGTAATACAATAATAAAGCGCTTTCCTCTAGAACACGGAGTATCTAAAGAACAGTTTTTTGTATCGTCAACCCAACCATACTTGACAACATCATGCGTATCAAACCAAGTTTCGGCTAAATAAATTATACCTAGTTCTATTTGAATCACGATACCCTTTAATTTTGCGCAAATACTCCTGTCTTAGTTCAACGATACGCCGAGATTCCATTATCACCATTCGATTATCTAACTTCTTACATTTAAATCCACAATTCAATAAAACATTGATAAGTATATTCAGGAATATCCCGCACTTTATCACGAATCAGTTTTAAACTTGGTACTATTACTTTATAAATCGTTGTAAACCCGATTAACGTTAATTCGTGAATTCTCGCGATAACCGCATTATCAGAAATTACAGAATTTTATTTTTTCAAACACGCGTACATATTTAAAACAACGCGTTGACACTGAACATGTAAATCTTTGTTCTTAAATTCGGCCCTATCATCGGTATCATTTATTGCTAAGTCTTTTGCATTTGTTTGTGGCGTCAAATTATTAGATTCCCGCGCTTCATCTTGGACTGTCGTTTCTCCAAAATGCTATTCTAATTAATTACAAATAAATTATAATCATAAAACTCACCCCCCTACGTCTACGAACAAATAAATATTATATTGATATCAATTCACTCAACTCCACAAACAAATAAATATTATATTGATATCAATTCACTAAACTCACTCGACCAAGAAATAAATTCTAGATATTTACTACTATTATTTTAAATATTTCTTTAAAACAAAACTCACACACGCCCCTGAAGAATCTACACACAATACTAATATCTCTCTAATATCGCAGGCCACCCTCGGAGTTTAATTTTTTTTAGTTACAGTTAGTCTTAGTAAGTGACCCGTTACTCCATTATAATATAAACAATAATGTACTTGATGATTGTATAACGCTGAACACCTGCAATGCGTTGCCAGATATACAAAATTTTCTTAAATATTGTAGGCATACAAAAAGTTGTTTTAATTAATTTCTCTTTTTACAGCAATTTCGAGCGACTTTTTTTAATTCTTACTAATAAATTTATATTATGTATTTTTTTTTTAAATATTTCCAAACTAGCTTTCTGAGAACATCACGAGCTAATGGGAAACATTTGTATAGTGAGCCCAACAATTTTAGAAAATATATCTGACAACATTGCTTTATTTTATGGTCATCACACTGACTTTAGTTAGACTTTACTAATGCACGATTTAAAACACTTCACCAATAAGAGTTAACATCCCTACTTAAACGGTAACTATGAAACTTCATTGACAGAAATTATGATGGTGTATTAATTTTTTTAAAGGGATTATATCTATGTATTTGTACAAAATGTATGATATGTTTTACAAGGTAAATCAAAAAGAGTTAAAATGCTGAAGACTATGAATTTATAGATTTACCAAAGTAAAGTTTAATGGATTATGAACACATTAAGAACAAGTGTATTAATAAAGGCTATTAACAATCTAGATATTATTTTAACTATCGTGATAATGTTTGAGATTGTTAATGGCCCTTTAAATACACGTGTCAATTACAAAACTTTTCCGTCAACTGTACAAGAAGTATCCTTTTTTCTCAATATTTGAAAACCAAGAATATTTATTTGTTATAGGTAATTGTACCTAAATATCGTAGAATGTAAATTAGGTTTTGAACTGTTATAGCTGGGCTTCATGGTGCAATGGAATATTACAGTGAAGGTCGTCGGTTCAAATCTTAATGTAAAATAAATAAATAGATTCTTAAAAGAGTACTTTTTGGTATAATTGCCACATCCCTACAAAAATTCCTATCATACAAATAGTTGGCAAATATTTCTTCAAAAATTATATTTAAGTATATGTATGAAATTCTTCGAAAATTTTATAGTATACTATAAAATTTTCGAAGAATTTCCTTGAAAAACACCGAAGATATTAGCGACCCCATATTGCAGGTCACAATCAGACTCTGGATTTTTCCCTTTTTTTACAACTTTTTTTGCAAACAAAATTATTCTAAATAATGATATTCCGATTTTAGATTCATTGCCAATTTTCAAAACGATTGGTTGAAAACTATTTAGCCTAGCGTGTATGCAAGTTCAAAAAAATCGTTTTGAGGAAAACGCTTTTGAAAAAATAGTACCGAGAAAAACAGTCATAAAGCTACCCACTTCAATGGCCTATAACAATAGAACGAGTCGGAATTTTAATTTAAAATTTTGGGAACATTTTTCAATAGTTTTATTAACAATTTATAATATAAAAAATACGATTTTTTGAACCGTCTAACCCTATTTCCCCTCATCAAATAGAACGAAAGATCTGATTGTACAGAAAAAGATACGTTATCCTACATATTCGCTAGACGCTAACGAATGCGATTAGGTACGTCGGCGAGTTTTTTTAACACGTTTTATATTAGCAGCAGTTTTTTTCATAAAAATATTGTATTTCGGGATAGTTGGATATCTGATCCACAAACTATTCATCATCTACTACCACTGAATGTGAGTATTTCATCATGCCAATTCCAAAATGTATAGTAATTTACGTCGTAAGTCCGGTAAGCCAAGTATTACATTACGAATGAGATGTTTAAGGACGAGGCGATGAAGGAGCCGAGTCCTGAATATCGAAATGAGTACTGTAAGAGACTTACAGGATGTATCAGGTATCGTATTTTCTCCACGATCATCACAGAATTTGCCAGTACTCTCTCTTGGGATTGAAGAAATATTCTGCAACATCTCTGCCCCTATGCAATTTATATTTATTTAAATTCTCTCTCTTGTCATAGAATAATATTCTTACACTGGTTAGAAATAATAACATTAGCCTTGACGCAGTTGATTATCATCGAAGTGGCAAAATTTGAGTATCAAAATTATTATTCCGAATCAGAGTGTGAAATTACACACAGTGCAAATAATGTACTGCAAACTTTACTAATATAATTGTGATTGAGTTCTGTAATATAAATTATCCTTTGTTCATTTCCATTTAAAAATATATATTGAATAAGAGCTAGTTCAGATATTCCAAAGTTTTTCATGGTAATGCATGATCCTGGCCCACGGTCTTTTTTGGAACAAACTTTCAGAACTTTCGGAACCTGTATTGTATTATTAGGTCTTTATACAGGGTGTTTTCAAATGCCACTTACAACGTTTGCATGAAGATACCTCTCATAAAACTGAACTAAATTATATAGGGAATGAGGGGTCCAGCTCATTTACTTTTCGAGATACGGGGTGTTGAAGTTATGAAAAATTAAATGTTTTCATTTGATAACTTTGAAATGGATGGATAAATTGATTTGACATTTGGCAGGTTGTTTTAAAATGTAAAAGGGCATATTTTGATGGAAAAACAATTTTCAATTCTAGATCCAGTGGTGTACATTTAGAAAAATATGTCACCTTTCCCCTCCCATTTTTTACGCCACTGGCGTTTGAAGCAATTTTTATTCAAATTTGTATTCCACAATGGTTTTCATGTGTAAAACGCATAACCTTTACATATCAAAAGATGTATAGTTTTCAAGATGTTTAATGTTTTCATGAAGTCTGCAAGATCACTTTTTAATAATGAAATATAAAAATATTTTTCTTGTATTTTTTTCAATGACTACCAAACTAGTTATGGTTAGAATATGTAACAAAAACTATTCTGTGAAATAGCAATGCATCTAAAACATTGAGAAAAGATTGTTGAAAATACTTTTCCAAACTTGTGATTTTATTAACATAAGAATTGATGACAATAAAAAATAAGAAAGGTAGTAACAAATTTAAACAATATACATAATTTTTCACTAAGCAGCCAACAAATCACAAGAGATGTTCAAAATTTCGTCCATTTACATTTAAACATAAACATAACAACGTTTTCTCATTGAAAATCGCATATTTTGGAAAGACTGGGTGACTACCGTAAATAATTTCTGTAGCTGCATGGATTCCTGCTATCAGTTCCTCCTCTGTTTCTACTATTGTATCGTAGACAAGGGACTTCATGTAGCCCCACAGAAAGAAGTCGATAGGATTTAAATCCGGTGACCTCGCAGGCCACATATTGGGTCCACCTCGGCCTATCCAGTTGTTTCCGTATTGTTGGGTTATAAGTTGTCTGGCCGCAATCTCCTGTCAATTTGAGCAAATGTTGTGTGACATGGAAATCTAGGTCGATTTGGCTATCTTTCTCCATACAAGCGCTCGGAACGTCTACCATTTTTTCTGGCTTCCCCGTATATTAGCTGCATATCAGCCATTTCTTCAAAAGTGTAATCCATCATGAAAGTTGCACAAACAAATTTAATCACAAATGATTTATTTGGATTTTGACTTTAAACAAATTGACATTTATCATTTCATCATTGACATCTACAGCCTACTAGACAATAGTAGAAACGGAGGAGGAACTGATAGCAAGAATCCATGCAGCTACAGAAATTATTTACGGTAATCACCCAGTCTTCCCAAAATATGCGATTTTCAATGAGAAAACGTTGCGGATTATGTTTAAATGTAAATGGACAAAATTTTGAACATCTCTTTTGTAACTACCTATCTTATATTTTATTGTCAGCAATTCTTATGTTTATAAAATCACAAGTTTGGAAAAGCATTTTCAACAATCTTTTCTCAATGTTTTAGATGCATTGCTGTTTCACAGAATAGGTTTTGTTACATATTCTAACCATAACTAGTTTGGTAGTCATTAAAAAAAATACAAGAAAAATATTTTTTTATTTCATTATTAAAAAGTGATCTTGCAGACTTCATGAAAACATTAAATATCTTGAAAACTATACATCTTTTGATATGTAAAGGTTATGCGTTTTACACGTGAAAACCATTGTGGAATACAAATTTGAATAAAAATTGCTTCAAACGCCAGTGGCGTAAAAAATGGGAGGGGAAAGGTGACATATTTTTCTAAATGTACACCACTGGATCTAGAATTGAAAATTGTTTTTCCATCAAAATATGCCCTTTTACATTTTAAAACAACCTGCCAAATGTTAAATCAATTTATCCATCCATTTTAAAGTTATCAAATGAAAACATTTAATTTTTCATAACTTCAACACCCCGTATCTCGAAAAGTAAATTCCTTATATCATTTTGTTAAGTTTTATGAGAGGTATCTACATGCAAACGTTGTAAGTGTCATTTGAAAACACCCTGTATAGTGAAATACAAGCAGTTGCAAACTGAGAAAAAAGCATATATGCAGTAATGGAAAACAAATAACTGAACGGCTTTTAAAATGTGTACCGTACGCCCATGGTATATGGAAAATGTACCAAACTGAAAATATAGTATGTCCATGATATAGAAATTTGTACAAATACATTGATCCTTTAGAAACTCACTAATCTTAGGTATAGGGAATGGTAAATAACAAGATATCTTTAAAATTGACAGGTCATATATTGCTTAACATGATGATTAGAATACCATTTTTTGAAATGTCGCTAAGATAGCAATATATTTTCTATAACAATATTTGCGAACATATTTAGTATAAATCAAAACAAACATCTGTCAAAAAATGTAAACATTCAATACAAGCGGTTTTGTCACATTTACTGAAAAATGCAGAATTACCCAGAAACTTTAAAATTGACATCTTATTGATAAACATTTATTGATGTATTTGTATCCCTCCGTATGGGTAGTTACGTATTGCCGGGTAGGTACGTACAATCAGAGACAGGATTCCAATGTAAAAAAAAGTTTATTATTAAAAATAGTATGTACAGTTGTTATTTACAAAAAGGCGTGCGGATTTAACAGCTGATTTGAACACTTCTACTCCTGGGATGTCGTCGTAAGCAACGTCTTCTGTTTGTGAAGTTTCGGCCAGAGGAGTGTCTATCGGTCAATACCTTAGAGACGGGAAATTTAGGAGAGGGCGAAAGTCAATACCTTCCGCTCTCTATCGCGTTTCTGGATGTACGCTGAAGTGAATACCTTCAGCGAGGGTGGAGTATCCCTAAGTCAGTACCTTAGGGACAGGAGCTTCAGAGGAGTACGAAAGTCAATAACTTTCGCAGGCTAGCAGGTTCAGGATTTCCACTGAAGTCAATACCTTCAGCGCGGACAGGTTTATTCAGACAGGTCAATACCCTGCTGAACTGGGAGAGGGATTGTCGACAAGTCAGTACCTTGCCAACCGGAGAAGGAAGCCCAACGAGTCAATACCTCGCTAGACTGCCTGCTACGATTCTCGGTTGACCTTTTATATCTACACTGGCTTGGCAAAAACAGCTTTGTATCGAACCATAGTCGTCTCTAGAACGATGTTTCAGGGTTATCAATTAAATCGCTTTCCATACATTTATCTTAATTATAAAATAAGTATTAAAGGACATATTTAGGAGCCACAAAAAGATTTAATTCATTGTAGATTCTGTAGAATCCAGCAAAATAAATAAATAAACTTTGACATTGTTTATGTTTGCATCAGAAATTACGTTCGTTTACTCTTCTACTATACTCAATGTTCGGAGCCTCGTACAGTGCCTAATTTTGCCAACGCTGCTAAAGAAGCTTTCACTCCGAATATATTTACACACAATAGAAGATTAATTAACAAAAAAATCCTGTGGCTTAACAATTATGCTACACCTCAAAAATTGAGCACTAATCGGTTTCTTTCAATATAATAGAAAGATAAGCATGCGCACTCTCTTCCATACGTTAATAACGTTTAGCGTGTTACGGTATTTGGGGCGAAATAAAGGCACCTTATTTTGACATTTGGATGGAATACGTGAATTAATTATAAAACGTTAAATTGATTATATTTACAAGAATAAATTATGCTGAATAAACAAGAGCACGAAAACTGTACTGGGACTCTACACACTTTACAGTTATTCAAAGATGAAAAATTCTCAAACCCATCAATTTTTATTTTAGCCATTTTTCTTTGAACTTGACGAAACAAACCGGGTTAACTATAAGTTAACCAGTCAATATTCTTCGACTTATATCCAAACCATGACATAACAGTTAACCAACCACACAAACCAGCTCACTGAGATAGTTTGACAGAGTAGTTACCTTATTAGAGGTTAGGTGTTTGTTTATTTCACGGTTTCCACAAAAAGTTACGTCATAAAAGTTCGTCGTGACGTCATGGTATTGTTAACCCGGATTACGTGGTTAAGTTCAAAGAAAAATGGCTCTAAATCGAGGTGTTTTATGATATTCCCCTTTTACCCACTACACTTGACAGCTACCCCCGCAGAATTTTTAAATAGATAGGTATGATACTTCATTGGAAAGGGTTTGAAAAGCAGAAGTCAAAAATATATCACAGGTTGCCTGAATTTCAATCATTTGTTTGTTAATAACTTCGTTAAGATAGGTCCGTACATTTTGAGCAAAATGTAGTGGTGCCCCATCTTGTTGAAACCACATCCAAAAATTATTGGGAAATTTTACTAAAGTAGGAATCACTTCTTCTTGGAGCATATTAACGTATGTTTCTCCGGTTACGTTTCCATTGAAAAAAAAAGTACCTGCTATGCGATCCCCAATAATTCCAGCCCAGGCGTTTTTTTTT